>JAKELP010000014.1:6678657-9178657 GCA_029929735.1 Mimosa pudica | reverse complement strand
TAAAAATACAATATATTTGGACGGATCATTAGTAATTACTCCCTCCAATCCTTATTATAAGTCACCTAACTAACTTTCTCACATACCAATAAAATTGGTTAAATACATTTGGTTTGTCTTACAATTCAAGTACTTTCCAATATTACCCATGATTATTACACTTATTTTCTAAACTATTAACTATCACTCTCTCCTACTACCCCTATTAAATATGAGTATATGTGGGAAAAATAATTAATGTACATTGGAAACCGTGAAGTGACTTATAAAAAGGACCAAGAAAAATTGGTAGTTGGTGACTTATAATAAGGATCGGAGGGAGTACTAATTGATATAACAGAATCCAATTTGACATGAAGAATATCAAATTTAAAAGAGGTGGAGAAGGAGGAGGAGGGCCCTTTGGTGCAACAACATTAAATGGGAAGCTAGTGAGACGTAGGCCAATTCCTGTCTCCTCATTACCAAACATCATGCGCTGTTCATTCTTTGTTCTTTTTTACCCACCCCTCTCTTCTCTCTCTTTCTCACTGTGTGTAATGCAAGCAATATGCAACAAAACTTATGCTTAATTTATTCCCTTCGATCCTCTAACTCAGATTGCTCCTAATATGTTGACCCTCTATTCTTATTGCTCCTAATAGCTAGCTCCTTACATTTTCAAGTTGCCAAATTTGTGTCTCTCGCATTTATGGTATAAATCAAATAATGTGCTCTATTGACAAGTTTTCGCAAATTCAACAAACCCTAGGTACATATTGAACATTATAGAATGCTTTTGTTATTATCTAAAAATATGAAGTGCCAAATAGAAAGTTGTGGGAGCGAGTGGCAATATTGCAAGTGGGTGGTGGGAATGATTTATATGAATTTGTAAGCGACGTCGTCGGTGTTCATTTGTTGTGGTGATTGTTACGTTAAAGTACGTATTTGAGAAATAAGTTAGCTTATTTTGGGTATTGTTGACTTCAGCATTGTCGGCTACTGAACCCACCATGTTGGACACTCCAGGGTCAGCCCTCACATTTTCCCCGGTGTTGGCAGACCCAACTCAGGTATTGTAGGGAGGCTCAAGGCTCTCTCGAGTACACGATCTAATGCTGCAGCATTCCTGGGATAAAGCCTTGTCATTGGTCCTCCCAGGGATCGAAGTCGAGACCTCCCACTTTATAGTCATTCTAGATGCATCGCTTATCACCACTTTATAAAGTAGCTAATTTCAGAAAATAAGCCAGCTTATTTTTCTACATGACTTAAAATAAGCTAGCATAAAAATAAGTCCCTTTTAACCAAAAGTCATCCAAACATATTTATAAGTCAAATGTGAAAATAAGCCATTTTTTTTTCAAAGTTCATCCAAACATAAAAATAAGTCAACTTAGAGCTTATTTCTAACTGACTTAAAAATAAGTCAGCTTAAAAATAAGTCACATTTTCACAAATCAAGCCAAACGCACCATAAAAGATAAACGATGCCTCATAATTAAGGGCCCCATTAATTATATTCTCATCAGTTTCTCGCATATATAAAGTAGCGTCCGTAGCGTCTTACTACAAGTTATGAATTTCTTTTTCTGGCTTCCCATAATTTCTTATCCTCTAATGCATTAATTGCTACACAGCTACTCGGCTTTATGTGGGTTCAATATATTTATGAATTTGTCTAAGCATTTGCTTGAAAGATGGAAATCAGAATTATTTATTGGATGATTTGTAGATTTATGTTTGCTAGATTTCTAACAAGTTTAATCTTATCTCCATAACCTTTTGAAATAAGATGATTGAATGCTCTCAAGTTTATATCAGAGTTCTTAATTCTATAAAAATATTTAATTTATTCTTAAAAATCATAAACTAGTAAGAATTATGCTTCCACAGTTCCACCGGATGGCAAAAAAGAAATTTACACTCCTTTTTATTTTAGAAAAAAAAACTTAAATTAGTTAAATGAAATAAATATGAAAAATCACATTCTTCCAAGTTCCAAGTATATAACCTTATTTATAAGGGAAGAAAATAATAATAGAAAATTAAATTAATTAAAGAAATAAATGACAAATACACATTGAATATTCATTAAACGAATTACTCCAAGTATATTCTTATAAAAAGGATTAATGCCTGCAAGTGTGATTGGTTGGGGAGAAAACTAGAGGAGGAAAAAAATGGAGACAAGAAAAGGGAGGGGAAGAATTCATTTTATCCTTGCTTGACAAAAGAATGACCCACGTCATTTTTCACCCCTTCGCTTTTCTTCTCCCCTATTATCTCCCCTAATCCAAATAGATAAAAAAATTATTTTTTTCTATTTTCCCCATATTTTTCTCCTCTATCGAGTTTCCTCCCCAACTAAACACAACATTGGTTTCTTAGAGAAATGTTTGAGAGAGTATAGAATAGGTAAGCCTCTTATGTTTGGAATTTATATGATCCTATGTCTTTGCTTTGTTCAGGAGATTTTTGGTTTGCATCAAAGTCATAAAAATAAGGTGTCCTATATTCTATGTGCTGCAACAAGCCAATACCACTCGTCGCACATTTTAGATTTTGGATAATTGGCTTTGTGAAATAACCTTTTAGTATATTCAAGTTGAATCATTACGTCACATGCACTACATCTATACACAAACCCACACATATTATACTTGCAATTTTCAGACGTTAGACAAAGAAAGTGCTTAATTATTGTGATTTCGGGTCAACCCAAGCAATCAAGGAATGGACTAGGGTGTCACATGCACTAATGACACAAGTTAGTGTTTTTCACAATCAGCTCGTCATGATAAACTTAGTCACGTACCATAGCATCTTTTACTCTCATCTCAATCATCTAATAACCTATAAGATTCTTAGGTTTGTTATTTCATGTCAGAACAAGAACAAATTAAACATACTATTATATTGTGCAAAAATATCGCGTTTCCTTCCTTAGTAGGCATATACCTACGACCATGTCTCATCTATCTCCATCTTCAACTCTACTATTAACTTATGAATCACCCATGTGAATATCTTTGTTATCGCTACTTTAGTTCATAAGGATACCTGACATTGGGGTATTTTTTTATAAAGAGACTGACTTAACACATAAATAGAGTGTTTCCATAAGCGTACGGGTTGTCAAGTAGTATAGAAAATGTTGTCATTCCGCAAAGATTGTGGTGTATAACCAATGAGATTAACAATAATTGCATCATTAATTACTTTAAGTAAAAACATGTTGAAGGATTTGATTTTTAATGAAGAAATAGATTTCAAAGATGAATATAAAAATAGTTGGAGTTTTCAAACACGAGTTAACAAAAATAATTAAGGCATACGGTTGCTAATCCCCTATTCATTTCATAAACCACATTTTCCTCTCATTTTTAAGTGATTAAATGAAGACATATACAAGTTTAGGGATCCAAAGAATTTGAAAAAACTTTCTCAAGACTAGATCAAATTTATGCTAGCATTTTTTACACAATCTCTTGTCACTATATATAAATGCAAGCTCTTTTCCTCAACCACCATAATTATGACTATGTTAGGTCAATAAGTATATCTCTATGTTATCAACAAATAAAACCATAAACTTCAAGTCCAACATGCTTTTATCCAAGTTGTAAAACAAAATATATTTTCTCAAGTCACATTTCATTTAACAAAGCAAGCGTTGATCAAGCATTTGAAGAAAATAGAGAACAAGATAAGAACTACACATATACTTCATTAATAACTTCAAAAAGAGAGAGTAAATGGTTCAATCCATAAATTGGTTTATAGCAACCCTAGATTAGGATTTTAGTTACATATAAAGGTAAATAAAACCAAACCCAAAACTATAGAGGAGTTCATTGAAGAGAGATGAAGAAAAGAGAAGAAGATTTACAATCACAAGTGAGGAAAACCTAAATTTCTGCAAGCTTCCCACTTGATTCCCAAGCTTTCCCAAGGTTCTTCAAGTTCTTCAAGACTTCCAAAAGTGCCCTAGAAGTGTGTATTTTCATGTTTCGAAGTCCCCCTTTGAGTGTCCTAAGTTTAAGTTTTTATACCATGTGAAAATCAGTCAAAACACATAGCTATATAAATCACCTTGCAGGAGTGCGCCCATGAGCACCGGATGGGCGCCCAAGGCGTGCCCATGGGCACGGGGTGGGCACCGAGTGCGCCCAAGTGGTGCCCGTGGGTGCAAGATGGGCACCGTGCGGGCTCCTCCATTTTTCTTGCTTCTTTTGCTTTCTTTCTTTCTTCTTCACTTGAGCATCTCTTCCTATACAAGTTAGAAAGAGGGTTGATGAGCTTTTACACTTCAAAACAACATATTTAGCTCCACATTTCACATAATTATTTCATTTTCATGTTATGTCCATTCCTATTTGCATTGTATGTATTCATCATATACATATATCATCAAAAATCATGTACAATCAAAAGGAAATGTGAGGTAACTTGGTGAAATTGTGGAGTTTATCAAAGACACTGATATTAACTAAAAGAGGATTACATAGCTTGTTCTAATAATATTGAAAAAAGGAAATAAAGGTGAAACAACATTGTATTTATCAATAGAAATATATCATACATTTATTGAACATTGATTAAATCTTCTGATTAAAGAGGTATTCTATTGAATGGGGTTTCGAGGACAAGGGGTATGCACAATCAAATTAGAATGCATAAGAGTTTCTGATAACTCCCTGATTTTATATAAATTTGATATGTATTTTCACTACACTACTTGTTTTTACCCATTGTTAATTCAGAACATAATGAATTCACTGAATTTGCTTCAAACCTAGTTCTAGTGGAACAACACTCATCTCCCTATTTTACTACCAAACTTGACCCGTATACTTGCGGTAGCAATTTTGCGAATAGTTTCTAATTGAGCCTTACATGGACCACATCAAGGGTTGTTGATTGAGATAGAGAAATTAATACTAACTTTACATTAGAGGCTATCAAATGAAGGAACTGCATTCAAAGATGCCATTCCACAACGATGAAAATTATATGGTCTTTTTTGACAATGTTGTAAATTGTGTGTGGCCTGGGTGTGTCAAAGAAAGAGATACATTTGAGTAGTCATATCCTTATTGATTAAGGTTCATGAATCAACTCTATGGCCATGATTATATTGTTAGATGAAAAAAATATAGTGGTTCAAACAACATCACTTTGTGTTAGCTTTTCATTAATACCCCTAACATTGACAAAAGAAGTGAAAAACAAATTTTGAGAAAGGAGAACATAAATCCTCAGTGTATCTTACCGAGTTACAAATCTTCCACCAGTTCTGGAACCTATATCATTAGAGATGAGTTCGTTTTATTCTGGAGAGTGCAACAATCTGTTCATCTGAGAGGATTGCCTAATACTCTAAAAGGACAATGTCGTTTGACACGACTCGAACCAAATTCTCTTGATTCTAATAGAATTTTCCCAACAATCTTAAGAGATGCCAAAAAGTTGTTTATTTATTTCATGGCAATCCTGCTGATTTTTGCTACAAACAATATGGCTTTGAATAAATTTATTAAATTGGCGGGATGATGTGGAAAGAGTATGAGGATATACAATTTATTTGGTTCATATCATAGGCAATATACTTTGAACTGAGAGGGTTGCTCAATAACTCTTAAGGGCAGTGTCTTTGTGGTATGACTCAAACCAAAATTTCGCTTGATTTTCGCAGAATTTCCCAAGAAACCATTACACTTTTGACCTGTAAATATATTTCTTCTCCATGTATAACAAAATTGGGAGTACTTGGTTAGACTAGCTCATCTAATTTTTTTCATGGAAAATAAAGAATTTCTTTTTCAAGTGTTTATCTCTCTATATTCGTGGGCAAGAGCACACGTGGAGTAAATCAATGAATGATCGATGTTCAATTATTGGACCACATTAAGATTTTTATCTGGCTATCGCAAATGATGATAATGAACAGAACAGTTTCGTTCTTGATCTGGCAAACCACAATAATGAACAACAATGATGTTCAGAAGGAGTCTTTGCTTGGACCACTTCACCAAACAAGTTTTATGGGATATATATATCAGTTCCTTTCCTGGAAAGAACAACGCTACGAAAGACACAAATGTTACATTAATTACTTAGCCTATGTGAACATTTGTTTTGATATCTACATATCGATCCAAACCTTGTGTCTATTATTAATTACTCCCTCCGTTCCTAAATATAAGAGCACTTTGACTTTCTTGGAGAATCCTAAGAAAGCAAAATAAACAAGGGAAATGGACCAAATCTGGCCCCCAACTAACCACCAAGGAGCGCTGAGCACCCTGAACTAACAACAGGCCCATATCTGGACTCCAAGTAACCAAGGTGTTTAAAAACTACTCCGGTTGGACGGTCAACAACGTTTGACCGTTACTATGCCGATGTGGCCGCCACGTCAAGGTCTGTTTTGTCACTTGGCGCCTTGTCATCGCCACGTAGGATAAGTATATGTGGGTCCCACATTAAATAAAAAAAAAAAATTTCCCTCCCTCTTCATCAACAAGGGCCACCCGCCCCCCCTCCCCACCACCACCTTCACCTCCCTCCCCAGCCCCCCACCACCCGCCTTTCACCTCCCTCCCCACCCCCCCACCACCCGACACACCCCCTTCACCTCCCTCCCCACCCCCTTCCCGTGGCGATTCCAACCACCGTCCGTACTGCCGGAAAACATGCCCTCCCAAAAACTCCCCCTTCACCCTCCCACACGCCTTTGGCTTCTCCTCCGCCTGCACCATCCCCCTCAACTGCACCCCCTCCGGCCAAATCCTCATCGGAGACTACCCCGTCCACTCCATCATCTCCGACATCATCATCATCTCCGTCAAATCCCAATGTAACCGTCCCTTCCACACCTTCCACCGCCTCTTCACACACAATTACGCCCCCACTTCACGAAACACCATACTTTTACAGAACTGCAAACACTCTCTCACCCCTTGTGTTATTCCGGCCACCATGGTTCAAACTCAGTTTCAGTCCAAAAATTGTAACGGAAAGTTGAGCTGCTGTTATGAGAATTCTACCTTTGATTTTATGAGTCTACAGAATATAAGGAGCAAACGGTGTCGTTATATTATGTCGTCGATTGCGGTGGAAGAGTTGAGAAATGGTTCAGATATGAGTGGAGAGAGTGGAGTGTTGTTGGAAGTTGAGACTATTGAGCTGGCATGGTGGTTGGAACGTGGTGAAGGGCGGGTGGTGGGGGGGCTGGGGAGGGAGGTGAAAGGCGGGTGGTGGGGGGCTGGGGAGGGAGGTGAAGGTGGTGGTGGGGAGGGGGTGGCCCTTGTTGAGAAGAGGGAGGGAAATTTTTTTTTATTTAATGTGGGACCCACATATACTTATCCTACGTGGCCATGACAAGGCGCCAAGTGGCAAAACAGGTCTCACGTGGCGGCCACATAGGCATATTAACGGTCAAACGTTGTTGACCGTCCAACCGAGGTAGTTTTTAAACACTTTGGTTACTTGAAGTACAGATACGGGTCTGTTGTTAGTTCAGGGTGCTCAGTGCTCCTTGGTGGTTACTTGGGGCCAGATTTAGTCCATTTCCCAATAAACAATTTAATTATAACATATTTTAAATATTATTAGATCATATGTAAGTTCATAAGTCAAATAAACTAGTTTAGTGAAAAAATTTGGGAAAATCAATTTTTAATTACCATATTTTACTTTCTTAGGATTCTCCAAAAAAGTCAAAGAGCTCTTATATTTAGTAACGGAGGGAGTACACATTAACACCACATCAGCTTTTTTGACTTGAAAACCCCACTACAACGTGTGGGATTGGTTCAAGATAAAGGACCTATCGCTTAAAGTAAGGGAATTGGGACACATCAGCACAATATATAGAGCCTACTTTGCATGTCATGGGGTAGACTGATTGATGAAATTGGTCCCATAGCCATTAAATATATCTCTCGCCCCAGCACACCCCATAATGGTCCTGATTAGCCCCCTATTGAAGAAATGTTTGGCCCCGAATATGAATTTGAAACATATTAATTAACGAATTTATTTAGCATTGAGAATTTGTTGAAAAGAAACTTGAATCAAACTTCTCTAAACGATATGTATAAAAAACTATGTATGTATATGTTATCGATAAGTTCTTTTGTTCAATTAACACCAAATACCTCTTTAAACTTTGGCTGAAACAAGAGGTCGCGAGTTAAACCATCCATAGGTATGAGGGGTGTGTGAGTTATTTCTGCTAGTTACTTTGTGAAGGATGCCAATATGAGTGTGTAGTTGATAATAGCACTATAGCTAGATAATGCTTATTTTGCCAAGAACTGAAAATGATGAATGAGAAAGCCATTTATGCTTTTTGATTAATTGTGGCATTCCTTTTCTTTTATGGTCATAATCTACTGTATATCATATTCGAAAGTATTGACGACTTCTAGTAGTAATGATAGGGACAGTGCCGGATACAGCATGCTCACCATCTCCATTTTTACCATGAGTCACCATCACTGTCTAATTAATAATACACGATTTTATTAATTAAAGTGCATTATATTATTATCGTTTAGCTTGATCAAATAAAAAATATTACTACCTCCGGTCCTAAAATATAAGACCCAATTGACTTTTTTGTAGAGGTTAAGGTTGCGAAATAGACTATTAAATCATGACATATTTGATATATTTTTAGATTATACATTAGTTTATAGGTAAAATAAATTAGTCTAAGGGAAAACATTAGGTAAATCAATTTATAATTAACTTATTTTGCTTTTTTATAGGATTTTCTAAAAAAATCAATTAGATCTTATATTTAGGACCGGATGGAGTATTATCGTTAAGGGTGTGTGTGTGTTAGAGAGAGAGAGAGAGAGAGGATTTTACTATCAGCATTATTTTGAGAGTGGGAGGATCAGAATTAGTTACAGCCTAACTTCCTTGATCCCCCGAGGCTGTGTGTGTGTAGCTAATTATTCATTCGTGGTGTTATAGTTGTTTATATGCTGCTCTTAGAAAGAAGCCAAACCTGCAATGACGAAATCGACCAAATCAACTTTTAATTTCTTTCATTAAAGAAAAAAAAAGGAAGGAAGGAAGGCCCCCCTTTGCTCACAATTATTATGCTTTCTCTAAAGCGATATTGTCATTTTATTAGCTACTCTATCTTATATGCGTTCTCTCTGTTTGTCTCAGTGCACACACACACACACGCATAATAAACTAAAATATATGTTTTATTATTTAATTTTACATCAAATTTTAATTTGATTTCTTAAGAATAAATTAGATAAATTAGATAATAAATCTTTAGTTAAGGTGTTGTGTTTTATTTAGCGGAATAATAGTGATTCCTTGGCATGAAGTGATAGTTTTGCAACCAGATGTTATCAAACATACTTAAATACTTGTTATTTGATATAATAATTTTTATATTTTAATTATTAATCATGTTACCTTCACATTTAATTGCAGAATTACCATTTGAATCTTTTAAGTCAATGCTCTTTGTTAAATAAAATTAATGAAGTTACGAATAAAATATTATTAAAGTTTATTTTTAAAATTTAATTAAAGAGCCAACTAAAACTAGATTATAAAATATCAACCATACAATTTAGGGTATTTAGTATTAATTAATTCATGAATGTTGATAATACAATTATCTTTAACTATGTGATTAGTGAATTCCCTTTTACTATATAATTATATTCTTCGAGCACCCAATATATGACACTTTTTAATAAAAATCTTATGTGATTGGCGTGAGTTAATTTTCTTAATATTGTGGGTTACTTGTAAATCATCTAAGCCTTCTAGTATAAAGGTTAGTCCAGCCAATTGGTAAAGAGGTCAGCTCATGATTAACAACAACAAAAATATTAATGAACGCTTTTCCTGAATCTATGTGATTATTAGTATATATGAATTCCCTTTATCGTAATGAAATTATTAATACTGCTTTGCATGCATGCATGTGTGGTTTGATTAATTTGTGGGAACAATAAAATGAGGATATAATTTCATATACACAAATTTGCTGGTTAAAATTTAAAAGATAGAAATATAAAACAAAAAAGAAAAGAAAGAAATAATTTAGAACATATAAACGCCACTTGAACGAATCTTTCCTTCAAAAGAAAAGGAAACAAATTATGAAGTCACTTATGAAGTCACTCTGTCCTTACACTTCTGTTGTTTGGTGATATGAGATTCCGACAATTTCTTCAGTAGTCATTTCAGAAGGCGGGTGACCCTGCTTTATTAGTTAGGTTCTTGCCAATATTATAGCCTCTATAAGTGCCCATATAATTTTATAGCCTTCATCAAATGCTTTGTAATTCAATGATATATGATATTTCCCCAGTGTGAGTGTGAGTGAGAGATTGTTGGTTTTACAACACTTGTAATATCAAATTGTGCTTGCTTGCTGCTTTAATTATATATATATAAAAAAATAATTCTGTCCTTCACACACGCACATGTACACAAGCGCACTCCACAAACTCAAGGGCCTTATCTTGTGTATATAATCCCTCTAGTCCTAAATATAAGATCTAGTTGACTTTTTTTGGAGATATTAAGATTATAAAATATGTTATTAAGTTATGACATATTTGATATATTTTTAGATTAGTCATTAGTTTATAGGGTAAATAAACTAGTTTAAGGGAAAAAAATTAGGCAAATCAATTTATAATTAACTTATTTTGCTTTTTTAGGATTTTCTAAAAGAGTCAATTAGGTCTTATATTTAGAACCGGAGGGAGTATTATATTATAAATGTATCAGAATTTAAAAACTACTGCTAATTAACTGAACAAATTACTATCAATTAACCTTACTTCATGGTCCAGTCCGATCCCTTTAATTTCCGATCCCTAAATTATGGGCTAACGTCTTTTATCTGTACCATCATGCATGATTGATCAATCTTTAAAAGCAATGGCTTTTCTCCTCAAAGAGATTAGAGCGTCTTCATCAATTAATTATGGGAGAATTATTTACAAGTCTCACGGAAGAAATATAATTAAAATGAGGCCCTATGAGTTGTTATGTAAGACCAATAAGTTGTTATTATTAGCCTGAAGTTGTAATTTACAACTCTTTGGACCTCATCTTAATTATCTTTCTTTCATGAGACCTCTAATTAATTCTCTCATTAATTATCCACATATATACCTCCCCCCCTCTAAATATAATAATAGCACATAATAGAAAGGGAATTATTTTGGAACTAAATATAAGTTTTTTGTTATTTTTTCTCTCAGATTTGTATAATTATTTTTTGAACTCTCTATTGATTATATGTATTTAGAAGTCTTTTGTATAGCTACCTAATTAAGTTAAATTCAAAAATTGTTATTGTAATCAATTAGGAGCATGCAGCTCGTCCAAAAATATTTATATATTCACATGAGCTCCAAGTTGAGCTTTCTTACTCAAGACAACCAAAGCACATTTCACTAAAATCAGTGCATGTTATTAATGTATTAAGGAATCTTTTGATTACGAAATTTAAATAGTTTCCAATACAAATTTATGATTAAAATGGATGTTTTATCAAATCAACATACATTTTTTTACAAATAACTAATTTAAACAATATTTTAGTCACTTCTCATTAGTTAGTTTGCTCCTACAATTATAATTAGAGGAAGTATTAATATGATTATGCATATATGGTGTGACTCAAATTCCCACTTTGACATGAATCACGTATGGAATATGGATTACATATATATCAAAGGGATTATATGTTAATTAGAGCATCATCCCGAGAGGGATCGTTTTGAGTTTTAAGCTCTATGCTATAAAAATAGGTGCGTGTGTGAATGTAATGAAATAAGGACCTCAAGTATATGCCCATCCTTGGGACTTAGCATTAATTAATATGTGTGTGTGTGTGTATATATGTATGTATGTATATATGGGTCATTTTTTTAATTTTTCTTTTGTTATACATGTTTTTCGATTGATTTTTGACTCTCCTCTATCTTTCGACATAAAGCTTTGCCAGATCATGTCATTATTGGGCATTAGTCCATTCCATTTGACGAACTTGTTTACTTTCCTTTGTCAATATAACTTCACAAGTTCACATCACAACCTTTGCACGCGTGATATATATTATAATATTACGTCAAATTTCATGTCTTCAAATTTTATTTCCAATCCAATTCAAAATTATAACGCTGATTAAAGTTACATTACACTATCTTATACTTCATCTAATTCTTATTATAAGTCACCGACTACTCATTTCTCACATACCAAAGAATGATAGTTAGGTCTTAAAATTCTTGTTAAATTTGCTACTTTTTCCAACTTCATCATTCATTAAATGATGTGTTTCATATTTTTTAATTTTAAATCCCTATTAATAATATGGGTAAAGAGGGGAAAAGTATTTAATGTGTCGGTCAGTGCATTATATTAAGAGTTAAAAATTATAAGTAGTTGGTGACTTATAATAAAGATCGGAGGGAGTAAGTCTTAGCAACAGTGTTGTAAAAGTCGGATCGAAAGGCGAACCGAACACGACTTCGGATCATGGAGAAAGCCTTAGCAACACGGTCGAATAACTGATAACAGTTGAGCTAAAATATGAAGTGATCGACAGTTGGACCGGTTCCCGGTTCATACAACACTGCTTACCAGTGTGTCCTTTTTATAACTTATTGAGTCACATACACAAAATAAAATTTTCCACCCAATTTTTCTAAGTACATGTGATCAACGATTTATCAGGTATTGAGGCTTTGAAAAAAGTGGATGAAATAAAAGCAGGTAAAAGTTTTTCGTTATATAATGAATTAAACCTTAAATAGATTATCTACTTTTTGCATATAAATAATATAGATCTCCACTCATTTTGTAGAAGTTGAGTTGAAATGCATACATATACTTTAGGGTGATGGTGAGTTTTGAAGTTACAAAGAATATTTATATACCATGTTAATTGTTAATTATATTAATTTTCCATACAAATGAATTGAATAATTATTCCACTAATTAGTGGAAGCTGAGTTGAGATGCATACTTAATTAATGTAGTGGATTATGGAGCTACCAATCATTTAATTGGACAACTTTCCTCTTAAGGGCTACTAGAACTTTTGAAACATAATCCCTCTAGTCCTAAATATAGGACCTAATTGACTTTTTTGAAAAATCCTAAAAAAAGAAAAATAAGTTAATTATAAATTGATTTACCTAATTTTTTCTCTTACACTAGTTTATTTTACCTATAAGCTAATGGATAATCTAAAAAGATATCAAATATGTAATGAATTAATAACCTATTTTGCAACCTTAATCTCTAAAAAAAATCAATTAAATCTTATATTTAAGACCGAAGGTAGTATATAATAATTCATATCATGAATGACACAATCAGATAATCGAGATAATCGATAAAAGTGGATGGCATATATAAATAAATATTGATGACGATTACAAGATTTGTGTAATGGAAAAGACATGCCATTACAGGAAAGAGAGAGAGAGAAAGAGAGACAAACGTATAGTTCACTTATAAATTACTCCCTCCGGTCCCTAATGTAAGAGCCCAAAATTTGAATGGTTTTGGTCCCTAATGTAAGAGCTCACCTCACTTTCTCTCCTCATTTAATGCATTTTTTCCTACTTTACCCCTAACTCTCTTTCATATTTATTAATGATTATGTATTTCTCTCTCTTAAAAGTACCATAATAAATATGGGCAATTTTGGAAAAGAAGCATTAACTCCAGACAACCAACTAACATTCACATGTTTTCTTAAGAAGCGTTTTTTTTGCGGCTAGCTCTTACATTAGGGACCGGAGGTAGTATAATACAATCACCATTTATTATAGAAGAAACAAACTGAGATTTGATTTAGATTTGAATACGTCTAATTCATTGTTACATTTCTTATCCTAACGTAGTGAGATAAGATAATGCATGTGAGTGCGTAGATTATAAATATTGAAGCCTTGACGTTAAGCTTACACGAAAAGTCACGGTATGTTACAACTTACAATTATACGAAGAGATATTAATATGCAAGTCCCTTTTTAATCTACTTCCCTTAGTCCTAAATATAAGATATAGGGTGTGTTTGGTTCAGCTTATGGAAAAGTGGCTTATTTTTAAGGTGACTTATTTTTAAGTCAGTTGAAAAATAAGCTCTAAGTTGGCTTATTTTTATGTTTGGATGAACTTTGAAAAAAGTGGCTTATTTTCCCATTTGACTTATAAACATGTTTGGATGACTTTTTATTTAAAAGGGGCTTATTTTTAAGCTAGCTTATTTTTATGTCATATAGAAAAATAAGCTGGCTTATTTTCAGAAATAAGCTACCTTGTATAGCTTATAAATAAGCTGGCTTATTTCAAATAAGCTGGGTGAAAAATAAGCCCAACCAAACATGAAAAAAAGCCACCCACTCAAAATAAGCTGGCTTATTCAAAATAAGCCAGCTTATTTTGAAAAATAAGCCCCAACCAAACACACTCATAGTTGAATTTTTTTAAGAATAATCCTAAGAAAACTAAATAAGATAATTAAAATTGATTTTCCTAAATATTTCTTCTAAGCTGGTTTATTTGACTTATAAACTAACATATGATCTATTAATATATAAATTATGTTATGATTATGTGGTTCATTTTGTTTTCTTGGGATTCTACAAAAAATTTAATTAGGTCATATATTTAGAACTGGGAGTTGTGCTATATATTTTTAACCAATTCTATCCTTGTAACTACTCCTTCTAGTCTGTAAATATAAGAGCCCGTTCGTGACACATTTCTTAAGAAAATATATAAAAGTTAGTTGGTGTCTAAAGTTAATGTTTTTTTTTTACTTAATATTGTTCATATTATTATGATACTATCAAAAGTGAGAAACATAGAAGCATTAATAAATGTGAAAGAAAGTAAAAGGTAAAGTAAGAAAAAACACATTAAATTAAAAGAAAATATAATATGAACTCTTATATTTTGAACTAAAATCATTCACATTTTGGCTCTTATATTACAGATCAGATGGATGAAGTAGTTTTTTCAGCATGTCCATTAGTTGTACTTAACCTCTAAATAGCATATGTATTTTTGTTATTTTCATAAATCACTTGAAACTAAATTAAGCTTTATAAAAATTATGTAAAACAAAAAGCATAAGATAAAAAAAATAATTTTGTTCATTATGGTGCCATGATAAAAATCAAGTAAAATTATAAAACAAATACATATTTATTTTTATTCCATAAATAATTATACACATAGCATAATATTTTTGGTAGTGGAAGCTGACGAGGTCTAGTGCGTTCCTAAAGAGGGCCCAGAGAATATAAGTGGAAGGAAATTGACATGAATATATATAAAGTCATATATAACCACCATTTTTATGGCAAATATAACCACCGTTGTACACTTTGAGAAGAAAGGGCAGTGATATGAAAAACATCAAATAATTCATTAAATAGGTATTGTTAATACATATAAATATATAATTATATGTTAAATAATTCAGCACTTATATATCGATGATTTTGAAATATTAAAAATGTTGAAAATCCAGCTTATTTATAATCAGCATTGATGGAGAACATGCATCCTTCCTCCTTCATGGGACCCATTATTACGTACGTTGAAAGGGATCGGAATTCATTTTTGATTTTTTCCTAAGTTTAGTTATTGCATATTTTGTATATTGGGGTAATCTGCACATTTTTAAAGGATTTATCATGTCTTTCTTGATTTTTGGCTTATAACTAATTTTTCTTATTTGACCTAAAAAATTGATATTATTTTCTCCGTTAAATATATTTCAACTTCATTTGATGTTTCAGTTAAAAAAAAACGTTTGATGTTATTTTGCGTCAATTTATGTAATAAAATACTTACTCCGTTTCTAAATATATATATATAAGACTACTTTAAAATTTCAATTTATTCCTAAATATAATACACTTTCTAATTCAATTTTTTGTCCAAATGAACTCTAATAATGTTTATCTATATCTATAATAAACAAGTAAGAAATGGAGAGTGGGAATAATAAAGGTATATGGTTAGTGTATATTGGTAATATCATGTGCTAATAACTAGGGCGAAAGCCCAAAAATAATGCATAATTATTGGTCAAGGAACAAAACTAGTACATTACTATTCCAAGGTACAAAAATGATACCCAACTTTTATTACCATGTGATCAAAAATGATATTTTCACTAATATGATAATAATATTAGACATGAAAAGTCCAAAATGCCCCTATGAATTAATCGCCCCGGTAAAAGTTTATTTAATTATAAGGGCATTTTAGACATTTGATGTCTAATATTATTGTCATACTAGTGAAAATATCATTTTTTATCACATGGTAAAAGTTGGGTATCATTTTTGTACCTTGGAATAATTATGTACTATTTTTGTTCCTTGGTCAATAGTTATGTATCATTTTTGGGTCTTCGCCCTAATAACTAACTTAATTAATATCCTTAATCTAATCAAATTATTGAAAGTGATCTTATATTTAAAAACGAAGGGAGTAACTGCATACAAGTACACACATCCAAGAAAAATAAATTCATTATTGTTGAAAGTATATTTTATTTTTTGTGGTATACTTTATTCAGTTAGTTTTTCCCTATATATAATATTGCGAAAAAAAAACACAAGCACTCGCCTAATTGAGTGACAAAAACGTTTCTCATCATTTATTGCAGAAAACTAATTAAGTTTTGTTAGTATTTGAATAAGAAATGATTTCATGATTTCAAAGGCAATGTGTATATATAATATAATCCCTCGTATCATATTATATGGTAAGGTGGAGTTTTTTAAATGATTTTATCTCATAATATAAGGTGGTGTCTGATTTAGTTTTAATAATAAATGAAAATTTTTCAATATTACCCATAGTAAATTCATATTAAATTTCCACATTTTTACCATTATTACCATTTTTCTCTTATTCTTCCATCAATAAGGGTATTTTAAAAAAACAATAATTTGTGTCCTATATATTTATTACTTTTTAACTAATTCTAACAAATTTTGGTAATCCGTGATTCGGTGAAAACCACATTATAATATTTTTACCATAAAGAGGAAGTAATCATGAAAATTAATTAATTGAAGGTAGCAAGATTTCCCATTTGTGCTCGTGCATTCTCATTACTTCAATTTCTAGTATAGTAGAATATAAATAGATAAATCTTAAAGAATTAAGCTAAATTTAAGCACTTACCCAATGAAAATTTAAATTTTGATTCAACACATTATGTTGGGCTAACTCATTAAGCTCTTTACACCACGGATGGAATTGTCAATTTAAATATGAAAATCTTATTGTGAAATGCTAAGAAGTTAAATGCTTGTGTGTGAATAAATAATTGCACGTCATATAATTGATAGTGAGCTTACCCAACGTAACTTCAATTTACAAACAATGACAACAAAACATAACTTCAAATAGTCATGGAATATATAAAACAACTTAACCTACCCACATATATCGCAACCATCAGAAAAAGGAATCTAAATAGGGCAATGGTCATATTTTACCCTTCAAGTAACCACCCAGGACCACTGGGCACCCTAAACTAACACAGGGTACAATTTTACCCTTGAAGCAACCAAAGTTGTCCAATTTTACCCTTCAGCAAATGTAATGTCAACATTACATTTGCTAAAGGGTAAAATTGGACAACTTTGGTTGCTTCAAGGGTAAAATTGTACCCTGTGTTAGTTTAGGGTGCCCAGTGGTCCTGGGTGGTTGCTTGAAGGGCAAAATAGGGTCATTGCCCATCTAAATATGATAGTGAGCTTACCCAACATAGCATAATTAATAAACAGAAGAGTTTGAGGTTACCCAATAATATGATAGTGAGATGACAATAGCGCTTAGAGAGGATGAAGGACGACAATGGCGAAAGAAGGGATTGGATTACGCAAAACAACAGTCGTGGAAGTGTCGCCACCACTTTCGTGTGATGGTTCTAATCATTGACGATAGCTCTGCGTTGGGTGGACTAAGTGTGGAGGTCGGTTCTCAGGAGAGGGAAACTAGGGTTTAAAGGGTGGGTTCTGTGAGATGGGGGCCGGGTGGGCTTTGCGGTAGGGTTTGAAGGAGAATGATGAGTTCTCTGCGATGGGGGTGGGCTCTTTGATTAGGGTTCGAAGGGGAAGGATGGATTCTTTTCTATTAGGGTTCGAAGGGGAAGGATGGGTTCTTTTCGATTAGGGTTTGAAGGAGAAGGATGTGTCTTTGTGTGCATTGCTTGAGAGGTAAAGGAGAAGCATGGGAATGTGTTCGATTTTGAGGGGTAATGAAAGTGCGGGCGGTTTGTTTTGAGAGAAGATCATTTAAGTCTTTCGTAACATTGTTAAATGTCAATACAATATATGATACCTTTATTGTCTTTTGAAAAATTGAGTACCTAAATTGTCTTTTTAGATATTCGACGTACATTAACTATCATTTTCCCAAAAATTATTGAAAATTAAAAACATTCATAATATGAAACAAGGTTTTTTTTAATTTTCTTTGATTTAGTGGTAATTCTTGAACCGCCATCAATTGCTTAGAAAGCTTGTGAAGTAGAAAGACCAAGAAATTTTTTTTAAAGAAAATTGATTAGTAGCAATTCTTTAACTGTTACTATTAAATTAGTATTGTGTTTGACCGTTGTACTAGCAGATTTGAAACCTATTACTAAATTTTAGTAACGGTGAATTTAGTGGCCGAATAAAAGCTTCCTAATAATACAACCGCCACTAATGGCTCTTTTAAACAGTCATTGATTCCTGTTATATTTTAGAGAATAGGTTGATATGAAAATGGATTTCCAATTAAATCCAAACAATAGTGGCAAGCTTGAAAATTAAAATTTATTAATTTATGTGAAAGAAGTTTTTTTGGTGAAGAAATGAATTGTATGTTTCCAATTTAATAATATGAGCAGATCTCACAGAAACAAACGTACCCACAAAACTAATACATAATATAAGATTGAGCAGAAGAAATTCCTCTTCTTGTCGAAACTTATAAATCAATTTATTTGAAAATAAAAGAAACATAATAGCAGACCAATGAAAGTGACAGACATCTCCTTCCCCAGCATAAACTGGGGAAGGAGACGCCGATGAAAAAACTCGTACGACGACGAGAGAAGAGATCCCACCACCACCCAAAAAGTTTAAGAGGAAGGAGAGAGAGGATAGAGTCAACTCAATTGTATGTTTCTTAAACACTCTTGTTTGGATGTTGAAAAGAAAATAAAGAATTCAAAGTCTTTTTGGTAATCTATCTACATATATCTCGATGCCTACAAACTTTCTCTCTTTATCTCACACTTTTTCTAAGGTCCACGAACTTTATTTTTCCATCTTTATCTCTACTTTCTATATGTTGAGATAGTAATAAAAATTATCGATATGAATTAATTACGCTTCTTTCTTCCTTCAAATTAATACCATTTATTTGAATATTAATAATGTTGTGCACATAATTAGTAAAACGCATATTAATATTTTCATTTGTACATCCATGTCATGTAAAAAATATCTTGCACTGCTGATAAAAATAAATTCTTGCACGACCCAAAGGAAAAACAGAATGACACGCAAGCTATGAGAAAGGACCGAGCAAACTAGTACAAGTTTGTTGCAGATTGTATTAGTTATTCATATTTCGGTTGTGCATTAATAGCGGAAACAATCAGGAAAGTTGAGAAAATTGTATCTATATTAGGGTAATTGAAAAATGGAAGAAAATAAAGTTATTATGTTTATCCTATCCTTAGCTACTACAAGTAGGGGTGGGCATTCGGTTTTTCGGTTCAAAACCGAACCGAAAGCGAAAATAACCGATAACCGAATTGTCTACAAATCGTGAACCGAAACTGAAACCGAATAACCAATAACTAAAACTGAAAAACCGAATTAATTTCGGTTTGGTTATGGTTATTTTTCGGTTATTTTTGGGTTTTTATTGTTTTATGGTCCAAACAATTTTTTTTAAGATTGACCATGCATTTAAAGTTTCCTCCTCACCTAGTTATACTTTCAGCACAATCTAAACAATTTTTTCATAAAAAAAGATTTTATCAGTGAAGAAAAGGATTTTAACTAAATCCATGAAAGGGAAGCTGAATACAACCACACATGCACATTGACACATATATATGATAAAGACTTGTAGAACCAAGTTTGGCCATAAAATTTTTGTTGAGGTTTTTTCTTGCAGAGATTTCCAATATTCACAGATACAGCTCACAAGTGCAAAAATTTTATCTTTTACAAGTTTAGATGGAACAAATGACAACTACAAAATGTTAAAAGTCGTCCAACATTATTAATTTCCTCTTAATATGGAACTATCTATTGAACTCAGTAAAAGACATTGAGGTAAACTTAAAGTATAATCTTAGACATTGAATGAGAAAAAAAATAATAAGAGAAAAAATTGGAATATGGAGAGGGTGAAAAAAGAAAAGAAACCTATTGAATGAGTAGGAAAAGCAACAAATTCCTCTTCTGAAACATATGGGTATTTTTCGGTTTTAACCGAATTCCTTTTACTCCCTCCGGTCCTACATATAAGACCTAATTAACTTTTTTAGAAAATCCTATAAAAAGCAAAATAAGTTCATTATAAATTGATTTACCTAATTTTTTCCTTAGACTAGTTATTTTACCTATAAACTAATGTACAATCTAAAAATATATCAAATAGTCATGATTTGATTGCCTATTTCGCAACCTTAACCTCTCCAAAAAAAAAGTCAATTAGGTCTTATATTTAGGATCGAAGGTAGTATTATTATTGATATTGATTTATTGGGTTTTTTTAAAACATATTGAATTTTTCGGTTAACCGATATTTTTTTTAAGAAACCGAAACCGAACCGGTAACCGGAATGAGAACCAAATGACAATCGAAATCGAAACCGACAACCGAAAAACCGATAACCATTTGGTTCGGTTTGGTTTTCGGTTTTCAGTTTGTTTTGCCCTTCCCTAACTACGAGTATATTATTGTGAAATGGGCGTAACATGGCTTAATAGGGCAATGTAGCAAGTGCAATGACTTAATCAGGTTAAAATTAACAGTCAAACTCATAAAAATTGACATAATTGCTACATTTGAACCATTTTGTAACTGATAGTGATAGGTGTTAGATTTGGGACACGAAATTGTTATTTTATATTGGGTGAACTTTACTAATACTTGAGTGCTAGATTTGAACCTTAAATCTTTTCATATATGTGGTGATGATGTGGTAGTGACATGTAGGTGACGTGGTCTAATTGAATGACATGATGAGTGATATAACCTAATTAGGTGACGTGGCCTAATAGGGTCAAACTTGACGGTCAAACCCGTCAACATTGACGGATTTGCTAGATTTGACCCATTTTATAATAGATGTGTGTTGTACATTTAATACCCAAAATTTTTGTTTATATTTGGTGAACTTTTGTCAATAGTAGAATGTTAGATTTGACCCTTAATCCTCTTTAAAATTATAATGTTTATGAACACAAAAGTAGCTAGTTTGAAACTATAGGGGAATCTTGATAAAAAAAAACTATAGGGGAAGGGGCGGCTATTAGCTGGAATCAAGTCACTCGTTAAAGACGTACTTCAAAAGTAAGGTTACCCACATCGTCTCCACAAAACCAAACCCATCATTTAATGAAAGCATTCTATACAATATTTATAATATATATATATATATATATAACACATGAACACACATGAATTTATTAGATTATTTAGGTTAAGTCCAAATTAGGGAAAAAGACAAAAAATACCTTCCAATCTCAAAATCTCAATAATCATTTATGTATAGGTATTAAAAATTTCATTATATAGGTAATAATTATAAGTATAACTTCACTATAAGTATTACCAACTTTATTATAGGTATTAACAAACATTAACAACTCAAAATGACTAATTTCAAAATTTGAAATTTGGAATATATTTTTTCATTGTCAAATTAATTATAATTTGGATTTTGATGTTTACTTTAGACAGTAATACCTCCAATCCTTATATTAACTTAGTTTTTATACTGATAAAAAGCTTTAGTTTTTATGGAGTGACTTGTACTAAAAACTAGATATATAGTGTTATTTTAAATAATTAATAAAAGCAGGAAATGCCATTTATCTCTTTTTTTTAGAATAACATTTATCTCTTTGTTTTTTCCATTTTTGAAAACGTTAAACAACGTTATTTTTTTAAACCGAAAGCGTTATTTAGATAGAATATTTTTGTGAATTAATGAAGTTCTACGATCTAATTAAGACATAGTGGTAGTATCACATTGAAGAGACCTCCCATTACGCACGTTACAAGATAAGCATTTTCTTCATTCTCTCTTATTAGTTTTCAAACTTAAATTATCCCTAAAAGTTGTAAACTTTACTTTACCTAAAAAAAAGTTGTAAACTATGATAAAAAAAAAAGTTGTAAACTTGAAGTATTTTATGTATTGTTGCCATAAAACACGCAACTTCTATATTCAGTGAGAATGCGAAATCAAGTCCGGACGCTTAAGAATGAGTTGGGACTTGGGACGCTTAAGAATGAGTTGGATAAGATTTTGGTATCATAAGTCTAAAAGACCCTGACAAATCATTGCTTATGTGTGGCACGCAAAATTTAATGTACATATATGGACTCCCAACTTGATGATTTGAAGATACTCCCCATCTCTATTCCTTAATCAGAATTTCATACTATTTAAAAATTTTGCAAAAAGATAGCCTTTTTTTAAATTAGAGTATAGATCGATGACACGACCAAAAGCAGTGTTTCACGGTTGTGCCAATTTTACTTAAACTTTTAAGGCTAAAGTATGTTTTTGGTCCCTTAACTTTGGAGAAAGTCATGTTTTAGTCCCTTAACTTTGAAAAGTGTGTTTTTGGTCCCTTAAATTTGGACAAAGTCATGTTTTAGTCCCTTAACTTTGAAAATTGTGTTTTTAGTCCTTTAACTTTGAACAAGATGATGTTTTTAGTCCTTTAAAAAAGTCTAAAGTGTGTTTTGGTCCCTTCACTTTTAAAAGTTAAGGGACTAAAACATGACTTTCTCCAAATTTAAGGACCAAAAACATACTTTGACCCAAATGTGAAAGGACTAAAAACACATTTTTCAAAGTTAAAGGACTAAAAAATTACTTTCTCCAAAAGTAAGGGACCAAAAACACACTTTTCAAAGTTAAGGGACCAAAACATGACTTTCTCCAAAGTTAAGGGACCAAAAACATACTTTAGCCAACTTTTAAAGTTCACTGATATTTTTATGGGCTTTTCTCATTTTCATTTCTCTTATTATTTTCTCCGGAAATCTCTCATGCACAGTTAGATTTAAAACATAGATGTTGTGCCTTTTGTTGTGTGTTTCATACGTGATGAATATAATGATGGCATAGGTGTGTAATCCGCACATTGAATTAATTTCTTCATCTTCATCCAGAATTAGCAAGAATGATTTTCCATGTTGATTAATTTAATGACATATATATAATTCCTATATTTTGATTTGTAAAGTCATAAATTTATATTTTAATTTTAAAATTAAAATGAAAAAATCAAATAATTTAGATCATCAATGTGAAATTTAACAAAACTAAAACATATAGAGTATAGTTTTGGTGTTAACAATTGAGCCATCCTACTTTAGCATGGTTAAAATATGTATTGGGAACATTGAGAAATTATTCCCTTATTATATTATTTGATATTTATATTTAATTAGAAAAAGATACCTATGGCTATACGCGGAATGTTCTTTTATAATTAGAGATTATAGATATCTTTTCTAATTAAATATAAATAATTTTCGAGAGACACAGTTAGCAACGCTATAAGTAGCATCTTTCATCAAGTTGTGAAGAGCGAACACATTTTGTTTGGTATACACATACAATCAGAATTATAATTATAATAATAATACCTCATCCAGTCTTAAATACAAAATAAAATTGACACTTTTTAATATTAAGGAAGCTAAATAAACCATCCAATTCCAACACATATATGCTATATTATTAGATTATATATTAGTTTAATTTAGAGGAAAAATAAATTAATTTTGAACAAAATATGAATATAAATAATTTTGAGTGATTTATTTTATATTCTTATTGTTTTAAGAAAATCCGCTTGATATTGTATATTTAATACTCAGTAGTATAGGGATCACTATTAAAATTCTATTTGATTGAATTTACACACGAGTTCCACGCGGAGGAATTTATTCTGAACTCAACACGGCATCTCAGAATTTCTCTCTAAACTTTATCTCGAAATTGAGCCGCTCGTTTGGTTGCTTGGAATTAAGAAATGGAAATGCAACTAGCAATTGAAAATGGTAATTTAATTATATCTCGGGCCCACAAATTTTCTCTCTCCATCTTACACTTTTTCTGGGTTCCACAAACTTTACTTTCTCATTATTATCTAATGGACAATTCGGTTGGCAGGAATTGAGACAATAGAAATGGAAATGAAAATGAATGGGTAAAGATGAAAAGTATGAGTAAATTATGTAGTGATGAGAAAGTAAAATTTATGGGCCCAGAAAAGAGTGAGATAGAAAAAGAAAGCTTGTGTACCTCGGAATATATGAAAATTATCATTTCCATTTACTTGTTTCATTTCCATTTCTTAATTATGGGCAACCAAACGGGCTTTAATCTATTTCTACTTCTCATCTTTACCCTTATAATTATACTCAATTTTATTTTCATTTCCATTTTAGACACTATCCTCCAAACAAATTGGCCTTACATTTACATATAAATAATGAATGTCCTCCAACTTTATAAAGCATTGCGTCATGAGGTCGTATTCTTCATGCTAGGCGTACGGATACAGGGCACCCCCAACTCGTAGGAGTGCCCCTTTGCCCTTTTTCCTTTTCAAAGAAAAATAAAATTTAAAATGTTTAAAAATTTTAGGGATAAGACATAGTGGCACACGCCAAGCATCTATGATGTAGAAATCCACTTTTGAGAAAAATATATTCCTAGAGTGCAATGCTTCTTTGTAAAGGAGCAAGTCAAGGCTAAGGAGGATCACTTGTTGGAATCTCTATGAATATTTATAAATATACAGGGCATAAGAATCAGATTTTGAATTTATTTTTAAAATTAAAATAAAGTTAACTCAAAGAAATCATTTTATTTATTTTAATATAATTTCATATATGACTATATAAATCTTAGTGTCATGATGATATCCATCATGCAATTTCATATATAAGATAATATAAGGCACCAAAAGTGAGGCTTTTGGTACAACATGATAATATACTTAACTATAGGCGCCCAGATTGATGCCATCTTACGTATTGAACGGGTGAATGGCAGCAATATGATAAAGTCAAAAATTCATTATGTGGTATGAATAATTATATTGTACGAGTAACATTTAAAATTAAAATTAAAAAATGCATACAGAGAAAGGATTACTTGTCAAGACGTAGTTGATCTAGCAGTGTAAGACCTACTAAATCCTTTGGGTGCTCGATCAAGTTAAGAAGATGAGATATTTCTATTAATTAGAAGAGGAAGGTTGAATTGGTAAGTAGGTCACAAACCTGTAAGGATGAGAACACGTGTTCGAATCCCGGGAAGAGTTCCCATTGAGAGAGGGGGCAACTGTGCAACACTCCTACCACTTGAATTCGAATTAAACTGGGCGGTGATTGACAAAAAAAAGAGGAGGAGACACCAAAATTTGAATAGCCAGTTGTTTGAATTAAATACCTAATAATAAGATCCAGAAAAAGCATAATTGAAACAGAGTTAATGATAATTATCAGATTATTTATTATTAATTGTCCATAAACAGGACTCGAATGAGATTACGAGAGCACAGGTCCGGCTACAAAGATTCATGAAAGAAACTTAAACAATATAATGTTATAAAGCTTTTTTTTTCTTATTTTAGAAATCTTGGTTAAAGACAGCTAATATTTTCTATGCTTAAAAATAACAATTAACACTGGTCACTGATATTTACTATTATAGTATTATCCAACTAACTCAATGATTAAGTACCTTAGAGCCATGTACTACTTAGACTTATTAATCCCCAATATAATTAATACACTGTGTGTGTAATGGTGCAAGGAAAAGTGAAAGAGATATAGTGGAAATTAAATAAAGGAGAACAGAAAAACAAAATTAGAAGTAGAAAAATTTGTTGGTTAGTTTGGCTTTACACACATACACAAAAGAAACCACCTACCAAATTATGGTGTTATGTTGCATGAATATATTTGTCGCTTTTAAGTCCAAACTTGGCCGTTCGTGTCAACCAAAGGCTGCTTCACCCAGCAGCAATCCTGAATTATCTCAACTGAAAAAATCCGCGTACTATGATACAGCAGGAATTTCGCTAACTTTAGAAAATTATCATAGCTACATATCAGTCTTAACATAAAACTTCTATATAACATTTGAATTATACTACCTCCGGTCCTAAATATAAGAGCTAATTGACTTTTTTTTGGAGAGATTAAGGTTGCAAAATAGGTTATTAAATCATGACATTTTTTATTTCTTTTTAGATTATCCATTAGCTTATAGGTAAAATAAACTAGTGTAAGAGAAAAAATTAGGTAAATCAATTTATAATTAACTTATTTTCCTTTTTTTAGGATTTTTCAAAAAAGTCAACTAGGTCCTATATTTAGGACCAGAGGGAGTATATCAGTTTATAATGCGCACACATGCGCGTGCACATATTCAGTCAAAAAAATAATATAATACAGGTAAATAAGTTAAGAAAATAATATAATACAGGTTAATATAATACATGTATGTTGGTGTGGGTGGCGCTTGCGCCGTACTGGGGGTCCCTGTGGGATCTTAGTCCCACATCGACCAGAAATGTGTGTGTGTGAGTATATAAGTTCTACATTCGCACTTCAACTTGCCAACCGCGTTAGTTGGTTTTGCTGTTGTGTTTGGTCCGAAAAATGTGTTAAAAAAAACGTTAAGAAAATGACGAATATAAATATTTTTAAGTAATTTGTTTACTTCATTCATATGGTTAATTTCCTCAAGCACTTCAAGAAATAAAGCTTGTAGTCACACAACAGATATCACAGGAAAACAAACAGCGATATACACACACACACATTTATTTCATGGTTGTAGTACATAATAGTGACATAAAAGCTGAAGAACAACTTTTATTATAAAATATTTTTTCATCTAATATTTGTTTTTCATTATTGTATCCCTATACTTTTTTTAATTCAACAACCTCGTTATAACCAACAATAATATTTGTATCTTGAATAAATAATAATATTTATTCAAAAAAAATTCTTGCAGCTTATGTCGTATAAACTGGTGCGACATATTACTTCGTCTTTTTAAAAATAAAGATATCATACCATTATATGGTGAGTCATTACTTTTTTCCAATGTCACGGTTTTCCGAAACCGCTTCGTCTTGCACATTTATGATAGATTTATTACAATTCACCTGGCTAATGCCTCCATTTAAAAACGTTTGCTTCATAAAGCATAATAAATCCAAGTCATACCTAGCCAGGTGAGAATTTCATCATTAATAATTTAATTTAATATTACAATTCGTCTTCTTTGTTTTTTTTTCTTTCTTGGCAAACTCGTCCGATGGGATTTCATATGACCAAAATGCCCCTGGGTGCGCTTCACCTTCACTTTAACACTGCCTTCATGAATCCTTTATTGAGTATCCAAACAAGTTAATTTCATCCCACAACGCACGCAACAACACAACTTTGCCTTTTGACTCAGCAGGAAAAAAATCAATTTATAGATGGGAACTGTATTGTACTATCATACACTTCAATATTTTATATATAATTATAATATTTAAATTTATTTTTGAAAAATTGGTACCTAATTGTCCTATAACTTGTGTCATTCTCCCTTTTGGAAATATAAGGGTGCTCTGCCTAACTCTACCTTTCTCTTCCCTATCGGGCCCCATTCCATTCTCATCCAAAATCATCCTAATTCACACGCGATTTTATTGAGAATTTCACAGAATATTTTTCGTTAAAACATTCGAATTAGTTGTGCTATGACTGTTCGCTTAAGCATTTTGACAGAGAAACAAAATAAATGATGAACCATACATTTTATTTATTAAATTATATTGTTCCTATCATTCTGTATTCTATTCATTGAAATATTATATACTGCTTTTTTTAATGAAAACGTCAATTATATCAAATAATAAAAAAGTTACATTAAAATAATATATTTATAGGAAACTAACAACACACTCGTGGTGCCTAACTTCAACTAATTTAGAGATAGAAACTATACTTGTTAACAAAAGCACTCAAACATAAGCATAAACTACAAATTCCAATAGTACATTCAATAGAAAATCATTGTCCTATAATGTTGCATATTAATAAAGTCATCGGCATAAAGTTGATTAAGATTATGACAATAGCTTCACTCTCAAAAAAGGAAAGCAAACATATACCCAACAAAGATTTGAAAGAAATTACTTAAATCGAATGCTATATTGGGAGTTCCATAAAGTCTCTATATAGCGACAATTACATAACTCAGCAATTTCATCAAATATAAAATTTGATCATAATTTTATATTGGAATTCAGATTCTAAAAATAGTAGAACATAAAAATAATGCACATAACTAAAACCTAAATAATAATAATAAGTTACAAGCAGTTATTATTATAACTTCAAGAACCCTGCCCACCCTTCCCCAAAAAAAACGTTATTGAACCTATACATAACTTAAACAAATGATTAATATCTACTAGAAGTCTCAGTCGAGTTATTTGCATGCTATCCATATATAAGACCTCCAAATATTCATTGAGTACCAAGTTGAAAAGGCTGAACCAATTTTTGAAGATATATATAAGATCTTCATGCCCTGTAAGCATACCCCAAACTAAAATCTCCTCTGGATTTTTAAACCAAGAAAGCAAGAATTAAACAACATTCCTTGGTCCATCCATCAATGTGCAGAGATGATTCTTGCCTTATAGCTTCCATGTCCCTATTCTCAATCCAACCTCTCTTTAAGGAGGATCGATAGGGCGCAACAAACATATATTATTTTTTTTATTATGTTATTCTTCTCGCACCTGGAGTGCGACATACATTATGCTTAGGTCGCATAATTATGTCGCGCCTTGTAAAGGCGTGACACATGACCCTAGTGAAGGTTAAAAGTGTGACAATATTTATTGTTTTGGTGTAACTACGGACCATTTTTCATGGTGTTATATCAATTGTTCTAAAGTGCTGAAAACATATGTAATCTCCTATGATATATCTTCTTGCTTTGTTTTCTTCCCCATCTTCTGATAGTTCATTTGTCCACCCCATTGGTCTTGGTCGTTTTTTCTCGGAGATGGAAGATTTTGGCGCCATTTTCCTAAAAGAATGCAGAGGGAGAAGAACAAAACTTTTAATCAGCATGCAAGTTAATTTTATGTTGTTTGAAGTTATAACGGTTTCCTCTGGTTTCCAATTGATTCCTGCAAATGAAATGTATTTGTAATGGTGAGATTTTCTCTCTAGAGATCTGCTTATTCTACTCTCTCTAGAGGAACCCTTCTTCCAAACATTTTTTTTGGCCAAATGAACCCTTCCAAACATTTGAGATGATACCTGATGAACCATGCTATCTTTTTTGTTGGTATGCAGGCTCACCTGAGACGAGATGATTTATTTTCCAACTTGTTCAAAAATAAAAATCAATTTATTTGCGTGCCTACTCTCGAATTTTTCTCGCTGTAGATGCATCATCCCCAAAATTTAGAAACCAAACCAAATATGATACTTTACCTCTAGCAAAGCCCCTTTAATCAAATATTGATTAATCAACACATATTGAAGCACTTGATGAGATTAATGTTAGTTCTTGGAAGTAACCTTTATAAACAAGTGACGCTTGGTGATGGACACTTTTGCTCTGTTTTGAAATGTTATGGTTGTTGTTGTTCTATAAAGACCACATGAAGATTTTTGCATCTTAATAATAAGTACATGAGTATTTTTATACCTTAACCCATTTTTTTATTAAAATTTGTGCCAATACTCACACAGTCATTTATAATATTTCTTAAAAATATAATCAATTACATACACACACAAATATATATATATATATATATATATATATATATATATATATATATATATATATATATATGCATACATATATATGTGTGTGTATTGAAAATGTGTATGAAAAGTAAATTCAAGATGCATTAGAAATTTCAGTGGTGAGAATAATATGATACTTCCTCCGTTCCTAAATATAAGATCACTTTGGTTAATTTGAGGAGATTAAGGAAGAAAATAAAGTTACATGATCTTCCCAAAATCCCCTCAATTACTTAACTTTAAAAGGAGAAGGGGTTTCCATGAAAAGAGGGAGTATAAGGGTAGTTTGGGCAAAACTTGAGATAAAATAGGAAGTGATCTTATATTTAGGAATTTATCCACTTCCCCAAAGTGATCTTATATTTAGGAACGGAGGGAGTACTTTTTTTTTATGATTTTAAATATATTAAAATTTTATACACATAAAAAAGATCACACTATCTGCAAACTTTGGATCGGAGTTTGGACGCAAATTTTAATGTAAAGCATATCCTCACTTTTCTTATTAATAATAAAGTGTAGGAAAAAGTCAGATAACACACACCCAAAATATACCAAAAACATGAAGGACATGCAAAGTTTAAACACACATTATGAAATGACATGGTATAACATGCACTTATATGTCCTTTCATAAATGTAAGTAAAATAACCAATGTACCATCCATTGAGTTTAAAGAAGTTACCACATCTCTAAGAGAAATATCAACTTCACTCAAATACTAACAACTATCTAATTAGTCACTGGATTTTACTAATTTCATATTTTTGTTCATACACACTTATTATCTCACCTAAACTTTATACATATATGATTATAATTAAAAATTATACTATAACTGTACAAACAGTATACATCATACTTTATACAAAAATAGGTGCCCACGTATATTATAATAATTAAGATCCCACCTAAAAAATTACACCCCCAATAATTTAATAGTGATATTCAATATGTCCTTGTAGGTGCAAAGCCTGCGTCTCAATCCACTCTTTCTACTCATTCTATATATACCTTTCCTCCTCATCATCCACCTCCTCAAATTCCATCAATTCTCAACACTTTCTTCTTCTTCTTCTTTGATTTTCTCTCTTTCATCATATCAATGGCAACTGCTTATAGAGTGCCTATGTCTGAGAGTAGGCAATCATCACAATCTCCTACTTCGCCGGCGGAGCAACTCCGGTCGCCGTGGCATTCGCCGGTGCCGTACTTATTCGGCGGCTTAGCGGCCATGTTGGGTCTAATAGCTTTTGCTCTTTTGATTCTCGCTTGCTCTTATTGGAAACTCTCCGGTTACCTTGAAGTCGACGGCGACAATAACTCCGGCCACCGCAGCCGGCGAGACCTAGAAGCCGGAGATTCCAATCCCAATGAACAAACCCAGAAAGCTCAAATCCCTTATGAAGAGAAGATTCTTGTGATCATGGCTGGACAAGAAAAGCCGACATTTTTAGCTACTCCTATGTGGTCGAACCGGTCGGGTTATTTTGGAGAAAATAAGGATACTTTTTGTTCATGTGATGAGAAGAATGATAAATCTGAAACGGTGGATATGAAAGAAGAAAGAATCAACGGCCAGGATCAGAATAGGGAAATCCCAGAAACTTCAAATGATCAAAACCGTTGAAAATTGGAAGTTGCTAGTGATGAGATGATTTTCTTGTTTTTTTTTTGTTCTGACCAATTAGTTTTTGGTCATTGTGATGATGAGGATATGAACAAACTTTGGATGCTAAGTGATTGAGTTTGAGATGCTGATGAGTGTGAGAAAGATGTGTAATTTAGTATCCATGTGCATCCAAATCTACTTAATTGTGTATAGTCATCATTAGTGGATTCGGAGAGTGTAAATTCATTTGAGGTGAAAATGGAAAAAAAAATATGTTTGTTTATTATTTCTTTTTTAGTAACTTTCAATCAATTAAGATTAGATTTGATGATTTTCAGTGACAGACAGGAAACAGAAGAGTTATCAGTTAAAGATAAAGCCGAAATTTGACCTCTGTTTTTCTGTGTGTTAATCTGTGGGCGAAGTGAGTAATCAATCATGCGTGGAGGGTACGTGTAAATCTATAACTGATGCGGTGAAAAGGCAAAGTTTTTTTTAAAAAAAAAAAATTATTAATATTTGATCTTGCATTTTCTTGGTTTCTCGGTTTTTAAATGTTTGGAAATCAATGGTTTTGCTGATAATCTTGACTCTGGTGACAGAGTTATAGATAGATTTTTTATAATTGTAGTTAAGTTGTTGATGATTTTTAGGGCTAGCTAGAATTAAATGTGAACCTATGTGTTGGATGAAATTGATTGAGTTGCCACTAGAGTGTGCTAGAACATTAGAAGAAGCTTGTTTATTGAATCAATTTGAAGAGATAGTTAGGGCAATAATAATAATGGTGAATGGTGAGTGCCTGAGAGGGAAGGGGAGGGAACAGAAGCTTTAAACTTTATTGCATGTCCCAGGAGTGTCCCCAGAATGATGATAAAACGACAATTTATTCACTGGTTTTTTATCAGTGTCATGATGCACCATGGTGAGCCACAAACTATAGCTAGGACTTATGAGGCTCCCTAATTTAGGACTACCACAGTATGTACCACGTATACCAAGAAGTTGAATAAATTTGCTCTATCTGACTTCTGATATGAACGATAGAATTAATTAGAATTATGTGTCACATGATCTCTTAAAAATCTTTTTATTGGAAACATGTCACATGATCTCTTTCAAATCTATTTGTGTGTTGATACGTTATTCGAAATATACGAATATTTAATTAAGTTAATTACAGTAAAAATGTTAGTTAGTATGATGTGTTACTTTGAAACATCCCATTCATTTTTCCTTTTTCCCTCCCCATCTCCAATCGATTCTTATTAGAAGAGTTTGAAAAAATATGACAAAAATTAGATTTAGGTTTTTATTTAGCACCAAGAGCAACTCCCCAAACATATTATATTTCAGGATTGGTGGATGGAGTATATTAATTTATATGCCACACAAATTAGATAAGAAAAAAAAATATGAAAAAATAAATTTAAAAATTTTTATATTTCAGAAATCTTTTTATTTTATAACTTTTTTTGTCAGATATTTTTTTAACTAATTCTTATATTTGAGACAACCAGTAGTAATATTTGAGAAGGGGAAGAAAATTATATTTTAACTATAAGCCTTTGTTTAAAATTTTTGTAAAACTAGGACGAATGTAATAAATTATATGCAGGAATTCTGGCCATTTAAATGTTTGTTTGGACTTTTCTTCATAACTAAATTCACATAATATTTTGGCTCAGAACTGATTTCTTATAATTGAAACAACTCATCTCACATATATTAGATGATATTGCGTTATTTGTTTTTTGATAAGGATGATATTGCGTTATTAAAGATGCATATCTAGATAACTTATATACATTTAATATAGCACAAAAATTTATAAAAAAGTGTGTTATTTATAGGTTATAACTTATACGTAAGTAATACAGTTTTGTTTACACATTTTTTATACCAATTTGAGCTTTTTCCAATTGAAGATCATTACAAACTGCACATTTAATTATTATAAGTATAACAAGGTGAACAAGTGGAATTATTATTTCAAATATAAAAAGCTGTTAATTTTACATTTTAAAGTTCGATTCTATCTATGGCCATGAATCTTTCTAATCATCTTACTCTAATAATAGAGGGATTTGGATCATTCACAGTTAAATGACAAGACTTTTAATTCATGAACCACTGAGATCAATCCCTATCTATTAAGGAACATATCAAGCAAACTCTTTCTTTTATTCACATATATTTAGCCCAACTTTACTTAATTGTGAATAATTATCATTGGCTTTGGCTTAAAATTATTTTGTGTGTGTGAGTGGGTGAACATTGTAATATTAATTGTAAATAACACATGACGAATAACAGCACTTGATAAAAATTATCACGTCAACAATTGAATATAAAATATATAGCACATAAATAGAAGAATGGAAGTGAAAATAAAATAATTTTTAGGTGATATTATGAGAATGACTAAATTGAATTTTTTGAAAAATCATAAAAAAACCATAAAATTTACTAATAAATCAATTTGCCTAGATTTTTCTCTAAACTAGTTCTTTTTCACTTATAAATTAACATATAATCTAATAGTCTGTAAAATTAAACTCATCAAATAGTTAATAGAGAATATAGTTCCATTAAAAGTGCTACTGTTCTAGTTCAAAAAGAATGAAATTGAAAGAGAGCCAGTGGTAATAGAATTTGTAATCTCAATTATTCGTTAATATTGTCATTACTCCCTCATAAATTAATTTTGGTTTTGATTCCATTCATCTTAAATCTGTAGATTCCTTACAACATAAGTTATCAGAAAAAGGTTGGGTTTATTCGCAATTCAATAGAAATGCCAATACACAAATGTCTAGAGTATGAAAAAGATAGGATTTATGATATATTAATTACTAAAATTTGTTTCTCTGGGCTCTAGAATATGATAAGAAAATATTTTTTGTCAACACTGATAGGTTTAATTTTGCGCAATTTCATTTAGCTTTGAAAATGTCTCCCCAAATGTCTAAAAATTTGGTTTTAATTATGTTATTGCAAGATTTTGATCAAGTTATTAACTAGTCTATATCTATATATTTATAATTAGTGTTATGGTAAGTTCCAATGCAACAAGAATCAATACAACCTATTTGAAATTATAAATTATAGGGACAAAAATAAAAGTTTGATTAAACTAAAACAGCCAAGAATAAAATTTTCCCATAAACTTGTCAGAATTTTAAGTAGGAAGTTTCTGATTCTTTACTTAGTGAGATGATTGACGTAACGCGTCACTGTGATATTAAGAATAACTATCTGCCTTGCAAACATTAGTTATTTCAATCAAGAAGGTACCTTGGCATGTTCTACTTTCTTTTGTTTCATTTAAGCATTTTAAATTAATTTCACACAAACTTTTCTCTAACCATTTTAATTTTTTTTCAAAATACCGTCATGGAATATAGTGAAAAGTGAAAAGAAAACAATGAGTGCCTAAAAAGCAGACAATAGTATACTATCAGCATCTAATTCATAAATGGTTGCCAATATAAAATAGAGTATGTTTTTAAAACAATATTATTTATAAATTAAAACAATAGTGTGAATTGTTCAGTATTATATACAGGGATAATTAAGGAAAAATTTCATGTTAAAAATTTATTCCTGAGAATAAATGAAATAGAATTTCAACATTTGTACCTATAAAATTTTGTTGAATAACTTGGATACTTATCACTTCCTCCGTAGAAAAACAAAACACAAGGCTTCTCTTTTCTGGGTACGTAATTGAGAGATGATAAGAGTACAAGTTGATGTTGTCCTCTGTCTCTGAACAAAACATGGTATTACGAACAAGTACATGAAGTAAAGAATGTGCAGGAAATAATTAATCTAAAGTACAAAAGGAATTAAGAAATTAGAAAGTTTGGTGAAATGTTAGGAGAAGTGTCAACTTCAGATTGACTGTGTGAAAAAGGGAATTTGAGAAAACACGAAACTGATCGATCTCTTGAAATTTGCAGAATCAATGGTTATTGATTGGATAGAGCTATCCAAATTAGAAATGTCCAGCTGCCACATCCTGTTAATTTATAGTACTATATCTGTCCTTGACTTTTTATCTCATTCCTTCCTTTTTTTTTATAACAAATCTTCTTCCTTCCTTTAGCACAAATCTATAATAATTTTCTTTCTTTTTAGTGTAAAAATATTTTATGACAGAAAATTTTTCACTCGACACACGCTTTCTCAGACCCACAAAATGTGTTTGTTGTTAGAGATTTGATGAAGTCAATTTGTAGGCGCGCTTTCAGGGTGTTTCTGATGTGAATATATATAATCTAGCCATGTAGATGTTATTATGTTTCGCAATAATGGAAACAACACAAAGCAGATGATTATATAATAATTAATTTATGCTCAAGATTTTTATTTGTTGTTCATTTAATTAATATTAATAATTAATAAATACTATAAAAATTTCTTAAGTATTAATTTAGAGCTTGATAAATGCAGGAGCTCAGCAATTCATATTATATAATCTGCAAAAAGACTGATTTTCTTAATATGTACGCTTATTGAGTACTCCCTCCGTTCCTAAATATAAAATCACTTATTAAGTCCAATTTCCTTTAGCTTAGTCAGACTATTTATTAAAGTTAAATATAGGAACCGAGGGAGTATTTAACTTTAACCAGCAATTTAAAGCTTGTTCACAATTTTTACGCACTTTAGTATTCAACGTTAATAAATAGTCCGGCTAAGCTAAAGGAAATTGGAAACAAAACACCATATAACTGATATGTTTTTTTTTATACAGCTTTGATATGTTTTCTATGTCGTATTAACAAGATTATATTACAATTATCACAATTTGGCTAAATAAATTAGGGAAAATTAATTAGAGGTCCCTCACAAGGGAGTTAATACTGGAAAAATTAATTGGGACTTTTCCAGTATTAACTCCCTTGTGAGGGACCTCTAATTAATTATCCCAATAAATTAAATGTTGAGCTACATGGGTCACATCAATTGTACTCAGAAAGCTACATTTTCCTTTAAATAGGGTCTACCAACAGTAGGGGTGAGCATTCGGTTTTCGGTTCGGTTATTCGGTTAAAACCGAAATAACAGAAAACCGAATTGTATATATTATGAAAACCGAACCGAAACCGAATTATTTCGGTAACCGAACCGAAATAACCGAAATAATTCGGTTCGGTTTCGGTTTTAACCGAAATAACCGAATTTCTTTTTATTTTATAATAAATTTGACTTTTTTCATTTTTAATATATAAATATCAACATTTTATATTGATATATTGCATATCATTTTTAATTTAAAAGAAGAAATAAAAAAAACTATAGATTTAAACTCTAAATTTTAACTTATTTAAAGAAAAATATGATAAAATAACTTTTTTTAATTATTTTTAATTAATTCGGTTAACCGAATTATCTTTTTTAATAACCGAACCGAATACCGATATAACCGAATTATAAAACCGAATAAAAACCGAAAACCGAAATAACCGAATTCAATTCGGTTCGGTTCGATTTTCGGTTTTCGGTTTGGTTTGCTCACCCCTAACCAACAGTGCTGGATTGGAGCCTTATCGCTTCCAAGCAAAAACATTAGATGATCGAAACTAGAGATGGGTCCAAACATGACAATTATAGCACCAGAGAAATTATACAGTTAGCAGCACAAACCTGAAACAGTCTAAATAGTTAATATCACTTCCCAGTCTAAATAGTATAAATATCTCTATCCTTGTACAAATAATCCTCTGTTTTGTGTCAACGACCAATTCTAGGTCTTTTAATTAAATAATTTTTTTTTAGTTTCATTCAAGGATCCTCATTTTAATGTGAAAGCCTTCTTAAAAATGTTTCATACACTATATGAATTCATAATCGATGCTTTATACTTAACAGATTAAAGTCTTTCCACTCGAATAGATGCTGGTCCCGTTTTATATGCATTGTAAAAAAAATTAGTTAGTTATTATGTATTTTAAATGAATATAAAAGGTTAGTTCGATCTTTAAGAGTCACGCCCTTGATAAAAACGTAAAACTCTCGCCCCCACCCCAATGGAACTATTAAAAAAATGTATTCCTATTAATACGCTAATATCATGGTTCTAACAATGATTTTATTTGATTTGTCCTATAGATCCAAAGTTTGAGCAGGTTAAATAATTGAAGAGATTCAACAAGTAGCTCCTAGCAAGTGCTTTGAAATCGAGATTATTCTTTAATAGGACAACCGATCGATTGTTGTGGAATATTTTTCTGGACGCAAATGATGAAAACTTAAGGTAGGACCAGTATTGATCATCCCTTATTAATTTAAACCCTTCAGTTTAATCATGTCGTCCTGTCTTTTTCGTTTTTCTTATTTGTACTTTTTTGTCCAGCCAATGATCGATTGGTCCAGTCAATATATATTAACGATAAAATTAGCATGGCTTTGTATGGATTCAAGAGGCTAATTAGCTCATTGGTAAATTGTTGACTCACAATTCACTGCATTCCCTTCTTTCTCTCTGCCCTCTTCCCAATCCACATTCACCCCTACAATACACACATAAATAATTATCTTAAGGAAATCATTTGTTATAGTAATTTAAAAGCATATTAACTTATCTAAAGGAAGAGTTCTTGTTCACATTTTTTATATATTTTTTCTAGACAAAGTATAAATTCCTTTACATAATTGCTTGAAAGCATACCAAACAAATAAAATACCTATGGCTATAATCATCATTAATCCATCCCTTTCTTTACTATTCTCTAAGCGAAAATAAGCAAAGTTTCAGTTTTACACACATCCGATCAAAAGAGAATACTTGCATAATATACAAACAAATTTCTTGAAAGTCCTTGCACCAGTGGCCAATAACACACACACACACACATTAGGTAGGAGCATATCCTGAAATTAGAGATGATTATATTGGAGTATTGCTGGACACTTGTGTGGGCATATACCTCTCCTTGTGGTTCATTAATTTTTGAATGCATAGTTGGAATCATTATTGTAAGTTAATCCTCCTACATGAGAAAGCCACATGACTAAGTGCCTGTTTAGATTATCTTTTTGAAAGTGAATGTAGGCTATACAAGTTAAGTATGTGAGAATAGTTTTGTCTCTATTTTAAGAAAAACACTTTTTAAGTCCTTTCGGGGGTTTCTTAGATAGGCTCTAAAGCATTGTGAAGAAATTAAAACCCCGAGAGAAGCTACCCTGTAAGACCAACAGAGTCCTAATTGAATGGGCCGGACCCAGGTATAAGAGTGCCATTAACTTAGTTGATCTTTTTGTACAAACTAAATCAAAAGAAGTCAGAAGACCCACCCAACACAAGGCAAATGGGTTGTAATCGGAATGGTTATCAAGCATATATAAAAGCAGCAGTGATATAAACGCCCAAACAGTGTCAGAGTATCTCACTTGAGCAAATTAGTGATGATAATTGAAGAAGCGTCTATGGAAAGTTATGATAGAGTTTTAATTTTTTTTATTTTGAATTTAGAAGGAAACACAAACATCTTAAGATTAACCCATATATGACCGGCTATTCATTCAAGAGCTTTTATTCCCTTATATCATTTAAAGTCGTTGGTGATTATAACTTAAGTGTTAAATATACTTCAGAAGTGTCAAAAAAATCTCGCATTTGCCTCTTAGTATTTTTTGTTCAATGTAACATTGAAAGTACGTAAACGTAATAATATAACTGTAGGAGTATTCAAACGTAGCTTATTATATCCTTGAGTGGTCAATTAATAGAGGAAATTTTGCTATAGTCACAAAATACTTCTGAGACAAATATGAGTTTTTATACTTTCAGAGTAGATTTACAATTTAACCCTATTTTTGATTCCCTAGACACATGTGATGAGATCGGTGAGCTAAAGATCAGGCTGATGGAATTTGTATTTGTTTTGTTGTCTACACGCATTGTCTCTTATTCATTTATTTGTATATTTGTTTCTAACTTTTCCCAAATAAAAGGAATGAAAAAAGAGAATTGTCATGCACTTTGATGTGAAACGTTTAAAAGAAGAATGAATTACGGCATGAAGTGAATTGATAAACAAAAGGGAAATTGAAAATTAAAATCGTGAGGGAGTGAGCCTATCGCATGGAGGCCCAATGTTATACTCCCCAGTGCTTAATAGATAATATATGACCTATCTATATGCATTTATCTTGACCTTAAATATAAGACCTAGTTGATAATTTTTGGAGAGATTAAGGTTGCGAAATATGTTACTCCCTCCGGTCCTAAATATAAGACCTAATTGACTTTTTTGAAAAATCCTAAAAAAAAAGCAAAATAAGTTAATTATAAATTGATTTACCTAATTTTTTCTCTTAAACTAGTTTATTTTACTTATAAACTAATGGATAATCTAAAAATATATCAAATATGTCATGATTTAATAGACTATTTTGCAACTTTAACCTCTCCAAAAAAAAGTTATCTAGGTCTTATATTTAGGACCGGAGGTAGTATTAAATTACAACATATTTGATATATTTTTAGATTATCCATTAGTTTATGTGTAAAATAAACTAGTCTAAATGAAAAAAATTAGGTAAATCAATTTATAATTAACTTATTATTTTTTAGGATTATCCAAAAAAGTCAATTACGTCTTATATTTAGGACCGGAGGGAGTATATCATATGTTTAGGATATGATAAAGTGTGTATTAACCTGTGTTTGAATCCTCACTGTATTCTGATAAAATAAAATCCTCACTGAGATATGCATGTAGTTAAGAGAGAATATTACACTTAGATCTTACGCTGCTAGAACTAATTCAGAACAAATCATAAGAGTGAATTCAAAATTTTGCAAAACTAATTTAATTAGAATCAACAATATAACCTAACATGTTAAGATTAAAGTCATCCTCTAAAATCGAATTACAGGATACAGTAAACAAAATTTCCAATTAATGACCTGGTAATTTTCCCTCGTGAGAGAACATATCAACATGGTGTCACATCTTTCTTTTCTTGTTTCCTTGGGCAGAATTCTTGTTGAATCCTTTAAAATCATTGGTGGTATCAGCAGCATTCTGCTTTTTCATTCCCTTCCTGCCTCCAAATCCAAATTTAGAGTTCCTAAACTCCTTCTTTCCTTGTCCAAAAGATTTCTTACGCTTACCTCCAGACCGGTCACCTGGAGAGACAGCAGGCCTTTTCTTGTTACACCTTTGGAATACTTTCCCATCCTCAAAGTTCAAATCCAGATCAACATCATTGCCACTACCAGCAAAACCACTCTGCTGCCTTTGCTTCCTCCACCTATTAACAGATTCTATATCTTCCTTCTTCTGCTTAGCCCTTTCTTTCATTTTCTGGGCCTGAATTTCTTTAGACAATTTTTTGGCCTCCCTGGCCTTTCTTCTCTCTCCAGCCTCTTCAATCTTCTTCTTCTCTGCCAAAACCCGACACTACTTTCGCCATATGCACATCTGTCTTCAGCATTTCTGCATAATATATAGTCTGATGGCCTATGGAAAGGAATATTCATTGATTGAAACCTCTCAAAAGCCTGCCTAGTTCCCTCCTATGCCTGTGTGTAAAAAGAAAGCTCAATGATGAGTTTGTGCACCCATCCCACGTCCTCTAGCCACCTTATGTCTCCAAGTTTATCCAGGAGACCGTCCCTGTTAGATATTGCAGTTTTAGATGGATCAGTCAATTTCAAATCTTCTTCTGATTCTGATTCAGATGCTGACAGTTCTTCATTCATATCTTCAATTTCATCATCATTATTCATTGTAGAAAGTTCTTTCTTAAGCACTCCCATTTATCCTAAACAAAAGTTGACGGGAAACATTAGTACTCCCTTAGTTCATAAATACAAGAGCTAGTTAACTTTTTTAGAAAATCCTAAGAAAGCAACATCAGTTATAATCTAATGATCTAATAATATACAAATATTTTATGAATAAGAGGTTTCTCTTCCTTAACTTCTGAAAAAAAAGTCAATTAACTCTTATACTCAGGAGCAGGACTGTACAAACCAAATGGTGTCTAGAATTCACACTCAAAGGACCTCCAATTGTATAATCATATCATATTTCCAGGGTATCTAAACTCTTCCTTCATCATTATATCAAAACTTAGAAAACTTAATACCACAAACACATGCGAATTAATCTGAATCCTCTTCAAAACAAAAACTTATCTCCTAAAAATCATTGATATCCCATTTCCCCAACAAAATAAACTTCAAGATACTATCTTTCATTCAAAAAGAGTTACTCAATGATTAAAATACCCATAGGTAAAGCATAATAGTAAATCTAACACATTATATCATTCTTTTTCAATCCTTTTACAAAAAAAGAATATACAAAGTGCATCTAAATTTCCTCTCCTCTAATTCATAAGCCATAAAAAAACAAGAATTAGAGCTTCAAATATCCATAAACCAACTTCCCTTAAACTCTATCACTAAAAATCTGAGTTACTAATAATAGGAGCCAAATATCCAAAACTTTTAGAAATAAAAGCAAAATAGCGCATCCCAAACAGTAGAAAACATATATGCAGCGTTCAAGCCATATCTTATATAAGATATATAAGTAGAGTAGTGATTGTAAAACTGGTCATAGTGAAAAAGGAAAAGAAGAAGGCATGACAATGGGAATATAATATAATGGGTGGTATATTGTATTCAAATATGTCAGGAAAACTACTAAACTGTGGGATTCATCAATTGTTAAAACAGGTAAGAGGGGAACATTTGAAGGAGGAAAAGAATAAACCGAAAAACTGAAATACAATCAATCAAATAATGATTTAAATAATTATTGTTTATCAAAATATTTGATGGCAAATTAATGTGAGAATAGATAAAAAGAAGTTGTGGAAAAGAAGAAATTAAATTAATGATATTCAATCAAATTAATCAAGGGTTAAGGTAATAAATATACATGTTTTTTTTATAAAAGTATCTTCACTAAATATTTTTTGGACCGAAAATACAAATAAGTTTTCATAACCCAATATGAAATTTGTGTATTTTCAACCTATTATAAAAATTTGTGCATATTTTTGAGAAAGATAATTGGTATTGAGTGCTCTTTTGTGAAAAATGCATATATACTTTTGAACTTAACTCAGTAGTTCATAAGAAATCAAGGTCAGGAGCAATAAAATGAGTTATTCAAAAATAAATTAAAATTATTATAGTTAATGATAATTATATATTTAATGTAAATAAAATATTTCACATATCTTTGATAGAGTATTTGATTTACACTATACTCTGAACAGAGAAAGTAATAATAATATACAACAATTTTTGATTAAAAAATAATAACATACAACCATCGCTTAAAAAAATAAAATAACAAAAGTGTAAAATTTAGAGACTTGAATGTAGTAAAAAGTTTCTCTTAAAAAAATTATAGTAAAAAGTTACCGACAAAAAAAAATATAGTAAAAAGATATTATTTGTTTTGGATAAATAATTAAAATTAAAATGGGTAAATAATTTTAATAACAATATCATCAATGCATGAGAGAGAATAACATGAATACAAGTTTGATTGGTAAATAAAAAAATATTTTAATTATAGCTTGAAAATAGAGGGAAAATTTTTAAAGGAATGATTTTCAAAAATAAATTAAATTTATTAATTAATGGCAAATCAAAGTGAAGAGTAATAATAGGAGTAATTGATTAGCTAGAAACTAAAGGTAATCTAAATAATGTATATAGTAAGGGAAAAAGAGGAAGCAAAGAATAAAAGGAAAAATTAAGGAATTAATTAATCAAAATGGTAAATGTAAATAAAGGAAAATTAAGTATTTACTTTTTAAAGGGTTAATGGTCATATTTACCCCTGAATTATGCACAGAGGACCAAATATGCTCTGAAGTATTTTTTGACTCATATCTACCCTTGAAGTATACAGAAGGATCATATTTGCCCTTTACAGTTATCTTTTTTTTATCAAATATTATATCTTAACATTATCATCAAGGAAAATCCCAAAAAATCCCTCCGAATACCCAAAAGGACAAGTGAGGAACTTAAACTTCCAAAAGGACCATGAAGGAACCAACACCTATCTGTTATTTTAAAATTTTGCGAAAAGACAAAATTGTCCCCATCCTAAAACACAAATTCCTACCCCACCCTAAACTTACCCTAACACCCACCCTCTGCTCGCAATTTGAGTTTTAACATAGGATATAAGTATAATATTACTAAAACTAAAAACATATATTTATTTTAATATATAATAGATCTTGTCCTAATAGGCTTTTCTAAAACGTTTGAGGCGGGCATTTTTTTATAATTAAATTTTAGGAAGGGGTTTGGGCTCAACCCAATCCAAGAGCAGAATGTAACATCCCAGCGTCTCGCTCTCGAAATTGTCCGTTTTGGGGAATCCTCACCCCTCAAGGTTTTAAAACGCGTCAAGAGGGAGAGGTATCTAGGCCTATATATAGCACCTTTCGTTCCCCTCCCCAGCCGAAGTGGGACTTTACAATCCACCCCCTTGGGGCCCAGTGTAACGCCCTAACAAAAGGATGTTACACCCAGCGCCCTCGCTGGCACACCGACCCGAACCTGGCTCTGATACCATCTATAACATCTCAGCGCCTCGCTATCGAAATTGTCCGCTTTGGGGAATCCTCACCCCTCACGGTTTTAAAACGCGTCAAGAAGGGGAGGTATCCAGACCTATATATAGCATCTTTCGTTCCCCTCCCCAGCCGATGTGGGACTTTACAGGGGTGAGGATTCCCCAAAGCGGACAATTTTGAGAGCGAGGCGCTGGGATGTTAGAGATGGTATCAGAGCCAGGTTCAAGTCGGTGTGCCAGCGAGGGCGCTGGGCCCCAAGGGGGTGGATTGTAAAGTCCCACATTGGCTGGGGAGGGGAACGAAAGGTGCTATATATAGGTCTGGATACCTCCCTCTCTTGACGCGTTTTAAAACCGTGAGGGGTGAGGATTCCCCAAAGCGGACAATTTCGAGAGCGGGGCACTCAGATGTTACAGATGGTATCAGAGCCAGGCTCGGGTCGGTATGCCAGCGTGGGCGCTGGGCCCCAAGGGGGGTGGATTGTAAAGTCCCAAATCGGCTGGGGAGGAGAATGAAAGGTGCTATATATAGGCCTGGATACCTCCCCCTCTCGACGCGTTTTAAAGCCGTGAGGGGTGTGGATTCCTCAAAGCGGACAATTTCGAGAGCGAGGCGTTGGGATGTTACACAGAACACCTAACTCATGATCCACTGAGATCTGTCCCTGTGGGCTCTGGAGCATGACCAGCAAGCCCTTTATGTCTGTCCACACAGGTAGGTTACTCCCAACTTCAATTAGCTACGGAGATGCCTCCCCAAGCGCCGCGATGGAGACACAACAAAGTGTCACTCCCCAGGATCGAACTCGCGACGTGGTGGTCAACCCGATGCTCATTGTTCAATCCCTTCGTCACTGAACCCACGGACGATGAGTTGAGGCGGACATTTTTAGCAAAAGAGGCTTTAAAAACAAGTTTAGGTTGAGATGTGGACAGACGTGTAATAGGCCAAGCCTAAGACCCCTATTAAGGAGTGACTTGTTTTCACCCTTAAATGCCACATATCAAACACTAATTATTGATTTTAATTCGTAGTATCCTCTGATCTTAAATATTATCCTCTGATCTTAAATATAAGACCTGATTGATTTTCTTAGAAAAACCTAAGAAAGTAAAATAAAACACTTATAACCTGACAGGTTGGCGTGAGTGATAGGTACCCTCGTCTTAAGCAAGTGGTTGGAGGTTTGATCCACAACTCTTACAAATGGAACAAATTCACAAGCAAGCTCTCTACCCCTATATGAGACTTAAGAACAACGAGAGATTAATTCCACTTGACATGCGGGTGAGGATACCCTTGGGAAACAAAAAAATAAGACACTTGTAAATAGACTTAATTAATATTTTCCCTTAAACTAGTTCATTTAATCTATAAAGTAATAAGTAATCTAAAAACGAGTATATCACAATCAAATAACCTATTATAATTCCTTAATCTATAAAAAAGTTAAGTAGACCCCACAATTCAATTTGGATGACATAGAAGGGTAAAATAGTAAGTCGGCCAACCCACAAACCTAACCTCCTCAGCCCCAGCCCGCGCCCGCGTCCTCACCTCACAGCCTCACAGTGTTCCATCTTTTCTCCTCTTCTTCTTTCAGTAGCTCGCACGCCGCCTCCACCGTCCAGTGGCTCCGGCGAAGAAAGGTCAAGGTGAGCGTCTTCAAATTATTCCTTTTCTTTTTTTTTGCGATTTGGACCCAAGAGAGGTGTTGGAATTGCATTAATTTCGTTTTTCGCTGCTTAATTGAGGAGTAGAGGGGTAATCTGAATTTCTGATTCGGTATGTGTATGCTTGATGCCTTTGATCTTACTGCGTGGCTTCACAAAATTTATGTTCTTTTAATCCTGCCTCTGCCTTTCATCAAACTACTTCCTTTTGTTTATTCTTCTTCTTGGCCAAATTCTTCAAGTTCAATATTACTACACGTGCATCACTTAGGAAATGTTTGGATAGACCCACCCTCTGCTCGCAACTTGAGTTTTTAGGATGGAGCAATTTTGTCTTTTCGCAAAATTTTAAAAATGACAGATAGGTGCTGGTTCCTTCATGGTTGTTTTGGAAGTTTAGGTTCCTCATCACTTGTCCTTTTGATATTTGTAGGGACTTATTTGGGATTTTCCCTCATCATTATATAACTTTATCTATTATTATTATTATTATTATTATTATTATTATTATTATTATTTCGCAAGGGCTGGCCGCCGCTTCTTCTGATTCTCCTTTGATTTCACAAGGAAGGAGGCGACCACCACTCTTGGCTTTAAGTGACTAAATAGGTATGCTGTAATCTTTACCACTTGATTCATTAATCATTGATTTATTTCAGGATTTTACTGTGTTTTATTTCTGGATTATTGAATTATGTATATTACTAATTCAGTTTCAAAAGAATGTGAACGCAAAAGTTTGCCTCTTATGGTTCGTTAGGAGCATGTAGGCCACCCAAGGTAGTTGAAGTGTACCATAGGATGTGTACAAGTTGAGGTAGTCATAGGATATAATGTGTTAGATGGAGCAATTGATGTCTGTTTGGAAATATAAATTATTAATGAAACTAAGTGATTTGGATGTCTTGAAATATTAAATTTGAATTTTATTATTGATTTTGAGGTCAGTTACTAAATAATGAACCCATATTTTAGGTGGTTAGCTTAGCTACATTTGATTGTATTTAGGTTAATATTACTATTGGTCCTTGAACTTTGATTGGTGGTTCTGATCTCTCAACTTTGTCCAATTGCTCTCTGGTTTAGCTGACTGAAAATTTATGTTTTTGAAGTTGTATTGATCAATTGTGTTTCTATCATCCTGTTTTCATACCTTTCCTTCTATTTGTTGTTTAAATGAGTTCTCTTCTGAACTAAATGTGCTGCTTTCTGAACAGGTTCCTAGCAATGGGAAAATCGAAACCAAGAGATTTCCACAAGCAGCGACGGCTTGCAGAGGAAGATGAGATTGGGCTTTTGGAGTCATGGATTGAATCCCAGAAACCAGACTCTGGATCCAACCCCATGTCATTTCCCCCTTTGTCCTCCAAAGACCCTGTAGGTCGGATTGATGGCAATACATTTTCACGATATGCGGGTGTCACTAGGTTCGATCAGTTGCCAATTTCCAAGAAAACCCAGGATGGCTTGTCACAAGCTAAATTTGTTAAGATGACTGACATACAGAGGGCTTCTTTGCCCCATGCTCTTTGTGGACGAGATATTTTGGGTGCCTCCAAGACTGGCTCAGGAAAAACCTTGGCTTTCATCATTCCTGTAAGTGTAGCTCAAACTCAAAGTTTATCATTTTAAGTAAGTGTAAAAGGTTTTCTTTTGCTTCCTATGGATTGGGTAGAAAAATGCTTCTTTTCAAAGGAAACAGTATTCATTTTTATATAATTATTTGATCAACCTTACTTGATGCAAGATTGGGCAGCTTGTTTTGTCTAATGGGATGAGTTGTTGGAGAAAATCGTTTTTTATTAGTTAATTAGCATGTTTGTATCACTATTCACTTTACAAAATAAGAATCTTAAGTGTTTTATGCTTGAAGAAATCAGGAAGTTTCTTTTTGCTTTAGTTTCTTGTTCTCAATGTGACTTGTCATATTCAGTAGTAGTCATATAAACCGGAATGTTTTAGATGACATGATACGTGATTTTTGCTGGGTATGACTATAGCAGGAAAGTAGCATAAGAAGACAATGGTGGACAAAATTGTTTGGTGTTTTTAAATTGTTTTAGTACTTTTAGTGACAACTTCTGGTTCATGGTTAATTTAGTCAAGTTATGTGTGAACCATAAACTTTAGTATCAGAATCTGGAATGAATCTTCATCCATGTTGCGGAACTAGTTACAATTTCAATATTATTGACGGTTGAAATATTGTGCAAGTATTCTCCCACCAATGCTATTGTATTTTTACCAATTATTTTGGGATTTTCTTTTGCTTCTCTGAATGATTTTAGGGTCATGCTTATCGAGTAAAAGTATTTTATTGGAAAGAAGCTATTCATCTTTCACTGAATTCCCTAGATAGAACTAGAAAAGGATTTTGTTCACCCTTTCTTCAGGTATGCACTTTATTGTTATTGGCAGGTCCTAGAAAAGTTATATAGAGAGAGATGGGGGCCTGAAGATGGGGTAGGCAGCATAATCATATCCCCTACTAGAGAATTAGCGGGTCAACTGTTTGATGTTTTAAAAAGCGTAGGTAAGCACCATAATTTCAGTGCTGGCCTGCTGATTGGGGGTCGCAAGGAAGTTAATTTTGAGAAGGAACATGTAAATGACCTAAACATTTTGATCTGCACGCCCGGTCGCCTCCTACAGCACATGGATGAAACTCCAAACTTTGATTGTTCACAGATTCAGGTAATTATTGCACTTTTATTCATGGAATATATAATTTGGATTCTTGAGGCAATGGGGGAATCAAATAAGAAAATGAAAATTATGTTGGTGTTAATTTATTATCTCAAGCATTAGTGGCATATGTCATTCTTAGTGCTAGCACCCTCTGTATCTTGATAATTTAATTTCTGTTTGAAAGCTTCTAAAACTTTGTCAATTAATAGTGTTGCTTTGCTCATTATCTATTCAGTTCAAAGTTGAGAAATTAGTGCCCCTGGTCTTATCATTTGCTCAAAGAAATGCATTACCAAATTCTGTTCAATGTGGATAATGTTTGGGTTGATAATGTTTGTTGGTATACAGATGTTGGTTTTAGATGAGGCAGATCGGATTCTTGACACTGGATTTAAGAAGGAATTAAATGCGATAATATCACAGCTTCCAAGGCGCAGACAAACCCTACTCTTCTCAGCAACTCAAACGAAGTCTGTTGAAGTTCTTGCAAGACTGAGTTTAAAGGATCCGGAGTATCTAAGTGTCCATCAAGAATCTGTGACTGCCACCCCCACTCTCTTGAGACAACTTGTGATGATTGTTCCTCTGGACCAAAAGTTAGATATGTTGTGGAGTTTCATCAAGTCTCATCTTAACTCCAAAATGCTTGTCTTTCTCTCTAGCTGTAAACAGGTAGTTTGCTTGAATCTGATTGTTTTGTGTCGTATTTTTTATCATCCGTGTTTTTTGGACAATTTTTTTCTTTTCAACTTCTTTCATCACAATCATCTGCTGGTTTTTAGGTAAAATTTGTTTTTGAAACATTTAAGAAACTTCGCCCTGGCATACCCTTGAAATGCCTTCATGGGAGGATGAAGCAGGAAAGAAGAATGGCAATATATTCCGAGTTTTGTGAGAAGCGATCAGTACTCTTCTCAACTGATGTGGCTGCAAGGGGGCTTGATTTTAATAAGGCAGTTGACTGGGTTGTTCAGGTAAGTCTCTTGAAGCTGGACCTTCTTTTTTCTTTGTCTTAGGTCGGTAGGAAAGGAGTTTGTTGAAGAGTGAAGAAGTTTGTGTTATAGTTGGATGTTGACACTTGCATCTTTCATCTGTAGGTCGATTGTCCTGAAAATGTAGCATCTTACATACATAGAGTTGGGAGAACTGCTCGCTACAAGTCTGGGGGTAGATCAGTTTTATTTTTGATGCCTTCAGAGATGAAAATGGTTGAAAAATTAGAGGCAGCTAAGGTTCCTGTACATCTTAATAAGGTATGTCATTCTTGCTTTGTAAGTCACTATTTGGCCATAATTCTGAATTCTGACATGAGCAGTTTTTTTTTTGGGGGGGGGGGGGGGGGGAGAGAGGAATAATGGGAACAGGGGAGAATGGTAGAGGAACAGTGTATTGATTAGACGAGAGTAGATAACAGAAAAAAGAGTACAGAACATCTTAGAAGAATACTGCCACAATGTTTAATTCTCATCTGCAACATCATATAATGATGTTAGCTTTAGGTTTCCAGAATATGTATGTAAAGTATTTTGGCTCATATGCAGCACACGCTAAATAACTGATTTTGCATACTAATAATGCTCTAATAGAACATGCAGTCAGATGGCCTGTCAAAATTATTTGCTGTTTAATCAACCTAAGGACCATGAGGAGTTGCCACTCCTTTTTCTAATATCCTGTATTGGGTATTGGACGTCTAGTTTAATATGTTTGGTTGCCAGAAGCTATGGCATTTCATACTGTCACACCATGTTATTTGTGTTTCATGTGTAGTTGAAGTAGTCGGAGGTGTTGAATTCACGCTAATTCACTTGCAAATAGAGCTGAAAACTTATATTTGAAAAAAAGCCATTTTTGGTTCTGTGATCATAGGTAAGGCCAAAACTGCTGGAGATTTTCGGGTGATGATAGTGAGACTCAGAGTAGGCTGTGATATTATTCTTAGGACAAGTAGAAGTGAGACATGGTACAGAAATAGAGGGAAATGGAGACAAAGATGGGGAGTGAGGGTGACATAAACATACAGATTTTTTATTGCTTGCGAGACCAATTGTGAAGGCTGGAGGTCATAGAAAAAAACTGAAAATCACATGCTTAAAGCAGTGAAAGAATAAGTAGTAAAGAATGTTGCTGAATTTAGTCATAATTGATGGTTTAATCCCTTTTCTTTAAATAATCTCCAATTGCAGATATTGCCATAAGACCTTAAGAAATTGCATAGATGTCATTTTCAATGCATTGTGTATTTTTTGTATTTTTTGTGCACCATTGACACCACATTTCATGTGTGCTAACACATTCCTTTTTAATTGCTGATTTTTTAGCCTAGGAAGGAACGACTGCAGCCAGTATCTGGTTTGTTAGCAGCATTACTGGTCAAGTATCCAGATCTCCAGCAATGGGCAAAAAAGGCCTTCATAACATATTTGAAATCCATTAATATCCAGAAGGATAAAGAAATCTTTGATCTTACGAAATTGCCAATTGATGAATATTCAGCATCATTAGGCTTGCCCATCACCCCAAAAACACGTTTTATTAGCCAAAAAAATAAATCTAACGCTGTCCCAACAAAACCTAGTTTAGCTGAACCAGACGAATCCCCTAGAGAAGTTGCATTAAAAATTTTAAGTGAGAATCTGGATGTTAGTGGTTCTGAAGAAGATGAAGAAGAGGAAAAGGGTCTTCTTTTGCATGAAGAGGAGGAAAAGGGTCTTCTTTTGCCGGATGATTCCTCTGATGAAAAGGAAGAGAAAGCATCTGAAATTGTAGATGTCATGTATGTGCCATCTCATAATCTGCTATTACAGAAAAAGAGAGTTTATATTCGTTTTTATGTTTCTGCTTTATGTTATATGTGCAATTGATATTTGTTTGACAATACTCTTTATTTGGGATGGAATGAACTATTAGATCTTGGTTGCACATATAAAATTAGGATCGCTTGTCCAAATTATTATTTCGTGCACGGGTTTTCCATCTCAGTATAATGTCTTTTGGTCTGTAAAATCAATTTGATGCGGTTTTTCCTTTGCAGACCCCCAATCCGTGTCTCAAAGAAAAAGAAGCTCAAGATCAACATCCATCGACCTATAGGGACTAGGGTTGTATTTGATGATGAAGGTAATGCTCTGCCTCCACTAGCAAGAATTGCTGATACACAAACTGGGAACGAAACATTGCTGCTTGATCTAGGTATATACTCTTTCTCTTCAAGTGCAAATTAAAGCCTAGGAATAAATATAATGCTGCATGGTTTATATATCTGTCATATTCGCAGAGGGTTGTCATTTATCAGGTATCTCAATTCTATTTACTGATGGTTATTTATCTGGTATTGGTTTTGAATTTTTGGTTGTATGAAGTTTTATGTAACCTAGGAAATTTGAGTGCTGGAAGATAGGCCTAGATCATTGAGTTCGTATGAGCTCTTTTCCTTCCTTTTGCATGAACATATTTATTAACTGCCGAGCATTGGGCTTAAAAGTGAACGGGGAAAAGGTTAGACTGGATTTAGATGCATGATAATTAATCTCTGTAGTAGTACAAGTAGCTTTCCCTCTTACTGAGATAATTATAATTATAATACTTTCCCCAATCCTAAATGTAAGATCCCTTTGACTTATGTTTTGTGGAAGTTAAGGAAGTAAATTAATCTACCATTAAATGATAACATATATCAGATGTAATTAGATTATAATTAGGATTGGAGGGAGTATATGTTAATAATTGGTTGTGATGCCACATATACGAAATATGATTTCTAAACTGTTTTGTTCCCAGAAACCTGATGGTACCGAAACCTCCTATAGTTTAATGTAGTAACATGCCTCTCAATTTCACTTTGTATAATGGAAGCTTATTCAACAAGTTTTATGTGTTCTCAGGCATGTTGAACAACTATCTTGCTTGTTTAATTGAATTCTCATCTCCCTGCAGAAAAAAAAGCTGAATATTATAGAAAGATGCGTGAGGAGTTGAAGATGGCTGACAAGGAAGACAAACTTGTGCAACAACAGCGTCGGAGAGAAAAGAGAATCAAGAAAAAGATGAATTTGAAGGAAAGAATTGCTGAAGATGATGATGGTGACAACAATTCTGGGTCAGAAGGAGATGCAGATGAAGTTGATGGCCGAAGGCATAAAAAGAGTAAGATATACTTTGATAGTGAAAGTGATAATGAGACTAAAGGAACTGAAGTCACTGGAGGGAACCAGGGTATTAGTAAGAATGTTACTTTGGAGGAGCAAGAAGCTTTGGCTCTGAAGCTGCTGAATTCCATGCACTCATAGGAGATACCATATCCTATGTGCCTATTTAAGCCGTATGACAACACAACAAGAAAGTCTTTAGAGAAAAGTATATGGTGTTTATATTTAAACGCTTTCAGTGGAGAAATAGTTAATTAGATAATGCCTAGAAGTTTAGAGAGCAGAGTCTGACGGTCAGCTTAATGCTGGATCAAAATTTTGCGGGATTTTGTCATTTTTCTTGCAACTAGATTTGCTCTGAAATGCTGTAAGTTATAAATTTCCTATATATCAGATTTCAAGTTTTGTTTTAGGTTTCTTGTTTTACTGTGATTAAACTTATTTCCAGATGATCTATATACGTGACTTATACTGTAGGTGGTAGAGTGATCTTGATGTCATGATCACTTAAATCCTTTTAGATAGAGCTAGGTAAACGGGCCAAATCTGTTAAGTTGAAGGCTGAACTCATGATTTATAGCCTTTAGAATGAATTGGGATAAAATGGACGGGTCAGTCTCGTAAGGACGGCTCGTTTAACAACCACTAGCCAGAGGAGGGAAATTCAGGTTATACCAAATAGGAAGAAGGTGTGGAAACCGCATCCTAATCTTGGTTGTCTAATCTATTTGGTATGCACATTTCATTATATAAAACAATGTGTATTACATGATGAGATACAATATATTTTTTTTACAAAATATTAGAAAAGGGGTTTGGCTCACGTACAATCCAAGGGCAGGCAGGACCTTTAACTCATAATCTACTACAACATGTTCTTGTGGGCTTTAAAGCATGACAAACAAGCCTATTATTTCTGTCCACACAAGTAAGTTTCAGTCAAATTCACTTAATTGTACAGATGTCTCCCTGAGCGCTGTGATTGGAACCACAATGAAGTGGTACTCCTTAGAAATCAAACACTTGCTAAGATGATAAAACGTTCAACCCTTCCGCCAGCTAAACCAACGGACAATGGGTATGAAATACAATTTTTTGTGACCTTCAGTGTTACATGAATTGATCGGAATCGCCGCCCCTAAATTTTGTACATTTATTGTCTCTAATACAATGTGTTTCACTGTAAATTTCTCTCTCTTGAGAATCGAGTTTTCATCAATTTACTTTGAAACCAAATTTACTTCATCAAATATTTTGAAGACCAACATACTTATGATATTATGTGTGTGATTCTCTGCTTTGTACTTTGTTTTATTATACATATACTCCCTCCATTCTTGATTAAAATGTTTATAATTTATTTTTCCCTCAAAACTAATTTATTTCAATTATAAACTAATCTATAATTTAATTACATGTGTCATATATTATAATTTAGTGGTAATTTTGACTTAAAAAATTCAAAGGAATCTTATATTTAAGATTGGAGGGAGTGCTTTTCTCTGAATTCGAGGCTTAGAGTTTGGATAAATAGCTCACAATCTTCCATCTCCTACCCTAGTAGCTGGTCTCATGAAATCCAGTCTTCCCCTGACCCATTCTTCCAAACGGGAGATTAAAGTGTTTAGATGGTTGACTTTCAGGTTATCCATACATCTCTATAACGATTAGAATAGATTAAAGGTTTGTTATTTCATATTACTCGATCATGGCCGTCACAATACATGTTAGAGGGAGGTTTGTCTCCTTATATAACCATTGTTGGCATAGTTTTTGATGAGGTTCTTTTTTAGTATGTATGACCCACATAAAACTATCTTTTAAGATTCCTTAGTGGCTAGACCGTTGTGGCACACTAACCACATGAAAACTCTCACTTTTTGAGGTGCTTTATGTTCCAATATAGCAATATGTATGTAACAAGAACGAAACCAGGACACCCATACCCCAAGTCCCATTACTAGAAGAAAGTCGAAGTGTCATTTGTGTCATGGTCATATACACCAAGAATGTAGTGATACCGCTGTGACCGGGATGGGGAAGGCCCAATTTTCTTGGACACAAACCCACTGACCATTAAAAAAAATGAACCACATCTATTTCTTTGGTTACTAAATAACTGAGTGAGACAACAATTATAAACTTACAATGAAAATTAATTTAAAAAGGTGAAAGAATTTTATCAAAAAAAGTGAAAGAAGAAATGGATATTTTACTGATAAATAGTTGGTTCAGCTGATAAGCGGGTTCATCCCGTAAGAATTAGAATGTAAGTTCAAATCATGGAAAGTGCTTTTATTGAGAGAAATGATAACTCTACTTATGTGGACAACACTATTACCCTTCATGTCTGAATTGGTCAGTTGCCAAGAGACACCAAATTACCACGTTGTGTTTAACAAAAAGAAAAAAGAAATGGAAATTTTAATTGGAAAATAATTAATTAAAAAATTTTATAATATCAAATAAATATTTAAGTCGAGAGAGAAAACTTAAACAATGATTAATTTGTAGTACTAGGATTGGGACCGGGAATACAGGAGATATGACCGTATCTATGTACCATACTTGTTGTAATTTAGTCTTCTATTTGATAGACATTGAATTTTCATGCCAACTGCAGTTTTGGAAGTATATGCTCGAAAACTAATCTTTCTTCATACTCTCTTTGTTCTTAAATATAAGATCATTTTCCTTAATTTGATTAGATTAAGGTTGTTAGTTAAATTAGTTATTAGCACATGATATTATTAATCTACCTTAACTATACACCTTAAATTTGACTCTCCAACTCTTGCTTGTTTATTATAGATAAGGTTTATTAGGGTTTATTTGAAAAAAAAAGTTGAGAAAAAATAAAAAAGTTACTTATATTCAAGAACAAATTTAAATATGAAAGTGATCTTATATTTAGGAAAGGAGGAAGAGAGTATCTATTAACGTTTCCTTTTACTTTGTCCCACAGTAGCATTTTCTTTTGATACATCACAATAAAGTTTTATTTTTATACACTAGTATCATACCTCGATCGATCTCCCATTTATTTTTACACAAGTAAAGCATCGCACTGTTAATGGATACAATTTGATCTTGGACCATGGAGGGGAATGGGGAGGCTTGAAATGTTTCACTAGTTCTGAAAGAATGAGTAAAGTATTACCCAAAACATTTCATAAGTAAATGAAAAGGTTTTGTAAACTGTGAAATTATAACTCTAAGGCATATCATCATATATAGGAGAGAAAATATTAGTTGCCAGATAGCTCAAAGAGAAAGGTGCAATGAACTTCAATCTCATTTGACTTCGGATTTTAAGCGTATTTGCCTTTAGTGGCATATATCTTGTGAGTTGTGAGTGAGTTTATTTCTCCTTTTGTCCACTTGTTAACCCAAAACTACTTACTCCCTCCATTTCTTAATATTGATCAACTTAACTAATATTTTTAATCTAATCAAATTCAGGAATAGGAGAAATATTATTTATACACTTGGAAATCCTAAAATCATATTAAATGAGAGTCTCTTTCTTTACACACCTACCCACATTATTTTGCAACACAATGATTTAGATATTTCAATTAGAGGAAATCAATATGAATTTTTTTTTTCAAAAAAGAAAAAGGAAATAATGCCATTTTTTTCTTGGTTAAAAATCTTGAAAAATGACTGAACCAATTGGATAATTATTGGTACCATGTTGTCGGGTGTATAGAGATGTTAGAAAGGGTCTCTTTGCTTGTTGATTTTTCTTATTACTGTTCATATCATAGCTTAATCGGGATAGCGACGTATGCTGCCAACCAGACAGCTGAGCCCACAGCCCAATGGTCTGGGCCGTTGGCACACGTGAACCGGATGGGACTGGGCCCACCAATATGTTGATTGTGCCTCACGTGCCACATCATGCCCCACACCTTCTTTTTCCTCCTAAAAACAGAAAGTGACAAAGGGACGTAGTTATTGAATCTCACAATCCAATATTTATGTCTTTCTAATTTGGATAATTAGCAAAACAGCCAGGTAATTAAAATGATAAAATCAGCCGCATTAGTTAGGTTAGTGACATTTAATCATAATCGTGTATTGTCATGTAATCGAGAAACAAGCTATGTGAGATAATCTTTAATCAAAGTTCAAGCTGTGAACAAAATTTTGCCACCCACAACTGTTGATGATAATATCTATCAAAGAGATTAAAGATATTTTAATTATTGATGCTCTCATTAAAAATTGTCAGCACAAAAATTAGGCATAAATCACATGAGTACATGAAGTACGGCTTAATTATTTTATTTCCAATTGTGCCTTGTTTGCCCAAAAACTTTATGGTATGTGTGCAAGTTATTTTTGACCAAATATATGCTTCGACAGTTTATGTGTTGGCAATAACTTGACTTGTTTTTTCTATCATATTTATTCATTAGTGAGATAATGTTAATTTCGATCTTATTCACAATATAAGTTATGATGCAAAATTTTTCTTTGTGAATGTGCAATTTTACCATTTATTTATTCTTTGGTTAAGTGTGGTTAAAGTTAAAAACTTGCCAAGTTTTAGTAAAACAAGTAATGAAATTTTAATTTATTTAGTTTATGTAAAACATATTGGAAGTCATTTAAAGTTAATATGATGTCAATATTTCATGATAACTTCAGTCAAATTAATAGAATGAGTCTTTAAGTTAGTTGGATTTTTTTGGATATACAAGATAACGGAAAGACTCAATCTTATATACAAATATTTATAAAATTATTTGCTGATGAGAACATGAGTTATTCAAGTAAGTTTACTATTTTTCACTACAAGAAAAATATCCGCTTGTCACTCCCCAAAAAGGTGTTTTGTCATGGCTTTAACAACAACAAATTATGTGTGTCGCGGTTTTGCGCAGCACCATAAAATGTGCAAAACAAAGCTACTTGCCGTGGTTTTCAAAAATTGCCACACTAAGCTAAATTTAAACCAAGACATACAATGAATAATTAAAAAAAAAATAATCACATAATGTCACACCTTAAAACTACGACTTAGTCTTTTCTTCAAAAAAAAAATCTCCCGGCTTATATCTCAATAGCTAGTGTGACATAAGGTGGGAAAACTTTTTCCAAATAAATGTTATTATTTGTTTGAGACAAATATTATTATTGGTTATAATGGAGAAATGGTATGAGGTTATTGTCATTGAATGAGAAAGAGTAGTGGGATAAAATAATAAAGAAAAAAATATGAGATGATTAAATAATATACTTAATAGAAACAAATATTTAAAAAAATAGGTATCATAATTTATATACCTGGTAGAATAAATAAATAATAGGGGAAAGAAATTATAGTATTCAAATTAATAACCTGCAAAAACAAGAAAAAGGAGTTAGTTAAGTATAAGAATGATGAAGAAATAGTTGCATGTCGTGGAAAATGATAAAAAAAAGTTAGAGTATAGGAGAAGAAGGAAAAATGAAAGACAAGGAGGAGAAGAAGGAAAAATGAAAGAGGAGATATGAGAAGAAATGTATAATTCATATAATTGAATACAAGACTCGAGTTGGCAAGGAAAATTTTGTGCGACAAACTTTGTTGAATATGTCGTGCCTCAAGGCGCGACAACCATTTTAACAAAAAAATAATCTAAGCATAATATCGCACCTCACGATGTGACATCTTGTTTTTTATTTAGAAAAAATATGACATCAATTTTAATATACAAAAAAATAAACGTTCTCGTATCTCACACTCCCAAAGCATATCTTTTCTTTCTTTTTTTGTTGTTTGGCTACAATGGGTACACTCTCTCATGTCATTCCAAATCCGGAACTACAGCTCACTAATCAAACTCTCCCTAAGCCTTGTGGCTTAGTGGCGTCTTCCTTGAAGAGGCTTGATGGGAAAGAGAGGTGAAGAAGGAGAACCTAAGGATTCTAGGGACATTTTGGCATTAAGTGTGGTGCTAGGGCGATTAGTTTACAAGAATGAATGGCCAATTCTCCTCCGGACCCTCGATTCGTCATCTTTCGTACACAGCCATCAATGTCCGCCTTTGAAAAATGTCGTGACATCCTGTTTTCCATTTAAAAAACTAGAAAATATTTTTTCCAGTTCTAAATTTAAAACTTAGTTCATTTTCTTGGAGAATTCTAAGATAAATAAAGTATTAAAAATTGATTTTCCTAAATTTTCTCTAAACTAGCTTATTTTACTTATATGCTAACATATGATCTAATAATATATAAAATATGTTATAATTAAGTAATTCATTTTGCTTTATTATGATTCTTAAAAAAAATAACTAATTCTTATATTTAAAACTGAAAAGAGTGTAGATGTCGCGCTTCCAGGCGCAACATCTATTTTAATAAAAAATTAAACAGGATGTCACGTTTCGAGGTGCGACATCTTGTTTCTATTTCAATAAAATAAAAAAGAGTTATTCTGAAAAAGTTGTGAGTGATTGCCTGATTTAAATGAAACCTAGGTTTTGACTGAAAAAGCTAATAGTGATTGTCTACCATAATTTTAAAACCTAGATTATTTGAGCTTAAACCTATGTTACCTTTTGAAAATCATATATAATTGATAATGATACGAACAAAGGGGAAGGGAAAATCAGAAGGTGGGCCCGACGTAGAAGATATGAGCTAGTGGATTGAATCAGATAGGGGTAATGAACACAGTGTGCCATATAAGCCCCTACAAAACATCTTTGTACACATCGATGGCCGATGTCGACGGTTCTTCATTTTTGAACATTCTTGGCCCACTAGTACATCTCTTAGTTTTGTTAAAATAAAATATGCATTCATGATTGAAATAATTTGATGTCTTTTGTCATTCAATTTATCCATTTCATGATTTCATTTTTATCTTTAATCTATCATACTACTGGACTTATTAAATACTCCATCCGTTCCTAAATATAAGAGCACTTTGACTTTTTTGGAGAATCCTAAGAAAGCAAAATGAACAATTTAATCATAACATATTTTTAATATTATTAGATCATATGTAAGTTCATAAGTCAAATAAACTAGTTTAGTGAAAAAATTTGGGAAAATCAACTTTTAATTATCTTATTTTGCTTTTTTAAGATTCTCCAAAAAAGTCAAAGTGCTCTTATATTTAGGAACGGAGGGAGTATATGGTTTAGTATTGGCCATCATCTTGGTGTTACAAGGATATACAAAACGTCATACTATACGCATGCCTTAGCTATTTACCTCAAGTGTAATTGATACGAAATCATAACCTCTCATCACAATGGAAGAGGTTCCATTCCCCCGTTATTTGATTAATTAGACATTCTAAAACACGGTTATGACGTCTGAGTAAATGTCTGATGGCATAAAACATTCATCCGCACAACATTGGTATTATATATATGTAGAAAGATTTCGTTTGAATTAAACATGACACTGCTACAAAAAGTGCTTTTGACGTCACTAATTAACGTCGGTTTTTTGAGTGAGTGAATATGAAAAATAGGTCATGACAATTTTGTAATTAAATTGAACTTATTAAGGTCTTAAAAACTCACAACATTACAAATGCTGCTATCAAAGTTGCATTTCTAGTTTCAGTGACGTGGAAACTTTCAATGTCGATACACGATGTGGAAATAGAAACCTTCATCATCGGTTTCAATTAAAAATGCGACATGAAAAAATTCTATTAAATTTTCTCATTTCGCGTAATTAATCTCTTTCCCGCACAAGCTCACCATTCTGAATCCTCTACTCTTCTCACCCTGGCTCTCTCTCTCTTACCCTCTCTTTGAAGACCTCTCTTCCATTCCCTCTTCTCTCCACCGTTCAAAATCCTAAGATCATTCTCTCCAATGTTGAAAAGTTATTTGTTGTCAACATTCCTTATAGTTGCTTCGATAATTCAAGTTCTCTTTAAACGGTAACACCTAAATTTTTCTTACTAAATAATAATCATTTAATCAATTTATAACCACACAGTTATATTATTGGAAACCCAAAAATACGAGTAAATTAAAAATTTTTATTTTGAAGGATAGATAAATAAATTTTCTCATTTAGAACTATTTATAAGTTTTCTTTTGTAAAAAAAAATGAGCTTTAATAAATAAGTCATATAGTTATCAAAATTCATGTGGATATAAATTTATAAAATGACTTCCTTAATTAGTCCATCTATTTAGAACTCATTTTTGTTATTTAAATAAATAAACATATTACTACAATTACAATTAATACAAATTGGCTATCTCAGGTGATAGCTTCCTACTTATGTATAGCATAAGCTTTTAGCTTATTACATAATAATATAACAAAATCAAATTACAAACTATTTATTTCTAATATTCATAGGGCCTAGCAAGCTTCCATGTTACTCAACTTAACCTTCTCCTTGCATCTCTGAAAACATTTTGAAAAACGGGGTGAGATTCAAAGAATCCCAATAGCAATTTATTTCATTCATATATCTTTTTAAAACATTTTGAAATACGGTTGAGAGTCTAATAGCAATTTATTTTATTCATATATCTTTTAAAACTGCTCAGATAATGATAGTGCGCTCATGTTGGTGTGATACTACCTTTTAGTAAAACACTCATACAGGGCCCCTACCTTAACAATATGTTTGTTACAGGCAGAATACATAATGCATGTGCCTATTGCACCACCTACTATTTATAGCAATAAATTCGCCTTTCATAGTAGGCACACCTGACAGGATTTTCTAAGAAAAATAAATTCAACAATATGACATGGGGGGAGCGACCCTCCTCATGCCTGGAGTACTCCACATAAATATAAATACTGAAATAAACCCTATCAAAATCTGAAGCAATTTTAAAATTTATAATTAGTTATAACATGCTATTTTTTATTGACTGAAATAACCCGCTACCTGTTCTCCAGCCAATTATCTTTTAGTAATACATCAACTTTCTTCTTTTCTTTTTCGATGCCTTGCGAAATTCATACTACAATCTACTCCTATTATTACATCATGTAATAGTAGAGAATTAATAAATTTTCTCATATGATATCTATATGCAGCGCCTCTCTCATTCCTATAACTATAATACTACCCAATCCCTTTCTTATTTGCACTATTCTTAAAACCGTTTTGATTCTATATTTTATGAAACAAATATTTACAACTTTACAACCATCCAAGAATTTATTAAAGATCATATGCCATATAATTCTCTCAATCATCAAAAATCAATAATCAAATAATCACTAATCAACTTTCACAATTATCAAAAGATCTATTTAATTTCATCAATAACATTCACTCAATCAAGTCAAACGAAACCAATTAAAGCAAATAATAATATCCCTCTTTGCAATCAGCCACAAATGCATTCAATTACTATCATTTATTCTAAATCAACAACATCAACCAATTCAAGATTACAAATTAGTGACTATGTAGATGTGTCAAGGATAAGGGTGAAGTTCAAGGAAACCAACAGTGGCAAACAACATATTAACATCAAGACTTAAAATTATACGCCAATAGTGAACAAACAAGATATGCACAATAACAATAAATGCAGCCACCTAACAACCAAGTTATGCTTAATGTAAAATAACAGAGTAACTAAAATATCACATGAACTTCCTCAACTTCTCTTGCATTTTCTACGGACATGTATTACAAGTAACAAGAAGCCCAATGGTGAGCCATTCCAATATCTGATTTTTAGTAAAAAAATGACAGCAGTCACTGAGAAAGCAAAAGAATTGTCAAAAAGGATAAAGAAATGCAACAATCTCTATATGCACCCTTGCAGCCGCAATAAAATGAATAGAATTGGAATTCAGTTACCATGAACAATTAACTATGATTCCAATAGCTCGGTGAAATGTTAAATGGAAAAATAAATTCTAGAGAAGGACATAATTTCTGATTTAAACCCCATATTCACAAAGTTATAATCACTTTTCACCGTATAGAAGCCGAATAAAATAGAAGCAATATTAGTAGAGAGAAAACCAACTTTATCACCTAATCGAATCGAAAATAGAGCAACAATGAGCATAAACAACCACAAAGTTTTCTCGTTCAAATGTATATAATTCTAATCCCTCTCAAATATCTTAATTGATTATTGTACCTAAACGTTGAAAATCGTTCAAACCCCTCTCAACTCCCAAAAATCAGCAAAATTAAAGTAGAATAGAGAGAAAAGGTTCACCTAAACTACTTGTTTCTGTCTTTGCACACTAACTGAGAGGTTGGCGACGTCATGAGTGATTGGAGAAATGTATTAGGTCATGAAAGAAGAATTGAAGAAGATAATTGTTTGAGAGAGACGAAGAAATAGGAATGGGAGAGAGATAGATGACGGCTAGGGCTAGTAGGAAGGGAAGATAATCATATATATACAAGGACTAATGAAATTTAAGTTTTGGCCCCTCTACAAGTTCTTCTTTTCAATTAAATCCCTATTTCTAAATGTTAAGTTTCGAAATTAAAAAGTTGTATCATGGTAAATATTTTCTTCATCATTAATTTTGTTTGAATCTTTTTTTTAAGATTTATAATCCAAAATAAAATCCTTGATTAATTTTCATTAATTTTGCAATAAAATAGATAAGTATTAAATTTCTAAAAATAATACACTTATTATCAAAATTTATTTACAAATATTTTTAATTTATTATTGACACCCCTAAAGTCCCGAATTAATTATTTATTATCTCCAATCAAATTTTTGGGGTGTTACAGTTTTCATCGGCATTTCACGGCGTGGAGGAGGCCGACGACAACTATCATCACGTTCATGTGATTTTCCTCTCCCTATATCTACCCTTTTATCTGTTTTGGAAAGAGGCCGATTGAGGGTTACATTTGAGGTTAAATTAAGGGAATTAGGGTTTAAAACTTCAAATTAATGACTATTAATTCATTATGTGTAATTTGGTCTTGTGTGTCTGATTTGTACTTGGATTGGTAATTTCCTATTTGAATAAATTAATGACTGTTTCCACATCGCTTATTCCTCGCTTCAAAAAGTGGTGTGGAAATTGGTATAAAAAATCGGCGTGTAATATGATTGCATTTGATAAAAAACAACTCTTCAAAAAGGAAACTACATCACTTTTTACCAAATATGCGACATGAAAAATGGACTTTCCAAGTCACTTTTGTAAGCGACATAAAAAGTGGACTTTCCTCGTAGCCCGTATAAACGTTGCTTTAAAAAGCGACATCTTAGGTCCTAAAAAAGGGACGTTAAAAGACAATTTTGTAGTAATGTGAACTTCATAAGTTTTCTATAAAAAAGTTACATACGATCTTCAGTTCTACATATATAAAATTAAGACTTTTCAATATTATTGTCTCTTATCTTTATTGTTCTCCTCTAAGTTAATTCTCCCTCCTTAGAAATTGATGTATAATCTAAGTGTGTACCAATTTTATATGGATAATGTAACATATGCTATAAGCAATTAATTTATTTAGTTTTTCTTCTAAATTTCCATAAATTAGTCAACTAACTCTTATGTTATGACAATATATGATACGTTGAATATAAGTTATGAAAGTAAAATGATTAAATATTTTATTTATTCTTCAATGATGCAACTTCAAAATTCTGTGTGATGCAGGTTTGAAAGAGTCATGTTCTTGTTACTAGTGTTTGGTAGCATATGCGAAAAAGAAAAGAAATAAAATTGAAGTATCAAATGAAAAAAATACCATAGTTCATGAAAAGTGAGGCAGCTTGGTTGGGCGTTGAGTCGCAGACTCACGGAGTCACGGGACCCTACCACTGAGGACAGCTACGAGCCCACTCACTCTTGGGTGTAGCCAAGACACGAAAAATATTGGTATATTTAAGACATATCTATAAATTCTTTTAACTTTTAATTTGATACGCACGCACGTTGTGTGTTTTTTTAGCTAAATTATTTCATTGCAAAATATTTCGCTCATACATAGTTCGATAGAACAAAGTTATAGAGACAAATAATATAAACATAATCAAACTAAAGGATTTGATTAAGAGAAAAGGAACAAACAAAACAAAAATTGTGAGAAAATAAAATTACATTTTAAAAAGTTTTCATCTGTAATTTTTTCCCAAAATGAATATTATATTCGTAGGCTAAGATGTCTTTTAGAAAGTAATTTATTAACGATCTCATTTCAAAGATAGTATTATTAAACAATGATTAATATTATGAAGGACACTTTTAAAAAACTTGTGCTACTGATTTTTAATTATTTAAAAATATCCAATTGTATTTTATAAAATCTGTTCATTATCTCCCTCCGGTCCCTAATATAAGATCCCAAAATATTTGAATGGTTTAGGTCCCTAATATAAGAGCTCATCTCACATTCTTTTCTCATTAAATGTGTTTCTTCCTACTTTGCCCTCATCTCCCTTTCATATTTATTAATACTTATGTATTTCTCTCTTTCTTAAAAAAGATGAACATGTTTCTTATCAAGAAAAGGAATAATTATAACCATATTAATTGAAGGGGAAATAGTTAAAAGTTTCTACATATGTAAATTTTATTAGTAAAATTGTGAAAAGGATCTGATATATTTTTATGCAACAAAAAGATAGTACTTTATACGATTTTATATATGGAAAATATCAAATTTAGATAATTCTTATTAATAAATTTTTTCATAGATTTCTCATGATTTTTTGTAAAATTAAAGAAGATTTTTTTTCTCTTTTTTTCTCATAAGTCAAAATAATACTCCCTCCGTTCCTAAATATAGGACCTAGATGACTTTTTTGAAAAATCCTAAAAAAAGCAAAAAAAAGTTAATTATAAATTGATTTACCTAATTTTTTCTCTTAAACTTGTTTATTTTACCTATAAGCTAATGGATAATCTAAAAAGATATCAAGTATGTCATCATTTAATAACCTATTTCGCAACCTTAATCTTTCCAAAAAAAGGTTATCTAGGTCTTATATTTAGGAACGAAGGGAGTATTTATTAAATTAGATTTGATTAAGAATGGAATTGAGGAATAAGTCATTGTTTTTTTCTCTTGCAATGAATCACACATTGATAACGATCGATGGCTTTTTCCTTCTTATCTCTACCCTATCACGCCTCCCAAACTTTCATGAGATCCGAAGTTTCTAGCATTTGCTCCAATTTCCAACCCAATCTACCTCTGCATACTTTCAGAAGATCTCTTTAACGGCCTTCAAGTTAGAGCCTATCTCTATCTTTCATTTATCTTAAATTTAATATTCATAGATTCCGTCATCTCAAAGAAACCCCACCCAAAAAACAAACAATAACAATAAATGATAATGGACCAATAGGATTGCAGGAAAAGATACACACTATCATACGAAAATGAAACTTTTTACTAGATACTGAATAGGCCATTCACCAAAGTTTTACTTTTACAGCATAGACCAAGTAAATGCAACACTTGCATTGAGAATGGAACTAATATTATACAAACATCAACGAGCTGTTAATAATAACATGACAAAACAAAACATTCTATTAACAACTCATCAAAACTTGTAAGATTTTAATCCTTAGATAAGGGCCTCAATGCAATTTTTTCCAAAGTAAGTTGGCTTTTTAATAAAGCTCCACTTTGTGGTCCACTTCATCAACGGCCCTGCTTTGCCCATATCCCACCGTCCACCTCATAATCAACGGCTCAGATCAAGGCTACACTACACATTGGGCATCTCTACAAAAACAAACTAGATTAATTCACTATTGACCATTTCCTTCCCCATGTTTAAAACGAGGGAACGACGCCGTACTGAGTATCAAGCAGTAGATCCGTTGCGGGGTCCACCAAGCTAAACAGGCGGTCAAAATCCGACTCCATTTCGGTCCGTTTCGCGAACCGGCCTTTAATCCTGGGCCGGGTTTCCGCATAAGCCTTCCTTGAAGCATATCTAATAGTCTTCTCAAACTTCCGGTTCTTCCTCTTCTCCCTGTACCTCAAAACCCGAGCCTCCCGGTTCAGACCGCCCATAGAGTCACTCCCCGGTTGATTCCCCGAACTTAAACCGGCCGATGCAATCCCGGTCGACTCCGAACCATTACTCATATTTCCAGCCAACGGAAACGAGATCTCCGATACCATGTTCCTTCCATCCGGCACAACTCCCACATCAATCGAAGATGACGAAATCTGTACAATTAAATAACAAACATCAACAAAACTTGAACTTACTTGCACAATAAGTCCCACATCGAAAGTGTTAGGGGTGAACTAAGAGTATATATAATATGTTACACTTACGCTTTGGCGACTGAAGGACTGTGTTGGATAGCTTATTGAAGAGAGCTTCGATCTACAAAAATCAATATTGAAGCAATTCTCCCTGTGATTTATAACAGGAACACTAGCTTGAACAGGAACAACACTATCAGCGTTGTTGTTGTTATTAGAACAACCACCAAATTTGTCAAATTTGTTACTCTCATTCTGATCCAAAGAATTGGAGTAATCAAAATCCAGGAAAGGATACAATTCATTAAAAAACATGTCACCAGATTTCACATCAGGAACATCCAAAACCTTAGGATGACTCGAAATAACATCCAAAACCTTAGGATTACTCGAAAGCAACCATTCACTAGATTCCTCGTGACCAAATCCATCCGGTCCATTAGGAACCAAGAGGTTAGTGAAAGCCAAGGCCGATGACTTGGCGACCGACTCGGCCGAGTCGAAGAACGGCTCGACCGGGACGCGGTCGTGGCGGTTGGCGAGGGGGTTGGCGGAGTGGATGTCGGCGTCGCACGTGAGGCAGAGGACGGCGGCGTCGGCCTTGCACGTGACAGAGGCAGGGGCTTGCTCACAAACCTCACACATCCAAACACGTTCGTGTCTAGATGCTAGTTTGTTAGCCGAGTGGATTTTGCTGTCACAAAGCATGCATAGGAAGGCTGAGTCAGCTCGGCAGAAGATTGCGGCGGCTGAGGATTTGCATGAGTCACATGGCTTAAAGGCTCGAAAGCCGCCTCTGTGGAGGCTTTGTTTTTCGATTCCCACCATATGTGAAATCTTTCAAGGATGAATACAATGGTGTGTATGTGTGTGTGTTTGGATGGTTTGTTTTTGGAGGGGAGGGTTGAAATGTAGAGGGGAGGAGAGGGTGGGGGCGAGGCTTTTTCTAGGGGGTGGGGGAGAGAGGAAATCTTGGTGGAGACGAATGAGGAGGGGACACGTGGGGGGATGTGAGCCACATACATGGGAAACAACAAGATATATACTAGTAGTATATGGGAGAGGAGTATGATTTATGAATCCCCTCTGTTGAGGGTTTAATAGTTGTCATTTGAACAATGGGGCCCCACGCGTGGGACGGGTCTAAGTCTCTCTATTGATGTGCATTCAGATGAAAATGTATCATTATACTCGTTCTACTAATTATAGCACCACTTTATCCAATTTAGAGTGATTAAGAGGAGAACAAAGGTTAATCTAATTGGTAAAGCACTCATAACAAGTGGTTGTAAGTTCAAATCCCATCAATACGAGGACTTTGTTGGTGGGCGATCTATTAATATCTCTGTAAGCGCTCTTTGAGCCTGAAGGTTTGTCTTGACCCTAGTGAGCCCCAGGACCCAATTCACCTAAACTTTTTTTTTATACATCGGAAAATACCAATTCACCTAAACTTTTTTGTATATAAAAAAGTGGAGTAGTTAAGTTAGTTAATTTTGTATAATTCTCCAATAACACCCTCTTTTGAAATTATATGGTTGAGAGTATGGAGAATACAAATTGTTTGTGGAAAAGTATACATAGGAGTATTTTGAAGAAAGATAGATAAATATATCAGTCAAGTTAGATAAGGGTCTTATAACTATAGATTAATTTGAATCTCAAAACTGGTTTTATATTTAAGAAGGGGGAGTTGTAAATTACAAATTATTGACCTTACAATGACAACTTTTCACCTAGTGTTTACAACTCGTGAAACCTCATTTTTAATTAGGTTTCTTCCATGTGACATCTAATTAATTCTCTCTTAAATAAATATAATGTTCACTTAAGATAAGGAATGTTTTAACATTTTAGGTTTTAGAGGTAAAATAATTATCTTACATAGACTTTTAAAAAGTTTTAATTAGACCAAATCTATTTCGGGAGTTTTTGACCAGAAACTATAATGTTTTAGAATTATTTTTCAAAATTGATTTGTAAGTTTTAAGAGGTAACATTTTTACTATTTCATTAAATTATCAACTTTGATTGTGAAAAAATGATGTTTACTGATAATATTTTGGTGATATATGGAAAATTTTTATAATTAGGAAACTCCAAACAATTTAGAACTTGAAAGCTTTCAAAGTAAAATAGCCCTTGAACCAAAGATTTAAGAAAATTTATATCTTAATTAACCTTTCTTTTTAAATAAAACTTCGTGATTTTATCCCAATAGACGTCCAATGGAGATGAACTTCAATGGGGTGGCTGCAAGCCTATGTGGGACCCATGGAGAAAGATTCATTTCGATGCATTGACGGGCCGTTTTATGAGAAGAGGCGACAAGTTGAAGTTGGCATGCCGCGAAACCCACATGGGATGAGACTCTTCTTTCTTTCTTTTTCTTACTACATTATTCTTTCTAAAAAATTATTACTAGATTTTTTTGGGTATCTGGAAACAAAATTATCAAGCCTGATATTCTATCTTTCATTTTACCACTTCTGGAAAATGAATGATGTGATATCCTTCCCTCCTTGGAACTGTAAAAAGGATGAGGTATATTTAGTTTGTCCATAAAAGAATCAAGATCTTGAAGAGAATTATAGGGTACTCCATCTCTTAACACATTCCCTCCTCTTCTTCTTCAAAATATATAACATATTTTAATTTGTCAATTTTCTTCAAGTTAATCTTATTAACAATCCATTGAAAACAATCGATTCATAAAGGGTGAGAATCGAAAAAAAGAAAGATTATGGTGTTATTTTAACACATATGATTAGAGTTTAGGGTTTAGGGTTTAGGCTTTAGGGTTTAGAGACTTTTATTTGAAGAATTAAAATGAAGTATTAATTAAATTAATTAACAACCTTAATTTAATTGGAGTAGATAAATAATGGGATAAAGGTCAAAAATACCCCGGAAGTTTCCACCCAGGAGCACTGAGTATATGGAAGTTTTCTAAGGGGAAAATATACCCTGGAAGCAATAAAAATTGGGCAAATATGCCCTTTTGTCAAAGAAACTAACAGTCAATCGTTTAGTTGACCAAAAATGTTAAGGGAAAATTAATGGTCAACTAAATGGTTGACTATTAGTTTCTTTGACGGAAGGGCAAATTTGCCCCATTTTTATTGCTTCCAGGGTATATTTGCCCCTTAGAAAACTTCCATATACTCAGTGCTCCTGGGTGGAAACTTCCGGGGTATTTTTGGCCTTCATCCCATAAATAATCATGAAACCACAGTTTAAGTGTTTAAATGATTTATTTGAATTAGGAAATATGGTTAATTTTTGTTAGAAAAATAATTGAGAAGAGGGAATTGCATTTAGGACTTAAGATTGACAATTGATATCATACAGGTTATCATAACTTGTCATTATCCATGGCAAATGAAAAGGGGTACTTGAGACATATTTGATAGTCATTATATTTTTTAAGAGGTGATTGCAATTTTTCCTACTAATAACAAGGGACTTGTATTATTGACCAATTACTTTTGTTTTTGGGAAAGTGTCCCAAATTTGAGGATGAGAGGAGTATTTATTTTCAGAAAGTCAAACACCAACAAGGGAACTTTATCATTGACCCAAAATTATATTATATTGTGATAAATTACCATTTTTATAAACAAATAATTGTGCAACTATTTACTTGTACAATGAACAATGAAAAGTATCAACAATGCCTAAAAACAATAAATTGGTCAAGACCATCATTTTTTTTGCCAATGTCAAGACCATCATCATTTTGCCTCTAACATTATTCTAGTGGCAAGTTACAAACGTTGTTAGAGGTAAATTGATAGTCTTGGCCAACAAAATATTTTTTAGGCAAAGTTGATATCTACTATTCTTAGTTGTATAAGTTGATACTTACATTATTGTTTGTTGGCCAAAATAATATTAAACTATCTATTATATTCTCACATGGTTCTAGAAACACAATATTCTCCATTTTAGGAACACAAACCTTGTAGGTCCAAGGAAAATGAACGAACTTACTTATTTGGTTAATTTCTCACTTTTTATTGGAAATGAATGTATATGTCCGAATTTGTAACAAGGATTTTTAGTAACTGAAATTGTACTAATTTCTCTGCTCCTAAATATAACATATAATTACCTAATTTGATCAGATTAAAGTATCGAAGTTCATTAAACTCACATGATATTACTAAAACACTATAACCATGTGTCTTTATTTTCACCATCTCTCTTACTTGTTTAGCATACATTGAGGAATATTGATAAAGATAATTTGAAGAAAATTTGAGTATAATTAGAAAATAATTTATATTTAGGAATAAATTCACCTACTTAAATAGGTTAATATTTAAAGTTTAATAAGCATCGATGTAGTTGTGTGCAATTAAGCTCTGCCACTTTGGATCAAATCAATAAAGCACTAGGGTGAGAAAAAAAATTATATATATCATATTAGGAATGAGCCAATATCAACTTGATGTGCACCCACAATCTAAGCCCATAATGCTCGTCCCCAACACAATAAGAAAGGGACAATTTTCTTTGTATATATAATTATATATGGGCACTTACCAACCTTTAAATTAAGTCCAAAATGCTTTTGCGCGCTTAGACATATGAATGAAATGATGGAGATCATATAGCACCAAACCCAATGTTATAGTTCATTAGTCATGTAGATTATCAAATATCTCAAAACAAAAAGAAATTAAAAAAGCAACAGAAGGAGAGAAGATCGAAGAATGAGTGTATGTGTGTTTGTTTTTCTAAACATTACAAATGAAGAATACATACCGTAGCTTAGAAATCTAATGAGAAGCTTGTATTTTCTTTCTACCTAAGGAAAATAATACACCCATGAATAAGGAAACTAAAATCAAATTAATTGAGCTGTTAGACACAACATGGATAATAACTAATTAAGCTAAGTGGAGTCTGGTTTATTTAATTTGATTAATGAGCTAATAGATGACTTACTTATTACCGACTATCTTAAATATATATACTTTTCTATTTATAGTGACTAACATGCACTAAACTCACTCCATTTATACAATATGTGTGTGTATTTATATGTATGTATCAGAAAACGATTGCATATCATTATCGAATCATTGAAAACTGAAATGAAAAGTAATATATTGTTAAATAGTTTAATTAACAACATTATTATACGTAACTCGTACTTATTAATCTTTCAGTTATGTTACAATATACTCCGTCCAATCCTTATTATAAGTCATCAATCACTCATTTCTTATATGTTAAGAAATGGTAGTGGGTCTCAAAATTCATGTTAAATTTGCTACTTTTTTTCAACTTTACCCTTCATTAAAATGATGTGTTCATATTTTTAATTTTGAATCTCTATTAATATCAGGGTAAAGTGGGAAAAATATTTAATGCAGCGGTTAGTGTCTCATATTAAGGACAAAAAACTGTAGATATTTCATGATTTATAATAAGGACCGGAGGGAGTATAATTTAATCATAGTTCTGAAGTGAAAATTATAAAAGCAATTGCATTATTATAAGAATTTCCTGTTACAGATCTTTTATATATAGTATAGTTTTAAATTTATATATTTATATTTTATCAAATAGTAAAATTGGAATTAAGAGCTGCTAATGTAATTAGAATAACACTCATTTAAAATTTAGGGCAAAAGCAATGATATAGTGATTGACTATTTCACTTTGGACATATATGATAAAAAACCGTTTCACAGTGCAAAACTATAGCCAACTATTTGATAAAACCGGTGACGTAAGCTTACAACCATTAAGGACGCAACATCACCGGTTTTACCATAAATGCACCGTCTAATAGTTAGTTATCATTTGTGTACCAGTGAAATTGTTAACTACTAAATCAGTTCTTTGTCCCCATAAAACACTTAGAGCTGGGACTTTGGTCAAGTGCCGACCCATTTAAGCCCTATCTAGAGGACGGTTGAGATTTGATTTTGAGGTCAAAAATAAAATTTTTTAATATCTTTTAAAAAGAGCAAATTTTCTTTTACAAAGCATGACCCTACAAGCGTTGGTCCTTAAGGGTCGACCTGCCTCGGGTCAATTTAGACCCACCAACAAAAAACCAAAGTGAGTGTGACATAGTGTATGTGGTCGGTGTTGAGAAGTGAAAGAAGAGAGTTAAAAGTTGGCCTATTTATGGCCAATCCCGATTTTGACCCCAAAATCTAAGTTTGCCCTCCTCTGGTTAGGATTTAATGTGCTGGCCGACGGGCTTGGCCCAAACTAAGTTGTTTTGTAGGGTAAGAGAACTGATTTAGTAGTTGATAATTTCACTTGGTTTAGAAATGATAATCAACTATCAGAACTGATGCACATATGGTAAAACTAGTAACATTGGTTTGACGTTCATTAGCTAGCGTCACCGATTTTATCATATTTGCACTGGTTCAGATTGATTTTACACCTCAAAACAGTCATTTACATACACACACAAGCTGAAATAATAGTAAATTGGGCGAAGACCCAAAAATGATACACAACTATTGGCCAAGGAACAAAAATAGTACATAACTATTACGAGGTACAAAAATGATACCCAACGTTTACCATGTGATCAAAAATGATATTTTCATTAATATGACAATAATATTAGACATGAAAATTCCAAAATGCCCTTATAAATTAATCGTCGTCCGGTAAAAGTTTATTTAATTATAAGGGCATTTTGGACTTTTCATGTCTAATATTATTGTCATATTAGTGAAGATATCATTTTTGATCACATAGTAAAAGTTTGGTATCATTTTTGTACCTCGGAATAATTATGTACTATTTTTGTTCTTTGGCTAATAGTTGTGTATCAATTTTGGGCCTTCGCCCTAGTAAATTACAATATCAACTCTTCTGCTCTTAAATTTAAGCAATTTCCCTTTATAATATAAAAAGAATTAAATATAAAAACGTTAAATTTAGAGAGATAAAAAGATTTCATCATATATATTTTCTCATCTCGTGGCAGGGGATAACAGAAGAAGGATAAGATCATAACAATAGGGTCACAAATGACATATAGGTGATATGAAAATTAAAGGTGTATGAATAAACGTGTAGTTATAATTCCAAGATAGAAGAAAATTAAAGTATGAATAATGGGTGTCATGTTCAACATATGGAAGCCACTATGAACAGAAATTAAAGTGAAGTAATGCTACAACATTGGAGAATGACCTGCTCATTGTGGACCATTTTCTTTCTTCTCCTTTGAGAGAGTCATATTATTTATCTTACAAGATATAGTAACTACATATAAATAATTTATTTATCGTATTTATGTTCTTTTGGCCAGCCATGAGTCTCATTTTAATTCGGTTCTAATATCAAATTTAAGCAATTAAAAAATTATTAACTCTATGTATCTTATTTTAGTTTCGCCTAGTCTCAAATATTGATACCATTCAATAGTTTGGTTGAGCTAATTAGTGGGTTTGCCCCTTAAGAATAAAAATATATGTTCAAATCTTGAAAAGTGCTATAATTTGGAGGACGGACAACCTTAACTATATTGACAACACTCTTACCTATTGAATCCAAATACAAATTATTCAGTTGTGAACAGGTACTGAATTAACGAATAATGTTTAACTGAAAAGAATTGATGAACTTTTCTAATTTTTTTATCATGGTTCAATTTCAATTAGATTGAAAGGATTATATTTCAGACAAAAAAAGAGAAAAGAATTGTTGTAAAGAATGACTTAAAAATGTGAATAGAGAAATGGAATTTTGAAGGGATGAATTTGAAAAATTTATCAAGTTAAGACACGCAATTTAAATAAATAATTTAACTATCATTAATAATTTAATGATATATTTTGTGAGAATAACTTACTAATATAGATTTTATCGGAATATATGATCGTCAAAGAATTGAAGCTGATAAAACTAAACCTAAATTTACATTCGTTTAAAAGTTAATATCTGCTGATTTCAGAATGATTGATAGTATAATGCAAATTGTTTCTTATTTTACAGCAGATCATTATAACGCAAGTTGAAATTATATTAATTAATGTTCTTTCATTCGATCAGGTTTAAAAAAATCAATCGATGAATAACAATTATATCTTCTGGCATTGGCGCTATCTGTATCGACAATGATAAAACCAAACAAATTAAATGTAAAAAGAACAAAGGCATTGGACAATAATGCATTGTCTATCCACTAGCACTAAAGATGATTTGAAAGTTGAGAGATATAAAATCTATTAGAATACTCAGTACGAAAAGGAAAATAAAACCTCTTTTTGAGATTTTTATTGGTCAATATATCCTGACTCTTGAGAACTGATAAAGGACAATGCAAGATGATTAAGGGGAAAAAATAATTTGAACGTCTGTGGGAATCCTTATTTTTGTTGAGTGTTTGAAAGAATGAGTTACTATGATATATAATGAGTAAAATGCATGTATAATTAATTTTTTAACAGAATCGAGAACACTCTTTAAAAACTTATTAAAAAAGAGCACTCTTTAAAAATGTTTTAAAGATAATAAGATAGTTAGCTCTAGAAATTTAAGCGATACTCTTAGTTAAATAACTAATTTAAAAGCTAATAAAATAGCTAATTCAAAGAAATCAAAAATATTTGAACCAATTGTTTGCAACTAAATTTGTTAATTTTCATAAAATATATCCTCCAATCATTTATACGAAAGCTACCAACAAATGAAAATACCCACTTCAAAGGAAAAATATAAATTCAAAAGATAAAGTAGATAAAGGTATCATAATTAACATTTGAAATTAAAGGCTGAGTAATATTTTTAATTAGGCATTTGATATTGCATAAATATCTATATCCATTAGTCAATAAAAATGCTAAATGATTCAATATATGCTATGATAATGACATGCGTTCATTACATTTTCTATTTATCTCATTTATGTTATTTCATCAGTTATTTCAAGAATAGGTGTAGTAAAGTCGACAAGAAGTCATCTTGTGGTAGAAAAGGTAGATAGGCTACACACACATATATATATGTAGAAATTTATTAACATTCTCTCTCAACCAAACAGGAAAATTACTCATTAAGTTTGTGTTTTTTTTCTTTTCTGCTTAATTATTAATTTATAGGCACTCTAAGACTATGATTACAAATTAAAAGACAATAATAAAAACTTATGTTGATGTATGAGACAACAAGGTTGTTGAAGTAGGGTAGCACTGATTTTTTTTTTAAAGGAAGCGTTTGTTTTGAAATAGAATTATAGCCAAATCCTAGGGAAGACATCTGATCACATCTTGATATAGGTCCTTTGTAATCACTAAAATAATATACAATTCTTTTGGATCTAGATGTAATTATCTCCAAAACAGAAAAAACATATTTGCTTCATAAATCTTGTGATTGATTCAGTAGAAAAGGCATAATTAAGTCTATGTATATAAATTAATTTTTTCAATAATTCTATGTTATAGAAACTTTAACTGTTTTTTTTTTTTTGAAAAACACAGTGATTTCCCTTTTTTAAGAGTCAGTGTGGGGACTCACTGGATACTTTGTCACCCCTCCTTTTGGATGACTATGGGATCATTTATACATACATAAAATAAAAGTCAACATTTTTTAAACAAATGAGAATGACAATAATTTAATGTTTGGACAATGTTGCCCTTAAAGGCGTTGGGTGATTGAATGTAATAAAGAAGTAGGGAAGTAGTATGGGGGTGCCACATAAGCTCACACCGCCCAGGTGGTTGAACCTCGCTTCCTCTTTTGATTCGCTTCCAAGATTCTTCTAACCCTAATTTCGTCCACCTGCATTTTCTATAGAATATATAAACATTTCCCTCTCTTCTTATTTTAACATATCTCCTTCTTTCCTATTCCTTTGCTTCCAATCTTTATATTTTTTGCCCCTTCATTTTCATTCTCAATCAGACAAGTTACGATGACAATGGCCTTCCTGGCTGTTTGGTCCTAATACCCTATCTTACATAAATTTATTATTAATCCTCCTACTTAACATAGAGATTTATGCAAAACAATAACTTTTTTTTATTTCTCATCTAGCGGTATTTCATGCTAGCCTTTATTCATGGAGAATTCAATAGACCATGATTAATCCAAATTCATGAGGGTGGGTTTTTTTAGCAAGCAACCCTATCACACAAAATTTAACGATGCCTAAGCTCAAACTTGAGACCTGCTTAAGTTATATCAATGTCTTGACCGCTGATCACCAAACCAGTAAATGGTAAAATTAACAATAACCTTTCTTGTTGAACTTATTATTTTAGCTTTAAATTTATTCACTTTTAAAAAAAAACACTCCCTTCAGTCCTAAATGTAGGATTTATTTTGTTATCTAATTTGATTATGCTAACAATTAAAGTCAAATTAGGTGATATAACATATTGTTTTAATTTATCATAATTATTCTCTTTAATTTCTTTCACCTTTTTTCTTTATATTATCATAGGCTGTGAAACATCAATGTAGGTACAACAAAAACAAAAACGATCTCATTGAGTGGGATCAGCTACATATAAATTGTTTAATTTCATTCGTTGTTAGGGTTTTACGTTGACTATCGAGGCTTAACACAATTATCATTCTTAGCCTAATTTTGGGGTTGACAATAAATGTAGGTGATGAGGTTGTGAATCAATATAAATAATTTAGAAGAAATTAAGAACAAGTCATGTATTAGAAAATCAACCCTCTAATTAAGTCACATATCATTAAGAATTAAAAGTACATTATTATCTCTCTCTCCTAGTACAAAGGGTAGAAATGGAAAAAAAGTACTCCCTCCGGTCTCTAATGTAAGAGCTAGCCGTAAAAAAAACGTTTCTTAAGAAAACATGTGAATGTTAGTTGGGTGTCTAGAGTTAATGCTTCTTTTCCAAAATTGCCCATATTTATTATGGTACTTTTAAGAGAGAGAAATACATAAGCATTAATAAATATGAAAGAGAGTTAGGGGTAAAGTAGGAAAAAATGCATTAAATGAGGAGAGAATATGGGGTGAGCTCTTACATTAAGGACCAAAACCATTCAAAATTTGGGCTCTTACATTAGGGACCGGAGGGAGTATTAATTACAGACAGCCAACTAACAATTAGATGTTTTCTTAAGAAACGGGTTTTTGGCGGCTGACTCTTATATTAGGACCGGAGGGAGTATTATATTGTTGATTGTTGATTAGAGTCAAACCTTTGATAAGTTTCTCAAAATAGAATGGATGATGACGTCGCACATGATGTCAGTGCTGGATGGGGATGATAAAAAACACGTTCTATACGGAAGAGATAAATTTAATTATTACAAAGTCGGTTCTGGCATTCCACCATCTGATGCTCAGTCAGAACGAGAGTTATAATTATATTCATTGAACCTCTCAATAATGAGCTGCTGTTGATAGTACCGTTTTAGGAAATCAATGCTTTCTCAAATAATATTATCATCTCCTTTCTTAATCATGTAATTCGATTCCTCACAGATTAAAAATAAAAGCCGATCCTGGTACAATATTCGAAGGAAATTCTAGAGTTTTCCTTAAGATATAGTTTTATAAAAAAGACAAAACTTAAGAGAATGATTACATTCAATTAATTCTAAAAATGAAAATTGATATCAAAAGAATTTTAATGACTTATCTATAACATAATTTTCCCTTATTAAAAATATTTTCAAATTATTATTGACAAATCATAGAGATTGAAAAAAATCCAAATTATGGAGACTTATCTAGTATTATTGATTATCTTCTTGAAAATCTGAATGTCATTATTTTGTTGAAAAAATTTAAACTTTAAATCATTCTTAATTATATGTTTAACATCTTATGTTTATTCTATTATTCATGGAGTTCAATCCAAAACTACCTCTTGCATTTGTAAAGGAAAAATGAATAATCAATTACCAATAAAATGATAATCATATATATTAATCAATTAAAAATGAGGAGGCAAGTAGAGCTGAACTTTAATTTGTCACTGCATATTTCTTCCGATATACTCCCTCCGGTCCCTAATGTAAGAATTAGCCGTCAAAAAAACGCTTCTTAAGAAAACATGTGAATGTTAGTTGGGTGTCTGGAGTTAATGCTTCTTTTCCAAAATTGCCCATATTTATTATGGTACTTTTAAGAGAGAGAAATACATAAACATTAATAAATATGAAAGATAGTTAGGGGTAAAGTAGGGAAAAATGCATTAAATGAGGAGAGAATATGGGGTGAGTTCTTACATTAGGGACCAAAACCATTCAAATTTTGGGCTCTTACATTAGGGACCGGAGGGAGTAACAGATAATATTATTCAGATTAACTTTTTAAAGTTGATTTTATGATGTTCAAGCTAAAAATGTTAAAGAAACTATTAATATTCGACCAACATATAAAACTGTGTATTTTTTTTCTTTTTCTTTATCAGAGTGTTTTTTTCCTTATTGTCTTGACGTGTTATTTTGAGATTTTTTTGCTAAAATAAATTTGATTAGAAATTGGTTGATATCATGGACGGTGTGAATTATAAAACTAATAACTTACTAAAAGGGTAAGTTTTGTCTGGTAGTGAGGAATTGAGAAGGCATGAAAGAGAGGGTATGTACGGAGTTGGTGAGGATCGGTTTGGTTGCCCTGCCGTCAAAGTCACAGCTTTCGGCATTTGCTGACAAAATTTAGCGACTCGTTATTTATGATTTATCTATGACTTTTCATATTTATACAGACTTTTCATATTTATTACTTTTAATTAATTTCAGTCTACAAGTCTTTATTTATTTAATTTTAGTTGCTCGCTCATTTTTTTTAAGATGTAATTGGGTTAGCTCGTACAGGCTAAAAGGGGCACGGGTAAGCCCGTTTATAACTTATAAAGTTTGTTTAATATTGATATGAAAAAAATTAATGTGCATGTTGTCTAACTTCTACTATGATGTTTCAATATGAATCACATGCTCTACGTTTTAGAAGACTAACTAATGAATGTATTGGTAGTGCGGAGGACGATATATCAGGGCCCTATACGAACATGTGGTTCCTCCATTGGCTCCTTGGCTCTCTTATTTAATTTACATTGCTCCGCATATTTTTAGTAATAAGTTTTATTATTTGGCCCAAGTAATTTATTTTCAAATTATTCTTTCATTATTGACAGTTGAAATTCGGCCATTAATAAAAGAGCTACTTGTGATCTGATTTCAATCCTAGTATAGAACATATTTTGATATTTAGTACTCCCTCCGGTCCCTAATGTAAGAGCCTAAAATTTGAATGATTTTGGTCCCTAATATAAGAGCTCACCTCACATTCTCTCCTCATTTAATGCATTTTTTCCTACTTTGCCCCTAACTCTCTTTCATATTTATTAATGCTTATGTATTTCTCTCTCTTAAAAGTATCATAATAAATATGGGTAATATTGGAAAAGAAGCATTAACTTCAGACACTCAACTAACATTCACATGTTTTCTTAAGAAGCGTTTTTTTGGCGGCTAGCTCTTATATTAGGGACCGGAGGGAGTAATATATATGGGGAAAATGACAAAAAAATGACACTTGAATTTGAGTTGGACAAAATGGGGTCTCCAATTCCAACTTGGACAAATAAGGGATAGACCCCAATTTGTCCTAAATGAAGTTTGTCACTTTGTGTCAAAACAGTAGTTAATAGCGTTACTTGGGTAGTGAATTGCGATACATGAGTAGTTTACTACTCATGTATCGCAATTCACTACCCAAGTATCGCTATTAACTACCCTTCTCATTAATTACTCACGTATCACAATTCACTACTCATGTATCGCTATTAACTACTGTTTTGACACAAAGTCACAAACTTAATTCATTTAGGACAAATTGGGGACTATCCCTTATTTGTCCAAGTTGGAATTGGAGATCCCATTTTGTCCAACTCAAATTCAAGTGTCATTTTTGTTGTCATTTCCCATATATATATATATATATATATATATATATATATATATATATATATAGGAGAGAATAATATACCTGCATATACAACAGAAGACTTAGGAAGTTAAGTGTTTTAATCTTTTCTTACTCTTAAGTCCTAGTATCAGAAAAAGAGTAGTCTCTAAGAGAGCTTTAATTTGTTTTTGCATGAAAATTAATTTTCATGTGTTTTTGCATGAAAATTAATTTTCATGCAAAAACAAATTTAATTGAACTCAAAAAGCATTAAATTAACTTTATATAAGAAAATTAATTAAGTTGATACCCTCTTCGGTTTCATAAAATAAAGTTAAAAAGCATTCAAAAACATTTTGAACTCAAAAATCTTGCTTAATGGATGGGTTAATCATGTTTAATTTTCTGACGCGTTGTGTTATTGGACATATATGTTTCTACGCACTTAATTAACAAATTTAATATGGTTCTCATCAATGTTTTACTAAGTCGTTATGTGTTTTTCTTTCATTTTGTTATACATGTTTTGCTTTCATTTTAAATTATGACAAAAGTGGACTTATTATGGAAAACTGACAAGCATTAAATGGAGATTAAAGCTTAACTCAGCAGCATATATCTGTAGCTTTATAGTAGCATGTGCTTTCATATACCCTGTCTGATTCTATTCCTACCTTTAAGTAGCTCTAAATATGTTGGCTAAAACTTCATTACAGTATTGGTGCATGCATCTGCAATGAAAAAAAAAAACTTTCTTAAGCTTTGGATTATATTGAAAATGATAAATGTCAGAATTGATTGCACCGGATTTTTGCTTCTTGTTTCAACCACCATTACTCTCTAAAATTTAATGCTTCCACAGTTCCGCCTTGAGTGATTTATATGTTAGTAAAAATCAATACTACCTCCGGTCCCTAATGTAAGAGCTAGCCGCCAAAAAAACGCTTCTTAAGAAAACATGTGAATGTTAGTTGGATGTCTGGAGTTAATGCTTATTTTCCAAAATTACCCATATTTATTATGGTACTTTTAAGAGAGAGAAATACATAACCATTAATAAATATGAAAGAGAGTTAGGGGTAAAGTAGGAAAAAATGCATTAAATGAGGAGAGAATGTGGGGTGAGCTCTTACATTAGGGACCAAAACCATTCAAATTTTGGGCTCTTACATTAGGGACCGGAGGGAGTATTTACTATGCAGACTTTTTTTTAATATAAAAATACCCCCCCCTTGTTATAGGAGGTCGTAAACATTTTTACACGACTTACCAATAGAATGAAGGGTAAACTTGTACATTCAAATGAAACATTTAATTAGGTAACTTATATATAGGAGGGTGCATGCTTAGTAGCTGCTCTTCATTGGAGGAACACCAATAGGAAAGGAATTTCGAGAATCATGGTGTATTGGGTGAAAGAGGGGTGAAAGTGGAAGATGGGATTTTGGGGATTTTATAAAATTAGGATTCGTTGATGTTTGAATGTGTCGAATATCCGCTTTATCTAGAGCCAGTACTATTGTAATAATATTCATGGGCCATATGCAAGCTCGAGGAGGCCGAGCTTGCTATTTTGGAGGAAAAATGGGAACCAGACCTATAAGGGTCGACCCTTCAAGGCCGAGGGCCTGTGAGGGCCGGGCTGAAGGCTGACCCGTATTTACAGGCCTATTTCCCACTTTTTTTAAAAAAAATATATAGGAGTTTCATCCTTCATTTCAATGTTCAGACTCTTATTTGCACAAGGAATTTGTTGCATGAATTTAAATATGATGATGTGTTTCTGAATTATTTATTTAATTTACGATTCTTTGTTTCTTTTTAATTTTATACATGCTTGAAGGTCAATTAATTTTTTTTCTCTATTCTACAGATGATGGAGGAGATAGTTCATATGATGGTAAAGAAGAATTGCAAAGACTTGATATTTTTGTCACTGGAGAGGAGGAGTCAATTCATAGCGAAGCACAATCAAATGTCGTTGATTATATTGACAGTGATGATGAAGCACATTCTTAATGACTCTATCTGTAATCTATTTGTAGTTGAATGTTATTGTTTAATGTTTATTTAAATTTTTATTTGAAGACTTTGTTGCTTATGTTGACTGTCAGATTATCATTGTATGTTGATATGTTATCACTTATCAGACTATATTATGACTTATGACTATGTTTATTATGATATTATTAAATGATTTTGTTTTGCTAAAACTTACAAGGAAAAGAAGACGGAAATTGGAAAAATGGATTTAGTAAAAAAGGGCTTAGTTTTTTTTAAAAAATGAAAAAGGGTCAGGACCTGAGGGCGTAAGCCTGGCCCAATGGCATGAGTGCCGGGCTTCAAAAATAGGGTATAATTTGGGAACCGGACCTAAATGGGTCTGGCCCGTTTAGGATCGGCCTTTAAGAGTCGGGCTGGCCCGTATTCCCAGCTCTAGTTTTATTATCTCCAATTTTTACCTAATATATAACAGCAGTCGGGTCAGGTGCTGGCCTGGGCAATGGATCTGGGCTAAAACAACACTTATTTTTCAGTTACAGTTACCTCTCGCATCAACAAGTAAATTAAAATATTAATTCATTATTTTCTCGACCAAAAAAAAATATTAATTCATTATTTTATTTTATTTTAGGGCGAAGGGGCAAAAATAGCCACCGTAATTTGGCAAATGGACAACTTTGGCACCCGTAATTTCGATGGTGCAAAACCGGACATTATAAACAAAAATGGGACAAATTTAGCACCCTCAAACTGAGGTGTTAAGTTTGACCGTTAGTTGACCGGGAATGGTGATATGACATGATGACGTGGCGCAATAAGGAAAAAAAGATTAAAAAAAAAGATACTCTCCTGTTGTTAAAAAAAAAGATCCTTCACCATCTCTCACAGCCACCTCCGTCGTCTCCGCCGTATCTGCTTACTCCGCCACCGTGGCTGCTACTCCATTTCCTTGCTAAGCTTCATTTTTCCTTCAGATCTGGTAAATCTCAAGGTCAATATAGAAGCATAGAAGCTTCCTGAATCAACTGGAGAGCTTGTCTCTCTTACCTCCGCCGCCGTCTCCACCTCCGCCGTAGGTCCGACCTCCGGAAAGAAGAGCTCGTCTCTCTCACCATCGCAACTACTTTCTCTAGCCCCGCCGCTGCATCCATCTTAAGGGAGCCCCTCCGCCATCGTCGTTGACCCACCCTGCCGCAGCTACCTTTTCATCCTTCGTCGTCGCCTCCATAGCTCCGTTCTCCTTATGGGAGAGAAGAGTGGTAGTAGGAGTAGAAGAAGAAGAAGAAGGCAGTGAGAGAGATTAGAATCAGAGGAAGGATATGCCTTTTGGGGCCCACCATTTTTGTTGTTAGGGTTTCATCTTCTCTCTCTCTCTTTCTCGCTGGTTTGCCTGCAGAGAAGGTGGTGAAGAAGAAGAAGAAGATGGATCCTTCTGCAAAATACTTGTGCTTCCTTCTTTGTTTTTTATTTCATATAGCTTTTTTTGTGCAAATTAGGGATTTAGTGATGTGGCAGGGCTTGCCAACGTGAATTCACTTCAATTGCTGATTGTCATGCCACGTAGGTTAATGAATGTGGGCCCCACGCCAAAACACACTTCTGTTAGCTTCAACTTAACGGCGTGGCTTTGTCTCATTTTGGTTTATAATGTCCGGTTTTGCACCATCGAAATTACGGGTGCCAAAGTTGTCCATTTGCCAAATTACGGTGGCTATTTTTGCCTCTTCGCCCTTTATTTTACAATGAAAATTGTTTCTTCAAATCCGCCACATTCTTTTCCGACGCTACAATTCAACAAAAAAGAAGGGAAATGATCAAAGGGCTTCTAAATTCATTTTAACAATATATAATTACACAATTTTTGTTAATTATTCAAATTCCTAAATTAATTTCAATATTATGGTCTATATATTACTTATTATAACAGAGACCAAAATTGCATCTTTATTAATTTGTTAACAGCTCCAAATTAATATATAAAAAATTATAAGTCCAAGATTTTGTTAAGGACCAAATAAACTCTTTTCTCTCTATACTACAAATAGGATTAGAGGAGTATTATATACATGGGGATGGGTTACTACTACACATACTTGCCAAGGACGTGCGTGTAACCCGTCCAGCATATTGACCTACCATCATGTTTTGCCATTTTTTTTTTGTTGAGCTAGGCTGGTCCAATATGATCTACGGGTTGGAACACTAAGCCTACACGATGGCCTGTTCAACCCAGGTAAGTTTGTGTTCGGGTTGTCTTGGTTTCAATTTAATTGAACTCTTTTTAAGGAGATAAGTACCACCATATATCTTCTTTATTATAAGTTCAAATAACAAAAAAGTTATACCTTAATATAAATGCACTTAGAGGTTATTACTTTTTATGATTTTAGCATTTGTTTTATATAAAGATAAGAAGATATTAATAAAAAAAGATAACAGAGTTTTAACTATATCCTGAAAAGCAAAAGGAATAACAATAAATTGATTAACAAAAATTAAGCCAATAGAAAGCAAATAAAACAGTTAAATAAGCAAGCTAAGACAATATCTCTAGAACCTACATGTTTAACTGAGGGAACCTAGCTAACTGGGTGAGACTTTCCCTAGGTAAGCCTTATTGATGGATCCAATTCAAAACAAGTCAAAAAAGCAACCCAATGCAAGAATTGTAGTAAGCTAAGTTTGAATTAAAGATCATTCAAAACCACATGGCCTTATTCGACTCTTATTAGAAAAAGAGAAAAATGAGAGAGATGTGACAATGAATTTTATTTTTGATACTCTAGAAATAAAACATTACAGATAATGAAAACTAAGCTACCGGTTCATAGTAGCTACGTAATAGAAATTTCAACCCACGAAACATAGCACGCATTATTCCCTTGACCCCTGCCACAATATAACTCAACGAGTTTGAGAACAAATTCAGGATAACGGTAGAGATAATGAAATTTTGGATAAGAATAATTTTGAAAAATTTAATCAGTCCAGACATACCTAATAATCGAATTAACAATTTTTTTGTATGTTGGAATTAGTTAAAGTAAATCTATTATGTTAATATTTCAGAGAAATTTTGTTTCCAATTGTTTATATAAATTCTTCTGGGTTGTCCAATAATATCCCAAACGAGCACCAATACTTCATCAAGTCTCTCACACAGATCCAGCAACATTTTTAATTTGTCAAGATTATTTGTTATTACACTTACAAGTTCGTTATGCTACATGATTATTTAACGTGTATAGAATATGAAAACTATATTAAATATATACTTATAAATTCGAAAAAGGGTAAATAAAATACTTAATCATTGATGGAAACGGAAAGACAACTTTAAAAAAACTAAACACACACATGCATTTCTTTTATAAAATTTCCGTATTCCATTTTATCTCTATCTATATCATTAATTATTTCCAGTCTTGCCATGCCTCTTGTGCCTAAAATCAACTTTTTTATCTTCATTTTTCTCACTTTATCAGTTCGTCTAATCTCTTCTATGTTTCTTTATTTCTAAAAATCATATAGGTACGACATTAATGATCTCTTCGCCAACTTTAATTATTAGCTAGATTTTCCTGAATTCTTGGATCAGATCTGAAAACCCGCATCTTAACTTTTTATATGTACTAAAAGCCATGCTATAATAGTGTGGTTATGAACAATGTGTCATGAAGTTGTTTAAGTTTAGCCGTTTTGTTTTTGCCAAATGCCTACTAGCCGTAAACGTAGTTATTATATGTAAAGGTTTTTCAAACACATACATAAACATGCATACGTTGGCCAAAAAAAAAAACATGCATACATACAAAGAATGAACAATGAATAAGAATCCTTGTCAATATATCATCAATGTTGTTTTCAAAAATAGATAAATTCAAAGATAAGGATTAAGCTGTTGATAAAAGAAAGATAAGGATTATGTATCTTGTTACCTTATCAATATCTAATGAAATAATATATACTACTTCCAATCCTAAATTTAAGACTCAAACTTTATAAGTAATTTCTGCCTTAAATATAAGATATTTTTAAATTACATATGTGCATTTTTAAATACATATGTGCATTTGAAAAGTACCTTTGATAAATTGGCATGTGTGCATTTGAAACTAATAATAAAAATCTTGAGCATAAAAATAACAATAAAAAATTTCATAAAGTGTTTTTCCATTAAAATAATTAGTTAACGACTGTTGAGTTGAGTTGTGAGTCCCATGAAATTCGTTAACAAAATAATTTAAACGTTGTTAGCTCATTTTGATGGAAAAATAATTGTTCACCCTTTTAATTTTTTTTTTTACCAATGTTCACCCTTTTAAATTTACAATAGGTTTTTCTAAGTCCGAGTTTTTATTACAGTACTATATGCACATTTGCCAGTTTTCGCACCTTCTCCAAAAAATGAAAAATGAAAACCAAGCAAGAACGAATGGGTGATTAATTAATAAAGGGAAATACATTTGGCACTTCCAAAATTATAATTAAAAAACTACAGAATCTACGCATGTTTTTCCATTAAGGCTAAAGTATGTTTTTGATCCCTTAACTTTGGAGAAAATCATGTTTTGGTCCCTTAACTTTGAAAAGTGTGTTTTTGGTCCCTTAATTTTGGACAAAGTCATCTTTTTAGTCCTTTAACTTTGAAAAGTGTGTTTTTAGTCCTTTTAAATTCGGTTTAACTATGTTTTCGGTGCCTTAAGTTTGCAAAAAGTCATGTTTTAGTCCCTTAATTTTGAAAAGGAAGGGACTAAAAACATTTTTATCCTTTTTTTAAAGAACTAAAAACATTACTTTATCCAAAGTTAAATATTTTTCAAAGCTAAGGACCAAAAACACACTTTCTCCAAAATTAAGAGACCAAAAACACACTTTTCAAAGTTAAGGGACCAAAACATGACTTTGTGCAAACTTACGGGACCAAAAACATACTTTAGCCTTCCATTAATTAATTATGAAGAATGAAATGACATATAATTACTACCCAGTCCGGCTGAAATGCTGGTAGAGCTATGACCAGTTCCAAAAGCAGCATCATGAACACTCTCAGTCATCCCTCTTTGGGAACCCAGCAAGCCCATTCGTCTGCCTTATCGTATGCATTCTGTGCCTTATTATTAATTAATTTTTTATCAAAATTATTAATTAATTTAATTAATTATGACAATATTTTTCTTTTTGATATTTTATCAACCTCAAATTAAAATATATTATAGAAATTAACTGTGACAATGTTTCTTTTAGATGTAGTGGAAAAATAATTTATTAAACTTTATTTGTGTTATGTGTGTGTGTGTGTACACTAATTTGCGATTTGTACATTGTTTATTTATTTTCCTTAACTAATGGCATCAACGTAAATTGAGATAATTGGGAGAATTAAATCCACTGTCAAGATTTAGTATTAGAAAATAGATGATGTGTATCATTCTAAGCGGTTTGATTGTTTGGATGGTAACCATTCAGTCGAAAATTCAGATTCAATTTTTTATACATGAATTTATTCTTGATGCAAAAATCTAGATACTATTTGTTCTACAAATTCTCTTTACATTTTTATTTATTGTTTTTAATAAGGGTAAAAAATTCTTTTTGATACATTTTTTGATCAAAAAATTCTTTCTGATACATTTTTTTGATCAAAAAAATCTTCTTTTATAACATCAAAAAATTCTTTTTGATACATATTCTATTTAGTTTATTTATATTTCAGAATATTTATATTAATGATTCCATATTTATCTCTAACCTAACAAACTAAATTTAAAGCAAAATTCTTAAGTAAAATAAATTAGTTTTAACAATAATAGGCAATTATAATAGATTTCTAAAAAAAACTAATTTATTTTTATAATTAGTTATTAAGGGAGTTTCTCGGAAGGATGCACTTTTATCGTTAAACATTTTGAACACAGAGCAAACCAAATAATGCCCGTTATTATTTTCCCGAAAGGTTCGTTTTTATTTTTGAACGAAAACCAAACGTTCGTTTACTACCTGTTATGTGTGCTTAATATGAGGAACCTTTGCATACAATAAACAATATTTTAAAAATAATTTGATTTCCTTCTAAATAATTATATTTTAAAATCAAGTGTCAAAAAATTCTGTTGCTATTCGGATCTATTTAGCCCTATTAAAAAAATTCAAATTCAAATTCTTCTTTGTAGCAACTACTTTATCAAACACATCATTTTTCCCATTTGTGTTTTCATATCCCTCATCTAAAAAAGATTTCTCATCTCGAGAAACATTCATCATGAAGCTAATGATTTTATTTTTGTTGGTCTTCGTTGCCGCAGCCACTACCACCTATGGTGATGAGTATTTGTCAACACGAAATTTCATTCAATGGACAGATTTAACAATAGTCCAGAATGACACCATTATTATAGTCGATCAAAGTGGAGCTGGAAATTCAACTACTATTCAAGGAGCTGTTGACATGATCCCAAATGACAATCCATCACGAATTAAGATCGTCATTAATTATGGCCTTTACAAGTAAGTATTTTTTATTGTTGATTAATTTACTCATAATAGTAAGTAGTTTGTTTTACACATAAGCAATTAATTTGGTTTCTCACCTCAAAAAACTAGTGTAAGGAAGTGATATATAAATTCTTCCTCACCTCTCACTTCCAATTATCTAATTGGGATTTTGGTAGTCACCTCAGGAAATGAGGTTGTGTCTTTTTCTTTTTCTTTTTTTTTTACCTTAAGGTTGAGTTTAAAGATTATGGCCAAGTCCATTTATTTCTTATTCCTCGCTAGTGAGTCCTGAGCACGAAGAAGAATAGCAAGCCACAAAACAGACCGGTCCGCCCGGAGAAACCGGCAAACTCGAGCGACAACGAAGACGGCCCGGGAGCCTCCTGACCCGGTCAACGGTTATCCCGGAACGTTCCGGTTTGGCCCGGGGGTCGGGACCTGTTTTGCTTGCCAAGGAAATTTAAAAAAACATATCGGTGCCACTTTCTTCTGTGAGACGAGATTTGTTGTGTGTGAGGTTTTTGGTCGGAAAGGCAAGTTTGAGGTTGAGGAAGTGTACAAGTGAGGAAATGAAGGAGGTGGCCAAAGTTCAGTTCAAAAAAGGAGGTGGCCAAATTGTTGGTGCAGGAGAATGAAGAAGAAGGAAATGAGGGTGTTGTGCTTGCGTGTGGCTGCAGCTCAATTGAAGGAGGGGGAACAGATGTAGGTTTAAAAAGGGGTTATTAGGTTTTATGGTTAGAAAAAATTACATTAGTGCCCCTCTTTTATTGCCTTCTTTCTAGTTAACCCTATCCTTCTTTTCAAAAGTTTTAATAGTAATTTCATTATCAAGACTTTTCATTGTTCATCTTATTCCTTCTCATATCAATATTAATATTGTCAACAAATTAACTTTTATTTAAAATTTGATATACATGCAGTGAAACCGTGATAATACCTCAAAATAAACCAAACGTAACCATGATTGGGAGGCCGGATCCAGCGACCAGTGAGCTTCCTGTGATTACGAGTTCTCGGAGAGCATCTGATAAAGATCAAAATGGAAACGTGCTGGGAACCTTTAACACGGCAACTTTTTTTATCCAATTAGATTATTTTGTTGCTTCCTCCATTACTATTGAGGTAACTATAATATAATTAATCAGTTTATTAATTATTTACTTTGCCAAACATAAATGAATTTTGATCCTGATAGATAAGTTTATTGATTATGCAGAATAAAGCTACTCCAATTGGAAATGGTGATCAAGCACTAGCTTTGAGGGTAGATGGAGATAGAGCAGTGTTCCACCAAATGAGATTCTTAGGCTATCAAGATACTATCATGGATACCACTGGGATTCATTTCTTTTATCACTGCTATATTGAAGGGAGCGTAGATTTCATATGTGGAGGTGCTACATCATTGTATGAGGTATATTATTTATCTTGTTTGTATTTCAATTCCATTAATTAGATCTATCAAAGTAGCTCCCATAATTAATTTCTAAAACAGTATTATTTTCTACTCGTGTGACACATACATAGTTAAAGTTAGTAATACATGTCTATCATTTTCTTTTTATGTGTACAAATAATTAACCCACACTTAATTATGTACGTCTAACTATTATTATTAATTTCTGAAAGTGTTTTTACTTTTGTGTGTACATCTATTTAAACCTTAGATAATAATGTATTTCGGGTTAATCAAATTTGACTAACTCACATCACTATACATTTTTATGGTATTAGACTTGAATAAGGATTAATCTCTTTCATTTATCTCATTCATGTGTTTGATTAGGGATGCACAATCAACTCAACAAGACCAGGAGCAATAGCTGCACATGCGAGAAATGATCCTAACATGGATTCAGGTTTTCTCTTTCAAGATTGTAAAATCCAAGGGGTTGGACCAACATTTCTTGGGAGAGCTTGGGGCAACGATTCCAGAATTATATATTCATTTTGCACCATGGAAGATATTATATGGCCGCAAGGATGGTATGATTGGGGCGAGGCTTATAAACAAAAGTAAGTTTACTAGAAAAAATCAAAATATTTTTCTAATTTTTGAACTACTAACATTTATCATGGGAATAATGACTCATGAATTTGTTAAATTGTTGCAGCACGTCATTTTTTGCTGAGTATATGAATGAAGGGCCTGGATCAAATATAAATGGAAGAGCTACATGGTCTAAAACATTAACAGATGATCAAGCTGCAAGTTTTGCTAGTAGAACCTTTATCAATGCTAACGGGTGGCTTAGAATATAGGAGGTCAAAGCTCGCTTATTAGTTATTTAGTTCATTGTTCATAATTATTTCTTCAGTCCATTTGTGACTTAACTTGGGTTTTCAATGTTTGGTTTCAAAGTTTGAATTTATTTTGGTTTGGCTTAAAATGTATTTCAACTTTTAGTCCCTTAAAGTTTAGTCCTATTACTTTGAAATATATGATTTTATTTTATTCCTTTTAAATTAATACTGTTAGCTTCTATAATAGAAAATAATGAGGGGTAAATTATTTAAGACTAATAAAGTAATAATCATTTTGTCCTACAAGATATTATGCAAGTATCAATTTGTACAACAAATAATAAATGATATCAAATTTTGTCAACAAACAAAAAAGAGTATTTATTGAGTAAGACAAATATTTAGTTTTTAGAAGGTTTAAGGCAGAAAACCTAGGTTTTATTAGAAACTAATTTTTTTTTTAGTTTTTCCAAAAACCATTCTCCAGAATATATTTTTTAGAGTTTTTTAATGTTTTTCCAGAAGCTATATTAAGCTATTGTCAAAAAACTATATCAAAACAAATGTATCTTTACATGACCCAAATGAATATAGTAAAAGGCCTAATGTTCACCGCAACCTTTTTCTACATCTCTTAAGATTGTATTCTTAAATTTTCTTGCACGAAAAAATCACTAGTTTCTTTTTTTTTATTTCATTTGTGAAGATAAATATCTCTTTTTTTCCAAAAAAATCTCTTCTTATTTTCAAATATATATAACCGTGTATTAGAAGCTCGAAGTAAGAACTTTTACTACTATTATACTACTACCTTTTTATATTTTTTAGTGAAAAATAGTTAGTCTAGCAGTAAAATACAAAATCTCGGATTCTAAACTTCGCGACTACGGTTAGTATATTAATAGAATAGAATCGGTTTTTAACTATTAACAGGGAGGAATTTTGAGTGAATGACAATTATCATTAACAAGCCAAATCGTTCATCAACTTATTTTGTTAACACAATTCACAAGCATGAAGTAGATTATTTTATGCCATGAGATATGTTCACTAAACATTTTATTTTATTTTAATATATAAAAGAGCAGAAGCACATGGATCTTGGTCCTTTCCACGTTTTATTGTTCCAAAAAGAAAAGGGAAAAAAAATAACACCAAATCCTATACATCTAAACTATCATTAAACAAACGAAATTAAAAAAAAAAAAGGAAACTGATGTAGCTTCCTACAGAGCAGATTGAAAGATCATCTCTGCTAGCTCCTGCAAAACATTACACAAATTTGTATTAAAATATATGTCAATAATTGTAAAGAAACAAAAGAAAAGGTACATAGTCAAAATGCACATTTCACTCAAAACAATAATAGAAACACCACTATTGACTTTCTTCTCTACAAAAGAAAACGTACAATAATGTGCAGTACCTGTTTAGCAGAAGGAACCTTTAGTTCACTCATTTCTTTGGCTTTCTTCTCAAGTGTTTCAAAGTCAGCTTTACCAGCCTATAGCAACAAGTATACACCATTAACAAACATGAGAGAAGCATTCAATGGAAGAAGGAGGGGGAATGAGAGGATGGAAAGGAAGTCACCTCAATTTGTGCCCCTAGTTCAGTGTCAAAACTCTGATATCTCTTGCGCACAAGCTCAGCCAGAGAACCATCCTTTGTTTGACATAATGGAAAATATTCAGTTTCACTCACAATGTAAGTGTGTGTGTGAAACTTTCACAACAACATAGTCCACACGCTACATAAATCTAGAATTAATGCAACTGTCTACACTAAATTACCTCGATTAACTTGGCAGCGTTCCGGAGTCCATGTGCCATGGTATCCATTCCAACAATATGGGCAATGAACAAGTCTTCAACATCTGTGCTCTCCCTTCGCCTAAAATATTGTTTTGTACAGTTAGAAATTGAAGAAATTTTGCATCACAATTAATTCACATGCGTATAACCCCACAAGAAAAGAGAGACTTCATGGGTGACAAACAAAATCTAGGCTACTCACAGTTTTGCATCGAAGTTGAATCCACCTGGTGCAAGTCCTCCCTGTAAAAGATAAAACAGACAAGTATGCAGACAAATGAGATTGCCTTTCTAGCTACAAGGTTAATCACATTTTATGATGCAATTTAAGAGATGTGTTTAATACATTTTTAATCACGCTGAGCATAACCATTGTTGCCTCTCCAATATCTGTCAAAAACTGATCTGTGTCCCAACCTGTAGAACAAAGGCTTTACATTACAACTTTCCATCTCAAGGGCAAATATTACGTTATGGATTGGAAATATTACGTTATGGATTGGAAAAGAATATACATACCGACTTGAGGATCACCAGTATTTGCATCAATATTCCCCAACAAACCATTGATTCTTGCAGTTTCAAGTTCATGATGACAGCTTTTATGTTGACAGGGATTCAAAGGTTACAGACAAGTCCACAGTTCAGTAATTTATCATATTGAAAATACAAATACAATCAAGAACCTAATATACTTGATAGTGTATGATTTACCTGTGGCCAGATAGAGTTGCGTGGTTGCACTCTATGTTCAGTTTGAATTCTCCTACAGAAGTTAATGGAACCAGATCAAATTGAGTATATAGTAGGCTTACATAGTTTTCAACACAAGCATGAACATATTTCAATAATAATACAAGAGTCTCAGACTTCAATCCTAGTTTTGTTATCTTGGCTTCAGCAATTAGTCAATACAGTTCTGTAGACGGTTTTCTATTTACAAAACTGAAGACTAGAGAGCATTTAGATTACTAGTGACAAAATATAGCAGGAAATGGTTAAAGAATATATATCTCATTATTTAAAGACATCAAAATATGAAGCCTACAAGTGAATATTAAATTTGATTATGGAAAATATTTGAGAATTTTAACTTCTGGTTCTTGAATAAAAGCCAGTAAAACAAAGAGAAACGAAAATCACCTGTGAGCCCATATTTTCGCAAGAAATTGGCAGTGGTTGCAGCATCCCAATCATATCTATCAGAATACAATGTTGTAATTTGGTTAAAGTTTTTAAAAAAAAGACCTCTATTTTATAATAGTCTGGAAAGAAACAAACTGATGTTTTGTAGGTTCTTGGGGCTTGGGTTCAATCAACAGTGTCCCTGGAGTCAAATAAGTGAAACAAACCGCATAAGAAAGCTAACTCCATGAGAGAGACATGGATAGAGGGATAAAGGATAAGTAAACCTAAAATGAAAATTCCAACAGAAGTTTAGCATAAAACGAAAGATGAGAGACTTCGAAATATTGCTAACTGGATAATTAGTTGTGTTCTATATTGACTTATTGGCATACAATGGTCAAGCTACTAATTTAAGATTGGAAATTTCAAATTAGTTACCATTAAATCCAATCTTCTTTTTGTAGGCAGCAGCAGCTTCCAGAAACCTTGCCTGTAAGTAGATAAATCAACAGACAACAATATGCAACTTATTAGAGACAAGCCATTCAATACTTGGCATAGGCATCATAATTCATAAATACTAAATATCAACGGCCTAAGCCTGCAAGTATGTCAGTTCATTAGATATGGACCACTACTAGTAGAAGTAAACATGCTTCTGAAGAGACTAAGCATCCAGTGGAGATAACAAATTCATTTTTCCCATAAGACTCCTAGGTTTAGTACTAGATGTTCTTTCTTCTTTTTATGACTTTTTATATCAATTTTTCCTGTTTAATTTCACATGACAATGCCTCATTTTCTTATTTTCCAATGTCCATTTTTACTAGAAGATATCCTATTTTTGTTTTCTTGATTAACAAATTCAAGGGAAATGCAGCATATCCTGGGAAATTAATTAATCGGTAGCACACCATATGATCAAGCTCCCGTTCCATGTCTGTGTTCAATAGAGATTGATAACCTTCACGGCCGCCCCAAAAGACGTAATTTTCACCACCCAAGTAATGTGTAACCTACAATATGTACAAATACAAGAACAATCAATTTGATTTCAAAATAGCAGTGACACTCATGCGTATTCAACAAAAGATTGATACCTCCATTGCCTTCTTCACTTGAGCAGCAGCATATGCATACACTCCCAATTCAGAGCTGCAAGGCGACAATCCAATTAGTAAGACATGAGTCTATGAATAAGAACCAAACAAGTCAGGCCATATGTATTTTACCTGGTTGCAGCACCATGCATATAACGGGGATGCATGAACAACTGAGCTGTTCCCCACAAAACTTTCTTGTTATTCTGTATGGACGAGGAAAAGAGTTATCACAAGCATAAGGGTGCTTTGCATTTACTAGACACTAATGAAATGTACATAATTTGTGGAAAAGCTTTTTTTTAACCTAAAAGATACATGACTTGAGCAAAATTAATAATATAAGGAGTTTTGTGTTTCAAGGTAATATTTATATTTTGATAACGCCCCAATCATATCATAAATTCTTTCTATGACACAACACATAATATCCATGCAAGTTTTAAGTATCTCCATAAACGTCCTGTTTCTCATATCAACAGTTATTAGCACATAAGGAGGAAAAACACACTTGATCCTGTATTAGCAAACTGAAAGCCACATTGATTTACAATCAATTTATGAATTACACATGCTCCAAATCATTCATTATAAATATATACAATCTCGTTTAAAATGGCAAGTGGCGATTCTCATAAATTGTGCAATGACGCATGGAGGATTGGATTTACATTAACTTGATTGACAATGAAATACCTCTTTCTGGAGTTTACTGGCAAGGGCCACCACTTCATCTAGGTTTGCATTAGCTTCCTGTGAACAAAATTACAAATCCAAAGACTCAGAAAGCAGATTAAAACCTTAAATACATAGCAGAGAGTGGTTGAACAATTCAATGTTCCAGAATAAAAAATGCAAAAACAAATGACATTGCCTAGGCAGGTCACATAGACAAGACAACGATCAAAGGATGTTTACCTCAAGAGTTTTACCATCAGGGGCTATGTCCCTGTCATGGAAACACCACCAATCCACTCCAAGCTTGTTTAGGAATTCAAAGTTAGCCCTCACTGTGTGAATTAAAAGACATCAATCTCTGATCATTTCTAAATTTCTAAATATATGAACATATCAAGTAGATCAAGGTGAGAATCATATAATAACTTACTTCTTCTTTTAGCGATATTCAATGAATTGGAACCATCCTCCCATGGCCAAAATTTGGTTTGTGCACCAAATGGATCACCACCTGTTCCACGGAAAGTGTGCCAAAATGCAACACTAAATCTGAACCAATCCTGCCATTCCAAAACAGAAATCCAGTCAGAAAAATCATAGCTAAAGGCTGATCAAAGCATCAACTAAAAACAACAATAAATAGAAACATAAACCAACCTTCATTTTCTTCCCAAGAATTGTCTCCTCTGCATTGTAATATTTGAATGACAGTGGATTCTTGCTAGAGGGGCCCTGAAATTACATCCAGAAACATAAACACAAACAATAACCATCATTTAAATATACCCAGATAAAATTTTCATCAACAGCATAATAAAAGCCATTTTCTCTTGAGCCCAATGAACCCCTTTTCCAGAAAGCAATCAAATCTAGAACCAAATAATCAAATCAGACTACTATTACAGAAGATCAATCACTAATCACTAATCACTAATCATCCTTACCCAAAGAAACATATATAATTAAGTCTTAAGTAAATCTACCTCATATTTAATTTTGGTAATGCCAGGGAAAAATTCTCCTTCCCAATCATCTGAATCACCACAATCACCAAGGTTGTCAGCAGGACAAGTATGCGGCTGAGCAGAAATCTGCATGACAAAAATCATTAAAAAAATCAAAAATTGAGCATCCAAAAAAAAACACCTTTCAACAAAAAAAATTAAAAGGGACTGATTTATTCATACCACTGCATAAGAAAAGACATGCAAACAAAGTAAAAGCAACAAAAATTTCCCAGCTTTCATCATCCTTATATCTGCACCAAAAAAAAAAAAACAAAACTTTAACTAAAAAAATCGATTTTTTTTTCTGGGGTTGATAAAAAAGAGGGGGGAAATAATTTGTATAGAAGAAGAATTGGAAGGATGAAGAGAATCACTTACAGTCTCGGTTTTCAATTTCAATACGGGAAGCACTCGAGTAGAAGCTCACTTAAGATATTATCGCCGGAACCTTCGCCTGAAAGAGAAGCTTGTCGTCGCCGACAAGGGAAACGGGAAGGGAATAAATGTAGAAGACGGAATGTTTTCAGGAAATACGGCAAGAACTCGAGTGCTAGTTTTTTTTCTACTAGCAAAACGCAAGTGATGTATGATTCACAATAGTATATAGATATATGGATAGAATATAGGAAGATATGGAATTAATAATTATTGTTATATTTAGTTCAAAAAACAATAATTGTTAATTTGTTATATATTTTCAGATTATGACGGGTATGTGATCTGGATTTGGATTGAGATGAAAGTGATGGAGATGTCCTACGTGGCAATTTTTTGTTTTGCTCAGACTACGTGGCAATTTTTGAAAGTATGAATCTATCTATTTTTTTATAATTCCTTTTTTGGAATAATAGTTTTTTTAATATTTCTTTTTTTTATCAATTTTTCTACTGATATGCTATAGGACCAAAAAAAATTTACTAATATGCTACACCAAAAAACTTAGGCTAAAGTATGTTTTTGGTCTCTTAACTTTGGAGAAAGTCATGTTTTGGTCCCTTAACTTTGGAAAGTGTGTTTTTAGTCCCTAAATTTTGGACAAAGTCATCTTTTAGTCCTTTAACTTTGAAATTTGTGTTTTTAGTCATTTTAAATTCGGTTTAAGTATGTTTTTGGTTCTTAGGTTTGCACAAAGTCTTGTTTTAGTCCCTAAATTTTGGAAAGAAGAGACTAAAAACATATTTTATCATTTTTTGAAAGGACTAAAAACATCCCTTTGTCCAAAGTTAAGGGATAAAAAACACACTTTTCAAAGTTAAGGGACCAAAAACATACTTTTTCTCCAAAATTAGGGACCAAAAACACACTTTTCAAAGTTAAGGGACCAAAACATGACTTTCTCCAAAGTTAAGGGACCAAAAACATACTTTAGCCAAAAACTTATTTATCAATATGCTACATATATGGAAATCGTTCTTGGGAGCCATTCTTCGCAAGAACGACTTTAGAAGACGTTCTTCCCAAGAACGACTTCCTTATATCCCTACACGCATCCACATGCATGAGCAAAAAATGTTACTCCCTCTTGTCCTTATTGCAAATAACCAACTAATTTTTCTCACATATCAATAAAATTGGTTAAATACATTTAGTTTGTCCTAAAATTCAAGTAATTTGCAATACTACCCCCAATTATTACACTTGTTTCCAAAACTATTAACTATTATTACTCTCTCCTATTACTTCTATTAAATATGGGTATATATGGAAAAAGAATAATTAATGCACACTAGAAACCGTGAAGTAACTTATAAGAAAGACCAAGAAAAATGAGTAGTTGGTGACTTATATTTATGACCAAAGGGAGTACTATTTAACCTCAAACTATCTCATCATATTTATGTAACTTAATTAGACTTAAGCATATTAAACATATATCTTTTTAAGTTTTCTCCATTTTCATTACTATCTTTAGAAAAATTAATGTCATATAAAACAAAAATAATGACGCAAAAATTTAATAAAGTGCATATTAGTTTAAATTTAAAGAGCATATAAATAAAAACTAATAACCAAATTTACAAAAAATAAATAAGTGTACCTTATAAACAGTGACTGCTTGTACCACATCCAGTTCCCCTCCTACGTTGTGGGCGTCGTGGACGTTGTTTTGCGTAGGAGGAGGAGAATTGGATGTAGTACTGAAGTCATCTAGTGTACATTAATTATTTTTCCATATATACTCATATTTAATAGAAGTAACAGGAGAGAGTAGTAATAATAGTTAATAGTTTTGGAAACAAGTGTAATAATTGGGGGTAGTATTGGAAATTACTTGAGTTTTAGGACAAACTAAATGCATTTAACCAATTTTATTCGAATGTGAAAAAAATTAGTTGGTAACTTATAATAAGGACTGGAGGGAGTTACATTTTTTGCACATGCATGGAGATGCGTGTGAGATATAAGGAAGTCGTTCTTGGGAGCCAAGAACGACTTTCGTTCTTCCCAAGAACGACTTCCATATATGTACCATATTAGTAAATAAGTTTTTTGGTGTAGTATTTTGGTATATTTTTTTTGTCCTATAGCATATTAGTAGAAAAACCATTGAGAAGCCTTTTCCAATTAAATTTCCATTTGCCTAATTATTTGAAAAAAAATAAAATAACCTAATACTCATGATTGATTGATCATTGTTATAAAAAAAAATGATTGATTGATCATTTCAGTTTAAAAATGATTGATTGATCATTTGATCAAAAATGATTGATTGATCTTCAATCTTTTTTGCTTAAACAACATGACTGATTTATTTATTTGAGGTTTTTTTTTATCAGATTTTATTTGAGGTTGATATCATGTGTTTTGAAAAAAAATGTTTCTGCTGATAAAAAAATGTTTTAAAAACATACGTAAAAAGTTTTAAATTTAAATTTATAAAGTAAAAAAGTGTCGCTATTTTTTTATCCATGATACTCGACAAGAGACTAATCCACCGTTGATTTGTGGGCACCTCAAAAGTGAAATGATTTGTAGGCACCTCAAAGGGTGGGACAGCTGGTCTAGGAGATTTAATGTTTTTCCATACCCAACGCCAATGATCGAACCCCAAACAATTGGTTAAGGGTGAATGAGTCATTGTCACTCAACCACACACCCCAAGTTACTATTTTTTCAGTTCATAAAAGAAAAGTTTTTCTGCTAAAAAAATAAAAGAAAAGTTTCACTATTTTTGGGTCTAATTTTTTCAACTAAATTTTCTCCATAAAATTTTCCTCCAATTTCGGGATATCATAATACCCCGGGTGGGCTGCGGAGGTGCGGGGTGGTGGTGGGGGGCTTTCCGGCCTGGGGGTGTGGAGACGCGAGATGGTGGTGTTGGGGATGGGGGACTGTGGTGGAGGTGAAAGGGAGGCGGTGGGGGCTGGGGAGGTGAAGGGGGTGGCGTGGGTGGGGGTGGGGGTGGCGGCGTGGGCTGGTGATGAAGAGGGAGAGAGAAATTGATTTTTTATTAAATGTGGGACCCACATAAACATATCCTACGTGGAGATGACAAGACGCCGGGTGGTAAAACAGGTCTTCACATGGCGGCCATATAAGCATAGTAACGGCCCAACGTCATTGACCGTCCACCCGGGGTAGTTTTTAAACACATTGATTACTTTGAGTGCAGATATGAGTCTGTTGTTAGTTCAGGGTGCCCAGTGCTCCTGGGTGGTTACTTGGAGGGCAGATTAGGTTCATTACCCTAAAATATAATTATCCATCTCTTATGGATTTGTGTGATGGGAGGCAGAGTATGCCTACTATATGTATGATAAATAAATCAGTATATATTATGTTATTACATGGATTAATTTGAATAAAATTGGATATGCATATAAAATTGAGCTGTGTGATATCAAATTCACCTAAGTTATTTTACTGTAAAGATGAATCTAATACCTAAATTACTGAAAAATGTCAATATGGTGTCAAAAGTAACCATTAGATCCATGGGCACCAAGGAGTTAAAGAAAAATGGATACTAAAAAGGAATATCGTGAACCCCCGAGCCTCTAAGACTTGAAAAACTGTACAAAGATGGTAGGAGGAACTTTATATTAAGAACGCTCTCACTTGAAATTGAAGGTCTAAACATTGATATAGATATAGGTCTTATCAAATTTACTGAAGTCATTTTAATATGAAAAAAATATATTATACATATTTGAATAACTAAAAAATTCAAGTGCATGTGTATATATGTATTAACAACATCTTACACTAGTGTTGTTAGCAAAAAGCATCAAACCATGTTATCTCAAGGACCAATATTTTCCTGATAAAAAAAAGGACCAATATTTGAAGTGGCAAAGAGATTTTAGCAGCCTAGTTAGCTAATGGCCCGAAGTTTCATAAGTTTGGAAAGTTGCAGGTTTGATCCCGCTTGTAATCATTGGGTACCCTGCCCCTTCAATTAAAAAATAAAAGATACTTCAAAATCGCAACTTATACCTTTTGGTCAAAGAATTATGAAAAACTTGAAGATTTTTCTATATTCATATTATGTTATAGGGCAAATGTGCAAAAATATGACTAAATTTTACCCTAAGTTGCATTTCTATGACTAAAGCTTCGCAAGGAGCAAAAATACCACTAAATTTGGGATCGAGGTGCAAAACTATGATTTCCGTCAACTATGACGGTGTTGACCATTAGTTTTCGACTTGTAGGATGCTGAGTGTGCAATAATGACCATGTGACATGATGAATAGACTCTTTATTGGTGTTATGTGGAATAAGGGGTAAATGTATTTAAAATAATGCAAAAAATATGATTATTTTATTCTAACAACAGACCCATATTTGCACTCAAAGTACATTTACTTTAAATACATTTACCCCTTATTCCACATAACACCAATAAAAAGTCTATTCAGCATGCCACATGGTCATTATTGTACACTTAGCATCCTACAAGTCGAAGACTAACGGTCAACACCGTCATAGTTGACGGAAATCATAGTTTTACACCTCGATCCCAAGTTTGGTGGTATTTTTGCTCCTTGCGAAACTTTAGTCATAGAAATGCAAATTAGGGTAAAATTTAGTCATATTTTTGCACCTTTAACCTATCTTATATATCAAAACTCTATTTCTGATAAAAAGAATCAAAGGTCATACATATTGTGTCATATATACATATATGTAGGCTTATGCATGTATGCTATATATTAATTCGAAATATACCTAATAAGCAACTCTCACAAGTGATGGTGATATTGACTAAATGCAATAAAAATCAATGTGGAAATTCAATTGAATATTGGCCGTCTGAATTACAAATGCTATTTTTCAGATGTAAGGATATATGCAAGCTAAGTATGAATGTATATATAAACATTATCTTTCTTCTCAACTTGCGTGGTTCGGAACAATCGCAAAACAAAATTGTATTTATTCTTGAGAAAAAGTGAATATGAAGATCAGATGTACAATCTATGAAGTGTATGAAAATATATTACCATTGCCCCATTGAATCCATATTGTCTTGGGGCTGTAACTGTTTGTGAATAGAATTCGGTGAGAAATTAGGTAAGGAAAATGTTTGATCCGATGTCACATAAGGAGGATGAGGATGAGGAAGAGGCTGATGATGAGAAATGAAAGGGTTTGAAGAATATATACTATTATTTAAAGGCAGGTTATTATTCATAATACTAGGAATATTATTATTGTGTTGTTGATGATGGTGTAGCCTGCTTTGTTGCTGTTGCTGCTGCTGTTTGGGAACATTAATCTTCTCTCCTTCTATCTCTCTATATTTCTGAAGGTAAGATTTCAAAGGGTCAACATAGTCATCAAAGCCTAGTGTGGTTATTGCCCATATAATGTCATCACCATTAATGGTCTTTCTCTTTTCTCTTTGGCACTTATCAGAGGCCTCACCTGTGACAAAGCTAATGAACTCAGAAACACATTCTTGAACAGTTTCTTTTGCATCCTTTGAGATTTTCCCATTTGGAGGCATCACTTTCTTCATTATCCTCCCCACATTTGCAATTGGAAGGAAGCGATCTTGTTCTTTGTTGTTTGTTGTTGTAGATGATGATGGCTTTGAGCAAGCTGGGCTTTCAGGACTGCCTATGTTGCTTGGTAAGTTTATGTTGGTAGGACTCTCTTCTTTCATTATTATTATTATTACATAAAGAAAGACAGAAGAGGGAGGGATGTGACTTGTGAGTGTTTTAGAGAGGGAATAAATAAATGGAATTTGAGGTTAGAAAGAGAAACGGAAAAACGGGGCAAGGAAATAGGCATATGTATAGAGGGTGAGTTCTTTCACCAATAAAACCCTATGGACTCGCTCTTTATCTTCATCTTTTTCTTTTTATCAGAAATTTATGTTCATCTTGATCCAAATCCAAATCGCATGTCTGATATATAATTTAAAAATTTTGAAATTGTGCAAATTTATAATTACCCTAAGTATCAGCCATATTATTTGATCTTCGATAAAAAAAAAGTCATATTATTTGATCATAAAGTAACTATCCTTAATAATATGAAGAGGGATTGGAATTCGGAAAAGATGGGGTAGCTCTGTTTAAAATGAAAAAGAAAAAAATGGGGATTGGGATATCAGAATTCAGTATTTATTTTTTTATCAAATGGGGATTCAGTATTTTTTTTTTTATCAGAAAATGGGGATTCTTTTGATAAAAAAAAAAAAAGAAAATGGGGATTCAGTATTTGAGAAAAAATATAGATCTACTTTTTTGGATCAGAATAGACCTACCAATTATTCAAACAATGAACATTAAATATGACATGGTTTATCGTTTACATTTTTTATACGAATCATTTACATATTTTAAAATTTTTTGGTCGGTAATTTACATATTTTAAATAGAAACTTATACGTATGGTTTTTCTATCATATATACGTATGGTTTTGAAATATATTTTTTTAGCACCGAATTTCTTTTATTATTAAATTTTTATTTCATCTGAATCTTGTATCAATATATTTTTGATTCACTCTAAAATTAACGGATTCTGATTATTATTATTATTAATGCAATAATTTACTAAAATTGGCTATCAAATTAATAAACATTCAACGAATAATTCCAAGTAATTTTATTTTAATAATTAATTGCCGTGGGGGAATCATTAGTTAAATTTTTTTAGCACAGAAATTACTAGTCAATTATAAAATACTCTTTCCACTTAAAATTTTTTTTGATACAATAAAGCACTAAACTCATAGCATATTATGTGGCATTTCTTGTCTAACTTTAGCAGCAACATGAGCAGGCACTTCCTTAAACTGCACAACTTCAGCACCCACTGTCATCGCATATCTTGCGAGCAAGTCAGCAACACTATTCATCTCTCGATTACACCACAATATTTGGACATCCCATGCACGCCTACACAAAGACAGAATCTCTTCCATCTCATTTGTTCCATTCTCATCCATCTCACGGTATTGCTCAATATCTTGGACAATTTCAAGACAATCAGATTCAAGTATGAGATGTCTAACACCAAACTCCCAGCTCCACTTTAATCCCATGAGAATAGCCCACCGCTCCGCTACGTAGCAGTCTCCTCTTCCCATATTGAATAAGAAGCCTCCCCTCACCTTTCCTTTATAATCCCTCATAACCCCCGCACACGCCGATGCTCCTCCATCCGGGTTACATGCTCCATCCACATTAACTTTCACATATCCTTTCCCAGGAGCTTCCCATCCATCAATATCCCTACCACGGTTCAACCCATGAGGTATACACTCCTCACTCCATGAGGCACATGCTCTAACTTTAGCAATAATAGTTCTAGCTGTTACCTCTCCATCATTAAATATCTTGCTATTCCTTGCGAGCCATAATTGTTGACAAGTTAGGGAAAATACAATTTGCCACGGAATATCATACGCTTTAAATTGGGTTTGCCAACACTAGCCTTGCATGGCTTAACTTGATGAGGGAAGTTCCAATTATTTGTTTGTGATAGATACAGTTGATAATTGCATGGTACAACAATTCCAATGTTGGGGGTGGGGGAAGGTTGCTAGAAGGTTGTTACTACTCGGGTTCAGATTCTCTTAGAATCCTTACCCTCCTCATCCCTCAGAATCTCTTTTTTGGGGTATTATTTAGTCCATTGAGATTCATCTAATAGCTCATAATTTGTCACTTGTACCATTAAAAATAAAATAAAAATGTATTATAATATAAAATAATTTTTAGCATAACAATTTCAACTATCTAGACCTATTTCATTTCAATAGAAGGATCTATAAGAGATACAGACTTGTTCAGTTAACTATAAAATAATTTTACAGTTAACTGATCAGTTAACTATAAAATAATTTTACAGTTAACTGATCAGTTAACTGCAAAATTATTTTTCAGTTAACTGAACAAGTCTGTATCATTTATAGATCCATCTATTGAAATTAAATAGGTCTAGATAGTTGAAATTTTTTATACTAAAAAGTTTTCAGAAATAAAAAAAATTAAAAATTCTTCATTTATTTTATATTATAATACATTTTTTTATTTTTAATGGTACAAGTGGTAAATTATGAGCTCTTAGATGAATCTTAATGGGCAAAATAATACCCAACATAGGGGATTCTAAGGGATGATGAGGAAATGGATTCTGAGAGTATCCTCATCCGTTACTACTCAGAAGGGTTATGGAGTTTCTTCCTACCTCCCATTGGTGCCTACTGACAAGATTGCAAGGATGTTCGAAATCAAGGCTTGATTTTCAATCTGGCAGAGCAACTAATGATGGGTATATTTTTTGGCATGTGCTGATTGATGGTAGCAAGCGTGGTTCATTGGCTATGCTATTTTTTTGGAGTTTGGACTGAAGGAGAGAACTTCTACTTCTTTTACAATCTGTTTTGAAACATGGAGAATACCAGGAACGGTAGGAAGTGCTTGCTAAAATTTTTCAAACGCAAGAGCAAACATTTTGAACAACTAACTATTGAAGAAGAAGATGATGAATATCAAATACTAGAGAAGTCAAGAACAAGATGCCCATTCAAGACAAATTAATGGAGGAAATTATCTTCCAATTTTTTTTCCCTACAAGATGCTCATTCAAGATGAATTAATTAATTCACTACTAAACTCTATTGTTTGTAATGGCAAGTTGACACTTTCATAAGTCTAAGTAGTATCAACTTGGGGGGAGTGGTAGAAATATTAGTTGTTGGAAATATTGAGTGGATGTGTAAAGAACAAGTTCCATATTGTTTATGATTGTAGAGTCCAAATTATAACTGAGTTTGGATTACTAGGTAATGAAGAGGAATTAACTTGCACATAATGACCCACTAAAGACGAAATCCGACTAATATTCTAGATTATATCCTACCCGATCTTAGTCTCGGGTCACATAGGATTATAACCATGGATCTTATGATTGAGGATCACACATTTACAAAAGTTTGAAATTACCATAGATAATAATTGGGATATGGTTTGGGCGAAGGTCCAAAATTGATACACAACTATTGGACAAGGAACAAACATAATACATAACTATTCTATGGTACAAAAATGATACTCAACTTTTACCATATGATCAAAAATGATATTTTCATTAATATGACAATAATATTAAACATGAAAAGTCTAAAATGCCCTTATAAATTAATCGCCGTCCGGTAAAAGTTTATTTAATTATAAGGGCATTTTGGACATTTCATGTCTAATATTATTGTCATATAAGTGAAAATATCATTTTTGATCACATGGTAAAAGTTTGGTATCAATTTTTACCTCCGAATAGTTATGTACTATTTTTGTTCCTTAGTCAATAGTTGTGTATCATTTTTTTAGGCTTCGCCAGATATGGTTTTGTCACTTCTCTCTCTGAGTTATGAGATGAATGATGGGTAAATATAAGAAGCCACGGGGCAATTCTAGAAGGTCCCATGTTGGACACATGTTTGAAACTAATCATAATATGGACAAAACATAACTCACGGGCATAACTTAAAGCTCTCTCCCTCACACTCACGAGACTCCTCTTTACTCATCCCAACAATGTTAATATTCTTCGTATTTTCCCATTCTGCCCAGCATCCAACTCTTCTTTCCCACCTCCCTCTCCTGCGTTTATATATCATTCTCACACACTAACGGTGTTCACCTTCCTTACCTGACGCGTGATTCTCAAACCACTCTCATCGCATGTGGGTCTTCTTATCCTTACGTATCTTCACTATTTAACCCCATTCCTTACCTGTTGATCCAACAGATCAATTATAATATAATTAGTTTTAATGTTTGCTGCCCATAATCAAATTGGGAAAATCAGTGCAATATCTCCCTGAAAAAAACGTGATTATCACATAATCTCATACATTAAAAAGAGGGTAACATGGCATGACAAATTTAAATTAAGAAAATGATGTATTCATATATTCAAATTATTTTGAAGTTATTATTGAGACATTAATTTTGGTGATTACATATTTTTATTTTTGTGAGTGAAGCTATATGATTGAGGACGATAATAACTCATCACATTGAATAGAGAGGTTTGAAGATTGGACATCCTCATATAGAGAAAATTTAATTCTTACCAAACAGCAGGGGAAGCAATTTCAGAGTTAAACACTTTTAAGGCCAACAAATGTCACATCTTAAATTAGTTGCTCAAGAATACTACGATATCTTGTGATAGTTAAAAGATTAATGGTTTATAGTTGAATTATGGACATGGTTGAGTGCAATTCCATTTTTTAAGTTGTTAACTTGTTATTATAAAAAAAAAAATCATGTTGATATGTGTTATTGGAAGAAAATTCTTGGCCACAAACTTTAAATTCCTAAACTTCACAGACCCCAACCTACCTCTATAAAAAAGGTCACAGGCCTTAAAATTTAGTGCCAGTAAGAGTCTCTTGTAGCAACAGAGAATCAGCAGGTCTCAATCATGAAACCCCGTATGTTCATCTTCTTCTTCATTATTCTCTCTGTCACATTCACTTCCACTAACACTCTCTCAATAAACCCTCCTTCTGCCTCCTCCTCAAAACTGCAGAAAAAACCAGACAACCAAACCATATACAGAATCTCAAAGCAACTATGCTGGAACTGCCTAGCAGAATCCTTAGAGTTCTTATTTGCACACAATCTTGTACGTGCATCAAAGTGGGAATTTCCATTAATGTGGGACTTTGAGCTAGAAAAGTATGCTAGATGGTGGGCAGGGTTGAGAAAATTAGATTGCAAATTGCAACATTCATTCCCAGAGGATGACTTCAAGTTGGGAGAGAACATATATTGGGGAAGTGGCACATCGTGGACCCCAACGGACGCCGTTACGGCGTGGGCCAGCGAGGAGAAATATTACACTTATGCCACTAACACGTGCGAGCCTGGTCAGATGTGTGGCCATTATACTCAGATTGTGTGGAAAACCACTAGGAGGATTGGCTGTGCTAGGGTGGCTTGTGACGATGGAGATGTGTTCATGACTTGTAATTATGATCCGCCTGGGAATTATATTGGTGAACGTCCTTACTAATATATAAAAGAGTTTTATGTATAATTAAGTAAGTTTTTTCATTTCAATTTTTAAGTTTGATTAGAGTGTTAGTGTGAATTTATTTGAATTGGTGTGTGTGTGGCCTGTATGTACCTATATAAAAGGGAGGGGTTGATTTCGTAAATTAGTTTGTGGTTTGAGAAAATAATTGGATGAAAGTAAAATGGTTTGAGGGACCGGTTTGTTTTATGGATTTTAATTGTATGAGTCAATTGTTGTAAATGTAATGGTATATAAAATGAATAAGGTACTGAAAATCCAGAATAACTATTCTATAATTGTAGTATGAATCAAGTTGTCTTTACTTCTATTAAGTAGGCACGGGCTCAGGGGCCGCGCTTTGCTCGAGATGATTTGAAGTGGTTGGTATGGTGTCTTCTTCGTGTGTCCGAACTCAATCTTTGGAAAGTCCCTTTAATTTTGAGGCGACTCCAGATTAGTAGGTTCTTAAAAAGACCGAGTACAGAACACTTTCAAGCAAAAAAAAAAAAAGTAGGCAGCGCAATTCCAAAACCAGTGACCCAAACTTTATTATTAATATTAATATTAGTTTTTAGCTTAATATAAATGCATGATATAAAATAAACACCAGTTTCCTTGTAATTGAATAGATAACTGTATGATTTAAAAATGGAAATTTTTAAATTTGAAATCGGACCATATAAATTGCATTTTGGTAGTTTAGATTTTAATGATCACAAATATAATGAACATGTTTGGCATTCTATTTTGTCTTGCCAATCAGCCAAGGGGGGTTTTCTCTTCTTTTATTCTTTATTTGAAGTATGTATAAATGATTTATAATAGACTCCTGAAATGCAAGAGTGTAGTGTAGTACCTGTTTTAAGCTATTAACCACATTTGTTTTCTCATTTACTGTGCAATTGTGTGACTAACGTCCTTCACTTTTCTATTTCTGTAATATACTGGGTTTAAAGTTTAAACTCTTAAACTGAAAATAAAAACTAGAGGTAGAGGACACAATGTCATATAACCAACAAAAGTTGGTCCAGTTGGTAAAGAGGTTTGACTTATAACTATGTGGTTGTGAGTTCAAATCCTGTCGATGTGAGAACCTTGTTGGTGGGCGATCTATAAGTACCTTTGTAAGCACTCTTCGAGCAGAGGCCTGCCCTAGCCCTGGTGAGCCCCAGAGACCCAACTCACCTAAACTTTTTGTTATAAAAAAAAGGACACAATGTAATATATGCCTGCCTGTTTTAAATTGCATGTTTATGAAAAATGAGGGTAAAGACCATAAACCACATGGGCCGGAATCTCGATCCATTACATTTATTCTTTTTTTTGTGCAGTTTCTTGTTTTTTTTTTATTTGTTTAGGTAGTCTAAACAAGAACAGGCCTAACCTTTTAAGTCTAATGTGGAAATTAGTCCGAAAGCATTATTATTGTCAATGTTACTGTGGAAGTTTTTAGATCTTCCAATATCACTCAAGATTTTGAAGAAGTATGTAAATGTAACGTAACATTGTTGTCTTGTTGTTAATAAATGTTAAGTTTGACCATTGTTTACAAAAAATATAGGAAAAATCACACTAACTATTCATGATTAAAAGCTATATATGAAAAGTCTTGTAACATCTTGAAACAACTACAAAATGATACCTCAATGTCAAAAAAAAAAAACAAAAAAAATAGTTAATTACCTTCATTGGCACACTTGTAAATAGTCTAACTATCACTTACTAATGATATCACTTTCACTTGCCAATGATTGCATATTACTTGTCAATATGCTCTCACCTTTTATTTATTGACAAGTAGTATAGATGGTTCTATTTCTATTCAATGATATAATTGTACATCAACTGTAGATTCTCTCATTTTTCATTTTTTTGACACTGTCATTTGCTATTTATTCCACTATCACCTATCAGTTATGGCAATTTTATGGAAACTAATTCTTCAGTTTGTCAGTCATTAGGGTTAGTTAAATGGTAGCATGCAATAAAAATAAAAGCGCATTATTGACAAGTCATGGTGTCGCAATTTACAAATGATAATATGATCATTTATGAGTGCAAGCATGCCAAAAACAAGTGAAGAACAAATGTGCACAAATGATACTAAACTTTACCAAAAATAGCGTTTCTAATATTAAAGTTTCGCGATGTGCAAAAGGAGTATCCAACTTGGGTTCAAATGCAAATATAATATTTTTACTTGAGAGAAATAAAATTTAGATATGAAAAGAATCTTATGCCCTAAGTGCCTTTTCTTATTTAAATTTTATTTCCCTCAAGTAGAAATATTATATTTGCATCAGGACCATACCCCTCAAGAGATTACCATCCTATTTATCCAATCTTCTCATTTCCCAATTTGTATTTGTCTTTGAACATATATATCTCATACTTTCACACTCTTTTCATACAAAAAACAATCAATCAATGACTTTGCTCATTTTGATTCAAATTTGCATATAGTTTCTAGGTAATTGGATTACATTTTAGGCTCCTCCAAATAAATGACACCCAAAATAGCTTTCACTTATCCCTTGATATGATCTGAATTTCTTGAAAGATAAACCCAACGTGACACCAATAGTGAGTTTAAAACCTTGTATCACGGTGTCCTTCAAAGCTCATTACTACTCTAGTTATATTTTTAATAATTATTTAAACAAATCGGAAGAAAATTAGAGTCATTTTGTAAAAACATTTACTGAATTTTCTTTGGGAAGCACATGGGCTCCAGAAAAATGATATGGTGTATGGCGGATTCACAAAGTCATTTGGTGTTGGCGGTTGGGCTAACAGAAGCTCTTCATTAATAGATAGGCATTTTGATTTTGACTCAAAATGGGTCAAATAAGTGAATAACTGATTTGAACAGTATTTTGCGTTATTACCCATATTGGAAAAAAAACAGAACAACTTTTCAACCAACCGAATTGAAGCTGCAGAAATAAAATTAGTCATTCACAATATAATAAACTAATTCCTCTTATTTTGATGTCCCACAATATATACCTCAAGCAAAACTTTCTTTATAAGTAATAAACGTCTTATAAAATAAGGCACGTCAAACTTGACATTGTCCTAATTCATCCAAAATTTTTTGGACTATTTTAGAGTTTGAAGCCGTTTTAAAACTTCCAAAGTCCTTTGGCATTTGGTAGTTACCTTTTCGAAATTCTTTTATCTGATTTGATATTTTCCTGAGGTGTTGTAGTTTACTATTTTTTAAAATAAAAATGGAAAATATATTGTTCGTATTCAACTTGGGAATGAGATTTTCATGGCAATACGGAGAATTATTCTTTTCAACTTATAACTTATAATAGCTTAACCAATTTTTGTTAGATAAGTTTTCCTTCCAGGCTTCCAAATTTTCGCACATGAACAAAAATCGCATGTCTCTTTCACATAATCATGGAGCCAAGAGAACTCTGGTCAGCCAACTCAATTAAAAGCTATCCAACAAATTCCATCACGTGACAGCAAAGACTCTATATTTATAATTATATTTGTTCCGTACTAACTTACTTGTCCTCATAATGTGTGTATAGATAAGATAAAAATAGCTGCTAAATAAGTAGAGTTTTTTGCTTCTAATTTTCTATGGGCTTTTTCTCTTCTAGATGTAACTTTTTGAGTTTTTTTTTAACTGAAGTAACTTTTTGAGTTAAACGCACATTATTTTAAATCTTAATATTACCTCGATTCAATGACTTCCATTTCATAGAAGTATATTTAGTAAAAGCAAAACAATAAATATATCTTGAGATCCGAAAAAAGAGCATAATAAAAATAATAAATATATATTGATATTCAATGCCTTCCATTTGGAAATGGTGATTCCCTTTACACTCCCAAATAAACCATACGGATAAGCAATAATACTAACAACTAATAAAGAACAAACAAGACAGACAATTTAAAGCATAACCGAGACCAGGACATAAAAACATATCCAGCCCCGCGATTCCACATGTGTAGGACGGAGTATAACACACTTAGATCAACGTCTTGAAAAATCAGTTGAATCTAAGCTCGACACAGAAAAAATAACACTAACCTGGTTAATTAACCACATTATAGATATTACACATTTTTTATGCTTATTTAATTTAAATCATTCTCCTCCGTGCAGTGGAGATATCTTGATTAATATGGGCGCTCTCCAACATAATTACCAGGTGGATAATAGTTACAAGTCATGAACACACCTTTGCCACCATCGCATATAACCTTAGCACACCCAACCCTAGTGGTGGTATTCCACACAACTTGTTTATAATGCCCACACATCTGCCCCTCAGCACAAGAATCCGCATCATAATTATAATACTGCTTCTCCGCCACCCAATCGTTGGCGGCGGCGGCAGGCGGCCACTTGTCGCCACTGCCCCAGAATATGTTCTCGCCATATTGTGACTTGGAGTGTTCTAATGCACAGTCTCCCCTCCTTTGGTTGGCATACCACCGGGCGTATTGGGCAATCTTGGGGTCCCACACCAATGGGGGCAACCCTACGGCGGCCCGGGCCGCATTCTGTGGGGCCAAGAACCGGTGCTGGGCAATGTAGCCTTTGGTTGGCCTGGCCCGAACCACCGGTGAGGCGGCGACAATGAGGAGGAAGAATGAGACAGCGGATAAGTAAGCTAGGGTGTGTGCCATTGTGATATTGAGAGATAGAGAGAGAGAGAGATGTTTAGCGATTATTATGAGGAGTGGTTTTCCTAATGAGACTAGATTGGTGAGTATTTATAATGATGGGGAGGAAGGTGTGAGGATGAAAGAATAGAAAATGAGAAACGGAAAAGGAAAGGGATTGTGGACTAGATTGATTGGGCTCCTGAAATTTTCAAGCTTATGAGATGGCATCCTCTCTGGCTTGTTCATAAAATTATTGACTTTCTCTTTGTGGTAGGATTAGAGAATTCAGTTTTTCTATTTATAGAAATGATTCACATTGAAAAAAAACAAATTGAGCTAATTTTAAACATCGAACTAGAGTATTTTGACTAACTAATGGAAACGAATGGATTCAACATAATCATAAATAAACTGTAATGCCTAAACTCATCAGTCACACATGAACTTTTTATGCAGAGCCAAATCAGTCTACCCGTTTTCATCTCCGGAATATGTCACCGAAACCGAGGAAGACAAAGAGGAAATTATTGAAGAACTTTGAGAAAATCTCTGATGAGGAACCGAGGAAGACGAAGAGGAAATCAAAACAAAATGAAAGAAGTCGTTCGCTGTCTCCGCCGTTTTCTGAGGCTATCTTTTGGGATGGGATTTTCTCATAATCCCTCCCCCTCATAATCCCTCATTTTCCCTTCTATACGCCATTGGATCAAAGATCCAACGGTTCAGATTTAATACTTTTATAAAATAAAAGTTTTATAATAAAATTTTAAAATGTAATAAATAAATTTGATCTGTCACAATTTTATATAAACTGTCCAGAACTGTAGACTACTATTATAAATTTAAATTTGATTTTGCATTTTTCAATACTATCATGAACTGTTGATATTAAATTTTGGCAGATTAAATTTATTTATGATATTTTAAGTATTTTTATAATTATATTCATTTTATAAAAATATTAATTATGGACCATTGGATCAAAAATATTAATTATGGACCATTGGATCAAAGATCATTGGATCAAAGATCCAATGGTGTCAAAAAGGAAAATAAAGAAAAGGAGGGACAATGAGAGGGGGACAACGAGAGAAACCGGACCCCTAGGCCCTATCTTTCACGCAGTTGAGATAGTTTTCCCTCAGAATCCCTCCTCATCCTCTCACATGGGTTCTCATGTGGGCCAGATTCATTTAAGAGCTCATAATTTGTCACTTTTATCATTAAAAATAACAAAACGGTATTATAATATAAAATAAATGAAGGTTTTTATTTTTGAAAACTTTTTAGCATAAAAATTTCAACTATCTAGACCTATTTCATTTCAATAGAAGGATGTATAAGAGATACAGACTTATCCAGTTAACTGTAAACTGGATAAGTATGTATCTCTTATAGATCCTTCTATTGAAATGAAATAGGTTTACATAGTTCAAATTAATAGGTGTAGATAGTTAAGAAATTTAATGCTAAAAAAATTTCAAAAATAAAAAATCATTGTTTATAACCCAATTTTTTGGGGTGATGGATTCGACTTTAATGGGATAGAGAGCGAGAGTAATAGAGAAATGGGAGGGAAATAATATATTTAGGAAAAAAACAAGGGGGGAGAATGAATACACTTTTAACCAGCAAAGCTTAGTGAATCGACCATCATTGTATATAACCCTTGGGTTAATTACAAAAGATATTTATATCGGATGTAAGAGTGTAGCAATAGGGTGTAATTCAAGTCATTCACAAGAAGTCTTGTTTAATTTAACTATCCTAGTAAATTAAATGCAATGCAAGAATGAGATTGGTAAAATGATATTTGTTTAATTTTTAAAGATAGAAATGAAGGATGCAAAACAAATAAATATTTTTTATCTTTTTGAATAAAATGAGTCTAATGGATATGAAGTGCTCTTAGAAATTACTTTCAATGGTCATCATAGCTTTCTAATGATTTTTAGGGAATTAAATGCACTAAATTTCTAATTTACATACCTCGTGGATTCACAGTCCAATACCGAATTGTTAGAACCCCATCTAATTAGACATTTTTAAGCTCTTTAGTACCATGGACCTATTGCTTGCAAGGAACTATAAATCCTACAACCGGAACCTCAAATTGCTGCTTAATTAATCCTATGATTTTAATTCTCTATTGGAACCCCACATAATGAAATAAAACCCAATGATTTAAGTCTAATGTTACTCAAGCAATTAATAGGTTCACTTTGAATTTCTCTAAGTTTCCTAAAATACTAAACCTCACCAATAGACAAGTCTAACACCTAATCTCATGATCTTATTCAATTAAGTGTTATTAAATGTCTTAGAGTGTGATTAATGGTTAATAATGATTTAGGTTCAATTGCAATCCATCTAAATAAGCTCATTTATCATGACCATACATAATAGCACGAAATAAATGAAATTGCCAATGAGCATATATGGAACCTATATATTGAAGACCACAATTTCACACTACAAATCCACATAATCACAACAATTGAAATCATAGCCAAATCCAATCTCAAAACATAAGTGAAAACCTAAATTTAGGAAATAGAAAATACAAAGAGAGAAATAAGAAATTGAGACCCCTTTGTAGAACCAAAGCTCAAGCCAATGAAATCATCCCCAATGAGAAATGGAGGAATTTATTGTGATATGGAAGGGTGAAGGAAGGAAGACGAGAGGGAAATGTATGTGAGGAAATGGGAGAGGAATAGAGGAAGAGATGGAGAAAGCTAGGGTTTTAGGAAGCACCCAACCCCTAAAACTTATTTTCTAAGACTAATCTTGCACCTAATATATATGGGGAGTTGTGTCAATGACTGAGTTTCAAATTGGGTCCAAATTGAAGCCGAAACAGTCCAAAAATCGGTGGAATTCGCGTATGAACATAGCAGTTCGCGACAAGGACCGTTTTGCAAAGTCTGCAAGTTTTGAGTCAGTGTCTGTAATTTTACTAGGACTGTTATGAAGCTTTTTCAGGATTTTGGGATCCTTCTATAATTTCTGCCAAATGTTCAGAATAACAATTTCAACCAATTTTTCTCATTTTCTGCAAAGGAAAATTTACAACAACATAGTACCTTTCATCCCAAAAACTAATCACTTAAGATAAACAAATAAATGTGACGATTATGCCATTATTTGACCATTTTCACACACAATCATTTATAATTCAATTCAATTATAATCAATGTATTTTAATTCAATATTACATCTTCGAAATATTAATTACTTCAATTTAGCACACTGGATTTTTTATTTACATATTTCGCTCATTAAACGTTGTAACGAGCAAAATATCAACATTTTACTCGTTAAAACTTTTAAGGAGCAAATGTACAAATTTTTGTTGGTTAAAAGTAATATGTTTTATTGAGCAAAACAAATAACGCGCTAAAAAATAATTATTAAAGATGTCATCATCGCATTTTTTAACGACAAAACTCTATAATTTGGTCATCCAACACAGTCATTAAAGTCTAAATCCCAGTAGTGATAGTTTCCTTTTTGAAATTCATTTAGCTGATTTAATATTTTCTTGAGGTGTGGTAGTTTACTATTTTTAAAAATAAAAATGGAAAATACATTGTATGTATTCAACTTGGGAATGAGATTTTTATAGCAATACCAATGTTGTAAAAGCCGGACCGGAAGGCGAGCCGGGAAAGGCTTCGGGTCTTGGTTCAACACGGTTTAACCGCTCAAACCGATGGTTGAACCGGATAACCGTTGAGACGGAATGTGAAGCGGTCGACGGTTTGACCGGTCCAACCGTCCGGTCCGTTCCGGTTCTTACAACACTGAGCAATACGGAGAATTGTTCTTTTCAAAATATAATAGCTTAACCAATTTTTGTTAGATAAGATTTCCTTCCAATTTCGCAAATGAACAAAAAGCGCATGTCTCTTTCACATAATCATGGGTCCAAGAGAGTCTGGTCAGCCAATTCATTTAAAAGCTATCCAACAAGCTCCATCATGTGATAGCATGAACTACAACCTCCCTAAACATGAAAACATGTGTTCGAATTCCGGCGATCATCACTCACATTGGGAGAGAGGACAACCTTACCTATGTGGACAATACTACTACCTCTCGAGTCTGGATTAAATTAAACGGTGATTAACATAAAAAAAGTTTTATATTTATAATTATATTTGTTTCGTACTAATTTACTTGTCTCATAATGTGTGTATAGATAAGATAAAAAAAAGCCGCTAAATAAGTAGAGTTTTTTGCTTCTAATTTTGGATAGACCATTTTTCTTCTAATTGTATCTTTTCGAGTTTTTTTAACTGAAGTAACTTTCTTGAGTTAAAGGCACATTATTTTAAATCTTAATTACCTCTACTCTTCCATTTCACAGAAGTATATTTAGTAAAAGCAAAATAACAAATATATTTTGAGATCCGAAAAAAAGCAAAATAAAAATAATAAATATATTTTGATATTCAATGCCTTCCATTTGGAAATGGTGCTTCGCTTTACACTTCCAAATTAACCAACGGATAAGCAATAATAACAACAAATAAAATACAAACAAGACAGAGAATTTAAAACGTAACAAAGACCAGGACATAAAAACATATCCAGCTCTGCGATTTATAATGTGTAGGACGTAGCATACCACACTTAGATCAACGTCAAGAAAAATCAGTTGAATCTAAGCCCGTACACAGAAAAAAAATGAAACTAATTAATCTGGTTAATTAACCACATTACATACGTTACACATTTTCTATGCATATTTAAATCATTCTCCTTCAATTAGTGGAGATATCTTGATTAGTATGGCCACTCATTAAAATAATTACCAGGAGGATCATAGTTACAAGTTATGAACACACCCTTGTCACCATCGCAAATAACCTTAGCACACCCAACCTTTGTGGTGGTATTCCACACAACCTGTGTATAATGCCCACACATCTGGCCCTCGGCACAAGTATTGGCTTTATAATTATAATACTTCTTCTCATCCACCCACGACTTGGCGGCAAAAGCTGGCGACCACTTTTTGCCTTCGCCCCAGAAAATGTTCTCACCATATAGTTCCGTATTGGAGTGCTCTAATGCGCAGTCCCCACGTCTTTTGTTGGCATATGACCGGGCAAATAGGGCTAGCTTGTCGTCCCACACCAATGGGGGCAACCCAAGTTCGGCCCTGGCAGCATTCTGTGGCATCAAGAACCGCTGCTTGGTAAGAAAGCTTTTGGTCGGCCTAGCCCGAACCACCGGGGAGGCGGCGGCGACGAGGAGGACGAAGAATGAGATGGCGGATATGTAGGCCAGGGTGTGTGCCATTGTGATATAGAGATTATTATGAGGAGTGGTTTTCCAAATGAGACTAGATTGAGTATTTATAATAATGGGGAAGAAGGTGTGAGGAGAAAAAAATAGAAAATTAGAAAGGGAAAAGAAAAGGGATTGTGGACTAGATTGATTGGGCACCTGAAATTTTCAAGGTTGTGAGATGGCATCCTCTCTGGCTTGTTCATGAAATTATTGACTTTTGACTTTTTGTGGTAGGATCATAGAATTCAGTTTTTCCGTTGAGAAGTGATTCACCTGAAAAGGTGAATTGAGCTAATTTTAAACATCCAACTAAATTATTTTGACAAATTAATGGAAAATGAATGGATTCAGCTGATTTGACCATATTGGAAAACTAAATTTCATTCAACTTTGTTATTTTTAGTTATGAATCTTTTGTTGAAGAATATTTTTTCTATAAATATCAGTCTATTTAAAAGACCAAAGAACTTTTTTGAATTTCTCCTATATTTATGTTGAATTAGAATCAAGAAAGAAGATAAAATTGAGAATGATTATTGGGCATCTGAAATTTTCAAACTTATGAGATGGCATCCCTCTAGTTTGTTCATAAAATTGGACGTGGAACTAAAGTTGTTTAATAAATTAATGGAAACCCAAGGATCATGATTGCATTTGCGACAATCCTTCTCTGTGGCCCAGCCAAATTTATACCCATTAAAATCAATTTATGAGCTCATGGTGCGCCACATCATTATACTATTAAAAATTAAAAAAACTTAATTATAGTATATTATTCATGAATAACTTTAAAACATTTTCCAAGATCTTTTAAAATGAAAACTTTTACCTACCTATACTATTCCAACAAAAAGATATATAAGAGATACAGAATGATCTAAATAACTATAAAAAAATTGTATATAAATATTTTGAGGCAGAGTCTTTTATATTTTATAGTTATTTATATCAGTCTATATTTCTTCTAGATTTTTCTGTTGAAATGGTATAGGTCTACCAATGAAAATTTTTTAGTTTCTCCTATATTGATATTAAATTAAATTGGAATTGAGAAAGATGATAAGATTGAGAATGATTTTAATGTTATGCCAGAAAATTTTAATATGAATAAACTTAATTTTTTTTTATCATCTTAAGTCATATTCAATATTAAAACCCAATTGTGTAGCTAGCTACCTTTCTATCTCTCGATCCACTTGACCTAGTCTTTAACATAGCCAAGAAATCTACTTGGTATCTTTGACATACTTCTCTAATTAAGTTAGGGAACGCCTTTGAACCTGTGCCCTTTGGCATTCAATTCGTCTCCTCTAAAATCATACTTACATCGTTTTAACCATAGTTGCAAAAATACTTTATTTTGTTAAACACCGCCCAGTAATCCGGCGCCAATTGACAACCGACTAATCCGGACTCGAAGGGTAGGAATGTTGCCCACATAGGTAAGATTGTCCTCTCTCCCAAGGGAAGCGCGTCCCAGAATCCTAACACGCGTTCTGATCGGGGTTGTAGCCTAATTACTAGCTCATTGCAAAAATAAATAGTTTTTGAGACTATCAATATATCCCTGCCAAGCATTATTAAACACCCCACTACCTCTTGAATCAACTGAGCAGCTACACGGATTTGCGTTCATACGGGTCTTTATACTCCCTCCGGTCCTAATTATAAGTGGCCTTTGACTTTTTTGGAAAATTCTAAAAAACAAAAATAAGTCAATCATAAATTGATTTAACTAATTTTTACTCTTATACTAGTTTGTTTAACCTGTAAACTAATGACTAATATAAAAATTTATCAAATATGTCATAATTTAATAACATATTTTGTAACCTTAACATCTCCAAAAAAAGTCAAAGGCGACTTATAATTAGGACCGGATGGAGTATGAGACTTTCCTCGTATCCACTTTCATGAAAATCATTTTTTCGTCCGTACCATCCTCCACACTCGAAGCCTTCGCTTTCTTCTTGCCTCGGTCATAAATTCCATTCGCTTCCAATTCACCGCCAACACTCACGCTTGCACTTCCACCGTTTGCCTCTGCTCTCCCTTCTACTTTCTCAATGGTCAACCCAAAGCTCATTATTACTCTAGTTATATTTTTAATAATTATTTGAACAAATCGAAAGCAAATTAAAGTTATTTAGTAAAAACTTTTACTGAATTTTGTTGAGGGAGCATATGGGCTCAAGAAAAATGATATGGTATTATGGCGGATTCACAAAGTCAGTTGGTGGTTGGGCTGACACAAGCTCTTCATTAATAGATAGGCTTTCTGATTTTGACTCAAAATGAGTCAAATAAGTGAATAACTGATTCCAACAGTATTTTGCTTTATTACTTATTACTTATTATTTGAAAAAATAAAACAACTTTTCAACCAACCGAATTGAAACTGCTAAAACAAAATTAGCCATTCACAATATAACAAACTAATTACTACTCCCTCCGGTCTCTAATGTAAGAGCCCAAAATTTGAATGGTTTTGGTCCCTAATGTAAGAGCTCACCCCACATTCTCTCCTCATTTAATGCCTTTTTTCCTACTTTACCCATAACTCTTTTTCATATTTATTAATGTTTATGTATTTCTCTCTCTTAAAAGTACCATAATAAATATGGACAATTTTGGAAAAGAAGCATTAACTCCAGACATCCAACTAACATTCACATGTTTTCTTAAGAAGCGTTTTTTTGGCGGCTAACTCTTACATTAGGGATCGGAGGGAGTATAATTTGATGTCCCACAATACCTCAAGCAAAACTGTCTCAATAAGCAAGAAACGTCTTATAAAATAAGGCATTTCAAACTTGACATTTTCCTAATACATCCAAATTTATTTGTACTATTTTAGAGTTTGAGGCCGTTTTTAAACTTCCAAAATCATTTGACATTATTTGGTACTCCCTCCGGTCCCTAATGTAAGAGTTAGCCGTAAAAAAAACGTTTCTTAAGAAAACATGTGAATGTTAGTTAGGTGTATGAAGTTAATGTTTCTTTTCCAAAATTGTCCATATTTATTATGGTACTTTTAAGAGAGAGAAATACATAAGTATTAATAAATATGAAAGAAAGTTAGGGGTAAAGTAGGAAAAAATGCATTAAATGAGGGGAGAATATGGGGTGAGCTCTTACATTAGAGACCAAAATCATTCAAATTTTGAGCTCATTAGGGACTGGAGGGAATAGTTTCCTTTTCGCAATTCTTTTAGCTGATTTGAAATTTTCCTGAGGTGTGGCAGTTTTCTATTTTTTAAAAAAATAAAAATGAAAAATTTATTGAATGTATTCAACTTGGGAATGAGATTTTTATGGTAATACTGAGAACTATTTTTTTCAAATTATCATAGCTTAACCAATTTTTGTTAGATACGTTTTCCTTACAATTTCGCACATGAACAAAAATCGCATGTCTCCATCATATAATCATGGAGCCAAGACAACTCTGGTCAGCCAACTCAATTAAAAGCTATCCAACTAACCCCATCATGTGACAGCAAAAGCTTCATATTAATAATTATATTTGTTCCGTACCAATTTACTTATCCTCATAATGTGTGTATAGATAAGATAAAAAAAGCTGCTAAATAAGTAGAGTTTTCTTCTTCTAATTTTTGATAGACTTTTTTCTTCTAATTGTAACTTTTGAGTTAAAGGCAAATTATTTTAAATCTTAATTACCTCTATCCAATGCCTTCCATTTCATAGAATTATATTTAGTATAAGCAAAATACTAAATATATTTTGAAATCCGAAAAAATATCATAATAACCATACGTATATAAATCAGATCCCATTTGGAAATGGTGCTACCCTTTACACTTCTAAATTAACCATACGTATAAGCAATAATACGATCAACTATAAAACAAACAAGACAGACAATTTACAACGTACTAAACAAAGAGCACCACATAAAAACATATCCAGCTCAGCGCTTCCACATGTGTAGGACGGAGCATAAACACACTTAGATCCACGTCATGAACAATGAGTTCAATGTCGTACAGGTACAGAAATAATTAAACTAACCTGGTTAATTAACCGCATTATACATGTTACACATTTTCTATGCTTATTTAAATAATTCTCCTTCATGGAGATATCTTGATTAATATGGTCTCTCTCCAATATAATTACCAGGAGGATCATAGTTACAAGTCATGAACACACCTTTGCCACCATTGCAATTAATCTTAGCACACCCAACCCTTGTGGTGGTCTTCCACACAACCTGTGTATAATGCCCACACATCTGGCCCGCCGCACAAGAATTCGCCCCATAATTATAATACTTCTTCTCCGACACCCACAAGGCGGAGGCCTGCGCCGGCGACCACCCGCTGCCACTGCCCCAGAATATGTTCTCACCATAGGGCCCATTGGAGTGCTGTAATGCGCAGTCGGCCCGCCTCTGGTTGGCATACCACCGGGCGTACCGGGCCAGCTTGGGGTCCCACGCCAATGGGTGCAACCTAAGGGCGGCCCGGGCCGCATTCTGTGGGCCCAAGAACAGTTGCTGGGTAATGTAGGCCCTGGCCCGGCCCGGGCTGGCCCGCACCACCGGCGAGGCCAGGACAAGGAGGAGGAAGAATGAGATGGTGGATAAGTAGGGGAGAGAGTGTGTCATTGTGAAGAATGGATTGGGACTATGTATAGAGAGAAAGGTTTGGAGATTATTATGAGGAGTGGTTTTTCAAGTGAGACTAGATTGATAAGTATTTATAATGGGGAAGGTGTGAGGAGAAAAAGATAAGAAAATGAGAAAGGAAAAAGAAAAAAGGATTATGTAGTGAGTAATTGATTGGGTACCTGAAATTTTCAAACTTATGAGATGGCATCCATGTTCGATGATGATTGAATTGTTTTATTTCTTTTTGAGGGGCCCATCTATGGTTTACGGCTGATGAATTGCATTTCAAGATTTCCTTTCGTTTATCTTTTTATTATTCGACTTGTAGATGTTTATTTTAAGATGAAGATGACATCCTTCTGGCTTGTTCATAAAATTGGAGAGAGATGTATTCACTTTTGCTTTTGTGGCAGGGATCGGAGAATTCAATTTTTCCGTTGAGAAGTGATTTACCTGAAAAAACGAGTTGAGCTAATTTTAGTCATCGAACTAAAGTTATTTGATAAATTAATGGAAACCGAATTAATTCAACTGAATTAACCATATTAAAAACTGAATTTGGTTCAACTTTAATTTGTTATCTTTAGTTATAAATCTTTTGTTGAAGAATTTTTCCTAAAATATTAGTCTACTTAAAAGAACAAAGAAATTTTTTGAATTTTGCCTATATTTAAGTTAAATTGGAATCGAGACAAATGATAAAATTGAGACTGCTTTTAACGTTAAGCGAGAAAGTTTTAATATTAATAAACTTAATTTTTTATCAATTTAAGTCATATTTAATGTCTTAACTAATATTCTATGTTATGCAATAAAAATTAATAAAAACAGATTTACAATAAGTATGCGGATTGTATAAATGTACATATGGCATCTTCTAAATAATTTATTTTCTTTATTATTTTATTAGGTTTTTAGTAGATTTAAGGAATTGAAATATTTATTGAAATATAAGCCCAATATTTTATAAGAATGATGACAGAGTAAGAATGAAAATGATGATGTTGGGGATTAACATATTTAACAAAAATTACTGGACATTTAAAAAAATACTACCACATTAGTAAAATATTATAGCAACTTTAATATTCTTTCTTATTTTTATTGGCATTAATTTGAGTACTTTGTGATGATTATTCATTATAAATGATTTATTATATTCACAAAGCATGAGAAGAAATATGTATGTTACGATTCTCCTCATAAATACCATACTTCATTTGTCCAAATTCTGCTCGGATGTCGGATAATTCAATAATAGAAGTCATAGTTATTAAAATGACGTGACTCCAATAACTTGTGCAATAGCGTATACTAGTATTTCTTATAGATCATGAATAGTTTAACTTGCATGCGTAAAACGACTCTAGCTATCTTTTATATATCGTTATATAATTTTTAAAATATGTGTTTAAGGAGGCCCACTTATTATTTATTAGGTATATATACCAGCTTCTTAAAATAATTAATAGTTAAAGAAGTAGGATCAATGTGGTGCGTGACTCTTTAAGGCTGGCGTCTCTAATTAGATATTCCATTGGTTTGGATACGTTTAACTGTCTAATTGCATGTGAAGGTTAACCAAGAATTATATAACAAAATCAATAATAAGAATGTAGAAAGAGCTAGACTTTGAGTTTTAGAGCCTTAAGATGTGGCGGAACATGTGGATGAAGCAGAAGCAATCTAATATTTTTTTGCTTCATTTTTTTAACAAAAGGAAAAATTGGAAAATGTTAAGTGTATTATATTGTTCATGTGAGAGCAAGCAAAACAGTGAACCCTAATTTTATACTTTTGCCCATAAGATAAACATTAATTAAAGGGTAGGTTCGTTGTCCAATTATTGCGGGTTTAATGTGGCAAAACGGCAAATATTCTCTTTTCCTTCACATTTGGTATAGACTTTATCAAAGTCATCCGTTCATGTTCATATATCACACCAGCCATATACTTAATTATTAACTACTCGAAATATATTGAGTGATTAATTTTGTTTATAAAATAATGATATATAGTTAACTTAAAACAGGTGTATCGATCGCTTCCTTAATCCTCAAAGCAACAGAACATCCAATTGTGACTACTTCCAATTCATCTTTTGCCTTAAAAAGTTGCCCGCTAATAATATATGAAAGAACAAATCAAAGTCGCTACTTTGTTAAGTACTTACAATATAATTATAGATATTTATTACTACTCCCTCCGGTCCTAAATATAAGACCTATATGACTTTTTTGAAAAATCTTAAAAAAGCAAAAAATAAGTTAATTATAAATTGATTTACCTAATTTTTTCCCCTTAAACTAGTTTATTTTACCTATAAACTAATGGATTATCTAAAAATATATTAAATATGTCATCATTTAATAACATATTTCGCAACTTTAATCTTTCCAAAAAAAGTCATCTAGGTCCTATATTTAGGACCGGAGGTAGTATTAAGTTATATTTAAGCATTATTGTTATCAAGCCAAATTAGAGGTTATTTTTTCACCATATCTTTTCCCAAACTATAAGATCTAAATTCTTTTCCATACTAAAGAAAATTGAATTTCTTCAACTAAACCAAATTATTAGTTACAGAAAAAAATTGTGGGGGTTAAAATACACATTTGATCCTTTAACATTAATATATAAATGTTCATTTTGGTATCTTAGCTTTAAAAGTTATATTCTCAGTCATTGAATTCCAATACTGCATTGCTTGTATTGGATGATCTTTTAGTAACATAATCATTAATATTTTGAAAATTAAATTTAACATGTCAATAATTCAAAAGTTTTGTTAAAAGTTCAAATCACGGTATCATCATTTTTTTCAACAATTGTAAAATATAAGGACCACAAAAAAAAAGTTTTTAAAGTTAAATGGCTAAATTGAGACATCGTGTAAAATTTAATGATGAAATGTATACTTCAACAAATTTCGTCTTGTAATAAAAAAAAAACAAAGTTCGTCTATATAAGACGGTCAAATTCATTTTGCAAATGATACGGAAAAGTAAAAAATAGAAAAGCGCGAGAAAGAAAAAGTAATGTAAATAGTGATTTAGTGTGCATGGAATTTGACACTTACTAATTATCATGAGGGAATAGTGGAAGGTAAGAGAAGTTAATTGGTTGGTTAACTTTTGGGGAGGAGTGAATGAATAATGATGATGGTGTTGCCTTCATCACTGCCTGAATCGGTGGAGCCATAAATCCCGGCTGAGTTCATGGACCAAAATCTCTAACATAGTCAATCACTCAATTCTCACTCTCTAATAATATACTCCCTCCGGTCCCTAATGTAAGAGCTAGCCGTCAAAAAAAACGCTTCTTAAGAAAACATGTGAATGTTAGTTGGGTGTCTGTAGTTAATGCTTCTTTTCCAAAATTGTCCATATTTAATATGGTACTTTTAAGAGAGAGAAATACATAAGCATTAATAAATATGAAAGAGAGTTAGGGGTAAAGTAGGAAAAAATACATTAAATGAGGAGAGAATATGGGGTGAGCTCTTATATTAGGGACCAAAATCATTCAAATTTTGGGCTCTTACATTAGGGACCAGAGGGAGTATCATAATAATCCTCTGTTCCTCAATGATAATTTTAATGATTTAGATAAGAAATTAAATAGGAGTACAGAGTACTACATGGAGAAAGATTTGACAATTACAAACGACATGCGAGTAAAATGAGGAAGCAAATGAGCATTAAAGTCAATAACGCTCCTATATTTTTTTTTGGGAATACTTACACATAAGGCTATCGTGCAAGGAACCTTTTTTCCCTACATATTAAAAGATGAGTAAGGAAAACTAGACTTATTTATTTGGGATACATTTGATTTTTTAAAAAACAATCATATAATTTTTTTTGATGGATATAGAATCTATAAAATCAATGTAGACTGTCCATAACTCCATATAATAACTAAAGGACCTAAATTTACAAAACTCTCTATATTTATAATTTTTTATGAGCAGCAAACAAGTTTGCAATTTTGCATTATAGAGATAATAAGATCATAGTTCTATTGGATCAATATTTTCTTTTTTTTATCCATGATCAAGGTATTCCCTCACTCGACAAGTGAGAGACTAATCCCCGCTGATTTGTAGGCACCTCAATATTTTCTTAATTTACTCATTTCTTTTTTTTATACATCAGGCATAAATTTACTCATTTCTTTTGCTTCTACATGCGTTGGAATATCAAAACTAACGTATCGCCGCCATCCATATGATAATGAGCATGGTTAGTGATAGAACTAGTTTGTCAAGAGCTTGCTTCTCTAAATATATACGTGATTATAAATTATTGAATTACGACAGAGTATATATGATGTTTTTGCGTAACCTTTGTTCATATGATGATAATATGTTTCAAACACATCCAAAATTCCCATGAATTCAGCTGAGATTTTGGGAATGAAGACATTTTTATATTCGAATAAAATTAGCCGTTAATTCCATTGTTGTCTAGAACTAGACCCTTAGAAATTGTTATATCATGCTAGTCATCCAACCTATATATATATGTGAATAATAATAATCCATATCTATAGTATATTTCTTCAAATAAGGTTGAGTAAATTCTTCACATCTGAGATATTTTCTTTCACATTTGAGTGCCAAGAAAGATACATAATGTCTCATTTCATGATAATCTAATAACATGAACTGATTTGAACTGGTCAACTCGAAACTAGAAGACCTAGTCATGCCAATAATCTGGGAGCCAAGCAACTCAGGGTAACTTGGTCTTAGCAAGGTGCAACCTGGCTAACCACGGTACCCGATGGGTTACTTTTCTGGATTGCCGTTTTTAAAAAGAAATTATTTGCATGAACTATAGAAAGCAATTATATCGATTGAAAAGTTAAGTGATTAAAAAACTGTCAACATGTGAATATTTTGTAACCATTATTGTTAGTGTTTTTGTTAGATAATAGATTTATGTTATAATGTTAAAATGTCGATGTATATGTCAAGTAAATTATAAAGAATGTTGGATAGATATATCATATATGATTATTTTGTTAGTAATGTAAAATAGTAAATTAACACAATATTTTTATGATATGAAAGGTGAGGATGATCTGGATGAGATAAATTAAAGATAAGGGTTCTTGAGGACGAGTGGGTCTCCGAAAGTTGGTGTTTTAACTAAATTCTACGCTTTATTGTCCCCAGTCGGGTTTTCAAGTTGAGTTCGGGTTTTGGGGCTAGACCACATTTGTCTCATGTTTTGCAGAACCATCAACATATTGCGTCATAGCTAAAGGCCTCTCTTTTTTGCCCATTTTGTGCTTTGGCCGGCGGCGAGATGCAAGTGATTTTAATTTATTGTTCAGCCTTCCAACTTGATTTGAGTTGCTCTAAATTGGTCTTAGCAACCCTACAAGCAAGGAAAAAGGGAGACACAACGAAAAAATGGTCTAAAATTCAATCAACACAAGTCAATTGCAATATTATGACCAATTCAACCAGATTCTCAATCAATTTTTCACTTAGAGTCTAGTTGTTCAATTAGTATAATAAGGTCCAACATTGCATCTTCAATATGTTAGAAGCCTTAGTTTAGCATTTAAAAATCATGCAAATCCGTCCAGTGATTTGTTAGCAAGAAAATGGCCTTTGCCATCATAGTAGCTTCTTTAATTTATAGTGCATGAACTCTTAGCTATCCTCATTTGTTGCATTCTACATTATTCAGAAGTCAGTATTTTCACTCATAAATATATTTTAGTCAAGTTAGGCTTGTATATTAAGTTTCACCCTTAATTTCGAAAAGGGGTGACTATATATAGAAATTAAATTAGCTTGAGAAAGAAAATATTCTAGTATATCTGCACGGATGTCGGATCACATGTATTGCGTAAGGTTCAATTATAGAATTCATGGTTTATTAAAATAACGTAACTTCCAATAACTTGTGTCAAAACTTGTATACTAGTATTTATTTGCATGAATAATATAATCTGCATTCGCAAAATAACCCTATCTTTTATAATTTTTTAAATATTGATTATCTAAGATGTTTAAGGAGCCCAACTTATTATACCATCCATAATTTCATTAATTAAAAATTAATAACGATGAATATTTCAGGAGTGTTGTAAATCAGATTTAGATGAATGCGGTGCGTGATTCTTAAGTTTGGCGTCTTTAATTATATATTCGATCGATCTGGATATATAACATGTCTAATTGCATGCGAAAATTAGCCAATAATTATAACAATACCAACATATAAATATAGAATGAGACTTCGAGTTGGAGAGCCTTCAGATGATGTGCATGGCGGAAACATGTGGATGAAGCAAAAGAAATCTCTAATTTTTTTCTTTTTAAAATAAAAGGTAGGAATATACTTGCGTGTTAATAAATTGTATTATATTGTTCATGTGTGATAGCAGCAATTAAGCTTAACACTAATTGAAAGGTTGAATTATTGGGCTTGATATGGGAAAGCGGCAAATATTCTCTTCTCGTTCATACTTGGTATAGACTTCATTGCATGGTCATCACACCATGCACCAATTAAGTTGCCTGAAATATATTAAGTGCTAATACTAACAAATAGATAACGTGAAGATCAGAGATAGAACTAGGGCTGCACAAATGACGGACATGACCGGGCCACCTATATGCCCTGGTCATGTCCTAAATAATTGTCGGGCCAAAAACTTTGGCCCGAGACCCGGTCATGTCCTGTTTGGCCCGACACCAAGATCGGGCAGGACATGACCGCAGGGCCACATGACGGACCATGATGGTCATGCCAAGCACAAAATGAGAGAAACTCAACCCCAATTTTAGAAAGAACAAAGGAAAAATTTGATCATCATTCATCAATAACAATTAAGAAACATCAATGCAATGATAAATATAATGAGTAGCATATAGCTACTACAAAAAGGAGTGAGTGATCACTTTGAATATAGCTTTAGACCAAAATAAAATCACTTTAAATATAGCACCAACTACTCTAAATTGAAAATTAAAGAGATAGTTAAGTGACTTTTAAATTAAGATGGTTAACTGAAGATTAATAAAATGCAAATACATTTGTTAACATAACCTCATAACTTACTCTAGAGACATTAATAAACATTAACCGTATAAGAATTGAAGCTATTATAATAGAAACAAGCAAAGAGAAAAACATTTAATAGAAAAATTAATAAAACATTTTTTTATAAAAAATATTAATAAATAATAAAAAAATTATAAAAATATTAATAAATAATCGGGCCGGGCCGCCCGATTGGTCATGGAGCATATGCCCTGGTCCTGTCCTACCCGATGGTCGGGTCAGTCATGTCCTAATAGGGTTGGTTCCGGGCCACATCGTGACGGACCATTTTTCGTATATGACCGGGTCGGGTTGTGACGGGCCAAACGGACCACCGGGCTTTTGTGCAGCCCTAGATAGAACCATCTCTTTCGCTTCCTTAATCTTTAAAGTAGCAGGACATCCAATTTGTGACCACTTACAATTTATCTTTTGCCTTGAAAAGATGGTACCCGCCAATAAAGATGCATATTAACAAAATCACAACTTTGTAAATGTTTTAGTATGATTATATGATATTCAATAGCATTGAATTAGATCTAAGCAATATTATCGTCAACCCAATAAATTTTCCAAACTATTTTTTCAATATATAAGATCTAATTCTAAAATTTTTATTTAAGAAAAATATAGTTTTGTATTACTCCGATCCTTTTTATATTTTGAATGAAACTAATTCTTAAATGCCAATGATGATTAAAACATTTTAGTCAACTTAATAAAAATGTTATAGATTGGTAGATTTTTTTTAACTTCACCCTCATGAACTTTATTTAAAAAAATATTACATATACATTGTGTTTCATATCTTCTGTCTCTACTTACCATCAAAGAGCAAAGTATGACATTATCATTAATTGGTTTCTATGTAGACTACTTTTCAAAACAGAATGTATATTAGAAAGATCGGTATAAACACACTCAAATGCATACAGCAAAAATGTGAGTAAAGTGATAAATATAAAACAAAAATTTGGTAGCATGTAGGCTGTAGCAACTATGAAATGTAGGATTGATTCATAGGCTTATATATAGCGGTGTATACCTAAAATATAGGGTCTATTGAGGGAGTATAAAAGGAAATATAGGAAAACATTGTGAAAAGTTTGGAACTAACCCATTTTATGGTATCTGAATTCCTTTATGAAGCAAAGCATGAGTGAAATTTTACCAATGGTACACCAAGCACTTAAAACATTTTTGGTACAAAAAATGCTCATTATTTTTCTGTGAATGGTAAAAAAAAACCACAAACGTTAATTAATGTAACTTCCTTCCTTTTAGTATTATGAGCCAAGCACACTAGTTTTCTCAACTAAGGTTATTAAAGGTAAAAAATACTAATGAACTTTAATTTTTGCAAATATGGACCAAGCAATACAAACTTTTTGTGGGTACAAAAATAGCCATAGATTTATCTGAATGAGAATAAATGCCATTATTTTAAATGATTTAAACTTCTAGTAATACTTTTATTGTTTGGTTGGGGTTTTGGAGGGGAGGGGAGGGGAGAGGATGAGACGGATGAAAGGCAAAACCTTGTTTGGTTGGAAAAAGTGGTGGGGAGGGGAGGAAAAAAATGGTCTTTTTGTGACACCTTGCTCTCTCTCTCTTCTCAACCCAAAAGTGGAGTTTTTTTGAGAGGAAGAAAATCAATGTCTTCTCCGTAACTAAGTGAAGTTGAGAATAACCTACCTGTGTGGATAGACAGAAAAGACTTGTTGGTCATGCTCCAGAGCCTACGTACAGAGACAGGCCCCAGTGGATCATGAGTTAGGTGTCCTGCCCTTGGATTGGGTTGAGCCCAAACCCCTTCCTAAAATTTGCTTACCAAAAAAAAACGAAAATCAATGCCTTAAATATAATGAACCTCCTCTTTCCTCCCTTCCCTTTAATAAATCTCTCCTCCCCTCTGGTGAAACAAACGGAGCCAGAGTGATGTTGGCCTCACTATCAACTATATATCTTGGAATGTTGTGCAAGGAATTCTATTAATCCATTTGTCCTCTTTGCTATTCGTCTACATGCATGTTTATGATTTGGCCGCTGCTTACATACATGCTCAGTTTGAAACATATGGCATATTCTCATGTTTTCAATTCTTTTGTGTTGTTGGATCAAAAAATTCTTTTGTATTGTTTTCCTTTTATATACAGAATGCATACATTGACTTCGGCCACCATATAATCATATTAATTCCGTATCGAGATATCACGTACTCACTGATTTTCCAAATTATATCTTCAGGAATGAGAACCATTTTAAGAGTTTGGGTGAAAACATATATTTTCAAGTGATGACCCCAGAAAGCAATATTACATGCATGTATGCACATAGTGGAATACCTAACTCAATGTGAGTGTGTTTTAGCCCAACCGTTGGTTTTTAATTTATTTTAAATATATTAAAACCAAGTTTTAGAATGAAATATTTGCTCTAAATATGTAGCATATGCAGATCAAGAAATAGTCGGCCATGAATAATCCTTATTAGCCATGAATAATAAATTATCATATTTATTATTATCTTAATTTTTGAAATTTGAAATATAAATTCTTACTAAAAATGAATAGGAATATTTTATTTAATATTTAAATAACTTTAAAATCATAATAGTTGCAAATTTAATATTAATTTAACTTAAAATTCAAAAGATAAATGTGTATAGTTTAAATATATATTAAATATGAAATATATAAATTGTAAATTAATAATTAATTATAATTACATGAGATATTAGGAAAAGGTAAAATACTAATCGTTTGTATCAAACCCTACCACCATTGCATGACAACAAATGTATTACGTTAGTTTGGTATTAAACGGATGGTATCAAATGTATAAAAAAACGGATTGTAACAAATGCATCATCATATGTGGGAGAGTATGTATGATGAATCAAACTCTAATAATGTGGAAAAGCTAAAATGTTTCAAACATGGTTTCAAACTCTATCACTATGTGGAAAAACAAAAGAAAGAGAGTTTGAAATTTTTTTTAAGAATCTCATTGGCGCAATATCCTTACTTTGCTTGAGGGGTATTTTGGAAGAATTTTTAATTACTGATTTTAGAAATCTTAAAAAACCTTCATGACATAAGTTTCTCGATACTACTTAAATATGTGTCGAAATAAATTTGTTATATATATATATATATATATATATATATATATATATATATATATATATATAACAAATTTATTTCCATACAGTATGATGTGGAAGAAATTAAAAGATTAATTTCCAATTAATTGTCTCATTAATTGGTAGTGAGATTCCCCATATCTTTATATGTGCTCATGGGGATTAAAAATAAATTTTACATTACTATATGGAACTATATGAAATTGAATTTATTTTGTAATGAAATTAAAATTTAAAATTTATTCCAAATAACATTTACTATTTCAACATTGAATATATTTTATCACTATTTGGTAATTCGGGTATATTGACAACTGACTGATCTGGACTCAATTGGTAGAAGCATTGTGCACAAAAATAGAATTGTCTCCTCACAATTAGACTGGGTTTTGAACATATATTCTCATCTTTATTTTTTTTTTGATAAAATATATTCTCATCTTTATGCAAGGTGAACCTACTTACCAACTCAACCAATTACTTATTGAGTAACATTAAATAGATTTATTACGGATGAAATCCTCCTTCATATTTTCACGTCCCAACATAACAATGAATTATTAAATTATAATAAGTCAATATCTACTACTTGTATGTTTTAATTTTAAAAAGTAAGATATATTTTGAGGTTTTGGGGATTTGATTATCATTGTAGTTAAAGTATCAAAATGGTAATCACATAAGTGTGACTGAAGGATGCCTGATTAGCGGGTCGGTGTAGTACCTCAGGACCACTCCTTCAAGATATTTTGGACCTCGGGGTAAGTGGAAGTTACCACCGGGTATCGTTCTCTTAGAGGAGCCTACAAATGTAAATGAGCCTAGAAACTAGTGTGAAACTTGTTTGAAACCGAGAAAAATCATTTTAATTAATTTCTTTTTTTTTTGTATTAAGAAAGTATTTTGCATGATAAAAAAATAGAATAGAAGTAAGATTTTGGATAAATAGATAATTAAATATTCTTAGTGATTGGAATATTCAAGAATCATAGCTTATATAAAATGTTTTAGGGGGTAAAGTGGTTAAGTCAAATAAATCCCCAGAGGAACCCCTCTAGGCTAGGCTTAGACCAATATAATTAATGTCGGAACCCCTAACATTAATTATCTTAATCTAAGTTAATTAAGCACATGACCAAATTAAATTTATTAAACACAAGGAGCTATTGATCCTACGACCGAGACCCTGAATCGCAACCTAATTAACTTACTAGCTCTAATCCATTGTTGGGACCCCAACTAACAAATTAAAACTAGGAAGTTTAAGTCCAATGCTACTCAAGTGTTTACTAAATTTATTTTACCAATTTCTAAGCATGAATAAACAACATCATCATCCACTAAATAAGAACCTTACTTAGCACAAGATTTTAACTAAAAACATGTATTAAAATCATGAACCCATAATATCAAAACATGTTCAAGTTAATAAGCACAATGTTGAGAATTCATACAAAAGAAAATTAACAAATGAAAGATTGTTCCTACACATCCATAAGAGATAAAAATAAATCACACAACCAAATACATAGGTCTAATTCCTAGAACCCTAAAAATTTGAACTATATAAAAGGAAGAGAATGTGTAGAACAAATTACCCTCATGTGAAGCTCACTTAGCTCATCCTTCCATTCTCATCACCAAGAACAAAGAGGTCTAGTTACTCATGTGGAAGGAGAGAGCACCAAAAATGGGTCTGTGTGAGAGAATCATAATGAAAAATGGAGAATGAAAATGTGAAAGAGGAGTATTTATGTGTGTGTTCAGCAGCTCCACCAGGTCGCAAGACCGCCTCTTCACTCCTCTAGATCTCCTCTTCCAACGCGCCTCTGCACACACACCTCCCTTCTCTGTTTTCGCAGCTCCAGCCCCCCCCCCCCCCCCCCAATTGCTAATCCAGCTCCTGCCACGTGTCAGCTTCTTTTCTTCTTTTCTTCAATTTGTTTGGGCTTTGCTTTTTTTTTTTTTTCTCTTCCTTTCCTAAGCCTTTTTTTCTTTTCTCTTCCTTTCCTAAGCCCAAACTGCTTGGAGTTTACTTCAATCCAACAAATCTTCAAATGGCCCACATGTTGCTAACCTAATAAAGAGAAGGAGAACAAACATGTTTACCTTTTCCATTTTTGTTCAATTTTTAATCTATTGTTTATTTATTTGATGATTTATTCAAGATAAAATCTCTTTGTCTTAATTCTAAAATATGTATAAGTGGGATTAAAATTGCATCTTCAATCATATTAATTGCCTCAAATTTAACATATAAAATCATGCAAATCCAAGGATTTGTCAATGACCCGATGGTTTCTCAGTTGATCTATTAATCAAAAGGTCTATTAATCAAAAGGTGGTGGTTCAAATTATAAGATTAGCTCTCATTTTTAATATACAAGTCACTCATAAATCAATCATATATTTTTTTAATAATGTATATTGAGTTTTTTTCTATTATATAACCCGTGGAATACACATGGGGCTGTTGTTTTTTTAAAGAACTAGCAGTGTGACCCGCGCGTTGCGCGGGAGCAATATTTTCATTATCTTGAAAAATAATAGGGCTCATAAATCTCATATAATCGGTTGACGCATTTTGCGGAAAATATACTATGGAAATAAAATAGCTACATAAACTAAAGGGTGTTAATGGAATAAAGCTTAATAGTAATCTTCTAGCGATATGTACAACATTGAGCTAGAGCATTATTTTCATTATCTTAAAAGACAATAGAGCTTATAGAAATATTTTATAACCGGTTGAATTATTTTCCAAAAATATACAATGGAAATAAAATAGCAACATAAACTAAAGGTCAAACATGCCAACAAAATAAGTTATATGATAACTAAATGTGATTATCATTGTTGTGCATAGAGTAAAACTTCCCTTGTGTCTCTCTTTTTTTTTAATATATTGCCAGACTTACATATAACTTCCCATGTGTCTCTTACCGCAAAGGCAAAGAAGAGAATTTGTGCAAACTATAAAAAGGAACAGCTATACTATGAAAAAGCAAAATTAAGACAAAATAATTATGAATTAACAAATCTTCTTTGTGATATATGACATTAGAGAGATGTTTTATCTGTGTTTCTCGCGCTTCGCGCGGTTTTGTTCATAATAATCAATCACAAGCGGGCCTTAACCTAAGAAGGAACAAATCTTCATTGATAACTTCCATTTTACATGATTAAGTCACTTAGAGAAATATGATTTTAGATATTACCATTTATCATAATGCTTCAGTAGATGTAAGAGTATATAAACTTCACAAGGTGTAATGAAAATCGAAATAAAATCAAAATGAACATATCTTATATATCCAAAAAATGAAAAGAAGAACCAATCTTCTCTTCTGTTTATGTACTATTGTTAAGAACGAGCAAAATCTCCCGTGCGTTGCACGGGGAACATAACATATTGAATTCATTAATTGGTGACATTGCAAGAATTTATACACTGTACAAATAATGAACTAATCAAAAAAATTAAGTGACAACTTTTTAGTATCATGCACAACAATAGTGAGATGTTATATCCATGTTTCCCGAGCTTCGCGCGGTCAATTGATATTTATTAATAATCTAACAACATAGCATTAGGGAGATAGAGTAGCATAAGAAAAATTACTAAAGTAACCAACCAACATTTCAATTTTCATACAAAAATGTCAATGTAATTTACATACTAATTAAATTTGAGTGGATTATAAAAGGTAGGAAAGAAACATATATTAAAGGCCATTTAATTTCCACCACTTTGATATCGTGACATACAATCAAAAGCTATATGTAACTAAAAGGATCATCAAAGAGCTCTTTTTATTGTAGCAATTGGTTATGGATGTTGATTTGAAAAAAAAAACAATAAAAGAAATGATCAATATATAGAAAGCTATTTATTATACAGCATTTCACATGTCTATAGAAAGCTATTTATTATACAGCATTTCACATGTCATATAATTGTTTGTATTTTTCATTGATGAATATAAACACTCATGACAAAGCTAGAACAGGACAAACACTCATGGCAACTCCAAAGTAGATTGTTCAATATTGAATAGAAAAACAAAGTTGCAGCCTACCCTGTTTTCAAAAAGAAACCAACCCAAGTTTAAGTGATGCAGAAACAGCAAGTTAAGGAAAGAGATTACAACAATAAAGACCATTTCCATTGGTCCAATAACAGCTTTTATTATATATTACTCACTGCAACATCATTGGTAGTCAAACGTTTAGGTTCCATCATTCATGCTATTCACATCCATCTTGAACTAAAGGATGTCTTTATGAGCATCTTCAGCATTTTCTTTGCCTTGTTTACTAATTGAATTTTTTATGAAGAGCCACACAACAAATCATCCATGCATTTTTTACTCGCATGAGAAGTAAATGAATTTGAAATAATCCATACATTTTTTTTTGAAATCCTTTCATCCATTTTAAATGTTTGATGGGGGACAGCTTCTGGAAATGCTTCAGAAATCTGCTAGCAAATGAATTTCCAGAAACCATCTCTTGAGACAATACCTCTACAGAATAGGTTAAATTCTTGATAACTCATAATAGAAATATTTTTGTCTACTATGAGGTAGAGGGAAAAGAAAATCACTGAAATGACTGCACATGATACTGATATGTCAGATATAAATATGGGGGCTCACCTATTTTCTTTTTATGTTAGATAGCCGACTAATATGATAAATGAACACATGAGAGAATAAAAAGTAAGAACTCCATCTTTGATAATATACATAGTCATGTCCACCATCTCTTGGTAGTGGATTTAGAGCTCCATCTCTTTTCTTGGCAGAAGAATCACAATATCCTTTGACAACAGATGTGAAAGAAGAATTTAATTAAAGTGCTTGTTCGTGAAACGTAGTTTACTTAATGGTACTTTTAAGTGTGATATCTAGTAGCTTGAGCTTAAAACATAGCTTGAGGAAAAGCAATAAACTGATAAACATATATATTAAAATGGTTAAAACTATAGATTGTTAAACTGATATTGCTTAGAAACAACTACAATATTTCAGCAAATGCAGCACATCAATATTAATAGTAATAAAATATGAATAATCTACCCTCAAAACTTTTTTGTAATTCTGCAATATTAGAGGCATATCCTTTAGGGATACTGCAAACAACATAAATATCTGGTTAACATGTCAGCCACTTAAACAATAAAGCCATAACTATTTCTCAATAACTGAAAGTAAAACAGCTTGAGTTAGAAAAAAGGATGAAAATGACTAAAACAAATTAAACAGAGCCATCAATTGAAGAAAAATAGACATCAGCCACCACAAGACAGGGAACGAAGAAATCAAAACAATCACATGACATTAAGCAACCCTATAATAGTAGTAGCCAAGTAGCCAGTGTATTCAATCCAATCAACAACGAAATTCAGAATCCAAACTCAAAATTACAAGTAACAACTCAAAAAAGAGCCACAAGTAATTAGCAATCAGTAGAAATCAAATCTGAAAATTTCTATTTAGCATGCAATTGCTCCAGGAAAAGCTCTGGGTTCTCTCTACAGTAAGAAAAAAGAAAATCATATAAAGAACTTGGAGTACAAGAGTAATTTAATCATTCAAGCCTAGTGAAGATTCAAGTCCTTATACAAGAATAGATGCTCCTTAACAAATGAACCAACGTTAGACCAGTGAGGTTCACTTAAATTCAGACACAATGTCATCCATTATTTTAATTTTTTTAATGTAAACAATAGATTGATCCAAATTTACGAGAATATAGTAGAATACTTCCCGAGATAGTCCAAGAAGCTGAATCACGGGGCAAGTTGGTGAACTACCTTGAGGAGGCAATGGTCCCATTGCCCTGTGGCCACCCACTACATCCCAACATAAGGACTGCAGCTAAAGAACAATCAAACAATGAATACTTTATCCCATTATCAATGAATAATCCCTAGCTTTTATTTATTCCCCAGACAAAGCATACCCCAGGAACACTGATTGTAAGCTATTAACAATAACAACAGAAAATTCTTCAGACAAAACATACCCCAGACAAAACATTTATACCTCCTTCTTCTTTTCAATAAGCTATTAACAAAGCATACCCCAGGAACATTTATACCCCAGGAACAATCAAACAGAGCAATGATTTATTTATTCCCTAGACAAAGCATACCCCAGACAAACATTTATACCTCCTTCTTCTTTTCAATAAGCTATTAACAGAGCATACCCCAGGAACACTGTCAACCCTCACAGCCATATAGAGAAAAACAGGCAAAGGAAAGTTTGAAAGGTTTCCCATACTTAAAAGGCTGTAAGCAGATATGGGATTGGGCAAATATTTTCAAATGTAAATAAGAGAAGATGCAGTAACCAAATTCTGTCATTTAAAAAAAATCTGAAAATTTCTCCATGTTATAGTCAATAAACAAAAAATCAAAACACCTAATTGCAGAAAACACAAAAAGGATGAAAATTACCTAACAGTAGACAAGAATAGCCATTAAAAATCCAATCTTTGAAGCCTCACACTTAGGCAACAGCCCAGTCAGAACGCATCATTGTTAAATAATATCCCAATTAGATGCAATGACATTCTATTATTTAAACCATGGTTTCAATATTATCAAGATTGATATTGACTTCTTTCTTACCTTCATGTAAACATCAACATCTGGATCAGACTTAATATTTGCATCACTCTCTCTTCTTATATGGAGTGATCAGCCCAATCATCAAACAAATCGCTGGCTAAAAGCTAAATATTAGGCCCAATCATCAAACAAATCGCTGGCTAAAAGCTAAAAGAACACAGAATTGAAGGTGGCACAGAGAGAGGTTTTAGTAAAACTTTAAGCAATAAATGCCTCTATCATGAGTATAATAATTGGAGTTCTGAAGTTCAAAGGATACAAAATTTCAGGACAAGAATCCAAAAGATATTCCATTGCAAATAATTGCACAATTATTTAACAAACATGTGGAAACTTCCTGCTCTCCTTTCTTATGTATTAACTGAAGTGTCATGCTAGAGATTCTAGAAAATAATGTTCGAAAAATTATATGGGTTGTACTAAATCATCTCCAAAAAGCCAAAACAGTATAGTACATGCAATCTTATCATCAGAAAACAATGGAAGCATTAATAGCAACTTAATCAGACCAGCTGAACCACTCATATTTCTCTGAGGTATCAAAGAATAAGTGACACATATAAAACATCTTGATCCTAGGAAAAAACATTTCTTTAAAAAAATAAAACAAATGGTTGCAGTGTTCAAAAACTATTACCAGCAATGGATTCAACGTGTTCTGTATCTTCTTCATTCCCATCTTCATCATCAGCCTCTGGATCAGGAGTTGGCAAAAATGGGTATGGATGAAGTAAATTAAACAAAAGGAAGATAGTTGAAATCCCATATCATCAACAAACCATGGAACTACGAAAAGTACGAAAAGTGTTGCAGAAGCTCTCTCAAAACTGGACCCTTACTCTCTATTCAGCGCACGCCCCAAGAGATGTAAAGAAAAATTGGACTGAATATGGGACCCACTTATGGAAAGGAAAACACGTTAAACAGCAATTCCTGAAACACCTTTCTATGAGACAAGTCCCTTTAAACACATTGCAAATGTTTCATGATTAGTCTAGTTGGGAGAAAAAAACTGGACCCACATGGCTGAATTGCTGAAGTGTCCCTGCATTGTTGTTGGAGTGAGAGCTTATTTGGCAAATAAAAGACCCCACTAAGTGACCTGTAGTAGCCACGTCTTATGAACAGTAATCTTGCCATTAGCAAATCACCATTTTACCGTTATTGATTCTATTATAAAAATCATGTAATGTTCAATGAAGAATAGAGTAGAGCAACAACAACCGGAGAGGTTTAACAATAAAAGGGGAAAATGTGAAATGCTTTATAAAGTACTCCCTCCGGTCTCTAATATAAGAGCCCAAAATTTGAATGATTTTAGTCCCTAATATAAGATCTCATCTCACATTCTCTCCTCATTTAATGTGTTTTTTTCCAACTTTGTCTCTAACTCTCTTTCATATTTATTAATGCTTATATATTTCTTTCTCTCAAAAGTATCACAATAAATATGGACAATATTGGAAAAGAAACATTAACTCCAGACACCCAACTAACATTCACATGTTTTCTTAATAAGCGTTTTTGTGGCGGCTAGCTCTTATATTAGGGACAAGAGGGAGTAATATAAGAACATAGATATTAGAAATAACGATTTGTTTATAATTAATCATGTGAAACCTGTCACATTCACTATCTCCTTTTTACTTACACTCCCGCCATGTCTTTCATCCCCTTTTTTACATCTATCACATGCAACTTTGACCTTGGCAAAAAGTAATTATGACTTCCAATATAATCCTTGCAACCATCTCTGTTTCCAATATTTTTTCCCACTTACAGATATTAAGAAAGCATAACAAACTTCTTACACCACGCAAGAAGATTATTGAAGACTATTTTTTGTGAAAGAAGGGGCATTAAATGATAAACTGTGGTCCATGGCTTATGGGCATAGAATTGCGAGCCAATGACATTCCACTCCAGCTTACGTGTGATGGTTAGCTGTGATGGGCTTCATAATGCAGTCTGCATGAAGTGAACTTAGAAGAGAAGATATGTTGATTACCAAGAATCAAACAATGTTTATTGACTTTTTTAAAATAGCAGCACAGGTAATCGTAGAACAATACCAACTACAAACAAACATCCACTTTGGTTGAAGGTAACTAATGTAGTAAGCCACAGATGCAACTTTTTGGCGGCCATAGACTCAGCGCCTTGTACGTCCAACAGTGTACATGTGGTTAGGTGGAAAGAACAGCTCTCTCCTCAAATCAATTAAGCTATGTGTAGCAATGAAAAGCAGGTCATACGAAAATAAAATAGTGCAGGTCTACTTTAGCTGATTAAGAGTGAACAATTGGTAGTGCACATTAAAGTTGAATGATTAACAATTGGTAACTGTAGTAAATAAAGAAACTAACAATGTATAATTAATTGTTATCATATTTTAACTTGGTTAAAAAAGCTTGCAGATATTTCTCTCAGGACGTTTTTCATAGGAAAATGTTGTGCCTATTTTTCACTTACAACTTGTTTAGATGACTAAGAGTAATCATTTTCCTGGGAAATGGGCAATACTCTTCTTATGAAGTGGCGAGCTATGCACAATGAAATTGGTCAAAATATAACGTAAGAATGGAGTGATATGCTCAATATTTGCTTGGGAAATGGGGACTTCTCCCAATACCTAATATACTGACTACACACCAAATCAAAATTAGACAAAACAATCTTTGAAGCTTCTACTATCAAAACAGACGTACTGTAGTAGTTGTATTGACACTGGTTGTGATATGCAAAAGATTTGGGCAGCATAAATAGACTATTTTGGCAGCAACAACACATCAAAAACTTAGTTTTGACGTGATATTGAAAATATGTAGGTTGAAAATGGCAACCCTTGGTCCAATATACAAATTGAGAAAAATTACCAAACTCATGCATAGTTGTTACCAAAGTTAGAAGAGAGACAAGACACTACCAAACATAGCATTGGGACAAGAAGCCGCCTATGGCCCAGAAAAACAGCAGAATAACTATCAAGACCAATGCATTAGACCACATCAGTAGAGCACTACTGATGTGGTTGTTGAATTCTTGAGACTACACCAGTACACCACTATCGCTAGAAGATTTGACTGTCAAAAAGATTTTGGCACCATACACATAATATTATCCAGAATTTCAAAGAATATCAAATAAGTACATGATGAGGAAAATATTTAAGAGGAAAGCGCCACATCTTTGGCTCAACTTGGCATTGGGATAAAAAAACAAAACTCAAGCTTTTCTGTTACACTTAGATTTGTTCGGGGGGAAACAGATAAGGCAACTATATGTCAACACACCCATGTTACAAAAGCTCTGATGGATTATAATAATACTACACCATGCATGAAGAAGAAAACAAAGGCGCAAGGCTATAACAGAGTACTGTGTGATAAAATTAATTATGTGTGAAATAAGCTACACCATTGCAACCATACTAAAGTCGGTCTAAGCTAAGCATCGCAAGGAGAAGCACTCTAGAACTATTATGATGGCTTTGTTTGCTGCTCAAAGAAATAGACCACTGTAATTATCAACTGCTGAGAATTACTATAAAACTCCATTGTCCTGTCAGCATAGTCTCCCTTCATCACACAAGCTATAACATTTGTTCCCATGTTGCACAGCTTAGAAGCATTAACTGCAGTGAAAGAAAAACGAATATCATGAGCAAACAGCCAAAGTTACTCACCCAACAAAACAGCAAGCACAACAGTCACCTCCCTTGCATAAACACCTCTTTCATCGTCTATAGCAGACTCATAGACATCCACAAGATAACCACAAACATCATCCAACATAACACTAGTGTCAACCAAAAACAGCTATTCATGTGTGCAAAAGAAAGTGTTTGGAAGAAAGGAAACCTAGGAAGAGAAGTAGAAGAGAGGTCTTGGGAGATGACTGAAAAATGTCCTTTATATAGAGAAGCCGAACATGAGAGGTGGGAGCGTGGTTTAGCAAATTCAAAACATGTGGGAAATTTCAACAAACCAAAAAAAAGTTGATAAGCAATCTACCACTGCACCGGCCTATGGAAACAACTTGCAGAAGCTAAACAACAGGAAAAGGCTAGTCTAAGAAGGGATTGGGGGAACGACATTTATATGATATATAGATTTGTTTGAAAAAATAGATACATCTCCTTCAAAGCATTATACCCTCTTTCAAAGATATGTGCACTTTTTTTTATCAAAAAAATAGAAGATATGTGCGATTTCACGCATAAATTAATACACAATTACATCGGATAATTTGTCATTAATAAATGTTTCATATTTACGATATAATTCTTTGAAAGTCAATATGCCTAAACCTCGTGCATCCCACTGGGTAAAACATTAGTTGTTTCTAAACTTAATTTGAAATAAACTTGACGCCCCTCTTTCCCTTTTCCACCCTTTTACGTCCTACTCTCCCTCCCATTTCTCAACCAATGCGATCTCATCAATCACCTGTATAGAGAGTAATTTCGTATGAATATAATCAATATATTTAAATTGACCTTTAGGACGAGAAATTAAAAATATTTCAATTAGAGGATGACGAGGAGCATCCCGTGTGAAGTTACTTTGGGGATTAAATTTCAGCCATGGCAAGTGGGGTTTTGGGGGGTAGTTGGAGGTCTACGGGAGGGGTGAGGTGATGTGTACCATTTTTAAACAATAATTTCAAAATAATAGTATGCCCTTCATATAATTAAATGTTAAGGAAATTTACATTAATTAATGGTGGTGGCTTGTTTTACCTACCAAGAGAAGTTTATAAGTATTTTTATACTTAAGAAGATTCATGCATCAAAATCGCATGGCCGGCGTCAAAAATCACAAAAGTGAAACGATTTATTAGGGAAAACTTCTCTAGAACTATTATTTGTTTTCCTAATCTCATTTTGTATTACAAATATCTAAGAGCCTCAGCAAAGTTTTACAAAAACAATTTTGGTAGCGGCAGCTATGAAGGGTAGGAGTGAACTATAGGCCCAGATCTACAGGCCTGGGAACTTCACGAAATAGTAAAAGCATGCCCATCCCGACCTGTTAGGCAAAAACAACGAGACCCAAAGGGCTCCAACCCATAACATGGCCCAATTAAAATGTCACAGTAAGCTTAAATATTTGCAAACAAAATCTTTATCAACTTCTATACTATATAAGTTTACCAATAAAACTATTACTGCCTACAAATTCTTGGTTGAACTGATATGCAATCTTACTTTTAAAGAAAAGAACACATGATAATAACGGGAAATACAGTAATTGGGAGATAGGGATAGTTGAAAGCTAAGGCCTTTTTTTAAAAAACATAGTCTCAAAATCAAAATAACTTGGGAATCCTTAGAGTTGGGAAATAAAGGTTGGCCCTTCCAATTTTTAAAAGCCGAGCACATGAGCTTGGGCCGACTCACTAACTCTTTCAACAAATAGAAACTATCTTTTTTCATTTTTTAAAATAAGTAAAGTTAAATAAAAAATTATTTAATTTTAATTTAAAAACAAATATTATCAAAATCAAAGTATAGACACCAATAATAAAATATGATAATTAACCACATTTAAGTCTCAAATAATAATAAAATTGAGTTGAAGTCCCAAGGGATTTTTGAGTTGTATTTAATGAGTTATCAATACCAACCTTTTAAGTTGTCAATGATAAATAAATTTTTTAAGGACTGCATTGACAACTCAATAACAAGTCATTTATTATCACTCAAGTCCCTTCTAATTTTATTGTAATTTGATGATTTGTTGGGACTTAATATGATTAATTGTCTTATGAGGAACCTCTGTGATGATCCCATTTCCCAACTCTACTATGTATATTCCTGTTTGAAAAAATAATAGAATAAAGAATAGTTTGAAATCAATGGTAATGTTTTTAGTTTTTAGACTTCTATTTAAGAATAGGGTAAAGAGTCAAATTTGCCTTGAAAGTTTAGGTTAAATCAATTGTACCTTATAATGAATCAATTGTACCTTTAAGAATAGGGTAAAGAGTCAAATTTGCCTTCAAAGTTTAGGTTAAATCAAATTTTTTGTCTAATTACACCCTTGAAGTATTAAAATGAATCAATGTTGCCTTTTGCTGTTAAAATTTTACCGGTCAATGTCCACTTTTAACAATCAGGTTGAGCTTTTTAAGGGAAAAGGCCATAGTGATACAAAATTCTAGATTCGTTACTCTAAGATATTCAATTTCATCATAGTTTATATCCGTGTATATGTGTGATAATGTATAAACATTATGTGAGAAATTACTAAGCCAGAACAGCACATTTATCTCAAGTGTAGTGTTGTTGCAATCTAAATGTTAAAGAAGGGGCTTGTTGACCTCATAATCAAATTCAAATTGCTTGCCCACCCCTTGACTAAGCTAAGCTAGTCTAATTAATTGCTGGGTTCACTAGGCGAACAAATTATAAGGTGAGTTACGTATAACAATTTTGTTTAGTTGAACGAATTAGTTCTTCACAATGTATGGCAATATATATAAATATATTAAATCTTCGTGGAGATAGATATTCATATTTTGTGCCTTCTATCAATGGGAAGACATTTGTGCCTTAAAAAATCATTACGAGTTGAACTAGGAATAAAGTGGCTTCTACAGCTCATACATTTTCTGTTATATTGGTTAAAAATATGTATAGATGACGAAATGCCATATGCTAGTGGAGTTAGGCTTAACTTGGATCGCTTAATATGAAACAATGATGACCACAATAATTGGCTAACATACACACACAAATCTCCTCCATTACAAACAAAAATAATCACAACAACTCAAATAAAACATCCAATCCAAGTCTCAAAGTACAAAATGACAACCTAAATCTAGGAAACCGAAATACAAAAGAAAGGAAAAGAACTCCCCTTTAAACCTTGCTAAGCTCAAGTCATCTCCCGTCATTCCCAAGAGCAATGGAAAATTTTAATTATTCATGGAGGAAGAAGATGGAGGATGAAAGGTGAGAACCGGAGAAATGGAGATGGAGGAAGAGAGGAAAGGGAAGAAGATGAGGATTGATGAGAGAAGGTGGAGTTGGAGATTAGATAAGATGAAGTTGAGGTAATATATTTGGAAGCTAGGGAATTTTGTGTTAGTTGGGTGTGCGTCCTCTCCTTTTGCTTCTTTTGATCCCTTCTCTCCTTTGCTTTAGGTCTTGGTGATCACATGTGTTTGGGGCCCACTTGAACTAATATGGAAGGAAGGAAAAAAGAAACATTAAAACTTAAAAGTGTAGTAATAATACTCATATTAATTTCTTTTCTCACTTGGTAATAATTTAGAAATTCAATTTAACTCAAAAGGATATACATTGCATCTTATTTATATTAATTTCTTTAATTTCGAGTTAGGCTGGGTGGCTAACCTAGCCCTGGCGAGTCTCCCAACCTAACTCACTTGAACTTTTTCCAAAAAAAAGTATGCACACTAGAGAATAGAAAGATGTTCATCGCAACATACATGTCTATATATATAACACACATATGATATAAATATCCCTACAATGATAGTAATATATATATATATATATATATATATATATATATATATATATATATATATATAGCTTTAGGTGTTGTCGGCAGAATATATGTCAGATCAATGAATCTAGCTTAGCTTAACCAACTAGATCTGGTGAATGTTCTAATAATCTGTATATATGTACTTTAATTTGTGCTTGTAGTTAAGAGAATATATACAAATATTAGAATATATGTCAGATCAGACCACTGAATGTAGCTTAACTAAGTAGATCTGGTGAATGTTCTAATAATAATCTGTATGTACTTTGTTGCTTCTAGTTAGAGAATCCATACAAATATTTCAAAATCTCCAAAAGGTGCACATATCCTAGAGGATTAATTTTGGATATTGTACAGTTGAGCACAAGAATTAATGTCCCCCTCAAAGGTTTGAACCCATAGTAGCACGAAGTTTTCTGGGTTCTTGGTGTGTTCTGTGATCAGTCGACAAAGCTCACTAATCATATCTGATCATAAGAGATTATAATCCCCCCTCATAGTTTTATTGTTTATTTAATTTCTTGAATCAACGTATCTTATTTCCTCATGGGATATATTTATGATTCAAATAATGTTCGAATTTAATTTATCTGCTACACCACATATTAAAATTCCACATCCCATGTGCTTGGTTCAGTCCACAAAATGTGTAAGTGTTAATATATATTTTTCTTGGCCAATAAGTGTTAATATATATGATTATCATATATATGAATGTATATTTATATTTATGGGTCCTGCTTAAGAAATTATATAGGATACAGGACCACCTGTTTCTCCTTCAACTAGCTCTATCTGAGTATATAATTCATTTAATCCGGAACCTACACACACAGCCATCCATTAATAAGTTTTTATGAGCAATGATTGGACTTTTTATGAGGGAACTAATCATTATAAATATTTGACAAATAACATTATCAATTAATGACCTTTGAAATTGATGGCCGTTCCTAAATGTTATATTTTTACAAATTTCCCTTTAATTTTATTCATTACGTTGTTATTTCATTTGTATGAAACTTCAAGTTTTAAAAGAGTATCTACATTTTAATTAGAATTTGAGGGGTACATACACAAAAAAATTTGTTATAGGGTATTAACCTACTGTTTGATTATATTAGGAACGTAAGATTTGTTCATTAATACGGTATAATTTTCCCAAAACACTCTAACTATCTTCCTTAATTCTTACTCCTTCTATCACTTGATTATATTGTTGAGGGAATATATGCATACAACTAATATTGAAAATATGTGAGATACTTAAAATTAGAAGGTAAAAACTTCCCAAAATAAATCTTATATTAAATTCTAGAGGCAGTGTATAATTAAAAGTTCCTTAGAGGTTATCCAAATGAATTTGAAAGATCATGATGGTTTATTTTTGTATGTTGAAATGCTAATCAAGGAAGTACCACCAAGCATATCCTTAAGTCTTAGCTCATACAAAAAGGTTGTGAGCTTGAAATTTCATATCTATGATGGGCGTGAGTTAATGACAATAATATTTTTTTACGATAAGATTGAAATGAATGGAAAATAAACACCGATTTAAATGAAGGTAAAATGGAAGAAATCTCGATGGAGAAACACCACCTTGCGTACTTACGTAAATTTATAATGAAACACCAAGACAACTGAGAATAATTGTGAGAGATCTGGCATTAATAATAATTGACTGAATGGAGCCAAAATCACCAGTCTTGGTACTTTTATTTCAAGTGCAGACAGATATGTATGGCTTATATATATAGTAATTGAGTTGGATCATTATGGAGCTTTAGTTCATATCGTACATAATAAGGGGTTCATGAGCTAGCAAGCACAATCCCAAACTTGAGCAATAATTATAACATGAGACACTGTTACCAAAAATAAATTGATGTCCAATGTTGTGAGGACAGATGGCGAGCACGCTATTACAGGGCCACTTTATAATATTGAGTTCAACCCAAACATTGGTGTTTAATCATGTTCATTAATTTGGTCTAGTCAAGGTGGATTATCTTGCCCTATCTGCAATACCACTTTTAGAAATTGGATGGTAACACTGCATGATTTTCAAGCTTGATCCAGTACTTGTTAATTATAAGGTGCATGACTGGCTAGCTTTTCTTCTTTGGCACTACTGTCAAGGTTTTTGTCAGGTGTTAATTAAGAATTTTCTTAAACTGATTTTAATTAATGGTAATTTTTTTATATTAATCTGGTCTATTTGAGAATTTCTTTTCCAGAGTCATGGTATTTGAGAAAAATCGAACCCTTATAATTCATACAAAAACACATATGTGCTGTTCAGGTAATATCTATTTTATTTCTTTTAGCCAATTTTTATTTTTATTTTTAAGCTTAAATTCTTAAAAGTTGGTTTATTCTGATTCTCCTTTTTATTTCAAAATGTCAACGACAAACTAAAGTCTTATCTTATTATGTGAGGTCGGCTATATGATTATACAATGTCATTGTAATTTAGTGACCAACTCTTTAGGTATTTTGTTCACCAATAGATCTTGTTCTTTGAGTTCTAAACAGTAAATAAAATTCATGAAGGATTTAAATGTTTAAAGACATGCAGCAGATTTTATTCAGACATATGTAATATGATATTCAGTTGAAAATATACTGAGTATTTAGGAAAATTTGATCATATTTATTATGATATTTTTACATCACAATAATAAAATATTTTTAAGAAATTTGAAATGGTGATTTGAAATCTATAGCTCAAATATATCTTATTTTAATGAAGTTAAGATTTAATTTACTGGTATATCCAAAAGAAATAGGGTATTTCCTAAAACAACACTTTATTTACCAATTGCTTATAAGTTAGGGGGATTTGCAGTTTAGTCCCTGGTAAGGGAAATTAATACTGAAAGGTCCCAATACATTCCAAAATAATTATAAAGTCCCAGGGGCCCTTTCCTGCAATTGTTTGCTTAACTTCAATGACCATTTTGCCCTCATTAAAGATGGTTGCCATCTCACTGGTCCCTACAGGGGACTATGCTTTCATCTTATGAGGGCAAAATGGTCATTGAAGATAAGCAAACAATTGCAGGAAAGGACCCCTGGGACTTTATAATTATTTTGGAATGTATTGGGACCTTCCAGTATTAATTTCCCTTACCAGGGACTAAACTGCAAATTTCCCTATAAGTTAATGCCCCAGTCCTCGAATTCAAACTCTTAAAAAGGTTTAGAGGAAAATTCACAATTCATTCAACATAGATTCAAATTGCGATTGTAAGAATATATGAATTGTTTTGATGTTGAAGACTATAAATTAACAACATCCAACATAACACATGTATAACTACTCTTCCATCATTTTTTAGGCCAAAGACTTTCCATTCTCAAACTCGTGCCATTGACACTTTTTAGTTATTAGTTTTGCTTTCTATTAGGTATGTAAATTGAGCATGTCATCTATAGATCTCACGATATTCTGGTTAGTCTTACGAAATCCTAGTGGATTTAAGCTTTATTAATGTAATTCATCATGTTATCCTTTGTAAGTTGTTTTTTATGCAAATACAGCATCTAACATTAATTATGTAAAAAACTATAAATACTTGGTTTGGTGATGACCAGATGATTTGACTGTGGTCTTATGGCTCTTGGATGAAATGTAAAATAAATTGAGAATTGTATGATTGGCACACCCTTATGTCATTCTTTCTCTCGAGGAGCTTTCTATTGGTTTCTAAGTGATCTAAATGTTATTAAATGTAATATGAACAAGGAAAAATAATTTTTGGTCTTCATATAAACGAGTGTGGATGCAAGAATGAGTGCAAATTTTAGTATTTTATAATGATAGGATAGTGAATGGAAGTGAATTTTTCTAAAACTGGATTAGGTTCAATCGTTGTTCTCTTAAGATTTACAAGGTGAGGTTCATGGGAAATCTTATTAAATAAGTAGCAAAACCTTTTCCCGCCTAATCTCCTTAACGTTGAAACCTGAAGAGCCGTGAGAGGAGTGTCCGGCTCCTGACTTGAATCACTGTTCATGAGCCGATGCTTTTTTATTTGAGCCATCAAATGAAAATTTGAATTTTCAGACCTCCCAAATTTTTCCCTCCAACATCCTTTTCAGTTTGAAATTTAAACGTGATAGGCCATTTCATTTTAAAAGGATCAACTTCTTATGTAAACCATTCTTTCTTTTGAATCTTCTCCCTCTACTTCTTCATATTTTCCCTGTGGGTCTTCGTCATCTTTGTTTTTTAGTATATCCCCAATATTTTTTTGCATCATGTTATCTGATTAGTTTCTGTCTTCGTCTTCATGTCTTTGCAGTTGTTGTCGGTATGAGCGATGGATTCTGTTTTGTTGTCTAATATTTCTCCTCTGATGGATGATGTAAGTGTGGTTGTGAAGATAGATCGATCTATTTCGCGTGAGATTATTCATTAAAGCGCTGTTCGTTCTCTGAAGGAGGCCGCGTCCGTCGATTTTGTTGTGTATGATCAAATGGTAATGGACTAGACTTCAAATCTCTTTCACTTTGTTATATCGCAGACATGTGCTAAGGGGTTCTGTTTTGTTCTCCTCAGGGGACACGCATGATGGTCAAGTTGGTCTCAATGGCAGCCCAAACGAGGTTTCTCCCCATGGTCTCACCTGAAAGTGTCTACGAGATCATTTATCCAGTTGTTGAAGATGGCGTTGAGGGAGTGCATGATGGGTTCCACCTGATTTTAAATGACGGTTCTGACCTTAAGGTAGCTTTTGGATGTTGAGGGATTGATGAATCATGAACTAATGAGTTCTTAAGACAGGAAATAGTGTTGTTTTATAATCTGGATTTGTTAGTTATGTTTGTTTTATGTGTAATACTGTTTATGCTTCTGTTGTTTATGTTAGTTTTGGTGTTTTACTACTGAACTGATTTCATTATGTTGTTCATGGTTATGTTTCGTTAGACATGTTCATCAAGTTGAGCTGTAGCCACAAATTGCCATTAAGCCCAGAATATATTATGTTTTACCTCCTTATTAAAATGTTTGTTTGCTTGGGCCTTCATGAGTGAAGCCCAAAATATATTATTCATGTTTCATAAACATTTGACATGCGTTGGAATTAATATGTGGCCTTTTGGCTCTAGACAAAATTAACAAGGAGGCAAAAGGCCTTTTGGCCTTTTGGCCTTTTGGCTCTGCTGTGGTGCCTGCTACACGTCAAAACTACTTTACTTCTTGCATCAGATCAGTCAACCTTCATACGGTGTTTTCTATTTTCTTGCTGCATTACTTTTACTTCTGCACACTTTTTGTATCTCTGTGGTTTACTCTCTGTGTTTGGTTCTTGAGACCTTCCAACCAAAATGTCTTATGTCTTGTAAGCTTTTAAACGAACTCACCGATGGGTCTGAACTGTGGAAGATTGTTGTCCGTGTTCACAGACGCTGGAATCTCTATGACAAAACTGCCCCAGACGAGCTTTTCTTTGTGACAATGGTTTTGCTCGATGAAGAGGTATTTGATGATTTATTCTGCTTGAGTTGTTCTTTTAGCCAGTATATGCTTGCTTAGACTTCTTTTTCATATAATCGCTACCGAAATAGGATATTCTTAGTTTGTTAAGGCCTGGACTATTGTGATAGGGTACTAAGATCCAGGCAAGCGCTATTGGCAAAGCTTTGGCCGAGAAGTTTTTAGCAGCTGTTAATGAGAAGAAAATATACAGGATTGAAAACTTTGGAGTTTCTAGGAACACTTTGAACTATGGAGCGACCACCCATCAATTCAAAATAACTTTTAATACCAAAACCTTTGTCGCTGAGGAGGAAGCTAACATCCCTTTAAAGGTTTTCACTTTCAAGCCAATAGCTGAAATTATTGCTATACCTGCTGATGTTAAAGTTGAAAAATTAATAGGTACCTTATTTTTAAATGTTAAGCTTTCAGTGCTCTAATTTTTTTACATAAGAAATTTCAATGTCATGCACTTTTGGTGCTCTAATTGTTTTGGGTGACACCTCAAATGCACAAACAACAACAAATGTTGTCTACAAGGAGGTCTTTACAAATATCAACAATAAATGCAGATGAGTTCACGCTATTATGCGAGGTATGCCATCTTCTACATCACTTCTTCTTTATCCAAAATCATGACTTTAAAAATAAATTGATCACACCATAATTAACATATACTTCAAAATCCTTTTATTTCAGGACAAGTTAATGTAGTATTTTGTGTGGAATCAAACTATGCTTTTGGTGACAGATTCCTTCTTTATATTCCATCTAATGTTGTGCTACGTCAGACATTTAAAGACTGCAATTTGGATGGTTTTTGGATTAGAATCGTAGTTGTTAATTGTGTAGGTAATCAAAGATGTTTTGAAGGAAAAATTTGCTGTTTTTTGGTGATCATGTAATTTGTCGTTTTGTGGACACCAACATTTGCCAGGTTGTTATACCAAAAGACATCAATCACTTACACGTTAATTGTGTATTATTTTTTAACTTCATTGTTGTTTCTTTCATTCTGCCTTTAAAACAAAATCTTCCGTGCAACGCACGGGAGAAAAAACTTGTTATAAAAGTACCCTTTAAAGAATTCCTCTGAACTAGGTTTTAGGATTCGAATAATCAATATCGGAATCCCGCATATCAATTCTCCCATACCAAGTTGATTAACCAATGAATGGACTTATTAATTGTAAGTGTCTTTAGATCCAACAATTGGCATCGCACATTGACACTTGATTAATTATAGAGTTTTAATTCATTATTAGTGGTATTACTGATAAACTCCATAATTTCACACATTTCATCTCTATTTCCTTCTAGTTCACACTCTTTTTGATGATACATAGAGAACAAAACACACAAATATTACTAGAAAGTGATTCAAATAGAAAAACCATTCATTTGTGTGAAATTTGGAGTTTAATGCTTGTATATTTGAGAAATGGAAACTCTTCAACCCTCTTTCTAGCTTGTGTAGGAAGAGGTAGACAGGTGTTAAAAGCTTGATGAAGCCCAAGTGATGCAACAAAGGAGAAAAAGGAGCAAAGGAGAGCTAAACTTAAAATCAAAGGTTGTTTGCCAGCGGCACGCCAACTGGCGAGCCACTGCATCATCATAAAGCCAACTGGCATGCAACTGGCGTGTCGTCTCTGTAATCTCGCCAGTGGCTCGCCCACTGGCGAGCGACTGGCGAGCATAACTCGCAGCTGCGCGTTTTGACATATTTCTTAGCATATAAAAAGGGAAAGTTGGATATTTTCAAGTGGAGGCAGAAAAACACGACTTGGCACACCTCTAGGGCACATTTTTGGAGTCTTGAAGAGCTTGAAGATCATTGGGAAAACTTGGGATTCAAGTGGGAAGCTTAGAGAGATTTGAGCTTTCTTCATTTGTGGTTGTATATCTTCTTCCCTCTTCTTCATATCTCTTCAATGAACTAATTCATAGTTTTAGGGTTTGTTTTATTTATATTTATGTGTAACTAAAACCCTAATCTAGGGTTGTTATGAACCTATTTATGGATTGAACCATCTACTCTCTCTTTCTTTAAGTAATTAATGAAGTATATGTGTAGTTTTTATCTTGCTCTCTATTTTTTTTAAGTGCTTGATCACCACTTAATTAGTTAAATGAAATATGACTTGGGAAAGTGTATTTTGTTTTAGAACTTGGATAAAAGCATGTTGGACTTGAAGTTTATAATTTTAAATGGAAGGTTTGTTGATAACATGGAGATATAGTTATTGACCTAACATAGTCATAATTAGGGTGGTTAAGGAAAAGAGCTAGCATTTATTGTGACAAGAGATTGTGCAATAAATGCTAGCATAAATTTGATCTTGACTTGGGAAAGTTTTTTCAAATGATTTTGAACCCTAGACTTGCACATATGTTCATTTAATCACTTAAAAAGGAGAGGGAAACCTTGGTTCATGAAGTAAATAGGGGATTAGCAACCCTAGGCCTTAATCATCATTGTTAACCTGTGTTTGAAACTCCAACTCTTTTTACATTTCTATTTTAAACTCTTCTCTTACTTGAACAACAAACTCTCAATATGTTTTTACTTAAGACAATTAATGATATAATTAGCGCTAATCACGTTGTTTAAACTACAATCTCTGTGGAACGACAACATTTTACTATACTACTTTTTGACGACCCGTATGCTTACGGAAGCGCACAAAATTCGCGTTAAGTCAATTACATTCAATGACTTAGGACTAAAGAGATTGAAGTACTATGTCTCTCATGCCACTAACAAATTTATTAATAAAAGCTTTCTACTAATTAATTAGCACATTATTATAGCAAACCTTGAGGCTATATTTTAGTCAAATAGTTAAATAATGACCATCCATCTCATTAGATATTGTTTATAACCACTTAGGAAAAATGTGTTTTCTTTAGGTTCTCTAATATACCACATCCCACCATTGGCAAGTCTAATGCCTCCACTCATAGACTCATTCATTTAAGTATTATCATAGCCTCTTATACTATGATTGAGGATTAACAATGCTTGTTCAATCACAATCAAACTTCAATAATCAAACTACGTAGCCAACATTTTTAATAGAGAGAAATAAATGAAACTATAAGAAACAAAGATAATATCATACATTTTGAGAAGCACAAATCCTCATAAAAAATCCAAACACTATCAAAGAAAAACAATTTATCAATGCTCATTTTGGGCTTATACCGGTGCTTCATGAGCGCCAGTATAGTCAGCGCTGGTATATGCCAAATTCATAAACTGCATACTCCACACATAGGCATGTTACATTTAAATGAAATATGCAACCTATATATAGATATTAAGACAGTCTATTTTTTAATAAAAAATAGGCCATTCTTATACAGTGTTTAAATCGCCGGTATAACTAATTTGTAATTTTTTATGAAAAATAATTTTCGCAAGGCTGTATAAGCAGCTATTTATTATAAAAAAAATAGTTGACACAAATAATGGCGCTTAAAGTGCTGGTATAATTAATGTGAAATTTTTTAAAAAATGATTTGATATGTGCCTAGGTATTTGTGCCAACTATTTTGTATTGAAAATATTTTTTTTATAACAAATACCGTTTTACCAGCGCCATCCTTGTTTGAGCGTCTAACCCCTTTTCGTAGTAGTGAAATCACAAACTAGCATCGGGTTATATCATTAATTGTAAATATAAGTAAATGAGTTCAATTACAAATTACAAAATATGGACCTAGGATTGGAAAGAAGAAATGATGAAACACATAAAACCCCTTTGAAACTTGGAACTCGTGTCTCTTCACCAATCTTCAAGACTCAAGACTTGGAAACCCTTACTTCTCATAACATTAGTAATATCCCCAAATGAAAGGAAACTTATGGCCATTAAGTGTGGGTGTGGAAAGAAATGTTGGAAATGAAAAGAAGATGGAATAAAATGGAGGCTAGGATAGAGAAAATAGAAGAGGAGAAGAGAATGGAAATAGGAAAAGATGATTAGGGTTTAAGTATTTTAAGTCTAGAATAAGTTTGCATTGAGTCAAATTAGAAATTATTTGGGTTAGATTAGGTTTGAAAAAACAAGCAAAAACACAAGATTTCATGACGAACTAGGAATCGGTTCAATTTTTGTAGGTTCACTGTATGTAGGTTTATCATGACTTGGGCGTTTTAACGTTTTTCTTGAACGTTTTGGGCCCTTTGCAGTAATTTTTACAATTAATCCAGTAGCTTGTATTTTAACGTTTTTCTTGAACATTCAGCTTCTTACCCCAATTTCTCCCATTTTCAAGATTTCTACAATATAACATTGTCATAACATCAAGCAAGGTGAATAATAGTAATCAAGTACTAAATCAAAAGTAATCACAAAAACATTCCAAAAATGTCTTTTTGTCACTAAATGTGCACGTAATTACTCTGATCTAGAACATAACTAATTTCTTTAAAAGATATTTAATAATGCTCAAATAACATGATAAAAGACTTCAAAATAATATGAAATATGTGCAAAATCATAGGATTTGTCACCAAACATGTCCTTAAAAGTGGATAAATTTAGTTTAATCTTATATCGTTCAAAGAAATCAATGGGAAGATTAGAGTCATCCTAGTTGACAGTTATCGACCCACAATTCAGATTAATCGTTTATTTAGATATATGATAATATGACAAAAAAAGTTTAATATATAATCGGAGCGAAATGGGTATAAGAAAAATACTAGATAACTGAATACATTAGTCGTACTTGTTCAAGTACAAAATCATTAAAGCTGAAACTATCCTCACCATTTACATATTATATGTCCGAGGCAAGATCTAAGAAATAAATACAACTTAACCCCATTATTCGTCATTAGCTCACAATTGTATATTGAAAGTGCTTAAGTTCATGGTATTATTTTTTATATCATGGACCGACAGAAGATTGATTGTTTCTGTGCCATTAATGAAGGGGACAACCTCTTTGATTCCTCACTGATCTTGCAGATAAATGTCTCTCTATCTCACTCTATAATATCATCTCCTTCTTCAACTCATATAATGCATACATAAAATATATGCGTGTGTGTGTATTTCCCATTTGTGCACATCTCTCTCTCTCTCTCATATTACTGCACCATTATATAAGACCCTTATATACCACCACACTTACAAGTCTCTCTCTTTTAATATCACTCCCTTCCTTGAAGTAAAGCATCGATCTTTTTCCCTCTTAGCCATGAGCTTCCACCCTAATACTTCTCTTCACTTAAATCTCCCAGCAGATGACAACAATAATACTCCATTTCTGAACCTAAATCTTCTTCTCGAACCTTCTGCTGCTGCTTCTTCATGTTCACCAACAGGTTCAAACTCCAAGGAGCCCAGAGTATTCTCATGTAATTATTGCCAGAGAAAATTCTATAGCTCTCAAGCTCTTGGGGGTCACCAAAATGCTCACAAGCTTGAACGAACCCTAGCCAAGAAAAGCAGAGAGCTTATAAGTAATTTTCCATCATCTTCCATTGAACCCTACAACAATTATAGTGGAGGGTCAGGAGGATCACACCGCTATCTCGGTGGTCATCGGATCGGGTCACCGGATCTTGGCATGTTCATGAACAACCATAGTCAAGGTGGAAGGACAAGGGATTTTAGCTATGGTTCCAAGGAAATTGTTCAGGATCAAGATATTAGCCAGCTTGACCTCTCTTTAAGGCTCTAGTGATCGAAAAACGTCAGACGATATGCTAATTAAAAGAAGGTGAAGTGGTTCATGATGATGATTTGTAGGAATTAAGCTATATTAATGATGATATTGAAATTATGAGTGCTATAATTTAGCTTTCAATTACGATGGTCTATGTACTGAGTATTATTGGCTTGTTTGTTTCTATATTGTAAGCATATATGGGAGAATTTCATCTATTATTGAAACATATATATAAGAGATATATTCTATTAGAGATGGAGAACCATTTGATTGAATAAAAACAGGCAACAAAACAAAAAAAAAAAAGCAAGAGGCCCCATGACAAATGCTATCTTATTTTCTATTATGATTACATTTTGTGCTTTGGTTTAACAGTTTCATTCTATAATTCATTAGTTTCAAGGAAGACAGGAGTCGTACTTCTCGTATTAGGGTAATAAGAACAATATATGAAGGCGCACAATTCAAGGATTTAGGGAGTGCCCATAATTGCGTAGTTATGGAGTAATGTGGAAATGGCATATTTCATCTCCAGTTTCCTTTTCCACTTGAAGACACAACACATATCAACTACACAACGCGCACATCCAACCACAAATATATAAAATATAAAAATTTATGAGAAGTATTTATAATATACTCCGTATGTGTGTGTGTGTAAGTGATTAATTAGTGTATGTGTGTATCTGATAACGTTCATGTTCATACCTGCAGATGGAATATTTAGCTCAAGATTTTACTTTTGCAGATATCTAAACTGATCAATACACACAACTAGAACATGATTTACTCTTCTTTATGTCTTGGTTCTTCAATGATGAGAACTTTAAAGTTCATGTATTTGCACTTGGATGAACGCATTACACACACACACTCCTGTGTGTGTGTGTGTGTGTGTGTGAATAATGAAGATCTTTATTTGAAAATTCATTATTAGTTGATATCTCAGTTCCTCATTCTGATGACATATGCATGCGGCTTCTCTTGCTTTTGAATGTGCTAATAATTTGTCTCTTTTACAAAAATAATGAAAAGGATGATGGAAAACATAAGTGTCACAGTTACATCAGAAAAATTAAAAACATTCATGTATGGCCAATAATGAATAATGGTCTTGTATCACCTCAGCAGACTGCGTATTCGTAATTATCTAGCACAGAAGGATTTTTTTGTTAAAACTTTGAGACATCTATAACCAGATATTATTTAGTAATTTGTTAATTGTTAACTAGTCTTCTTCTGTTTAACAATATTATCAAATATTTTTTTTAATATATATTATGAAGCTTTGAATTGTGATACATCTGAATGTTATATATTTTAATACTACCCCTTACTTAAAATAGGACTTACGGGCTTAGTTGATTTTTTTTTAAAATCTTAAAAAAGATAAATAAGTTATTTATAAATTTATTTGATTGAATGTTTTCTTTCAGCAAATTTATCTGACATATTGATTACTATATAATCTAATACTACATATATAAATGAAGTTAACAAAGTCTTATATTTTTAGTAAATGAGGAAGTATGTCACAAATAATAAGTTACCTTTTGTTGACGACAATTCCATATTATACTTCAATTTTTTTGAACGTTGAACATTCTTTAAAATTGTATTAGTATTATAACAAGTATAGCAATAGCTTAGCTTCTAATCTCAAATAGCCTGGTCTTAATTTTTGGGTATTACAAATTACAAATATATGTCTTATTCAGCCTAAAAGAAAAAGGAATATATATAATAGTCTTCCACGGTAATAAACTAGCAATAATTTGGCCACGCAGGTGCACTTGCTCGTGTGGACCATAATACTCCCTCAGGTCTTAAATAAAGATCTATGGGGAGATTAGTTTGCTTGTAGAATATGAGACGACATTTTTCTAATTGCTTTCACTTTGTGCCCAAACTAACCCTATATATAAAAATGCCACTGAATAATTAAAAACCAACAGGGTTTGGAAAATGTTCATGTGTGTGTATATATGATTTAATTTTAACAATTTGACTAACTTTTTTAATCAAATCAAAGTAGATAAATTTGTCTTATGTACAAGGAAGATTATGAAGTAATTGTTCTTGTCTAAAGGGAAAATGACAAAAAAATTCTTCCCAATACCCAAAAGGACAAGTAAGTAACATAAACTTCTAAAATGACTATGAAGGAACCAGACACCTACCTGATATTTCCAAATGTTGCGAAAAGATTTGATTGTCCTCATCCCAAAACATAAATTACAACCTACTCTGAACCCAACAATTACATCATACTGATTAACTATTGCAGCGTACTTATTAACAATTCCATCATACCGATTAACAGTTGAAGCATACCCATTAACATTTAATTTTCTTGGTAACAAACGCGTGTACTCCGATCCGTATTAACATTTGAATCCTACCCATTAACTATTTGACAAATCCTTGGATTGTATGTTTTTAGTGTGCTAAATTGAAGTTATTAACATTTCAGAGATGCAATATTGAATTAAAATGCATTGATTATAATTTAATTGAATTAAAAATGATTTTGAGTAAAAAGGGTCAAATAAGGGCATAATAGTCACATTTAATTGTTTATCTTAAATGATTAATTTTTGGGATGAAAGGTATTATGTTGTTGTAAATTTTCCCTTGCAGAAAGTGAAGAAAATGAGCTGAAATTGCTATTCTGAGCATTTGGAGAAAATTACAGAATCGGCCCAGAATTCTGAAAATGCTCCATAACAGTCCTGGGACAATTACAGAATCAGACCCAACATTTCCAGAAATTGCAGAACAGCCCCTCCTGCGAACTGCTACAGAACAGCTTCGGGTTTTGCTTATTTTTTGACTATTTTGACCCCAATTTGGACCCAAATCAAACCCAAAACACTAAGTCCAAGTCCCAATTGATATTAGATGGAAAAATAGGTTTAGAAAGCTAAGTTTTGGGGGGTTGGGTGCTCCCCAAAACCCTAGTTCCCTTCATTCTCTTCATCCTCTTCTCTTCACTTCTCATCCCATTTCTTCAATCTTCCACCTTCCTTCCCCCATCCATGCCTCAATAAAGTTCCTCTTTGCTCTTGGAGTTGATGGGAAGTGGCTTGAGCTATGGTTCTTCAAAGGGGAGTCCTAATTCCTTTCCTTTCTCTTTATATTTTTGATTGCCTAGGTTTAGGTTTACCATTTATGTTTTGAGATTGGACTGGATTTGGTTTTTATTGTGAGTATTTGTGATTTTGGTTTGTAATGAAAGATTTGTACTCATCAATATACATGATCATGTATATGTTCATTATGGTTCATTTGATATCTTTCTATTTATTCATGGTATTGGTAGATAGTTTGATTAAATTGGATTATAATTGAACCTAAATCATTACTAGCCACTAATCACACTCTAGGGTAATTAATATGCCTATTTGAATGGGTTCATGAGACTAGGCATTAGACTTACCGGTTGGTGAGGTTTGGTACTTTAGGAAACTTAGAGAAACTCAAAGTGAACCTATTAATTGCTTGAATAAAATTGGACTTCAATCGTTAGATTTTATTTTATTATGTGGGGTTCCAATAGTGAATTAAAATCTTAGAATTAATTAAGTGGCGATTTGGGGTCCCGGTCGTAGGATTAATAGTTCCTTGCAAGTAATAGGTTCACAAGCACTAAAGAGCTTAACAATGCCTAATTGGATGAGGTCTCAACATTTAGGTATTGGACTCATGGGTCCATGAGGTTTGGAAAATTAGGAAATTAGTGCATTAAACTCCCCAAAATATTTAGAAAGCTATGATAGTCATTTAAAGTCATTTCCAAGAGCAATTCACATCCATTACACCCTTTTATCCAAAAATACCAAAAATATTTATTTGTTTTGCATCCTTCATTCCATCTTTAAAAAATGAACAAAATATATTTTCTTTACCCAAATTCATCTTGCATTGCATCTTTTATTAGGGTAGTTTAATTAAACAAGGCTCCCTTGAGAACAATACCCGGGGTAACTTCCGCTTACCTTGAGGTACTAAAATTTCTTGAAGGACTAGACCCAAGACACACTACACCGACCGCAAAATCGGTGTCCTTCACTATTGCAGTGTACCTATTAACAATTTCATCATACTCATTAACAGTTGAAGCATGTCCATTTTTCATCCTTTTGTTTAGTAAAGGGTAATCAAGTATTTTTGTAACATTTGGAAATATCAGGTAAGTACCTGGTTCCTTCATAGTCCTTTTATAAGTTTAGATTCCTTACTTGTCCCTTTGGGTATTTGGAGGGATTTTTTTGTCATTTTCTCTTGTCTAAATGTAGGAACAAATAGAGATAGTTGTGTTTATTTAAAATATAAAACATGTCTCCCAAAAATAAGATTTAGGTTTTATTGTAAATTCTCCCTAATGAATTTGACATAGCAAGAAAATTTTTTCATACAAAATAGTTTCCAATCAAATGATCAAAAAGGAAAATTATACATATCTTTTTACAAAATGCTTACTTAACATTAATTTTTTTAAATCTTTATAAATTGTTTATTACCTAGCTTGTATACATATTTAAAAATGGAGAGTTAATAAATACTCCCTCCAGTCCCTAATGTAAGAGCTAGCCGTCAAAAAAACGCTTCTTAAGAAAACATGTGAATGTTAGTTGGGTGTCTGAAGTTAATGCTTCTTTTCCGAAATTGCCCATATTTATTATGGTACTTTTAAGAGAGAGAAATACATAAGAATTAATAAATATGAAAGAGAGTTAGGGGTAAAGTAGGAAAAAATGAATTAAATGAAGAGAGAATATGGGGTGAGCTCTTACATTAGAGACCAAAACCATTCAAATTTTGGGCTCTTACATTAGGGACCGGAGGGAGTAATAGCTAGTCATAGTGCACGCGCCCGCGCGTGTGATTAAATGTCGATTATAACATCACGTGGTTGACTAATATATATAGTTTTGGTACACATCCAAGACCTAAATTTTGATGTTTCAAGGAATTATACATATATTGGAATTGATTTCCTTGTGTCACATTGTAGTGACAGTAAATCATAACCTATTATTGGTTTAGATTGTTGAAGATGAGACGTTCAATATCTACTGATATATATGGATATTACTCCCACTCCACTCAACGGTAACAGATTGAGCACATGATGGAACTCACAAACCTTAATTTCTATATTAAAAAATTCTCATTTATTTACATTATTGCACATATACATCGACTGGCTGGCCTTTTGTTTTTGTACTATTTTACGATTATCACCACACAACCTCAAATTCAATTAAGGAAAATTGGTGCAACATTGATGTTACGTTATCATGCACATCTAATTAAGTTATAAATCACATATTCAAACATTATTGTATAACATATATAGTATCGCGGAAATATAATGAAAAATCATGAAACTAAATTTTCAGGGATATAAATACAAGTTCTGATAAAAGAGAATATAAATACAAGTGTTTTGGCTACATGCGTTGGATTCTTTGTTTTCATTCCTATAAAAAGAGAATATAAATACAATTGTTTTTGCTACATGCGTTGGATTGATCTTTGTTTCCTCCCTATCTCCTCTTTATTTTGTTGGAGATGCTTTTTAATTGGGTTAGGCTTCTTTCTTGATCTTTTTGATCTTATCTTTTCCAAAATGCATATAATATAAAGGGTTAAGATGAAAAAATACTGATCATGTGATTTTTTTGGAGCAAAAGTACTTATAACATTTCAAAAGAGGTTGGGCTAAAGTAACCACAACATTTGTTTTGAAATGTTATGGGTACTTTTGCATCAAACCTATAATTACATGAGTACTTTTGCATAAAAAGAAACACATGAGTACTTTTGCATCAAAAAAATCACATGAGTACTTTTGCACCTTACCTATAATTACATAGGTATTTTGCACCTTAACCTTAAATATAAGTATACTTCATATTGTGCATGTTTGATTTAAAAAGGATAAGATCATTTGATTAATTAGGATATATTTAAACCAATGCTTGTAAAATAAACTTATAAACTTTGATACAATTACATAGGTTGCAAAATTACAAATCAAAGTGTCTAATTAGGCCAATCCTTTATGACTCTAAGTTATTTGAAAACTAATTAACAACAGCACATCAGTTACAATAGTTTCCAAAAAACGCTTTTTTCAAATATTCTATTTGTTTGTAAAAGAAATTTTTTATGCATATTGAAATATATTAAATTTAATTTAATTTTAAAAATTTTTATGCAGTTTTTTATGAAAACTGATTGACTAATTATGCATATGATATTTTTATTTTTGAAAGTTGTATTTCTATTTTAAAATGTTTTATTTATATATTTAATTATATCATTAGCTTCATATTGTTCCAATTTTATACCAATAGAATCACTTGAACCTTGGATATTTTTATGATTTTTTGAGTGCAACTATCAGGATTTTCGCTATATGCCATGCTACTATATTCAAAGAACCAACCTCTATGGTAGTCATTTATTATCTATTTACTATTTGTAACCGGTAAATGCTGTTATTTTCTTTAATATCATTTTGTCCAAAAATATGATCACTTCAACTTCAAATTTAAAAATTTATTTGATGAGAAAAACTAAAATTGAAAAGTATAAATCAAGCCAGATGGAAGCTGAGAAAATAGAATCAAAAGGAAGGAAAACGATGCAGAAGATGTATATAAATATAATCCTTTAATTTGATCTTTCACACGGTAATAAAGTCAAATGATTGTAATGTGTGTATGAGTAAATCGACTGTGAAATAAAGCTATTGATGAGGTATAATACATATTCGTACATCAAATTTAAACCAGACAAGGATTGTTACCGAGTACTATGAAAACCCTCATTATGGGTACGAGATGGTCGGCCATGATCACAAGTTATAGGTATAGTGCAAATATTAGGTGCCTCTTTAAGCTTATAATCCTAGCTAGCTACTCCTCCATATATCACTACTTGATCACTCTCTATATTTTCTCTTTCTCTTTTAATTCCTTCCTCTCATCATCTATCAGTTCAGTTTTAGATATATAATAATAATGATAATCTCATCATCACTATCAATCACATTATTATTATGTGCATAATTTCTGTGCTTCTGTGGTCCATCCATTAATTCTTGACTATATGAGACTATCTCCAATATGAATCCTTTTTATGTGGGGTATAAGTAATAATAATAAAAAACAAAGTGGTAGAATTCTAGATATGTAGCCTATAGGCTTGAGTTTTCATCTTTACAGCTTTTGATAAAAAGGAAACAAGTCTTTCTTTTCTTGTTCCAGTTATATATATATAGATGGCAACAAGTGGTATATTAGAATATCTCTTGTATACATGTATGTTTTTGTTTCTAAGACACTAGTAACTTGAGACTCTTTATTTTTTCAACCTAAAAAAAGTGATAGATAATCTGTTGATGAGTGAAACATCATAGTGAAGAAATAATTTCAATACGTAAAGTCAACTACAAGGTTAACATAGTCACGTCCTCTAAATAATTTATTTTTCTTTTCATGAAGATTAATATAAACGAATTGAAGCTGTATCTCACTAACAGATATGAGAAAAGTCTCATCACAACAAAGTGGTGGTTTACACATTGTTAGTCAGCATGTCACTATCATATTTATTTTATTGTGTACTGATTTTCTGGAAGTCATGTGAAATTTCAACAAAACAAATTTAATTAGATTGAGCCACACTGACGATACAGGCGTAAAGTATGGCGACAAATTTTCTCTATACAACTCAAATTTGAGACTTTAGTTTCAAGAAACAAGGATTGAATCACTTTAACTATCTGAATCATTAACACCTGTCATTATCATTTTGTTGCCAAGAAGTGTGTTTCGTAATGTAGGGTTTGGAGATAACCTAGGCCATACGATTTGGCTTTTTTACATTCCTATATTGTAGTGTACGTACCGATATTTGGGAAACTCTTGTGGTACTGAGTATGAGTACCATTAATCTTACTTTTGTTCCATTAATATTACACTCTAGTAAAGTTGAGTAGTGTTGGTTTTCTGTTTTAGAGGGTTCTAAATTTGAATCCCATTGAGATTGGGTGCATTTTAAGTTAAAGGAAAATAATAGTACTGGGCTATTTCAGCAATTGATGAAGGCATTAATTGTAATGAACATATTGTCTTTTTCCAATCAATCATTAGTCTTATAATGTATCAGAATTTTGTTATTGCATTTATATACTTTCTTCTAACATTGATCTCCACAACACTTTTAAAATAAACTTGATACATAGCGACGATGCCTTAATCAATACCCCCTTTTGCCTCTAGTTTTAAAATATATGATTTATTTACTTTGAATAAAGGGTGTTATTTCAATTATTCATGACATGTTTTCTCTTAAAGCATCATACCATATTCTTTAATACTCTCTCAGTTCTTAAATATAAGATCACTTAATTTATTTAGATTAAGGATGTTAGTTAAGTCAGTTATTATCACTGAATATTTACCAATATATTCATCCTAACCATATATTGTTATGCCCATTTCCTTTCTTATTTGTTTATTATTGACAAACATTTGTAGCATTATTTTGGAAAAAAAGTTATGAAAAATTAGAAAGTGATATTATATGTAGGAAAAAATTAAAATTTGAAAGTGATTTTATATTTAGGGATAATTAGAAATTGCATTTGTAGGGTTATCCATTTTATCTTATTTGATTACTATTATTGAGAATGGGTGAAGGACCAATTTTGATACATAGCTATTGCCCAATGAAAAAAAATAGTACATAGCTATTTAAAAGGTCACAAATAATTCTCAACTATTGGACATTAAATCAAAAATGATATTTCACTAATATGAAAATAAGATTATACTTGAAAAGTTCAAAATGCCTTTATAAATAAAATTTAACAAAACATATTTTCGTCCTCCTTCCTCGCTAATTCTTTTCTCTTTTTATTTCATTCATTTCCCATTTTTTATTTCATGTTTTTTCGTTGCTTTCTTCAATTTGTATGCTTGGTTATGTGACCTTTAAATCTTTATCTATTATCTGGGCATTTCGATTTGCTTATGTTCGTTTATTTTGATGAATTTTTCTGTTTTGTTTTATTTATAAGGGCATTTTGGACTTTTCAAGTGTAATCTTATTGTCATATTAGTGAAATATCATTTTTATCCAATGTCCAACAATTGAGAATCATTTGTGACCTTTTAAATGGTTATGTACTATTTTTGATTCTTGGACAAAAGTTTCAAAATTGAGTCTTCACCCTATTGAGAATACATCAATTAAAGCAAATTAGAAAAAATTGAAAAAAGTTAATAAGTTTTATATATATAGTTAAGATCAACTCTTCAACTATTTCATATGTTAAAAATAGAAGGAAGTATGAATATTTTTTTGGACCAAATCTATTGGAATCTAACATGATAAAAAATCTACCATCATATGATTTATCATAAAAATATGTTAATTTTGCAAAAAAAATTATAAAAATATAATGTATATATTAATCAATTTTTTCTTAAAAAATTATGAACATAATATAATTTTCAAGAAGGTTGATATATATATATATGAGGAAGAAGAGTTAAAACGTTCAAGTCTCCGAGGGCAAACTTCTTCAAGTATTTATTTGATACTACTTATATTATGTCGCTAACTCGGCCAATTTTTTTCATAATTGATCATCCTTCTCCGATAATAATAAAGTTTTTTATTATTGGAAAGTTTTCAGCATATCAATGCTGGAATTGAACTGAAGTTTAACATATCATATAAAAAGTCAATGCTGTTTCTTGACCAAAAAAAGAAGGCAAAGCTGTTTATTTAAATAGAAGTTTCTATCTCGTCCCTTAAACAAGTGGTTGGGGTTCGATCCCTAACTCTTGCGAATGGAGCAAACTCACAGGCCAGCTGTCTACCCCCTATATGGGACTTCAGAACAGCGAGAGATTAGTCTCACTTGACACGCGGGTCAGGATACCCTTGGGTAACAAAAAAAAATAAAATAAAAAATAAATAGAAGTTTCTATTTGAGGATAGGAGTTTGGGGCATTACTCATCAGCCTATGTGCCAAACTTGTGGGCCGCCGTGTCCAATATTTGGGCCTGACATTTTGATTAGGCTGCCGTCTCCCCTATTCAATCTAAGCATGAAATTATATTCCGAGATGAAAAACTTCATCATTAACCATGAATTTATTTCTTCATTATTTTTAGATTTTTTTTTCTTAATCAAGACGGTTTCTATCTCTTAGATGACACTTATATCAATGTAACATAAACAAGGACAAAATACGCTTTGAACTTATGCTGGTCATTTCCATTGTGAATGTGAAGATATTCTTGGTAAGAAATATATAAGCACATTTGTATAGCGTGCTTTGACACTCAAATCATCCAAAATTTTATTATTTAAAAAAATTTCTAAGCCAATAATAGGGAGCTACCAATGAACTTTTCAAACAGAATTATTATAATTTTCTCCTGAAGAGAACTTCGGTGGGACAATCTGGATTAAAGCAAGGGAAATCTTTCACTAAGAACTAGATTAAAAAAGTTACTTTTTAAATAATCAAATAACAAATCGTAATTGAATTATTCTACGGTGGTAACATGTTGCGTGCGTCCAATTGGTTCTCTTTAAATAGTCCAACGCAAAAGGCAAAACTTGCTCTCGCGCATGTGTGTGTGTGATCCTGAAACCATATTCTATTTCTCATTCATTACCAAGCTCCATGGACATTTTATTAAACAAGATATGTCATATGAACCCATCACACCAACTTCAAATCAACACATTCAAGAATGTAATGCACACAAATAATATACATCCAAACTTAGGAAAAATGCAGTGCTGCAGAATGAATTATGACTTGACAGTGCACTCAAGAGGAAGGCCCTGAAGGAAACGCTTATAGTCAGAACAATAATCATAGATCATCATCTTCTTCTTCACCCACCTCAGCCTTCTCTGATCATTACCATCCAGCTGCTGAGAGAGCCAGGCATTAGCAGAAGAGATACTTGAAGTGCAAGATGAAACTCCATTATAGTACACACAAGCATTCTTGGCATTGAAGTTTCTATAAGAAGCTGCGAATGGAGCTTTGGACCAATCTGTCTTCACAAGTCCTCCTCTTGTTGCCCAATCATCTGCATTCCACAGACTTGAATATAATCTCATAGGTTGGTTCTTTGGATATGGCACACCCACACCTTCCATGTTCTTGAACTCCCTTATTGGTCTCCCATCAACATAGAATCTGAAATATTAAAATAAATCAGTTTAGATATGAGAATAATGGCCAAGCTGTTTATTTTGTATAATTAAAGATTGTGTTTTAACTTTGAAGATACTTCAGTAAACGGGCTTTGCAATCTAGTCCTTTTAGACCTGAGCTCGTTAAGGCCCGGCCCGCTTTGTACTTGTAAAGTTTTTCTTAGTAAGAGTATAAGAGTGAGTGTGTGTGTAATTTTAAATAATCCCTGTGGATGTAGCATTCTTCTAATGTTTACTTTTCTAATAATCGAAGAAATTATTAATGTTTTTTTCCTCTAAAATATAATAATTAACATCCTAGAGTTATGATAGTAATTATTAGGCATAATTAATTTCAGTCCCACCTAAGACACATAATATTGGAAATGTCACACTAATTGGCCATATTAAGGTAGTGTATCAAGGGGTCTTACTTTAATTATGTTAAAACATAAAAATACTTTTATGCCCTTTAACTTTACTTTTTTAATAACAAATAAAAGGGGAAAAAAAAGCGAAGAGGGGCATAAGAATCTTTTTGTAATTAAAGTAAGGTCTCTTGGAATCCTAATTTAATTTGACAAATTCGTGACCTTTCCAATATAAAGTGTCTTAGGTAGTACCTGAAATTAATTTTTCCAAAATATTTTAATGTGCTGAATGTAATAAAGAGTACTTTATAATAGTAGGTGTTACTAAAAAAATGGTTTCAAAATTATTAGACGGCAAAAAATATTGCTTCAGGATTTTAGGTGTTGGATACGTTATTTAAGGCTTAATATCGTAAGGATGACCATGAATATACTTACACAATGTGTTGAGGATTCCAAAGAAAGGAATAAGTGTGAAAATCTGCAGTAGGGTCGAACCAAAGATAGAATTGTTGCTCTCTGTCACCTTTACCCTGAGTATACACATTCGTATGAACTACATAAGGATCACCACTCAAGTTCCCCAAGAACTCAAAGTCTATTTCATCCCATGATGATCCTTCAGAACGTAACTGCACATTAAAAAAAAACATTATAGATACAGGTCATGATATAGGACTCCATAGATATAAAACGTTACAACATAAAATATTATTAACACATGTTTGATGAATGAACTCACATAATAAGCTGTGACAGTGCCAGCTGAATTCCCAGGAACCAGCTTGATTTGCATGTCGATTTTGCCATAGAGGAACTGTTTCTTGGACTGAAATCCAGAACCAGAGGCCTTATCTAGAGACAGAGTAAGCACCTGACCATTGTTAAGGAACTTACCTCTGCCATCTCCCCATGTTATGTCAACATTCTCGTTCAAGTTCCCAGCACAGACAACCTTAACAGAACTAGACACAAACACAGAATAAACTACCAAAATCCCAACCAATAACAAAGGAGAATAAGAACAAGATGCCATATTGGATCAAATGAAAGTTCAAGTAGTAAAATTAAAGGTTATTGATGATGATGATGAGGGTGATGGTAAATGCAAGTTTAAGGGGTTGAATTTATAGTGCAGGTTTCATGGGCGGTTTGTGACATTGGGAATGTGTAAAAAATTAAGAATAATATGAAAAGTGGGTTTGGTGGCGGTGAGATGGGAACCGAACAGCTGGATAGCAGAAGTCAAATAAACAAAAATTTAAAGGAAAAGCAAAAGGGATATTAGCTCGTGTTATTTGAATTCATAATTAAACAAGAAACAATAATAATATGGTCCATTACTAGGTGCTTTTCATTTTTAAGGTTAAAGGCTAAAACCTAAAGTAGAGGGTATTAGGGAGGCAAAATGAAAATAATAGCAATTTTAAGGTGGATAGGGGGAAAAGTGGATGATTCCTAATTCATTTTTTTCATTTTTTTTGTATACCCGTGTGGAACTATTGGCTTGTGGTTCATCATTATCAAGTTAGTGCTCCAACTTGGAAACATATTATTAAAAAAGAGATTGAAATTGTCTCTATCCGGTATGTTCCAGTGAGCATTCTAATATTCAGTCCGCCTTTCTTCCTTTTTGAATTCTAGAAACATCTCTACAATTCGATCCATTTTATGTATTACTATGTGACATGATATTACTACATGAATTAGGTTCGAGACTGCATGGTGTGTTTGTTCAAGAGCGTCCAAATATGGAGAGGATTCTGTTACAATAGATAGATAATTATTAGAGGTTTCTATCAGTTTTAAGCAAGCTGAGCGTAACTGAATTCTGATTTTGACTGGTTTAAACGTTTGGTTCTGTTTTAAAATGTTGTTTCTGATCTTCTAGGCGGTGATCATAGAGAATATGAAAAAAAGTTATATTTTAATACATATACACACACACATATATATAGATATAGATGGATTGATTGGTTCTTATGGTCCCAGAAATTGTGGAAGCGGTGAAATTCTGTTCAAACTTCTAAGAGCATATCTCAATGAACAGAAAAGTCGGTAAAAGAAAAGTTTTTTATTTTATTTTCTGTTTCTTCTTTGTTCTTATATATATATTCTGTATTTTGTTTTTGAAATGTGAGGAGGTCAAGAGCAATGAATCAGTACAAGAAACAGTGAAGTGAAAAGATATGAAAGAGATGATGACAAAAGAAAAATTAGAAAGCAAGCAAGTAAAAGGAAAGTTTCTTTATGGTATATTGGATAAGGATGAGCTAGTTGAACACATCTCTTCCATATGATTGGAGTGTAACTCGTGCTTATGTGGAAGAATTCCAAGAAGAAAAAACAAGAATAATGGGCCCAATCCGTGAATCTTGAGCTTTGTCCCTTATCAGACTTTCGGGCTAAGCCCAATTTGCATGTTAATTTGAGTAATTTCTCACGTTAAAAAGATTTGCTGTTGTAACCCACGTACTCATTGTGCATGTATTTTAATTTATATACGTGTAGTATTCAAATTCACAACTTTATTTCTTTTTTTGGCCAAATTATCACAACTTTATTCATAGAAACATTTTGAGGGTGGGAGTGTAGTATCGTGGGATTACCGACTGCTCATAACACTGTTAGAATCTTAAGTTTTGATGAAGACTAAAATATAAAGGAATAGGCCAAGTACTTAGAAAGCAATAGGATAACATAGGATCCCAAGTAAGAGTGCAACCGGATGTGGATTTACTTCCGGATAGACTAGGACTTGGGCTCGCGGATGAATGTTTCATCCCCCAGCGGCAGCAAGTAATTCACTAGAGAATTAACTTAGTCCATGAACATTAGATATACAAAACCTTAAGACAAGGTTATGATTCAACCCGAAGTGGAATTGCTTCCTGTTGGATTTTGACTGGCGCAGCCTGATAAAATAGAATAACCCCAAGCGTCAGTGAATCAGCCTCGTCAAGTGAAATTGCTTCCTGATAAATTTTGACTGGCGCAGACTGATAGAATAGATATAACCCTAAGCGTCAGTAAGTTTACCTCGTCAAGTGAAAGTGCATCCGATAGCGTAGTGACTAGCGCTGACTGTTGGATTGAAGGACACTGAGCGAGAGTGAGTAATAGTAAACAAAATCCTTCATCCAGTGGTTTTACTTCCGGATGTAGAAGTGCTTCCGGATACATCATAGACTAAGAGGACTAACGTTCAAAGTAAATAATACACTAAGTCAAAACATAGTCTAAGTAAGACTACTCCCCATAAGCAAACAAGTTTCCCACAGCATGTATAGCTCTTACTATATTTGATTATATATATTGCTATGTTGGACTAACCAGTATGTGCAGAACTTGGTCACACTTCCGGATGCAAATGAGCTTCCGGATGGAAAGACTCTTGGCATTGGGACTCAGAGATTAACACTTGCAGAGCAAGATTGCCTCTTCTGGATGAACGATGATCATCCGTCAGCAAGAGTACAAGAGTAAACGTCACATACACAGAAGTCAGAATGCTTTTGTCAGAGCAGAGGTGTCAGGACTACTTTTCAGAGATAAAGCAAGTCAACCCTGCTAAGCATTAATGAAGATGTACTTCTCAACGGTAACATGGGATTAACGACTATATTCAAACGTTCATATTCAACCTGCCGCCCAAGAAGCCGAGTATAAAAGGGAACAGCTACATTCAGAAGATGGTTGGAAGAATAGAGCATATTATCTGATGTATTAGTTTCTACATTCCTCTCATCTTCTATTCTCAGATCTAAAGTTGTAACATTCTTAGAGAGTCATTCAATTGTACTTAAGTGAGTAACATCATCTACTCTTAGAGAGAGTTATTTGTACTTAAGTGTTTATCAAAATCAGTTCATAGAGTGAACATATCATTAAATCCTCTAATTAATAGAGGCTGTTCTTAAGCTTGTGCTTGAAGAACAGAATTGTTATATTACAATAGTAAGGGGGAGCATTTAGAGGTTTTCTAAATCTCCATAGGTTGCAAGTTAGCCCGCAAAACTTGTGGTTGTAAGGTTTGCAGGTGAACCCGTTGTAAAACCTGTGGGTTGTTAGGTGAACCCGTGCTTGTAAAACCTAAAGTGTAAAGGCCTTCTTGTGCCTGGTTCAAACAAGAAGATTAGTGGATTGAAAATCTCAGGTGGAGCCTGGGGACTGGATGTAGGTCTGGGAGTGACCGAACCAGGATAAACTCGCTTGTGCATATTCTACTTATTTAAATCTCACACCAAGCACCACACCACTGTATACTCACTTGTGCTTGGGATGATCCATCGTCACTCTCATCAAGCACAAGGAGTAAAGTTTTAAAAAGAGAAAATCATAGCTTTTATTCTCCACCCAATTCACCCCCCCCTCTTGGGTGACAGCCACGCATTTCATTTGGTATCAGAGCAAGGTCACTTGTTTAAAGGATCCAACGATCTCAAGTGCAAAGACCTAGGCTGACTTGGGTTACAAAATGTGTTTTGAAGGTTTTGACCATACTATCCCACCCGTGTTAGAAAATGATGATTTTTACTTATGGAAGGGAAGGATGAAAAGTTTTATACTATCCACGGATTTCAAAATGTGGGATGTCTTTGAAAAGGACTCTGATTTCAAACCAAAAGTAAATTGGACAGAAGAGGAGAAAAGTTTATTTTACTTAAACCTTAGAGCAATGCAGATTTTGCACAAAAGCTTATCTGACAATGATTACCAGAAAATTAAACATTGCTCTAGTGCTAGAGATATTTGGAATACTCTTAATGTGATATATGCTTCTAACCCATCTCTTGAAAGCACAGCTATCCAAAGCTCAACTCGTGCCCCTTGTGGATCATCTACTGATGAGCTTCTGGAAGCTGATATTGAGGAAGCAGGCTTCAGTGAAGAGAGTATCCATCTCTGCCTAGAAGATTCAGAAAGTGAGGTATCTGGATCTGAAATTGAATTCTCTGATTTACAAGATGCATACAATGAGTTATATACTGAATATTGTAAACTTGCAAAGGAACTTCTAGGCTTAAAAGAAAAAGATAGGAAACTTGTAAAACTAATTTCTTCTTCTACATCCAAAGTTTCTGAGGTTTCTTTTAAAGAACTAGTGGTTCCGATAGCTAGCCCACTATCGGTAGGGAAAACTTCAACATGCCTTGAAAAATGTTTTGACTGTAAACACGTGTTGAAGGATAAAGAAAAGCTTTCAAAAGAAACTGAGATTTCAAAGGAACAAAAAGCTTTTCTAAAGAAAACTAATCATGATAATGATAGAAAACCCCATTTTGATTATCATTCCATTATCTGTCATTATTGTGGTAGATTAGGACATATTTCTCACACATGCAGTCTTAGAAGAAATTCAAATGTGAGAAATAAGTTTGTATGGATTCCTAAAGGACAAGTAAGGTCCAGTGCTAACCATGTAGGACCCAAGTACAAATGGGTACCAAAACATCCTCCTAGTGCCTTACTTGTGCAGGAAAGATCAAGAGTTCCTCTTACCCTAAAGAAGAGAACTCGTGGTAATGCAACTGCTGATACTCCCTGGTATAATCATAAGAAGCAATGCGCAACCACCAGGAACAATGGTTCTGTCTCAAGAATAAGCTATCACAAAGTTCCATTCAACTATCCTGAGAAGAACAAGAAAGAGAGGATGTCTCAACCAACATGGAGAAAGCCTATGAATTCTGTCTCTCCTAAAGTGCTTCAGGCCAAAGATAAGTATAGAAGACTCCCTTGGGTAAGCAAGGGATCACTTAAGGTTGAAGCATGCAATAGTAAAATCTCCTATGCAAGTGTTAGATGGACTTATTGAGATTTTACATCAAGCATCATGTATATGAACATTATATGCCTTATAAGAGTTTATCACAATGTTCATAATCTACATGCTATCTATGACTATCATTATCAGTGTATAACTATGTGCATATAGTCATAGTTGATTCGCAATGCCATATTCATAGTGAATAATCTTTAGGTGCATGTGAATCACGTACTTCCTACAAACTAACAAGTCAGATCCAAGTCTGGATACTGAAAAGAGAAAAAAGGGGTTATTTGATATATTGTAGGAAAGAAGACTGGAAGCAACAACAAGATTCAAGACTACATCAGCTGAGATATTTGTCATATTTTGGGAGCTAGAGTTAGAGCTTAATCGCCAAAAAGCAACAAGGAGGGAAAGAAAGAAGTGACATTCATCACAATACAAATGATGCTTAGTCATACTAAATCAATCTATGGAAGATTTCTCTCTTGAGACTCCTTTGGCCTCCAACGACAAGGATGATGATGGAGAAGAAAGATAACTCTCAACATTGTTGCTTCCTCTCCTGACACTAATGTTGAAGCTGTGAGGAAGTACAAAAAGGCAAAGCAAATTTAATGGGCTGAGAGCAGATGTGTGGCATGGAGTTGATACAACTCAAATGAAGTTTAAACATCTGTGCTTAATTGATAAGACCTGCTAACTGTACTAACTTAGGCACCGAAGTGCCAATCCTTAGTTTTTGCAGGTTCCCCACAATGTTAAATCTTAAGTGAGTCCAACCGGAAGCAAAATCACTTCCGGATACTCTTTTGCTGGCGCTGGATAATAACTCAATGTGATCAAGAGCACCACTCCAACCGGAAGCAAAACTACTTCCGGATGATCACTCACTGACACTGGATGATCAAGCCAAGAGAGCACCAATGCCAGCCCAAGGGACACGTCACTTCAGAAACGCTTCATCTTCCTCTCTGAGAAGGTGTGCCCTATCTGACGAGATGAAACGACACATGTCATAAGGTGGGCCGTTTCAATTAAAAGCTTTACGTTATTCAATGTGTGAAAAAACTGAAGAGACATGACCATTTTATCCTCAGAAGTTTTACCTATAAATAGATGTCATTTTTCATGTTCATCTTTTACTGCATCTTTTTCACTCACATCATTTTCTCTGAAAAGTCTCTTCATCTTCTCCATCGTGTTCTTCATTTTTCTCTATATACTCCTCGCATTTCATCTCTATTTACCACAACATTCATACAAAAAAAATGGCCGGTTCGCATGAATCCAACCCAGTTACCCAGAAAGCCTCTTCATCCAAGAAACACAAGTCGAAATCTGGGAAATCAAGTCACAAGCACTCTGGTAAATCTGGGCATCATGAAGAACATCGCGATGAACATCATGAACACCGTGAAGTTTCTGGGCAACCACTGGGACAGGATGAGAATATTCAGGGTCAGCCTGGAACTTCTGGTCGAGTAGAACAGTTAGTGGTTTCTGAACAAGAGAGGGATGCTCAGAGAAAAGGAAAGAAGAAGAAGGTTCAATTTGCTGAGGAGCCTTCTTCCAAGAGGCAGAGGGTTGAAGAAGATGATCCCACAGTATATAGAGATGGGGCATTGGAGAGTGTGACCGCCAAATTTGAGACATCCACTCCCATCTTCAACCATGGCCTGTTCATCAATCTGGACAAGATGGATGAACTAGGGTTTCCCCATCTGCGCCCTTACTTGGAAAAGTATATGCCTTGGCTGGGCATCAACCAGGACTACAACGTCAACGTCTTGCGAGTCTTCTGCCAATCCCTCTCTGGCAGGGCCAAGTACAGGAAGGTTGATGGGAAAGAGCAAATTCACAAACTCTCCTTCTCCGCCACAGTAAGGGGGAGAACCTTCAGGTTCACATGGAAGACGCTGAATGAGTTAATGGGGATAACGGATGAAAGCATGAATGAGTGGCTATATCCAGAGGCGCACAAGTACAGCAAGGAGGATCTTGTGACACTATATGGCACCGATGACAAAAAGGTGTCCAAAATGTCTGATTCATACAGACTGCTGTACTATGTTTACTCCCGGATGATGACTCACAAAGGGGGTAACTTCAATGAGTTCGCCAACATTGACAACTCTTGGTTCCCCAGACTTCTCAAACAACAACCTATCAATCCTGGCCAGTTGATCTGCTTAGAGCTTCAGAGATGGTTGACCAATGACAAGTCTGGCCATCTTCCCTATCCCACCATCATTGCCTTCCTCCTTGAGAAACATCTGATCAAGGCTACATCTGCTGTGGAGGAAGAGAATGTCAAGTGTAAGCCTGTGGGAGCAACCAATATTGGGAAGATGGGCATCAGGTACTCCAAGCCTCCTAAGCCCACTCGCTCAGGCTCACAAGCCAGTAGTGCTTCTGGCACTTCAGCCCCCTCTGCATCTGGAGCAGGGGATCAGGAAGTTGACTCACATGCTGGGCCAAGCCGTGTAGCAAGAGTGCCAGCCTCTGTTAGGGCCTTTGCCGAGGAAGTAAAGGAAGAGCTTCTCTTCAGATTGCCTGAGTCCTTGGTGGTTCCTCTCCGTGCTGAATGTGAAGCTGGCTTCCAGCATCAAGGGGAGCGGATCCAGCGGCTCGAGGACAGAGTAGGACAGATCGAGAATCACCTTGCCAGGGTGGATGCAAAGTTGGATCTCATTCTCCAACACCTACAAATTCCCCAACCATCTCAAGGTAACCTACCACCTCCTCCTCCTCCTCCTCAAAACCCACCTCCTCCTCCTCCTAATCACCCTCAACTTCCCCCTCCTCCTCCTAACACTCAACAACCTCAGCCACCTCCACAAAATGACCATCAATCCCCTCCATCACCAAACAATGCTCACCAATCCCAACCTTCACCCAACCATGAACACCAAACCCAAGACACACACCAACAATCTCCTAACCAATCACCCCTACACTCCAACAACTCCCCATCTCCACAAAACTCCCCATCTACACCTCCCTCATCCACTCGCACACCATCCAACCCCTTAGCCGAACACCTTGGATTTCAAACTGCCATTCACCCCCTCAGCCACATCTATCTACGAGATTACCCACGCCTTCAGCAAATCCCTGAGGATCCTCACGTACCCTTTACCCCATTCACCCCTTCCACTACCTTCACTGAATACTCCTCCACCTATCCCTTTGAGGGACTCTTTGTGAATCCCAGCTGGTTCCCCGAGACTGCCTCATCCCCCGAGCCTAACCTCCCTACCTCCTCCCCAGAAACCTCACCCTCAACACAATCTGGCCCTGAACCTCCACCCTCCATCTCATCCGCTCCATCCCTGGCCCTCTCCCTTGTTGATGATGACAAAAGGGGGAGAGATATGCTGTTTGCGCTCCGCCTACATATGGACACCAGGAATGGTCTTAGCCAGCCATCACTTTGGGTTGATGAAGATATCGCGACTGCCCTTCGCCGTGCTATGGAATCCCAAAGGTTGGGTGGAGCTGAGAACCTAATAAGGGGGGAAGCCATCCGGTTCATGCAGCAGCAGAGGGTGACTGAGCAAGGATCACAATTGGAAATGGCTGTTGTTGAGCCAAGTGAAAATCCCTCACAGCCAGAGTCATCTTCATCAGAACCTCCTCCAACTAAGATAAGTAGAAAGGATATTGAGGAGATAATGATGAAGTGGGGACTGAAGAAGATCAATCACCCTCCTATTGTGATAGCCAAGCCTATCCCCTCATCCACTGGGCAAGAGTCTGAGATCTCCTCGTCTGAGCAATCATCTGCCCCTCCTCCCTCATCTGAGCCAGCAGTCACCTTCAGTGAATCTAGAAAGAAGGCCGTTGCCAAGAAGCGGACCTGGAAAATTATTGCCACCACTGAAACTGCTGAGAGTGAGGAAGAGACTCCATCTGACCAACCTGAGCAAGAGACCTCATCTGCCCAAGTTGAGCCTGAAACCCCAGTAGTTCAAGCAGTTCCTATTCTAAAGGAGGTCAAGTTGGAAATTGAAGACATGACTCCTGAGGAATATGAAAAGTATGGGTTCACGGACAAACTCTCCTTCGGTCAGATGGCCTGCCTCGATGCTGACAGAGCAAGTGCCATGCCTACTCCTCCGATTAGCAAGAGCAAAGGGAAGAGTAAGGGGAAAGGGAAAAGGAAAGCCCAGGAAGTTGAGGAGGATCCCAACTTCCCTGTATGGAACGTAAAGATTCGGGCTGTTCACTACCCCAATGGAGAGGTCGCCTACTTCGATGATGCTACAGGGTTCCCTGGGTATGAAGAAGTAGAAAACATGAAAAGGGCATTCGAGGAGTCCATTGAATCTGAAAGGCTCAGAAGAGAGAGAGAGAGGAAGAAGAGCTTCAGAAGATCATTGCCCAGATAAACCAAAGTGAGCGTGAGGCCGAGATAGCCCAACTACAAAAAGAAAATGAAGAGAGACAGAGGGAGAGGGAGAGGAAAAAGAGACACCAAGTCTGAACCCCCAATCCAAAAACCTTTTAACTTAGAAATTCTTCTCATGCATCTCTCATTCTTACTTAGTGTAGATTACTTGTATATTCTTTGCTTGTATACTCTAACATGTAATCTTTGTTCAATTATAATATCTGTCTGAGTTACTTGTTCTTATCCATTGCTTTTATTATTCTGCTAATCCTTTCATATAAACTTAATCGATAAAACTAGGTTTGTCATCATAAAAAAGGGGGAGAATGTTAGAATCTTAAGTTTTGATGAAGACTAAAATATAAAGGAATAGGCCAAGTACTTAGAAAGCAATAGGATAACATAGGATCCCAAGTAAGAGTGCAACCGGATGTGGATTTACTTCCGGATAGACTAGGACTTGGGCTCGCGGATGAATGTTTCATCCCCCAGCGGCAGCAAGTAATTCACTAGAGAATTAACTTAGTCCATGAGCATTAGATATACAAAACCTTAAGACAAGGTTATGATTCAACCCGAAGTGGAATTGCTTCCTGTTGGATTTTGACTGGCGCAGCCTGATAAAATAGAATAACCCCAAGCGTCAGTGAATCAGCCTCGTCAAGTGAAATTGCTTCCTGATAGATTTTGACTGGCGCAGACTGATAGAATAGATATAACCCTAAGCGTCAGTAAGTTTACCTCGTCAAGTGAAAGTGCATCCGATAGCGTAGTGACTAGCGCTGACTGTTGGATTGAAGGACACTGAGCGAGAGTGAGTAATAGTAAACAAAATCCTTCATCCAGTGGTTTTACTTCCGGATGTAGAAGTGCTTCCGGATACATCATAGACTAAGAGGACTAACGTTCAAAGTAAATAATACACTAAGTCAAAACATAGTCTAAGTAAGACTACTCCCCATAAGCAAACAAGCTTCCCACAGCATGTATAGCTCTTACTATATTTGATTATATATATTGCTATGTTGGACTAACCAGTATGTGCAGAACTTGGTCACACTTCCGGATGCAAATGAGCTTCCGGATGGAAAGACTCTTGGCATTGGGACTCAGAGATTAACACTTGCAGAGCAAGATTGCCTCTTCTGGATGAACGATGATCATCCGTCAGCAAGAGTACAAGAGTAAACGTCACATACACAGAAGTCAGAATGCTTTTGTCAGAGCAGAGGTGTCAGGACTACTTTTCAGAGATAAAGCAAGTCAACCCTGCTAAGCATTAATGAAGATGTACTTCTCAACGGTAACATGGGATTAACGGCTATATTCAAACGTTCATATTCAACCTGCCGCCCAAGAAGTCGAGTATAAAAGGGAACAACTACATTCAGAAGATGGTTGGAAGAATAGAGCATATTATCTGATGTATTAGTTTCTACATTCCTCTCATCTTCTATTCTCAGATCTAAAGTTGTAACATTCTTAGAGAGTCATTCAATTGTACTTAAGTGAGTAACATCATCTACTCTTAGAGAGAGTTATTTGTACTTAAGTGTTTATCAAAATCAGTTCATAGAGTGAACATATCATTAAATCCTCTAATTAATAGAGGCTGTTCTTAAGCTTGTGCTTGAAGAACAGAATTGTTATATTACAATAGTAAGGGGGAGCATTTAGAGGTTTTCTAAATCTCCATAGGTTGCAAGTTAGCCCGCAAAACTTGTGGTTGTAAGGTTTGCAGGTGAACCCGTTGTAAAACCTGTGGGTTGTTAGGTGAACCCGTGCTTGTAAAACCTAAAGTGTAAAGGCCTTCTTGTGCCTGGTTCAAACAAGAAGATTGGTGGATTGAAAATCTCAGGTGGAGCCTGGGGACTGGATGTAGGTCTGGGAGTGACCGAACCAGGATAAACTCGCTTGTGCATATTCTACTTATTTAAATCTCACACCAAGCACCACACCACTGTATACTCACTTGTGCTTGGGATGATCCATCGTCACTCTCATCAAGCACAAGGAGTAAAGTTTTAAAAAGAGAAAATCATAGCTTTTATTCTCCACCCAATTCACCCCCCCCTCTTGGGTGACAGCCACGCATTTCAAACACGACAATGGGGTAGGAGCGGATAATTGGTGAGTATTTTTATAATCCTTCCTTGTATTTAGAGACAATTTTATTTTATTTATCTACAGATTTTCCTGCAATATTAACAAATTAGTAATCCAGTTTAGAAAATCCTCTATATCCAAATCCCCTAAGTTTTATTGTTCACCATAAGAACCTGTTCTAACTTCTAATCCAAAATTTTTTTTAAAAAAATTATAATAGGCGAAAAAAGGGTACTCATGAGATAGGATATTGGAAGTTCTTCTAGATAATGGTGGGATACTGTGTTGGTGGCTTTTAGGAAACAGCTGTCATTAGCCTTGAGACTCTTAATAAATATGCACATTGGTGGAAAAATTATTTACAATTTACAAGTTAATTAATATGTGTGCGCCTAAAGCGTATTTGGTTTTTAGACAATGTAGGGAAAGTAAAGTAATCAATAACCTCGGTGTATAGTTGAGTGACAAGGATTTATTTACCCTTAACCAATTGTTTGAGGTTTGATCCTTGGTGTTGGATATGGAGAAACATTAAATCTCACTGTCTCACTCTTTGAGGTGCCTACAAATCAGGGGAGGATTAGTTTCTCACTTGTCGTGTGGGGATACCTTGATCGTCAATAAAAAAAAGTAAAGTACTCAATATCTCCCTTTTTATAAACTTCGAAAACCAAGTTGTACTATGGTCCAATTAAGTAGAGAGAAGGTTTCATTTCGCCCTATATACAAGTTACCTTAATAAATTTCTCATATGAATATATAGATTTACTCTTCATTTATCTTATGTGGACTCTATTTTAATGTGTTGTAGTGTATATTAAATATGAGTATAGTAAGAAATTTGTTGGATTTCAGTAGGAAATTAATGAGATTTAAGGTTTTGCTTGGTCGGGCAAAATTAAAAACAAAATGTCCAAACAAGCCTATAATAATGTTTATATTTTTGGATAATCACATTCACAAATTTCGAGGTTATAATTATATACCGACGAAGTACAAAATACGAATTCGAATACTCCCTCCGGTCCTATTTATAAGTCGTCAACCTCCACTAAATTTTGGTTCTTAATATAAGTCACCAACTAACATTAACTAACTCATTTATTAAAATTTTCCCAATATACCCTTAGCATTGGAAAATAAACATTGGAAAATGAGAAGAGATAGAAGATGAAAAAGCACATGTATACTCATAAAGATGAAAAGGGTAGTGGGCCATAATAATAAAGGTGAGAGGGGCAAAAACGGAAAAGACAAGAAAAATAAAACCAATTTAATGACTCAACTTCCATTAACCTCCATTCCTTGGTATGTACAATTTGGGTGGTTGGCGACTTATAAATAGGACCGGAGGGAGTAGTAAGGAAAATTAATTTTCACTTGACATATAAACTTTGGAGCCTCCTTAATTTCTAGATTTATTTAATTTTATGACTTACAAGTTAGGCCTAAGGATAGAGGAGAGGAAGAACTCTCCGACCCATACTGTAAAGAGCTCGAAATATAAGAATTTTATCTTATATTTCTCCTCATTTAATATATTTTTTATTTTGCCTATAAACCTCTTTTATAATTGTTATTGTTTATGTATTTCTCTTTCTTAAAAGACTCATTATAAATAAGGGTAATGTTGAAAAACTATATACTCCCTCCGGTCCTAAATATTTGAAAAATCTTAAAAAAGCAAAATATAAGTCAATTATAAATTGATTTACCTAATTTTTTCCCTTAAACTAGTTTATTTAACCTATAAACTAATGACTAATCTAAAAATATATCAAATATGTCATAATTTAATAACATATTTTGTAACCTTAACATCTCCAAAAAAAGTTAATTAGGTCTTATATTTAGGACCAGAGGGAGTATATTATAGACACACTTAGTTATTTTTATTGTTTTCTTAATAAGCCTGTTTTCTCTGATAAAAAAGTAAGCGTGTTTTAACGGTTGAACTCTTATAAATGGGATATGAGGTATTACTATAATTTATTTTTTGGCCAGTATGAGGTAGTACTATAATTGTATAAGGTCATCCGAAAATTTTCATGAAGCATTTATAAGTTATATCTAATAATGCCCACATGCTTAATTGGTTCATTTGGTTGATGTATAATTTACCAATAGATTCAAAAGTAGAAGCTAATAATTTAAATTAAGAACAATCTGAGCATGTTGATTGCGTAGAGCTAATATTAATAAATTTTTTTAATGAAAGTGAAGCCTCTTTAGCTAACTCAATTGGAAGTGAGGGAGTAATTAAGAATTTATATTATCCACTTGCAATTTGGTCATATCAAAATCTTCTCAAATGAAGCCCAATAATAGCACAACAAACACGTGGCTCACTGCTACTTGATCCTCGAAAAGCATCTCCATCTTTATCCTTTGGATGAATTGGTAATTCAAGGGGTAGTTAAAATAATAATGCATTGTCTATTAAACTAAATAACAATATTAGTTGATTTTGACGTTGAACTCATCACAAATCCTTGAGCCGCCAGTACTTTTATCTAGAGAATCTCTAATGCTCCCTTGATTAATTGAACCCTCCTAATTTACTTTAATTAATTTATAGAAACTGAGCTAAGACATGTGTCTTGGATGAGACCTGAAATTAATTTTCTCTTAAGTAATTGCACCTTTTTTATTAAAAATATTTTAATTTACCTTTATTAATTGAGGTTATGAAAAAAAAAATAGAGAGGTATGGAAGCGGCGTGTCTTTAACCACAAAAATACTATAATTGACACATGAATATTAATGCCAATCCAATTGATTAACTCTAAATTCAGACATTCTCAAAATGTCATTAGAGTTTAGGTTAGAGGCCAAAGTTATTGGGATAAAACCCTGATACTCTCAATTTTCCAACAAGCAAATTTTTACACCAAAATCACGATCGTAGTGTATACCGCCCAAACACTATTTTCTTTCAAATCTATTTTTTCATAATAAAACCATAGTTTGAGGGGGAAAAACCAGTTATTCCATACATTTTCCCCCCTTAAGTTATCTTCCCAAGATTGCTATCTAAAATCATATTTTTCAAGTAATTATTCTTAAAAGTCAATACAAATAAATAATCTGTCTTTGGTCTTTAATATTGGACATGTTTTCTTAATTCAATAAGATTAATGACATTAGTTAAATTAGTAAATATGTCATGTTTTTACTAAAATCACTCTATGATTTCTTTTAATTGTCCTTACTCTTTCACTTGATTTTCCTTGAAGGAGCGTCATTGTTAGGGGTATGTTGATTAAAAGTTGATAAAAAGTTAAAAACATGTCTTATATTTATGACTACAACCATCTCCTCAAATAGAAAATATATTAAAGACTAGAAGTATACACTTTTAACAAACAAAGAAGTATACTCTTTTATTTTAACAAGTTTAATGAATGGAAAAATTAAATTGAGTTTTAAAAAAAAAATAATTAAGATGAAGTTCTATTAATTGTAAATAACAATTTTTGAAGTGACCATAACAACATTTGAATAGGTGATATCAACTTTGTTGGACACATCTTAATTATATTTCATCTTCACCACAAATTAATTTTCCCTTTTAATTAAATGTAATACTGTATATGTTTTTCATTGAGGTTGTTTTAAGGGAATAAAAATATAGACGAAGCATTATCTATATTTTCAACTCGATTGTATCCAACCTGGCAGAGTGATGGGTGTGACGTGGACCTTGTCCACTAAGATCTTTCTTGTCGTACGTACATTGTCCCTACACATCGATTATCATGTCCTCCCCCTCCTTTAGTCCTTCTCACTTCATACTTAACTGCACTGCACTGCACACACTCAACACCGAACCATACCCATTCCATTTAATTTCACTGTGATATCATATTCATTACTTTTAAAAATGCGTTTATTTATTATTCAAAAAATCTTAAAGATGGGTTTATTATCTGATAAAAACAAGATGGGTTTATGTAGTAGCGAAAAAATTTCCTGCCATAGAATATCAATCAATTGTGTTGAATAAGTAGGGAGACGCATGAAATAACTATCGAACACTAATTTGAGAGATGCTTGATTGTCAGATGATGCCAAACCAGAGTGTACACTTATGAAACCAAAACGAGGGCTTAAGCCAAACAATAGAACCAAATAACAAGCTAAGCATAAAATGATACAAGTTTTAAGTATGTGATTTCCATTTGCATCAAATAGTTTTTACCTACCCAGTAACTATTCAATTTAATCAATACGACAAACTTTGGTGTCGGCGTCCTGCGTTTTAACCTCTTTCTTCCTCATTACAACTGTCCACAGCTTAGCTGACACATCCCTTCTTCTTCTTCTTCTTCTTCTTCTTCTTGCAACTTGCTCTGCCATGTATAAATACCCACCATCACTCCTTATTTAATTCACACCAAAACCTCCACTTCATAAACTTAATCCCATTATTTCTCTATAGCTTCATTAATCTTCACAATATGGCTGCTTCTTCTTTTTCAAAAATGCTTCTTCCTCTGTTTCCCCTGTTTCTTGCTCTGTTTTTTCATGTTGCTTCTTCTAACTTTGACCAAGACTTTCAGATTACATGGGGAGATGGTCGTGCAAAGATACTCAACAATGCAAATCTTCTCACTTTGTCACTTGACAGAGCCTCTGGCTCTGGCTTTCAGTCTAGAAATGAGTACTTGTTTGGCAAGATTGATATGCAACTCAAGCTTGTTCCAGGTAACTCTGCTGGCACTGTCACTGCCTATTATGTAAGTCCAAACAAACACTTTCTACACTTATTTTTATTAAATTTTCTTAACTTTGTTACAAGCTTAATTACTCATGTGACACATAAACTTTGTGTTATTGTGACAGTTATCTTCTAAAGGATCAACTTGGGACGAGATTGACTTTGAGTTCCTTGGTAACTTAAGTGGTGACCCTTATATTCTTCACACTAATGTGTTTAGCCAAGGCAAAGGAAATAGAGAGCAACAATTCTATCTCTGGTTTGACCCTACTGCTAATTTTCACACCTACTCTATCCTTTGGAATCCTCGACACATTGTGTGAGTATCTCTACGTATAATATGTAGAGCTATGTATATTTACATTTTTTTCCTTGTAAGTAGTATATAATAAGTTTGTCATCCAAATCATACCTCTTTAAAAGAAAGTCTAATCTTTAAAAGAAAGTCTAAGGGGTGACATATACATGCGTTGAAGTCAGATTGCTCAAACATATAATAACATGATCCAGAGAAAGTGAGACGCATGATGTATCCGAGTCATAAAAATTTTTGTTAAAATAATATTTGGTCTCTCAAATTTGTATAAATCTAATTTTTGGTCCCTTGAGGAGAAAATGATAATTAACATGGTAGTTTTTGTTAAATTAAACTATAAAGTTATGTTTAGACTGGAAGAAATTAGGGGGGGGGGCAAAGACATAAAAGTGAGCAAACGTAAGGGAACAAAAAATAAATTAATAAATTATGTCAAGTTTTTCTTGTTATCAAAATAACTCAAACTAATGTGACATTAATTATCTTAAGTTCTTAACACTATATAGTGCATTTAATTCATCCCTTAATTAAATAAAGAATGGGGAATATTATATTTTAACATTGTGTTTTAAATCTGTACTGACATGCTTTGTGTGTTATGTATTCAGATTCTCTGTAGATGGTACACCAATAAGGGTGTTCAAGAATTTGGAATCATTTGGGGTTCCATTTCCAAAAAAGCAGCCTATGAGGATATACTCAAGTTTATGGAACGCAGATGATTGGGCAACAAGAGGAGGACTTGTAAAGACTGATTGGTCCAAAGCTCCATTTACTGCTTCTTACAGAAACTTTAATGCCAAGAATGCTTGTACCTTCTCCAATGGAAGGTCTTCTTGTTCCTCAAATCCCGCATCTTCTTCCTCAAATAATGCTTGGCTATCTCAAGAATTGGATCTAACTAGCCAGCAGAGACTTCGTTGGGTTCAGAAGAATTATATGATCTACAATTACTGCACTGATCACAAGAGGTTCCCACAAGGCTTCCCACTTGAATGTACTCGCTCTTAATTAGGCGAGCGTTTCATTTTTGGTTTTGGTTTGAACTATTAGTTCTTATGTGTACCATATGTGTTATTTCTTTTTAATTACTTGTATATTTTCTACCTACTGTCTGTTTCTTATGCAATGTAAAAAAATATAATAAAGATCTAGATTTTCCTTTAATGGTTTGTGAAGTTTATATATGGATTTACCATAAATTGGTGTTTAAAATATATAGCTAGGGCATTAATGAATATGTATTTAAAAATAATAATACAATTGACGAGAGGTCAACGGCCTATGTGGGCTTAGGAAGAACGGCGGCGAACTTGTATTTAGACTTTAAGAAGATAATCCTGAAGAATTGACAGATTTAAAACTTGTTTCACGAGTAATGGTCAAATGGATAGGACTTTAAAAAGAAAAGTTGAATGATTATTTCTATTTGTCACGTGTTTGATGAAAAAGTCATAAGTATGGCCAGTTGTATAAACACTAAACAAATAATACTCTCACAAAATTAAACCTTTTGGAGTATATATTTACTAGAATTATTCGTCACTTACCTACACATACATTTAGTGGTGAATATATATATTGAGTTTTCCAGATAACATTATTTTACATGCAATTGATAAGAAAATATTCATATCTGTAGAATTACAGTGAAGATCATGATAGAACCTTTCGGTTGGGAAAACCTTCAAAGGCAAACCTGGATGTTAGGGACTGTTACGTTGTATATTGAATCACCAAAATATCTTTTAATATCAAAATATATAATATTTTTAGTTGTGAATAAATAAATAATAAAAACTACATATATATCATCAGCCGTATAATTTTGTTTATAATCTAATGTATTATGCATTCTATTACGCTTACCCGTGGTTTTTAGTAGTAAAGGTAAAGGGTTAAATTATGAAAACATGAAAGTTGAGAGTGTGATTTTTAAACTTCAAATGATAGTGTGATTGTTAAACTTCAAATGATGAGGGTTTATGAATGAAGCTGGGTTGCAATATTATTTTGGAAATAGTACTCTTTCAATAATATCATTATTATATAGACACTTCTTATTATTATATAGACACTTCAATATAGTACTCTTTCAATAAGAAATAGTATATGATTTTTTTGGAAATAATATCATTATTGCGTGCAATATTATATAGACACACTGGTGATATGCTAGCTGGCGAGGGGCCACCTTATGGCAACCATTCAAATAAAACCACTTTTTTTTTTTGATCAGAAAAATAAAACCACTTTCAAGAAGCAAATATTGCCCACTGCCTTCCAAATAAAATTCCAAAATGCATAAATGAATATATTAATATATTATGTAATTAATATCTCCACAATCCAACAACCTCCCCCATATCACCTTTTCTTAAAACCAAATGCGGAACTCGTTTTTGCAACAAGATTTATGGACAACTGGGTACAGAAGTAGTAATAATATAAGATCACGCACGCATGCACGTGACTTTGACTGGCATATTATTTATATGCATACTGTAATTAATATTTATAATAAACTTTGGATAATGACAAGGAAGGTTCCTTTCGGTCTCGTCTCTCTGGCTCTCAAGCGGGCCATGCATGGCGGCAGTGGCTTTTCTGGTTCTTCAATCATATTTCTTTAACTTTATAATATTAAGCCTTATGGTGCAAAAATGCCCGATTCAAATGATACTTAACACCTTGATTTTTTTTACCCAAAAGTGCCACAGATTTATCAAAATGGGTCAAAAGTAATGCTATCAATATACAATTATGATATTAAATTTTTCAAAGTTATGAAAATGAGCAAAAATACCCTTAAAATTTAGTTCGAAGAGCATATTACTTTGTAGTTGCTTTCTACATATTAGACAATAGAAATACAAAAAAAGGGGCATGAATTTTATATTTAGTTAAAATATTTTTAAAAATTGTAGGCTCAAAAGCAATTTTAATTACAAGTGTTTACCTAGGACATTGAATCTTCATACTCTATTTCTGTTCAAGTGTTTATCGTATGCTCTCTTTTTTGGGTGATATATCATATGCTCTCTTTGAATGCTCAAACATTCACCTAAGATTTTATCACTATGTTTATATCTTATTTGTTTTATAAAATGGTTTTGAACTTAAAAGTTTTAAAAAATAACTTAGTGAAATACCAAATTTACCCTTCTTTTTTCCAGCTTAACATGTGTAAGGTAAATGACATAGGTATTAATTGAGGGAACTATTTTAGTAACTATGTAGGCACTTTTAGGCTGAAAAAGGTTTGTCCTACACTTTCAACCAAACTCATGTATATTTTTGCATCTTTTATTTTTCTTAACTTTGAAAAGCTTGATACAGTTTGTGTTCATTGACGACATTTGTACCTTTGATGCATTTTGCTAACTGTGTGGTCATCTTTGGACAAAAGAAAACTCTACAATATTATGTGTACCTTAAACTAAGCTACATGATATTTGCGTACCGTAACCCTAATATCAATTAGAATCGAGTCTAGTGGAAGCAACTAATCTTCAATAACCCTATCCATATTACAAGAGGGAGCCAACGATTTTACCCCAAGAAAATATAGCTGAATGATTTATCATAGGTAGAATTAAACTTGATTTTCAGTTTTACGGGTTATATGATTTAGGGTTTCACCATTACATGTTATTACCTCATCCTCTTTATATTTAATATGCAAGGATAAAAATGGAAAATAACTATTCATTATCGTAATTTTACATGTTACTTCCAATCATGTTGCACCAAAATTCTTATATTACTATTTATAAAGTGAACCGGAGGAAGTAAATTATATCAAGATGCAATAAAACATGAACTTTTTTTACCTTAACAATAAAACATGAACCGAAAGATATCAAAATGAGATTATTGCCGAGTGACATGAAAACTGCACAAGTAGGATGTCAAATTTTCGATATAGTCTATAATTTTAGGCTGGTACACTACAAAACACTTGCCCCTTACCGGCGTTTATTTTTGCCTCTTTTCGGCGTTTTTTTCTGGCGAAACGACTCTACGGCGTTTTTACGAAACGCCGATAAAATAACGTGAAAAAGTAGCACATCGGCGTTTTTAAAAACACCGAAAAGTAACTAAAAACGCCGAAACGCTGCTTGCAAAAATTAATATTATATCCAGGCATGCCAGCGTTTTTAAAAACACCGATATGTTTTTATACTAAAATAATACAAACCGGCGTTTTGTAAAACGCCGGTTTGTTTTTTTTTTTTTTAAAAATATCTACTTACCGGCGTTTTAGAAACGCCACTACTTACCGGCGTTTTAGAAACGCCGCTAAGTGTTTCTTAATTTATAAAAAAAAAACTCTATTTTCCACTTTAATTTATAAAAATTAAAGCGGAAAATAGAGGGGAAAATAAAATTCAAACAAAACAAATGATAATATTAACAATAATTGATTACATCAACTAATCAGAAAATATACAAATAAGCAAACGAAATAAATATGAACAAAATAATTACATATAAATTAAACAAAATTGTTATACATAAATATATAAACATATAAACAAAATATGGACTCAAAAAAGAGGATGATATTGAGAGAAAGTAAGAAGAGAGAGAAGGGAAGAAGAGAGATGAACAAAAGCGGGTTTGAATGGGGAAGGAAGGTATATTTATAGGAGTAGGTGCTTACCAACGTTTTTGCGACGCGTAAAGCGCCGCTACATGGTTTTTTTAAAAAAAAACCTATATTGCGGCGCTTTTTCTAAGAAGCGCCGCAATGTTAGGAATATAAAAGCAAAAAAATTTTACATAGCGGCACTTTCCAGAAAAATTCATAAACTTTGCGGCGCTTTTTCGAAAACGATCCGCTATGTCGTTAAAAAAACAAAACATAATAAAATATTCTATTGCGGCGCTTCGTCTAAGAAACGCCGCAAAAGATGGGGATTTAATATATTTCAAAAATAAATATTCGTACATTGCGGCGCTTTTTAGAACAAGCGCCGCAATGTTGCGATTTAAAAAATTTAAGAGAAAAACGTACCTCTAGTACTTGACCTCCATTCCGTCCAGTGTACCAATGAAAAGTTGACACGTGTACAATAAGCCACATCAGCCCTACATCTCATCATTTCCAAATAAAACAAATCACCCTCCCTCCTCCCCACTTCATCCTCTTCCTCAACCTTCTTCATACCCCTCCACCACCCACCTCCATCGGCGCCTCCCACCACCGCCGTCTCCTTCACCGGCGCTTCCCACCTCCGCCGTCTCCGCCACCGGCGCCGTCTCCCCCACCGGCGCCTCCCACCACCGCCGTATCCTTCGCCGGCGCCTCCCGCCGCCACCTTGTCCTCCACCGGCGCCTCCCACCTCCGCCGTCTCCGCCACCGGCGCCTCCCACCACCGCCGTCTCCCCACCGGCGCCTTCCACCACCGCCGTCTCCTCCCCCGGCGCCTCCCACCTCCGCCTTCTCCACCACCGGCGCCTCCCACCTCTACCGTCTCCTCCACTGGCGCCGTCTTCCCCCAGCCGGTGGTGGGAAGCGCCTTTGAAGGAGACGGCAGTGGTGGGAGGCGCCAGTGGAGGTGGGTGGTGGAGGGGTATGAAGAAGGTTGACGAAGAGGATGAAGTGGGGAGGAGGGAGGGTGATTTGTTTTATTTGGGAATGATGAGATGTAGGGCTGATGTGGCTTGTTGTATACGTGTCAACTTTTCATTGGTACACTGGAGGGAATGGAGGTCAAGTACTGGAGGTAAGTTTTTCTCAAAATTTAAATATTACCACATAGCGGCGCGTTTTCGAAAAAGCGCCGCAATGTAGAAAAATTTATTTTTTTAAAAAAGTAAAATCACATAACGGCGCTTGCCGCTAAAGCGCTGCTATGTGAATTCTACTTTAATTTTCTATTCCAAACGTTGCGGCGCTAATTAGAAAAAGCGCCGTAATACAGGTATTTTTTTAAAAAACCACATAGCGGCGCTTTAAGCGCCGCGAAAATGCCGGTAAGCACCTTCTAGAAGCGCCACAATGTTGGGGATTATTAATAATAATATTTTTTGTATTAAAAAAATCAAAATTTAAATAAAAATTCGCATAGCGGCGTTTCTACGTAGAAAAACACAGATAAAAAACGCGGGTATATTGGCGGGAATTGCGCGCCATTTTTTCCGGCGTTTTGAGCACCTACGTTTCGGCGTTTGTTCTAAAAACGTCGGTATGCTAGTTATTACCTGCGTTTTCCATAAAACGCCCGAATATTTGCGCCGGTAAGTAGCGAATTTTTTGTAGTGGTAGTGCATTCCCTTTAAGTCAAGACAATTGCACCTATGTTGCAAATAAGAGATTTAATTTCAAAGAGGTTTCAATGAATTGTTATCACTTATTAATGAAGGTTATTGCGATTGTTAACAATGGTCATTGACAGCTTGTTGAGACCTCTTTAGAATTAAGTCTCTTATTTGGGACCTATATGCAACTATTCTTTTAAGTTATGTTTTAATTTATTCTAAGATAAAATAAACATTCAAATAAGAACAGGGCCAAGAAAGAAGTAGGTGTGGGTTGGCGGTGGCGTACCAAACAGCCAATTGACAACAAAAGAGGTCAATTTTGAACTTCACCTTCACATATTTTTATCATTCCGTGTCTCTCTTCAATCAATGATTTTCAGATTACTGCTTTTGAGACCATAGACAGACACTTCATTACTGTCATAATACAGCTAGCTCTGATGTCTGCTTTTTCTCTCGCACTTTCCTTCCCACTTTCAACCACTGGCTTCTTCCATAATCCTCAGCCCAACTTGTTCCCCTATAAATACCTATACCATAACATCCTCAACTTCATCCATATCATACTCTCTCTTCTCATCATTCATCCTTTTCTACCAAATATCACTATTGTCTCATCTCATATTTCAATATGGCTTCTTATAAAACTGTATCTTTAGCACTGCTTCTTGTGAGCTCTTTCATGGTTGTTGCATTCGCTGCTAATACCATGACCAACCAGTTTGACATAACATGGGGTGATGGTAGAGGCAAAATGCTCAACAATGGTGAACTTCTCACCCTCTCTCTGGACAAAGCTTCTGGCTCAGGTTTTCAATCAAAGAATGAGTACTTGTTTGGCAAGATTGATATGCAACTCAAGCTTGTTCCTGGAAACTCTGCTGGCACTGTCACTGCCTATTATGTATGCTTCTTTTACCTTCCTTATTTTGCGTGCTCCATATATATATATTACTAAGTAACCCCTTGATACCTATTATTATGGCTAGCTAATATAAATCTTTACTTACTTACAGCTATCTTCAAAGGGATCAACTTGGGATGAGATTGACTTTGAATTCCTTGGAAACTTGAGTGGTGATCCTTACATTCTTCACACCAATGTGTTCAGCCAGGGCAAAGGCAACAGAGAGCAACAATTCTATCTCTGGTTTGACCCAACTGTTAATTTCCACACTTATTCTATCTTATGGAACCCCCAGAGAATCATGTATGTTCTTTTCTTTTCAACTATTTCTCTGTTTTTCTTTTAATTCTACATATATAGAGACTAATATATCCTTTTTCTATTTTTTGATTATGCAGATTCTCTGTGGATGGAACTCCCATAAGAGAGTTCAAGAACTTAGAGTCAATTGGTGTGCCATTTCCTAAGAACCAACCAATGAAGATATATTCAAGTCTTTGGAATGCTGATGATTGGGCTACAAGAGGAGGTCTTGTGAAGACAGATTGGTCAAAAGCACCATTCACAGCTTCATATAGAAACTTCAAAGCTGAAGCATGTGTTTGGTCTTCTGGAAAATCAACATGTCCTTCTTCTTCAACTTCTTCATCCACTGGAACTTCTTCATGGCTCTCACAAGAGCTTGACACTACAGCACAACAGAGGCTTCATTGGGTTCAGAAAAACTACATGATTTACAATTACTGCACTGACCTTAAGAGGTTCCCTCAGGGAGTTCCACCAGAATGCAAAGCCTCTTAAATAATAACAATTCATGCGTTAAATTCTTTCATTGTACTATTAAGTTTTGCGTATTTGTCAACGCTAATAAATGTGCGTATGTGTGCGTGTGTTGTTGACATATGTATAGGGGTAATTATTTATGATGTAATATATTCACTTTTTATGACGAATTTATGTATAGATTGCTTTCTCTTTTAATTTACTTTGTTTTTATATTCTTTCCGGATGCAATGTGTCAAGTTTTTTTTTTTTTACCTGAATACTATTTGTCAAGTATTACTACGAACATAATTGGGAGCAACGGAGTATTCACGTAAGGCTATTCTATATCCGAAAGCCACCAATACCATATGACTATGGGGTAAACATGATTTGCACCAAGAAAGAATTTAAATCCTTTGAACTCCCATGAATATAGTTTAAAACTCATAAACTCCACCCTAGAATTTCTGACTTTTCAACTTTATTCATACTTAACATCAATTATTTCTTCCTCACAAATATATATTCCCTCCGCTCCTAAATATAAGATCACTTTCTCTAATCTAATTAGATTAAGGATATTAGTAGAGTTAATTATTAGCACATGATATTACCAATTTACCCTAACCATATATCTTTATCCTGACTCTCCATCTATTGTTTTTTATTATAGATAAGCATTATTAAGATAAGGGTAATGGACCTAATCTGACCCCCAAGTAACCACCAAGGAGCGCTGAGCACCCTGAACTAACAACAGGCTCGTATCTGTACTCCAAGTAACCAAGGTGTTTAAAAACTACCCCAGTTGGACGGTCAACAACGTTTGACCGTTACTATGCCTATGTGGCTGCCACGCGAGCACCTGCTTTGCCACCTCTGCTTGCCACGTGTGTATTTTAAATGAACCTAATCTTCCCTCCAAGTAATCACTCAGGTGCACTGAGCAGCACCCTGAACTAACAATAGGCCCATATCTGCACTCAAAGTAACCAATGTGTTTAAAAACTACCCCGGGCGGACGGTCAACGACGTTTGACCGTTACTATGCCAATGCGGCTGCCACGTGAAGGCCTGTTTTGCCACCTGGCGCCTTGTCATCGCCACGTAAGATATGTTCATGTGGGTCCCACCCATAATAATAAACAATTTCTCTTTCCCTCTTCATCACCATCAACACAGCCATCCCAACACCCACCACCTCAACCCACGCCACCACCTCACCTCCCCAGCCCCCACTGCCTCACCTCCACAGCCCACCACCCACGCCACCTCTGCTTGCCACGTTTAAGGGTGGCGTGGGTGGGGGTGGTGGGTGTTGGGGGGGCTGTGGTAATGGTGATGAAGTGGGAGAGAGAAATTGTTTATTATTATGGGTGGGACCCACATGAACATATCTTACGTGGCGATGACAAGGCGCCGGGTGGCAAAACAGGTCTTCACGTGGCATTCACATAGGCATAGTAACGGTCAAACGTCATTGACCGTCCGCCCGGGGTAGTTTTTAAACACATTGGTTACTTTGAGTGCAGATATGGGCCTGTTATTAGTTCAGGGTGCTCAGTGCTCCTGGGTGGTTACTTGGAGGGCAAATTAGGTCCATTTAAAATACACATGTGGCAAGCAGAGGTGGCAAAGCAGGTGCTCGCGTGGCAGCCACATAGGCATAGTAACGGTCAAACGTTGTTGACCGTCCAACCGGGGTAGTTTTTAAACACCTTGGTTACTTAGAGTACAGATACGGGCCTGTTGTTAGTTCAGGGTGTTCAGCGCTCCTTTGTGGTTACTTGGGGGCCAGATTAGATCCATTATCCTTAAGATAAAATTGGGAAAAAGTAGGGAAGAAATATATAGTGTCCTATATTTAGGAACAAATTAAAATTTGAAAATGATCTTATATTCAGGGACGGAGGGAGTATTATACAATTTGAAAAAAAAATGATAAAGTATAAAATTGTGAATTCATGTAAAAGAATTAATAGTGACTCAAAAGAGGATTTCTCAACAATTTGATTATTTAGTGGTCCAATGTATAAAATTCCAATCCTATACAACATTTTTAACATAATAGCACAAATCATGAAAGGACGTGCGATTACAAATTATTTAAATTGTCTCAAATTAGTAAATAAAGAGTGTGACAAAATTTTTTTTGGGAAAACTAATTATAGGTATATTGGAGAACATTTAATTAGGTCCATAAAAACCTATAAATGATTATAATAAAAAACTCTGTCATGTAATCAATTATCCTTAAATTATCCCATCATAGATGCTTTGTAAATATCTTAATTAGGTCCATAAAATCCTAAAATACCCATGTGATTATTGCAAAGGTGCAAAAATACCCAAGTAACTTCTTTTGGAATAATAACCTTATCATTTTCTAAAAAGGGGCAAAGATTCATAATATTTCATAACAGGGGCAATAATATCTATCATCATCAAAAAAGATACTCTTGCCTCTGTTTTGAAATGTTGTGGTTACTTTTGCTCCAAAAAAATTATATAGTGTTGGGTGCACCTTGACTACAATCAAGTAAGTATTTTAACACCTTAACCCTTAAATAAACAAAATTGAGTCAAAAAGAAAAAGAGCCGGTGGGGCTAACTTTTTTTCCTGACTAATTTGATTAGATTTATAACTTTAGTTCAAATTAGTTAAATTCATACTTCTTCCGATCCCTAATATAAGAGCTAGCCGCAAAAAAGTTGTTTCTTAACAAAACATGTGAATGTTAGTTGTGTGTCTTGAGTTAATGCTTCTTTTCCAATATTGTCCATATTTATTATGATACTTTTAAGAGAGAGAAATACATAAGCATTAATAAATATGAAAGAGACTTAGAGGCAAAGTAGGAAATAACACGTTAAATGAGGAGAAAATGTGAGATGAGATCTTATAGTAGAATCAAAATCATTCAAATTTTAAGCTCTTATATTAGAAACCACAGGGAGTATTATATTACCAATAAAGATATTTTAGAGAAAAACAAGAACAACTAGCTAGTAAGAGTATTATATTACCAATAAAGATATTATATCTTAAACAAGTTATATATTAAGAATCAGAGTAGTATCATAATTGAACACTAATATTGCAGTTGAGTCTCCAGAAAGGTTGACTATTATCATGGAAAAGACGGTAAACTACGCATGGAGGCTTACACACACACACACACACAAATCATCATCTGTTAACAAGGTGAAATTTAAATCCACAGCTTTATGAATATCACGCAATTTTTACCAATAAAACCAATCTTTATTTAACATCTCCTAGAAAAGATGTGTGTAGAGAAAGTGATAACGATGACGCCTTTGTTGGGGAAGAAAAGGACAAGTATGAAGTATGTCATTGGTTGTTCAGTGGCTAGTTGTTTCAGGAGAGGAAGCAAGCATCACATGTGATTCTTTTTTGGCGACAGCAAGAAAATTGAGGGGCGATATATTTTGATAGACAATAATTAAATTTGCTTTGCATTGCAGATAAGAACGATGACAAAGAATTAATATCCTCCAAAGGATTCAAACGTTGTTTTATATTAAGGCAATAAAATTAATGTTGTTTCAAATTAACAAAACTATTTTGGTCGTAAAATGACTAATAAACATATGTAAATACTCCTGCAATTTCTAATTAAGCCTTGTTTGATTACTATAACATGTATATATATTTTGTATAGACTAAAATACATGTCTATATATATATTTATGTTTACGTCATGTTCTTTCATTTTAGTAATTTAAGTTTAAAATTACACATGTAACCGTTTTTTACCTCCATGGATGATTCAATGGAAAATTATGAATCATCAAATTCAAAGATCAATTCTATAATTAAATGCATTAAAAAATGTAATTTTGAAATAGGGAAATAAAATGTAATTTTATATTGAAGAAGTAAAATTTAAGCTTATTTTCTCAGTATTTAACTATACATCAGTTACATGTTAACTTTCATGAGTTGGCATTATCACTTAATTGTAATTGATGGAGTTAAAAAATTGGTTAAAAGTTCCATTTTCAATTTTAAAAGAAAAAAAATCAGAGTTGAGACAAATATAAAAGAACAAAATTTTACTTTAACCTCTTGTACATTAGGACTAATAAATAGAAACTTGTATATTAAAACAGTTTTAAGGGTTTGCGATATTCCTTGACCCTGACGAAATGCAGTCCTTTTTTTATCAGCAAAATGCAGTCCTTCAAGTTAACATTTATTATTTTGATAAAAAAAAAGTTAACATTTATTATTATGATTTTGTTGGAGATATGTTTGACTCCCATCAAGCGGATAAAAGGCGGTGGAGGCTCTTCTAGTACAGGCTTACAAGTTACCACTACAAGATAACATAGCTGTGAAGGAAAAGGCGTGGGTGGGTTCTCAAATTTATGAAACTCAAAGTGGGGGTTTAATAGACTTAATATATTGCTGATAAAAAAATTAAAATAGACTTAATATATCCTGAATCTAATAATGATGTGATTTAAATCTTCCTCCCACCAATATATGATAAAATATTTCATTTTGGAGTATTGGTTTTGATCTAACTATAGGAATTAATTTTAATTTTTGTTAACTTCATCATCAAAATCATCTTTATTGATACTTTTTTAATAATAATTAAGTAATTAAGAGATGTGAGAACTCAGAAGTGAAACGGGAATATATGTATATATGTGTCTGCGTGTGTATCTATGTATTGTTTTAAGAAAAAACACAATGTACTAATTAATTTGATTAACATCGTTAATTTAATTAAATAGGTTTTATATTTTCTATCGGGTGAGTATATAAATTGGTAACTGACCTTGTCCATGTGAGAAGGAAAATACAAATTTGAATATTAGAACATATTAGTTACTTGTTATTAGTAGTTAGAGAGAAAAAACATTTTTACGTTTGAGTGTTAAAAGGGATTAATTTAAAAGGGATTAAATTAAGTTAAAGTGATCTGATTTTTTTTGGTCGAAAAAGCGATTTTGTGATATTTTAGTTTTACTCAAAAAGATTAACCATGTATATGGCTCCGTAAATTTTTGCGTAAATACAATTTTTAGAATTTGTCCAAAACTCTTAACAAATTCTATTACCTTTTACGCTCCTATTAATAAAGGGAAACTGCAAAAGAATAGTTTTTTTTACATAAAACAAGTTTATCAATATCGATTTTTTTTGCTAAGATATGATATTTCAAAAAGTTTAGTTTTACGCACACAAAATTTGATTCAGTCACACCGACCTTTTTATGAGAATGTGAAATGAAGTGTTAAACTTGTGGCCATAAGAGCTAGTGTCCATAATAATGGAACAAGTTGACTAGGTGATGTCCGTGATAATTGTCTTTCAAATATAAAACTATCAAATCATGCAAGTATTATGCTTTTTCTCTCCTGAAACTAGGCAAGCATTGTCTTAAACACAAGCAAAGGATGAACGTTTTCATGGATAAGATCATTACACAGGGAGGCTCATCTCAGGCAGTAGTCTAATGTGTCCGCACGTGAGGGCTAAAATATCATTTACGTTTGCTTGGGAAAAGCAAAAGGATGTTTCGTAAGCACAAAAATATCTTTATCATCACTAATATTGCTCATAGATGGTTTATATTTATTTAGACGAGTGAAATTACAATTTTTTTTACTTTTTTTAAAAAAAAAAATTGATAGTTTTACCAAGTCTAAAAGTAAGATAATACTCCCTCCGATCCTAAATATAAAACCTAATTGACTTTTTTGAAAAATCCTAAAAAAAAGCAAAATAAGTTAATTATAAATGGGTAATAGACCTAATCTGGCCCCCAAGTAACCACCAAGGAGCGCTGAACACCCTGAACTAACAACAGACCCGTATCTGTACTCTAAGTAACCAAGGTGTTTAAAAACTACCCCGGTTGGACGGTCAACAACGTTTGACCGTTACTATGCCTATGTGGCTGCCACGCGAGCACCTACTTTGCCACCTCTGCTTGTCACGTGTGTATTTTAAATGGACCTAATCTGCCCTCCAAGTAACCACCCAGGAGCACTGAGCACCCTGAACTAATAATAGACCCATATCTGCACTCAAAGTAACCAATGTGTTTAAAAACTACCCCGGGCGGACGGTCAATGACGTTTGACCGTTACTATGCCTATGTGAATGCCACGTGAAGGCCTGTTTTGCCACCCGACGCCTTGTCATCGCCACGTAAGATATGTTCATGTGGGTTCCACCCATAATAATAAACAATTTCTCTCTCCCACTTCATCACCATCACCACAGGCCCCCCAACACCCACCACCCCCACCCACGCCACCCTTAAACGTGGCAAGCAGAGGTGGCGTGGGTGGTGGGCTATGGAGGTGAGGCAGTGGGGGCTGGGGAGGTGAGGGGGTGGCGTGGGTTGGGGTGGTGGGTGTTGGGTGGCTGTGTTGATGGTGATGAAGAGGGAAAGAGAAATTGTTTATTATTATGGGTGGGACCCACATGAACATATCTTACGTGGCGATGACAAGGCGCCGGGTGGCAAAACAGGCCTTCACGTGACAGCCACATAGGCATAGTAACGGTCAAACGTCATTGACCGTCCGCCCGGGGTAGTTTTTAAACACATTGGTTACTTTGAGTGCAGATATGGGCCTATTGTTAGTTCAGGGTGCTCAGTGCACCTGAGTGGTTACTTGGAGGGCAGATTAGGTCCATTTAAAATACACACGTGGCAAGCAGAGGTGGCAAAGCAGGTGCTCGCGTGGCAGCCACATAGGCATAGTAACGGTCAAACGTTGTTGACCGTCTAACTGGGGTAGTTTTTAAACACCTTGGTTACTTGGAGTACAGATACGGGCCTGTTGTTAGTTCAGGGTGCTCAGCGCTCCTTGGTGGTTACTTGGGGGCCAGATTAGGTCCATTACCCATTATAAATTGATTTACCTAATTTTTTCCCTTAAACTAGTTTATTTTACTTATAAACTAATGGATAATCTAAAAATATATCAAATATGTCATGATTTAATAGACTATTTTGCAACCTTAACCTCTCCAAAAAAAAGTCATCAAGGTCCTATATTTAGGACCGGAGTTAGTATTTTAATTATTAGCATCACTAAAGAAACTTAATTAAATCTCGGTTTGAAATCAGAGTTGACTGTGCAAGGCTAATAGTGGTCCATCATTGTAATGAATATTCAAATTATTTTATCTCACAAGTGGGTCATGAAGATGAAACGAGGCTTCATGCTAACAAGGCTGGATTCAGTTGGTAAATGGGTTAATTTATTAACACAAGATAATAAGTTTAAGTACCATTTATATAAGAACTTTATAGTAAGCTCTCAATCAAGAAGCCTGCCTTGAACCCAATAAGCTTACCAGAAACAGCTCACCAAATTTTAATTACATATGAAAAATATTGATAACTTTATAGCTGCAAAAGTTGCATGGTGCATGATCTCTTGACAGTGGGCACCCAAATGAATTAGGTGCATAAGAATATATGGTTGATAGGGCTGTGCTGCTTCACAAATTACACCTGCTCTGAAAAATCTCAAATTGAGTCTAAAAAATATTTAATACCATTATATCTACACCATAAGGTCAAACATCTGGGTCAGAATCTTACCAGCTAGCTACTACAAGTGCGATCTGGACAGCTAATTTTTCACTCATTACTTGGCTTTTTGAGGTCCACTTCTCTTCCACATACTACATTACAGCTATCTCATGCAACTTCCTGTCACTTTCCTTCTCCTTCTACGCGCTTCTCCTTCTCCTTATAAATACCATCCTCCGCCATTTTCATTGTCATCCTCATAAGCATTGATCAAACATCACTACTCCTATCTATATCTTACAACATGGCTTTTTATTCTTCATCTGTATATGTACTACTTCTTTTTGTTAGCTCTCTCATGGTAGTTGCCTTTGCTGGTACAAACATGAACCAACATTTTGATATAACATGGGGAGATGGTAGAGGCAAGATGCTCAATAATGATGAACTTCTTACTCTCTCATTAGACAAAGCATCTGGCTCAGGATTCCAATCAAAGAATGAGTACTTGTTTGGAAAAATTGATATGCAACTGAAGCTAGTCCCTGGAAACTCTGCTGGCACTGTCACTGCCTATTATGTAAGTTTTTAAATCCCTCTTATCTTGTGAGCCTAATATTGATAGATCATAGTAACTCGTTGAAGGGATTAGTACCTATTGTGGCTAATATTAGTCTTTACTTCCAGCTATCTTCAAAGGGATCAACTTGGGATGAGATTGACTTTGAATTCCTTGGAAACTTGAGTGGTGATCCTTACATTCTTCACACCAATGTGTTCAGCCAGGGCAAAGGCAACAGAGAGCAACAATTCTATCTATGGTTTGACCCTACTACTGATTTCCACACTTACTCCATCCTCTGGAACCCCCAAAGAATTATGTATGTTCTAATCCTATTCTACTAAACCTTGCTTCTCCCTTGTCCTATTAATCATGCATACATATAGAGAATGATGTTCTTTTTCTAAATCTGAATTGAATTATGCAGATTCTCAGTGGATGGAACTCCCATTAGAGAGTTTAAGAACCTAGAGTCAACTGGTGTGCCATTCCCTAAGAACCAACCAATGAGAATATATTCAAGTCTTTGGAATGCTGATGATTGGGCTACAAGAGGTGGTCTTGTGAAGACTGATTGGTCAAAAGCTCCATTCACTGCTTCATACAGAAACTTCAATGCTGATGCATGTGTTTGGTCTTCTGGCAAGTCATCATGTCCTTCTTCTTCAACTTCTTCCTCCACTGGAACTTCCTCTTGGCTCTCACAAGAGCTTGACAATACTTCACAACAGAGGCTGAGATGGGTTCAGAAAAACTACATGATCTACAATTACTGCACTGACCTTAAGAGGTTTCCTCAAGGTCTTCCAGCAGAATGCAGAACTTCCTAAATGCAAAGCAGACCACCTATTATCATCCAGTTTATTATGATTTTCGATTTCGAGTGTAATACTACAATTCTTTCATTCTTTTCCACTGTAGTAGCCATTACTGTGATGGTATGATAATGCATGTAAATGGTTTTTATATTATGTTATGTAAAATATATACGTTTCTTAATAAATTGATGGTCTTCCCTATAATGTTTTCAGTGTACATATTTTTTTCTCGTTATTTTATTTATTTTGGTTCAACGATAATAATGTCGAATAGAAAGTAGAGACAATTTTTGAATTATATCATTTTGCAGGTAAGAAGCAATCCTCAATTTGCGTAAAACAAATATCATATTTTTATTGAATAGGAATAATATATATTTCGCTTTCATTTGGGTTTTATTGATTTATTTTGGTGAAAAGTTTTTATTGATTTTTTTTGGTGAAATGATTTTTATTGATTTAGAAATAACTTATTATCTATCGTCTCTTGTCAAGAAGGACAGGAAGAGAAGAAATTTGAAATGTTTTGTTTTAGAAAATCACAATTAAATCCCAATAAGAAAACTAGTCAATTTTTTTTTACTTTAACTTAGTAGCAATTCTAAGTCCCAAATAATAATCAAATTACTTTGAAGTCCAAAAGAACCTAAGTTATTATTTACAACTTAAGGAATTGTTATTGACAACTACTATTGAGTTGTCATTGAAAAGTCGTTTAATATAACTTAGTCCTTTAGTGACTTCAATATAATTTATTATTGTTTCAAACCTAGACCTAGATGTAACTGGTTCTTTCCTAGGAACTTGCTCTGATTTCCCCCTTTTTAGTTATTATGTGTGCTAGATACTAAAATCGACCAAGCATGCACATGTGTGTGCGCGCGCGTGTTTGTGTATATGCTGGTAACAACTAATGCTTGAATGACTAAATGTGAGATAAAAGGTTTTTCTACAAGGATTAACTCACATCAGACATAATATTTTAACCCTTAGATTCAAACATTTAGACGTTCTAATTGAGTTTTTCAAGAATAAGATTATCCCTAAGTGTATGTGCTTTACTTATGATGTACTCCCTCCGGTCCCTAATGTAAGAGCTAGCCGTCAAAAAAACGCTTCTTAAGAAAACATGTGAATGTTAGTTGAGTGTCTGGAGTTAATGCTTCTTTTCCAAAATTGCTCATATTTATTATAGTACTTTTAAGAGAGAGAAATATATAAGCATTAATAAATATGAAAGAGAGTTAGGGGTAAAGTAGGAAAAAATGCATTAAATGAGGAGAGAATATGGGGTGAGCTCTTACATTAGGGACCAAAACCATTCAAATTTTGGGCTCTTACATTAGGGACCGGAGGGAGTAGTTATTTTATTAGTTGAATCAAGAGAGAAGATTATCATTAAACCAAAGCCATGGAGAGTGACGCTGCAATCAAAAGGTTTTTTCATGTAAATGGGATCGAAACAAATATATACACTTACAGATTTGATATGGAGAAAAATTATTAGACATGATTATGTTTTAAATTACTCATAAGGTAAAAGAAAAATTTTATCACATATGGCATGATCATATATGTGACTGAGCTGGAGTGATGTCTATTGAGAAGAATATGGTGAAAAATTATTTGAAGTTGTTATGTTATATTCAAAGAAAGTCATTGAATACATTGGTGAGGATCATCAATCTATTATGCAATATATTTATTATTCTCTCTAATAATATAAGATCAAATTGATTTTTAAAAAGAAATTAAGAATATAAAATTAACCATTTTAAATCATTTTTATTTTGCTTTTTTTCAAAGCTAATTCACCTTGCTTATAGATTAATAGATTATCTAACTATATGTAATATATGTAAAAGTTTAATTAATTAGTGGTCCATTTGTTTCGTAAATTTAAAAAATCATGTTGATTTCATATTTAGAATTTGATTGAGGGTTGGAACCAGTTTCATAATGTGCATCATTATTATGTGTTCCCAATATTAAGTCCAGCAAAAAAATTTGTGTGTTCCCAGTAGAAAAAGGCTCATTGAAATATATCTTGACACCGATTTTAGGGAAAATTAATTTGAGATTCCCCACAAGGGACTTAATATCAGAAAAGTCCTAAAAGTTGAAAAAATTAATGTAGGGTCCCAAGGGACCTCACTTTAATATATTTGAAAAGTCCCAAAAGTTGGGAAAATTAACATGTGCCCAGTAACTTGTCAAGGTTTGCCCAAAGAGTTGTCAAGCGTGCCCAATAACTTTTCACAAGGTTTGCCCAATAACTTTTCACTTTTCAAGTATATTAAAGTGAGGTCCCTTGGGACCCTACATTAATTTTTTCAACTTTTAGGACTTTTCTAGTATTAAGTCCCTTGTGTGAGACCTCAAATTAATTTTCCGCCGATTTTATATGACTAGTGAGAAAATGCCAACTTATCCTTACATGAAACGATATGAAACCGGGTCGGTTTCAAAAATTAAACCATCAACTATTGTCTAACTTCAAACACACGTTTCATATACTTAAACTTATACCTTTTCCTGACGGCATCATAAGGATGTTTCGCTCTCATGCCTCTCAATTGGAGGCCATGGCGGTGAAGGCTCCATACACTAGAGGCTCGTGCACAAGAATAAATAATTAATTAATAGCCCCAACAAAAGATGTCTGTTGGATTGGGCCGGGTGAGAATTAATTATAATATTTTTCAATGAGAAATATATCGGTTTCCCTTAAATATAAGAATGCTGAGTTAAGCATAGGATTTATTCTATATATTCTCTCCTATGTCTAATATAAGAGCTTAACTGCGAAAACATATAAAAGTTAATTGGGTGTTTAGAGTTTATGTTTTTTCTCAATATTGTTTATATTTATTATGATATTTTTAAAAGAGAAAAATATATAGACATTAATAAATATAACATAGAGTTACGGTAAAGTAGGAAAAAATACATTTAAAGAATACGAGACGAGCTCTTATATTTTCACCAAAACTATTCAAATTTTAGCTTCTTATATCACATATTGGAGGAAGTATATTTGATTTTATATGTTTATCTATTAAAATATTTTTAATAAAGTGAAATAACAATGTTTAGATTTGATCTAGCTGCTTCACCAACGACAACAATCTTATCCCCAATATTTAATATAACCAGTCAAAATATGGACAGCATAGAATATTTGCAACAGAAACGAGTGGTATTTGCACAGCTGGATATTATTAATATTCCAGCTACCTTTCTCTCTCTTTGCAATTTCCAGTCCCTTTCCTTCAACGCGCTTCCCCTGCTTATAAATACCATCTTCAACCAGTTTCATAGACATCTTCATTCTTCCATCAATCTTTACAATATCACTCATATCTCTCTCACATAACATGGCTTCTTCTACTACTGTATCAGTTATGCTTGTTCTTTTGAGCACTTTCTTGGTTGTTGCCCTTGCTAGTATTAACATGGTCAACCAGTTTGACATAACATGGGGTGATGGTAGAGGCAAGATGCTCAACAATGGTGACCTTCTAACTCTTTCTCTGGACAAAGCTTCTGGCTCTGGCTTCCAATCAAAGAATGAGTTTCTCTTTGGCAGGATTGATATGCAACTCAAGCTTGTTCCTGGTAACTCTGCTGGCACAGTCACTGCCTATTATGTAAGTTTCTTTTTCTTTTGCATTGTGTGATAGTCATTCAAGATATCACTATACACCCATCATGATAAAACTAACAAGCCTATGTCTTTGCTGGTACTTGCAGTTATCTTCAAAGGGATCAAACTGGGATGAGATTGACTTTGAATTCCTTGGAAACTTGAGTGGTGATCCTTACATTCTTCACACCAATGTGTTCAGCCAAGGCAAAGGCAATAGAGAGCAACAATTCTATCTTTGGTTTGACCCTACTGCTGATTTCCACACTTACTCCATCCTTTGGAACCCCCAAAGAATTGTGTATGTTCTTATAAACACTTCACTCAAACTATTTCCCTTTGTTCTTCTCTTGTATATAGATTCTTATATTTTGATTTTGTTTATTTGGATTATGCAGATTCTCAGTGGATGGAACTCCCATTAGAGAGTTTAAGAACCTAGAGTCAACTGGTGTGCCCTTTCCTAAGAACCAACCAATGAGGATATATTCAAGTCTTTGGAATGCTGATGATTGGGCTACAAGAGGTGGCCTTGTAAAGACTGATTGGTCAAAAGCTCCATTCACTGCTTCATACAGAAACTTCAATGCTGAAGCATGTGTCTGGGCTTCTGGAAAATCATCTTGTCCTTCTTCATCAACTTCTTCCTCTTGGCTCTCACAAGAGCTTGACACTACTTCCAAAGAGAGGCTTAGATGGGTTCAGACGAACTACATGATCTACAATTATTGCACTGACCTTAAGAGGTTTCCTCAGGGTGTCCCACCAGAATGCAAAACCTCATAAAAGCAAATAGAGCAAATCATGCATTGGAATTTTGGCTTGAATTCTTTCATTCTTTTCCATTTTAGTCGTCATATATTTTTATGATGACATATTTGATGATTATTCTTTAAGATGTACTATATTCCTATTCCATAATAAAATTAATTTCTTGATCATCTAGATTAGAGCAATTTCATATTTCATATTTCATTTTCATGATTCACTGCCACTGAATTCTTCAAGGCGTCCATAATTTCATTCTGCCTATGATAAGCCAAAAACAACAATAAATAATAGAGAAAATTAAATTTATGTTCAGACAAATAAGATATGCCTCATAATACAATAGAGTAATTTTTTTTGGTCGGAATAATACAATAGAGTAATAAATACTATGAATTGTGGAGCTAGGCAATCACAGTTCAAACTTCAAATATGAAAGCCAAAAATTAGTCTGAGATACAAACCTTCAAACTGACCTTGCAATTTTCTTTTTTGAACCGATTCATCCTTGCAATTAAAACACGTGTTGACAAGCATATATATTATCATCCATTTGGGCCAAGAATTCAGCCAATCGTTCCCACCTTTGATTTTATTGACTTATTCTTTTTTTACCTTAATTTTATTGATTTATTCACCATTTCAATTTAAACCTTGAATAACTCTAGATTCTCCCATCTTTCAAATTAACTATATACTAAAGCAATATATTATAGAAGTGAAAAAACTTGCAGCACGCACTATAGTGGTACCAAACAGTAAATTCTTGATGAAGTTGGAGCACCAATGCACCATACCATGTATTCTTGACCAATTAAAATATATCAAATCACATCATTTAGTACATGAGAGAAGGAGAGGATTTAATTTCAAGAAGAAAAAAATGTGAGAGTAGTTTATTAGTAGCATGTAAGTTCCTAGGTTGAATAATTGAATGATGTGATTTAATGTATTATAATTGGACATAGAGTAAATAATGTGGTAACCAATATTCATGCAAGAATTTCTCAAAACAATTGTATAAAAAAAATCTCAAAACAACAAAACTTGCTGCTTAGGAGTATTTGAGAATGTGAAATATACTACTCCCCCTTCCTTTTATATGTTTAAAATGCGTAAACTACGTATTTGAAAAAGTTAATTAAATTTGATTAAATATAGTAAAATCACAACTTGTTCTCCCAAAACACTTCCATTTGTGGTAAAGGTGAGATTATGCATGAAAAAAATGATGAGAGATAGTAATTAGTGAAAATGACATGTGAGAGACATATAATTAAAGGGTTAAACGCGAAACAAATACATGAGAGTGAAACAGATAAAAGGTGAGGGTGAAATAATGCATAAAACAAGAGATGAGAGATAATAAATGATATGTTAGAGACATATAATAAATTATTGGCAAAAGAAAAAGACATATAATAAATTAGGGTGAAATGAAACAAATACATCACATGTTTATATAATTTTCAAATAAGAAACCGGTTTGGTGCTCTTGATCACTATGTGCTAATCACATCTACTAAGTTCAAAAATAATTTCAACTGTTACTATTTAAAAAAATTTAAATTATAACTTTAAAATATAAAATTACTTTTGGGAAATTGAAAGTTAAAATATTATCTTTATTTTGGAATTTACACTAATCAAAATATATTATTTATTAAATGAAGTAGTACAAAGAATAAAATAATCATTCTGAAATATTTCAAATTAGTTCTAAACACAGTTTATCACGCTTATAAGATTTTGATACTCATCATCAACAATGATTGAAAGGGACAAATTCAATTTTTAAAAATTTGGAGCTTGTAAAAGGATAGGTGGTATTTAATTAACCTACGTGTGAGGGAAGCACAAGGATGTTTCATCCATACTCATGACTCTCTCTATGGGAAGCCATGGCGGTGAAGCTCTACAGGCTGCAAGTTTATATGAATAAATTAATCAAATGGGGTAGGTTGGCTGCTTCACCAATCACAACAAATCCAAAAAGATCTCAAGTTGTCCCTAAAACTTAATCCAAACTGGTCAATATATCTAACACAGAATATTTGCATAAAAGACTAGTGCCATCTTGTACAGCTAATCAGCCACTCATAACTCTTCTTTTTGAGAAACACTAACAACTGGATGCTTACATTATAGCAACCTCCCTGCAGCTTCATGTCATTTTCCTTCTCCTTCTACGCGTTTCCCCCATCTTATAAATACCATCCTCTACCATTTCCATAATCATCCTCTTCCTTTCATCCCTTTACATCATAAGTTGCTACCAAACATCACTCCTATCTATCTCTTTCAACATGGCTTGTCCTAAAACTTCATTAGTAATGCTTCTTTTTATGAGCTCTTTCATGGCTGTTGCCTTAGCTGGTATTGATATGAACCAACATTTTGACATAACTTGGGGAGATGGTAGAGGTAAGATGCTCAACAATGGTGAACTTCTCACTCTCTCACTAGACAAAGCTTCTGGCTCAGGATTTCAGTCAAAGAATGAATACTTGTTTGGCAAGATTGATATGCAGCTCAAGCTTGTCCCTGGAAACTCTGCTGGCACAGTCACTGCCTATTATGTATGCTTCATTTTTCTTGCAATAATAAATTATTTTCTTTACTGATTAGCCATATGACTAAAACTAATAAATCTGTGTTTTTCTTTGTATTTGCAGTTATCTTCAAAGGGATCAAATTGGGATGAGATAGACTTTGAGTTCCTTGGAAACTTGAGTGGTGATCCTTACATTCTTCACACTAATGTGTTCAGCCAAGGCAAAGGCAATAGAGAGCAACAATTCTATCTTTGGTTTGACCCTACTGCTGATTTCCACACTTACTCTATCCTCTGGAATCCCCAAAGGATCATGTATGTTTTTATTCTATTATACTCATTTATATTTCTCTCTTGTCCTATTAATCTTGCATATATAGAGACTGATAAGTCTATTTCTATATTTTGATGCTGTAGATTCTCAGTGGATGGAACTCCCATAAGAGAGTTCAAGAACTCAGAGTCAATTGGTGTGCTATTCCCTAAGAACCAACCAATGAGGATATACTCAAGTCTTTGGAATGCTGATGATTGGGCAACTAGAGGTGGCCTTGTGAAGACTGATTGGTCAAAAGCTCCATTCACTGCTTCATACAGAAACTTCAATGCTGATGCATGTGTTTGGTCTTCTGGAAAATCATCTTGTCCTTCTACAACTTCATCTACTTCTTCCTCTTGGCTCTCACAAGAGCTTGACACTACTTCACAGGATAGGCTAAGATGGGTGCAGAAAAATTACATGATCTACAATTATTGCACTGACCTCAGGAGATTTCCTCTGGGTGTCCCACCAGAATGCAAAACCTCATAAAAGCAAATAGAGGAAACAATGCATTAGATTTTGAGTATAAATTCTTTAATTTCATTCTTTTTCATTTTAGTCATCATATAATAGTATGATGCGTGCTTGATAATTCTTTCTGATGTAATGTATTACTTCTTCATGATTGAAAATATTGTCTTGATCACTGTGATATGAGCAAATTAATATTTCATTATCAAAGTTCACTGGGCTTTGGTTTAGACAAAGTCATATTCCGTCTATAATTTCATTATGCCCAAAGTGGGGTAAGCCAAAATCAACTATAAATAATTCAGATACATTGGAATCTTTGGAATTCCTTATTCAGATAAATAAAATATTTCTCATAATACAAAATAGTGATAAATGTTACTTCCTCTACGTTCTTAAATATAAGACATATTTAACTAATCTGATTACATAAAGATGTAATTTAAGTTTGAAATCATATGATATGCCTTTGATTTTTGTATTACTGATTTATTAGTTCAATTGAAATGATGATTAATTTTACATTCCCTCCTCACATACTGAAGCATTATTTCGAAAACTGAAAGAAGTGCAACAGAGGAAGTAAATGAATATTTCTTTTAGACCAGATAGAAAGCACTAAAAGAGGGGGAAAATGAACCGCTCTTAATAAGAACTTCAAATGCCTCAAGATATCAGATAGATGAACTCTCTTAGGCAAAATAGAAACATTAGTGACAAAGATAAAGGATAACCACCCGAAATAGGAAGCTTTTGTTTATAAGATAGCATTCTTGTATTGTCACACTTCCCTCAAGTTGAACGATAGATAGAAGTTGATGATTCCCAATTTGTTTCACAAACAATAGACACTAAAATCCAACAAGTTTCTTTGATTTTTTATGTAACTACAAGTTCAGGAAATATCTAACTTTCACCTATATTTGTATTTAATTAAAGAAATTTACATGGAAAAAAATATGTTTTCAACATTGACTTTATTAAAAGTTCTTCAAATTTTCGCTACTAGCTACAACCTAAACTAAAGAAAAGTTATACACCCTTTGCTATTAAATAAATATAAGACCAATTTCTAATTGTTCTAAATTTTTCGTTAAATCATCTATATTTATGTACCTCAATAATAACCAAAAGAAGGAGGGTGAGTATAAAGTAGATGGTAAGGATACATTGATAATATAATGTAACTTTTTTTGTTGATACAATAATATAATGTGACTTTGACTAAACTAATAAATTAAATCTGATCAAACTAAGTAAGTAGATCTTATTTTTAGAAAATGGAGGGACTACCATATTATCATTTGTTACCAAGGTGAATTGACAAATATTTCTTAAAATTTTACCATTAAAAACACTTGTAATCAATCTTAAGAATATGTCCCTATATAAAATTATAGGTGAACGTGTAAAAATATCCACGTAATTTGTTCTAAGTTGTGGTCAACACTGTGAATTTTTTTAGGCCAAAAGTACCTACGTAATTGCAAAAACAAATAGGTAAAAAATGTCCATGTGGTCAATATAAGCTAACATTTTAAAATTTTTCAATTTCATGAAAAAATTGTGCAAAAATATCATGAAGTTCGGTCTAGAATTACATCCAAGACCACAAAGTTTTGCAGTTTAAACCAAATTTCATGAGTATATTTGCATCATTTATTTTCGTCAACTCTAAAAAACTCAACATTATTAGTCTATATTGACGACATGACACTTTTGACCCATTTTATTAATAATTGGGCATTTTTTAGCTAAACAAATTCACTGTATTAGTTGCACCATATACCAAATTAAATGGGCACTTTTCATCTTCACCTGTGATTATTAAAGTTCTGGGGGAGATTTGGCCCAATCATATAAGAAAATAGTTTATTTAAATGAATCACTGTTGAGTTATGAACTAAAGATGTTGGAATCAGGTATGAAGAGCGTATGCACGTGCTTTTTGAGTTAGCATATTTAATTTTTTTTGAAAAAAAGCACATTAAAGTTAAGGACAAGGATGTTTCGTCTCCATGTCTCTCTAAAGGAGGCCCATGCCCATCCATGGCGGTGGAGGCTCTTCTAGTTTTTGGGAATAAATAAAATATAGCTGCCTAAGTTGGTTTCTTTGCTGGAGGTGGGGCCCACTGGTCAATTTGACTATGAAAGTTGGAAGCATTTCATTTAAAATTTAATCGATACCGCGTTACACATTTGGTACCAAGTACCAACATAAATAGTGCCATCTGGACACAGCTAATATGTTACTCATGATTATTTTATTTGAGGTACATAATAATATAATGCACAGATACATCACAGCTAGCTAGCTCACTGCATGTTCTACCTCATTTCCTCACTCTCTACTTCCTCTTATAAATAGACACTCCAACTTCATTCTCATATTCATCCTTCAAACTTTAAACTTCATTACCTATTACCAAATATCAGTTCTTAATATTTTTCTTTCAATATGGCTTCTTCTAGAACTGTATCAGTGATGCTTCTAGTTGTGAGCTCTATCATGGTTGTTGCATGTGTTGGTGTTGATATGAACAAACATTTTGACATAACATGGGGTGATGGTAGAGGCAAAATGCTCAACAATGGTGAACTTCTTACCCTCAATCTAGACAAAGCTTCTGGCTCAGGATTTCAATCAAAGAATGAGTACTTGTTTGGCAAGATTGATATGCAGCTTAAGCTTGTTCCTGGTAACTCTGCTGGCACTGTCACTGCCTATTATGTAAGTTTCTTTTTCTTTGGCATTGTGTACTAATCTTTCAAGAGATCACTATACACCCATCATGACAAAACTAACAAAAGTCTGTTTCTTTGTTGACATTTGCAGTTATCTTCAAAGGGATCAAACTGGGATGAAATTGACTTTGAGTTCCTTGGAAACTTAAGTGGTGATCCTTATATTCTTCACACCAATGTGTTCAGTCAGGGCAAAGGCAATAGAGAGCAACAATTCTATCTTTGGTTTGATCCAACTGCTGATTTCCACACTTACTCCATCCTATGGAACCCCCAAAGGATCATGTATGTTCTTATCTATTGAACTATTTCTTCATTTCCCTATGTTACCTTTTAATTCTACATATATAGAGACTAATATGTCACTTTTTCCTATCTTGTGATTGTGCAGATTCTCAGTGGATGGAACTCCCATTAGAGAATTCAAGAACTCAGAGTCAATTGGTGTGCCATTCCCTAAGAACCAACCAATGAGGATATATTCAAGTCTTTGGAATGCTGATGATTGGGCTACAAGAGGTGGTCTTGTGAAGACTGATTGGTCAAAAGCTCCATTCACTGCTTCATACAGAAACTTCAATGCTGATGCATGTGTGTGGTCTTCTGGCAAGTCATCATGTCCTTCTTCTTCAACTTCTTCCTCCACTGGAACTTCCTCTTGGCTCTCACAAGAGCTTGACAATACTTCACAACAGAGGCTGAGATGGGTTCAGAAAAACTACATGATCTACAATTACTGCTCAGATGCCAAGAGGTTTCCCCAAGGCCTTCCTCCAGAATGCAAAGCTTCTTAGAAGAAAACATATCAACCTTAGAGAATTGAATTTATTATTTTAAGGGGTCATTCCATTATTGTTCTGTTGATATAGTAATTTAGGCTCCAATTCTTTCATTCCTTGTTATCACTATGGAGACTTGGTCATTTTTGATAATGAAATATATATCCCTATTTGATTACTTAATAAAATAGATTGTTCTTTCAGTTACAGCAACGTTTTTTATTGTGATTCATTGTTCCTCAATTTCATAAAGATCATGTGCTAAATAAATTGAAGAAAGGTGGCAATAATGCATTATAGATGAAGAGTAAAGAGTAATCTCCAATAGTCTTGATGAGCCTTCAAATAGATCATTACATATCATCAAAGTTATAGAATAATACAAGCTATAAGAGTAGCTATTTTTTATGGAATAAAACTACTAAAAATATATGACAAACAAAGGTACTCAAAATCAGTATTATCATGCGTTTATTCCTAAGACCATAAAAATCGCATAGATAGAGAAAAGAGAAAGATATAGAACCTCATTACCATCTTTGTGGAAACACGTCCAAGTTGTCATCATGGTTTCTTCTTTATGATTTTATAGGAGAAGAAGAATGTTTGCAGTAATAATGAGTTTTCTTCATCCCATATCCATAATGCACTATTCTATGCAAATGGTGTATGGGTTGTATCACCCACGGGCTAATTTGGCTTCTTCCTTCAAGTCAGCAAAAATATTTTATTTTGGAGATGCCACGTCAGCTTTTAACGGTCAATGTTAGTCAAACTTAACGGCGTTATGTAAATTGAAACAAAATTTATTCTTTATTACCAGAATTGAGACCGGAAACAGTTTTTCCCCCATAATAGTTCGTTACCATTTTGTTTATTAGTTTGTTAATAAATTTTTCCCCATAAAATTAATTCTTTATTACCAGAAATGCAAAGCTTCTAACGTAATATATAGTTTGTTACCATTTTTGTACCTTTACCCTATTAGAAATGGGGTGAGTACTAGCTAGAGACTTTACTAACACAATTCGTTTTTAATTTTAATAAAACTACTCAAAAGCGCTAATTCCTTTGATTATAAAAAGCGCACATATAGAAGAAATACGAAGTCACAGAATCTCATTGTTCACCATCTGTGTAGACTAGTTTCATATTCCCTTAACTCCCGTCAAATTTATATTCACCTAAGGCATCTACTTGCCAAAAAAATGAAGTCAATGGCAATGACATGATTAGGAAAACCTTTCATTTCCTGAAACTAGAAAGAAATGGCCTAGTTGAAGTCATCACATATTTCATACCATAGTGCACTCTTCTATAGCCTTTGGCTTTATCTGCTTTCATGCATTTTATGCAACAATCTCTGCATCACCCATGAACTTCCATAACCTTGAAGTCGTCACTACTACCTGTGGTTTTCAGTGCTTTCTCATCATATTGATAAGAATATCATAGCAACATATGGTCTTATATGGAAGAACTTTATAACATATGACATTATCAATTCATATTTGAGTATCATGTGGAAAGGGTAAACTCATACAAGATTCTCCCCTCCCAAGTCTAGTACTTAAAAGGTAACGAATTCCTCTCACTTGACTAAGATTAATAATGTTATCTCTGGTACTTAAATATGAGAGCTACTTTATTTATTAAACAGATTTAGAGGATTAATCGAGATAATTATCTGTAACAAATTTAGTTAATTTAAGTACTATTTTTAATCATGACAACCTTCAGATTAAGACACCTTAATGTGTGATCAACATGGATGTTTTGGAAACATATTTTTACAAGTTACCATACTGCTAGTTTCAGAATCCGAAATTTATTTTGTTTTTTTATCTTGTATCATCGTTGTTCTTAAAATTTTACATTCCGGATAATCAATCTCAAAAGATTATGGGGCAACCACCAGATTAAATAGGGTAGCTTACAGTTCCTATACATTAATAAATGTTTAAGTCTAATTCAAGCTACCCAGTCAAACATTCCAGTGATGTTTTACTAAATACAGATTTCTTAAAAACCAACGATCAATAGAAAGATAAAGGAGTTGGGTTCTCTCAATATGGTGTCATGGGGATGGACCATCACGAGAAACAACACAAGATGGTCCTCACCTTGAGGGAACTCATGCTCAGAGATAATAAGAAAGTAAAAAACAATCACAGGTTTTCCTAAACATCAACAATACTGTACAGTAAACTGTACAAACAGATCTGCTGCCTAATCAGATATCAATAACCGTGCGTTGTGAAGACTGAAAGACCGCACAATTTTGTTGGCACTGGAAAGAGGACCTACAATTTGCACAAAGTCAGTGAAATCTCAAGGCTATTCAAGAGAGTCTACTATCATTGTCCAAACCACCTACTCATCATCCAACTCCACTAACTGCGCCCGTCTCTCGGCTGCTTTTTTCCTTATAAAGAAGCCCCACCTCATTGCCGCCTTGATCTTCAACCACCCCACAACAGCTTTGCCTGGGCGAGCACGGTCCTCATCAAAGTTTGGCATTGGTGATGCCATGTATTGAGGGAATCCATAGCCATCTTCTGGCATATTCATGGAGGCATGACCACCCATGCTGAAGAGACGAAGCAGGTGCTGCATATCTTCATTTTCCAGCATCTCATGGCTTCTCATACGAATTTCTTCCTCCGAAAGGAATTCATCAGCCACTCGGTCCCTGTTGTGAGACCACTCTTCAAAAGGATTCAAAGCTGGAGGTTGAATTGAAGAACTTCCAGCCAGGAACCCTGATGCTGATGTAGGACCAAGGGCCAAACCAACTGGACCGTGATCGTTACGGGCACTGCCAAGTAATTGGTCCTGAGACACAAATGCACTGCTATCAAAATGGTTCCGAGAGTTGGAGTTTGATATCAGGGGGTTACTTGTATAAGTGAGAGCCAAAGAATCATTATAACCTGAAAAAGGTGACACAAAGAGGACCTAAAATCAGTAAGCCAATACATGGGGATAGTGTTTCAAAATACTTTACATATAAACAAATATGTTCAGGACAAAAACGTTTATTACTGCACATGTACATTTGCTGTTGTGCATGTACATGGGGGGATAAAATTGAAAAGTTGGTTAGAAAAACCAATCTAGTGGCAATGGTATGGAACCCAAATAACTGCATCCATCACAAATAACAAAATAAAAAAACAAATGTGGGCAGTGTTCACAGTCCATCAGACATGATTTTGCACTGCAGCAGCACTTACCTCCAATTTGAAGTCCTGAATTCAATTGCTGTTCAGGAGGCCCTGTGACTGGAAGGGCAGACTGTTGCTGCTGATTATCTAAACCATTGTCTGGCAAGAATGACTTGCCATCATACTCTACAACTTGATCCCAATTGTCATATGCCTTCTTTACTAAGGAATCTACATAAACCTGTACTTGCAAATACATTTTAAAGGTAAACACGGTTACCCTTCTCCAACCAGACCAATTAGAAAGCTTTAAAAGCAGTTTTCAAACTTTGAAACTTGTAATGACTTTGACTACTAGAATCCTAAGAAAACTTATTATTAAGTCAGCAAAGCAAGACATGCTGTTTAGTTCAGCAGCTATAATGTTTGTTGATAAGAGTAAAAGATGAAGACAAAAAATGTTGCAGAATGACAACACAAGTGATTCATCCAACCAAAAACAAGGAGGACAGAGTATCACAGAGAACTCATCATTAGATAACTGAATAACAGTACACCCTTCGGTCTGTAATATAAAAGCCCAAAATCTGAATGGTTCTAATCCAAAATATAAGAGCTAACCCTTACATTCTCTCATTATTTATTGAGTTTTTTCCTACCTTGTCCATAACTCTTTTTCATATTTATTAATGCTAACATATTTCTCTCTCTTAATGGTATCATAATTAATATGGGCAAAGTTGGGACAAAAAATAATTAATTTCAAACACCCAACTAACTTTTACATGTTTTCTTAACAAGAGAGTTTTGGCGGTTGGGCTCTTATAATAAAGACTGGAGGAAGTATCTAATAATTTGAGGGAGAAATTCATAAAGTTGACTAACCTTCTGGCTATCAGAAAGAGAATCAGCAGAATAAAATTGATCTCCAGAAATAAGGCCACGCAGCTCATAGATGTTGTTAAAAGCAACACCAACATTTCTTGTGTCTTCTGGATAATAAACGTAGAGCTTCCCACTTAAGATACAAGTCTTTGCATGTTCTAAGAGAGCTTCCCACATTTTGTTTGACATGCCACTTCCAAGGATCTACAGTAGAAAGATATAAGAAAATGACTGAAAAAGAAATAACGTTGAAATTCAAAAGCAACCTAAACTCACATTTCGTAATCTCTGCTGATCTTTAACCACGAGTCGGAGAAAATCTTCAACTGTGAATATCCCAGCACTACTAAGTTTCTTGTGAAATGATCCATCTTTCCCAATCTTCTCCAACCTCCATACTTCATCTTTCAGTGCAGGTGGATAATGCTTTTTATACACTGCAAATAGGATCAAATATAAACACGAAAAGTTAGTGCTAAAGCAGGTAAGTAGGGAGAGATTGATTGATAAGAAAAAACTAGACAGTCTAGAGGCATAAACCCACATTCTCCTCTGTGATCTTTAACAGTGAAAGCCTCAGTCTTAGCCTCACGGATGCGTATGGATTCAAATGAACCTGAGGCAATCTTCAAGCCAAGCCTAAATTTACGGCTTCTTATCCAACTTGAATTATCGGTAAATGTCAAATCCCCCAATGTTCCAACACCTTCCTTGAGTGTCACCTGAAGGTCCCCAGTCAACAAAGGCCTCTTACCTTCACGCTCTTTCACCACATGACTTTCAAATTCTTCTTGTGTCCAGTCTTCATCATCTTCATTGTTAAAATCACCTTCAAGGACAACAACATCAAGTTTTGCAGCAGCTTCAGGTCCAGATGTTACAGCATTTCCAGTGTTGGTATCAATCAGAACAACGTGAATTGCTGCACCCTGTTCGCCTTCCACTTTTCCTCCAGTAAAGAGGGGAAGAGAAAGCCGTGATCTAAAATGGAGCTGCAAGTTCCTTCCATCTGGACCTTCAATCATTTTAGGTGGGGACCTGAAATATTTCAATGTTTTAAGAATAAACCATCCACACCAGAGATGCACAATAAAACATGGCAAAATTTTAGCTATAATATGAAAGGATTTCATAAAAAACTTGAAAGGCAGAATACCTGTCATACCAAATCCTCAAAGGCTAAGTCACAAGGAATTCAAATGAAAACCTAATCAAATAAAATATAGCTAAACTTAGTTTACCTATCTAACCCAAGGGATTGCTGGGCTAAACACACCTCACAGAATGATTTCTGTAAAAATTGTTCCTAAATATCTTTAACAATCAACTAACAGAACAAAATTTTGGCAATATGAATATGCACACAAATATAAACCACATCATTTTTGCATACTACACCAGTGTAGGTACACTATTCAAACCTTACAAAATGACATTTTCTGAGCTAATGAGAAAATAGTCACTAATGGAACAAAATTACTTGAAAATCATTTTCTGACAGTAACCTTGTGATTATAATGTGATTCTAGCCATTTTTGTTTACCTAAATAGGTTGTAATTGTAACCTTATCACCTATCTATTTCATCTCATCCAAACCGACCTCCCCCCTTCTTGGGTGGCAGGAAAAAAATAAATGATGGGGCGAAAAATGTTGGCCTTTGTGTGAGAAGGAGGGGTTTTGGAATCCCTCTATTGCCATTCAATTACATCCCCAACAACAAAGCAATAGCTTAGTTCACATTAAGAGCCTAGTCATTCTACCCTTTGCCATCCATCCATACACACCTTAAGAACCCAACAGAGGTTATACAATGTCAGAAAGACCACCAAAATTATGCCAAAGTCCACTAGAGGAAATGAACTAAAAATATAAAGCAGACTGACTTCATTCATTAAGCAGTCCAAAGTACCGAATCCCTTATATCTGCTGTATACAGATATAAATAAAAAATATGCACAAAATGTATAGAAACATCATAAATGGAGATTTCTGGAAACCAATGGGGAAACTAGCAATTAATTTCTTCAAGTTGTAAATTTTCTAAGACCTTCCATTAAGTCTTGCAGGACCTAACTTGGCCAAAGCACGTTCCACTTCCTCGCTTACCTGTGTCACATTAGTACCACTGTAAGTCAGGAACCAAATGAACAAACTGTAATAAGCATAAGAAGATAAATTGCATAACATGTTGCATAAGTTCTTGCATGCGGATAATTTTATTCTTCCACTGCTCACATGGAAAACAAAAAATGCTGACACACAAAGCCACATATGATCTAAAAACAAGGAAAAATGGGATGAAGTAAAGCCGATAACTGTAAGTAATAAAGGGACATGACAAATTATTTGACATTAGACAATAACAAGAAGGACCGGCTTGGCTCAACAGTAAGCTCGCTTGCCATAGGGTTTGAAGTCGTGGGATCAAATTAATCTCTACATAAAGCAGAGGTAAAGCTACTTAGTATATTCTCTTCCCAAGCACCCTCAATGAGTTGGGACTAGAACTGGGTTGACCCTTTAGACGATATCTTCCTAAATTTCAAATCAGCATTTAATTTCAGTCTATCATGTGAGAGACAAAAATTTCGATATGCTGACAATAGCAAGAGTAGTATAGAGATGGAACAGAAAGCAGATAACTGGTACAATATTCAAGTTACAAAATAAAGAAACCACAACATAACCCAGAAATCAGAACACTTACGACTCGACGAAGGATAGGTTCCAAAGATGAGCAAAGCTTCTGCAAACTGTCCACTTTGAGAGCTTCTACAATTACACTAAAAAAATAAATGTCTATCAGTAAAGAGAATTAATAGGAGAAAATTAGAAGAGGATTTGAATAATTAAGGTTAATAAATAAAAAAAAAATACTGAACCCTCCCTAGAACATAGCATTAGATGCGAGAACCTCCATAATGTTAAGAAAATGAAAAAGGACCACTGAGATGTTGCTAAAATTTGACTATTCAATCCTTTTCACAGATCAAATGCCATCACCCATAATTATTACAAATTTTTTAGCCTTCCATCAGGAAATTTCACATAGAAAAACATAGACAAGGATGTTCACATCACTTGTCTAAGTTAACATAAATAAGCTCACTACCCAATTATATGGTTACAAACATAATAGTTCAAAGTTGGTTCCAAATTTAAGGCTCATTTAAAATTTAGACATCACTTTTTTATAGGGAATTTAGACATCACTTTAGTAACTAGGGTGTTAACAATTAAAATAACATAGTTCACAATAAAACATTAAAACCTTTTTCCAATGCCAAGAGGCTTCACATTTGGGGTAACTAAGAAAAGGGGGGGAAAGAAGCACACCAGTGTCCTTAAGTAGGACAAGAAAACTTGTTTCAAAGACCTATCTTCTTTAGGGGAATCACCTCAGTATTCACAAAATAAAAGACTTAGTTACTACCATAAAAGCCTTCCTACCGAGCTCAAAGGATTCTGAGAGAGCTGGGAGAAAGAGATCATAGTGTAGTTTTGAAACATGTGGGTTCTAAGAAGTGTAGTTTTAAAACATGTGAGTTCTAAGAACTAATTAAGTATATCTAAAACTAAAAAGTGTTTGAGCAAGTGAATCACTCTGAAAGCCAGGAGGTTCTATATTAATAGTGATGTCAACATACCCCAGATAAAAAGTTGAAAACCAATTTAAAAGAAATGTTCACACGAGCTTCTACAACAAATATAAAGGGTGCCACAGGCTCAAACTCAATCAACCAAGAAGTATACACAACTGAACAATGGAAGTATGCTGTATGAACTAAAAACCATGAGGGTAGCTCTTGTAAGTAACCATGTTGACTTTACTCTTACAAACAACTAGCAAGCAGGACAGGTTATAGTTAATACTCCATAACTAAAAATAGGGACAAATATGAAAATATCTTGAGGAGCAACCAAATAGCTCAATAAACAGTGACACTAGCATTACCCTAACTAATTCTAACTAAACCAAAAAATGAAATTCAACAGAATTAAGAATTCCTATTACCTTGCAAGAGCAGGCCTCTTCCTCTCAGGCTGCTCATCTTCCCCACCATCAAGAGACCTTTTTCCCATACCAATTATGTTTCTCTGCATTTACACTTCCTTTCAATTCCACAGATTAACAGATCTGCAACCAATCAAAAATTAAAAAACAAAAAACAAACTTTAGCATTCTCAGCTATACCATCAAACCCTAACTCCTACAGTCAAGTGAAAACAAAAAATAAAATATACCCACATCAGATCTCAACCAGCACACACAAATTCAAGCCTAATCAAGAAGTGGGGTAGCCAAAAAAATCAAACTTTATCCAAAAATTTAGTTAAAGTAAGAAACTTTAGCAAGTGAACTCATAAAGTAAATGAAATTGATTATACTTGGGAAGTGTAAGAAGAAGTGGAGACTAAAGAGAGAGAAAGGTGATATGATAAAAACAAGGGGAAAAATACCTAGGAGATGGTTTTGTAGTGTTTGGTAAGAGCGAGAAAATGGAAATCATGTAATGTTTGAAGTTACAAAAGACACAACAAGTGGTCTTTGCACTTCTTTGTTTGTATTACTGTGGTCTTCTCTGGCGACTCTGGGTTGAGAGAGGAGTAATCACACACTCAAAGGAACACCACAACATCCTACACCTCACAAAACAAACTAGTAGTACTAAACAATTCTTAATAAAACAAGCTTTTTAATATAATGGTTGGTAATAAATACTCCCTCTAGTCCCTAATATAAAAAAAACTTCATAGTTGCGGTGTCTGGATTTAATGTTTCTTTTCCAATTTGCCCTATTTATTATAATATTTTTAAGAGAGAGAAATACATAAGCATTAATAAATATGAAAGAGAGTTAGGGGTAAAGTAGGAAAGAACGCATTAAATGAGGAGAGAATGTGAGATGAGCTCTTATATTAGAGACCAAAATCATTCAAATTTTGGACTCTTATATTAGAGACTGGAGGTAGTAATTCAGCTTTCAAAACAAGCCTTCTTAATATAATAGTCTGTAACATATTTGAAAGTTACTTAGGTATATAGAGTTCATGCTTTTTTTTCTAATATCATCCATAATTATTATGACACTATTAAAAGAGATAAATACATAAATAATAATGAATATAAAAGAGAGTTAAGGGACAAAGTAGGAAAAAATATATTAAATGAAGAGACTAGAGAGAATATAATGTGAAGTCTTATATTTTAGATTAAAATAATTCAAATTTTCAACTTCTAAATTACATAATTAATAACTTTTGATGTTAAAACTTAAAAAGCACAAAATTTGATTGATTCAATTGAATTGCGGGTATATGATAGTGGGTATTTTTGGCATAGTACATGATTATTGTCATCCTCGGATATAGTGTAATGTACCATATAATGTTTTTTTAAGTTACAAGTGGCTCTTATCAGAGTCGTTGAAGAGTATACCGAAAGAAGAAATCGTAGCCGTACGTTGGTTACTGGTGGAAACTGTATGAGCCTCTGAATGGAAACTGATGACGTTGCCTGATCTTTTGGAGATGACGTCATCCTTAATAAATCCATCAACATCCACATGTGATGCTATAAATCAATATATTATTGTGGAGTATAATGTAAAATTTGCCTGTATTTAAAAAGTATGGCTTGTATGCATATTGAACATAGATCTATGTTTTTAAAAAACTAGTGGATCTATGTTTTTTTTTTCAGTTAAAAAACATAGATCCACTATCTTTTATAAAAGAATATCATTGTCCACATCAAATGATAGGTATTCTTGTGAATATACTCTTCATCCGATAATTGAATTGCTAGGACATCGTCGTAGTATTACATGAGAGATTTGGGAATGAAAAGATTCTTACACATCTTTTTGCTTATCTGTTTCCCCTTAATTTCTATACTTAGAACCAATTATCAACCTTTCGCACCAAAAAGGAAGGTGAATAATCATCTTTACAATTCTTTCAACCAATTGTTAACAATTGGCACCCAAAGGATGGTGAAGAATCATCTTCAAAACGTATAGATATAGAAATTAATTTACTTTTTTCCTAATGAATGTACTTCATAAAAATGGATTTTTTTTTTGACCAAATAAAAATGGAATTAATTCTTTGCACTTTAGTAGTGAGATAACTCATCACCTTAACCAACAGTTTATTAGTAACAACAGTTTATTAGTGACTTAGCCTACTTTTGAAAAAAAAACTAGAGAATTGATGTTTGCTTGTTTTTAAGTGGGAAAAACGATCATCCAATAAAATTGGATCAGATATTGGAAGAGTTTACATTTACATCACAATACGACAATGAAAATGTTCACTGACAGCTAAAATTGTCTTCTTTGAACGTCGCGAATATTGTGGAGGCGTTTGTCAAATATCCGTACAGATCCGCAAAAATTAATTCTCATCACACAAATGGGAAAAATTTTACAAAAGGCTAAGCTAACACCCTACTCCCTCCGTTCCTAAATGTAAGAGTACTTTGACTTTTTTGGAGAATCCTAAGAAAGCAAAATAGGGTAATTAAAAATTGATTTTCCCAAATTTTTTCACTAAACTAGTTTATTTGACTTATGAACTTACATATGATCTAATAATATTTAAAATATGTTATGATTAAATTGTTCATTTTGCTTTCTTAGTATTCTCCAAAAAAGTCAAAGTGCTCTTATATTTAGGAACGGAGGGAGTATTTTAGAATAAATTATGCCTAGAAACTCTGGTAAAAAATGCCTAAAAAACTGTTAAAGCTAATACATGACATCATTCAACGAGAAACTTTCAAGTCTCAAGTCTAGTCCTAACCTTTGCATTAGTAGTGCTCCACTTCCTGCTTGCGGCTAGCTAAAACTAAAGGCAACAAGTTCATAGCTCAGAGCACTTATCCATGGTGTTTTGAGTGAATTTTTCTAGTCTCTGGTAAAGTTTGACAAGTAACTCATTGCAAGTTTGGGGAGACGTGCAGGGTCCACACATGAGGTATATGACATTTCCAAGAGGCCTCATGTAAATGCCATCATTCCGAAGGTCCTGAAGAAGGGATCTTGCATACAATGATCCATACCTGTGAGCCAAAAAATTAGTGCCATTGACTAAAGCAGAAAAAGAATTTGATTATCAGTATTATTTGACCAAAGAAGAAAATGAACTTGACAGTTATTATCAATCCTCATGCATTAAGAATAGAATGAACCACAAAGTTATCAACTTTGAAACTTTATTCTTTCACATTAACCTTGTGGTCATAGGCACATAGAGATGTTTTTGTTTTTCTTATTTCTCAAACTCAGAGCAAGCACAATGTAACACAGCTCATAATCAGTTAGTTGTTGGGGAGAGATAATCGCTTGACTAAGACTTCAACAATTTTTTGGCGTCACAGATATTATAATTCATAGTGATTTGTTGATAGTTTTAGTTGCTATAAAGTTCTTTTGATTTTTCCTTCACATAACTAACCTATCAAATTGGTAGAGTAATTTTATCATCAAAAAAGGAATACAGTGGAACAGGGTCAATGTGCAAACTTCTGAATACATAAGAAAAGCAATTTCCAATTCTGATCTTTCAAATTGCAACAGTAACACAAAATTTAGAATGAGTATTAGAATAATATGTATTGCATATAAACATTGCACAGCGCTGGCAAAAACCAAAGGTGGTGTAGCTGGTTCAAACAATATTATTAAAACTGTCCAAGGGAAATCATAGAATTAGGTATTGAAAGGATTTTATTATTTATTTATTTACTTTTGAAGAAAGTGGTCAAGTTCGGGAAACAATACCCAGCATTTTGGCCTTCTGCTTTAAGTTCCAAGGCAAAAAGAGTTCCTAATACGACTACTCTTTGCACAGCAGGGTGTGATGAAATCTGATCAACCAGTCTAGCATCCCATAACTGCAAATTTCAGGCAAAGAAAAATATAATATTAAACATTCTAATTGGAAAAACAAATACAACAAAGTCTTATCCCACTATGTGGGGTCGGCTACCTTGAAATACAATGACATGGTGCTTTATTAGTAAAAATAGTAAGAACGCAAGTTTCACAATTCCATATTTTATCGATCTAGTATATTTGATGTAAAAAATTCGAAAATCACTGATTGATTTCCATGTCTTACTTTAATTGGGGAATGGGTTAATGTTTTTTTGATTCTCTAATTTCATTAGAGGTAGTTAGGAATTCATATTTGAAATTTGATGTGAATTCCATGAACAAACATTAAATCCAATGAAAAAGAATTATATGCAATTCCATTCGCATAGAACAAAACACAGGACAGTTTTCTCATCCCATTCATATTATGAAAAAATATGATTCTGTATACCAGTCAATCTTATAAAATAACCAATTCTTAATCTAGTTTTACCCTAGAGACTAAATACAACATTTAATTATACATTGTATAATGCAAAAAGTAAATTTTGTGCACCCCGAATGAAAGTAATTGAAAAAAAATGTACATCAAACTTTGCATTTATAGAGCAGGAAGCTGGTGAGACAATGTAAGAAATTAAAACAAAATGCAATAATCTTACCTCTCTCAGTGACCTTCCATCAGACGTGATATTGGAATTTAAACAAGGGTCTTTGAACCACTCGATTGATTTAGCTGCAGCCATGCACCCCATAGCGTGTGCAGAGTAAGAATGTCCATGCAAAAGTGCCGTCAACTAACCAGAACAAAAAAAATGCATCAATCGATAAGCCATAAAGGACCTGTCCAGAGACTTTGCTTAGCATGAAGATATAATGCAAGCAAGACCAAAAGGCAAATAAAAACATTTATCAAACTTCCACTAGAAATGTTAATCGAAAAATGAGAGAACTTCAAAACTTCAGGAAAGAAAAAATGCATCATATATAAGGCAGAAAAAATAAAGCAGTAGGGCTAACAGAATTGTTCATAGCCATCACTAAAATCATATTCCTTTTAATACACCACAAGATAATTCTATCACACTATTAAGATAATATTGGCAATAAGACTCCTTTTCCTGGATAAGCTATCACACTATTAAGATAATATTGGCAATAAGACTCCTTTTCCTGGATAAGAATTTGACTCACATAACCAACACAATCAGAACGGAAACATCATTCCAGAAAAAGCATATCATTAAGATTTTTTTATCAACATGGGATAAGAATAAGAACAAGTAATTGAACCCACGACCTCAGACTTCACGGCAAGCAAGCTTACCGTTGAGGCAATCTGTCCCTTTGGGATAAGAACGTAATTTTAAAAAAAATCTGGGACTCAGATTCAAGCTTAAGCCCATTTTGACCCTCCTTAGCAGCTTGCAAAGGTCAATTGAGGAAATAAAATTCAAATTAATTAAAAGCGTCCATCTTATAATTTATACCTATGATTAACCAAATTAAATCAAAAGAAATTGGTGAATCTATCGTTTTAATATTATGATCAGGCAACCCAATCAGTCAGCCTCAAAGAATAGCTTTACAAAAATGCAATACCTTTGAGTCTCCAACAAATGAATCAAACACAGCATCAGTTGCTAAAGTGACAGCCAATGGTATAACACCACCTGTCATCAGCTTCCCAAAGCAAGCAATATCTGGCATGCAATGAATTAGCTCCACAGTTGTCTGTAAATTATATAAACAGTCAATTACTTAAAAGAGAATATGATAATACAATTTCCAGCTGCAGGAACAAAAAACAAAAGTCCCCAAGTGTAATCACCTCTACTCCTAAACGCCAGAAACCAGTAAAAACTTCATCAAAGATGACAGGAACTTTTCTTTTCCGACACTCATTAACAAGTACACGCTGAAAAAGTGGGTCAACCATGTGCATTCCTCCAGCAGCTTGAATAACTACAAACAGTTCAGGCTTAAGATTAAGGCATGCCTATTAATGAAGATCAAGCCTATAATACACGCAGATTAATGTATAAATTCATCCAATCAGAAAAGTCCATAAGAAACATGAAAGAAGAGCCAGAACCTCTCAGATATAGGCTTTATAAAAGTGGAAATCAAGTGAGGTACAATCAACATCAAATTGAAATTAGTTATTCGCACCCCACATCAGTCCATACAATCAGTAATTGCAATCAAAGTAGAAATATTCAAAGGCTTTCCTGAATATCTTACAAGAGAAGATGCCTCGAAAGCGAGAAGATTTTACTGTAAGAAATATTTAGGTCTGGAGTGGCTATACCATTGACATGGTATAAAGTTTACTTATGAATTCTCATTCTTTTCCTCAGTCTAAATCTCATTTTCCCTCACAATTATTTCCAGCAACATGAGCAGAATTCACTCACTAGGCCAAAACAGATAGTGACAACAAAAGCAATTGAAGAAATATAAGAACATATCTTGCCTGGTTCCATGATCAATGCTCCAATACACAACTTTCTATTTCTAGAAAATATTTCTGTTATGTGAGATGAATACACTTGAGCAAGTTCTGACTTGTCCCGGTCCTCATAAAAGATTTCATCTCGTGATGCGAAGGCTGAAAATGTGTCAACGATGGAACAAATTTCAGTATAAAAATTAACAATAGAACACCAATGAGTAGTTGGTTGAGTTAGTAAATAAGTCCACTTCCCTAAAGATGGGAACATCTGTTCAAATCCTAGGGAGTGCTCTCATTGGGAGAGGGATTAGTCTTACCTATGAGGGCAGCACTCCTACCCAATTAGTCAGTAGGCGCCGGATTACCGGGCAGTATTTAACCAAAAAAAAAAAACAATAAACCACTGTAAACAATAATAAAGGAATAAATATTGAACAGAAAGAAATTTCAAACTTACTGGTATGTTCATCTTTAAGCCTTTCACTATGAAACCCTTCAGGTAAGGAAAGAGCCCAGGTACCGTTACACATAAACACAGTAGGAGGATCCAGAAAAAGACCTCTTCCTGTATACCTGGAAATTTTGAATGAAAATTAGTAGAAAGGTTTTTATAACCATAATCTGTCCTTAATCAAAAGGAACTCAAGAATAAAATGGTAATACATATATGCCAACTATATACTGATATCATGGCTATCAATAAACCTACAGCCTTTCCAAGTGAGGTGTCTTTGATAGTGTGCAAAAGTTACATGAGCTAATATATGTCAATGGTGACAATTAAATGCATACAGAGAAGACCTTATGTATACCATGGTTGTTGCAGGAAGCCAGTATAAGAAGATGCAGCTTGTGCTTCCATAGCACCCAATGTATCACCATGATAAGAACCATTGAGTGCAAGAACCTGAAATAATTGACTGATAATTGTTAGATGTATACTTCATAGGGCTAAAAAACAGTGCCATTGAGCTCTCAGAGATACCCCATACATTCCAGTTGTTTAAAGACTTATGGTGAACAAACACAAAACTACTTTGATCAATTGTTTATCGATGTCCACTGCGCAACATTATTTTAAGAAGAGAGTGAACTCAGCTTATGAAGAGCCAGAGTACTTTTTTCAACCACGAAGTCCAAAAATCAAATTGTTTAGAAGACTTTTTGAAGAATACATCAACCATGTATTAAGATGAAAATAAGCATGATAATAATCAAATGAAGTACTTTCTCTAACTTGTTCAACTTAATAGATCTTCCTGCTACTGAATACTGATTTCATAGGTCCATAAAAGCCACCACTGACTGAATTAAAAGGATATAGATGCCCACCGTAAGCTCAACAGGCCGCTCACTTGATGCATCACAAAGATCTCGAATGAGTCCATGATCAACAGAAAATTTACGAAATGCCATCTTGAGAGCAATTTCAATTGCTGTTGATCCATTGTCTGAAAAGTATACTCGAGAAGCCCAACCTGCAAAAAAGCAGCTCTAACGAAATGATAAACATAGAAATACTAGAATAAAAAACTAAAGAGTCTGTAATTGTTCCTAAAATATCACCATTCAGCAGATATTATAGACATGAGCAACATAGCAAAGTGACACCAATACCACTACTAACCAAAAATTCTGTCCATAAAAGTATGCATCAATTGTGATAGCCTTAAGATCAAAAGGTATCTAATATATCAGCCATAACAAATAATAAAACTGAAAGGCAAAGCAAAGCACACTTACCTCTCCCTGCACCTTCGAGTAAAAGCTCAGCACAATTTAATGCTGGTTCATAAACATTCTCAGGAAACATCACATGCCCAAATCTCGCAGCAGTATATCCCATATCCCTTGCAAGCTCAGTCTGAAATCACCTAAATGGAATTATCAAAATCAAGAAAAAATTTAGAAGCCTAATTATTGAGGATCATGCAACTTATAAGCCTATATCAGGCAAACATGCAGTATAAATTAAAATACTGCAGCCTGCAAGTCAAGAACACTTGAACATTCCAATAAATAAACTCAGCTATGACTAAATTTTGAATGGACTTGGGTGGGAAGAGGGAGGGAGAGGCCACATAGATCATGTTCTGATATTCATTTTGATTAAACAAATATTACATCAGAATATCAGGAAATAAATCAACTCATGCATAAACTGTCACCGCACCATATTCCAAATGTAGCAAGTAAACTCATACTACTTCTTATAGCAGTACGTTTCATTTTATAAAACCACAATAGACATTCTGGCCAATAGAGGCGTACTCATGCAAATATAATAAAATGTTAACAGCTTCCAGGTAATTCTATATTCTCATAGATGGCTGCTTTTTCTCTCTCACTATCTCCCAAGTGGTTGGGTAAGAGCTACCCCAAAATAAGTAAAATAAAAGTGAAAAAGTGCATAAAGAAGCAATGGAAAAGGTATAATAAAGATAACAATTTGGTAGCGTATCCAAGATAGACAGAAGGCATAATGATATATTTCAATATACGATGTTGGTTTAACAGCCAATATGATTATGACAACTTTGAAATAACAGTATCAAAATATTAAAAAAACCCAGAGTAGGACCTGCAAAGCAGCATTGGGCCCTTGCGTCCACCAACTAGCACATGCATCAAATTGTGGTGCTATGAGTTCTGTATTCTGACCCTGAAAAGGGAAATAGCATGACAATCTCAAGATTCAGCATATTTGTATCAGCAAAAAGAGAAAATAGAAAAGAAGTTTGCAAGAACTACAAAGTAAATGTAAACACAATATAAGATCAACCATGTTGCATTTTAAAATTTTAGTGAAAATAGGGAAAAAAAATAATACAAAAATATACAACAACGGGAAAGAAATTAATTGCTATTTTACTAGAAACGAACCTTGTAGACTGCAAAGTTCTCACCACACCGTGAATCAATCACTGTTATGCCTCCCTCTGGTACAAGTTTGTGTTGAGTGAAAGGCCACCAGAAGATATCCCTAGCCTTTCTTGGCATGCCATGCAACTTTTTAACTCTCTCATAATGAGCAGAAAGCATTATTTCCCTCAGAGTACTAAATGAATGATGAGAACTTTCAAACCATTCCATAAGATCATCTGATGGATCTTTTGGAACAGGAGGAAGCACAATCACCGGAACTCTGCACAAAGAAGGAAATGATTAAAACATACATGCACACAGTAAAATAGCGAGAGATGAAAACACACAGAAAGCTATAACCAAAATGCAGGTATAACAACAACAAAGCCTTATCCCACTAGTGGGGTTGGCTATAAAATGCAGGTATAAAGAATGGGTCAACCCAGTTCTAGTCCCCACTTGGTGAGGATGTTGGGGAAGGGAATATACTAAGCAGCCTAACCTCTGCTTTTTTGTAAAGTGACTGATTCGAACCCACAACCTCAGACCCCACGGTAAGCGAGTTTACCGTTGAGCCAAGCCGGCCAAAATGCATGTATAAATGGGAAAAAAATTTAACTGTGCCCCCATGTAACTTGACAACCAGAGTAAATAAAAAATAGTGATCAAGCTTACTTGTTTCTTGTATAAGACACTAGTGAGGCCTCATTTAGAAGGCCGTGATCTTGAAGAACAATGGCAACAACATCATAGCCTCTAAGAGTCAGACTTTCATAGGCTGAAATTGTTCCAGAAATACCTCCTAGCTGTCCATCACCAACAAGAATAGAAGGAATGCGAAATGGCCTGCCAGAAAGTGATGGGAGGATATGATTTAATGTCAAATTTGAAATTTCACATATAAGAGAACCCAATGCACGTGCAAAACAAATCATTCTTTTTTTTTATATCTGCAAAACAAATCATTCTTGTTTGACATTAAGCAGATATATATGCTGCCTATGCATGCACCAATCTCCTTTTCCCATTAATATGATCATTATTAGAGCAGAGTGTGTCATACAATAAGCATAAGTGTACCAAAATAATCATTCATGGCATGCACATGTCAATTGTCATACAATAAGCATAAGTGTACCAAAATCATTAGGTAAATTATGCAATGACCACATGGCAATCCAAGAAAAAGACACGTGGCAGTTTTGTGTCAAAGTATATAGGACTAGATTGCACAAATTGCTTCAATTTGGCATCTAGCCTTAGTATTTTGACAGACCATCGCCATGTATCTTTCTCCTATATGTCACGTAGTGATCGCATTGATGAAATCACTTTTGAAATGCGCCAATAAATGATCTCATCTTTGTCTTTTGCTTCATACTTGTACTACTTTTCCATTTTAAGGCGATCACAGCCGGTTCATGATTTAATGATGAAAATGGTATATAGTCAACTAACTTTAAAAAAGGACTAAAGTACACTTTTAATACATTTATTACATCAAGTTCTAATTTTGTCCTTTATATTTGAAAAGTACATTTTTATACTTTTTTATAACATCATTAGTTTCACTGGCAATAATGAGTTATTCAATCAAAATGATTATTTCATAGGGAAATAAAAATGACAAATTTTAAAAATATAAGAACAATTACAATAAAATATTTTAATTTATGCATATTTTATCAATAGTTAGCATTTTCCGGTGAAACTACCTGTGTTAACAAAAAAAACTAAAATACACTTTGAAACATAAAAGACTAAATTTAAATGGAACAAAGTATAATTTTTTTTTGACTGAGAACAAAGTATAATTTAGCCTTGGAAGAATTAATTTAAGGTCCCGTGAAAGAAAGATAATTAAAATGTGGTCCTACGAGTTGTACATTACAACTTCTTGGCCTTAAAATAACAACTTTTGACCAGATAATTACAATTCGTGGGACCTCATCTTAATTATGTTTCTTCCACATAACCTCTAATTAATTCTCCCTTTAACCTTTTAAAAACTCCCAATAAAAATACTACTCTCACCTTCCTAAATCCAGAAAAATTGGTTCACTTTTTTTAGGAAATCCTTAAAAATAAATATAGACAAATTAAATTAGTGATAAATTGATGAGTAAATATTTTATCCAAACTAATTTATTTTTGGAGTTATAACATAAAGAGTACCTACCTATACAAGTCACACTGAAGAGAACCACTAGGGCCAGGGCTAGCAACACCACCAGCAGTCTCAACAACACAAAGAGCCTCCAAATTCTTGTCCAAACCCCCAAATTCCCCAAAATACCCCTCCAACGCCCCCACCACATCCAAATCCTCCACGCCCCCACCCTCCCTCTCCGCAGCCAAATGCGGGGACACGGCCTCCTCCCAAGCAAACAGAGTCCTACACTTCAACTCCTTCAAACCACAATTACCACTATGCCCCTCCCTCACAGTCTCCCCTTCCCCGTGGGCCCGGAGGGCGGGGGCGGAGGCGCGGAGGGTAGAATTGGAAGAAATGAGGGAGGAGTGGGGGTTGTGGCGGCGGAAGAGGGCGGAGGCTTTGGAGAAGACGAAGCGGGAGTCGGAGTCGGCGGGGAAGCCGGTCTGGAGGGGCTTGAGGTAGAGGAAGGAGGAGGGGAGGGAGGGGCGGGAGAGGAGGTGGGCGGCGGCGAGGCCGGCGGAGAGGAGGGTTTTGCCCAGGGAGGTGTTGGACGCCCAGATGAGGTAGATTGGGTGCCGGAGAGGGAGGCGCGTGGCGGCGGAGTGGAGCCGGCGGCGGAGGATGAGGCGGAACATGGCGGAGGAAGGAGGAGAGGATGGTTGTTGTGGCAGTGAGGAGTGTAGGAAGGAAGGAAAGGATGACTGTTTTATGACTTTATCAGCTTTCTTTCCCAAATGACTGGAGGATGATGGTGAATGGCATTTGAGTCTTTTCTCGCAGATTTGTTAATGTGTATTATGTGCTTATACCTTCGGTCCTAAATATAAGACTTGATTGACTTTTTTTTGGAGAGTTAAGGTTGCGAAATAGGCTACTAAGTCATGAAATATTTGATATATTTTTATATTATACATTAATTTATAGATAAATAAACTAATCTGAGGGAAAAAATTAGGTAAATAAATTTATAATTAACTTATTTTGCTTTTTTATAAGATTTTCTAAAAAAGTCAATTAGGTCGTATATTTAGGACCGGAGGGAGTACAATTTAGCAACATCAATTGTCCTTTTACCAATTGGGAAGACTTTATTTGTCTTTTTCCCAAAAAAAAAACAATTACTCTTTTTTTAAAAACAATCAACCAGTAATCTATCTATGCCATTATCACTAGTTTTATTTTATCAATATGCTTGCTACTCTAGTATCCATTTATGTGGTTGATAAGTCGGGGAGAAGAGTTCATTTCCTTGGAGGCGGTATCCAAATGTTTATTTGCCAAGAGGTTTTGGTGTAGAGCCGGTAATATGGGTCTGGCCAGTTGGGCCGGCCCGTTTTCATACAAATACGAGGAGGGCCGTGCTTGCCATTTTGGAGGAAAAAGTGGGGATCGGGCCTATAAGACCGACCCTTTAGGGCCGCGGGCCTGTGCGGGCCGACCCGTATTTATAGGCTCGCTTCCCTATTTTATTTTTTAAAAAATTATTAAAATTGCATTTACTCTCTCACTCATTCTCACTCACAGGCAGAGTCACTCGCACCACACGCAAGACTGAAACCACACAACACAAGACTGAATGTTATTGTTATTGTAGTTGAATGTTATTATTTAGGGTAAGGGACCTAATCTGCCCCGAAGTAACCACCAAGGAGCGCTGAGCACCCTAAACTAACAACAGGCCCGTATCTGCACTCCAAGTAACCAAGGTGTTAAAAAACTACCCCGGTTTGACGGTCAACAACGTTTGACCGTTAGTATGCATATGTGGACGCCACGTGGAGACCTGTTTTGCCACCCGGCGCCTTGTCATCGCCACGTAGGATAAGTTAATGTGGGTCCCACATTAAATAAAAAAAACTTGTCATCCCCCACCCCTTCACCTCCCTCCCGCCACCCCCACCCCCTACACCTCCCTCCCGCCATCCCCACCCCCTTCACCTCCCTCCCCAGCCCCCCACCGCCTCCCTTACACCTCCACCACAGCCCCCCATCCCCAACACCGCTGATGGAGATTCTTACGAAGGAGCAGGACTTGAACAAGCAGATCGGAGCTGCACTGTGTTTGGCGGCGGCGGTTTTCGGCGGCGCCGGAGGTAGAAGTTTTGAGGAAGAATGTGATGCCGAGGTTGGGGAAGTTGGTGAAGAGTAGGCAGGGGGCTGTGAAAGAGTGGACGGGGGCGCGAGGGGGGTGTTAGGATTGGGTGGCGGCGGCTGTGAAGAGTGGTGGTGGGGGATGGGGGTGGGCCGTGGGGGTGGTGGCTGTGAAGAGTGGGGTGGCCTAGTGGGGGTGGCTGGCAAGTGGTGGGGTAGTTGAAGAGAATTAGAGTTTTTTTATTAATTATATGTGGGCCCCCTATAAGCATATCCTACGTGGAATTTCTAAGGTACTGGGTGGCAAAAATTTAACATGCGTGGCAGCCACATAAGCGGTTTAACGGTCAAATGTGATTGACCGTCCAATGGGGGTATTTATTTGACCGTTTGGTTACTTGGAGTGCATATACGGGCCTGTTGTTAGTTCAGGGTGCTCAGCGCTCCTTGGTGGTTACTTGAGGGGCAGATTAGGTCCATTACCCTATTATTTAATGTTTATTTAGATTTTTATTTGAAGACTTTGTTGTTATTTTGACTGTCAGATTATGTGTATTAGTATATGTTGTTATGTACTTATCAGACTATGTTATGACTTATGATTATATTTATTGTGATGTTATTAGATGATTTTATTTTGTTAAAACCGTAAAACGTACAGAGAGAACAAGGTGGAAAGAGGAAAAATGGATTTAGCAAAAATGGTTTAATTTTTCAAAAAAATGAAAATGGGTCTGGCCCGTATGAGGGCCGAGCCTTGTAATTAAGGGTATAAAATGGGGACCGGGCCTAAGTGGGTCTAGCCCGTTTAGGCCCGACCCTATACCGGCCAGCCTATTCCCAACTCTATTTTGGTGGTTTCCTTCATTAAGACTAAATTTGGAATCCATTGGACCCCGGGAGATTTACCAACGTGGTATGCAATATTGGTGGTTTTCTTCATATGTATCTACGTGTTTGGTTTCGCTTGGTCATGGGGTCCACTGGGATGGTTGGTGCCAAGTGAAATATTCCCGTTGGAGATTAGGTCCGAAGTTCAGAGTTTGACCATCTTAATCAACATGCTCTTCACCTTATTCGTGGCGCAAGTGTTCCAAGCCATGTTATGTCTCATGGAGTTCGAAATCTTTATCTTCTACGACATCTTCGTGTTAGTCATGACCATCTTTATATACTACCTCTGGTCCTAAATATAGGACCTAGATGACTATTTTTTGGAGAGGTTAAGGTTGCAAAATAGTCTATTAAATCGTGACATATTTGATATATTTTTAGATTATCCATTAGTTTATAAGTAAAATAAACTAGTTTAAGGAAAAATTAGATAAATCAATTTATAATTAACTTACTTTCCTTTTTTTTAGGATTTTTCAAAAAAGTCAATTAGGTCTTATATTTAGGACCGGATGGAGTATTATTTTCTTTCTGAGACCAATGGGGTTTGCATTGAAGAAATGAGTGATGTTTGGAAGGCAAATTGGTTCTAGGGTACCATGTGGCAGTTGATGGAACGCAAGTCCTACAGCCTCAACCTTCTCCTTGGATCTCACAACCTTCTCTCCCAGTGAGAAAACTTTCTGACAAGGCCGTTATTCCTTCCCGAGCTTCCTCTTCCCGAGCTTCCACTTCCCGAGCTTCTGAAGTACTTGCAAGAGGAAAGGCTTGGATACCAGCTGATTTGAATATAGCGGTTTCTGAAGGAACCTACGCTTGTATAGCTCCACATTCAGGTTTGTCTTCGAGGCTTACGGTTGATGTAGATGCATGCTTGATTGATGTGAATTCTAGAGGATTTGTTTGAGTGATTTTTTCAATCATTCTGATGTTGACTTTGAAGTGAAGACTGGAGATAGAATCGCGCAGCTAATTATAGGAAAGATTTTGACGCTTGAGATTGTGAAGGTTTAAGATTTGGATCCCACTATTGCATTGGAGGTGAAGGCGGATTTGGATATACTATTGTGTAATTGATGATTGATGATTGCTCTGATACCATAGTGATAAACTGATGTGGAAAGAAAATAAGATGAAGAATGAAACAAATACTTTGATTGATGATGAAGAAGAATACAAAAACAACAACAATATATTCAATCCTCTTGGACTAGATTAAAACATCTCTCACATAAGGTGATGATGACCATTCCTCCCTGAGGTAATGGATTTACAAAAAAACAAATCCCTAACACTAGGGTAATGAGGAGAGAGACCAAGTTAACTATCCCTCTTGGTGTAGACTCTCATAAATCTCACACACTAAAACATTTAGGCTATGACCCTTTATATAGGTAATAGGGCCACTAACCACCAATTACGATCTAACACATTAAATGATCCTATCATTTCTAACATGGTGTGGTAGAGAAAGCTTGCCCTGCTATCAAAATAGTGATGGTGCATATAATCAGAAAAAAGTTACTGGAGGAGGTATTATATGTCGTAATTTTAAAGGTAATTTCCAGTGTGGTTGGTTTAAACGTGTGTCTGTCTGCTACTTCAGTTATAGTGGCTGAAGCCCTTGTTGCAAAAGAGACCGTTTTAATGTCTATTCAGGGGAAGGATGTGTCTGTACCTATTGAAATGGACAGCAAATAGCTATTTGAAGTTCTATTGGTTAAATAAATCCTTCATCAAATATACCTAGCAAGCACATGATATAATGCATATTATTTATTGATAAATTAGTTTGGAGATATATATAAGTAAATTATTCAACTTTGTTATCATTTTTCAAAATATCACAACTAAATCTTATATTTAATAATTAACTAAGTTTTGCTCTCTCCTCTCTTAAATATAAGAACTACTTCCTCTCAGTTCCTAAATATAAGAATAATTTTCTAATTTGATTAGATTAATAATACTAGTTAAACTAGTTATTAGCACATGATATTACTAATTTACCCTAATTATATACCTTTATTCTCACCCTCCCTTTCTTACGTATCTATCTATCTAATACTGTATATCTCAGTAGCCCGTGTAGCACCCCACCTGTCGTTTTCTCTGAAATGATTATAACAAGAGCATTCAAAGAATAAGAAACCACATAAGAGCATTTTTAAGAATAAGAAGAAACCGCAAAATGTTTACACCGTTTAGTCTCCACCTTTGGTTTCTGTTTGTTTACCCCCTCAAACTACCTGCATTACTTTATGGATTTATTTGTCTTTTGTGAAAATGGCAAACGACCCAAAACAAACCACATCGTAGATCCACCGCCTGAACCCGACATAAAGTAATAAATACAATAGACATTTAGCAATATTCTTACTAATTAAATGACAAACAATAAAATACAAATAAATGACACAAATAACTGAATATAATAAATATTATAAAGAATTACAAGGATATATATTATTTATTTTGTGAATTAATACACTATCAAACTGTAATCATCTTTAAATAAATACTAAAATACTAGAAACAATAAAAAAAATAGGCATGCAACTCCAACTTCTACACATCACACTATATTATATTTTCTTCTTTTTTTTATATTCTTGTACCTATAATCTAATCATTTATTTTTGTCTCTTTTCAATTTCATAATGTTTCACTATTAATGCTATAACAAAGAGATTATGAAAATTTACTACACTTAATACATAGAATGCTAGTGATTATAACAAAAGTGATTATAAAAATTTGATTTGTGAGATTCATAGCAAAAGTGACGACCAGAATTCATAGCATGCTGAATTTTCCTACATCCACTTAATGCTGAATTTTCCTACATCCACTTAATACACTTTATATTTATATTATGAGACACATTGAACCAAAAATTAAATTGACTGATACACTTATGAATGTTATAAATAGCATTATCTTGAGTTTTTAATCCCATTTACTTTTCATGAACCGCCATTGTTACAAATTTCACTATTAAATTTACAATACATCGATTGATTTGGAAATATAATAAAAATCACATATCAAAGTAAATTACTACAATTAAAAATAATTACGAAGTAAAAATATATTAATTCAATGACAATTAATAAAATGCAAATAAAAAACAAATGACATAAATATCTGACTATAACAAATATTATTGGTAATTGCAACCATATATTATTTATTTGGTGAATTAATAAAGAATTAAACTGTTTAAGTAGTGTTAAATAAAATTTTAAGAATTAATTTAAATTTTTATTTGACAAAAAATTGGACGAATATTTCTAAATAACACCCATTTTATTAATTCTTCAGGAGTTCCACCACACAAGATTGAACTGAAGGTTGGAATGCCAATGATGTTGAACAGAAATATTGATCAAGTAGCTGGATTATGTAATGGAATTAGACTTCACATAACTATAATGGGAAAACATTTCATCAAATCAATAGCACTAAACGTGACTAGCATTGGAAGTGAGGTACTCATACATAGAATAGATATGAATCCATTTGACTCATTCCCTTTCAAAATGAACATGCGTCAATTTCCAATCATACCTTCATTTGCAATGAAAATTAATAAAAGTCACGGTCAATCAATGAATAATGTTAGCTTATATTTGCCCAACTCGGTCTTCTCACATGGTCAGCTCTACGTTACATTATCAAGAGTCGAATCAATTACAGGTTTGAAGGTTCTCATCATTGACAAAGACAAGAAGTCAACAAATATAACCACAAATGTTTATACGCAGAAGCATTCCAAAATATTATTCATAAAAGGTATATTTACATATTGCTTTTAAAAGTTATCTCATCATAGATATAGTCTTTTCACAATTAAAATAAAACATACACGCTAAATTCTTGGTGTTTGTAGGTAATATTGGAGATGGAAGATACAACAACTATAAAGATGCAATATCTCAGATACACCTTCGTCAATGTGCACAATATTAGCCAATAGTTATTCCTTGAATCACTCAACAAAGAATAAAAAACAAACATGTAATCATTTTATATAACAATGCTCGTGCATCGCACGGGGTCATTTCCTAGTTTATTATAGATAAGCATTATTAGGCTTTATTTGGGAAAAGTTGAGAAAAATTAGAAAGTCGTTTATATTTAAGAACAAATTGAAATTCGAAAGTGCTCTTATATTTAGGAACAGAGAGAGTACCTTAGAAGATAAGTTTAGTCCTAAATATAGAATTGGTTTTAAATATTTAGCAACTTTTCTTTAAGGGCAATGATCATATTTTGTCCTTCAAGTAACTATCCTAAACTAACATCAGATACAATTTTACCTTTGAAGTAAATAAAGTAGTCCAATTTTACCCTCTAACGAATGTAATGTTGACACGTGTCGTCCACATGTCAACATTACATTACACGTGTTAACATTACATTCCCCAGAGTGTAATATTGGTACACTTTAGTTACTTCAAAGGTAAAATTATATCCGATATTAGTTTAGGGTGTCTAGTAATCCAAAGTGTTTTACATGAAGAGCAAAATTGAGTGATTATACTCTCCATTAATGCTAACAATGTCACTCAATAGTAAACAAACAATACTCCTACTAAACAAGAAGATGATGGAATTTTCACTAAGAGTGTGTTTGGTTGTAAGAAAGAAAGTTAAGAATTAGAAATGGAAAGGGTAAGAGATGGAAAGTAGGGGTAATGATGAGAGAGTAAAGTTTGTGGGCCCCACGATAAGTGTGAGATTGAGAGAGAAAACTTGTGGGCCCCAGGATATATGTAAATGACCATATTACCCCTTAACTTTTCAATTAATAACAACTCACTTTCTTTGATTTGTGCCAACCAAACAAGCCATTGATTTGACACATAAGAACACATGTACTATGGTGAATTGGTCATAGCATGGCATCCCATGAAAAGGGAGGAAAGGAAAGCATATGCGAGGAGAGAAAAAATAAGATGCCAAAAATGAGGGTAACGAGAAGTGCCACGTGGAAGAGCAATGGCGAGCAAGCATCGCATATTGAAGGGAGCTAGAGGCCTCTATCGTCGTCTATGGCGGTCTCTCTTCGCCACCATCATCATCATCCTCTCCTTCTTCACCTTCTATATAATACTCTTCATTTCTCTGTTTTCCTTTCTGACCAAAAAACAAAAACAAAAATAAAAATAAATTCCCTTTTTTTATCCTTAATCCCCACGAATTGTCCCTCCCAGATCACCACCTTCAAACCCCACTTCCCAAAATCCCCAAATCATCCACCTTTACCTCAAAATCACATATCAGAGGTCCAAATTTGATGAAATATATTCCTTTCGTTCACTCTTTTTCACTTGGGTACTTTTGAATTCAGCTCTATTGTTTTTTTTTTAATCGAATTGGCCTATTTGGGTTGTGTTTTTTTTATCTTTATTTAGTGTTTGGATCGGTATTATTGTTATTTTGGTTTCATTCCCTTTAAATTTCCTATCTTTATGTATGTTTTTATGCTGCCATTGTTTGTCTCTATTCAACGTGTAGTCATCTTTGGGGAATGTGATGGTTTTTTATATCCTCCATTACGTTCAAAAGGGGAGATTTTAATATCCCATATTGCCTAGTATTATTAGATCGATCTAGTAGTTACGTGTGCTCGTTTGTGTTCATTGAAATTGAAAGTTGTGTATTAGAAGTTGTGTTCACGTTTAATGAAGGAGTTCAATGCTTAAGCATTTGTAATGGATAGTCTACTGAAGTTCAACCTTCTATGCCCGGTTCGGGTTCTGGTTCGGGTTTGACGCCTGTGTGCAATGATGATAGTCAGAGGGTCAAATTTTTGTGTAGCTTTCTAGGGAATATAATGCCACGTCCCTTAGATGGGAAGCTTCGCTATGTTGGCGGAGAGACACGAATTGTGAGTGTTCCACGAGATATTGGCTATGAGGAATTGATGAGTAAAATGAGGGAGCTGTATGATGGGGCAGCAGTGCTAAAGTATCAGCAACCTGATGAGGATCTTGATGCACTTGTATCTGTTGTGAATGATGATGATGTGGTTAATATGATGGAAGAGTATGACAAATTGGGTTCAAGTGATGGATTCACTAGGCTCAGAATTTTTTTGTTCTCACAAGCTGAACAGGATGTTTCTCCACATTTCGTTGATGGCGATGAGAGGGATACCGAGAGAAGATATGTTGATGCTTTGAATAATTTAAATGATCCTCTGGATTTTAGAAGGCCAAACTTAGGTGAGTTTCCTATGGTTGGTTCGGTTGAGGATATACACGCGGTTGATCAGTTCTTTAGTCAAATGAATGTGGATGGTGGTGGCTTTCATAGCCTGAGAAGTGGTGAGGTGTCCACGGCACATTTTATTTGCATCATCCCTCGCTGCCTCGCATTGCATCAGGGCAACATCAGCAACCTGTGCCGCAGAGGTATAGTGACGTAGATGCACCATGGAGTCCTGCATTTTACTCTCCCAGGCATCATGGTCACCATGACTCTAGATCAGCGGTAGAATTTCCATCTTCTCCTTCTTCTGCAAGGTATCACATGCCATTTTCAGAGCTGCCAGACAAATGCCTTGATAGAATGCCAGAAGAATATAATCAGCATCAGATTAATCCCCATCCTGTTTATGACAATCAACCACAATATTCTGATAATGCTGGGTGGTATCCAACCGGAGCTTCTTCTAGTGAGAAGTTGGGAGGTTTTCCAGGAAATATTATTCATGGCCCTCATGTTATTGATGGGAATTGTATTTGTGATCACTGCCGGATGAATTTTCATAGAAGTCATTCTCATTTGGAGCTCCTAAATGCTGGTAATGGACCTCCACATGTTGCTAATCCATGTGCAGAATGCCTCTCAAACAGGAATACTTTTATAACAAATGCAGATGCAAAGATGCATCCTGTTATGTATCCTAATGAGCCAAATAATGACCATAGGTCTGCTTATAATGATACTCAAAATCATGAGAGAGGATGGGCTTTGCCACATCAAACAAATCATCGGATTGAGGAAGCCAGGAGTCAAATTTCTGGATCAGGAAGATTGAATGATCATTATGTTATTGATGGTCCTGGCATGAATTTCTCTCTTGGACATGGCAGCGGGGTTGATGCACATCATTTGCCTTCAAACTGCGTTCACCAAAGGGCTGGACCTGAATTGGGGCCTGAAAAGTTTTATGATCAAGCAGGGACTATTGCAGCCCATCCACAAAGTCATTACCCTGTGACACATGGACATGTACCTGGGCTTTCTTTCTGGAGAAATACTCCAGCTCCAGTTCGTATTGGACCATCTTATGAGGCATCCAATCCACCTCAGCAGTTGAATGGTGTGGTAAATGCAGGAATAAGGGGAGAGGGTAGTCCAAGAATTTGCCTTGGACCAGATAGTCAAAGTCCTTTCGGTGATTCCTCACACAAATTGCCTGGTCATGATGGATTTCCTGTCCCAGAATACCCTTATGCTCAAGCTGTTAAGTTCAACTCAAGGACCCTTGGTCAAGAAAATCATCACCCAGTTGCTGTGGATAATCTTCATTCCTCGCAGGACATGAATGTTGGCATTCAATTGGAACCAGTGCAGCTGCCAAAATCGCCTTTCGATATAACTTACAATAATGAGGTTTCAAACAATGGTACTCATATATCTGAAGCAGTGGGATCATTGAGTTTGCATGGTAAATATAAAGGGGAAGAAAATGCGGGCAAGGTTGGGAACTCTAATCCTCAGAGTATATCTTTTTCAGGGCAAAATGAAATCGCTGAGAATCATAATGAAGCTGCTGCTTCTGCCGAGTATAAAAATGAAAAATCAAAACCTGTTGAAGAATGCCGTGATGTTGCGAAACTAGTAGATGGGGATCTAACTGCCACTGAATATTCCAAGCATGTAGCTACTCAATTCAGTTTCTTGCCCCAGTTGATTGCTTCTGTAAAAAAGGCTGCCTTGGAGGACGCTGAAGAGGTGAAAACTAGAGCTTCTCAGAATCAAAATTCAGCAATCAAAGATGACGCAGCAAATGAAGGAGAGTCAGGGGTAAATATAGTGAATTTGCTGCCTTCTATTTTAGAAATCGGTGTGGTAAAAAATTATTTATGCTCTCTCCTAATGTCACCTTTCCTATTTGCAATATAGAATGCTCATGGTGATGTAGAACTGGACTCTGATAACGACAATTTGGATACTTCTAAAATTGAACCTACAAAAGCTGAGGCAGAAGCTATTGCTAGAGGACTGCAGGTTTTTGTTCTCAATTGAGTCTACAATTTTCTAATTTCATTGATTTATCTTTGGTCTTTCCTGGCTTTACTTTTTCCACATGATTTTTGTTGTTTGATGTTGGTATGCTGATTTCTTTTCCAGACAATTAAAAATGATGATTTGGAAGAGATCCGTGAATTGGGCTCAGGAACTTATGGGGCTGTCTATCACGGGAAATGGAGAGGTTCTGATGTGGCTATTAAGAGGATAAAAGCTAGCTGTTTTGCTGGAAGGCCATCAGAAAGAGAAAGATTGGTAATATCTTTATTCAGTGCATTTTCCTTCCTTAGTTTACTCTTCATTCCATAAATTGAAATCCAATCTCTTTTACATGCCAAGAAATGTTTGACCCCTGGACCAGTAGCTTATTGATGACATGAATGTCATTTTCCGTATTACAAGGTCGATCTTATCAATAAGCAGAAATTTTTGGGTGCCAGAAAATACTTAAAATAAGCTAGATATAAAATGTTAAATTTGCTCGGTGTTTGGATAAATTCAATTGAGAAGGCTGTCTATTTGACTGTCCCATTATAGAGGTTAGCGTCACTTATTTGTTCTATATAAACTTAACTTTCTTTAATTAGATTACTTTATCTGATTTTTCCCAAATGTAGAGAAATGAATGGTGTTGCATGAGTATGTGCAAGTACTGTTAATTCTATTGCAACGATTCATTAGATACAACTATTCATAGGTGCCTATCTTCTGTTGTCACAGATTGCAGATTTCTGGAAAGAGGCATTGATTCTAAGTTCTCTTCATCACCCAAATGTTGTTTCCTTCTATGGTATTGTCCGTGATGGCCCTGATGGGTCTTTGGCAACTGTAACAGAGTTCATGATCAATGGATCCTTGAAACAGTTCTTGCATAAGAAAGATAGGTAACTCAATAGTGAATTTACTCTTCAATCTTGTAACATTCTTGCCTCACCGGAATCTGTGCCCTATGTGTAAGTTATTGCATATTGGTAACATGATACTTATGTCCTTTACATGTGAGTTATTCAACAGAACTATTGATCGCCGTAAGAGGCTCATTATAGCTATGGATGCGGCATTTGGGATGGAGTATTTGCATGGGAAGAACATTGTGCATTTTGACTTGAAATGTGAGAATCTATTAGTCAATATGAGAGATCCACAAAGGCCAGTCTGCAAAGTAAGTATAGCATGTAGCATTTTGTTCCACAACCCAACTTAGGCAGTTATTACTGAAATCTTTCAAAATTATGTTGTATTGAGTAGTGACCGAAGTAGTGAGCTTTGTTTCTGTATGGACAACTTTTTTCTGTTCCGGAAAAAAACTTGTATGTGGACTCTGCAAATTTAATGGAATCATATATTTCTTTTCAGATTGGTGACTTGGGTTTATCGAAGGTGAAACAGAACACTCTAGTATCTGGAGGAGTGCGGGGAACTTTGCCATGGATGGCACCTGAACTACTTAGTGGTAAAAGCAATATGGTGTCAGAGAAGGTACCACTTACATTTGTGTTTCCCTGTGAACTGTATAGTATTTTATTTTCATATTTTCTTATGATCTTGTTGGGTCCATTCTTGTCTTTGTTGTAGATTGATGTTTATTCATTTGGGATTGTTATGTGGGAATTGCTCACTGGGGATGAACCCTATGCTGATATGCATTGTGCTTCAATAATAGGTAAGCACCAAGTCCGAGTTAAAGTGCTTCTACTATTTGTTGTGCTTCATTATAGTTGCATTTTAATTTTTGAAATGCGTCTTTAACATGATTTTAATTAGTCAAAATGGGTTTTAAGCACTTTTTTCAGCTCCATCTTGCTAATAAGCGACTTTCAAGCTATCCATTTTAGTGACAGTGAAGCTTGTAATGAAGTGAGGTTTGAATAGAAACATACCTTTCAATTTTCCTTTGAGAGATGTCAGGCTTGGAGTAGATCGTTACTTTAACCAGCAAAATCAGGAATTATCAGCATTAATATGAGTTCGTGTATTGTTAATGTTATATTGGTAATTTGACCGGTCCATTATTAAGCTCTGACATTTTGCTTTAGCTGCATTCAATGTTTAAGCAAATTATATGTAAATAAGGAACTAGCTTTACTGTAATGGAATGGATCGGCTTCTGTAAACTTTGTGGGTATTATGTATGTAACTAAAGGGTGCATGTATTGGGTACACCGATGTATAATTTAAATTTGCATTTTAATGAATGAGAGAATCATGGTTGATTACCTTTCAATATCTAAGAGATACTATGCTTTTCATCTTTGTGTTCATTAATCCGAATATTGTTTGCTTTTAGAAATCTGGACTACATATATTGTCTTTAATTTGCAGGGGGTATTGTGAACAACTCATTACGTCCTCAAATTCCAACATGGTGTGATCCTGAGTGGAAGTCTCTAATGGAAAGTTGCTGGGCTCCTGATCCAATAGAGAGGCCATCTTTCTCAGAAATCTCAAAGAAGCTAAGAAGCATGGCTGCACAAATGAATGTGAAGTAGTCTCAGTTGATCTTAAAAAAAAACTCAATACTCCATGCATTATTCAATCATTAGACGCAGCCTGGAGCTGGAAGTGAGAAGGGGTGAGGTGAAGCATGAATAAAATTCAGTGGACCCTTCTAGCTTTTAGCTTGAGGAGAGGGAAAACCCCAGAAAAAGGAAAAAAATAGTAATAAAAAATGAAATTAAAAAAGAAAAAGAAAAGGGAATGGTTTGGCCATGGGGAGAAGATGTAGCATGTGATTGGCTGAGAGCTGTATAAATAAAGGTCATTTTTATGACGATCTGCTTCTTTTCATGTTCAATATGCAACATACAGTTATAATTATAATGGACTTTTTTTTTCAACTTAACCATAATTTCAGCTCCTTCATGGCCATGGCTTTTGCTTGTGAAACGGAACTCCATAGTTCTCTGGAAGGAAAGTCTGTGTTTGTGAAGGAAAATATTTGTACATGTATACAGATTGATATCTTTCAAAGAAAGTACTATGATCCTATTGAGATTTACAACCAGGATAAAATATCTATTCCAAATAATCTGTTATATTTATAAAGCAACTAGAAATTTATTGAATCTATGTTATCTGATACACACTGTTCAATCTTCTGCCATATGAGTCCAATCCATTTAAACTTTGATTGTTTGGTTACATGATTTGGTGGAAAGCAGAGGAAGCCAAAAATTCAAAGCCTAGTTGACTTTATCTTTAAATTAATTAATGTCTGGTCTTTGATAATGCAGATATGAGGGATCTCAATGGTTTCTGGTATAAATTATGAATGATGCTGTCCAATAGGCTAATTAACATTTAATACCACCAACTCTGTACTGTAGAACTTGAAGAAAATCCACAAGGTCAAGTTCTGTGACACAATCATCATCTAATTATTTTGTAGCTTCTTAACTCTTGGAATTGCAACTTTTGGGCGGTGCACCTAACACACGAGTGGACTGTTTGTATCAAAAGTCAAAGTGGTCTTTAGTGCCTGTTGAGTGTTGAATCCTTACAAGTGTCTACAGTAATCACCAATAGCATTTTCCATACAAGTGTGATTGAAGGTTTGGTACTGGTACATTACTGTTGAGGAACAATATAAATCTTTTTAACAGTGATATAATTTCATTAAATTATCCTTAAATGATTTTTAGGGAATTAATGGAATGGGTTAAAAGTTAAAAACAAGTTCTCATGTTTTGACTAATATACTCATTTTACTTCAAAATTTAGAGTATCTTCGGAGAAAATATTCATGATTTCTAAGTCATATACAGATGACCAATAACTATTTTTCAATCTTACTTTAATTTATTAGTGGTAAATATTATGTATAGGAAAAATGAGATAAACGAGATGGATGTGCTTTTTTACCAGTATAAACGAGATGGATTTGAACAGAGAAAAGAAAAAAAAAAACAAATTTTAAGAGTTAACCTCACTTCGTTACTCATGATGGGGTAAAATGATTATGACTTGTGATCAAATTATTTAGTGTAGCTTTAAGGTATCAATAATTAAGTGCATTGTTAAAAAACATTGGGGTGAGTTTTATATGGGTTCGTTAACAGTGTTGTTTAAACAAGTACAGTATATTACTAGTAGTGATTAATTAAAAGGGTTTGACATTTGACATTGTTGGAGAGGGTGACTTTAGGCGAAAGTAAAGACCAATTTGAGGACACTGAATTTGAATACAATATACTATAGCAAGTAGCAAGCTTGATTGTTTAATATTCTTATCAGTGACACGTATTAGTTGGATTGATCTTATTAGTCATTTCAGAGCTTCGTTGAGGGAGAATAACTAGATTTGATCATTATAAATATGATTAATGGCCTTCAACTATATACCAATTATACTTTTTCTTAATATAATTCTAAGCATCTTTTCAATCTTACTGACGACAGAAGCAACAGTACGATTTTCGCAGAATCTCCCGTTCCTTAAATATTAATACACAGTCTAGTAGTTTAATATATACAGCTATATTATCCATGCTTATCCCAATCTCTCTATAAAATAGAATGTAGTCATCTTTTAAAATGAAGAGATGCCTATAAATTATTATTATTTCTTTCTCATGAATAATTATAAATGTTTTGGTTTGATGACCATTTATAGTTTGAACCTTATCATCATACAATAACTACGTTCACCAGCTCTATTTTATAATTGTTTGGGTCCTATATTGACGATGAAGTATTGTACCGTCTTAATTTTCTCAGCATTTTATTTTATTGTATGTCATTATTTTCCCGATACTAAGAATTAATTATTAATATGGATGGAAAAATTGATCAATTCACATATAATAGTGATGAGAAAACACATAATAAGCTTGATGCATGGTAACTTTATTATTGTCAAACTATTATGATACCATTATTGGTAAATGATATAGTAAATCTTAGATGATTAAAAGGCAAAAACATAAAATTGAGGGAGCAAACGGTAAGCATATCGATATATGGATGTGTGATTGTCCTATGATTTAATTATAATAATATTCAAATAATTAAAGTAATTACATCAAAGAAAGAGTCTATGATCAAAGAAAAAGAAAGAATCAACTTACCAGATGTTTAACATAGAAAAAATGATAAAAAAAAACTGTTTAAGATGGTTATAATATGAACAAAGAAAATCATTTGAATAAAGTTAAGAGAACAAATTAGATAGCATGGAATATATATTAATCTTCTTAAATGAATAGAGGAAGGTTGTTGAAAATGCTACTCAATACATGCATTTGATCTCATCTAGTAAGATCAGAATTTTTATTATCGTATTGTTTCTTAAAAAATATTAATGAAAAACTGCATTTAAGAGTGCATAGTTAATGAAAATATATAGGGGAGAGACAAGCTAAGCAGAAGCATACATTCTTGGTCTTCAATATCCGAGCCTCCAATTGATAAGTATAATATATATTAATTAATGTTTATAAAATGAAAAAGTTTAGAGTGCTTTTTGAAAATTTGATTGTTTGCTCTTGTCACGTTTACGTGTGTAGGGGAAAAGTTCTAGAAATCTCCCCTTTCTCCAACTTGATTAAAAATAGCCCTACCTTAATTATTATTATTTTATGAAACCTAGATGTATGCTTCTTCTCAAAAAGTTTGAATATATGGCGTAGGCATTTCTAAATATCAAGTGGGATTTTTTGTACTTTAAGTTTCTTGTTTGACTTTTTTTTTCTATTTTTCATCGTTCCAATATTCTTATAGCATCATCATGTAAGCGCACAGACCCCTGTTAAAATTAAAGATGACCTTATCACTAAAAAAAATAAAATGAACTCTCGCGAACCACTTAATTAATGTTAATAATGAAAACTATATGAGATAATATATGTCAACGTACGATGACTAGGGCCATGGATCTCAAAAGTTTAAATTTAAAAAAAATAAGGAAACAATAGTGTTGATTTGTGATAATGGATTTAATTCCAAATTCTGGATATAGTAGAGATAATTCGGAGTAACTAAATGATCGAGAAACGAGTTCTTTTAATTTTACAGTACTACTTCTGCTATAAGATCAACATGAGTGGCCATTGTACGAGTAAATATAATAAATTTTTAAAGTTTGAGTGACCTCCAACATTTTAAATATGTCATTTTTATCGAATGAGTCATTGGTTTTAATACATAATAATATTTTTTTCAAAATTTATACGTACATATAGCACTTGACTTCTTATTCTATAATAATGCTGTGCAATGTATAAAAACATACACTACAAGAAAAGAGTAAGCTAGTCACGTGGGGTATGTGGCGCATGGGGCAAGAGTGACAAAACAATCTATGTTTGTCACGCATGAAATCTCCCAAACGTGACATACACTGCATTTGCTTATCTTTGTTGCGTATGGAGATGTTTGCCCGCGACAAAGGAATATATTTATTCATTTTTCATTTCTTTCATGGTTTGTCACGTACTAAAAACGCAGCAAAGTAAATTCATGTGTGACATATGCATATAAACACCTGTGGATTATGTAACGAATGGCAGGGCCATACGTCACATGACCCACCTCTCGAGGTGGGTTATGTGACTTATGTCACGTATGGAAGGGCCATACGTGACATAAGTCACATAACCCACCTCGAGGTGGGTTATGTCACGTATGGCGCTGGTCATACGTTACATAACCCACCTCGAGAGGTGGGTTATGTAGCATATGATCATGGCTATGTGCCACATATACCATACATCACAAAAGGTTCATGCGTGACATTGTGATGCATGTTTAATATGGTCATACGCCACATGTCTTCATGTGTGACATATATCATACGTGACAAGTAGTTCATGCGCCACAGTGTTCAATGGCCAAATGTATTCATACGCCACATGTCTTCATGCGTGACATAAGTTCATACGTGACAAGTGCATAGAGTGAAAGTTTCCCGCCAACAATTCCCCTATATAAACTCACTTCTAAAATCTCCATATTCACCTCATTTCATTTATTTCCTTTACCATCTCCATCTTTCTTCCTACCCACTATCATTATTTCTTCACTTAAGGTAATAGCCAACTTGCATTTACACATTTTCTACAATTAATTTCATCTACTATTCTTTCACTTTCTTTACTCTACTAACTAATGTTCTTAGTCTATTATTAAATGAATTATGCTAATCTTGTTATTTCATTTTGTAGGTTGCTTTCAACGTTTGACTAGCTAAATTTGGGACAAAAAACTCATTGACTATTTAGTAACACAATAAAGTGCCAAATTCCAATAAAGGACCCCTAAAAAATTATACATATTACAATAAAAACATTTTAGAACCACAAAAATAAAATTAAAATTTGATTTGGGTAAAAATTTAAATTTCCCGCGAGTGCATAAAAAAATTTAGCATATTGTGTCGCGTATGGTGTATGTCACGCATGGGCACCAACTTTAAAAGAAATTATGTCGCGTATGGTGTATGTCACGTTTGGACCAGGTCCATACGCGACATAAGCACCTACTTTTTTTGTGTCGCGTATGGCGCTATTTGTGGCGTTTTTTCAGCTTGTCACGTCATGTTTTGTGGCGTTTGCTTCACACGTGACATACCTATATTGTCTCGAATTTCAACGCCACTAACCCCTGATTTCATACGCCACTAGGCTATGTTTTTCTTGTAGTGATACTCCATATTTAACTTTGTTCAATCCTGAATAAAAATATCTAAGCAAAGCATTGTGTGTGTATAATATTATATTAATGCAAAACTATACCATTTCATATTTTCCCAAGGTATATATATTATATTATATTTTCAAAATGGATACATTGCAATATTGGTGTTTTTTATCACCATCTACATTACATTATTGTTATTGAAAGTTGTAAAATGTCAAGTTCTAGCTGGGTAAATGAAACATTAATTAATAGGTGAAAGATGTAGGTAGAGCGTTAGACTTTTTTGCCGTTTAAGTTGACATCATTTGTGTGTTATCTATGTGTACTAGAACAAGTTATATAAGTTATATGTCAATAATGGGTTGTCCTATAAAAGTAGAACCTTGAATCTTATAGCCCGGTAAAAAGCCCTTGAGTCAAAAGAACTTAAATTTTCCCCCACAAAAAATGTATCAGTTTTATGAGGTCATTATTTACGGGGAGCGATTGTTAATATTCGTTATGATCTTCTCCATGAGAAGACATGTTCAGTCGCAACAAAAATAAATGCATGAGAAGAATTTTCGTTGTAATCTGTCGTCAATTTTTGTTGCGGCGAATTTTATGCTTTCTTATTGTAGTAGTACTTGATGCCCCCATATATGGTCTCATTGATGGAGAAAAAATTACAACGCATTCATACATATTTGCCGTCAAAATGATTGTGAAAAAAGCACAACTCTTTCTTTATCACAATTCACAAATCCATTAATTACTACTTGACTAGTAGCAGTTAGCTTCGCATACCTAAAATCTCAGCAAAAATATTAAAGCTATCTAGCAACTAGGACTTTGCATGCTTTCAAACACAATGGAACATCTAACGAAGATATATGCGAAAAGAGAAGGCCCCTTTTGATCCGCATACTTGGATATGTGTACTATATAGTTATTTAACTATTTGGGTGGTTTCAAAATAAATAGAAACAGTTAATTTGAACAAATGATTATATGATTTCTCTAAAACACTGTATGCCAATATCACTAGATTATGTTCATGAACTTTATAACTTAAGTATACAAATTAGTTTGGGGGGAATAATTAAACATAGGAGGTAAAATAGAGTGCGATAATGTATTTTGAATAAAATTCAACCCGAAATTTAGTCTTCCACACACACACACACATCATAGTAACCATAGGAGGTAGTAAAATAGAGCATTAATAATAATTAATTAAATTCAAACTATTAAATTGACTTGCACATAAAAAAGCAGCACATATTTTTATCAAAAAAAAAAGCAGCACATATATTCCTTGGAGGAAAAAGATAGAAAGAAGCTCTTGTCGTTATGCATGCATTGATATGTTTAAAATATGGATGATTGAACTAATCCAAAGGGAAGAAAAAGTTAAGATGGGATTGTATAATATAATGAAGATCAATTAGTAATAGGCAATATAGAGTTGATGAGGTGTAATGTAAGACTTTTTATATAGTTTGTCTTTTTGAGAGAATCACATGGATCATTATTACTATTTCTCCTTATATAAATGGCGTGGTCTTCCCTTCCCTCACAGAAATCAAGACATATTCTCTGCAACAAAACAATCACAGGGAGAGAGCTAGAGAGAGAGATAAACATCATAGGAAGATAATTAGAAGATCAGTAAGATTGTTATAATGGGTCGAGCTCCATGCTGTGACAAAGCGAACGTGAAGAAAGGACCTTGGTCTCCAGAAGAGGATGCTTTGCTCAAAACATATATCGACAAGAACGGAACTGGAGGCAACTGGATTGCTCTTCCTCAAAAATTGGTACATATATAATGTGTGTTTGTGTGTCTCCTATTTCATTTTTATTTACTACTTCTTCAGCATTTGATAACCTTGACACGCTTACACACAAAGCTCCCCGCATTGATGTGTTTATTATAAGAAAAGTTTATGTCCCATTTGTACAATTTTTACTGAATTAACCTGATAACGTGTGTTTGTGGTGAAATTCTCCGATAATAATTTTGGGTTAATAATTATACTCCCTCTGGTCCTTATTATAAGTCGTCAACTATCCATTTTTCACATACCAAGGAATGATAGTTAGGCATTAAAATGCATGCAAAATTTTCCACTTTTTCCAACTTCACCCTTCATTAAATAATGATGTGTTTCACATTTTCAATTTTGAATCTCCATTAATAACATGGGTAAAGTGGGAAAAAACATTTAATGCGGCAGTTAGTGATTTATATTAAGGATCAAAATTAGAGGTAGTTAGTGACTTATAATAAGGACCGGGGGGAGCTTTTTAATCTTTTGATATAGGAACAATAATAAAATTGTATGTGTACAATTAATTAACAGGGCTGAAGAGGTGTGGGAAAAGCTGCAGACTAAGATGGTTAAATTACCTGAGGCCTAATATCAAGCATGGTGGTTTCACTGAAGAAGAAGACAATATCATTAGCAGCCTCTACATTAGCATTGGCAGCAGGTAAATATTAACATTAATATTATTAATTTTAACATTATCATTATTTCCCCGCATACATTCTCGTTTGTCTCTTTTCTTTGAACCATAATCACTAATAATTTTCTATTTTTTTTTTTTTGCAATAAGAAAAATATAACTGACATATATTTACATGCACCTAACCCAAGGCCACGACTTCATGTCTAAATAGTCCTAATACTAAAACTAAAGCCTGTATTGTTAAAACGTTTGAAATTGTCATATAAAAGAGTGTACAGTACTACAGTTACATATATAAGAGCGAACTTTTATATCTGGACAACTATGTTCTTAATAATTTAGTTGTTAAAACAAATTACTCCTGCCATAAAAAAAACAAATTACTCCATTAATCAATACAAACATCAGTTTATTCTGTTTTATGCTTTTCTTCCATAATAAAAATGATCTCCAGTACCAAACAAATGATCTTTTCAGAAAAAGAAAGTTAATTTTCTGAACAAAACTACATTTTCATTTCGGAGAATTATCAAACCATATATATTTTACAAAATTATTCTAGCAATTACCCTTGTAAATCATATTGGCCCCTTGATATAAATCATTTTAATTAATTGGAATAGAAATCACGTACACAATTATATTAAAAATTTCCATCATGAGAAGATTAGATAGAAAGAGATTAAATTAATTAAATTTATAAAGAGTCGCAAGCTGGGGTTCTTTAACATTCAATAATTAATGTAGTTGTTAGAAATGGCCGAGTCCTTTCATACATCTTCATGATCTATATGTTTTATGTCTTGTATTTGTATACATAGGTGGTCCATTATAGCTGCTCAACTTCCTGGAAGAACAGACAACGACATCAAGAATTATTGGAACACAAGGCTGAAGAAGAAACTTCTTGGTAGACGCAAAAGATAGCATTAATTCAGATCAGGACAATTCTAATAATTCCGATCATACCCTTAACAACTCAGCCCTAGAAAGGCTTCAACTTCACATGCAACTTCAAAACCCTAATAGTAATTTTTTTAATAATAATCTCTCTTTATTACATCAAAACAATCCTTCCTTTTGGCCCAAGTTACATCCTCTCCAACAAAAACTCATTCACAACACTCTTCTACAATCCCTCAACCATAACTCCCATTTTACTAGTGCCATACCACAAAAACATCACATGGAAGATGAGAAAATCATTAGCCCTGAGAGCTCAGGTCCGGTGACCGTAATCCGGCGGACATGGGCCGAGTTGATCAGTTTGAAGTAGGAAAGGATCAAGTTTGTGCTTTGCAAATTGAACTTGATGACATTTTCATGAATAATGATTATGTGACAACAACAACATTAGACCATAAGCCGAAGGAGAGGGAGGAACAAGTTGGTGAATATGGTTGTTTTGGAGAGATAATGAATGGTTCATCGTCATCAAATGATGATTTGAGGTGGTGGTCCAATGTTTTTGATGCCAAATCAGCATCCTCGAACTCTTTAGATTCGACTACTACCACTACCATCACCAATAATCAGATTCTTCATCTATATGATCAGGACATGTTTCAAGATTATGAGCTAGGTTATATTTTATAGTCAAAATTAAAGGAGACAAAATATTTTTAGCTAGGTACGCTTCTTGAATTTAAGATTTGTAGGAGGAGTCACTGATGAAGCTGGCTTAATTATTAGCCTGCTGGGTATGTCAAGTGATTATTTTTCATCATTTTATTTTTATATAACCATTGACTCCTTTTACTAATTTTATATTTACAGGAAGTGTATATAAGAATTTTATCAAGAGTGTCTCTGCCTAAGTTTGAACTTTTATATAATATGGGTCACAAAATGTGTTATTATCGAAAGAAATCTGGCTAGTAGCTAGAGGGATGCTGTAAAAAATGTTGAATAAATCAGATTCTTGTATTTAATATTTGTAGAAGCTTCTTCAGTTTGTTTTCTGAATATGAATTTTTTCGGACTAATCTGGATAAGAACTAATCAAACGACGCTTCATACAATTTTTGTAATAAGCTTCACTTAGCAATCGTTCACTCGTTCCCATGCATTACTTTCATCAGCTCGATCGTGTATGAATCTTAATCTTATATAAGTTGTGTGGATTGAAAGCTCTGATAAATTCTCGACCAAAAAAAAAAGAAAGCTCTGATAAATTATTATTATGAAGGATAATGAATGCCATCAATCCTTTTAGAGATATTATGTTGTGGATTGGAATGGGTCAACCGTTTTCATTTAATAAAATATAAGAGTATACGTTAGACGTCAATCAACTGTGGGATCTCTTAGTCCCACATCGACCAGAAATGTGTGTGTGTGTGAATATATAAGTAGGACATTTGCACTTCAGCTTGCCAACCGTTCAAAAAAAGACAAAGTCCCTGTGGGATCTCTTAGTCCCACATCGACCATGAATGTGTGTGTGTGAGTATATAAGTAGGACATTCGCACTTCAGCTTGTCAACCGCGTTAGTTGGTTTTGCTATTGTGTTTGGTTCGAAAATGTGTTCCAAAAAAAGTATGTGACAAAGATTTTTCTTCGTGCTTTTTTTGGCATTGAACCTGGTAGTCTCCAAAAAAAATCGGATTTTTTTGGCATTGAACCTAGTAGTCTCCAAAAAAAGCGATATTCGAGTAGTTACCTATGTTACTAAACTAGTTATATGCGATACATGAGTAGTGAATGAATTTTTTTCATTTCACAAATAAGATATAGTCGTCAATTTGTCTAAAATGAAATTTAGGAAAAATGAAAAAATTCATTCACTACTCATGTATCGCATATAACTAGTTTAGTAACATAGGTAACTACTCGAGTATCGCTTTTAATTGCTAGAATTTTCCATTACTTTGAGACATTTCAAACCCCATTAACTACTCATATATCTCAAATAACTAGTTGAGAAACGTAGGTAATTACTCAAATTACTCGAATGAGGTTTGATATTAAGTGGTTATAGATTGGATATACTAAGTGGGAATTCTTGTTTTATAGCAATAAAACTATTTTTAAGAATAATTTAACAAATTTTCTTTTGTCATTTCTCGCTCAAATTTTTTTCCCTACTGAAAGCATGTACAAATGAAATTTGAATGTTGTAACATAATATAACATTTATAGTGTTAATTAACATCTTTTATCTAATGCCAAACTTAATCATAAGTTAACTAATTCTAATTACCTTTCCTAAATATTTAAGTATTTAATTGAATCTTATCAAAAGAATTTGATGGATACAAATTTAAATTTAGGTAAAGGAGCAAATCTGGCCCCCAAGTAACCACCAAGGAGCGCTGAGTACCCTAAACTAACATGCCACGTGGCATGCAGAGGTGGCACAACAGGAGCTCGCGTGGCATCCAAATAAGCAAGGTAACGGTCAAACGTAGTTGACCGTCCAACCGGGGTATTTTTTTAACATCTTGGTTACTTGGGGTACAGATCCGGGCCTGTGGTTAGTTTAGGGTCCTCAGCGCTCCTTGGTGGTTTACTTGGGGGCCAGATTTGCTCCTTTACCCTTTTAATAATCATTAACAATACGTGGGATGTATCCATTTGAGCTAAGGGAAGATTTCAGCTAGCCCCTCTGGGAAATTCAATGTCAAATAACATTTATATTTATAAATTCTAAAATATTAGAGCACCCCTGTTGATCAAAATGAAATAAAACTTTGACCATAAACAAGCTTCATTACCCTTGTCTCTTTTTAAAATTAATAATGAGTCATTTACAAGTCAAATATGATGAGAATTTCCAATACCAGTGAGCAAATTATATTCTCAACATAAATTAAGGCATTTCCAAAATAAGAAATAATTAATCAAAACATTGTTTTAGAGAAAAGGATCATTCATAATAATGTCACTTCCTAAACAAATATACTAGTTTCCAAGACAAATATAAACATTTCCAACATTAAGTATTCCTGTGAATACCTTATTTCTATCATGCGCATTTTTATAGGTTAAACTTATATTCTTACTACTTACTAGCAATGAGATCTAGTGATTATTAATATTTTTAAATAGGACCTATATGTAATTATTGTTTCTTTTATCAGGAACTTTAATTAGTTACATGAGGATGACATTTCAATCTTAAAGATTACTTAAATAATCGTTAGATACATAACACAAATTCACAATAATTATTTTGAATATTCAAAATGTTGAATGATCAAAAGGAAATGAGGTATTTAAGTGATAAACATTTTTAAAGTTTATTTCATAAATAATAGATTCCAAATTCGAGCATATTCTATCATTACAACATTTTTCATGAAACTGTAATTCAGATGAATTTTTATGGTTTAAATAAAAACTGTCTGTTAACCCACAGTACCCAGTGGGCGAGATATGGGAAACGACGTGAGAAATTCAATAATAATCTCATGGCAAAAACAGAGAACATTCCGAACATTATGTACAAGTTCGGATGGTCAATATGCCGAAGATCCAGAAGTTGGGCAAATCGAGATAAAATATGTCTACCCTCTGAGCGTGAACCTCCATCCAGCACTGGGGGCAGGGTGAGGGTGAGGGAGTGGGAGTATGTGTAGGTGAGAGTCGTGATACTTTGGAGATGATGGTTCTTGATATCGAAATAAAGTGATACGTTTAAGATTGTGGTGCTTGATACCAAAATAAGGTGATACGTTTGAGATAGTGGTGGATTTAATACTCAATATTAGTATTTTACATTCTCTAACATTTCATGTAATTATAATTCTTAATTTACAATTTATATTTCATATTCAATATATACTTAAATTGCACATATTTCTCTTTTGAATTTTATATTAAATTTGTAACTTTTATGATTTTATGGTATTTAAGTATTAAATAAAATATTACTATTAATTTTTAGTAATAATTTATATTTCAAATTTTAAAAATTAAGATAATAATACATATGAGAAATTAATATTTAATAGTTAATTAATTATTAATTGAAATTAAATTATGTATAAAATTATTTAAATTTTTAAAGGAGAAATGTTTGCTAATTTCATAAAAAAGAAAAGACATGTTTGCTAATTTCATATTCTATCTAGTTATTTTAACTGAATATGTCTTATCTAGTTCAGACATAAAAAAGAATATGTCTTATCTAGTTGACCAATCCAATATATTTTAAATCAATGAAAATTGGAAGCCATGAAATGAGTCAAATCCACATTTTTAATACAAGTTTGTTTTTTAAAAAATGCACTCTTATTATAGTGTTTAATACCAACTAATTTTTTGAAAGGCGACTTGCATGTCCAATAAGGGCTTGGTCTAATTTAGAATACTTCTATTATTGGAAACAAAAGCCAACTTATAAACGAGAAGATGATGAATCATGCACCCTATAACCAGTTTCGTAGTTTCGTGCATATCAAAATTATGACTAGGATGCCTAAGGGAGCGTAGACCAGCTGATAAGAAAGGGGAAGGTAAGGCGCCGCGTACCCACCAGGTAATGGTTCGAACCCTTGGGAAGTCGTCACCCCCAAAATGAGGAATCCCGGCGGTGACTTCGGATTAGTCGGTTCCCGAAGGGGCCGGACACCGAAGGCTCTAAGCAAAAAAAAAATTATGACTAGGATTAGCTATACATATTAAAACCATCTTCATCTTCCGGCCGACCATCTACATTTGATTATATTAATTAAAAATATTTTAATTGATATATAATTTAAAATAAAATCTAAATTATTTATGTAAAATTATATTTGTAGCACAAAAATCTTGATAGTGTGAAATTAAAAAGGGAGGAGGGAGTTTCAAAATAAATTTCAACCACTCTTAAATATTTTTCATTCCCAAGCCTGAAAATTAGAGAGTTTGGTGAGAATAATGTGAATGAAACTAATGATAAAGGGTTACCATAATTTTAACAACACACATGTAACATTTGAACTACTTTAAAATTAGCAGGTTGACATGACAGTTAAGACCAACAACAATATAGTGCTATGATTTGAAAGTTTCACATGACAACGAATTAATTGTACACTCAGAGTATATTTGGTTGTGTGAAAGAAAGTAAAGAATTAGAAATGGAAAGGGTAAGAGATGGAAAGTAGGGGTAATGATGAGAGAGTAAAGTTTGTGGGCCCCACGATAAGTGTGAGATGGAGAGAGAAAACTCGTAGGTCCGAGATATATGTAAATGACAATATTACCCCTTAACTTTTAAATTATTTACAAGCCACTTTCATTGCATTCTTGCAACCAAACAAGAGTATATGGTACCATTGAGACCCATTAATCTAGCCTACAAAGACAGTCGACAAAACTTCAAAAGGCTGCTAAGATTTTAACGGTATAACACTTTAGAAATAGACAATTGTGATACACCTTTTAAATGATTCACTTCTTTGTTGAGGTCACGTTTAAAATTTAGAGTCTGATCAAAAGGAAATGTGCAAAAAAGAAAATTTTTAATATAGCATCAGACTTGGATATCAAATTTTAAAATATAATTCCTTAATTTTAATTAGTTAGTGAGTAATTGATAGTAGATCTAAGGAAATAGAAGTAAAAATATTTTTCAAATTTACGTAGACAAAAAAATCTATCATAATTATTTTTAAAAAAGTGTATTTAGAGATATGGATGGATATATTTCATTTGTCTTTGAAATAAAAAATTAGTACATATGCATAAAGTAGTTCTTAGAAATTAGTAATATATTTAGGCCGTTATTGTTGATTTCATATACAATAAATACTTAAACCATCGTGATAATTATTTTTTCTAAATAATCACCCAAAGTTTACGCAAAGCGGCTCTGGTTCAATTTGCAACTTTGTCTTAAAATCTAACAACCTTGAACTTTATTTTTAATCAATATTAACTACATCGTATAATAATAAATTCAATACATAATAAATCAATGGTAAAATTATATGTTCATATAAAAAAATTTAAAAATATGAGTTATAAATTAGACCAAATAAAAAGCCTCGTAGTAGTATCTTATAATAAGGACAACAAGAGTATGCAATGTGTCTGAAATGGGTGTGGGTTGGCCCGTGATCTTTGGTCTTTGTTGTGGCCCAACTGTGTTTTTAAATTTTTATTTATTTTTTGAATGCTTCTTAGTTTTGCGTTGTATGGATTAGATCTAAAATGTCGTGAGGCCAATTTAAGTGTGTCTTTTCACCTTAATACTTTGTGCCCAAGAAAATAAATAGGTGACGATAATTTGGAATATTTTTAGGAAAATTCATTTTTAGTTCCAATATATAGAAGAATGTGAATACCGAAAAATGTTATATAAGAAATGAGTTGTATAAGAAATTCATTTTCATTTCATGTACCAAGATTTTTCCTGGCATGCCAATCTCTTATTATAGTAGAACTTTTTAGTGATCACGTTTTATTCATTAGCATACCATTTATTTCCCCATTTTACCTTGTACTATAATGCACGATACTTATGATGGGTGCAATTACAAAAGGCACGTTCAGGAGATAATCCAATAATCCTCACTTTGCTCCTCACAGCCATAACAGATAAAGCCTAAGCTGATTATGATAACTCAATTGTTGAAATGAATAATAGTATAGTGTCCTACCTTTGTTCCTAAAAAACGAATGATTATTATTTACGTTAGTCATTATAGTTTATCGAAATTCGGTTTTGGTCCATATATACTTCAATTAATCTATTTGAAACTATATAAACTAAAACAAAAAAAATGTAAACTATATAAGTTCACAATAATGTTGACAAAAAAGACCTGTTTCCGCATGTATGTGAATGTGGTTTAATTGAATTCAAAGTTTTAGCAAGGGAATGAAAATCAATTTAGCTGTGACATTTCTGACCAAATAAATTTAGCTGTGACAATGCACAGGGCAAATGTGTGGTTAAAATAAAATACCAAGTTTGAACCCGTAAAAGAAATGAAATGATGACAAATTTCAATAAAATTAAGACATGATCAACAAAATCCCATCAATCTAATTCATTTTTAAAAATAAATCCTTAACATTTACTTTGCCTGTTTATTATAAGAAGCGTGGCATGCAGACAGATATAGAAGCCATCAAGAGAAGCAGAGGTAAAAAAAATTGGGAAAAAAAAGAAAAGTGTAAAGTGTAGAGTTGGCAGGAAATACTTTGCAGAATGCTAACCTTTGATGATTTCGACTTTCGATGAAAGACTCTGAACAATCCGTTTAGAGTTTTGGGGAGAATGTTAAAGCAACTAGGAAGATATATAAAGCAAAGGAAATCCGTTATACTTGAGACTTCCAATGATTTTAAATCATAAGTTATATATGAACTTACAATACTCAAGTGCATATTATTTATATATGAATTGTTCAGTTAGGCAATAATTAAGCAAAGGGTTACTTTGATGCGTTTGGTTTCAACTATATATGAAATTAAAGAGTCGAGTCAAAGCTCTGAAAAAGAAAGAAAGCATAATGAGAATACGAAAAGTTGAATTGATCGTTTTTTAAGGCTGAATATAGGGGTGTTCAACTTTGTCCCGTCCCGTCCTGTCCCGTCCCGTCCCGAGGCATTTTGGGACGGGAAATTTCCGTCCCGAAAATTTTCGGGACGGGACAAAATTATTCTTCGGAACGGGACGGGACACGGGACGGGGTCGTCCCAATCCTGTCCCGTCCCGAATACATATATATGTGTATTTATATATATTTTTTTTTAAAAATGCATGTGTCACTTATTTCATACATGACATTTTTCATGAAAAATATGATCAAAATGAAATTTTACCTTATTATATTGTTTAAGATGTATTATAAAATTAATATTGAACTAATTTATTTACTTGTTACAAACACAAAGTGTCGTATTTTCTTTACAAGTACATATTTTTAATAAAAAATTTTAAAAGAAAATTTCGGGAATTTTCCCGTCCCGTCCCGACGATCGGGACGGGACAAAGTTCGGGACGAGACGGGACACGGGACGGAAACTCCGTCCCGAGCATTTTTCGGGACTAGACACAGGATGGGGTGTTCCGATCCTGTCCCGTCCCATGTTGAATATGTGGTATGCTAACGTTGGTCTCCCACAAGAGCCACCCCATTAGCACCTAAAAAACTGTTTATCACGACTTTTTTATGGTACTCCTCCATATTATAGTTATAATGTCAACAAGCCGAACTCGCCTCCTTTACTCTTGAATAAAGTTTGAAACCGTTAATACTTTTAGTTCTCAACGCATGCAAAGACCTTCAAAAATAGACTGTACACACCACTTTTCTTTGTCATTTACATAACTCTTACTCTTTAATAAACATTAGCGAACCCATTAGAAATTAATAGTAGTTTTTAAAATTTTTCCTTATTTTAGTGGTTAAAAATATTTTTTGCATTATGTTTCATGTATTTTTGAACCCATTAGAAATTAATAGTAGTTTTTAAAATTTTTCCTTATTTTAGTGGTTAAAAATATTTTTTGCATTATGTTTCATGTATTTTTTAATAATCTTTATTTACTTCAAAGTAAAGCAATGTACACTTAAAACCAAATGTTTTTTTCTAAATGACTTTGTAAAAGGAACGAAATGGTAGTATTACATTTGGCCTTCAATATAAAGTCAAAATGACTAGTTCAATTAGATTAAAAAAGATGAATAAATTATTTAATTATATTATAAGTTACAGGATATTTTTGAGAAACTTTTGTACGTCATTATACTCCCTCTGTTGCCTAAATATAAGACCTAGTTGACTTTTTTTGGAGATGTTAAGGTTACAAAATATGTTGTTAAATTATGACATATTTGATATATTTTTAGATTAGTCATAAGTTTATAGGTTGAATAAACTAGTTTAAGGGAAAAATTAGGTAAATCAATTTATAATTGCCTTATTTTGTTTTTGAGGATTTTCTAAAAAAGTCAACTAGGTCCTATATTTAGGACCGGGGGAGTATAAAATATCAAATTTTTTTGAACAAAATAAAATATCAAATTATAAGTATGGAAAATTAATTTTGAAAAGTAGTAAAATAAGAGATATCATGATAAAAAATTCATTATCTTTAATACTTCCTTCTATCCTAAATATGAAACATATTTATCTAATATAATTTAATTAAGAATGTTAATTAAGTTGTTTAAAATCACACGATATCACCAATGCGCCCTAATCATCTACCATTGTCCCCACCGTCCCTCTATTGCTTATTTATTATTGAGGAAAATTAATGAGGATAATTTAAAAATTAAAAAATTGAGAACAATTAGAAATATGTCTTATATTTATGATAAAATTTATTTCCCAAATAAGTTATATATTTAGGGCAGGAGGGAGTACCAAAAATAGTTTCATATAAATATGAGTAGATACAGTAATACATAAATAATAGGGTCAATGAATATAATGTGGTTGCTTCATAGTCAAGTGTGGCGTGAATGATGCTCAACCCTCACACTCTATAACTTGTTCTTTCATCAATATATGTGCAAATTTGCCTAATTTACGTAAAGTTGACCACACACACACCCACGTCTTTCAAACACGTGAACATCAGTGAAACAATATGCATGTACCCCTACTTTTAGGCTCCACTCCATTATTCAATTCCTCAAATTAGAGCAAAATCAAATCAGAATTTTCCTCTCAAAAATCCCGTTATCTCCATACCCCAATATAAAATTCATGTTATTCACACAAATCATCCTGTACTATTATTTAAGTCTATTTTTTTTATAAAGAAGTCAAAAGGGATTATCCCAGAAACACGAAAATGAACACAAATTAAACTAGTGCGTACAACCTAAGAAACATTGGAATTTTATTAGTACCATCATCACCATTCACCAGATTATTGTTCAACCACATATCAATCTCATAACATCACAAAACTTCAATACCTCTCAATTCTTCTCGTCATCATCATCATCATCATGAAGCATTTCAAGTCAGAAAAGAAACGCTTCATCATCCTATGTTTATTCCTCATCATCTCCCTCTGCATTTACGCCTCCATTAATGAAGCTAGACTAGAAGACCTCTTAAAATTCACTAGAAGCTGCAACAATGCTAGCAATACTTCCTCCAAAAGAGACAACAACGACGAAGACATTCGAATTCTCATCGGAATCCTCACACTTCCCGACCAATACCTCAAACGACACTTCCTGAGACAAGTCTATGGCATACAAAATGTTGAAGGAGCCAAAATTGACATCAAATATGTCTTTTGCAACCTCACAAAAGAAGACCAAAAAACTCTAGTGGCCTTAGAGATCATGAAGCACGACGACATTATAATCCTCAACTGTCCTGAAAACATGAACAAAGGTAAGACTCTAACATACTTCTCAAGCCTACCAGAGTTATTCAATGACACCAACATGCCATCACCACCATACCATTATGTCATGAAAGCTGATGATGACACATATTTAAGACTCCCAAGTTTGGTACAATCTTTGAGGCCATTACCAAGGGAAGATCTTTATTATGGGTATGTGATTCCTTGTAGAAGTATGGATCCATTGGATCCAAACATTATATGTCAGGGATGGCATATTTGGTGTCATGGGATATAGCAGAGTGGATTAGGGAATCAGATATTCCTAGGAAACATTTTGAGGGGCCTGAGGATAAGGTTTTTGGTGAGTGGATGAGGGAAGGTAGGAGAGGGAAGAACAGGTTTAATGGAAAGTGGTCAATGTATAATTTTCCGGAGCCGCCAACTACGTGTACACATGAGCTTTGGCCGGACACAATCGCGGTTCATTTGTTGAAGAATCAAGAGAAGTGGATTCAGACTCTAAAGTATTTTAATGTTACAAATGGTATGAGACCATCGAAATTGTATCATATACCTTAATAGGCTTGTTGATTATTCTTGTAACACATTTTGTTCATTTTTTTCTATTTTTTTTGGTCAAATTCTTACCTGAAACATGAAATAAGAGAAGGTTGATTTTCCGGGAAAAGGGTCTGGGATGATGAAGAACACATGAAGCAGGGGAGGGTAATTGAGCCTAAATGGCACTCCCATGTGAGGATCTTATTATGGTATGGGACAGTTTATTTCAATTTTTTTCGGTGCAGACCACATGAACACCTTTTGTCCGTTTTTCATTTTATGATCGTTAAATAATGTAATAGAGGGGGGGAAGGTCCTGAAAAAATGCCATTAAATTGTACAAGGCACGTGTTTATGACATACATTATTGTTAGATTTTGTAAGAAACACTTTTTCATTATTTTTTAACATATATAAGACATGTTTAAGAAGTTTGATCTAGTTCTAAATGAATGAATGCTCATTTTTTTTGTAATTTCCTCAAACTTTTTTTTTAGAACACTTCTTCTTGTTTTTTTTTTGATAAAGTCTAGAACACTTCTTCTATGGGGTACTTTCTCAACATCAATTAAGTGAAAAGAGGGGCCGGAAGGAAATTAAAAAAAAAATTCACAATGGTTTTTAGACGAAAGCGTTTCATTCTTTTTATATAAAGAAACTTTATATACTAACTTTCTCTACTGACATTATTGAACTAATCAAGTTGTATAAATAACTCTTACTCCCTCTTATCTTAAATATAAGCTGACATTACCTAATTTGATTAGATTAAGAATGTTAGTTAACTATCTATTATCATATGATATTATCAATTTACACTAATCATCTACTTTTATCCCATCATCCCTCTCTTGTTGATTTATTATTGATATACATTCTTAGAGTTAATTTAAGAAAAAGTTGAGAACAATTATAAAAATGTTTATATTTATGACCAAATTCATCTTCAAATATGTCTTATTTTATGATAGAAGGAAGCACTATATTATGGATGAAGCAAATAAAACTATAGTTTTTGAGATAAAATGTAGATAACTAGTAATTCATAGTTAGTTAAGTCAATTATTTGTAACCAATGGGTAGTTGATTGAGCTAATATGTAAGCTACAACCCGTAAGGATGAAAACACATATTTGAACCTGGGGAAGTGTTTTTATTGGGAGAAGGGACAACTTGTCTATGCTGGTAACACTCCTAATCATACCCCTCAAATCCGGATTAAATCGGGCGGTGATTAACAAAAAAATAAGTCAATTATTTGGAATAAATTAGCATTCTCTTCTCCATATAATCATGTGCATGCTAATCATTGGAATAAAAATATTAATTTTCTATTTTAAAAAACCAAATCAAACCTGTGATTGGTCTGTGATAAAAGTGGGTCCCACTCTTTAGACCTGGGCCTGTCCTTTTGGGTTCGACACATTTCAGAGAATCACATTCCCCATAGACTCTTCCGCCGCCACCCCTCACCGGCTTTCACCTCACGCGGCGGCGACGGCGAAGTCGACGGCGGTGGTAACAACTCTTTCTTTTCCAACCTTCCCTTAATTCAACAATCAATCCCATCATTTCAGATTCTTCTTTTAGCTATCACATTTCATGTATTCACCGATAGGCATTTCCATTTCTATAAAGATTCATTTTTTTTGATACTGTCATAATTTTGATTTGTTACATGTTTATTGTTTGGAAGCTTATTCTGCAGAAAATGGGCAATATTTGATTTTGATATTATGCATATCTCACTTTATTTGTTCACAACATGGATGTGTGTTTTGATTAAGTTTATAGTTGGTGTGTGATTTTATTTGTATTGGGTTCTAACTTGTTAGGAATGACATTGTTTTATGAGATTGGCATTTTGGTACTCCCTCTGGTCCTTATTATAAGTCACCAACTATATATAATTTTTGGTCATTGATATAAGTCATTAACCGCCGCGTTTAATTTTTTTTTCCAACTTTACCCCTGTTATTAATGGAGATTCAAAATTGAAAATGTGAAACACATCATTTAATACACAACTACAATTTCTTGGTGTGAGAAATGGGTAGTTGGTGACTTATAATAAGGAACTGAGGGAGTATATTTCAATGCATGGTGATGTGATGTTTTTACTGTATTTCCTTCATGTTATTCTGTTGTTTTACGTGTTGAGTAATTGATGTATTCCAGGTGGAGTGTAATTCTCTCTGAGTAATTATGGCCAATGGTCCTGCTCCGTTTTCTGATATTGGCAAAAGGGCAAGAGGTAAGCATGTATTTGAATGCTTCTTGTTCCCCTTTTTTTGCATGCTATTTTGGTTGAAGGATGCTCTTCGTGTTATACCTGCACATTCAAGTTTGTGGCCAATTTTTGTGTCGAGATAGGATCCCTTGCTCTCAGATTGTAGGACAGCGTGTTGCATCTATTGCATTTGCGTTATATCTTTTGGATAGCGCAATGTCACTTGTTTACTTACATGATAAATAATATTTCCTTGTACTTTAACTTAGCAGTTTTAAATTTCTGCTTTATTGAATGAATAAAAGTTGGGTACAATCTTCACCTCAATAATTCTGTCATCATAAAAGATCACTATATCGTCAGCCAACTTCCTTCTTCAATGGTAAAGCCTATATGCAAACATTCAGCAGCATGAAATAGCAAACAACAACCTTATATGCTTAAACTTCAAGAAATTGTATTTGGACTGAACTCTTATATTGATATTCATCATAACATCCCACCACTACTATTGAAGCCTATAAACTCCATGCCACATGTTCTTTTGTAGTTTTGTAACTTGCTCATGATCATCATGGCTTCTATATTGTGTATTTATATTATTTTTTCAAATTACATTTTTTTGATATAGCATATTTTTCCATGCTTTAGTACTTTGATTCACTCAAGCAAGCTCCATGCACCTTTTTAACACCTATTGCTTAGGGCGTTTTAAGAGGTGTAGTACCTTAAGTACTCCTTTTTGGCAACCTTGCTTTGGTCTAGTGTTCCTCAATGACTGTGCTTGAACTTCTTTAGGCTTGGCGTAGGCACACCTTAGTCAGCAACAAAATGATTTACAGAGCCAAAAGAGTGTATGACAATCAAATGAAGATAAAAATAATACAGACCCAAGGCTACATCTGGCATAGAATAAACCAAATTACACCAGCTATATGATCCAGGAGATACAAGCTTGGAACATTATAACACTAGGAGCAGAGAAAAAGCTGTTACACTAAATAAACCAGTTAATGACTTACAAACTTGTAGAATCTCAAGCTTCTTGCGCATACATAACCAAGAGATACAAGCTGAGGAAATTCACTCCTTTGATGTGTTATGCTCCACATAATGGGGGAAAGCTTCACTTTGTTCAATGACTTGCTTGTCAAAGCACCTACTGGCTTTACTTTTATTTTTAAATCCATTGATTCCAGCCTGTCAATCATCTCTTTAGTATAGACGATTGTCTTCCTCATCTCCATGTGATATATCCTTGTACAACTGCACTAGTACATGAAAAAGTACCTTCTTTTAAGCAAAATGTTTTTATTTTTAGGAAAGTTACACTTTTGTGATTTTTTTAAATTGTAAAGATTTTTATTGTTTTGCAGATCTCTTGTATAAGGATTATAATTTTAACCAAAAGTATAGCCTGTCGATTCCAAGCTCTTCTGGATTGGTATAGCTCATTTTGTGTTTTGATGGTTTATTTATTAGGGAAAATCCCAAATAAATCCCTCCCAATACTCAAAAGGACAAGTGAGGAACCTAAACTTCCAAAAAGACTATGAAGGAACTAGCACCTACTTGTCATTTTAAAATTTTGCGAAAAAACAAAATTGCCCCCATCCTAAAACACAAATTGCGAGAAGATGGTGGGTGTTAGGGTGGGTTTAGGGTGGAGTAGTAATTTGTGTTTTAGGATGGGGCCAATTTTGCTTTTTCACAAAATTTTAAAATGACAAGTAGGTGCTGGTTCCTTCATGGTCCTTTTGGAAGTTTAGGTTCCTCACTTGTCCTTTTAGATATTGGGATGGATTTATTTGGGATTTTCCCTATTTATTATGTATTATTTTAATCTTTGTTATAACTTAACGCTTTCTTTTGAATCGATGTTTGAAGATTTTTTTTGTTCTTTTGTCTTTCTTAATTCAGAATTCAATCTTTCGTCCTGCAGAGCATTACAGCTACAGGTTCCAAGAGGGGCCAAATTTTTATCGGTGATATTAATACTGTTCACAAGAGCGGAGGTACTACTATTGACGTGAAAATTGATACTTACTCAAATGTAAGAAACTTTGATCATATCCTTTGAACTAGCATGTCATTTTTCATTGGATTTATATATAGATATTATACCATAATTGGTGATTATTGTGATGTATTATGAAAATGTTATATCTTGTCAGGTATCAACAAAAGTGACTGTCAATGATATCTTCGCTAACACAAAGTCATCCTTCAGCTTCAATATTCCTGATCACAGGTCAGGCAAAGTGAGTATAAACCAACTTCCCTTATTTTACACACTGCTGGTCTTCATAGGCCAGAAAATCAAGACTATACATTTGCACCTGGCAAATACATTCAGTGTTATATGTGGCTTTATTCTTTGTGGATTTTATAGTTCATTGCTATCACTATCACTGTCAATACCACAGCCACTATACCTATCATTATCTTTATCACGACAACCAAGGCTGACCCAGAGTCATAAATTTTATTTAATGTGTAAGCTAATTTGTTTTGCACTGAATAAATAAATGGTTTGTCTTCATATAGCCATGCCCAAAATATGTACTTGGCATGGTATATAGTTGTTTCTGATGAAAGTTTAGATTAAGAAACTTTGAAGCTGGTTTTTGTGACAGAGAAGAACAGACATTCTAAATTTCACTTATTTTCTTAGAGATAAAAATGATGGTTTGAACAATTCAGTAGTAGAATGATACTTTAGATGGCCTGATGATTTGGGTTCAGAAATCTACCTTGAGTATGTTGGTAAAGTTGACCTACACTAAGCCTCTTAATATGAAAAAGAGACAATGAAAGAATGGCGGTGTACTAACTATTGACATTCTAAACCATGGGATAATAAGCAATGCTCAAATTTCCAGCTACATGTTAGAATATACCACGGCACCCAGTTTGGAAACTAGAACTCATGAGAGTGCATTCTTCTTTTCTGTTTTGTGTGAGAAGTTGTTGTCTGTAATATATATTATATGAAAAAGGGAACTGTGTGGATATAATTAGAGATTATTGGAATAATTTTTACTTAGGCATTCTTACTCTGCATCTGACCATGGAAATGTCACTCCAGTTGGATGTCCAGTATCGTCATCCTCATGCTGTCTTTGATTCTAGTATTGGATTGAATCCATCCCCTCTCTTGGAGTTTGCAGCAGCTGTTGGTTCCAAGGATCTGTATGTGGGTGCTGAAGTTGGATTTAATACGCAATCTGCTTCATTTACAAAATATAATGCTGGGATTACTTTCAATAAACCGGATTACTCTGTTGCACTTATCATGTAAGTACAATGGACCATCATATTTATCTGCTTAATACTCCCCTCCGGTCCCTAATGTAAGAGCCCAAAATTTATTCTCTCCTCATTCAATGCATTTTTTCCTACTTTACCCCTAACTCTCTTTCATATTTATTAATGTTTATGCATTTCTCTCTCTTAAAAGTACCATAATAAATATGGGCATTTTTGGAAAAGAAGCATTAACTCCAGACACCCAACTAACATTCACATGTTTTCTTAAGAAGCGTTTTTTTGACGGCTAGCTCTTACATTAGGGACCGGAGGGAGTATTATTTTTAACTTAATTCTGAAACTCAAAAGTTGTGGATATCACATTTTATCTCTTTATAAGATTAGTAGCAGGGATATCCGTTTAAACTAGTTTTGATGGAGGATGCATTGTGTGTGCAATAATAAACTCTTAATATTAATCAGCTTCTGTACTTAATGCAGGGATGAGAGAGGACAGGCTCTGAAGGCATCTTACATTCATTATGTGGACCGGCCAGATGGATTAACGGTCGCTGCGGAGCTCACTCATAGATTTTCGTCTTTTGAGAACGGATTTGCCATTGGAACTTCACAGACAGTTAGTCCCGGCACCGTGGTAAGGAGCCGGTTCACTAATAACGGTAAGGCCGCGTTCCAATGCCAACGGGAGTGGAGGCCTAATTCACTTGTAACCCTCTCTGCTGAATGTGACTACACAAAGCTCTCATGTTCATCCACCAAGTTTGGCCTTGCTCTTGCGCTCAAGCCTTGATAATATATAGCCTGTCATTTCTACACTCCTTGATTGGGAACTCATTTATCCCTCTCATTATTTTACATTTTTTAGAACCTCATAGTGGGTTATGGTTCAATTAAGCCCAATCATATATCATAATGGGAAGCTGAAGAAACTAGCGGCTTCTGTGAAAACTTTGAAAGCAACCAGGGAAAAAGAGAAACCCAGTTTTGAAATATTTTTTGTAATGGTAATATTTTTTGAAGCCGATTTTTAGTACTGTCATACACTTGTTCCAGCATATAATTTTTACAGTCGTGGTCAATAAATTGATTTATGGTGACAATTTTCTGGTCAGATGTGGATGCCTAAGGAGTAAAGAGTGAGCTAGATGGGGTCTTTTTCTTGATACGTGTAAGACCATTTTGACAAAAACAAAGTGTAAGATCAAATTGTTTTTTTGACAAAAAAAGAGGCAAACTGTGTTTTTCTTAAATTGGTCTTAATCTTCTTGATACAATTCACATATCTTCACCAATCATTCTTCTGCACGTGTTTACGATTAATATCATTTTGAAAATATTTTCTACAAAATACAAACCATTTCAATTCATGCACTTTTCATACAAAATATCTTTCCCCTAAAGCGTCTAGTGCAAGTAAAGTAGATAGAAATTTTTTAAGGTAGCAACTTCCTCTTTCTGCCATCAGACAAATAATAAGCACTTTAAATTTGATATTGAATTGTTAAAATGATTGTACTCTCGTAAAATTAGGTAGCATATAAAAATGTTTTTTGAATTTATCAAAATTAAAAGTTATAAAAAAACTTGGATCGGTAAAACTCCATCTCAAGGTATTTGCTTATTGTTGATGATATCACGAATGACGTGTTAAAGACTCAAATCAACATTACCTTTAAAATTTATAGTCCTTCGATTCCAAGTATAGCACGCATTTGCCTAATACAATTAGATTAATGATGCTTATTAAGTTAGTTGATATAATATTACTTCTTCTAAAACACATTGCTTCTCTTAATTATTGGTGAGGGATATCAATAAATTTTTGAGGGGTATCAGTATGAGTATTGTCCACATAGGCAAGGTTGTGTTCTCTCCCAATTAGAGAGCTTTCCTGAGGTTCGAACACATGTACTCATCTTAAACAACGGGGATTGTAACCCAACTACCTACTGGGTCAACCAATTTGCATTCCACTCATGTTATTAATGAGTAATGAGTAAAAAGTCTCGGATTTGAACCTGACCCATAAAAGATGAACCGGATCCAACACATGACACCAAGCATAAGCAACCTCTACACCTCCCTCCCTGGCTCCCTCCTTAGATCCCATAATCCCTCTTTCTCCGCATACCAAAAATCACCAACAAAAAACAAAAACAAAAAAGAAAAGAAAAATGTCTCAACAACCACCACAGACACAGAGCGACACAGTCCCCCTGCACCCCTCCTCCCAGTCCGACATCGACGAAATCGAAAACCTGATCCACGTCAGCGTCCACTCCGTCCTCCCGCCCCCGCCCCTCCCTCCATCCCCGTCTCCTTCGTCCCCCCAACCCAAACCCTCCCTCCAATCAGAAGCCACCACCTGTCCCCCTCCGCCCTCTAATGGGTTCGGCCCCTCCCCCAACACGCTCACCGAGCCCGTGTGGGACACCGTGAAGCGAGATCTCTCCCGCATCGTCACTAATCTGAAGCTCGTCGTCTTCCCCAACCCCTTCCGTGAAGACCCTGGCAAGGCCCTGCGGGATTGGGATCTGTGGGGCCCTTTCTTCTTCATCGTCTTCCTCGGCCTCACTCTCTCCTGGTCCGCTTCTGTCAAAAAGGTCGCTCACTCCATAACATAACATAACATAACATAACATAACATAACATAACATAACATCATCCATGCTATCAATGCCTTCCTTTTTTTTTCTAAGCTTTACATCCTTTTCAGTTTGTTCTAGCAGTTCAATGCTTTAGTTTGTGATATCTTGAGAAAGGTTAATGAGGTTACTAAAAATTGATTTTCTTCAATTTTTTAAACTAAACTATGTTTGACTTACTACCTCCGTTTATAAATGTAAGACCGTTTTCCCTCATTGTTGGTTAAGTTTACCAATTTACCCCAAACTATATACCTTTATCTCCGCTATTCATCTGTTATTGATAGGGAAAAAGTTGGGATAAATTAGGAAGTGATCTTATATTTTGGAACAAATTGAATGTGAAAGTGATCTTATTTTTAGGAATGGAGGGGTATTAAGTATTAACTATCATATGATCTAATAATATGCTACACAATATAAGTTATGCTTAAGTGATACATTTTGCTCTCTTAGGATTCTCCAAACAAGTCAACTAACTCTCATATTTAGGATTGGAGAGAGTATATCAAGTCTTTGATAGGATTCTTTTAGTGTTTGTTTCACCTGTGATTACTCATTTATTTCGCTTCTTTATTTTATTTCTCATCATGTTTGCCATTTTCATATATAGCTTGTTGTTGTTGTTCTTGTTGTTGTGTTGTGCCTATTGAACTACAAAATATTGGAGGATGAATTAAGACATACTTGATATGAAAACACGATAATATGGATTAAAGTAACATCCACATCTCTTGTTAAGAACCTTGAAAACTTTTATTATTTGGCTCCCCTACTAATTCTGGAAATTAATAAGATGAAAGAAATTATGGGGCTAGGGAAACAGCATGCACACCATGCTACAAATTCATGAGGGTGATGCTTTCGAACACCGATAAGTTTATTTTAATTTTTTTTACAGAAGTTGCTTTTGACTTTAATTCGAAAATCATAGGGTGTTAATTTAGTTGTGGTGCCTTTACATATTATGCCACAAGTCCAAGCATTGAGGGATATAACTTAGAGTTGAGTGCCAAATCCCCCTGGAAGTTTCTTAAAAGGAAAGCTCATCCCCACCGCTGAAGTTTTTTAATGAACAGTTAAGCGCTGGAAGTATTAAATAGTAGCAATTTCACCTTCAACCTAACACCTCAAACGGTCAATTAACAGTTGACCATTTCAAGTGAGATGGCATCACCACATCATCAACACATGCCACATGATGTTGCTGTTACAATATTAAAAAAAAATCAGAGAGAAAAACCATGCTTGGACCCCACAGCACACTTCATCTTCTTCCTCCTCGCAGGAGAAACCATCATCCTTCGCACTACAAACCAGATTTTTTATTTTCTTCCTCTTCTGATTTTTGCGGTTCTACTAATGCGATTTTTCTCCGAAGTTTAAGTTTTTTTTTTTAGATTCTTATTTGCCAATGTCAGAAATGATTCTTCGACGAGTTTCTTTGATTTCTATTTTGTCCTCCTTCATTTGCCTTATTTACCTTACTGTTAGCTTCGAGAAACAAAACAAGTTCACATAACAAATTTCTACTGTAATCTGGATTTGGAAAATTAATATTTCACTTAACTCAATTAAGTTGTATTTGAATTTTGTTTTATTTTTTGTGATTTGATTTGTGTTTTATCTCAGCAACCTAACATGAGGATGATAATGATGATGATTTGCTAGAAAAATATGCCTCTTTCATGGCTTGTGTGGAGCCAATGTTGTCAAGTCTGTTGATTTGTGCGATGATTTCAAGGGATTTTAATGCGGTTTTAGTGTAGGATGATGTGGCCATCTCTGATTGGATGGATTTTAGGGATTGTGTTTTCCAGAGACGGGGATTGATTTGAGAGAGAGGTAAAAAGTTGAGGATTTTTCTTAGGAGTGAATCTGTAATGGGGTTTCTGAGAGGAATTCGAGTATCCATGGGAATATCTCAAGGTCCATTTTTTTGTTATGATGGGAAGTTATGGGAAGCGAAGAGGGAATATGAACATTGATTTCTGAGGGATTTGATTTCTCTCTGTAGGAAGTTGTTACATAATAGTGTGCTGAAAATCTGGGAGTGGTGCGAAGGATGGTGTTTTTGCGAAGAGGAAGATGAAGCTTGGTGTGGGGCCCTGGTTTTTCTCTGTTTTTTTTTATATTGTAAGTGTATCATCTTGTGCCATGTGTCGATGAAGTGGTGATGCTACCTCACTATAAATGGTCAACTGTTAGTTGACCATTTGGGGTGTTAGGCTTAGGGTGAAATTGCTTCTATTTAATACTTCCAGGGCCTCCTCAAAAAAATTTCCGGGGTGGGGATGAACTTTTGGAGAAACTTCCAAAGGGGATTGGGTATTTAACCCTATAATCTAATGTATTTTTTCCTCGAGAATGTTTTCAATGTATTTTTTCCTCGAAAATGTTTCCATGAAGAAGCAACTTGACATGTGGGTGTGGATGCATATCATTTAAAGTTTGCTGTGTCTCACTGTGCACGTAGATTAGAACTTATTTCTTTCTAATTAAAGGAACTGAGCAATTATAAGCTTTTTGTGTCATACTTCATCACTATGATCGTTACATCCTTTGGGGTGTTTCTTCCATTTCAAGTCACTATTATTGCTAATGTAACTGCTGTTGTACAAATCTTATTGAAAATGCACTGGTGTGACTTTTGCTTTTCTCTTAGTCTCCTTAAAGTTCCTATCAAGTTGAGGGGTTGGTTCCCTGATATTTTGTTCAGCTTACTTTTGGTACCACCCTGCTGTCTTCTTTCTGTATTATGTCATGTTTTGTGTGCTAGTTGATACGGTTAATTGTATTGGTTTTGGTTAACCCCTGCTAACAGCTGCTTCTGATTGTGTCTCAGTCTGAGGTATTTGCTGTTGCTTTTGCTTTACTCGCTGCTGGTGCTGTAATTTTGACATTGAATGTGCTGCTTCTGGTAATAGTCCCTTCATCCCTCTCTCTATTTCACACCTTGTCACATTCTTAGCACCAACTTTTATTTCATCAACCTCATTTATTTCTGTGATGTTCAGTAAATGTATCTTTTCATATGTGGAGGGGATATAATTGTACAAATCAATTGCATTTCTGGTTACAAACTAAAATTGGGAGCCTCTTTATTAGCCTTTCTATCTTATTTTCTCATCCTTCTTACATTTGAATCCCAGGGCGGTCATATCATTTTCTTCCAGAGTATAAGTCTTCTGGGCTACTGTTTGTTCCCTCTGGACGTAGGAGCATTAATATGTTTGTTGAAGGACAATGTGTTGCTGAAAATAATTGTGGTATCTGTAACACTGGCATGGAGTTCTTGGGCTGCTTATCCCTTTATGAGTTCTGCAGTCAATCCAAGGAGGAAAGCACTTGCTCTGTACCCAGTCTTTCTCATGTATGTGTCAGTTAGTTTCCTTATCATTGCCATTGATTAATGGCTCTGATTAATAGCTCACATGTGCACTTTAGTACAAAATTCTATAGGAATTCATCAATATTTAGGTTTTTTAATTTGTATTATACTTGTGAAGTGATGTTGAATACATTTATTTTGTTTATATTTTTCATTTCCTAGAAATTAAATCTTATATTACGTTTCTACTTTATATATTGTATTATCTCATTTGGGATGTTATTGAGGATGTTGAATTTATAATTTGTATTGAATTTTACTTTTGGAAAATTTTAGAAAATAAGTATAAAAGAAAGTTTCTTTTTGACTTTTTGAATAATAACCTATATTGAGCTTGGTTATTTCGGTTTGATTACTGAAATAATTTCGGTCTCAGCTTGTTTTTGAACATTTAAGCATTTCGGTTTTTGGTTATGTTTGTTTTACCAAAAACCGAATATTTACTCTATCTAAAACTTTAAAAAAAAAAAGCATCCATAAATTTAGTTATAATGATTTTAGTAGAATTTAATTGAAACTTTCCCTGTTTTAAACATTATCATATAAAATTATACCAAAAAGTTATTTTATTTCAATAATCATATTGATCAAGTGATCTCTTATATTTAGTCACTAGGGATTTTTCATTATTTAGAAAAATAACTAAAAGGTTATAATTGTTAAAGTTGATACTACGAAATCAAATTACAATGAATTTTTTCGCTGTTTATATTTTTCTTTACCAGACAAAAACATTTGGTATACTTGTCCACCCCTTAGTGGTGAATCACATAAAATTCCTTGAACAGTTAACATTATCATCCCTCATATTAATTAAAAAACAATAAGATTGGTGCAAGTAGCTATAAGATTGTAACAAGTAGAGAAGTGTTCGGTCAGACAAATAAGTGCTATATATTTGTTTATAAAAATTGAGAAGTTAAGACTTGATACAAGGGATGAATGAAAAAAAAGTAGTCATTCAATTCAATTCATAGAGTACGGGGCAGCGGGGCAATATTTAAATGAGTTTAACTAGTTTTGTTAATTTTGGTGTAGTATTTGTAATTTTTTATAACCTTGATCCTAACTTCAATATCAACACTAAATTAAATCACTTTAATAAAAGTTTGTTATTGATTTCCTATTTATAAAAGGAAAAAACTTACATCCAGTTTATTATATATAGTTAATCCAGTTCACCTATTAAAAACGGACACGTGGCCATCTTATATAACATCAATAACGCCGTTCACTCTGAAAAAATATCTTCCCTTGATTCCGTCTCTCTCCTCCTTTCCTCTCTTCCCTCAATCTCTCACTCCTCCATTAACGTCTTCTTCGAATCTTCGCCTCCAAAAAGCTTGCCTCCATATCTTCCATCTTCGTCCCTGGTAGCACCTCTGAAGAAGCTGCTCCTCTCCTTCACATCTCTATCACCATGATTCTTCTCTACCCTCCACTTGCCTTTCTCTCAAATCCAGCTCAAGACCATCCTCTTCCGCCGCGGTGATCGACGGATTTTCCATCGTTCACGTCACTCACCCTCAATCAAGCTCTCATCTCCGTCCACTCGTTTTTTCTAGTAACCACCATGTCACCAGTCCCAAATCGTGGCTCCGAGAAGAGTCTACAGTGTTAATGCCGATGCTGCTAGCCTTTGAGTATAAAAATTTCTCACCGTCTTATTCTAAACAAAGGTGGGTTATTGAAGTTTCAGAAATGAAACTATAGATGAAGAAGATGAGATCTGAAAAAATGGCTTAACGAAGAAGAAGATGGGAAGTTAATGGCGTTTTCTATTTTGTTAAAAATAGCCACGTGTCATTTATTAGAGGTCAACTGGATGAACTGTATATAGCTCACTGGACATAAGTCTGGTCCTTTATAAAATCATACATTCTATATTCATAACACTTTAATTATTCGAAAATATTTCTTATTATGTGCCTTCCGAATCACAGTACCCCTTATATTCATCCACTAATTATTCTTACCACTCGCCTTCTCAGCTACCACAACTTATTACAGTACTATAGTTAACTACTACCCTTATTATCTGCCAGTTTACTACCTCATTTTCAAAACTCCAAGAAATCCCTATCATTAAACAGACTTCTCATCTTAACATACTGTAATATCATCATCACAACGTTCCTAACTATTAACCAGCAACCCCTCTCACTCAATACCACAACTTAAGTCTCATCGACCAATACCCTCATCCATCCTGCCTCACATCAAAATAAATTTAAATCTAACCACTCAAGTCTCAAGATGGTAAATCATAGCAATTCACACAAATCTTATTATTTTCTTTCCCAACCATCAATCTTCCATTTCAAACATCACCACCAATAATTACTTAACGCCTATCATCTATATTCATATGTCATCTCAATAGAACCGATGAATATTCAACATTAAATTTATAGCTTATTATTTATTGGTGTTGAATTTTTTGTGTCAAAACTTTAAAAATTATTTATATTAATTGATTTTTCTATAAGGAATACTCCGCCTATATTTATAGCAGATCCCAAGCCCAGATCGGATAAAGGAGTAGGGTGGTGTTATGCTTCGGCAGTCAGCATAAAAATATGTCGAATCTTATGATCATAGATCCACACATTTGTTATAACAATATGTCATTGTATGATATTGTATGAGTCATTAAGAATAATTGATTGAATGATATGAAGTCCTTACAAAAGGGGGAGAGGAAGACCGAAGAGAACTCTGTACGAAATTATTCAACGAGATCTTTTGATCAATAATTTATCTCCAAACATGACTATTGATCGATCAAAATGGCGTCGTGTGATCCATGTAGCCGACCCTAGTTAGCTGGGGATTAAGGCTTTTTTGTTGTTGTTGTTGTTGTATTTGGGTTATAGCATTTAGCTTACAATTTGATAGTTTTTTTTTCCTGAATGATTAATATCATCATCTACTGCAATTGTATATTGAAAGTCAAACTTATGCAAGGTTTGATAATAAACTTAATAGCAACCTATTTGTGTATATGAATCTTTCTAAGACATCTGGATCCATGAAAACTGAACTAAGTAATGCTGCATGCTCTATGGGAAATTTTGTTGTAATCCTTAACCCTTAACAGAACAACCATTTTCACATCAATAACTTTACTCAATTTGGCTGGAAAAGAAGCCAGAGTATTAGGGCTACTTACGGAGGGTTCTGACCGGAGGGGCTGACCAACAAAGGGTTGAGTGAAGCGCCGAGTGAAGTGCCGTAGAGTGGAGCCGCCGGGACGCCGTCTCGTTACAATGGTGCTTTCATTAGGGCTACATACGGAGGGTTGAGTGAAGCGCCGAGTGAAGTGCCGTAGAGTGGAGCCGCCGGGACGCCGTCTCGGCCGAAAGACCGGAGAGGGCTACCTACGAAGGGTTCTAACCGGAGGGGCTGACCGGCAAATAGGCCGAGTGAAGCGCCGAGTGAAGTGTCGTAGAGTGGAGCTGCCGGGACGTCGGCTCTCGAGGGGGTGCATTGTTACAAGTCCCACATTGGGGAGATTTTCTCACAAAAGAAGCCTTATAAGTCCTTGGCTCCCCAACCTTAACAGCTAGCTTTTGGGGTGTGGTTCACCCAAGAACTTGTGCTCGTTACATTAAGTGTCCATCACTCATAAATTAATTATTTCGAATCGATCTCGACATAAAATATCTGATTAATCATGAATTTTTAATTCAAAGGACCCAATAACAACATCTTATTATGTCTCATCTCATTGAAGGAATATCTATTCTAAGACTTAAAACTATATTTATGAACAAAACTCTGTTCTGGGGCTTTTTATTGAACCACGCACATTAGATAATTCTGATGCTTTTTTACATAAAGTGTACTAATGGGCAACGTCCGTGTTGTCACTTAAATCAATTAGGTTCATCAGCCCGTCCTACAAACCAGTATAGTTTATTTATTCAACTTGAACTAAAAAAAATGTTTATATTGTCACCTTATCATTTGTTATATCTGGGGTATAATGAAGATATTGATTTAATTCGTAACTTGAAAAATAGGTAAACAAATCATAAGCCATCAAATTTTCACATTGAAAGCGTGTCCACGTCCGCTTTAAGTGCTCCACTCTTTGTGAACATAAGTTTATCTGGATATTAACGTTCCATGATCTTGGACCAAGTTGTGCTAAGAAGGCTAAATAAAAATCTCATTTTTATACGCCAGGGTCAGTTATTGTTAATTGACGTGGAACAACAACCAAAAGAGAGGAAAACCAAAGCTAAGTTTCATTTTCAGCCACCAAAAATGCTGAATGAATTGGGACGTTGAGTGAGTTTCTGACTGGGATGCGCCCACCAGGCCACCACCTTCGCATATGCTTCACTTTTCCTTTCAATTTAGTAATAATTTTTAATATTCTTTGTCACACCTCAACATTGACTTAATGGGGCTATATTTAATTTCTTGCCTTTGGTGACCCATATAAAAAAATATACTTGTCGATTTACACATGCAATGCTGCCTTATTTTGTGTGAAACAAAAGAAGAATGGATAGATAAGGAGAATTTAGTTTCAACTTTAAAAATAATGTGGAAACTGAAAAGTGATATTTTTAATTTGAATTTGTGTGTTTTACTTGATGGGTTAAGAATCTCCTACATCCAAAAAACTAATAGCTGAAAAAACACACTTTCAACATATCCACTGAAGTCAAACTCACACCCTCTTATTTAAACTATGATTTAAGGAAGTGATTATATAAATCGAGCTAAATAGCTCCTAGCCTCTTACTACATCCGGTCCTAAATATAGGACCTAATTAACTTTTTTTTGGAGATATTAAGGTTACAAAATAGATTATTAAATGATGACATATTTGATATATTTTTAGATTATCCATTAGTTTATAGGTAAAATAAACTAGTTTAAGGGAAAAAATTAGGTAAATCAATTGATAATTAACTTATTTTGTTTTTTTAAGGATTTTCTAGAAAAAGTCAATTAGGTCTTATATTTATGACCGGAGGGAGTACTATTTAATAATAAAAAATGTTACCATGTTAAGACCTTACTTCTCCCCTTGTTGGTACTAGTTGTATTACTCATTCATCTAATTTGGTTATAATAAATACATTAGTTAAGCTAGTTAATTATAATTGTCTTAATCACCTTCTTTAATTTCCCCACACTCTTCCTTACTTGATTATTGTTAAATGTGCAACGATAAAAAAAACTATTAAAAATTGATAAAAATATTATTTACATCCAAAGACCACCAATAAACTCTCAAAATGAGCCAAGTACTATTAAGAAAATGATAGTAATATATAAATATATACCGATATCATGTGTATAGACTAACTCCACCAATGCTGAACCACATGTTTATCAAATGTCATAGTCTGTCGGTCCTAAGTCCGGATTAAAAAGAGGAGGGTTGCGTTAGATCTTGACAATTAATGTAAAATTTTGTCAAATCTCATGATCATGATATATATGTTTATACTATCTTTGACTTCCAATGCAAATTATTAAAGGGAAATTAATTTCAGGCACATAATATAAGAAAGATCCCATCATGATATGTATATACTATCTTAGAGATCTTACTTTAATATTATTTCTCAAAAGAAAAATAGTACCTCCAATCTTAAATATAAAACATAGTTGACTTTTTTGGAGAGATTAAGGTTGCGAAATATCTTATTAAATCATGATATATTTAATATAATTTAAGATTATCCATTAGTTTATAGGTAAAATAAACTAGTCTAAGGGAAAAATTAGGTAAATCAATTTATAATTAACTTATTTTGCTTTTTTATAATTTTTTAAAAAAATCAACTAAATCTTATATTTAAGAAGAGAGGGAATACTGTTTTTCCTTTGGCTTGTCTTTTTATTTCATAGCAGCAGGGGAAAAGATGGGAGATGTTATTTTTATAATTAAAATTTAAAAGCATATTTTACTTGATAATAACAACTATCAATTTATTACAAACATAATAATTAATTAATAAAATTATTAATTAACAGCTTGTTAAGGCAAGAGGCAGAGAGACATTGGACAAAGCCAACCTCAGCTTCTTTTGTCCTTTCTTCCTCCAACACCCGACGCCTCTCTCGCGTGCGCCACCCGACACCTACAACATTAATTTCTCCCACTCATACCACGCCACGTGTCTTACCTCCACGTGTCAGCTCTCAATCAGCTTCATTTCCTAAAATACCATGAAGCTTCACGCAGGGAATAGAACCCTTGTCCTCAGAAAAAGAAAAATATAAAGTAGTTTGCCAACAACAAATTCTGGAGACCTCTTTCTCTCTCCTCTCTTCTTCTCTTCTCTTCTCTTTGCTTTACCTTTTCACAGAAGAGAAGAAGAAGAAGAAGAAGAAGAAGAAGAAGAAAACATCGTTATTCGGTAGTACGAGGTTTTTGTTTTTGTGGGGTGTGATTGATTTGGAGATTGGATGAAGATGTTGGTGGCTAATAGTTTTGATTTATGGCAAAAAGATGCGTTTTTTTCTGCAGCTGATGAGGTTCAGGAATCTGCTGATACGTATGTTTCCCTTCCTTTAATTTAATTTCCAGATCCCTTAACTTATGGGTTTTTTTTTTTTGTATGATTGTTATTTAATTTTTGTATTTATTTCTTAGCTGCTTGTAATTAATTAACTATATGATTTGTCTCTAGGATGACCCCTTGATTTGGCCTTTTTCTTTGAATTAGAGAAAATTTGGATTGAAATGTGTGGAAATATCTTATTTTTGTTGCTTATTTAAGAGGTTTAATTTGTTGCCATATGGAATAATTTGGGTTAGATGAAAAGGAGTTATGTTGGGCTATTGATTTCCCAGCTTACAAATTTAGGAGTTTGTACTTGAGTTAGTTTACTAAAAGGTCCATGTATAATGTGTATTGTGTATTTGATGTCAGTCCTGCAAATGATTTATTTCCTTTTATCTTGTTTCCCAGAATGGAATCTGCATACAGGGCATGGATAAGAGGAAGGAGAGAAAATTCAACTCCCCAGGTGTTAGATGAGCTACGCAGGGAGTTGCAAACTTCTTTAGGTACTGCTAAATGGCAAGTAAGTCATTTGAAGCTCAAACTACAATGTTGTTTCGAGTTAATGAGTACCTGACAAATCCTTTATCTTCCTTTTTCCACTTTCAATTTTTGAGTATATAATGTTTCTTTGCGAATGTTCGTGTTTGTTGATTTTATGTTTTGATCATTCTGATGTAGTTGGAAGAATTTGAGAAAGCTGTGAGGCTAAGCTATAGACATCTCGGAGATGACAATACAAACACTAGGCATAAGCAATTTATTTCAGCCATTGAAAGCCAAATTTCCCGTGTCGAAGCAGCGGTGAGGGAATCTTATATTGAGGAAGGTAGGCAACCTGTTGGTTGGGTCAATCTAGATGATGAAGAGCGAGATGATCTAGCCGCCTTTCTATCTGGAACCTCTCAGATTGTAAGAGGTTCTAAGGATGAATTAGAGAATCGAGTCATTAGAAAAGATTACAAATGTTGTGTTAATGATGACTGCAATGGGATTGTCTCTGCTGATCATAGAGATTCTAAGGATATTGTTACCGGTTACAAGGACGAAAATCATGTAATAGACATAAAAGCAGATGCAGTTTCTGGAAGTACTGATGATATAGTTTCTCAAACAGATAAAACCTCTTCCTCAAGGAAAACATGGAGTTCATCTAATTACGGGGCTTTAAGGGTTGTAATCCCTGATGAAGATGAACGAAGAAATGACTTTAGGCAGGCTGTTGATGCCACCCCAAAAGAAAAAGGATCCAAACCCATATTTTGGAGACAAAAATGGGTAGAATATCACCATTCCATTCAAGCAGTTCACACGTTCAATCAGGTTTGTAGATGAATTTTTTAATTTTGAAGATATGCATGCACAATGAAATGGCACGAGTGATCAGTATTGGTTCTTAGATTCTTTTATGCTTAACATTTTTGTCAACGAATTCCAATAAAAAGATAACAATTTTCTAACATCGTGCAGCTCTTGAGCCGGATAGGTTGGTTATGGAGACAATATCTAAGTCCCCTACATTTGCGAAATAGTCATGCAGTTCAACTCAAACTTGCTCTGATGCTGACCATATTTGTCATTGGTAAGCTTTGAATAATCCTGTTTAGTCTATGTTTATATCATTCATTTCCTCATGTATTTGTGAGATGTGGCCAGTATAAAATCAAGAAGTGAAAATTAAGTTTGTTGTGCTTTGCTTTTTTTTTCTCTAAACATTGCCTATAAGATTTTGGAACTTTGCTGCAATATTTGATAATATGATTAACAACTGCAACTTTTATTGGGAGCTCCAGTTGACAATTTTATAAGATTGTGCTATTTTGCGTGCTTACTGATTTAATGGGCTCAAAAGGAAGCCATGAGAATGTTTAGATAAAAGAGATTTCATTTTCTGGAAAAGAACTTGCACTATATATTTGCTTAATTTAGATATTAGTTCTTATTGTTAGATTGGCACTCACAATTTGTGTGCTAGTGTGTTTATAAGGAGGAATCAGTTAACTTTGTTGTCAATCAAAATTAATCTTTTCTTCCCTTGAATATCTTTTTATAGGACGAGCTTATATAGAGTTCGCGATTAGCTTAAAAACTTTTGTTATGAATATCATCCTTGCGAAATTTGATAATTATCCAAAGTTGTTTTATGCCCCATCAGATTTATAAAATTTTGGAGATTTTACTCTTGTGTTGCTTTTATTTTACTTCATTTGATTAACATGTTGGAGAGAGGGAGCGGACCTTTACATTGTTGGGGTATTTTATGAGAAATAGGAGTGAGAAGGGATAAAGTATCGAGCATGTTCATGTTCTTTCAACAAAAACAATTGATAGAACAGTTACTTTTGTTCTCATTTCAAAGTGACAGCTTGATTTTCACCCTCTCAATTTTGGTTATAAAAAACTGAATCAACGGGACTGTTAAAATTTTTCCTCTCAAGGATTGCACAGTAGCACATATTTTATGAACAAACATTTTGATTTGATCCATCAATTTTGAAACAAAAGCAAATTCAAATATATGCAACAAAAAAATAGATATTAAGCCCAACACAAGACATATATTTCATATCATTATATTATTTACAATTACAAGACAAATATATCACATCGTTTTTATGCAATTAGATATCAATATATAGGTATAATAATGACACAAATTATCATTCCCCATTCTCACTCCTTTCCATCAACCCGAACATGAAGGGTCTGTTTGGTTGCATGAAACCAATTAAAGTGGGGTGTAAATAATTTGAAAAGTTAAGGGTAATATGGTCATTTACATATATCCCGGAGCCCACAAGTTTTCTTTCTCCATCTCACACTTATCATGGGGCCCACAAACTTTATTCTCTCATCATTACTCCTACTTTCCATCTCTTACCTTTTCTATTTCTAATTCTTTACTTTCTTTCACACAACCAAACACACTCGAAAGTCTGAAGAATACCTGTCTGCCTGTTTGATTTGCATAGAATACCGGAAAAGTTCAATATGCATAATTTCAGTGATGCTTGTTTTTTTTTTTAATTCTGCCAATGATATTCTTAAGATCAATTATTCTTGTCATAGATTTCCATATGCACAAGTAGTTGCCGTGGCTTGATAATGTTAATTGTTTATTTATTCCTTTGTATTTTTTATTACACTTGAGTATTTCAACAACCTTTGACGTGTTTGTTGACCTTTTACTTTAATATACATTAGTACCTGAATTTGGAAAAGGAATATTTGTAATTGAAGTTACAAATAAATTGTTGGATAAGGTGACAGCTCCCTTCAACTATCAGCTGGCTGATTGTGGTTTATATTTCAAGCAAAATCTTTTCTTCATTTAGAAGTCAATAATAGATTTCCCAACACACATGGGCAGATTTCAAAGTGACTTTTAGGTTTAATGATAGTGATGTCTGATATAATTGATGGTTCCATCTTCTGTGTTTGAGTCTATCTGAATTGATGCAGACTGTTGTTAATATTTTAAGCAATCACTTTTTCCTTTATTTAGAAGTCACTAATGGACTCCTCATGAAGCTTCTGAAGCCATTTTTGGGCTTAAAGATATGGAAATCATATAACTTGTCGTTAAATTTGAGACCATTTGAACTGATGCTTCTAATCTCTTAATCATGAGTTCTCCTTCTGTGATAAGGCTTTTACTTATATTGATCTTTACTTTTTGCAGTGCTCATTTTGGCCTTGTGATTTGGCTGAATGTCTATCTGATTGTGTTGGCCCTATCCTTTCAAAAGGGAAAGAGTAGGAAAACAGCCAATGAGAAGATAGCTTCTCAAGAGTATTTTTTTTAGTAATAGAATTGATCTAGGAGCAAGAACGAGTTTCGTTTTTGTTTCCTGGCAGCCACGAAATGTAAATGGTGTCATTTATCATCCAATGTAAGTTTTATCATATTTGGTAGTGAGGTACTCTTGTTTGGATGCAACATTATAAAAGAAAAGTTCATGTGCATTTAATGTAATTCTGGATCTGAAATGCATCAGACAGCAATAAAGTTCTCAGTTCGTATCACGAAATGAAGTGAATACCTCTATATTTTCATCTTAAATTCTGAAAACATGATGAAACTAAGGAGAAGGTGGTGTGGACGAAAAACAAATTACATCAAGGGATAAACTTAAAAGTTTAATCTATGACTATGATAGGAAAACGACTGAATCAACTGCTACAAATATTCAGAAACGGACAGGGAGTCAAGGACCACTGAAGTATATAAAGGCATATGAACATATGATGTCATCATGTCTTTTATAAGATGTACTTAATTTTGGGTAAATTAGTTATATCAATAAAATTAATTATTTGGCTGACATGCATGTCAATTCCTTTGAAATAAGCTCTTAAGATCCCTCAGATTGGTTGACTGAAGTGAACTTGGGACAAAAGAGCCAAAGCTAGGCTGTTTAATTAGCTTTTGTGAGCTATTCATTCCAGTTTGTATTAAAAAAAAAAGCTTTGAAATCGTTTGCATTGAACTCACTTTTTCATACCAATTCCCAATAGGCCAATAACACTTGTCATCAAAATGGATAATGTAGAAAACAAATTATAAATGTTGTAAATAATGTGAATTGAAATGCAATATCTAGCATCAAATTTACTCTTAGCTAACTCTTGAAGACACAAGGTAGTATCCATGACAAAAAAAAAAAACAAAGACACAAGGTAATATCATACTAAAACATGCAAAACGATGACTTTTTAAGATTGGAAGTGACAGAGCATCAAACATAAGATAAACACAAAATCATGGAAACTTGCTCCTCTTGAGAATCAAGACTTTTCATCAACTAAGACAAGCTATGTACAAATTCTGATAAATTATGACAAACCATATACCATACCCAGAAAACTATCATCACCCAACAAAATTAACACTCCATTACTTTCACAAATCAGCCCTCAATCCCAAAACACCCTCTCTCCTAATCACAAATTCACAAGAAGACTGAGGCAAATGAGGGGCAAACACAACAAAAATCCTCCTCCTAGTCTCACCCCCTTCACTATTCCTAGACATAAACAACCTCGTGTTCACACAATGGGCCCACCCAATCCCCAAAGCAGGACAAACCCTCCTCCCAGAAGACCACAAGGCCCCAAATTCCCAACCCTCACAGTCTCCACAATCAAATCCACCACCTGATTCGTCACCACCACAGCAATCCCAAACCTCTTAGCCAAACGCTTCAACCTCCCAGAAACCCTAAAAAACACATCCAACCTTTTCTTCAAATCAAGCCCATTATTCTCAAACTCACACCTAAACAAAGCAGCAATGGAGTCCACCACAATGAGCCTCACAGGGAAGTCAGACCCACTTCTCATTTGGACGAAAGATTCAATCTTTGGCATCAAATTGGCCATTTCATGGGCGGAATAGACACCCTTTGGGAAGATGTTGTGGAGGGGGTTGTGTGGGAGGGAGGAGGAGAGGTGGCGGAGGCGGCGGAGGGGGAAGGGGCGGTCGGAGTGGAGGAAGAGGGAGGAGGCGGAGAGGCCGCCGAGGGAGGGGGGGAGCTGGGCGGAGAGGAGGAGCTGGAGGCAGAGCTGGGTCTTGCCGGAGCCGCTTTCGGCGGTTATTTCGGTGACGGAGTTGCAGGGGATGCCGCCGCCCAGGAAGGTGTCCAGGATGGGGCAGCCTGTGGTGAGCTTTTGGGTTGTGAGGAGGGAGAGGTTTTCTGGATTCATGTTTTTTTGTTTTTTTGGTGGAGGGTTGTGAATTGTGATGTGAGCTGAGGTGGGTGGAGAGGAAAAGGAAGGAGGGATGGAGTTATGGAGGATTGAGTTTTGGCGGGTGGTTTGGGAGGGAAAGTTGAAATGTTGATTGGTTTTTAAAATGTGTTTAAGACGTGGTTTATGTAGTGCTTGAGTTTTTTTTTGTTTTGGAGGGAAATCTAGATAAAGGATAATTGAATTTCAAAATTATTTCAACTAGTTGAATAGCAGGATCAATTAGTGGATAGAGTTGGGTCTTCTGACTTGACCCGTGAAGTTAAGCCCGAAAATACATAAAAAAAATCGTGTTAACTTGCGTTTAAAGTGCGTCGGGTTGGGTTGAATTGAAATCACAATTTTACATGTAAAATTTGTATTTGGGTCGGGCTGAACTTGAAAAAACAAAAAAAAAACGGGTTGAATTGAAAAAATTTAAAAAACTAGCTAAAAGCAGGTCAGCCTAAATCAAAAGTGAATCGGGTCGGGCTGACCTGTTTAAATCGAGCTAGCCTGAAATTTTAGTTCTACTAGTGGAGTAGTAGCATTTACTACTCAAAATCCCCTTTATGAGATTTTGAAATTCAACCATCATTTATTTTATATTTTCTTTTTCTTACACTAGTTTTAGAGAAAATGACTAAATGGTTTTAAATTTCAATAAAAACAATTATATAGCTGATTTGTAGCCATAACATCATACATCAAGAAGAGGGTTCCATTACCATATACCAAGATGATCGTGGTTTGTAGTTGTAACTTATAATTATCGTTTCACGACTAGTAAAGGCTTTATCTGAATTAGAAAATTTAAAAGATGCTTATTTGATTTTCACCCAATTTATATTGTTATTTTTATTTCTTTTCCAATATTATAAGTCATGTTTTAGATACATCAACAACCTTAAGCTAATATGGATCATTGATTATAGGCAACTTGAAGGATAGGATAAGTAGCCAGAACTTTTGACATACTCCATGCATTAGTGGGGATCAAACCTTTGATATTGATTAAAGTTGGATGTGTAAACTTATCATTCAATTAAATACTCTTAGTTACTCGCCTATTTTATTGGGTAAGATATAAATGTATTTTCTGTTTTTCTATTATTTTTTTAGATATATGAGCAACTATCTGCTCTAATCTTAGCGTTAGTGGTTTCCACTCTCCCAGCTCAAGTGAATCATCCAAAGCTAAAAGTTCAAACATAAGCAATTTCTTTCACACCACCTATAAAAAGGCATTGTAAATCCCATTGTCATTTTTCCTTGGTTCAATGTTTTATTTGTATTCTTTCTAATTTTTTTAGATTAAGATGTGTCATGTGTGGTCATCAATTCCAATAATCAGCACATAAATCCTTGACCGGCAAAGGACAGCTTGTATTTATGATTATTAGACTAAGGTGTGTAGTTATCAAAGAAATTCATATTAAAAAAATACTCCATCTGATCCCTAATATAAGAGCCAGCCGCCAAAATAACGCTTCTTAAGAAAACATGTGAATGTTAGTTGGGTGTCTGGAGTTAATGCTACTTTTCCAATATTGCCCATATTTATTGTGATACTTTAAGAGAAAGAGATATACAAGCATTAATAAATATGAGAGAGAGTTAGGGGCAAAGTTGGAAAAAACGCATTAAATAAGGAGAGAATGTGGGGTGAGCTCTTATATTAGGGACCAAAATCATTCAAATTTTGGGCTCTTACATTAGAGACCGGAGGGAGTACCTTTCAACAAAAAACCAAATCATTGCACCTTAACTTAACCCAACACATAATTATCTTTTTCTTCATGTCAATGTCATGATCCTATGCTCGTTTCATAACACACCCACCCCCAAATTCATCAAAAGTCAAAAGTTTTTTAATACTCCTCTTCCCTAAATTATGTAGTAAAATATATGACTTTGAACAATAAAAGCCCTGAAAGGCCATATACATACCATTGGTCCATTATCCCTCTTGGATTGCAACTATACACCATTCTTTCCATCTCCACATAGTCATCATCAAGATTCACCCATTATGACCAAAATGCCCCTCTACGTTGTCCGTCGACCACTGCACATGTCAAGTGGCTTGTGCTACAGCCAACGGCGCTGTCACTGCCACACTTCTCCGGTCCTTACAAGTGAGAGCTCTTAGAATCCACGAACACTTGCCAGAGCTACGATTGTCCGGCGACTTCCCTCCGCCGTCAACCGCCGCCGGGAACATCCTCGCTGACGGATTCCGGCGAGACTGCCGAAATTTCATGTCGCCAAGATCCATCTCCGCTGGCGGCTTCACCGTACCTATCATCACTGTACGCCACCGCGACTTCGACGTCGATCTCCTCTCTGCCGTCGAAGAATTCCGTTCCATACACACGACGGAGCTCGAACTCCGGCGAATCCTAAAGGAGCGAGGAGAATTCCCAAAAGTTCCAACACTATTGGAACGTGAAACATGGAATCGGGTCTTCGAATTCATGTCGAATTTTGGGATTCCGGTTGCCAGCGGCGGAATATTGGGATCTCCGGCGAGTGTTTGATCGCCGGAATTGGCTTTTTTCTTGAGGAATTCAAGTTTTCCGCTGGGAAAGAATTCTCCGGCGAGTTTTTGATCGCCGGGATTGGGATTTTTCTTGAGAGGTTCAAGTTTCCCGGCGGAGAAGATTTCTCCGGCGGGGCACATATCGGAGATGACTTCGTTGAAGAATTCAAACAAGTCGGATGCATCGGAGAATGAAGAACGGCGAACTTCTTGAAAGGACGTGTCGTTTAGTGGAAGGTCACATAGAGAGAGTGCCTCCTCTTGTTCTTGTTTTTGTTCTTGTTCATCATGTTGTTCTAATGATTCTTGAGGTGAATTATTGGGCTTATGGATTATAGGGGCATCTTCTTCATGAGCCATTATGTTGATAGAAAGAAGGATGGAGAGAAATGTATTATGGTGTAGTTAATAATTTGCAGCGTGTGAATTGGATAAATATGAGCAAAAGAGAGGTGTTTGCATTGTTTAAAAAAAATGTGTTTGTGTACGAGAAGGAGAATATAGAAGTGATGTGTGGGAGTGGTTTTAATTTTTGGAATATATGGGAAGGTGTTTTGGGTGGGGGGTTGATTTTGACGAATGGCGATGGATTCTAAGGAGTGTAAGCAAACAAAAAGATAGTGAAAGGCATATACATACATTGGGAGATAGATCAACATAAGAATAGTCAAATGTCCTAAAGATGCCTCCAAAAGGCTTTTAACATGAATGTGGATACATAAGTGATTGTGTTTTGTGTTTATTTATTTATTTCTTGCTTGAAAGAGACAGGCTATTTAGCTTGAGTTTGTGTATAATGTATAATGCATGTATATTAACTCAGTATTCAACATTTTTCTCCATCATATTTATAGTAATATGAGTAATCTAGTTAGGAGGAACTAGAATTCAGCTCATCCACTTCAAATTGTAGCTTGTTCATCACTAAGCAAACGTGGATATTGATATTGTGTGTTTTCTGATGGGAATGATAATTACAAGTTACTTCAATATATACTCTTTAAAAAATTCTGAAATTCATAAAACTAGGTAATGTTTTTATTGTTTAAATTAGTAGCTAAACAATTTTTGACACTTTTCTGAGAATATTCCTCTGATGAAGAATACAGTTTATTTAGCAAAAATAAAAATGTCTTGAAAAATACAGTGTCAAAAAATGGGATGTTATTACCCCACCTCGTCTAAAATATAAGTCTTATTCCACTATTTTAATTAAATTGATGGTGATAGGTATATTAGCTAATACGTGGAGATGTTTCTAAGCCTGTTTGGTTTGAGGGAAGGGAAGGAGAGGAATGGAAGGGAGAGTGAGGGTTTAATATTAGTTTGTTTGGTTTGATAAGGAGGGAAAGGAATGAAAGGGATGGGGCGGGTTAATGATCATTTGTTTGCTTAAGGAGGAAGGGGAGGGTTTAATAATCATTTGTTTGGTTAAGTAGGAAGGGGAGGGTTTAATGATAATGTTTAATTTACCATTGTATCCTTATAGTTTGATATTAATTAATGATTGTTTGTCATACAAATTAACTTACATTTTGATCTAAATTAAATTGCTTATAATATTCTAAAAATGCTTCATATTGATAATTTTAAAACAAAAAAACAATGTTTAACTTGCTGGACGAAATGTTAATACTGATGTGAATAGGTCCTTCAATCTTGTAAAGTCAAAATTACTTATTTAAAAATTTTATATAAGAATGCCCTACTACAAAGTTACTTATTTATTATATGACTTGTTTTGTATTCAAGTAACCCTTCAATTTTTGATGTATCAAAGAAAAATATAAACAAAAGTTACCAAACATTTGAGACTAAAAATCAAAGTTTATAGAAAAGCCCAAGAAGGGCAACCTTTGCTTATGTCAAGGGGCAATTGCTAAAAAAACGCCAATATCTTCACAACGTAAGAAAGGGTAACCTTTGTGAGGTCAAAAATAAGAAAGAAAGAGTAACCTTGGCAATGGATAACCTTCGCAGTGGATAAAAAGTGGAGAAATATATAAACTTCCTCACATTTTCACGAAGCTCAACATAAAAAAGCTCAACAAGATAAATTCACTTGATGAAAAATGAAATAAGTAGCAAAGATATGAGTAATGTAATGAAGAGGAAGGAAATGGAAAGACTTACAGAGCACTAAGTAAGTGTAGAGAGCAAAGGAGAGAAGATGATTGACAAAAAAAGTGAGGAAGAAGACACTTCGTTTTCTTTCTCAGTAATTGATGGGGGTAATTTAATAACATATTTTGGCCTCCCTCCAAAACCCCTGTAACATCCTAAAAAATAATATTAATTAGAGTTTAATGTTTTATTTATAATTTTAATATGGAATTTATGAAATATTGGGTTTTAGGATTCGATTTAAATATGAGAATATAATAAAGGTAATATTTAATTTGAGTTTGAAAATTTATTTGGATAATCAAATTTAAAATTTCAATTTAGAAAATTTTCATATTAGTTAGAGATATTTATGGTGACACAAGAGAATTATTCAAAAAAAAGTAGGGTTTTAGATACCCTAATTTCCTCGCTTCCCCTATTTAAAAACATTGGCTTAGTCTTGTTAGGCATATTTCTAAATAGTTTTGCCGTCATGTCTTCTCCTATACTTTCTCCAAAATAGGGTTACATTAAAATGATGAGTACGAATTTGTTCACCGTTAGATCCTCTTCAAATTTATACATCTTGTTCAACACAGCACAAGTGTTAACAAGAACGGCTGGATTGGTGATTGGATCTTTTGTGTAGCCTCAATAAGTTGTAGAAGAGGAGTGTTTTCTAATTCGCTGGAAACAGAAACCTAGTTATTAAATTTCGTGAATCTACCGTTTGCACCGTTGGATCGTTGCAAAATTGGATCAGGTTATTCTACACACTAGAGTCTTTATTTAGAATGGGTGAATCAAGAATTAAAGTTTTATTATGGGATTAATAAGGCGTAGAGTAAAAGGAATTTTCTGATTTGGTAGAAACAAAGTTGCAGTTGATAAATCAGCGATTACAAAGGTTTCCACCGTTCGATAGTCTTGCAAATTGGTCAGCTAATTGTAAACATACAAATATTGGATTCCACCGAACCGACCAAGGTTTAAAGCAATAGGTTAGGAGTATTTGAAGAGACATTTGCTAGGGGAAAAGCTACGCTGTTGTGAGATCAATGAGAGCTATCAGGTAACTATAATTATTTGTTTGCGCGTGTGTGTGTTAGCAAGTTTTTCAAAATTATATTTTAAAAAATTATCTATGCACATGTTTGAATTTTATTCATTATAAAAATTGTTTGGTGGACTATGTTAGTTTGAATATCATAAAGGTGCGTATTTCATGATTTGAAATTATTATGCATTAATGGTTTATTTCATGTACATTTTATGAAAAAGCTGATGGTCTTGTGCCTAATTTTTTTTGGTGATGCATACATTGAATGATATGGTTGTGTGACACCGGTATATTGAATATATGTCATCCATGTATGAGGTCTCCTGCAAGATCTACAGGGACTAATTGAGAAGAGAATGAAATATAGAAAAATGAATTGGGGGAGAACGCCCCCGGTCTCAAGCGGGGGTTATTAGTCCATATTAGACCGTATCACTGGTACTTGTGTAATTTACTTGTAATTGCAAAGTTTTGATTATGAGATTTCAAATGATTTGACCGTATTACCGGTATTTGTGTGACCTACTTGTGAAGTTGTTGTTGAGCTCTTTTGGTTTTGATATTTCAAATGATTGAACATTCTATATTTATGAGATTTTAATCAAATATTTGGATTATTATTATGCATATAATTGTTACTTGCGACATGTTTGGAAACTATATATCTATAACGCTCCACTGGACACCTTCCTAGCACACACATGCACGTAAGCGAGTGGTTAGTGGTTACGCCGGGACTATCCAAGTTTTCTCAGTTTTTTAGGTATTCGAAGAATAATGGAGAGTCAAGGGAAGAAGGATCTAGGAAACTTCTCTGGAATAGAGAGATTCTGAGCCATCAAAACCGATGTTATTGCCACAAATTAGGACTATTCATTTTTATTATATGCTTCCACATTGTTTTTGAATTTTTATATTTTCCATAACTTTTCTTGTAAAATATATGTTGTTTAATTATTTTGATTTATTTTTAAATATCCATGTTAGCCCAATAATTGTTTTAGTAATTTCCTTTTCTAACATGGATATATTTGAATTGTAAGTGTAGTTTTATTAACATGTTAGCTTATTTTAATTAATTAAATTAATTGCTTTTCTATTATGGATTATTTTTATAAGATTTATTTTTTTCTAACTATGATAGTTTTATTTTCATGTTTTTGGAAGTTTCATGTTTTTAAGTAATAAATAAATAACTAACATAGTTATGGTGGCAACTTTTGATGTGGCCCTAAACAATAGGCTAAATATTAGGAAATTGTCTTAAATGTAGTAAAATTATATATTTGTCACAGTTGCATAACCGAAAACAAACAAAAATGGCTCTTGACACGTTAGTGGCGGTAGTTGATCCAAAAACATGCACTTGAGCAAGTTTTGATAATGACCCTAAAAAATATCGTAAAATTAGGAAATTGTTTTAAATGTAGCAAAATCATGTATTTGTCACGCTTTCTTAACCCAAAACAAACAAAAAGGACACGTGACCCGTTAATGGCGATATTTGATCCAAAAGCATGCACTTGAGCAAGTTTTGATGATGGCCCTACAAAATAGCGTAAAAAATTAGGAAATTGTCTGAAATGTAGCAAAATCATGTATTTTGCCACGCTTGCTTAACCGAAAGCAAACAAAAAGGGATCTTAACCCGTTAGTGGCAGTAGTTGATCCAAAAGCATGCAAAATACACATGCTTTTGATCCAAAATCGTTAGTTTATCCAAAAACTAACAAAAAGGACTCGTGACCCGTTAGTGGCGATATTTGATCCAAAAGCATGCACTTGAGCAAGTTTTGATGATGACCCTAAAAATAGCGAAATAATTAGGAAATTGTCTAAAATGTAGCAAAATCATGTATTTTGCCACGCTTGCTTAACCGAAAACAAACAAAAAGGGCTCTTAACCCGTTAGTGGCAGTAGTTGATCCAAGAGCATGCAATTGAGCAAGTTTTGATGATGATCCTAAAAAATAGCCTAAAATTAGACAATTGTCTTAAATGTAGCGAAATCATGTATTTACCACGTTGTTTTAAACCAAAACAAACAAAAAGGCCTCGTGACACAAACAAGGGGAAAGGAGTCGTTTTGAAATATATTCTCTCACAAAAGGGGAGAGAATAAACTAATTATTAACAAACTCTCAATGTTGTTGGTACATATTTCTATCCCTTCAACAAATTGAAATTGTATAAAATCAATTTCATTCACATATGAAAAGTACTACAACCTCCAGTCCTAAATATAGGACCTAATTGACTTTTTTTGGAGAGATTAAAGTTGCAAAATAGGTTATTAAATGATGACATATTTGATTTATTTTTAGATTATCCATTAGTTTATAGGTAAAATAAACTAGTTTAAGGGAAAAAAATTAAGTAAATCAATTTATAATTAACTTATTATACTTTTTTAAAGATTTTCTAGAAAAAATCAATAATTAGGTCTTTTATGACGGGAGGTAGTTGTAGTTTAAGCCTTAAAGGTATATTTGATATGGCAAGATCACAAGAACTTCATTCTATGCATACCCTCAGACCTCAGTATTTCAACCCGCAAATGAAGAAACGAGGCCCAATTGAGGAAGGAGCCTGAGCCCAGTGGAATAGAGCGGTATTTTGATTGGGGTAAGGTGAAAATGTGTCTACTAATTCAGTTATCATTGCTGAGTTGTTTGCTTTGAACAAAGCTTACTTACTGATTGATAAATGATAAACTTCATATAACAGGGGTAATTGTATAACAAAATCAAAAACCAATAAGCGACTGATTATATTACTGAGTTATATAAATGAAAATGTAACTGGTTTATAATTTAAGGTCTGCAATTGATATGTGTGTATTGTTTTACTCAACTTTTGCTTTTGGTGATAAAATCATAATTTCTGATAAATAAGTATCCAATTCACTTCTGGCAACTCTAGATATGTAACAGTTACAACTAAAGCATGGTGTATAACTAGTCTGTCACATTCATTAACCGAATTGCAACCTTCATCAATATGAATCTAAATATACTATCAACGTGAAATTTAAGTATATCACATGTAAAACCAACCATAACTGAAAGTAAAGTCAAGAAATTAAAAGTAGAAACAAACTAAATCAATTTCACCGACATAAATCTAAAAGTATTCTCAACTAGAAATTAAAAGTAGAAACAAACTGTCTTCAGTCAAGATTCAACATTCAAAACAAGAACACAGTTGGAAATCACAAATAATAGCTGAGTCCATACACGAAAATAAAAAACCCTAACTCCCAAATTCCTCTAACCCCCAAAGCCATAGAGGGTCCTACCCTGTCTCTTAAGGGCATAAACAACATCCATGGCGGTCACAGTCTTCCTCCTAGCATGCTCAGTGTAAGTCACAGCGTCACGAATGACATTCTCAAGAAAGATCTTCAAGACGCCACGTGTCTCCTCATAGATGAGCCCACTAATACGCTTCACTCCTCCCCTGCGAGCCAAACGCCTAATGGCAGGCTTCGTAATTCCCTGAATGTTATCACGAAGCACCTTACGGTGTCGTTTTGCGCCTCCCTTTCCAAGACCCTTCCCTCCCTTTCCTCTTCCTGACATTGTTGTTTTTGTTTGGTTTGGTTGATTTGAGATTTGGATTTCTTTTTTCTTTGTGTGCGTAGGTTGTTGCGTAATGTTCGGTTTGGGGGATATATATAAGAAGTGAGGGTTGTTTTGGGAAAAGAACAAAAAAATGAAGGGCGGTTGTGGGCCGTTGATTTGGTGGTTATCCGTGTGGTGGGTGAGGGCGTGATATGGAGCGTTGGATTTGAAATGGTAGGATTTGATTGGTGGAGAGAGATGTGCAGGATTTGAGTTTTTTAGTAGAGTCGCGCTAAGGCGCTAAAACTCTGAATATTATAGGCACCTAGCGAAAAACACATAATGAGGGTAGTATCTTGGATTTGTAATAAGTTAAGGTCATGATTAATCAACAAGTTATATTAATAGTATGCTCAGGTGCTTTAATCAACAAGTTAAGGTCGTGATTAAGAATTGAAACAAGATTATTAGCAAGAAATGCAAGCATAGTCAGTGTTGTACACCGTTAAGTTTTTGTTGGGCTTGGGCCTCGACAATGGCCCAATAAGAATTAGGACGCGCCTGGAGCCCTGCAGAGTGTAATATCAACTACCACAAAGCAGATAAGAAGGAGAGAATTGGTCGCCCACATATTTCGCCATATCGCCCACCTATTTCGGAGCACATGTGACGCCCACTACCCATAACGGTCGCCTATAATTTCGCAACCACCAGGACGAAGCCTCAACTATAAGAAGGCCATGAAACTCATTCACAAGGACACAAGCAACTCACTGCGATCATTTTAAAATCTGAGATGGCAAATAATGTCTGAGGTGGTCTCACAAGTCACAACATGGCAAATAATACATATGACAAACTCTCATCTAACACCTAGGTTTAACTTGGGGCTAAATTGCTCCTGAAAAAAACTTCAGGGGGTAAATTAAACCCTAAAAAAATTCCAGGGTTGGATTGCTCCACTGACAAAACTTCCGGGGGTAAATTGTCGCTTAACCCTAAAATATATATAAATAGGCAAACGAAATAAATGATAACAAAATAATATGTAAATTGAACAAAATTGTTATACATCAATAGATAAATAAAATATGGCCCCAAAAAAATATAAAGGTTGATATAGAGAGAATTAGAGAAAGTAAGAAGAAAGAGAAGGGAAGAAGGGAGATGAAGGAAAGAAATTAAATTCCCCACATTGCGGTGTTTTTAAAATCGCCGGTATGTGGTTTTATTTTTTAAAAAAATTAAATTTTCCACATATTAGCGCTTTTAGAAGCGCGTGAAACGCCGCAAAAGTATTATGGCGCCTTTAGAAGCGCTAAAAGCGTCGCAAAGCGCTTGCAGCGCTTTTTAAAAGCATTTTCGGCGCTTCTAAAAGGGTCGCAGAGCGTTTTTTATGCCTTTAGGGCGTCTAAAAATTGCTGCAAAGCGTTATTTTATTTTTTTAAAAAAAATAAAAAACACATAGCGGCGCTTTTTAAAACGCTGCTATGTGGGAAAATTAATATTATAAGCGCCGCAATGTTGGACATTTTTTAATAAAAAATAGTCTTAATAAAAAGAAAATAAATTTTAAATGAAAATACACATAGAAGGCAGCAATGTTTCTACATAGAGAAACACAGGTATATTCGCGGGAACTGCGTGTCATTTTTTCCCGCGTTTTAAGCACTTTCCGGCGTTTGTTCCAAAACGCCAATATACTAATTATTACCAGCATTTTTGCATAAAACGCCGGAAAACTTGCGCCGGTAAGCAACAAATTTCTTGTAGTCTGATGGACCAACAAGTTTAGATTTAACTACCCAACCCACTATTTTCTATATCTTTGGTTTAATCTCGAGCCAAATACAAGTTTTATATGTAAAATTAAAATTTCACATCAACAAGTGTTAATTGTGAAGGTGCATAATAAAGAGTTATTTGACATGTATTAGCAACTGATTACATCATTGAGTTCTAGAAAGTGATAGCCCCCAATGGTGAATTTATCTCTCAGAACCCCCCCCCCCAAATGAAAATGTTGTAATGGTTACTCTGTTTTTGCCTCTGGTGATTAAATCATAGTTTCAGGTAAAAAATTAAGTTATCCAATTCACTTTTAAGTTCCTTTGGAAACCGTAGATCATTTGAACTCACTATCATTCATACATCTCAAGATATATAACAATTAGAAATAAACCAGGGTGTAAAAAAGGCCAATATCTTCACAACGTAACAAAGGGTAACCTTTGTGAGGTCAAAAATAAGAAAGAAAGAGTAGCCTTGGCAATGGATAACCTTCACAGTGGATAAAAAGTGCAGAAATATATAAACTTCCTTCCATTTTCACAAAGCTCAACATACAAAAGCTCAAGAAGATAAATTCACTTGATGAAAAATGAAAAAAGTAGCAAAGATATGAGTAGTGTAATGAAGAAGAAGGAAATGGAAAGACCTACAGAGCACCAAGTAAGTGTATAGAGCAAAGGACAGAAGATGGTTGACAAAAAAAGTGAGGAAGATGACACTTCTTTTTTTTCTTAGTAATTGATGGGGGTAATTTAGTAACATATTTTGGCTCCCTCCAAAACCCCCTATGACATCCTAAAAAAATAATAATTAGAGTTTAATGTTTTGTTTATAGTTTTATTATGGTATTTATGAAATATTAGGTTTTAGGATTCAATTCAAATATGAGAATATAATAAAGGTAATATTTAATTTGAGTTTAAAAAATTATTTGGATAATCAAATTTAAAATTTCAATTTAGGAAATTTTCATATTAGTTAGAGATATTTATGGTGACACAAGAGAATTATTAAAAAAAAAGTTAGAGTTTCAGAAACCCTAATTTCCTCCCTTCTCCTATTTAAAAACGTTGGCTTAGTTTTATTAGGCATATTTCTAAATAGTTTTGTCGTCATGTCTTCTCCTCTACCTTCTCCAAAATATGGCTAAGTTAAAATGATGAGTACAAATTTGTTCACTGTTGGATCCTCTTCAAATTTATACATCTTGTTTGAATCCGCACACTAGTTAATATGAACGGCTGGATTGGCGATTAGATCTTTGGTATAGCCTCAATAAGCCGTAGAAGAGGAGTGTTTTCCAATTCGCTGGAAATAGAAATCTAGTTATTAATTTTCGTGAATCTAACGTTTGCACCGTTGGATCTTTGCAAAATTGGGTCAGTTTATTCTACAGACTAGAGTCTTTGTTTAGAACGGGTGGATCAAGAATTAACTTTTTATTATGGGATTAATAAGGCGTAGAGTAAAAGGTATTTTCTGTTTTGGTAGAAACAAAGCCGTAGTAGATAAATCAGCAATTACAAAGGTTCCACCGTTAGATCGTCTTGCAAATTGGTCAACTAATTGTAAACTTACAAATATTGGATTCCACCGAACCGATCAAGGTTTAAAACAATAGGTTAGGAGTATTTAAAGAGACATTAGCAACGGGAAAAACCTATGCTGTTGTGAGAACAATGAAAGTTATCACGTAACTATAATTATTTGTTTGCGTGTGTGTGTGAGTTAGTAAGTTTTCAAAATTATATTTTGAAAAATTATCTATGCACATGTTTGAATTATATTCATTATAAAAATTGTTTAGTGCAGTATGTTAATTTGAATGGCATAAAGGTGTGTATTTCACGATTTAAAATTATTATGCATTAATGGTTTATTTCATGTACATTTTATGAAAAATCTGGTGGCCTTGTGCCTCACGTTTTTGGTGATGCATACGTTGAATGATATGGTTCTGTGACACCGGTATATTGAATATATGTCATCCATGGTAGAGGTACCTTGCAAAATTTACAGGGACTAATTGAGAAGTGAATGAAATATAGAAAGACGAATTGGGGTTGTTAGTCTCAAGTGAGGGTTGTTAGTCTCTATTGGACCGTATCACCGGTACTTGTGTGATTTACTTATGATTGCAAAGTTTTGATTATGAGATTTCAAATGATTTGACCGTATTACTAGTATTTGTGTGATCTACTTGTGAAGTTGCTGGTGAGCTATTTTGGTTTTGAGATTTCAAATGATTGAACATTCTATATTTATGAGATTTTATGCAAATATTTGGATTATTATTATGCATATAATTGTTACTTGCGACATGTTTTGAAACTATATATTTATAACGCTTCACTGGACACCTTGCTAGCACACACATGTACGTGAGTGGTTAGTGGTTAGTGGTTATGCCGGGACCACCCAAGTTTTCTCATTTTTTGTAGGTATTACAAAAATAGTGGTGAGTCAAAGGAAGAAGGATCTGGGAACTTCTTTGGAATAGAAAGATTCTGAGCTATCAAAACCGATGTTATTGCCACAAATTAGGATTATTCATTTTTGTTATATGCTTCCGCATTGTTTTTGAATTTTTATATTTTCCATAACTTTTCTCGTAAAATATATGTTGTTTAATTATTTTGATTTATTTTTAAATATCCATGTTAACCCAATAATTCTTTTTTTTTTTATCAGAAACCCAATAATTCTTTTAGTAAATTCTTTTTCTAACATGGATATATTTGAATTGTAAGTGTTGTTTTATTAACATGTTAGCTTATTTTAATTAATTAAATTAATTGCTTTTCTATTATGGATTATTTTTATAAGATTTATTCTTTTTCTAACTATGATAGTTTTTTTTCATGTTTATGGAAGTTTCATGTTTTTAAATAATAAATAAATAGCTAACATATTTATGGTGGAGCCCAACATAGTTACTAAAAACAAACAAAATCAAACAATAACAAACAAAAAGGGCTCTTGACCCGTTACTGGCGGTAGTTGATCCAAAAGCATGCAATTGAGCAAGTTTTGATGATGGTTCTAAAAAATAGCCTAAAAATTAGCAAATTGTCTTAAATGTAGCAAAATCATGTATTTTGTCAGGCTTGCTTAACCGAAAACAAACAAAAAGGGCTCTTAACTCGTTAATGGCGGTAGTTGATCCAAAAGCATCCACTTGAGCAACTTTTGATGGGCCCTAGAAAATAGTCTAAAATTTAGGAAATTGTCTTAAATGTAGCAAAATCTTGTATTTGCCACACTTGTTTAACCGAAAACAAACAAAAAGGGTTCTTGACCCGGTAGTGACGGTAGTTGATCCAAAAGCATGCAATTGAACCAATTTTGATGATGGTCCTAAAAAATAGCTTATAAATTAGGAAATTATCTTAAATGTAGCGAAATCATATACTCCCTCCATTCCTAAGTATAAGATCACTTTAGCTAATTTAGAGAAATTAAGGAAAACATTAGAATCACGTGATCTTCCCAAAATGCCCCACTTAAATTTAAAAACTAAAACTCAAAAAACATCTGCACCCGATCATTCTGACGCGTCGAGAAGATGTATGAATAAAATTGTACTGTTCATCTCATTCCTCTGCAGATGATGATTAAACAAATTGTTTTCCGCTTCTGATTTCAAAATCTGTAAATATATATTTGCATTTTCTTCGCATGGTGAGATTTGCGGTCACAAAATTGACTTTGAAGCAAGGAGAATGTTAATAAGTCGTCGATGTCGCCTCCTCCATTAATGCCTGCTTCAAAAATGTGGTCGCCGGAGATGACATGGACGAAGAAGATGAAGTCGTCGAGGTCGTAGACGAAGTCGGCAAAGACAACGAAGAGCAAATCTACTCATTATTATTGTTGCTGTTCTATACGGCTCCACCTTCTGGAATTGTTATTAGATTCTAAATCCACCACTCACAGGCAGTGATAAACAGAGCATGGCCTTTCTTCCTCATCGTTATCCTCAACTCCCAAAGTGAAATCTTGCTTGTAAATGATATACGGGTAATTTGGGCAAATTTAGAGAAAAAATAGAAAGTAATCTTATATTTAAGAACTTATTGAGTTCACATTTTCAAAGTGATCTTATGTTTAGGAAGGGAAGGAGTATTTACCATGCTTTCTTAACCCAAAATGAACAAAAAGGCCTCGTGACACAAACAAGGGGATAAGGAGTCATTTTGAAATATATTCTCTCACAAAAGGGGAGAGTATAAACTAATTGTTAACAAACTCTCATTGTTGGTACAAATTGAAATTCTGTAAAATCAATCTCATTCACATATGAGAAGTAATTTAAGGTACATTTGATATGGCAAGATCACAAGCACTCCATGTCTATGCATACCCACAGACCTCAGTATTTCAACCCGCAAATGAACAAACGAGGCCCAATTGAGGAAGGGGCCTGAGCCCAGTGGAATAGAGCGGTATTTTGATTGGGGCAAGGTGAAAATGTGTCTAGTAATTCAGTTATCATTGCTGAGTTGTTTGCTTTGAGCAAAGCTTACTTAGTGATTGATAAATGATAAGCTTCATATTACAAGGGTATTTGTGAAGGTGCATAATTAAGAATTAGCAGATTGCATCATCAAAACAAAATCAAAAACGAATAAGAGACTGATTATATTACTGAGTTATATAAATGAAAATGTAACTGGTTTATTATTTCAGGGCTGCAATTGTTATGTTTGTATTGTTTTACACAACTTTTGCTTTTGCTGATAAAATCATAATTTCTGGTAAATAAGTATCCAATTCACTTTTAAATTCCTCTGGCAACTCTAGATATGTAACAATTACAAATAAACCATGGCGTGTAACTAATCTGTCACAATTTCTGCCACCAAATTTCAATTCACATGTCAAATAATTCTCAAAGTAAACTTATCCATTCATTAACCAAATTGCAACCTTCATCAATATGAATCTAAATGAATTACCAACTTGAAATTTAAAGTATATCACATGTAAAACCAACCATATCTGAAAGTAAAGTCAAGAAATTAAAAGCAGAAACAAACTAAAATCAATTTCACCGACATAAATCTAAAAGTATTCTCAACTAGAAATTAAAAGTAGAAACAAACTGTCTTCAGTCAAGATTCAACATTCAAAACAAGAACACAGTTGGAAATCACAAATAATAGCTGAGTCCATACACGAAAATAAAAAACCCTAATTCCCAAATTCCTCTAACCCCCAAAGCCATAGAGGGTCCTACCCTGTCTCTTAAGGGCATAAACAACATCCATGGCGGTCACAGTCTTCCTCCTAGCATGCTCAGTGTAAGTCACAGCGTCACGAATGACATTCTCAAGAAAGATCTTCAAGACGCCACGTGTCTCCTCATAGATGAGCCCACTAATACGCTTCACTCCTCCCCTGCGAGCCAAACGCCTAATGGCAGGCTTCGTAATTCCCTGAATGTTATCACGAAGCACCTTACGGTGTCGTTTTGCGCCTCCCTTTCCAAGACCCTTTCCTCCCTTTCCTCTTCCTGACATTGTTGTTTGGTTTGGTTGATTTGAGATTTGGATTTCTTTTTTGCTTTGTGTGTGTAAGTTGTTGTTGCGTAATGTTCGGTTTGGGGGTATATATAAGAAGTGAGGGTGTTTTGGGAAAAGAACAAAAAAACTAAAGGGTGGTTTTGGGAAAAGAACAAAAAAATAAAGGGTGGTTGTGGGTCGTTGATTTGGTGGTTATCCGTGTGGAGAGTGAGGGCGTGATTTGGAGCGTTGGATTTGAAATGGTGGGATTTGATTGGTGGAGAGAGATAGTGGAGGATTTGAGTTTTTTGGTAGGGTCGCGCCATTAGGACTCTGGGGATATGGTGACATTTGAAAGTGAATGCTAAGGCGCTAAAACTCGAATTACGGAATCAATTTCCTCCGATACGGATTGCATCAGGGTGTATGGTGTATTTGGTTTCTACGCTCACATGAGACACCTCTCAAAAGCAAATGATAAATTTCATATTTATCTCTAACATAACAAACAATAAGCTTTAAAGCCTTCTAAATAATTTTAAAAAATAATTTGAGTTCCTTCTAAATAATTTTAAAAAATAATTTGAGTTCCTTCTAAATAATTATATTTTAAAAAAAAGATCAACAAATTCTATTGATATAATTCTGATCTTTTCAAAATTCAAATTCAATAAAAAAATTCATTAAGCACTTCATTTTTCTTCTTTGTGGTGACATCATTATCAAACACATTATATTTTCCCATTTCTCTTTTCGTATCCCTTTATCAAAAAGTTTTCTCATCTCGAGAAACATTCATCTAAATTGGTTATCATGAAGCTATTGATTTTAGTTTCGTTGGTCGTTGTCATAGCTACTGCCACCTTAAAAGAGTATGGTGATGAGTATTTGTCAAACGGAAATTTCATTCAAATGGAAAAATTTAACAATAGTCCAGAATTATACCATTATTGTAGTTGATCAAAGTGGAGCTGAAAATTCTACTACTATTCAAGGAGCAGTTGATACTTGATATGATCCCAATGACAATCCATCACGAATTATGATCGTCATCAATTATGGCCTTTACAAGTAAATATTTTTATTGATGATTAATTTACTCATAATAGTAAGTAGTTTGTTTTCTTTTTTTGATCAAATGTAAGTAGTTTGTTTTCGAGAATCAACACTACAAAAAACGGGGCCCATATCGGCGTTTTATAGGGCCTCAAATCGGCGGAATTTTCCGGCGGAATAGCGCTACGGCGTTTTGGCAAAACGCCTAAATATTTGCCGTGGGAATGCGGCATTTAGGCGTTTTGAAATACGCCTAGACGAGGGGCAAAACGCCGGTATGCGGAAATAATATTTTTTTATTTATGCACATAGGCGTTTTATAAAACGCCTATATGCGGTATTAAATAATAATATTTCATACCGGCGTTTTGCAAAACGCCGGTATGTGTTTTCTAAAAAAAATATAAAAAACATTTTTCTTCCTGATTGTTTAGAACCAGAAAGAAAAATGTTCAAAAACATAAGGAATAATATGTTAATCCCAAAGTTACATACACATAAAAAATAATATATATAAACATAAGCAATAACAAGAGTAATTCATAAAACATGATACCCAAATATATAAAATCAAAACAACATGCAATATGTAAAAGAAAAGCAATAAGATCATATCAACATTATAAAATCAAATATCACCAATAAACACGAAATAAAAAACATCAGCAAAACTAGCCAAAAAAACAAAGCAACTGCAACATTGAATGAGAGACGAAGAGAAGAAAAATAAAAGAAAACGATAAAATGAGCAACTTTGCGGAAGGAGGGAGGTGCTATTTATAGGGAACGGAGGTGCGTACCGGCGTTTGGAAAACGCCTATATGCATTTTAATATTTAATAATGCATATAGGCGTTTCCTCAAAACGCCTGTATGAGATTAAATATTATTTTAATCGCATATAGGCGTTTTGAGAAACGCCTATCTGCATTTAGTGCATTTAATATGCACTTAATGCGCAGATAGGCGTTTTTCAAAACGCCGATATGCGCATAAAGTGCATATTAAATGCACGTTATGCACATAGGCGTTTCTCAAAACGCCTATGTGCGATTAAAATAATATTTAATCGCAGATAGGCGTTTTGAAGAAAAAAAACTGTCAGCCCCTCTTTTTTAATAAAAAGACTGTTAGCCCCTCTTTTTTAAATTTAATGCATATGCGGTTAAATTTAATGCATGTGCGATTAAAACGCCAATATGCGGTTTTCTGAATAAAAAAATAAAAAAAACTGTCAGCCCCTCTTTTTTAAATTTAAAAACCATACCAGCGTTTGTTATACCCAAAACGTCGACATGGAAACGCGGGAAAAAAGGCAGGAAGCGCGCGCCAAATTTATTGGCGTTTTCATATAGGCGCTTTGGGTAAAAACGCAGGTATGCGTCTCATATAGGCGTTTTGGACCAAAACACCGGTAAGGTTGCGCCGGAATGACCCGTTTTTTTTGTAGTGCAATCTCAAATGTATATTAGGTTCCACCAAATGAGATTCTTAGGGTATCAAGATATTGTCATGGATACCAGTGAGATTCATTTCTTTTATCGCTGCTATATTGAAGGGAGTGTAGATTTCATATGTGGAGGTGCTACATCATTGTATAAGGTATATTCATTTTGTTTGTATTTCAATTCCATTAATCTAACTAGCTCCCATAATTTCTAACACGGTATAATTTTCTATTCCACATACATAGTGAAAGTTAGTAATGCATGTCTATTATTTTCTTTTCATACGTACAAATATTTAACCCGCACTTAATTATGCACGTGTAATTATTACTATTAATTTCTAAAAGCGTTTTCTTTTGTGTGTACATCTATTTAAACAGCAAATAATAATGTATTTCTGATTAATCAAATTCGACTAACTCAAATCACTACTACTATACATTTTTATCGTATTAGAAATTGAATAAGGATTAATCCCTTTCATCTATCTGATTCATGTGTTTGATTAGGGCTGCACAATAAACTCAACAAGACCAGCAGCAATAGTTACAAATGCGAGAAATGATCCTAACATTGATTCAGGTTTTCTCTTTCAAGATTGAAAAATAAAAGGGTTGGACCAACATTTCTTGGGAGAGTTTGGAGTAATGATTCTAGAATTATATATTCATTTTGCACCATGGAAGATACTATATGGCTGCAAGGATGGTATAATTGGGGTGAGACTTATAAAAAAAGTAAGTTCACTAAAAAAATAAAATATTTTTCTAATTCTTTTATCAATTAACATTTATCTTGGGAATAATGCCTATGAATTTTTTAAATTGTTGCAGCACGTCATTTTTGCCAGGTATATGAATGCAGAGCCTAGATCAAATATAAATGGAAGAGCTACATGGTCTAAAACATTAATGCATTTGGTGCTCAAAGCTAGCTTATTAGTTATTTAGTTCATTATTCATAATTATTTCTTTAATGAATTTGTGACTTAACTTGAGTTTTCAATGTTTGGTTTCAAAGTTTGAATTAATTTTGGTTTGGCTTAAAATATATTTCAACTTTTAATCCCTTAAAGTTTAGTCCTATTACTCTTATCAAAAAAAAAAGTTTAGTCCTATTACTTTGAAATGTATGCTTTTATTTTATTCCTTTTAAATTAATACCGTTAATTTATAGTAAGTGTACATTACCACATTTTTTATACAGAACGTTTATGTTATTAATTCTGAGTAACTAATTGAAGAGGTGGTGTTGGTGGGTAATTATTTTTAGGCAAAGTGTTAGTGACTGTGGGCAGTTTCATTGGTTTTTAATGGAAAAAATTTGTATTATTGTAATTTTGAGTGAGTGCGTTGTTAAGAAAAATTAAGGACTAAATCTTTGTAAGCCAAAAAATGATAATTTGTAAGTATATTCACCTTTCATGGACTAATGAAAGTTAGATTGGCACACATGTAGCCTTGTAGATGCCCTCTTTTTATATAAGAAAGATAGAGGGAAAAAAAAAAACATCATTCATAACCGTATATTTCCCCCATTCGTTCAAAAAAAAAACATCATTCTCCAAAATTTAAAATATTTTATTTTCTATTATGTTTTTCTCTTCATTCATAACTGTATGTACCCCCTCCTTCTTATTCATTCTTGACCAAGTACAAACTCTCAATTTCAAAAACTAGTAATAAAAATAGGTCATCATCTCTTCATTCATAACCGTATGTACCACACGGATAACCACCAGATCGTTGGAAATCATAAAATCAACTTCATCGAAATGAAACTAAATATATTATGAACTTGAAATTAAAACTAGAAACAAATCATCCGATGTAAAACCTTCACATCATGTCATAAGATTCAACAATCAAAACAAGAACATAGCTGGAAATCACAAAAGTTGAGTCCATACAAGAAAATAAAAAACCCTAATTTCTAACAATCCCCAAATTCCTCTAACCCCCAAATCCATAGAGGGTCCTACCCTGCCTCTTAAGGGCATAAACAACATCCATGGCGGTCACAGTCTTCCTCCTAGCATGCTCAGTGTAAGTCACAGCGTCACGAATGACATTCTCAAGAAAGATCTTCAAGACGCCACGTGTCTCCTCATAAATGAGCCCACTTATACGCTTCACTCCTCCCCTGCGAGCCAAACGCCTAATGGCAGGCTTCGTAATTCCCTGAATGTTATCACGAAGCACCTTACGGTGTCGTTTTGCGCCTCCCTTTCCAAGACCCTTTCCTCCCTTTCCTCTTCCTGACATTGTTGTTTGGTTTGGTTGATTTGAGATTTGGATTTCTTTTTTGCTTTGTGTGTGTAAGTTGTTGTTGCGTAATGTTCGGTTTGGGGGTATATATAAGAAGTGAGGGTGTTTTGGGAAAAGTACAAAAAAACTAAAGGGTGGTTTTGGGAAAAGAACAAAAAAATAAAGGGTGGTTGTGGGTCGTTGATTTGGTGGTTATCCGTGTGGTGAGTGAGGGCGTGATTTGGAGCGTTGGATTTGAAATGGTGGGATTTGATTGGTTGGGAGAGATGGGGGAGGATTTGAAGTTTTTAGTGGGGTCGCGCCATATGGGATTTTGGCGAAATTTGAAAGTAAATGCTACCTTGCTAAGGCGCTAACTCGGAATATAAATCATGTATAGCAGATTAGCATTTAGCAGTATAGGCCTATAGGGTACTAGTATTATTATTTCATTATTTCACATTACATTTAACTGCAAAGTATGCTTGGTTTTCACTTATTTTAAGATTACTTTCAAATGTTGATTTAAGGAAAAATGCAAATTTCTAGTGTACTATTGTAAGAACTAGTTGATATTTTTTTTAAGAATTATAAGAAAGCAAAATAAGGAAATTAAAATTGATTTTTCTAAATTAAGCTCCACTATTTTTTGTGAGCTATGCCCCATGTTCTTCAAACGTTGGATTTAATGTTTTTAATGAAGGTATGAAATGAATGAATAATTGGGGGATTGATTATATGGATGTGCAAGGTGGATTGTGTTACTAATAAAAAACAAGAAGGTGGATTGTGGATGGTTGGATTTTGGGGGAATCCGTGTGCTTTGTTCCGTGGAGATTGTGAGCGTTGGATTGGTAAGACGGTGTTTTTGGCCGCGTTTGTTTAATGAAAATTTTTAGGGTGAAGGTGCAAAATGATACTAAAATTTACCTAAAGGCCCTATTTGGTTGGTGGGAATGAGGGACCGAAAACACACTTTTCAAAGTTAAATGGACTAAAACATGACTTTCTCCAAAATTAAGGGACCAAAAACATACTTTAGCCATTTAGAAAATAAAAGGAATTGGTCTTTTCTTTGAGAAAATTAAAAAGATATAAAAAGATACATATTTTCAAATTTAGAAAATAAAAGGAATTGGCATTAATAAAAAGATATATGAGAACTAGTTATATGAGAATGTTAGGATGATTTGTTATGAGAATCTATAAGAATAATTACACTAAAATAATTAAATCTAAGCATTTTTAATCAGTATGTAATAACTATTTAAAATAGTTAAGTTAACATTTTCCGTTAAGTGAAACTAATGGTGTTGACAGAAATGAACTTAAAGTGTACTTTTCAAACACAAAGGACTAAATTGAAACTTGCATGTAAACATAAAGGAATAAAAGTGTGTTTTTCAAACATAAAGAATTGAATTGAAAATTAATACAAATTTAAGGGACTAAAAACATACTTTAGCCTCTTTTTTTAATGCAGCTCACAACAAATTTATTTGTCCTCCCCTCCCACCAAATCTCTTATAACAAGCAAGCCTTTATTAGTGTTTTGCATATTTACTAACTGAATTTGAGTTTCCAGCCCACATCATAGAGTTGGGCCTTAAAGAAATGCTGTAACATTGTTCAAGTACAATCTCCCTAAATCAGTTTTTGTAATTATATGCTGTAAAATTGTTATAATTCCGAGTATGATTTTATTTTATTTCAGATGAATGCGCCTACATTGGAATGAGTTTGCATTATGCATGAAGTTTCTTTTTTCAGTTGAACACTGTCTGATAATCTGACGACTATTGACAACCGACTGATTCGGACTCGAGAGGTAAGGTTGTTATCTTAGGAAGATTATCCATTTTCCCAATAAGAGTACTTCATATATTTTCATCTTGACAGGGTTGAAGTCAATTTACCAGCTCAAATTTAAGTAAATTGTTTCCTTTGCAAATTGTTACTTTTAATCATCCATTTTCATTAAACTACCTTGTTTTTTCCCATTATTAACTCATAACATAATGAACTCAATTTGGTTAAAATTTAGTCTTTGTGGAATCGCGACAATCTTACTTTTTCACTATACTAGTTATACTTGAACGTGTTCTTGCAGTACGCAATTATCTTTATTAATATTAATTGCCTTTTGTCAAGAAAAAAAGTTACCAGCTAAACTCCACTCTACTCGAATGTTCAATATACTGTTAAACATCATCTATTAAAGTAAAATGTTACGACATAGAATCTCATGCTTAAAAAGGTCTCGGAAAAGTACGTTTGTCGTCGTTTGGCCGTTAATGGTATCCTCTATTACATGAATTATTTCACTTTCTTTAATCTGTTCTACAATTAACCATTTATTTCAGCGTGCATATATATCATATCACATTACTTTTGTTACGCTAAATAAAATGACATTCGTGAATGCTATAAAAAAAAAGACATTCGTGAACATGTTGTAATAAGAAATAAGGAATTAAAAAGTAAAACATTTTTCTTAAAATCAATCCGACAATTAATTGTAATACAAATCTCCCGTAGGATATATTGGAATTTATATATAATACGTAGTAAATTAAAAAGTAAAACACTTCACGCTCCTCTTTTTATGCCCTTCCTTGATTTTTCCTTGACTGGAATTATCCGAATTCTTTTTGCCACTCGCACAAAATCCCTATTATATAATAAAATTCCATTCAAATCTCAATCAATGTATTATCGAAATCATTCATTAATACCATTAAATGGAAAATTTATATCAAGCTTATAAATATTAGATATTGCAACTTATTGTACATTTCCCTCAAACACAAATATATGTATGGATATGTGTATTTAGATGATAATGACTACTAATATTTATTTTGTATAAACTTATTGTAATGTAAATCCTAACAAAAAGGGGAAAGGAGAATTCTTGAAAATAGTTTGAGAGAACATCTAAACACACACACACACAAGTTAATTAAATTTGAGAGAGAGAGAGAGAGAGAGAGAGAGAGAGAGAGAGAGTTTGATTTATAAATAAATTTTGGAGTTCGATCTCTCAAGTTAAAAATTATTTGTTGAGATGGTTTGGGAATTTTGATTTTTAATTAAAAGACAGCAGTCGCTTAATCAAGTGATGAGCAGCTAGGGCATATCATCGTTTCTGAGTAATAAATTACTATATTTTTCTCGACAGAGAATAATGTTTTGTTTAGTGATGATAGATTCTGAAATATATCTAATACTCCCTCCGGTCTTAAATATAAGACTTAATTGATTTTTTTTAGAAAATCCTTAAAAAAACAAAATAAGTTAATTATAAATTGAATTACCTAATTTTTTCCCTTAAACTAGTTTATTCTACCTATAAACTAATGGATAATCTAAAAATATATCAAATATGTCATCGTTTAATAACCTATTTCGCAACCTTAATCTCTTCAAAAAGAAGTCAATTAGGTCTTATATTTAGGACCGGAGGTAGTATATTGCAAAGGCCATAATTTCTGTGTAAGAATGTTCAATACAAAGCGGTGACAAAATAATCACCCACACACAAATGAAATAATTTATACTTACAAATTAAATTAAATCAAAATTGTAACAACATCGAAATAATCAAGATTTAAGGGTAATTCTTAGGTTAAAAGTTATCAGTTTTAGAGATTGACTCTTTCACAGGCCTTGGTTTACTAATTTAGAAAAACGAAAAACCAAAACATTACATTAAAAGACCCAAACTCATCATTTTATAGTTCAAATTATATAAAATGGCAGTCCTTTAATTTCCTTTTGTTTTCTCCACACAGCTCTAAAAGAACATATAACATGGAGGTAGAGTCAAAGCGAGTAATAAATTAAATTTTGTTACTTCAGTCTAAAAAAAACTTGAAGTAGTAAATGAACAAGTAATAATAATTATAAAAGGGTGTAGCTTACTTCCAACTGAGATCTCCGGCAAGAAGAAGATCATTATCAACATCTTCATAAGCAATAAGATGACCAGGAATGGCATTAGAAAGATCAAGATCGCCTTGGTTGTGGCCATCATCAGCTGTCGACATTCCCTGTTCAACCACAAACATCTGCCGGAGAGCCTTGGCTAGGCTTTGGTAGCTACCATGGTGGTGGAGGTTGATGCGGTGGCATATGGTACGGCCCTCCAGCACCACCGTCATGGCGGGGATCACGGTGGCAGCCGGATCATTGTCATCGAGCTCAGGGAAGCCGTGGAACTTATTATTATGAGTGAAAAGGAAAGAAGCTGATGAAGAAGAAGATGGGGTTGATGAATAAGTAGGCATGATAAAATTATTCTTATTATTGACTTTTAGAGTAGGTATATCTTGTTGTTGATATGTTAGTTTCAAGGAGGAAGAATCTTCTGTGTGTGATTGAAAGTTGTTCATGTTTCTTTTTTGTCTGAGATTTTGATGGAGAGGTGAATGAACGAAAGGGTGGATATGGTTAAGGTCTGGGGCTATGACTATGGTTTTGGTGAAATATATGGTATATGTGTGTGTGTATATATAGGCATGTTGTTTCACTACTTCTGACTTTGTTCCTGTTCAATTTTTTTATTATTCATTTTCCAGACTATTCCTATGAATGTAGACGAAAGAAAGGTTTAGAATTTACTGTATTTAGTTTACAAAATGGAGTTAATTAAAGTCTTTTATTAATGAAAAAACAGGAGATATTCTAATTTGAAACTAAACAAACGTATACACAGATATTATTATTTTTCTCTTTTTTTATTTCTCATTTGGTATACTAGTGCAGGACTTAACAAATGTTAATCTCTGATTATTGTTCAGAATTGTTCGATTTAAAAATTATCATACTAACTCCTAACTAATAACAAACAAAGATGATTTCAGATTTGAATCAAATTGTTGATATATAATATATTTATTCATCAAAAAAAATATTGTTGATGTGAATGTAATGATCTTTTCACAGTGATGAGCATATCCACTTCAATAAACCTCTAAGATCTCGCTCATGTAAATGCTTTATAAGAAAATCTAACAAAAACGCATTAAATGTCATAACAATTATCATTTGTATCTGTTTTATTTTTGGATCATTTTTTGAGAAGGATTTTGGAGATTTTTATTAAAATTTTTTCAATCTGCAATATGTATGTATAAAAAAATCATTCAATTTCTTTCCGATGTATAAAAAAAACATTCAAAAGGAAACAATAAACAATACGGAGTAACATTCTTCTTCTCCATTTCTACCATGTATATAACCTATTAACCTGTTCCATTTTATGATTTTATTTAACTTGTACTTTTCTGAGAAATCCATACGGTCATATCATCATGATACTCCACTACCCCATCTATCTTACATATATTGTTTAAGTTACTAATAATTGTGTGTGTGTGTGTCATAAATTATAAATATTGTTCCTTATATACCAAATTAAATTTCATATAAATACATGATGTGACGAGACACCTTAGGATTCAGTCATCTTAACTAGGAGTAATTTTCCTGATCTATCAAGGTTGATATTTATGATTCCTATTTGCCGACATATTCCATATATTAATACACAGATCGACTCACACAATTCCCTGCTGTATACGGATCAAAGACTTCTTAGTTATTTTTGTTTTTTAAATTTCTGGCCGAAATATGGACCAGAAATCTGACTACTCTCAATTTATAGCTCATTAATGATCCTTGTTCACGAAAGTCAAAACTACATTATGAACTTTTTAATGAGGGAGGGTTTATATTGTCAGAGTTCTGCTCGCTAATTGTACATTGATAGAAACATTAATAATTTGTAAATTAATCTTATTATTCCACTGAATTTTTAAATAGGCTGATCACTGATGTAGGTTTTTTGACCAGAAAACTGATGTATTTTTCTTTTTAACCGTGTTCCAAATTTTCTTAGTTAATTATACTACCTTATCAGCATTATCCCTTATATTCATAATAAATTAATTAATATCTATAATGGACGAAACTATCAAAATACGTTAGTTAACATTGAACTCCCAACTTAGAATTATATCCAAAAGTGTCATTTGGTGTTGACAAGTAATAGAAATCAATAAATTTAGTCCTTAATGTAAGACATGATTTATTTTCCTTGAAATTTCAATAAACCAAATAATAAATTAATTTATATATTTATATTTTTTTCTATAAACTAATTTATCTAATATATAAACCGACACACACACCACACACATATATATATATATGATTGAATATAAAGTATATTTGTATTAATTATCTTAAAGTGGATTATCTTCCTCACTGTTTAATAAAATTAACTGAATCTTGTAATAAGCATAATAGGAGTATCGATCTAATGTTAAAAAAAAGTCAGCTCCTCATGGGTCAATTATCAGAGTGGAACCCCGTCTGATAACCAAAGACCAATTAAATGGTTCAAGCGGAGGATTCAATAATTCTGCTGAATGTGAAAAGGGGGTGGGGATGTTTGCTTGTGAGAGAAAAAAGATGTTTGTTTTCCGTGGTGATTAATGACTTTTTCTCGAGAATAACAATTAATAGTTAATGAAAACTGGGAAATTCATAGAACTGCACTTATCTGGGGCAGGTCTTGTTTTGAAGATGCAGTTGAAAATGTTTCACCTGCTCTGCATCTGCATATATGTAATGCTCCAAGGAAAAAGCAACCAACATTTTTCACATTCACAAAGTAAAATTTTAAACCTCCTTATCATTAAATGCTCTTTCTTGTGCTAATTATAAGATCATTTTGACATTTTTAGAGAAATTAAATTATAGCTAGATGCAAAATTGACCCAAAAAGATTATATTAACACTACCTTTAATTTATGTCATGGTTAAAAAGATAAAGGTGGGTCAAGAGACTCAAGACAGCCTTGAAAGTTGAAGTATGGCAGGGCATTGCGGTGGTCGCCGGAAGGTTTGGTGTTTTTGAATAATCCCAAGTGACTCTATGTTCTTTCGATGTTTTCCCCTCACTTCCTCATTAAATTCTGCCCCGTACCATATTAAAATTGCACATCTTTGCTATAAAATGACTTTCATCACAACATACACAAACACACTATCACAACAATGCTTTAATTATATCTATTTCCTCATAAATTAAAAGTGTAGTTAGGAGTATTCTAAGCTGTATAATTAATTTACTGATGCTATGGTGATGATTGATAAGCTTCCAGGATCTCTAATGTGGTGATCATGAGAGCCGTTAGGATTTTTAGTAACTGCTTTTGCTATGGATCCTGTGCGAGTGTCTGAGGGAGATTATTAATACTCCCTCCGATCCCTAATATAAGAGCTAGCCTCCGATCCCTAATTTTTAGTTGATTGTCTGGAGTTAATGTTTTTTTTCCAATATTACCCATATTTATTATGATACTTTTAAGAGAGAGAAATACATAAGCATTAATAAATATGAAAGAGAGTTGTGAGCAAAATACGAAAAAATGCATTTAATGAGGAGAGAATATTAGATAAGCTCTTATATTAGGGACCAAAACCATTCAAATTTTGGGCTCTTATATTAGGGAGTGGAGGGAGTATCTCTATCACTGTGGTCTGGAAATGCGAGTGGCTTGATTTCGAATGTGAGTGTACCTAGCTAGTACACAATTAATAATTAAAATTAAGAGACAGTTTTCAAGGACCAACGTAACTATCATCATACTTTCATTGCATTTATCTCCCTCGTATTCTTGTTAAAATTAAAAGGCGATCTTCTTGAAGAGATGGATTGCGTATATTATAGTAGTTATAATACTGTAATAAACTTAGCTTGATGAAGTAGTCTCTAAATTTTAATTATTTGGTTATTTTATTCCAGATAAATTCTTTATATTTTATATTATTGATCATTTAATTAAGAGAGTTCATAATATTTATCTCTCAATTTCATTCTTGTGATAATTAACATCTAATGTAACTTTTTTTTTTTTTCATTATTCGAAATTTTATCACGTTATAATAGTTGGAGTTAAGTGTCATTCCATAAGTGATATGAAATAGCTGAATGTATGATATGATGAGGACTAAGGGAGTAGTATATATATGATACAGTATGATTATTTTTCAATATCACTTCTAATCAAAATCATTAGAAATTGTAATAAAACTAATTTTTAAATGTAAACATGGCAAAATTAAAACTGAAAATTTATTTCATTTATACTAAGTCAATACATGTCTTAAGCTGTCCTTATAATTACGTATAGGTGAAATAATTATATACTCCTCCAGTCCTAAATATATAAGACCTAGTTGACTTTTTTGGAGAGATTAAAGTTGCGAAATAGATTATTAAATGATGATATATTTGAAATATTTTTAGATTATCCATTAGTTTATAGGTAAAATAAACTAGTTTAAGAGAGAAAAAATTAGGTAAATCAATTTATAATTAAATTATTTTGCTTTTTTAGGATTTTCCAAAAAAGTCAACTAGGTCTTATATTTAGGACCGGAGGGAGTATATCGGAATCAATGCATTCATTCTTTTCCTCCATTCTTTTCCTCCTGTAAGTTCAAATTATAAACATAATTTAACTAGAACACGGAGGCGAAAAATATTACTACCTCTGGTCCTAAATATAGGACCTAATTGACTTTTTTTGGAGAGATTAAAGTTGCGAAATATGTTATTAAATGATGACATATTTGATATATTTTTAGATTATCCATTAGTTTATAGGTAAAATAAACTAGTTTAAGGGAAAAATTAGGTAAATCAATTTATAATTAACTTATTTTGCTTTTCTAAGGATTTTCCAGAAAAAGTTAATTAGATCTTATATTTAGGACAGGAGGGAGTAATATATTATCAATTATCAATATCAATTTGAAGGAAGCTGCGTCAATAACAAAAATATAGTTAAATGGAGGTTGATTATATACTCCCTCCAGTCGGAAATATTAATGATAATATGGCAAGTATTTTTGTCCAACATTTAAGAGGTAATATGGAAAAGTTAGTGTAATAAATGTATGTAATAAAAAAAAGTGTAATAAATTTATATTTTCCATTTCTACCCCTGTAAATTTAATAATGAAAAGAGGAGAGATATACTATATGCAAAACAATTGAATAAAGGTGAACATGGAAAACTTTTTATTAAATCTACCTATAATAAAGTATTCCAATATGTGTTTATGGTATGTGTAAAAAAGTTGATCATCTCTTATATTTTGAACCAGAGGGAGTAGTTACAAAAGTTTAATTTAATGGATAAAAACTAGCTAGAAAGAATAATAAATATTCTTATATTACGCCTCAAGTTCCCAAATATAAGACATACCTAGTGTAATTAGATTAAATTTGTCAATTAAATGAGTTAAAAATTACATGATGATACTACAAAACACTATTCTAACCTGCTACCTTTGTTCATATACCCTCATTTCTTATTTTTTTTAAATACTGAGGGGTGTTAAAAATAATAATTTGGGGAATTTTTGAGAAAAGTACAAGATATCTTATATTTAAGAATAAGTTAACCTTGTAATAAAAAAAAGAATAAGTTAACCTCGTCAAATAAATTCTATTTTGAGAGAGAGAGAGAGAGAGGGAGAGAGTATTGAATTGAACTTATATTTTAAAATTAATCAAACTAACCAGATAAAATTATCTATAAAAATGATATATATTATTCCGGATGAGATAAGGAGTATGTCTATACAACTTCGTACACATAGATTTAGTCGACAATAGTTAGGCAAGATTTTTTGCTTCAAGAAAAATTAGGCAAGCTTTTATGGTACATGCATGTGAGCTGTAACTAGTTAATTAATTAATAAATATGTTACACACTAATCCATCTTATGTACCTACGCTGCCGCCTTCTTTCGTGTTCTTTGAAAAAGGTTCCCTATAATGCCAAAAAAGGCTCCTCACTTTGAGAAGGTATTGAATGCTAAATCTTACCCCAAACTACGGCATGTAAGGTAATTTGCCAAGATTTTTAGGAGTAATTTTTAAGGTGTATATTGTATAAAGTATGGATTGCCACAATATCATCATGAGTTGTAGTGTTACGTTGTACAATATAAAACCAAAAAGAATTATGAAATTTGAAATACATTACCATAAAACTTCCATGTATTGAAATATGGAATTGTCCTTATGACTGAACTATATAATATTTATAAACTAATGATCAAACTTACCATTACCTTACTTGGTTAGTTTAAATAGCCCCAGACTGTGGAACAGAGAAGTATCCCGGACCTACACTGAGATATTGACGACGACTGCTACTTAATAAAACTAACCAACAAGGATTACAAAACTAACCAACAAGGATTACAAAACAAGATTACAAATCTTTCCCATCATGCAAATGAGAACGAAACAGATTTCAGAAAACCAAACACGCAATTAGTTCCTTTAAATTGGTTAAATGAAAATAAATTTTAGAAAAGAACACAACAAAAAAAATTCAGAAGCAATCAGAACCCAACATGCAATATTTACAATTGGGCCTAAACAATAAAACTCTTACTTTTTATTAAAAGAATTAAAAAAACAAGAGACAATATTAAAATCCAAGACGGGAACGAGATTCTTGGGGCCTATCCCGGATCCCTTCCCGTTCCTGGTCCCCGGGAAATTTCCCACCTTTGTCCGGGACGGGAAATTCCCGGTCCCATTTGCCGGGAATGGGATATGATAGACACCCCTAGATGGATGCACTACAAAAAAAACGGGTCATTCCGGCGCACGCTTACCGGCGTTTTGGTCCTAAACGCCTATATGAGACACATACCGGCGTTTTGGACCAAAACGCCTATATGCAAACGCCGATAAATTTGGCGCGAGCTTCCCGCCATATTTTCCGCGTTTCCATATCGGCGTTTTGGGGTATAGGAAACGCCGATATGGTTTTTAAATATAAAAAAAGGGGCTGGCTGGTTTTTTAATTTTTTTTTTCAAAAAACCGCACATCGGCGGTTTGGAAAACGCCTATGTGCGATTAAAAATAATATTTTAATCGCACATAGGCGTTTGCCAAAACGCCTATGTGCGTAACGTGCATTAAAAATGCACTTAATGCGCAGACCGGCGTTTTGCAAAACGCCTATCTGCGCATTAAGTGCATTTTTAATGCACTTAATGCATATAGGCGTTTCGCAAAACGCCTATATGCGATTAAAATATCATTTAATCGCATATAGGCGTTTTGCCAAACGCCTGTATGCGATTAAATTAATACTTTAATCGCCTACAGGCGTTTCCAAAAACGCCTGTATGGTGTCCCAAACCGCCGATATGTGAACGCCTATAAAAGAACCGCTGATGTTCATTTTGGCGTTTTCGAAACGTGAAAAAGTGTAAGGGTCCCACAGAAATTATCTTTTTTCTTTATCTTTTCCTATAAATATTCCTCTTCGATAGATCATGTCTCGTCGTACCGGTAAAGCTCCAATAGACCCCGAAGAGCAGCAGCGATTGCGAGATGAACAACAGCGATTGTCGGACGAAGCAGAAGCCAGGCGTATAGAAAAGCGCCGGTTACAGATTGAGCAGGAGCCTAATCCGCCAGAGGTGTTGCAGTACGCCAGGCCCCCTGTTGTGAGCCCTCTTCAGGCGCCACCTTGGACTCCTTTCGGGTTTGATGGTAACCCGGAAGTCACGCAGGACGAGGTCTGGAGAGACTTGAACGTCGACATCAGCTACGAAGAGATGCAGCAGATTTTGAATGAGGATAGGGAGAGGGCAGAGAGGGAGAGGGCGGAGAGGGAGGAGGGGGACATCCCGGTGCCGGAAATTATGATCAAAATGCAGCGCGGGAGGAAGTTTTCGAGTACTGGTCAACTGGTGGATGTCAGAGGTAATTGAATTTGATATTAATTAATAGTTACAAATTTAATTTCTACAATATATATTATCTAATATATTTTTCTTACCTACAGATACCACTGGCACTGTCACCAGGAGGAGGCTGACGGCGAAGCAGGCGCATGCGCTTCCGCCGAATGAGAAGATTGAGCTGCCATATTATAGCACCACCGGGCAGCCAACAACGGATGCTGCCATTCTATTCCGCCGCCATTGTCGACTCCTCGGCAAGGACTTCCGGCGCTTCCCGATCGACCCGACCAGCTGGAGGAAAGTTCCGGATAGCCGGAAAGAGGAGGCTTGGGAGATTATTAAAGAGCCGGCAAGAAATCTCTGGCCACCTCAGTGCGTAAGTACTCCGCGACTGGTCCGTCCACCACTTCATCCCCGCCAGCGCCTGCTGCTTCCTGCATACCAAATGCTTCCCTCACAGTGTTGTTACCCGGATTTGTTGGCTGGCCGCCTCCTTCACCGTCATCGTCATTGTCTTCGCCTTGCATTCGACCAACGTGAGAACTTGAACCGACTTCTAGATCACCGGTAGTGTCGTGTAATCCATCCTCTCCATGAAACGCCCAAGTGATATAATATCTGGGAAACTGCTTATCTAGACAATGAATAACTACCTCATCTCGAGTCTTCCATTTGTCGAACTTACACTTTTCACACGGACACCGTATCTTACCCCGAACACTACTGTGCATAAAAGCATAATCCAGAAATTGATTCAACCCCACCAAGTATTGCGGAGACGATCTGGGTAAAGAGATCCACGATTTATCCAACATTATTGCTTTTGCTGTTTCACAACAAAACGACAGATATATGTAAGAATGAGAGGTTTGAGAAAGAATGTGGCAACTGACTAATGCTCTAGACGCATATTTATAACCAATATATCTTACTTTTTCGCGTTTAAGAAATGTAGGTTGTCTGAGGAGTTTTTTTTTTTAAAAAAAAGCCGTACCGGCGGTTTGCAACACGCCCATATGCATTTTAAGATTAAATAATGCATATAGGCGTTTCCATGAAACGCCTATATGCATTATTTTAATTAACATAATGCCTATAGGCGTTTCAGGGAAACGCCTATATGCATTGTTTTAATTAAAATAATGCATATAGGCGTTTCATGGAAACGCCTATATGCATTGTTTTAATTAAAAAAATGCATATAGGCGTTTCATGGAAACGCCTATATGCATTATTTTAATGTAAACATGCATATAGGCGTTTTTGAAAACTCCTATATGCAATATTATATAAAAAATAATGCATATAGGCGTTTCCCTTAAACGCCTATATGCATTAGAACGCATATAGGCGTTTTAGAAAACGCCTATATGCGTTATTTTAATATAATTATTGCATATAGGCGTTTGTTAAAACGCCTATATGCACCTCCGTTCCCTATAAATAGCACATTCCTCCTTCAGCGAAATTGCTTATTTTCTCGTTTTCTTCTATTTTTCTTCTCTTCGTCTCTCTTTCATGTTGCTGTTGCTTTGTTTATTTGCCTTGTTGCTTTGTTTTTTTGCCTAGTATTGCTGATATTGTTTTTTATTTCGTGTTTTATGGTGATATTTCATTTTATCATGTTAACATGATTTTATTGCTTTTCTTTCACATATTGCTTGTTGTTTTGATTTTATATATTTGGGTATCTTGTTTTATGAATTACTCTTGTTATTTCATATATAATATTCTATATGTGTATGTAAGTTTGGGATTATCATATTATTCCTTATATATGAACATTTTTCTTCCTGGTTCTAAACAATCAGGAAGAAAAATGTTTTTTATTTTTTTTTTTGGAATACTCATACCGGCGTTTTGGAAAGCGCCGGTATGAAATATTATTTTATAATACCGCACATAGGCGTTTTAGAAAACGCCGATGTGCGGTATAATAAACAATATTATTTTGTTACCGGCGTTTCGACAGAACGCCAATGTGCATGAATTCGAAAAAGTTTTTCTATGTCGCACATAGGCGTTTTGCCAAACGCCGGTGTGCGTGACTAAAAAAAAATTAATTATTCCGCGTATAGGCGTTTTAGTATCCGCCTATATGAGGTAATAATAAAATAATACGCGCATAGGCGTGTTGCAAAACGCCGGTATGAGGTAATATTATATTATTTGTTTTAACCCTCATACCGGCGTTTCTCCCATCGCCTAGGCGTTTTGAAAAACGCCGAAATGTAGCATTCCCACGGCACATGTTTAGGCGTTTTACCAAAACGCCGTAGCGCGATTTCGCCGGAAAATTCCGCCGATTCGAGGCCCTATAAAACGCCGATATGGGCCCCGTTTTTTGTAGTGATATTAGGACCAATAATGTATTATTCCATCAACTTCTAAATATAAGACATATTTACTTAATTTGAATATCATAAAAGTGTTATTAGTTAAACTAGTTAAAAAGCATATATTACCAAAATAGTCAAACCACATTCATTTATTCCTACCATATCTCTTTTGCTTGTAAATTGTTGAGGAATATCATTATGGATAACTTGAGGAAATTGTGAAGAAAAATATAGAAAGACATCATATTATTTTTAGGAATAAATACACCTCATCAAATAGGTATTTCTTTGTCTATCAAAAAAAAAAGGTATTTCTTTTAGAAACATATAAGTATTACTGTAATTGTTTTCAAGAATTTATCTGGGGTGTCGTGTTTCATCCCTTTATGTGTGCTCTTATGATAAATTAGTTCATTTTTTGATACTAACTACAATGAAAGCAAGAAGCTTTAAGTCATCCATAAAGATGATTATTATAAATATTTATCCTTTTTTTTATGTTGTCACACTATTAATCATATCTGCATGATTGCATCCTCATCTGGATTACCAACCATTCCCCCCACTTTATACTTATGTGATATCTTTAAAGTTTAACATTATTCTTTGTCATACTATATTGGTTTTTTCGCAATGTCATGAAATTTTAAATTTGTCTTATTGATTATCTAGCCTCTAATTAAAAATAATTTTTACCAGATTTTCTTCACTTGAGTAACATAGCTGAATTCTATGATTAATATCTTCATCAATATCACCATTGTTTTGTATAATTGATCTCAAATATCAAAACATTGTTATATGTGTGAGATGATAATAAGATCTCCCACTTAACTTATTAAAAAACAATTATATTTTGTTTTTTAATTAAAATTGCATTGTATCTATTTCTATCTTTCTCATCCCACATGTTGTAATTTAACGTTGCAAATCTAACATTATATAATCTTTTCATAGTTTTATACGCGCGTGTGTGTAGAAATTATTAAAATTTGTTGGAAATAGTTTAGAACCAATGTAAAAAATAAAATGTTGTTATAGAATTTGTGCATACATGATGATGTATTTAACTCTGCTTGGTGCTTCATTTAGTCTTGGGCCACATTAGGGTCTCACTCAATAACTTCAGTTTAGATTTGCAATGATTAAATCCAATGCGATAATCGCATTTTAAGCGTCAATCATAGTCAATTCAATACCAATCAAATTCCGATTCAGGATGATAATTAATTTTCAAAGAGAAAGTGAGCAATCACCAATCATCAATAGTCATGCTTCAGATCTTTCCATATCTAATGATTTTGTGGTTAAAGAAATGGATGGAACAATGGAACTTAATCATGAGGGTTGGTTAGGACATGATCCATCAATTCTCTGTATGTTTCTAATATTTATTCATTTTTTTCAAAACATTTGAAAGAGTCATCCTTTCAAATGTATATGCCATATATTATTAGTTGAAAGAGTCATCCTTTCTTTTTCTTTTTAATTGAAAGAGTATGCATTTCTAAATGTATTCAACTAACTGGTTATTCATTGCATCCATGGATTATTAGTTGACAAAGTCAGATTTCTACACAAAACATTAATTTTTAAATGATTAATATTGATGCATACTAATTAAACGATAAAATATGAAGAAACTTGTGCTCATCACAAGGGGATGATGTGAAGATTTTGGAGGCTCATATGATAGGAATATATGAAAGCTGGAGCTGAATTACATTATTATGTATGAAAGCAACAAGATCAAAATGAATTTTTTAAGAAAATAACTTGAAAAAAAAAGAATCCCCCTTTAAGCATCCCATGCTACCTAACTCCTTCAAGTTTCTTTCTTCTCCTTTTACCCCCAAAACCCCATGTTTGTATCACCACACATCACGCAAATACCTACCAGTCATTTGCAGGTCCTTCACAAAGCCCTCAGCCTTGGAACCTTCCAGAGAACCCTGACAAATTCACCAGCCAAACAATGCAAACATAATAACAGCATTAGTACAATACAACAAGGCCTGAGGGACAATTAATAAGAATGTTATCAGATTAGATGCCCCATTACATGATTATTAGTTAGTTAGAGAAGTCTATTAGTATGGGTTGAGGATTAGTGAATGTATTGGGCTGTCTTGTGAAATCAAATACATTGTTGTTTACCAAGGGCCTTATTAACCTAGTGGTACGATATCTCTCTCCCTGATAAATGGGAGGTTGCTATTTATTTCTAATCCAACGTGCATTGATGCATGTATTGAAGAAACTTAACACTCAACCTGGTGGTTGGTGTGAGTGGTAAGTACTCTCGTCCCTTAAACAAATGGTTGAGGGTTCGACCCCTAACTCTTGCGAATGGAGCAAATTCACAGGCCAACTGTCTACCCCCTATATGAGACTTCAGAACAACGAGGGATTAGTCTCACTTGACACCCTATATGAGACTTCAGAACAACGAGGGATTAATCTCACTTGACACGCGGGTAGAGATACCCTTAGGTAACAAAAAAAATAAATAAAGAAACTAACACTCGGTGTTTCAAATCAGCATATTTTACTATAAACATATACCTGTTCTTGTGCAATTGTGTGGAGAGTGCGGTGTACATCCTTAGCCATGCCTTTGGCATCACCACAAACATAAATATAAGCACCTTGAGATAGCATGTTCCAAATATCTGAAGCCTGAACAATGGAGTAAAGTATTGATGATTCAGAGAGTGGTTAAAAAATGAATTATGAGGGAAACAATATGATGAGGGTTTAAAATATACCTTTTCCATCATTTTATGCTGCACATATTCCTTGTTTGGCCCTTCACGTGAGAAGGCGACAACGAGCTCAGAAAGTGAACCGCTATTGACAAAATGGTTCATCTCATCTTCATAGATGAAGTCCTATTAAGAATATGCACACATTAAAATTTAATAACCCAAAAGAGAGTAGCAAAAAGAGCATAAATTTATGAAGTTCACTTTCCTACTTTATCATTCATTCTTTCTCTGCATGAAATATTTGCTGTCACAACAAAGTGACTAGAGAAGATTTGAATGTTGGCAATGACATATATGCAAAGTTGTAAAAAAGCATGAGGGAGAGAAGATAACTTACCAGTTTCCGGTTTCGGCATCCGAAGAAAAAAACAGAAGGACCAAGTTCCACTCCCTCTTGTTTAAGAGCTAACCTATCCTGCAAGAAACCTCTGAAAGGAGCCAATCCAGTACCAGGACCAATCATGATTATAGGCACTTTAGAATCTGCAGGCAGTCTGAAATTAGACTGCCTAACAAATATAGGAGCCCAACTGCAATTCTGGCTTTCCTCCTTTGGCACTGAGCTCTGGACAACAAAAGGAAATCATATACAAAATTTCAGTTTATTATTGTCATAGAAAGTGATATAGTGAGAACTTCATAATATCATATTCAAGTGGCCTTTATTAAGGGAAGGTAGTAAAATATAAGCACACCTTCATCCATGTTGAAGCAACTCCTTTATGCATCCTTCCAGTGGGCATTCTATCATAGACTAATGCACAAGTAACATGGATTGTGGAGGGAGCGATCCTGTGAATAATTTTGCATATGGTTATCACTTATCAGTAAGTGCAACTGACAATTTCAGGATAAAGTTACAAATCAAAGCTTAATTTCACCTGAAGCTTGTAGAATGCTTAATATAATTGTAGTTACAGAAACTAACCTTGGAGATGATGAGATAGAATAATATCTCGGCTGAAGGCGAGGAGCAATTGCTGCGAAAAAGACACCAAGTGAGGGTTTGGCAGATGGAAATGCAGCCATGACCTCGAGGAGACTTCTTTGGCTGGCAACCACCCACTCTGCATATTCATCCTGTACAGGCAACAAAGACCAAAATAATATCCAAATTAGAGTTAGAAATATAAGCACATACATAGTGATAATTCAACTAATACAAAGTGTTACAACCTTTCCAGCTGGAAAGGCAAGATGTTTAAGTCGATCGGCCTCAGATGGATCAGCAGCATGCGCAGCTAAGGCGAGTAAAGCAGACTGAAGGCACACGAGTAACTAGTTAGTAACATAAAAAACATTTATACTTTGAGAGACATAACTCCTCTCACATTTTTATCGCTTATATTATAAGGTCACTTAAGATAAGGTAATCCAAACACCCAAACAAGTGAAAAGTTGTATAAGGTGTAATTGGTGGCACATCAAACTCAAAAAGCACCTTTTTGGGTGAACTCAAAAGATCTGCATATCGAGACAGCGCTGTTCTTAAAGTGCAAGGAGGGAAGGGAGGTGGCAATGAGCCTTCGAGTGGTGTCCCGTCTTCTTTTGTGTTATGGATGGAAAAGTAGATATCTGGTGACAAACCAAGTAATCCTAATGCTTCTTCCACAGTTTCAGATAAATTCTCACAGTATACACCTACATGATCACCTGTTTCATATCTATGAAACAGCACATTGCACAAGAATACAAGTCAGTACATGGGCATATAAACAAGCTTTTTTTCTTTACTATATTCCACAAACAATTAGATATTTACCTGATTCCTGTGCCAGAAATATCGAATTCTAGATGAGTGCATGATCGATCTGACGCTGGAGTATGAAGCTCTTTTCTCACAGCCACATTTGATCTTCATGGGGAGAAAGTAATTACATATCAACTTAAAGTAAGACACAACTCTAAGTTACAGCTGAAAAAAATTCTACTCAAACATAGTACATATATACACCTGCAGGGATGTTGAGCATCAACAACAGCATGGCCATTTGCATTATAATTCATCTTCTCCTCGGAAGGTACATTTTCAGGATCATGAATCTCGACCCGATACTCCAATATGGTAGCAGCATAAGGGGTAGAAGCAGTTTTACCATCCTCATTCCCAAGCAACTGATCCAATTCTGGCCAGACCAATTCCCTCCTGCAATAATAGTGATTATTAAGGAAGAACATTTCTGTACATCAAAAAGTAGGACTCAAAACTTAAAACATTTCAATACCATGCATTGAAGTCATCCTCTATGCATTTATCATCATCACCAAGACCCGTTGGGACCAAACGCTTCGCGCCTGTAATGGAAAAATACTAGAGTAAAACATGCCTGAAGTACAAGGAACAGTGATAACCCCACATATCAACAGAGTGTTTCTTTACAGAAATAAAGGTATACGACAACTGCATTTATTCATATTCTTGCCTAAATAGGATTGATTCGACTAATCAGAATGATTTGTGTTTTAAGGAAAGTTAAATAGTTGCCGGACAAATTTCTCATACAGCAAAATGAATCAATTAGAATACCTTGCTCAGCAAGCTTCTCATCCACCACCTTAGCTATCTGTTATAATGTGAATAAGCATAAGGCCAAGATGTTAGCAATGATTGAATATATAAAAGCAAATTAAAGCAGAAAGGAAACTTGAAAGAACAAGTCCACTCTAAACCCAAACCTTGTTGAAGTGTTCATATTGCCTATTCCCGAGGCCAAACACAGCATACTGAAGATTTTGAAGCCATTCTCCCTTATCTTGTACCTAAAATTTTAGCCAAGAGAAAAAAGAAAAAGAAAATCAAGATATAATCCAACCTTACTGCAGCTAATCAATGATCCATCTATTCCATTAAGAGAAAATTCAATTCAAATTTACCTCCATAAACCATTTATAAAATCTTGCAGCATTGTCCGTTGGTTCACCATCCCCATATCTGTATACCATCACCAACAGGTCAGGTCAAATCACCAACAGCAGAATGTAGCAGAAAGCAATTTGAAGAGAAAAAGGGGTTGGCACAGTGTTGGTTAATTTGCTCTTATTTAGAATTTGGTCTTTGTAACTTCAAACCATAGCTTTTGATCTTTGTATCCAAAACTTCAATTGTGATATTTTGATAAAAGTTTTGAACCCTTTTTCTCTTGAAGATCAAAATCTATATTTTGAAACCAAAATCAAAGGGAGGGCAATGACATAGACCAAACATTAGATTAAACTAAAAGAAAAACAAGGAAAACTTACGTGGCCAAGAAAAATAGTGCCAATTTCTCATTTTTAAACTTCTCTTCAAACTCATCATCATCACCTGCATATTCATCCTGCTCAATACCACACCCAGAAAATCAGCATCAACACATGCAAACACAACACTAAAAAACCCATATAACAACAAGCCAAAAACAAAAACAAAAACATTTTTTTAATCACAAAAACCAGATTACTACCAAATCCACAACTTTAAACGTCGCCTTCTCATATCTCACTTTTGCTTCATTCACCAATGCCTGCCCAAAAACAAACACAACTTCTCAGCACAACCCAACTCAAAACAAACATCCAAAAATCACATCACACAAACAAAATTTAGCAACAAGCCTACCTTAGCAAAGCCTTCAGCTGTACCAGTTTGTGTACCAAAAAAGACAGCAACTTTTGTCTTCCCATCATCCACCTCAGTTTTAGATGGCTCAACATCCAACAGCTTAGGTGGCACAAACACTTGAGGCTTCTTTGCACCATGTGATCTCCGCCACATCAAAATCACCACACAACCAATCAAAATGGCCATAGAAGTTGTCAAAACCATCAAATAATTCTTATTCTGCATAACCATAGATACCACCTCCCCTGAAGTTTCCAACTTTCCATCCATAATTGCTGATATGATATCCATAGCTTTTGGTTCCATGTTATTTTTCACTTTTCTTCAATGAAACTGAAAGTTTTTTAGAATTTGAGAGAAAAATATGAGCCCCAGATGAATTATGAGACTTATAAAGAAGAGAAGTTTATTAAATGAGAGGGAAAGAAAGAAAGAAAATGAATTAAAGGGTGCAACAAAAACAACGCCTACCAAACCAGACTAGTCAAACCACCTAACGAATGCACCTATTTAAACCTTTCCACTTTATGTCCCACACGGTCACACCTTTCCATATATTTCTTAATATGAAATGAGAAAAAGATTGAATCTATCTAGAAGTTTTGATTGAATTGGAAGTATTAAAAGCTGTCAACAGGATCCAAGTATCCATTATTTTTCATCATCCTTATGTTGTTGTTTAAATGTACTTTTCTTCTATCATGTCAGAGGACAAAAGATGAAGAGAAGTTTCTATGTTTTATGTTTTTGCTTGAGAGTCAACCGATTCTGATGAATGTTTTAAGATTTTTTTGGGAATTGTATATATAAAGATGTGAATTGCTTTTTTTTGTTACATGACGTACAAAGAATTTGGCAAATGCATGACGTGAGTACTTATATACTCTACGTAAAATGATTTAAAGAAATTAAGTAATGTATGAATTATTTTAAGTTCCTTTATTGAAAATGAAGCATAACCGAAAATGGGAGCCGAATTAATTTAAGGAAAAGATATGTTCTAGAAAACTTGGGCAATTGGTGCGTGGAAATATGGTATCCTCATATATACAGCTGGCCTAATTATGATGGTAAGAAAATACTTTAGTCATATATTATATGAAACTAATTGCAATTAAATTATTTACTTGTTTATGAATTTAAGAGTAGGGATTTAATAAGAAACAATGAATCTCTATTTCATTTCAAATTATTTATCTTGCTCTCTCTTTCCCTTATCTACATGTCTCACTTGGTTCGTCAAATAAAAACGTAAATCTATCACGTGGCCAATTACAAGCCATATTTTAAGCTTAGTCCAGCTTGTTCACAAGCCTGTTGACGCTTGTCAAATTTTTGTTGGCAGATATACAACAATGAAATATTCATTACCTTTATTAAAGTACATAGATCCATTAGCTTATAACAATGAAATCACATTGAGAACGTTTTGTTTAAGTATATATTGTGAATAATTAACATAAAAATTAAGCGACAAAATTTGATTTGTGAATTAAACTGAAATGACTTAAGCAGATGATCTAATTTTTGTCCAATTATTTTTTTTTCTTAAAATTAATTAAAGTAACCAATAGTATTGTGCCTATACGAAGAAGCTAAACCTTCATAACGTATGTTCCTTGAACAAGTTTGTCGTGAATAGGAGGATGCATGAGGTTAGATAAACATTTACAAAATATTATTATTGCAGTATTAATAAAATATAAATAAATAAACTCAACTTTTAACTATTGCAATGATGATATATATATTTTTATTTTAAATTTAGAAAGAAAATATCAAAAAATAGTTTGAAATGGCAAGCCAACTAACTCACTCTTAAGGATTAGGATTGAGATTTTCCCAACCCTCAAAAACTATGTAACTCGTAATAGACCAACTTGCAACCTATACTAGCCCAAATTCCCTTCTCTATTTATAGTGACATAATCAATTTATGTTTGGTCCATTTTGTTAATTTACTACTATAACTTTTGAATGATTTAATTAGTATTATATATATATATATATACACACACACACACACACACACATAATTTAAAATAAGGGGGGAAGATGGATGTAAGGTACTATGAATCATACAGATACTTACTCTCAGTGCCACTGACAAGGTATGAATCTCTAGAAAAAAAAATTTGGGCAAACTTTACTCTCAGTGCCACTGACAAGGTATGAATCTCTTGAAAAAAAATTGGGCAAACAGGAAGAGTCTAATATTCTAGATATAATAAACAAAATCATCTTTTCCATTTTTAAAACGAGGACGCCACTATGGGAAAGACGGCGATTATTATAAAAATAATGATTAACGAACTGGTCAAAGTGAATGTGACCACCCATGACCCATATTTTTTTCATTTTGAAATCGAAACAAATGTATGTTCGGCAAACAAATGAATGTTCTGGATCTAAGTGATATTGGTCAATTCATCAATATGCTAATCTATTAAAAATCATAAATACAAACGGCCAGGCTTGGCTTTTTCTTCTTTAGACTGCATCAGCAATGACCTTCTCAACACTCAACAGAATTAGAAAAATATGATCGCGCCTCATTTAACTTTATTATACGCATTTTGAAAGCTCATTTCATGACCATCACATCACAAAATAAAAAGAAGAAAAACTAATGAGATCCCCAATTATTATGGTCCTGATTGGAAGATGTAGGAAAAATGTATGTATAGTAAATTGCAACAAATGTTCATAATTTATTATTCTTCTACTCTTATATTTGTTGTATTTGCTGAAGACCGACCTGCATGTTTCATCCTCTTTGGCATAATTTGACGGAAGTTGTGAACGCTGGCTAGTTTCTGTTTTGTATTTTTCATCCTCAATATTTACTTCTGTTAATGTAGACATATCCTTGTACATGGCATTTGACAAATAAACTTCCACTTTTCACTGAAAAGAATAGCCATCGATAAAATGGCTTTTTTTTTTAAAATAAATAAATAAATAAGAGGCCTTCTTTGAGGTTCAAAACAGATACCTTTTAACAATGCATTCGATGTGATGATCATAGGCCCAACAAGTGGCCCAGAGAGCTGTGTGAAACTGTACTAATGGTTTGGGGCAGATTTTTTTTTTTGACCATAGGGGCAGATTGAAAGTTAGGTGATCTAAACTGCTGCTATTACATTATGTATCGTTATGAAATCAAGAATTTTTACTAACACAGTTGAATTTTTACTAACACAGAGTTTGGTGGAGTGATTTTTTCATCTCATAATGTAACAACCTGAGGTTAAGATCTCATTGAAAGATGTGCCCATGCATGTTTATTTTCTTATAATGTATAGAACATGATTGTCTCTAATTGAAGGATACTTATATTCAGCAAAAACAAAAAAACGTTTAATTAATGAAAAAACACCCTCAATCTAAAATAACTTTAACCTCTAGTTGAGTATGGCAATGATTGAATTTAAGACCATTAGATAGATATATCAACAACAACTTTAATCATATCAAGTTGTAGAGAAAAAATAAAACCAAAAATAAGGTATATAAGGAAACATGATGAAAGAAAGATCTTTCCAATTGTGAAACAATGAGTAAAAATAAGAAATAAAAAGAGAAAAAAGAAAGCGAAAATTACAACCAAGTCTCAAATAAGTGAATTAATTACAACAAAGTCACAAAAATCATCAAATTATATTGAAGTCCTTTGGGATCTAGGCAATATTAAACAACTCCTCGTTGAAAATGCACTTAATTGTCCAGATTTTTTATGTAGAGTAATTTTATAGTTTTTCGCTTGAGGTGGTTTGGGCATGTTTAAAGAAGAAAATTAGATGAGTCAGCAAGAATGGTTGATCAAATGATTTGAAACCCTTATAAAAGAGGGGGAGAGAAACTAAAGAGAACTCTTAAAGAAATTATTTAACGAGATCTTTTGATCAATGATTTATCTCTAAGCATGATTATTAGTCGAACATAATGACGTCGTGTGATCCATGTAACCGACCCTACCTAATTGGGATAAAACTTTGTTGTTGTTGTTGTAATCTTACAGTTTTTATGGATGCTGGGAGAGAATAAGATAGTTGGAAATGGGGAAAGTGTGATTCAATCACCACAATTTTTTGTAAATGGACTGAAATTATCAACTTTCTAATGCATGTCATAGAATGAAATTTATTTGTAAACATATTCCAAACCTTCTCTTCTTAAATTATTCTGAAGGAATATTTGCCCATCTTTAACAGTAATATGTCATGTTTTATCAGTTTGTTCCAATGGAAATCAGTGGAGTATGTACTATGTCACTTTTGTCTATTCTTTCATGGGTTAAATATCATTTTGACATACAAACTATTTCTGATGGGTCAATTTAGCGGACAAACAATAAAATGACTCAATTTGGCATACAAACAAAAAAAAGGTCCAATCCGGCCCACTCTATTAAAAATGATGTAACTTTGTTTAGAGAAATTTTTGCTTGAAGTTGGTGCACCATGTCATTTGTGTCTAATTAATCATAAGTAAAAACATATGTTATGACGTGTAATTTTTAATTTGATGTGACACCCTAAAAAACTCAATTAACTTGAAAAAAAATTTTATTTACATTGTAAAATAAAAAATATTGAAAACATGATATTTCAATTCTTTTATTGGTTAGATCCTATTTGTAGGGTGTCAAGTCAAATTAAAAATTACACGTTATAACGTATGTGTCTACTTGTGATTGGTTAGACCACAAATGACGTGATATACTAGGTTCATACAAGAATTAATTTGGGAAAATTAATTTGTAATCTCTCATAAAGGACTTAATATACTTCAAATAAAGGAATTAATTTGTAATCTCTCATAAAGGAATTAATTTGGGAAAATACTAAATTGCCCCTACTTCCCTGCCCAAGAACTTGTTATACGTGCGCATGACCTTATCATTCCTGCCCATGACCTCGTCAATGCTTGTCCATTAACTTGTCATAGAGTGGGCAATGACCTTGTTAGATTTGTCCATGATCTTGTTATACGTGCACATGACTTTGTCATTCCTTGCCCATGACCTTGTTATATGCGCGTATGACTATGTCATTCCCTGCTCATGACCTTGTCACATAGAGATGCAATATGGTCTTTTTGTTTTTGAAGTATATTGAAGTAAGGCCTCTATGGACCCTACTTTAATATGTGGAGTTTATGAGACTTTTCTACTATTAACTGGGTGACTACAAATTAATTTTCCCAATTATTTCTACTCCGTTTAGAAGTGCCGGCTTAGCTCAATGTTAAACTCAACTTTCTGTGTGGGTATAAGGTCGTGAGTTCGAATAAGCCACTTTGTAAAAAGCCTAGGTTAGACTGCCTAACCTAGTATATTCCCTTCCCGAGAACCCTCACCAAAATGGATACTAGAAGTCTAGAACTAGGTTCACCCTTTTTAATTTTTACTCCGTTGAAAACCTAATTTTTGTCCCCTATAATTTGTGCCACATCATCTTTCCTTATGCATATGTGGCTTTTTGAAGAAACAAAGTCTGAAAACACCACAAACATGAAAAACAAAAAAAAAAACCCTTGAAACCCTAAAAAAGAAATCGATTCTCAGAAAAACGAAAAGGAAGACAAAATCTGAAATTTGAAGCATCGAAGGTAAAAGCATGGCGTCCTCATCCTCCTCATTTTCGTCTTCCTTCCTATTCAAAGTCGTGATTTTTCATTTGCTTCTCTTTTCAAACTTAGTTTCTATTTGTTTTGATGGGTTTTCTGATTTAGTGGATGTGGTTGTGAGATTTAGATCCATCACCATACTAACATCGTCAAATTTCATATCTGTTTCCATTAAATTCATTTTCATATCTGTTTGCACTAAATTCATTGGTGGAGGGTTTGGACTTCTTGTTTAGTTTGGATCAATTTCGAGAATCCACCCTCCTTTTCTTCATTAAGGTGGACGTTTTCATTCTATTTCATTTTCAATTCAGATTAGGTGTTTTGATTGTTAAAAACAATATGCAGTGACTTATTATTCTGTTTCATTGTCATTAAAAAATAAAAAAAGAACAATTTTGGAAGAGTCATGTCATTAAAAAAGGCACCCTCACCTGCCACATGTCAATGAAAATGCTTACATGGCACAAAACTTGATGATGGTGTTAAAGAGTGATGATGGATGGTGTTGGCCAGATTGGACCTTTTATTTTGTTTGTACGCCAAATTGAGTCATTTTATTGTTTGTATGCCAAATTGACTGATTGGAAATAGTTTGTATGTCGAAATGATATTTGACCCTTTTTTCATTTCAGAAGTAGGAAAGCTTGGTGGCTGATGCAGTGCAATGATTGTGAATTTGCTGAAAACTACCTTGCAGATTGTACCTTTGTTGTGGCTCACATTTGTAGAATTTTTGGGGAAACGGACTTGTATTTATTTTCTTAATGTAAAATAAGCCTAGGCATTTCTCTGGGCCTTGTATAGCTAAATAAACATGAATAATACCAACCGTAGTACATCACCTCAAACTTTGACTCCAGAAAAACCAAATCATAGATGGCCTCTTATTCCTCTTTCTGTCCTCATTATTTTGCTTTCTTTCCTGATGTTTTATTACTACTCTTTGTCTCTGACCACCAATGCTCAATTTCCTGTATCATATGAAACAATGAAATCAAATTTGAATCAATGTTCCAGCCAAGTACTAACCTTAGGTGAGAAATTCTTGTGGTACGCACCTCACAGTGGGTTCAATAATCAGCTCTTGGAGTTTAAGAATGCTATTTTGATGGCGGGAATTTTAAATCGAACATTGATTGTTCCTCCAATTCTGGATCACCATGCTGTTGCTCTTGGTAGCTGTCCCAAGTTCAGGGTTTTGGACCCCAAGGATCTCCGGATTTCTGTTTGGGATCACTTGATTGAGCTCATTCAGGGTGGAAGGTTAGTAGGCTTTGTTGTTCTCTTAGTTTACTTTTATGTGTCTGTTGAAATGGGCAATAAAGAAGTATATAGTGCCTCACTCTTGTTAAGATCCAGTTGATATATTACTAATTTATGGAACCTTTGATGGACTGGGTAAATTTATACAATTTGGTGATGCCAAGATATAATATTTCGTCTTTCCAAAATGTTATCTCTCCTATCATATGACTTTTCCAATTTTGAAATGGGAGTTTATCTCATCATATTTTGTGTTTTTATTTTGAGAACTAGAGGGCTACATTTAAAAAAATGTTGCTTCAAACACTGCAGAGGTGGGGAGTGGTGGCTTGATGTTTGTATGTTATAAGAAAGATCAGGAAGGTAGTGCTTTCCCAAAATAAGGTTAAAATTATGAAGCTCATTACAAAAGAAAAAAAAAAACAAAACCAAAACATATGAAGATGAGTAATCTATCCTCTTCTTGGTCTCCCTTTAGATGCACAACACATCAACTCTCCATTCTCATGAGTGAACCTTATGAATGGCTCAAACAGTACTGTGAATTGCACTCTTTTGTGTTCAATCCTGTGTGGTAAGTTGCATTGATTCCATGATTACCTGCAGATGACCGTATATTGCCTTTTCATTTTAGAAAATGACTAAAATGAGATTTTAGGCATAAATAAAGCTCTAAAAAGCTTGAGATAGTATCCTTAATTTTTGTGTCGTAGAAATGGTGTATCCTATATCATATTTCACTCGTTCATCTGTTTGAATTAAGAAATTTCCTTTAACTTTTGTTTCTTGCAGGTATATTTCCATTGCTGAAATTATTGACATCTCACCACTAGTTTCTTCCTCCCTGGTTCGTGTGATTGATCTTAGGGATTTTGTGTCAATATGGTGTGGTATCAGTTTAGATTTGGCATGCTTAAATGATTCAAAGGATCAGTCCTCTTTTAATTTCAAACAAAAGCAATGTGGCTCCCTATTGGCTGGGGTCCATGGGAGTGTTGACAAGTGTGTATATGCCGTCAGCGAAGATTGCAGAAATACAGTATGGATTCACCATAGTGGTATTGAGGATGGGATGTTAGATTCGTTCCAACCTGATGAACAGCTCAAGAAGAAAAAAAATATAACATATACTAGGAGACGTAGAGATATATTTAAGACTCTTGGACCTGGTTCTGGGGCCGAATCAGCCTCTCTGCTTGCATTTGGAAGCCTTTTTACAGCTCCATATAAAGGTTCTCAGTCATATATAGATATTCCTGAATCTGTCCAGGACCACAGAGTTCGATCTTTGATGGTGAAAACAAAATTTCTTCCATTTGTCTCTGAAATTATTAGTGCGGGGAAGGAGTTTGCAAATGCAACCATAAAAGCTCCATTTCTGTGTGCACAATTGCGATTGTTGGATGGTCAGTTCAAGAATCATCGTAAGGCTGCATTCCAAGGGTTGAAGCAGAAATTAGAAAATTTACAGCAGAAAGTTCCTCTACCCATAAATATTTTTGTAATGACTGATCTTCCAGGAGAAAATTGGGCTGACACTTACTTAGGTGATCTATTAAGTGATTCCCTGAACTATAAGGTTTATTTCTTGAGAGAGGATGATGAGCTGGTCAGACAGGCATCCAAAAAGCTTAAGGAAGCTGGTTATGAGCAGAGATTTATTCCATATTCCGATAAAGCAGCTGATAAAAAGTATTGTCTTAATCAAAGGTTACCTGACATACTTCTTTATGTGGAGCAGACAGTATGCAGCTGTGCGACACTAGGCTTTGTTGGAACTGCTGGTTCAACTATCTCTGAAAACATAGAACTACTAAGAAAATATGGCTTGTGTTATGTTCAAAGTTGACAGCTTTGTGCAAATGGCTTGCAAGTATTTAAATTTGTTCGTTGGATGGGGTGATAGTCATCAGACTATTCCCAAAAAGAGAAGGGGCAAATTCCTGCCCACATAAATGTGAAAAGAATAATATATGATTCAGAGAATTATCCCAGAAAATTAATGTAACAATTTAGACATGAAACACACATTTTTATGAGTTTCTTGTGTTTCATTCACTTGTATTTTTCTCTGTTAGGTAGCTAATTTGATGTTTCTAGTGTTTGGTGACATTAGCTTGAAGCTGCGCTGCATTCTTTTTAGTGGCATCTTCACTTCAAAGCACTTCAGCAAATATATCCTTCAAGATTGAATTTACCAAATCAGCATGTGCACATGGCCCATAACTGTTTTCACCTTTGATAAAAACTTGAAGCACACTTCATACCCATAATATCCGGCCGCTGCACCTAAAATTTGCATCCAATCCTTATTTCCTCTCAATAAGATTCTTTTTTGACTTTTTTTTTTGAGTTTTTATCTGGTATCGTGGTCCATCCCCAATGTCACAAGGAAACTCAACAGGCTCAAACAAATCCAGAATTCCAGATCCACACCCTCCACTTAAGGGTTAAGTGTTGGCCAAAGGGCAGAATGCATTCTCAGGGCTCGAATTCGAGAACTCTGGTTAAATGGTGAAGTGAGATAACTACTACATCAACCACGCTTTTATTTTTTTACTCTCTCTTTAGTGATATGTCTCTTATCCTTAGGAGGTCTTCCTTATTAGGAGGTGTTCTTTTTTTTGGAAAACTTCATTTATTCTAGTGTGGAGATGCATGTCTATATTTCTTAAGAGTTTCAATAAGACTCCTTACAAATGTTATTTCTATCTACTATTATTTAAAAATAATCAATTATTAGGTGTATGAATTAATATCAACATAGATTTAAAATTGGAGAGGATGAAATTCTTTTTGTATGAATATCTAATGGAATACTAAGTTAATTAAACTAATTAGAATTTTGTAGATAGCATTGAGCGGATACTTCAAAAAATGGGGAGAGAAACCTTGGAAGGCAAGTTCGTAGAGTCAAAGGAATCTATGCACGATTCTATCAGTAGGCTTTAGCTACCTACCTAGGGGGAAGAAAGCAATAATGTGAAAGCCAAAAATGTTTCTGAACTTGGCTAATAGTAGTAATTAAGTACTATGCCGCCATGAAAATTTGTTTATGATAGTCGTAGACCAGTATTATACCGATTGATAAGACTTTATTACAAGTGAGATTATCATATTATCACGTGTTGTCTAAAAATTCTTCACTGAACCCACTCATCATATCATTCATTTGTGTTCAAAATAACGGCAAGACAAACTCCTTAAATCTGATATTTAGATTATAATTCATTTCGACCTTTCAAAAATTTTGCTAGCAATTACTTTTTTCTCAACATCACGAAATAATAACATAAGCATAGAAGACATGATATCAAGAAATTTTTCTGATAAAAAAAAAGATATAAAGAAATTTTAATCTGTTGACAACTGTTTTTAAAGTGTTAATCAGACGAATACCTATCTATACATAATGTATTTCTCCCATTACCTCCTGTACAATTTGCGAATCAACTAGCAAATCATAATCTGGTTACACGTGTATCTCATTCATTGCCTGGTATACAAATATGATAAATAAATTTTGAAACTATAAAAATAAGTACACTAAAATAATTTAATCTTAGCATTTTTTTTTTCAGTATGTAATAACCATTTAAAATTGTTATGTTAACATTTTCTGTTAGGTGAAACTAACGGTGCAACCAGAAAAGTATGAAAAGTGTCATTTCTAAACATAAAAGACTAAATTGAAACTTAATGCAAACATAAGGGACTAAAACTGTATTTTCCAAACATAAAAGATTAAATTCAAATTTGGGAAATGACAAATAAATACCTCCGAATATCCAAAAGGACAAGTATGGAACTTCAATAAAAATTAACAATTGAAACATAGTTATTAACATTTGGAACATAGCAATTAACGATTGTCAGGTTCCTTAATTGTCCTTTTGGAATTCGGAGTTACTTGTCATTTTGAAAATTTGAGTTCTTTACTTGTTCTTTTGGATATTCGCACGCAGATATTTATTTGTCATTTTCCCATAAAACTTGATACAAATACATGAAGGCTAAAGTATACTTTTGGTCCCTTATGTGTTTGCATCAAGTTTCAATTTAGTCCTTTATGTTTGGAAAGTACACTTTTAGTCCTTTTTTGTTAACACTATTAGTTTAACTTAACGAAATATGCTAACTTAACAATTTTAAATGATTATTTTATAATGAAATTGGACTAAAAATGATAAATTTTGAAAATATAGGAATATTTACACTCAAATATCTTAATCTGAACATTTTTTCAGTATTTAATAACCATTTAAAATTGTTAAGTTAACATTTTCCGTTAAGTCAAACTAACCGTGTAAACAAAAAATGACTAAAAGTGTACTTTCCAAACATAAAAGACTAAATTGAAACTTGATGCAAACACATAAGGGACTAAAAATATAGTTTAGCCATACATGAAATACATAAAGGGTACTCCCTCTGTTTCTAAATATAAGATCACTTTGATTAATTTGGGGAGATTAAGGAAGACAATAAAATTACATGATCTTCCCAAAATCTCCTCAATTACTTAACTTTAAAAGGAGGAGGTGTTTTCAATGAAACGAGGAAGTATAAGGGTAGTTTGGGCAAAACTTGAGATAAAATAGAAAGTGATTTTATATTTAGGAACTTATCCATTTCTCCAAAGTGATCTTATATTTAGGAACGGAGGAAGTATATAACAGAGGGAGGGAGGGAGTAACATGAAAGCAGCGTTCACATCGATATGACAACCGTCACTTAAGAAATCCGTTTTCTTTTTCATAATCATAATCATAATTTTCCCTCTAATACTTTTTCTCTGTGGGTATATATATATAATGGACTCATTTCGCATATATAATTCAAATTCTCATACCGCTTACTGTTAGATACTTAGATCTTCTCCTCCTAATCCACAAATCTTCCTTCTTCATTCCTCAATGTCTTCCTTTGTCGCAGATTTCGACTTTCGGGTAATCCTTCTCATCTCAACCTTTACATTACATTACATTACATACCCTAATATATATTTTCGCTGATTCATTTTTCCACTCTCGTTTCTTCTCAGCCGCCGGCTTCTCACTCAATGGGGTCAGTTTTTTTTTGTTTTTTGTTTTTTTTGTGAAATGTTTCTGATTTGTCACTGTAATTAATGTGTGGAAGCGTTATGATTGTAGGGAGAAGAGTTTTGCGGATGTGGGAAATTTGGAGCACTGTGCCAAGTTTTTGAATCAGGCTCTTGTTACCTTTGGATTCCCAGCTTCTTTGGATCTTTTTGCCACTGACCCTGTCAGATTCGTTTTCATTCTTTTTGTAATTATATAAAAAAAGAAAGTTTTTATTTTTTTTTTTTAAATTCCCACTTTTTGGTTTCGTAGGTTTCTATTGCACGCACTTGCAATTGCTTGCATTTCTTGATCCAGCAGAGACAGAGGGACATTGAATTTCGAGACTCTGCTAATGATCAAAGACAACGGTAATTGTTTAGTTTTGATATTTGGTATTTGATTCCTGAATTTTGTACATTCTTTTGTCCTGGAATCAATTTGATTAGATTAATGATGGAATCAATTTGATTAGATTGATGATGTTTGTTAAGTTAGTCAAAATCACGTGATATTGATATTGCCAATGTGCATCCTTCTCTTGCTTGTTTGTCTATCATTGAGGATGGTTAATAAGGTTTATTTGGGATGAAGTTGGACATAATTATGTTGGAGTGTTATATTTAGGACCATGCTCACCTCCCAAATAGGTCTTATATTTAAGACTCTGGAGGGAGTATTAATGTATTATTTTTGGGATTGATTTTCTTTTTCTTTTTTTGATAGAATTGGGATGATTTTCTGTGTAATAAAGTTCAATTTCCCAGCTATCTCTGCTAATAGTCGTTTATGGACAAATTTGTGCTTGGTTTATTTTCTAGACATGCCTGACATGGAACTTTCACCATATTATTGTTTCCTTGTGTGTTTATTCTCCTTACACACACACACACACACACACTGTTCCTATTATGTGTTTTATTTCAATGATTTAGTTCCTCAGTAATTCACTGCTATTTAGCCATCTATATTGGTGAAGAGATCGGTGTTTCTATACTGTTGCACATTTCTGTTTTCTTGGTCCAAATCTACATTATAGCCATGAGATTTTAGAAATCAATTTTTAGTTTAGTTTTGTTTTGGCAATTCCTGAATCGCATTTGAGCTCCAGTTGATTGTTCATGAAGTGGCTGATTGAGGGAGCTTATTGTTTTCCTATACTTTTTGTGTGATAGACTATTATCTGACATATCGAGATTGGAAGCCAAAGTTGAGAGGCTTGAAGGACAAATACAAGCTAAAGACAGGGAGATTGCAACTATTACTAGAACAGTAAGATTATTACGGTTTTTATAGTAATTTTAGAGCAAATTATCATATTACAGAATAAATAGCAAATTATCATATTACTGTGTTCTGCAGTGTTATCTTTCAAGAATTTCTTATTACATAATACTACAGCACTACTTGATTATCTTATCTTTTTGTGTTTTTTTGTTGATTCTGAATACAATTGTCTCTGTTCAGGAAGCTAAGAACACTGCAGCTTTCAAGGCTCAAATTGAGAAGCTTCAACAGGAGCGGGATGAATTTCAAAGAATGGTTATCGGTAATCAGGTCTGAAACTGGATCTATATGTTTCCTGCTTCATTTAACAATCATCACTTTATACTCGTCACATTATGACTCCCATGAAAATGCTTATGTCAATTCTTATATAGCAAGTAAAGACCCAACAATTGCATGAGATGAAGAAGAAGGAAAAGGAATACATTAAGTTGCAGGTGGGATTTTTTTTTGGTTTCTTCAAATTTTGATTTACATGAATGTTTGCATGAGATGAAGGGAAATTTAGATGAATGATGCTTACATGAGATGATTTGTACATATCTACAATTATATTTATACAAGTCTACAAGATGTTTAATTTTGAATGAAGGTCTATTATGTCCTTGCAGGAGAGGCTCAATCAAGTGTTGATGGAGAAGAAGAAGGAATCTAGGTCAGGCATGGAAATAATGAATTTGCTTCAGGTATAAATTATCCAAGTGGTTTCAATGTGTCTGTCATTGTTTACAGTGTCATAATAATGTGGTATCTATTTTGTGTGTAATGCAGAAAGAAGGACGGCAACGTGGAACATGGAATGGGAAGAAGGCAGACAATGAATTCTATAAAAAGATTGTATGCAGCTTGATGTGTTTTCTTTATGTGTTGACAAGTTTTTATTTTGGACTTTTTTACCTTTTACATCTCTTTTATAATTTTACAGGTAGATGCGTATGAGGCGAAAAATCAAGAATTGATAGCCGAGAATGCTGATTTAAGAGCATTATTGAGATCAATGCAGGTAGTAATTTTTTCATAATTGGCATTTCTTGAAGTTTCAGGTTTGAGATGAACGTCTGAATTTGAATGTGATATGCATCAAACCATTTCGTTCTCATTCAGCATTTGCTGCCTTTTTTATCTTTCAGTTTACTTCCACTTATGATGGGGATTATTCCCATATACTGTTATTTGTAGAATTTAACATGTATTGCCCCTTCTTTTCTCAGTAACTAGCTGTTGGGATTTAAATTTTATTTTTACTCTTTTGTATGCATGTTATTGATTTTTAGTGCATGCGTTTTTTTAGAACTTTTTTTATTTTCATTCATCCTTAGACCATAAAAGTTTTCATTCTGTGTGCTTGCCCATGATTCTGAGATTTGAGTGTGCTGCTTTCAGGTGGATATGCGTGATTTCATTAATGGCCCTAATGGACAATCAAAGCAATCTGTCAGTGATAGTGAAAGAAATGAAAGTGATCGTGCACAATCTCCTTTGGTTGGAAAGACGGTATGAAGCTTATTAGTATACTTTTTGCCTTTGCAAGCTAATATATGTATTTAATCAAGTACTACTTTGCAGGATGTATTTGATCTCCCTTTTCATATGGCTAGAGATAAAATAGAAGAAAATCTTCGAGCCAAGATGTTTTCCATTAAGGTATTACTTACCAATAGTTTTTTTCCCTTTTTCAATTTTGAGTATTAGCACATATGAGTACGAGCGCCAATCACATCATCATTGTTGAATTCTTGAAATGTGAAGGAGCGGATGGTACAGTTACAAGATGCTCAGAAAGAAGCTGATGTTACCTCAGAAGCAACTGAGAGAGAACTTGAACTTGAAGCTCAGCTTGTTGAAGCAAGGAGCATCATACAAGAGCAGGTAACGTTTCTGCTTTTAAAATACTGATTTGTTGCACTTGTTCATAAAATGAAAAAAGAAAATTAAAACATGGGAGAATGCCACTGCTGTCTTGGATCTCTTAAATATACATAGATAATAACGAAAGGCAGGGGTGTTTGGAAACCCCCTAAAAATGCCCCCTTTTGCACTTTACAGCTTCACGATACATAATTCTCCACATCTATAAATACCTTGTACATCACAAAATTACTTAAATAAGTTAATCCAAACACCCAGAGCAGCTTTTAGAATCTATTTCTCTACTTTGCCTTTGGGTTTCCAACGCAGTATCATGGCTGTGTATAAAGCGACTCTACAAGTCTATATCTATTATACATCCTTAAATGACTAAAGTAGAAACTTTTGTTTCTTCTGTTCTATGAAGATTTTTGTTCTTTATAGATCAGTAAGAATTCTTTGATCCATTAGCTATTGAATCCGAATTGAATGTCTTCATTTAAAATGTCTCCTCTTAAATATGAGCCCAATAAATTGATTTCACTGAATCATTCCTTTCAATAGTCTACCGTCTAGTTGCATGGCAGAATTTTTCTCCTGTCAGTCAGTTGTAGTTTGACAATGCATTCCATATTTGAACATTATACAATGATGTATTTATTGTACTGTTGTACCGTGCAGGCATCCATAATGTCCAAACATATTGCGAAGTCTGACAGGCCAAGGTACTTTCAGAATGCTTACCCTTGTTCTGGATGGGGAAATTATTAGAGAAAAGAACACTAAGAAGGAACTTCTAGAAATAATCAATTTCTACATCCATTATGTGGCAAAAGAGTTACTTCTACATGAAACTTAATAGTATTCCACTTCTACGAGTAATTCTGTTTAGCGTGGATTATCCCTATTTTTCTCCCTCCCCTCCCCTAAAATAAGGCTCAGAGTTGGGGAAGTATTTCCTGATTATGTCGCATAATTTATGTGTGGATGCAATAGTAACTGTCATTGTTTCTTTGATTTTACAGGGAATCTGTCATCCCATCGTCAGCTGAGGTATGTATTTCTTGATGCGTGCCTTATATTCCTTTTATGGTTGACAATTATGTGCTGTAAAATCCATTAACCTTGCAAGTTGATTAGGTCCATATACGTTGAGACACTGATTTATAGTTGCATTGTCAGACTCAAACCAGGAAAGTAGAACAGTATAATCAAATATAATTATAGGATAATTAGTGGCTTTCTCATTCCAGATAAGGTGTATGATTTGGCAGTTCTCATTTTGTGATAGATTTGGTTGTCACTTGCTTCTCATTCTTTCACATAACTGGTTGTTGTGTCCTGATCTTGTTTTTCTCTGATTTCAGGCCCTTTAACTTGGGATGCTGAAGCCTGAAGCCACATATATATATAATATAATCCTTCGTCACTAACGAAGCCCCCAGTACTTGTGAATATAGGCCCACTTATGTTGTAATGTCATTGTATTTAGCATAGCCTCTAGGATTATTGTACCCTTGAACTTATAGAATGTATTGATAGCAAAGGTACAAAAATACATGTGATTGTTATCAAGGTGCACCAAACATCATGTAATAATTTCTTTGGAGCAAAAGTAACTATGATATTTCAAAATTGGGGAGAAAATAACCATAACATTTCAAAAAAATCATGGGCACTTTTGCCCCAATTTTGAAATGTCATGGTTACAATTGCTCCAAAAAATTACATGGTGTTGTGGGCTCCTTTGCCATAATCACATGAGTATTTTTACACTTTAGCCCTATATTTATTTACATGTTTACATCAAAGCCCATGATTTGTAAACATGGACTTGTTAGGTAGAATTACTTTATTCTTCACGTTTTATTAACTAGGTGTATATTTAGTAAATCAATATATTTATCAACATATAGTAATCATAACATGTTATATCATCCATGAGCTCACGAAATTTGGTGCATCTTCGTGCAATGTGATGAATTCAATGAGAAAATTGTGATAAATATTGTAGTGTCCATTTTTAAGGGATACTCCCTCATGTTCTTATTATAAGAGGTAGTTAGCCTTTTTACACATACCAATAAAACATGTAATAATTTATTATGGGTAGATTTAATAATGTTTTCCATTTTCAACCTTTCTCGTTTAATATACACAATTTTCCTCCCCTTTTTGCATGTACTAATATACTAGGATATAAATGGAAAATATATATTGTTAGTGTATTTAGTATTGACTTTTGAATATTATCTTTTATAATTTAAAATTTGAACAAAAAAATTACTATATTATTTCTTATATTTTGTACGTGAGGAGGGATTATAACTTTATTGAGTTATGTAACTTTGAGCCCTTAATGGGTCACAATTTGTTTCCCTTTAATTTTTTGAAGCATCAATTTGTATCATTCAAGAGATGCCTCCCCATCTTATGCTCATTAAGAGGGATGATCATGAGCAATGTTGTAAAAGCCGGACCGGAAGGCGAATCGGAAAAGGCTCCGGGTCATGGTTCAACACGGTCTAACCGCTCAAAACGATGGTTGAACCGGATAACCGTTGAGACGGACTGTGAAGCGGTCGACGGTTGGATCGGTCCAACCGTCCGGTCCGTTCAGGTTCTTACAACACTTATTCATGAGTGAAAAAAACATTAACAATTAATGCAACCTGATACACAAACAATTGTACAACTAAGCAATCTAATCACATGCACAAACATTATTGTACAACTATGGCAATGCAACTAGGAATGAAGAGCTCTCACATGAGCATGAAGACGTTATTTTCGGCACAAACTTATCAAATGGCCAGGGCAGGGCCGCCGGGGCATTAAAAATTGATTAAAAGTCCATTTACAAAAAAAAATTTGTCCAAAAATACCTAGAATTTGTTCAAGAACTCAGATGAAACCCTCATTTAATTGCATGAAGCATCTTTTAGACTTTAACCATATAAAAATCAGAAGATAGATAAAATACATCGCACACAATTGAAGAAGAGTTTCATCCGTTCAAGGATCTAATGTGTAAAATGTATTTAAGTGATACTACCTCCGGTCCTAAATATAAGACCTAGATGACTTTTTTTTGAGAGATTAAGGTTGCAAAATAGGTTATTAAATTATGACATATTTGATATATTTTTAGATTATACATTAGTTTATAGACAAAATATACTAGTCTAAGGGAAAAATTAGATAAATCATCAATTTATAATTAACTTATTTTGCTTTTTTAAGATTTTTCAAAAAAGTCAATTAGGTCTTATATTTAGGATCGGAGGGAGTATTAAATTTTTCAATGAGATTTTCAGCAACTTTCTCAAATTAACACGTTGGCAAAAAAAAATTCTCAAATTAACACTGTTAGATAATCTAAACTTGATTAGATTGATAGATTCTCATGTAAAAGAGAAATTATTCAAGAACATGTTTAACAAATGTCACTTGTCTACATGATACAATCAATATCAGTCCCGCCTCATAATAGGAATCAAAGTCTTGGAAAAATATATTGGAATGCAACTGAAGGGCCTTCCATATGCTTCTCCAAAAGAGCATAATCTTGATCTTGTTGTGTGCTTTACCGGAGGAGATGGCGAAGAAGACGAAGAACATGAAGAACAAGTCGAATCATGAGGTGAAGCAAATGACTCAAAATCAGAATTGCACTCTAAGAATGTTTCAATCACATCAAAATCCTTGACATGATTACTTTCATCATCATTCTTGGGACATTGTGGGTGTGATATTCTCTTAAAATTTTTATTTCCTTTAGTGATCCTCTTCCATAAACGACGTGGCAGCCTAGACCAAACAGTAGTAGAATAAGAATTAGGATTTTCATGGAAACATGGTTTTGGAAGGCTTGAGCTAACAAGAGCAGGAGGAGGACTTAATGGAGGAAGCTCTTCCTTTTGTGGATCTTTAGCAATTCCTGGCTTCATTTCCCAGTTGAATGGAACTCCCTCACCACTTCCATGGTAATAGAATATTCTAGAAGAACACCCCAATGAAGATTTCCTAGTAAGAATCTTCATCAACTGCTTCTGATCTTTCTCAAAATCCATAATATGTCAAATCTAATCAATCAAAGGAAATTTTACGTATATGTTTGGAATGTAAACCTTGGTGTTTGATAAAATATATATAGACCATATTGTGCACATATGATTTATATGTGTGTGTATATATACTAGTTTCATGTTTGAAAGATTTAAATGTTGAGCAGAACTAGTGGTTGTAGTTGATTAATTAATGAAGCTTATCATCACTTTAAATTTGTGTAACTTAAGGAACCAAATAATGTGAAGCATTATGCATATGACAAGTATCGTTGCTTGTAAGTTTACGTTACATATATATATTGTTTGTTCGTTGGGGGCAACTTCTAGTGCATGACCTACAAATATATTTGTTTATATGTTGTTGACCAAAACCATTTAAGACTCGACCCTATTTGCTTCTTCCACAATTTCATTATTAATTTTTTTAGTTAATTGTATTCGATTTTCAATGTGTAATAGATTGGATTATTTCTCCTATTTATATTATTTTTCATTTTCGTTATGATTTATATCATTTTAAAAGAATACTTAGGCAAAAAAATCAATCAAAAGAGTACTTTATTATACGAAGAAAATTAAAAAATGAAAATGAAAAAGTATGCGTTTGAAAGTATTCAATCTTAAATTTGATGGTATAATTACGTATGTTACTAATCTTGATGAGATAAAAGCTTTATAAAACAAAATATTTTAGATAACTGAAATATAGGACAATCAAAGTCCGAGGACCGAATTGAAATTTAAGGCAACTTCTAGTTTTACTCTATACTTTTTTATTTGCGGTCGGTACTACTAAAAAGGACAAAAGCTTGAGAAAGAATTTTAAGAAGCGACCAAATTTAATTAAAGGCATTACAAGAGAAAGATGTATCTTCAATCTTTTTTTTTTTTTTGATAAAAATGTATCTTCAATCTTAATGACTTGTATAAAGTTAATTTATGCTCGGGTCCTTTGCTTCCATCATTCAAAGAAGAAGAATAAAATCAAATTGGACGTGCCTAAATTCAGATTAATCATTCAAAGGATTCAACAAAAAATATACACACCAATAATTTGTTTCCATCAAGCAAAATAAGGATTGTCATGAAATTATGGAATAGAAAATATGAGAAGTAGTCTTGAGGTTAGGCTTTTGTGTTGAAAAAAATGACCATAAAGTTGATAAGTAGTATTGTGTAGATCTAACTTTACAATAATAATAATAATTGGCATATCTGGTTTGGGTACGATAACAACGATGAGGAGCAAATGGGCAACTTTACTCTTATCTCAAGTAATCAAAATTCAAAACTCAGGTCATTGGAAAACTAAAAAATCTTCCATTTCATTCAATGCTACATTTTGCCATCAACTACTTATGACTTCATAGTTCTTAATGGAGTTGACTTTTTTTAGGTTCATATTTTTTCCACAGACCTTGTCATGTGAGTTTCCCAGTTTGATATTTGTACTAATCTTGTAATGTGAGTAACATGTGTTTGTATTTATATATAAAATCTAATTGTGTTGGCAAATTTTTTTAATATAAACTAGCTTAAAAACCTACTCATAATAACTTCATAAAATAAGGTAACAATATTTTTTCTTAATAAAAGCATTCCTTAAAAGAGACCTTAGTTTTGTTCTAACCGACCTCAAGAAAAACCTGTAATGATTAAGATGGACAAAAGTTCTTGAGTATAATTAATTATTATTATTATTATTATTTCTTAATTTCGAATGGATATCAAGAAATTTGAAATTGTCCCTTATTTATGGCATTTACACGTACAAAGCCCATCAATTCGATAACGATTATATCTCAAGTTTAATGGTAAAACTTTAAAGTATATGATTAAGGATTGCATTACGTAATACTCCCTCCGGTCCCTAATATAAGAATCAGCAGCAAAAAAACGCTTCTTAAAAAACATTTGAATGTTAGTTGGATGTCTAAAGTTAATGCTTCTTCCCAATATTCCTCATATTTATTATGATACTTTTAATAGAGAGAAATATATAAACATTAATAAATCTGAAAGAGAGCTAGGGGTAAAGTAGGAAAAAAACATATTAAATGAGGAGAGAATGTGATATGAGCTCTTATATTAGGGACTAAAACCATTTAAATTTTGAACTTTTATATTAGAGACCAGAGGGAGTAACATTTTATATTGTTAATATTTACTCCCTCTGGTCCTTATTATAAGCTACTAACTAACTTTTCTCACATACCAATAAAATTGATTAATGCATCTAATTTGTCCAAAAATTCAAATAATTTCCATACTACCGCCAATAATTACACTTATTTCCAAAATCATTAACTATTACTCTCTCCTACACTCTTATTAAATATGGGTATATATGAAAAAAAATAATTAATGCACATTGGAAACCATGAAGTGACTTATAAAAAGGACCAAGAAAAATTGGAAGATGGTGACTTATAATAAGGACCAGAGGGAGTATTATACAATATCTTTCAAATAAAATCATATCATTTAAAGAAACCATATCATATCAATAATATTTTTAACAAGATAGTTAACATTTTATGAATCTTGATTAACATTTTTCAAAATTATCACGTTCCAAAGTTACATCCCTTAATTTAGTACTTAATTTTATTTCTTGCCCATGTTTATCACACTATATAAAAGGGAGGGGAGAGGAATATTTGAAGAATAATGGATTTTATGAAGCACATTATTTTTAAATAAGATCATAAATTTTTTTTTTTGTAAAATGTTCTATATCAAGCAAAATTAAAAAGTTCAAGGTGTCTAACAAAAAACGAAATAAAGTAATATATTCCAGGATAAAAAAATATGTAGTTAGCATGAGCTTTAAAAGTGAATATTGAATTTTAGCTTTTGATAGACTTATTATAAGCATATGTTTGTATAAGGAATCTGATGGTTTAGCTTAAACGATGACATTTAATCTCAATTAATAAAACATGTCATGCAATACTATCAGATTATATATATGCATTGTATACGGTGCACACAATTGTTCAGATCAAATAATTGGACTCGATCAAAGATTGCCTACCAATTATATTATATTTGAAGGGTTGAAATAAGGGCTAAAGTGCAAAAATGACCATGTAATTGTCACGAAGGTGCAAAAATGACCATATAAAATTTTTTGGGGCAAAACTGACAATCGAATTTCAAAACTGCGGCAATTTTTAAATATAAGAGAGGAGATTATTTAAATAGGTTCATGAAACATTACAATTTTTTCTTAAAAGAGCCGTGTAAAATTCAAGAGAAACCATTATTTCATTGTTTATGAAAGGCAAACCTCTACATTAATTCATTATATAAGCATGTCAACGTGAACTACTTTCAAGTTACACCATCAATGGGCCATCTACATTTTTCTTATGAAAACAAAAGCTTATCCATTTGAAGCCACACATCAACAGTATAAACACTTGGGCTTGTAAATGAGGTATAGTGGGCTCGTAATTTTATATATATGGGCCAAATTATTGTCCCATATCTGAAAGTAAAACACTGGCATTTATGAGACGATTAAATTAATTGAAGGTATCTTGATTGATTATTTGATTATTGCATGTTTTTCGTTGAGCAATACTTTAAGGAAATGATGGAACAAAATTAAAAATATATACCTTTTTGATACATAAAATATACATATACTTTACAAATATACTCCATAACATAAGAACTATTTTTTCGTTTTGGATGGAATTGTGGAGTGTAATGCAAAATAAGGGAAGAAGGGTCACGTGATTTTCAATCCTCCACCGTAAACGCCGCCCAGTTCTGATGCCACGTGTCGCGATGTCACATGAGTATGTGGTTGCATGTTTTGTTTGCTTGCCACGTGCCATCCCTCTCTCATGCTTTGACTTTTGACTCCCCGCCCCCCTCTGTGGGGTGAAACCGGAATCAGGCTTTCTGTTTGTGCTCCTGTTTCCACAAATCCAGCCATCTGTATTATATCTGTATTATAAGGAGTAGTATCTCATAAATTTTTAAATGTTTCATATTACCAGCAGGGATGTGGTTCAATGATTTGGAAGTTTGAGATAAGTTATACAGTACGTTTATAATTGTTGAGGTCTAATACTGTAATTTCACTTTTAACGAATATCTTTAACTTCATGAAGTTATATATATCTATGTTTTTCATTTTTAAATAATCAAACACAAAGTAAAACTAATTTTCCATTTGTAATTTTATATAAAAAACAGTGACTAAATTGGTTTTGAGCTCATATAATTTAATATACAAGGTTCTAAATGAGTTCAGTAATTACTTAGAATTTTTTGATAGTGTGATTTTTTAATAGATTGAATATTATGTATATATATTTGTTTATAGATACATGATACAACCATATCTAGATATTAATAATACAAAAAATTGTATAGATAAATTTTGATTCAAACATACGTGCTTTGTAAAAATGTAAAAGAGACAGAGTGATATCTGTTATTAAAAAAAATTATAAATCATTAAAGCAATGGAACAAGTTGTGATGATGAGGAGGAGGATGCACTTTGCGGGTGGATCTTCTTTTATAATAGAATGATGATGATGAAGCACACGTAATGTAAATCATATGTCTATACAGAAACCGTCCTAGCTAGTTCCCATAATTATATTTATGCCCCTATATGTTTAAATCATGTATGAGGCGAGATATTACACCACGATATTCCACATTATTAAACTAGTGTGTATATATGCTGCCATGCTATGCATGTAAATTAGTAATACAAAAATTAAAAGAGGTGGATCAACACGCTAGTGAGATGTGACGATATAGCAATAATAATGCTTATAACACCAAAAATAATTTAAAGGAAATTAGATGAACGTGAGGAATGAATGATTCGTCTTGTTTGTATGACCACAGATCACAAAGTTTGACCAGTTTTTGCAAAGATTCCGTCCTCGATTCTAGAACCGGTTTAAATTAATATTAGAGAATAATGTTGATATAAACAAAGATAAAAACTCATTAAACATGTTTACTCTATATTCTATATATAGATAACGTTGCAAAAACAGTTTCTACGGAGAATTCAATTATCAACAGTTCAATAATACTAAATGTAATCACCCAATGAGCTCCCTTCCCAGTTTATGATGTAGATACTACTCAAGTCATCTCAAATTTTATGCCACATGTACACAAAAAATGTTTAATGTAAAATCCAGTCTTCTTCTTCTTTTTTTTTTTTTTGATTTCATGAATCCAGTCTTCTATATATAATAAAGTTTATTATAATTTATAATAAATCACATTATTTTCAAGTTTTTATTATTCCTATATGAGTCTTATTCTAAATGACAGGAGCTCTATTCTCTAACTAGTTCAGAGGCTAATGGAAGTTTGATCCCAAATAACTATTTGAACAAAACGAATTTAGTTACGTAAAAAGGATATTTGTTTTTCTGATTTTGAGCTTTCAAGAAATTAGTCTCTGAAATTAGCATGGCATCTCAATAATATCATACATATATTTTATCGGTAAGATTAGATTTATTAGTCGAAAGATACTAGTCTCTTATACAAGTGCAACCCTCTTATATAGTACTCTTATAAGCATTATATTGTTGTCAAACTCGCGAGGTGACACTCCGATTTTACTGTTTTCACAAAACTATCTAACCAAAATGTGTCACAACTTCTAACCATGAACACGCACACTTAGGATATCTGTTTATGTTCTACATAAATAAATTATTCAATCATCTGTAAGAAGAGACGTGTGAAAAGGGGGGAAATGGCTGTTCATACGTAGATAAGATTACTCTCGGTGTGTAATTTTCTCTTTTTATCATTAAATGGGACTCTGTGTGTGTGTCTGTGTGTGTGGCTAAGGATTGTTGTTGCATGTGTTAGTTTGGATAAAGGGGAAAGCAAACTCAAATGCGAACACACACAACACTGCTCGCGCCGAACTCTCAACCAATGTGAAGCCATTGCCATTTCTCTCTCTCCTTGTTTGTTTATTCATTAGAAGTGACCTTATTACCATTAATATTCTCTACAACTTTCTTCTGATATTTCCTACATAAAAAATGTTTGATTTTTTATAAATTGATTGCTTAGCGTAAAAGCATTTTGACTCTTATCCGGGTTTTGAGATCCTCCTTCCAATATGTTTCTACCTACATGCATCACCTAATCCTCTTCTTTTTTGCTCTATGTTTAATATATTATTTTTCTCCCAAAAATATCTTTTTCACATGTGCTTTAGTGGATCTATTTGTGACCTTTTCTTGACTTCTCATTTGGATTTGTGCTTATCCCTCCTTATTTGCAAAATTTTTAAAGCTATAAATACCTTTGCCATAAAGTTTCAAGTAGTAATTTTGCTAAGACGTATTTTAGGACCATTTTGTCTCTAAAAATTTAAAATTGGAAACAATTCTCACCATAAGTTTTTTATAACCAATTGAGACACTAAAGTTTAAAATTGGGAGCAATGTTTCTCATAAACTAATAGATCAAACGATCGACTTTTATTTTACCTATTTAACTGATATGCATGACAACTCATTACCATATAATATCACCGCTGACCAAAGTTTTTTAAAAAAATCAAGAAAAAGGTAAACACCCCTAATTAGCCTTCTTCCTTTTTTCCAGATTTATTAAATGCTAAGTTGAGAAGCTTTCTCGTTTCAGCTTAATAATTTTTTTTTTGCCAATGTTTCAGCCTAATAATCAAAGCAAGGAAATATCATCTTTACATAGTATCTCGGAACAAAGAAGCTCCCATCATTGTTAGCATCTGACTGAGTTTGGAGGTACTTAAATCTTGAAGACAAGGAAGATGGGCGATAGATTAAGGGTATTTAGTTGTTTCTTGATTTAAAAAAATGTCAAATATAATATTATGTGGCAATAAGTTCCTATGACATGTTAGAAAAATAGGTCAACTAAAAGTTGACAGTTTTTTTATAAAAAGGCAAAATGAGATTAATTAAAATGATTACATAGTTCTAACAACATCTGTAAAATGAAAAGGAAAAGCATTAAAATCATCGTCTGCAAGCAAATAGATAGAAAGAAATTAAATGGGCGGATCAGAAGAGCAACATCTCTGGCAATGACATGTGAAACTGAAGGAGCCCAGTAGTTGAAGTCAATGCTACGCTTTCGAACATTAAAAAAGTTGACAGTTTGATTTGTTAGTTTTGGGGCAATATTACTCCCAATTTTAAATTTCCAGGGCGAATTTATCCTTAAGAACTTCTCAGGAGGCATTGTCTAGCTCCCAATTTTAAACTTTCAGCGTAAAATTCGTCATAAAAAACTTCCCCGGAAAATTGGTATTTATCCCATTTTAATTTAAAATATGTGATACAAAATTATAAAGAGCCGCACCGTTTTCTTCAATCAACAATAAAATCCTCTACAACTACATGATCTATACGAGTAGCCATTGTTTGGTAACTGCGCGCGTGTGTGTGTGATGATGATGATGATCGACAGAGCAGTGTAGATAGGGAACAAATCTGGTGACCACAAACTTGTCGTTTATGTCGATTTTGTTTGCTTAGCCCATCAACTTTGTGATTGTATCATAAATTATTATTACTCATTACATAACATCTTGGTCAGGAAAAAAACACCTATCAAATTTTCAAGTATAGAAATTGTTCTAGACCAAGTAATTTGTAGTGATCCCCCCTAATTCCTTTCCACCTACCGAATTCTGAATATCAAACAGAGACTTAATCAATTTTATTAAGGAAAAAATTGATAAAGGAATAATGTATATAAATCACAAGCGAGGAAATTAGAAATCACTCTACTTATTATTTTATATAAGACGTTCGACCTAATTAATTATAAGAACAAGGATATGTTTAACAGTTTAAGTTTGTTGATAACTTGAAATGATATTTTTTTGTAACATCCTCATCATTTTTTTATATCCTCTGATCTATATTTTTCTACGTGATTATTATTGATAGAATATCAGTAGTATTAATTTATAAAATAAAAAAAAACTTAATATACAATGCTTAACTCAAACTTGTTCATTCATATGCGTAAAACGACATTAGAAATTCATAACAGCTCATAAATTACACATGTCTCGAATCGCATTGCCTTCTATTTGGATATATGTGTTTAGCAGGAAAAAATCACGCAAATTTAATTTTTCTAACTATTGGAGCTTGGATATTTACCGATATATATGTATGTTTTGTAGGAGAAGTAATACTTTGAATTTGCTGCACCTCTAAGGTTATGCCTCTGCTTCCTTTTAGAATAAAAACAAAAGGAAAATTTAAAAAAATTCACAGAGAGGTGGAATATTCGTAAATTTGGGAGATGTTGATGATTGAATTATATGGAAAGAGAGGGTACGTCGTGAATTGGTTAGACACTTTGATATACATAAGTTTGAATAATGATTTCTGACAACGTCATTCGTGTCTCAACAACTCCACCATCTCCTCTCGGTATGGCAATTTCTGTTATTGCATGTGTTCCTCTTTTCTTTTCTTTTGTTCCTTTCCATTCAAAGTTCTGGACTCTTGCTACTATTCCAAATATGTATATGTATGTATACACACATACAAATTACACATACATACACAGTATAATAAACAATCAGAAAGTCCAACTCCTCAATCAATTTCAATTTCACAGGATCGGATAAAAACAAATGTATCAAACAGGTTGTGTGGTCATGTGTTTCTTTTACATCAATTGACAATTAGAGTCATTTTTTGATCATATTATCAGTTATATACAACTTCTCAAATTTTGGGTTTTGAGGTTTTTAGTTTCTCCTTCAGAAACATGTCTCATGCGGCAAACTCTATATAGACCAACAATGTTGTAGCTTAGTATGTCACCAAATAAGGTTTGATCGAATCTTATCGATTCGTGATTATTATGTATATGAACCTTGTAATCCTGATTCCCTTCCCTTAGATAGATATATGGTCTGATCTATTCAATTATAAATAAATAAAAAATGGGTGCGTATAATGATTGAATAAAAATCCCATGGTGAATTAATTAGTAGCCCCCTTTTCTTTGCATATACATACATACAAATATATAGATGCAAATAATACGCACCCTATTGCGTATGCACCTTCAATGTGCTTCAACGATATACGATGAACTTGCAAGTGTGTACGTGATAGAAGTAAAAGCGATGATAGATAGAGGTTTCTAGAAATTAAAAAGAAGCTAGAAATTAAGAAGGCGAAAATGATATATGAATTGGATTCAGGTATATAAATGTGATAGCTCAATAAAAGGGTGATATACATGATGATATGTTTGTGCGAACATTTATTTTATAATACTCCCTCCGGTCCTAAATATAAGACCTAATTGACTTTTTTAGAAAATCCTAAAAAAACAAAATAAGTTAATTATAAATTGATGATTTACCTAATTTTTCCTTTGACTAGTATTTTTGCCTATAAACTAATAGATAATCTAAAAATATATCAAATATGTCATAATTTAATAACTTATTTCGCAACCTTAATCTCTAAAATAAAAAGTTATACATGTCTTATATTTAGGACCAGAGGTAGTACTAATAAATAATAAATATAAAAGGTGACAAGTGTGAAATAGTAGCAAGTAATGGCAGGTATATATATATATATATATATATATATATATATATATATATATATATATATATATATATATATATATATATATATATATATATATATATATATGTGTGTGTGTGCGCGCGCGCATGAACGTATGGCTTTGGGAATGGCGGTGCCATACCTTTAATTTGTTTTAGCAGCAGCCTTATGTGTTTGGAGGCATTGCCTTCCCCTCCACATGCTCTCAGTATCTGATAATATGGTTACATTTTATTCAAAATTTAAATGGTTTCAATATTTTACTATAATTTTTCCATTCATCACATATATGTATATAAACTCAACCTTTTTACAAGTATGAGTGGCATAGCTTATAACTCAATTCAATCATGATCTTTAGAAAACAATATATTAGAAGGCAGATCAGAGAGGAAATAACCACACCTAGACTACATGCTGCTCATTGATTTGACACGTGTAGCCACCTACTTTGTTTAGGAAACAGATATCTCCTACACGTGTCCCCTCAGTTACGTGCGGCCATATGCCTCTGCCGTGCCAGTTTTTTTTCTCTCATCTCTCACAAAGTCACACCCCAAAAATCACATTTTCTTTCTTTTTTCCCTTTTAAAACGCTACATATCATATTATAAGGATTATGTTAATCTGGTTATTTGATGGTTAATTACTTAATTCTGCTTGATTATCATGAGATGAGAGCGACATGACAAGGTTTACACTATCATTTAACATGGCGAGCTAGGTGTTCCCAATTCATTTTAATTTCCACTCCATGTTTTTCAAATGTATTCCTAGCTAACATATAATGTTGAAATGTAAAAAAAGGAAAGAAAAAGAAATCGCACATGATAATAATATACTGGAACATCAATCATTATACGATGCGATCATAATATAAAATATGTGCTATTCAAACTTAAGGTTGAATGAATGGCTACTATAATATCATATATGTATGTCATCATTAGGCGTTGGCTCTCTCTTAAGGATTGAAAGAAAAGAGGGGGAACTGGAGAATCTATAAAATGGCGGGAAGGACAAGTTGAAGGAGGAGTCAAAGAAAAGAAAAGAAGAAATGTGGGAGTGATCAGAATGGGTTGTTCAAAAGCAGAGAGAATGAAATGAAAGGCAAAGCATAAAAGAGATGAAGAAAAAGAAGAGAGAAAGAGGCCAAATTGTGAAGAATGGGTGGCAGCTGCTCATGGCTCATAGTGTCCCCTCTTCTTCCGTCTTGCTTCCCTACAATCATACACCAACCCGTTCACTACTCTGCAACCATATACAATCTACACTTATCTATAATGTGTACCTTTGATCCCTCATTATATATAATCGTAATTATCACCATATATCCGATCTTATGATCAGACTCTATCTTACAGGCTATGCCATCGATCATAATGCCAATTATCATGTATATATATTCATCCCTAACTATTAGTAACCGATTAATTCTACTGTAAAAATGCATTTATAGAGAATTTTATTATCTTGAAGTAATAAATACATATGGTATTTTAACTCTGATAAAAAAGAAGTAATAAATGCAACCCCATATATATGGTATTTTATAGTTTGAAGTTTGAACAAGCAAATAAAACCAATGTACCTCTTTATAACTTATAAGCATGAGCTTATTAATTGGCACACATCATGTGTGTGAACTAAAATAAAGAAAGAGAATGGGATTTTGTTTTGAAATGTTACACTACTATTAAGGACTGGTCTGGAATTATACTATTGGGGTCTTTGTGTGTACGAAATTATGAATTAACTCTGGAAGGTATGCCTTTGCAGCATGATTATTTACAAAATACTCCCTCGTCCATCATTCGTTATAAGAGCACTAAAAGGTCTGGAAAATTATATTATTGGGGTCCGATCCTTGTCACATATTATAAGAGTTATCCCTAGCTAATAATTATTAATTAAATGAAATTTTCAATCTTGATTTAAGGTACACAGGATAAGTATACACAATATAAAATGTTAATCAAAATTAATTAATACTATAAATGAGTAAGGGATATCGTTTTTTTTAAAAGATATCGATCCTTATTATTTATGGAGATGATAAATGAGTGAAAAGTATCTGAAAAAGAATGATAGAATGAGTAGGAAGAAGAGATGAAATTAATGTAAAAATGGTAACAAAAATTATACTGCAATGAACACAACCCAATACTAATATTATGATATCAACATATATGTGAGAAAATGTTCTTTGTAAAAGGTTTAGATAGAGCATGTGATATATTTTGTTACGACCTGAGTAAATGTGATTATGTTAAGCTTACACGCCATAAGTAATAGATAAACTAACTCACTTTAAGCTTACTTTTCATATTTACAAATTGTTGTCTTTTAAATATGTTTTGAGCACCTTCATGAAATCATTAAATGGGTCAAACGTTCTTACACTATTAGATATAAATATACTTTGACCGATTAAAACAAAGAGTGTCTAACACAAATATTTAAAAATTACCCATATAAGTTAACCATCTTTTAAAATGAGGACAAATTAACCAATACATTTGCTATTAAAAGGTGTTTGACTTATATGGACCATTTTAAAAATGATTATATCAGATATCATACACTCTTTTTGAAAAAAATTATTTGTTCAAAATGAACCTTAGCCCATTTTAAAATACCAAAAACTATACCTGTGCTAACATAGCTTTTGACTTCCCAACATTACAAAAATTATTTGTATCATGGAATTGGAAAATAACACACACACATATATAAATATATATATTGAATACTGCATATACCTCATTACAAATCAAAATCACAATAACTCAAATAGAACTTCCAATCCAAGAGTTAAAAGTACAAATTGACAACCTTAACCCAAGAAATCAAAATACAAGAGAAAGCAAAGGAAACAAACTTCCCTTTGAAACTCCATAAGCTCAAGTCATCTCCCATCATCCCCAAGAGCAACAAAAAAGTCTTATTTATTCATGGAAGAAGGAAGAAATGAAGGATGAAAGGTGAGAATAGGAAGTTTTTCTTTATTTTTTGAAATATGGGTAAAATAAGAAGTTTGTTGTATTTTAGTGGAAAATTAACAAGGTTTAATGTTTTCCTTTGTCTTTGTTAAACATGTTAAAAGTGACTGGTAAATAGGAGAGAGGAGTTTGTGAGAATTCATAGTTGGTGACTTATACTCCTTTGGTAATATTTATAAGGTAGAGAAAAATTTTTATTTAGTCTTATGCTTTATATAAGTCATGTAATTAAATATTTCAAGTAAACATGCGTGTTTACCCTTCATTTTTTATTTATTGACTTGGTTTTTATGTGATACTCCCTCCTGTCCTTAATATAAAAGCCCAAAATTTGAATGATTTTGGTCCCTAATTAAGAGCTCATCTAATATTCTCTCCTCATTTAATGAGTTTTTTCCTACTTTGCCCCTAACTCTCTCTCATATTTATTAATGCTTATGCATTTTTCTCTCTTAAAAGTATCATAATAAATATGAGTAATATTGGAAAAGAAGCATTAACTCTAGACACTCAACTAACATTCACATGTTTTTTTAAAAAGTTTTTTTTGACGGCTAGCTCTTATATTAGGGATCGTATGAAGTATAATAAATACTACCTCCGGTCCTAAATATAGGACCTAGATGACTTTTTTTTGGAGAGGTTAAGGTTGCAAAATAGTCTATTAAATCATGACATATTTGATATATTTTTAGATTATCCATTAGTTTATAAGTAAAATAAACTAGTTTAAGGAAAAAATTAGGTAAATCAATTTATAATTAACTTATTTTGCTTTTTTTTATAATTTTTCAAAAAAGTCAATTAGGTCTTATATTTAGGACCGGAGGGAGTATTAAGTACGAGTAGAGGATGGAATTCATTGAATACTAGTGGGAAATTAATGAGGTTTAAAGTTTTTCAGTTTTGTAAAAGTCAGACGAGAAGGCGAGCTTGAGAGGGTTTCGGGTCCCAATTTAATACGGTCGAATCGCTTAGACCGATAATCAGAACAATAGACAAACGGATAACCGTTAAACCGCGATGTAAAGCTATCAATTGTAGGATCAGTCCAACCGTTTGACCTGGTACAAGTGTACAACCTTTTCAACAGTAAATTTTTTTTAATCGCCTGTAAATAAATATAACTAGGAGTAATAGGTTGTCGATGGAGAACTATTTCTATGGTGAAAAAGCCTCGTAATTGGTGCAACTCACAGCAGGCACCAACTGAGCATAGCTCAATCTCTCTCAAACACATAAGACCGCCTCTATATGTGTGTCATAATCTCAGTCCCTCTTCCCTCAAACTTCACCATCTCTCTTTCTCTCTCTCAAGGCTCCTTCAATTCTCTCCTTCCCAAAAAGCTATATACCTCCATTTCCTCCCACTTCCCAAAGTCACTCTCTTCTCTCTTACACATCCTCCAACACACACACACACCACCATGGATTCTTCTTCATCCTCCTCCTCTTCCCCTAACTGGCTTGCCTTCTCTCTCTCCAACCCTTTATCTTCCTCTCTCTTCCCTCCCTTCACCTCCCCTTCCCTCACCCCCACACTTTCTCTCACAGGTTCCCCTCTCTCTCTCTCTTCTTCATCTTTATATTTTTCATTTATTTTTCACTTAAAAATTACTTATATTAAATCACAAAAACACCCTTTGAATTCAATATCTCCTAAAATTTATAATAACAAACAAAAAATGTTTTAGGTAATAACACCACTACCACCGAAGCCAAGGATGTTGCACCGACTAGTCTTTCCATGTTCAACTCAGTACCTAAGTTTGAAGACTTCCTCGGTGGAGCCGCCGCCACCTCAGCCGCCACGGTGGCGCCAACAAGTCACGCGCCTCCGCAGTTCACTGCCGTCAACACGCTGAGTACGGTGGTGGGGAACGAGATATATGATTCAGAGCTCAAAACTATAGCCGCCAGCTTCCTTCGCGGCTTCGCTTCCGCCGAGCCGCAACAAAAGCTGGCTTCCCCTCAGCTCATCATTCCCACCGAGCCGGCTCCTAAGAAAAGCGCCGATACCTTTGGCCAACGTACCTCCATCTACCGCGGCGTCACACGGTATATAAAAGTTATTTATAAATTGATTTAACTGAAATTTTTTCAATAAATTAGATCACTTATATTATAAGCTTACACATATTAAGTTCATTAATAATTGAAAGAAGTAGTATTAATATTAATATTAATATTAGTAGTAGTTATTACTTATTATTATTATTATTTTGGTTACATAGTAGTCATTATTATTATTATTACTATAGAGTAATAATGATCCCAAAAAGGGGAAGACATATTATGGAGATTAGATTTGGTTTTTGGGGTAAGGATGAAGATTGATGTGAGTATGATATTTATATATGAGTGCAGGCATAGATGGACGGGGAGATATGAAGCTCATCTGTGGGATAATAGTTGCCGGAGGGAAGGGCAAAGTCGGAAAGGAAGACAAGGTATTGTTTTAAATTACGATCGCGTCCTCTAGGGTTTGTTTTTTGTTTTTTTAATGTGAGTGAGTTGAACCGGGTCCACCAGATCTGACAAACACGGTCACCACATATATAAAGACCGGAATAAATGGGAGTAAAAGAATGTGCCTTCTCTCTCTTTCTAATCCCAATGACCATATCAATGGCTCTCTAATAAAAGTGATAAATTAAAGGATCTTTCATATGGGAAGGAACTCACTAAATTTTTTTTTATTATTATTATTATTATTTTGAATTAATTGAATTTATGAGTGTGAAGATTCTGACGGGTGCTTCTTTCTTTGTGTTGGATCTTTGTGATGATGCTGGGATTGCTGTCATGATGATTCAGTGTATTTGGGTGAGTCATTTCTTTTTATACACATATATATAAAGGAAAATGAAGTTAGCTAGCGTCATTATGTTTATATACTGTGGGAAAAGGTTTAGTGAGTAATATTGGTTAGATTCAGATTCTACCCAACCCTAATCATTCTTTGCTGAAAGGAGGATTTTGTTTGTTTCTTCTAATTTTTTCAGGTGGTTATGACAAGGAAGAGAAGGCAGCAAGAGCTTATGATCTCGCCGCTCTCAAGTACTGGGGTCCGACCACCACCACCAATTTCCCGGTAATTGACAACTCCATTTATTACTCGATCACTTCATTTTTTTATTTCTTTATAGAAATGTATGTACAGTTTTTGTCTTATTGAATAATTTTGTTCTTGATTTTGTTAGATTTCGAACTACCAGAAGGAACTGGAAGATATGAAGAACATGACAAGGCAGGAGTTTGTTGCTTCTCTTCGAAGGTAAATTTTCCATTTCACTTTTTAGGGGCCTTTTATTCATATCTATATTATATTCTAATTCTATATCTTTATATTATGTTTACATGTATGCATTTTATTTTATTTTCTCTTTATTATTTTAGGAGGAGTAGTGGATTCTCGAGAGGCGCCTCAATATATAGAGGAGTGACGAGGTATATATACATCAGTTAAAATCTTTTAATTTTTGGCCTCTGGTACCCAATCTTTTGATTGCAAATGAATAAAATATATATAATGCTATACATATATGATATATTTATATTTATAATATATATAATGTGGGGGTTAAAATGTCAACTTATGCTTTGTCTCAGACATCACCAGCATGGCCGATGGCAGGCAAGAATAGGCAGAGTCGCCGGAAACAAAGACCTCTATCTTGGCACTTTCAGTGAGTCCTTTTCTCACACTTCCCATACTTCTCTATATTTTTTCCTTTTCTTATTATTATACTCTAATTTAAAATTAGATCCCACATATATGTATCGGACACACCTAAACCAAACTAATCCTACATTTTTTAATTGACACTTACGTGTATATAATATATATCACGCCCACATAGATTTCATTCAATAATTTAATTAATTCATTTATACATGTGAAATACTCCTTCAAAGCACAAACCTTTGTACATGAAATGACACATTTTCCCTTACATATATATTGATTGTCTCATCAAAATATATAGGTACACAAGAGGAAGCAGCGGAGGCCTATGATATAGCGGCCATAAAATTCAGAGGAGTAAACGCTGTGACCAACTTTGACATGAGCCGTTATGATGTTAAGAGCATTGCAAATAGTAGCCTTCCGATCGGCGGACTCTCTGGCAAGAACAAGAACTTGACAGATTCTCCTCCATCCGACCACCATACCACTAAGAGCCCTGACCTCGCAGCCCGAACCTCAGCCGAAACCGACCGGGATCTCTCCTCCGGCAACTCCTCGGTCACCTTCACATCCCAACCACCACTACCAAGCTCCACCAATAATAATTCTCTCACATTCGCCATACCCATCAAACATGACACTACTTCAGATCATCATTATTGGTCCTCTGTCCTTGCTGGTTACAACAAAAACCCTACCTTGATCCAACAATCTTCGTCCACCAATGGATCCGTGACATCTGTCCTACCCTTCAACGTAGACCTCTCTAGTACTAACAGTGTAGGTGGAAACCACAATAACAATAATAATGGGATTTTCAATGGAGGAAGCATGTTTGTTCATCACCAACAACAAAACAACAACAACAATAATAATGGTAGTGGTGGCAATGGTTCTTCTTCTAGTTCAGGTTCAAGTTCATTGATGATCCCATTGGGCACGCCCATTGCTGTAAATAGTAACCCTAGTTATGAGACCTCTTCTGGTTATGGAAACTGGAGCATCATTGGCCCTACCCTGTACCCCTTCCAAACTCATGCAACAAAACCCACTCTCTTTCAAACCCCAATTTTTGGCATGGAATAATGGCTCCTTCTCTCTCTTGCATGCAGAAAAATGAGAATCTGTGCATAATCATGAAAGTGAGACGTACAACACCCCCACCCCTACCTCTGCCAAACAAGACACAAATAATTATGATAGACACAAATCATGACCATTATATTACACTGCTGGTAGATTTACATTACACATGTAAATCTATCAGCAGTGTAATGTGATCTTTTTTGTGTCGATATACCTACAGTGTAATGTGATCTTTTTTGTGTCGATATGATATTATGATTAGTTTATATATGAATCTGGGTTTTGAGGTTTGAACATGCAAGGAGGAGGAAGGTGATGATGAATATAAGATGATGAGAAAGTGGGGAAGAGGGTGGAAATGATAATTTCACGAGGGCTGACAGTACTAGCTAGCTAGGAGTACTAACAAAGGTGGTCTTGTCTGTCAAAAGTGTTGGGATTTTGCTTTTGCTTTTTTGTTTTCTCATTCTCTCTTCTAGCCTTTTGCTTTTTTGGTTCTTATATATTCCTTTAGACTACTGTACTACTGACATGTTTTTGTATTTGGGTATATTAGGAAAGATATCCCCTTTGTATTCCTTTCGTTTTGTTGGTACCCTACCAACTTTTTCTATCAATGAAGAAGAAATATTAAAAATTTCTTAGTAACAAGTCTTATGTTATCCTCTCAGTTTGCCTCTTATTTATTACCATGTTTAATTATTTTGCTAATTGACATCATTAATCAATCATTGTGATAAGGTGTGTTTGGCTTGACTTATGGAAAAGTTGTTTACTTTTAAGTCAGTTAGAAATTAAGCTTTAGGTTGACTTATTTTTATATTTTGGTGAACTATGAAAAAATGGTCTATTTTCCCATTTCACTTATAGACATATTCAGATGTTTTTTTTTTAAAAGCGGCTTATTTTTAGGTTGACTCATTTTTAAGGAAGCTAGAAAATAAGCTGGTTTTTTTTTCTGAAATAAGTTACTCAAATTGGCTTATGAATACGTTGACTTATTTAAAATGCTGGGTGAAAATAAGTCCAGTCAAACATAGAAAAAAGTTATCCACCTAAAATAAGCTGACTTATTCAAAATAAGCTGTTTATTTTATCAAAATAATAAGTCCAGTCAAATACACTCATTATTTAAGCAAATCAAAAATATTTTAACATGTCTTGGGTTATCCTCCCAGATCTCCTCTTTATTCACCATGTTTAATTATTTTGCTAATTGACCCAATAAATAATCCATGTGAGAATCTACATGTATAATGGAGTATTATTTAAACAACTCCATGCGAAATATTTGGGATTATGGGTAATTTTGTGAAAGCTAAAATCAAACGAGGTATTTTTAGTTACATTTTGGATTTATGGTATTTTTCTCACATGTTTGCCCGATGGATATGCTGTACTTTGTGCTGGCCAGCATGTTGCTCTTTGACGGTAGGACAAAGAAAAATGATTACTTTTACTAGCTTTGAGATTTAAAGTTTGAATTGTGTAATTCCACTAATTTCATATTTACAATTTATGATCAAGCGCGCGCTTGAGTTACTTTCACATTAAAAAATTATCAGATTTAATGCATGAGTGTTTATCAACGTAGAAGTAACATATAAACGGTACATATCAATGGTGACAAATCCATAGCTCTTCTGAGCTTGTTTTGATTTATGTTTAAAGTTTTAAATAGAACTTTTCAATAATTTTTATCTATAGTATGTGGCTTAAATATGTAAGAAAATTATTCTCGATTGATATGAACGTGCTAATTTATTTTTTAAAAAAAAATTTCTCGATGCACATGAACATGCTTAATTACTTATTCCAAACAAGCACAAGTTACCTTGCCTCATCTTCAGTTATTCAATGACTCAGAAACTTGGTATTAATGAAATATTTTTTACAGCTGCTTTGTGTGGGTATACAAAATTATGATTGCCTCAAATCTTGTGCTGCCAAAAATTGTTGCACTTTCCACTCTTTTTCACAAGATACAGAAACCAAATTACATAAATAAAAAATTTATTATAATTAGCTAAGTATGATAAAAACGTAAAAAAAGCTTCTTTATTTATAGATTAAGTGAGCTTGTAAAAATGAGGACGAGCAGATATAGTGGATTAATTTTCGCAAAAACAATATTGTTAATATAGTGACACTAATAACCAATAATTAAAAAGGGTGAAAATAAAAAATAAAGGCAAATATCTTATTACTTTTTATCTCATTTTTCATCCAGTAGTGGAAATAACTCACGCACCCGACATCACATCGCAGAAGATTAAACACACAAATTCATGGTTCGTGCTTAAATAAAAATTAGGGAAGTTCTAAGTGTTACATGAACCAAACATATTTATCACTAAAAATTTCAGATGTACTGTTATGGTATTTTTCAAAACCAGCAACATGACATGCATTAAAAAAATTTCTCATTCATAAAAGCAGCGGGAATATTACAAAGATCAAAAGTTAGTGGATAGTACGAACCACTATGTGTACTATATATTTTACCCCTTACCTTTTGTTCTCTAAATTAAATAGTGCACAAGTTTAAATTCAACAGTGAATCTCCTCACTATATAATATACATAACTCAAACTGATCGATCGAAGATGCAATAATTGGTCTTCCTTACTTTTTACATTAGAAAGTTAAACTTATTAGGGGCCACTAATTATGAGGGACGAGCACCATTTTGACCAAAAGTATATGTGAGATTATCAATATTCAAAAGTTAAAGGAAAACAAGATCATCATGATCATATATATCCAATAGGGATCGGACATGAAACAAGAGAACCTTTAATCCCTCTCGCGCTATATTCACACACACATTATTTGTGAGCTTTTTGAAAGGGGGTCCCCCTTATTCCCTTTTGAACTTGCAGCAACTCATCATAGTGAGTTCAAAAATAAAAGAAAATGGAAAATCACTATAAGGCTTCAAGGAAAGAATGTAGACCAAAAAGGTTTTTCATACCATGTGAATATCATGGAACTGATATTATTTTATACACCAGAATTGTCACTAGATGCTACGTACTCACTTGCCAATAAGTAATTATTCTTAATGGAACTTGCCAAGGAATTTCAGTTATTGCATTCCTAAAATGAAGGAAAAAAGTAGGAAATGAATAAGAATTTTTGTTTAAAGTATTTTTCCTTTTTTTAATTACATTCTGATTATGTGTCTATTATACACACACACATATATATAGATTTTATGTGTTATTGTCGTCGTCGTCAATTGTTATGTGTAAAATCCTTAAAAAATTATTTCTATTATTTGATTATATGTAAAAAATACTCCATCTAAATTTATAATTGGTCCCAGACCCGGATAAAGAAGTATGATTGTGTTAGACCCCAATAACCAACGTAAAAGAGGGAAAAAGTTGCTTGATGTTATTTTGATATGTTTAAAGAAGAGAATTAGATGAGTCAGTAAGAATAGTTGATCATATGATGTGAAGTCCTTACAAAAGAGGGAGAAAGAGACTGACAATAACTCTCAGCGAAATTATTAAACCAGATTTTTTGATCATTGATTTATTGTCAAACATGACTGAACACAATTGCGTCGTGTGATTCATGTAGCCGACCCCACCTTGTTGAAATAAGAATATGTTATTTAGTCTTTTTTTGCCAAAATTTTGTCTCATGTTAATAAACCCACTTAGGATGAAAGAAGATGGTGATGACGACTATTGCCCTTTGTACCTTTCGGCGCTTATTAGATTCTTCCCCACCATGCCTTCATCTTTGACCATGGTTCTGACCGTTTGGTGGGTTGTTTCCGCTTTTCTTTTTTCTTTCTTTAAATTAATTAATTAAACTACTGTGTTTCGGTTTTGAAGTACCAATAAAGTACTGAAAATGGAAGCTATGGAGTAAAAATGAGCTGTTTTCATTTAGCTAGATTGTGTGGTGGATCGATCATCACTGGATCCAACCCTTTGGATGTGAGAATATTCCATTGTCATTGCACTGCAAAGAAGCTGTGTGCGCGCGCGCGCGCGCTCGTTAGTTATCCATGATGCCATATTTTCACCATTGAGTTACCTTTAATGAAATGATGATGAACATTAGGTGACCGATGAGAGAACGTGTGGAAAGCTTCTCTAATTATTAGTTTTCTAAAATTAATCTATCTTAACTATCATATCGTCTGCTTACTCGTCTTCGTTGCACGATGCTAGGAATAATTATGGCTTAGAAGAATTTATTTTGTTATATCAAGATTGATTAATAACTAATCCTGTTGGTTTTCATCCAGCAGATAACCGTAATTGTTTTTCTCTCTTTTGTTCTGCGCAGCGTGGATTATTGCACCTATCAAAATAACATTTTTTAATGCTTATTTTCAAGTGAAGTTCTATATAGTTATACCTTGTTGACTCATAAATAAAGCACCTATTTTGAAGGTTGGTCTTGGTTTTAAATATAGAGCATTATTACAAGTTTCGGACTTTTGGTTAACAATTTCCCAAATTATTCTTATATAAGTTATCCACTAACATTAATCAAATAAGAGTGACGGATGGAATATATAAGAGATGATGGCCGGTAAGATTGTTTTAGAAAAAACTACAATACTAACTATTGTAACTGACATATATTTATATGTCATAGATAGCACCGAGTAATAAATTAAATTAAAGCCAGAAGAATAGACATTATCTCTTATATTTTCGTTATAGAGTACTTATTAATCAATGCAGTAGCTTGAGTACTGGTGAAGAAAACCTTGTCTATTGTGCTGGCAGAGGTGAAAACAACTATGTAAAGTCGTCAAATTGAAGAATCTTGTGAACCAAATTTCGGAGAAGGGTGTGTTCTTTCTTTTCTCTTTTATTACAAATGGGCATACAATGAACATTAAGAATCAAGTGTAATTAATTAATAAGCATATCAAGATCTTCTAATCTACACTGTTATGCTGTCCAGAGAAATTAAAATAAGTGAATTCGAAACTATTTATTAATAAAAATGAGTTTTGTATGAGGTCGTATCAGTTTTTCAGAATGCCTTGATTTAATTAGAAAGAGACACTTTAAGTATGTGATGTGTAAGATTAAGCATGTAAGACTTTTTCTAAGCTTATATAAACTTTTATTGTCTTAAAAAAGAAAAAGGAAAGGAAAAGGAAATAAATAAAGAAAATTTTCATGTGAAAGGAAAACAAATTATCTCCAGCATCAAAGTAAGAATAATGACAAATTTGGAAATCTTTTAGGCGCGCGCTTTCTTTACAACACTTCCACACAAATTTTCAATCTTCTTTCCGTTTTTTTAATTTCCTTTTCACAATTTAATTGACACACATACACACACTTTTTTCTTTTCATTTATTTTTTATCCAGTTAAGTTTATGTCCTGTTCTTTAAAGGACAGGACATACTTATTGCTATTGTAGATACATAGCATATGTTTCACAAATACTAAATACGACGCTCCTCGTTGGAATGAAAGAATCCTTTCATTGCTATTGTAGGCTTATATCAACGCTAAAATTGTTACAGTTATTAGTAATCGCTAGCTTGCGCTCCTTCAGTGTAGTTTAATCTTGTTAAATTATCAAATATATCATTTACAACTTTAATGTGGCATAGGCATATTTTTTGGTTGTAAGTGAAATATTAATATTTCAATAATAATTACTATTATGATTTAAAAAGAATGCTCTTTTTTTACACACATACACACTTTACAGTGACCTCTCCCCCATAATTAAAGAGAGAGGTGGGTACTATGTGAAATAAGTTTACTGACAATAAATAACCCTTAAAATTTTCTAATAGGAAAAAACACATCAATTACTAACAAAATTTCGGTAAATGGTTTGTTTGTTTTTTTTTAAGTTTACAATAAATCATCAATAACACATAATGTTCACGTTGCCATCTGAAATCTTGCTTCCTTTAGTTTTAAATATAAGGTCTAGTTTTTTTTTAAAAAAAAATATTTGAAAAGCAACGTAACTTATTATTAATGATGATTTTTTATTAAATTTAATTCCATACTAGTTTGTTTGACTTATAAATTAGTACAAAATCTAATACTATATAACATATGTTCTGACTAACTAATTTCTTTTGCTTTCTTAGTCTCTAAAAAATCAATTAGAATTTATAACAAGACGAACATATTATCTCCTCGATCTTCTTAAGACATACATTCATGCATACATATATTATTGGTATGATTGAAAATGTGTGCAAATAATAAGAATTGATCATGAAAAAAAGATCATACATTTCAGAGATTATATTATTATTTGAGATATTATATTTCTAGGATCAAATTAAACTTCTAAGTAGTCCTTATAATTGATACTGGTATGTATTATAATGACATGTGAAATGTATGGACCTAGAAAAATATTTAAGTTTATGAGGGAGAAACTGAAAATTAAACTGGTATTAAGTAGTTATCAGAAATATTTTTTTATTACAGTAGTTATTATAATAAATATAGTATACCATTAGGTGTGAATATAGCCCTACTTCATCTCAAAGAAAGGGGCTCTAAAATCCACTTTTTCTAAAATGTACGTACGTAAGATATTTTAAAGTAACATGTTTATGGCAGATATATAACTATAAGTGATAGGGTACTCACATGGTGGACCTTTTAAGTAAACATTTCACAATTAATGGAGAGCTGCTTTATATATATAAATAGTGATGCCACATACACTGAGCACAAGACACACATAATGTGGATATCAAATGTGCACCAACCAATTTCTATGATTGAGATTAATTATTCTGTAATTTATATTTAACTAATTTTACTAAGTTATGAATAAGAATGCATTGATGATGAGTAGAGAAGACAAATTAAAGAGAATGAAAAAGATTAGAAGTTTAAGTCAACATTTTAATTAATACAAAGTATGAAATAATTGATGGCAAATGGGTAAAGAATTAATTTTTTTCTAATATTTCATTAATTAATTGGGATATTAATGAAAAAACACTGTAAGGACATGAGCTTGATCTAAAAAAAGGCAACCCATGACAATCAAACATTAGTAAATGAATTAATTAAGTTGATATGACTATATCACTGGCCATACATATCTACATATAAGTTTCATTAAAAAGACCAGTAAACTAACTATGGAATCAACTACGGAATACGTCACAACATAGGCTTTTGCTAAAATACTAGTTTAGGAATTTTGTCGATTCCATTGCCAAATTCTGTGGCTAATTCACTATTTTTTTTATTATTTTATTTCTTTTCCCTTTCTCTTGTCTTAGATTACATGTGTTTCTATAAGTAAATGGACGAAATTAAGGGAAAACTTATAAAAAGATAAAAGAAAAATGAAAAGGCAAGCAAACATTTTTCATGCTTGGGAGTAAAATGGTACGTAGTCAAATTTAACACTGCAAAAAGCACATATACAGACCTTTTACTTTATTGCTTTAGTTAATGTTGAGAATATGGGGACCTCTTTAAAGGGTTATCTTTCGTTTTAATTTATTTTTTTGTTATATTCCTTTGGGGAGTATGACTAATGAGTTAAGTCACAATCTAAATGTTCCCCTTTTGTTTTACTCTCATACAAACCATGTCGGCCATAATAGGATACAACCATCCTTAGCTTTATTCATTTCTTATTCTTTTTGTACCTTTGACTGACTTATAGTTTATAAATTAATTAAATAACATATTATCTCTTAAAAGTAGGGATTATGTCTTAGCTAGCAACCAAAATGTATTGTTTGTTTTTTGTTAAATTAATGATGAAAGTGATTAGAGGGGCTTTTGCCTTTTGGATGTGAGCAAGCTAATAATAAGTCATTGTTATCCCAAAGACCATCCCACAAACATCCCAACTTGTCTTATGCTTAGTTAATTAATTATATCTCTATTTTAATTTCATTTCAAAAAAATTAGAACTTAATTAAATTAGAATCATTTTCTGTCATATATTTTGATAATGATGGATGCTTTGATAATTGACAAGGCCACACGTGCTTTCTAACTACTGTGGAATTTTCAAAGCAAGCGGTTCAAAATATAAGATATTATTCTCATCATTTTGCCGCTTTCTTTTTATATATATTAACTGAATTTTACTTTCAAATTCTCTTAATACATATATCTTGACGATGAATTTTAATTCCCTCTTCTACTAGTTTGAATACCTCAGTGACTTCGTTTGTACTTAGTAGTTTTACTTATTACAATTTTTTGGTTGCAAGAGGAAATTAGTACAATATTTTTATTTTTGTTAGTTTTGACAGAATATGCGCATACATGTTCCTCAAAATTATTTTAATCAAACATGTTCTTAAAATAAATTTCAAAAATAACAAAAATTAGTTTTTAAGTAATTTCATAAAACTTTAGCAATGGCTTTTTGGTCATCTGATTTCATAAATAAGATGATTGAGTCAGATTGTATTTAAAACGTTATTGCTATTTGTCTTTTGCATACTATTAGACACTAGATGCCCAACTCCCAGTTAATCAATGGCATGATATGTCATAAAAAGATTATAAGGTCGTTTTGACCAACAAATAAAAAGGGGTCATTTTTTGGATTAAAGGGGTCTTTTTAACCCACAAAGGAGGTAAGACAGCCCATACAAGTTGAACCGAAGTGACATTCAAACTTTTATCTTATGGTCATATTAATTTTTTTTAATTATGTGAAAGCCCAAATTGTTGTTGGATTAAAGCTCTATCTTCAATTGAGTGGAATTTTTTTTAGCACGGGCCATATAATCTATTTCCAATTAACAATTTCTTCGTTCGAGGCATATTTTTTATGAAAGTGGCCAATACTACTGGGCCTAGAATTGGCATAATAGCCCAATTGCTTCAAACATAAGGCTATCCCTAAAAGAAGCATGGTGAATCATTTAAATCCATTTTCGTATTGATTGTGCTTCAATTTAAAATTTTACATTTTCTAATAGAATTTTTTTCAAGGCTTCTTCTTCCTTGTAAATGATATGAATAAAAAGTGTGACTGGAAAAGAGTGAGCTCTATAGAGTCATAAAAAACAGATTAGAGTAGTGAGTCTCACATATTTTGATCCTCTCAGAGTAAATTTGTGACAAGAGATGGTGTTAGATGATTGTGATTTCAATTTCTTTTTTTACAATAAGTTAAATGCATGAGAATTGACTATATTAATTAAAGGATGTGGTTCTATGGAATTTCACGGGTTGTAATTTCTTTGTATTTTAAGCCGCCGATTACTTTGTGAGGATGCTTGGTTTACAAAGACTTTGAATGGGCATTTGCTTGGCGTTTCAGTAAAGTCCTTAGAAACTTTTGTATGGCTTTGTGTTACAAAACGTTCCATTTGAGTAAGAAAGACAGCACATGCACATGTAACCATGCCTTTTGACTTAAACCATGTGCTTACTTGCACAATGTCAGTCACCCTTGCCAAGCAGAGTTGGATTTTGATCCTCTTTAACTTAATGTCAGCTTCCTTCACCATTGAACATTTTGACGAGTGTCAGTTAGCTTTAAGAATATGCATTATGGATTAAGAAGTTGCATCTGACGAATCATTGATAAAAATATCTTGCCTTCGCTCTATCCTCTATGGATTGCATGCTCCGCTAGAGGGCTATCTAATAATCTGAGTTTGTTGTGATCCTAATTGTGACCACATATCCTTTTTGGTGTTATATGCCATCGATGCAATAGTTTTTAAATTCGCAATGATGTTATTCAAGGAATGTGGCGCTTATTATTGAAGAAAAATGGTCTAAAAAATGTCTGAGATAGTTTATATAGAAAATGTTAATAAAAATGATAAGGGTAAACAAAATAATATGAATTTTACTAAAAAGAGGTATATAAAAACCAATGAGAATACTCATTGAAGTTGTTGTTTAAAAAAGGTCAAGAAAAGTTGTTCTTTAAAGATTTAATTATTGATTGAGCTGGATAGTGTGGTATGATCCATATAGATTATTGCCAACATCTGGGTAAAAATTATTGCTGTAATGAAATTTAATTTTCTTTTTATCTCAAAATCAAGTACCAATTTTTAAGTAGGAGATAGAGGTAATTTTAGAGCTAATTAAGGATATTAAGTGGTGTTATACACACACATATAAAATAGAGGATATCTCATTCGAAAATGTTATTATATACCATTTGCGTGCAAATTAGTTCGTGCATATATTTGAAATAAGTTCAACAACAAACAACAACAACAAAGCCTTATCCTACTTAGGTGGGGTCGACTACATGGATCACACGACGACATTTTGCACGATCAATAGTCATACCTGGTGATAAACCTTTCACTAAAAGATCTCTTTGAATAACTTCGTTAAGAGTTTTCTTTGGTCTCTCTCTCTTTCTTTTATAGGATTTCCATAGCATTTGATCAACTATTCTTACTGGCTCATTTAATTCTCTTCTTTGAACATGTCCAAACCACCTTAAAGGATTTTCTACTATTTTCTCTGAAATTGGTGCTACCACAACTCTTTCACGAATGTGATCGTTACGGATCCTATCTTTTATTGTATACCCACTCATCCACCTCAACATTCTCATCTCTGTCACATCCATCTTATGTTTATGTATCTGAAATAAGTATAAGTAATAAATTTAAAAACAATTCCTATTTGATCATCAATTTTGAATTGTCGGCGACACTAGTGGTAGTGTGGTGCTGTCCTAATAACATCTAACATCCATGCATCTCTTTACATAATATAATTACTTTGGCAACAACTATCCTTGTAGTTTCAACAATATTCCACCTTTTCCTTTTCTTTTTTTTACTTTTTATTTTTGCATTTTATGGCGTACCATTTATAATCTTCCACGTTTATACCCAAAACAATACACTATTTTACACTTTCTTTCTCACTTTTTATTAGAATAATACTTGTCATTTTCATTGAATCATCATTCATGCTCATATTCTGATCATAAAAAAAATCATGCTCATATTGTACTCTATATACTTTTCACTGAATCAAAGTGCACATTGATTCAACGCATACTGACCAACATTTTGACTTAAATTTGGTTCAACGAACCTAAAATGTGTCTATATCGTGCTTTGATGCGTCAAACTTCCATTATTTTGCATTATCAAGAGAGTAAGAAGTATTGTATATTAATTGTATTTATCTCCCTATAAAAGTCTAATTATATTGTTGAATATCAGGTGACACACATACACATGTATATCATACTTATTACGTATAGCACAATATTTCATTAATATAATATCTATTTTCAATTTATCACCTTTTCTGCCCCATCATTTTATTAAATTTATATATTCCCTTAAACCAACAAACTAGAAGTGGTTGCTTCCCATCATAACAAAGCCATACAACTACAGAAAAGGGGCTATACTAGCGCCCCTTTAACAAGATCTAGAAGTTTTAAATTTGTTTTAATCATCTATTGATTCATATCTTTTTTATTTATATTCACCATTGTTTCAACCTTGGAGGAGGTGAGATTCGATTTACACTTACAGGAAAAAAATTGTAGAGCATGAAGGTTCTAAGTTCATATTTTTTGGGTTAAATATCATTTTTGTCTATAAAATACTTCTAATAACTCAATTTGAGCTACAAACATACAATAAAATGACTCATTTTGACCTACAAACAAAATAAAATGGTCAATCTAACCTACAAATAAAATAAAAGGGTCAAAATAAAATGACCCATTCTCGCCAGATTGATCCTTTTATTTTGAGCCATTGAAAATAGTTTATAGGGCGAAATAATGTTTTTTTAAATTTTTCTTGATTCACCTACACAAACGGAAGGAGTGATAAATCTAAACGACATCTTTTTTTAGGTGGTTAAAAGATATAGGGCTTGTTTGGTTGTTGTAAAGTTTGACAAAGAATTAGAAATGGAAAGTGAGTGAGTCCCATTATGTAAAAAAAGTTGTCTGATATGACACATTTCTGATAGAGGACAATTACACCACTACCCTTATCTAAAATCGATTTTTCTGGCTCAAAATCGATTTTAAGTTGAAACTAACCTAAAATTGATTTTCAGTCAGGAAAATCGATTTTAGACAAGGGTACTGGTATAATTGTCCTCTTTCAGAAATGTTGTTAAATCAGATAACTTTTTACAGAATGGGGCCTACTCACTTTTATTTCTAATTCTTTGTCAAACTTTATAACAACCAAACAGGCTCATAGGTGTTGCTTTCTCATGCTTTTCTATTGAAGAACATGTGAACATGGAAATAGGAAGTTGATCTAAGTACGTATTTGAAAAAATAAAAAAAATAATCTGAATTATTTGTGATTGCTAGGCACATACATGTTTTTATTTTATTTTTTTTTATCAGCATACATGTTTTTATTTGAGACATAAACGCAGTTGTACCAAATAGAAATATACAATTGCATACGTAAAATCGTCACCTTTTTCCCAAATTTAGATCTGTAAATTGTAGTACGCCCAACATAAAATTACCTTATGGTCCCTATGTTGATTCTAATCACAGTCATGTGCCCCATATAGACAAAAACTAGTACACCCGGAAAGCCCCAACGCAATCATAGCAGGACCTGTGGGCTGCTTCTGCACGGACAATTTTACCCTTCTCCAAAATCCCACCCCCTCTTGTGTGCTTGTAAATTGTAATGAAAATCAGAGAAGGGGCGGCCAAGGGGGTTGGGGAAAAAACACGCTATTTAAAATGAAACATGAAACATAAAACTTGTATAAAAAATAAATGAAACATGAAACATGAAACATACGCTTGTTTGGTTTGGCCCGTGTGAAGTGTTTTTATCCTTAAATATGAATTCTTCAGAAAAAATTAAGATAATCTTGCCCAATCAATAACACTTCTTATTTATATGTGTTAATGTTAATTATGAAATAAGATGTTGCAGATGCAATGCCCACACGGCTACACTCTTTTCCTGTATTAATGATTAAATCAAATATAATTTAATTATTAGGCGTGTTATTAATTGTTATTTTCAAATTTATTCTTATATATAATAATAATTAGTTTAGGGAATACTTGAAATCTAATGTAGTAATTTCCGGTAAATTTAAATAAGAATACAATCATATATATTAGAGAGGACATATAGTGAAGATGGAGGGCAAGCACGTTTTATTATTAAAATATTATCATCTCATATTTGAATAAAATATTGAGTATTTATATTGCATGCTGTAGTTTTATTGTTGAGGTAGGGTGTGTGTTATAATAAGGATAGAGTAGGCCAGGGTGCATTATTTCATTTTTTTGATGTATAGAATTAGGTGCCATCTAGATATTCTAAAATATTATGAAGTGCAGTCACCTCATATTAAACTTAAAAATTGTCTACTAAAACTTGAAAAACAAAAGTTGTAATTATAATTCAAAGTTATATTAATCCTTATGTGGGTTGGAAAGAGTCCTTCCTTTGGCTACAGATAAAAACGAGGAAGATGACATTGAGAGAGGAAACTCAAAATTTGTACAATTTCCTTGTTCAACAGTAATCCTTTTTTATCAGTTAAAAAGTAACATTATTCTATTTTCTAGTACCCTCTTTAGTTTTTTAAAGGGAAAATTAATTACAGGTCTTGTGTAAAAAACATAACTAATGTGAGGTTCCACAAATTGTAATTACAACTTCGTCTAAAGTTAGTAATAACAACTTATTAACTTCACATGATAATTTGTTTCTCTCATTTTAAATTCAGAGTTATTGAAGTGACATCCCTTCGAAACATATGATAAAATTAAACAATATTCGGTGGGAGAAGAAAACGTCCACCGTTTCTATTAACTTCTTGTCCTTTAAATTTTTATTCTATTTTAAATCTTAATATATACTCCTCTAATTTATACTTATAAGAAGCAGCATAGGAATTCTTTTTGTCCATGCAATATACTATATTTACTTATATTCTTTTTGTCCAGCATAATATGTTCAAGTCAAGCTTAACAAAAAAAAACGTGTTCAAGTCAAGATATACTTTCCTACTCTAATGGTAACGTGAGTGTATAATAAATGCTATAACGGTAAGATTTGAAAACCTCATTATTTTTTCATTAATAAATAACTCCACTATATTTACTTGAATTGTGTAAAATGTTTTACCACGTCTTATGAGTTATGAATATCTTTATAGGGAAGGAGGAAAGAAGCAATGTGATGATGGCAGTACCACTCACTCCAGTTTTTATCATAAGTGCCTAACAATCAGATTGTGTGTTTATTTAGTGTGTTTGGCTCATCTTATTTTGAGAAATAAACCAGCTTATTTTGGATTTTCAAAGCCAAAAACCCAAAATAAGCTTTATCTTTTTTTTTATCCATGATCAAGGTATCCCCTCACTCGACAAGTGAGAGACTAATCCCCCGCTGATTTGTAGGCACCTCAAAGGGTGGGACAGCTGGCCTGTGAGATTTAATGCTTCTCCATACCCAACGCCAGGGATCAAACCCCAGACAATTGGTTAAGGGTGAATGAGTCCTTGCCACTCAACCACACACCCCAGGTTAGATTGTGTGTTTATTATCTAAACTATTAAAAAGTTAATTAAAATCCTTAAATATATTTAAAAAAATCAATATCTCCTTTATTAATGTTTTGTTATCCTCTCGTTTAAAATACCAAATCACTCTCCACCCTCATAAACAGAATCATCGCCCTTCATTTATCTAATGCAACAATTTAAATAAGTATAGGTAATATAGAAAAAATACCTTTATAAAAAATAGAAAAATACACCTAATGATATATAACAACTTAAGGGAGATTCCTACATTTTGCACCAAACTAATTTAAAATTTCTTGTCTTATTTTCTTATAACAAAGCATAAGGAGAGAGAGTATTAAGGTTCTTATAACCTTGTCTTATGACATCTCTCCCTTAAATAGAAGGTTGCAGGTTTGATTTTGTTCATAATCTTAATATGTTACTGTTTACCAGCCCGTTTGGTTGGACTGAAAGTGTATAATGTAAATGGAAATGGAATTGAGTATAAGGGGTAAAAATGGAAAATAGAGATAAATTAGGTAATGATGGTAAAATAAAATTTGTGGGACCAAAGAAAAGTGTGAGATTGAAAGAAAAAATTTGTGAGTCCTGAGATATATATAAGTTACCAAAAACCCACAACCTTCTTCCACTTTCACTTTCCCTTTCTCATTTTCTTGGCAACCAAAGGGTAGAGGGAGAAGTAATAAATGACAAGATCACTAAGAATAATACTCCCTCGGTTCCTAAATATAAGATCACTTTGGTTAATTTGGAGAGATTAAAGAAGACAATAAAATTACATGATCTTCCCAAAATCCCCTCAATTACTTAACTCTAAAAGGAGGAGGGGTTTTCAATGAAAAGAGGGAGCATAAGGGTAGTTTGGGCAAAACTTGAGATAAAATAGGAAGTGATCTTATATTTAGGAACTTATCCACTTCCCCAAAGTGATCTTATATTTAGGAACGGAGGGAGTAATAGAATATAGATATATTCAGTTTTGAAAAAAATAGAACATAGAAATATATTTTAAGCAAGTGGTAGGAGTTTGAGGCAACTGTCTACCTCTATATGGGATTTCAGAACAGCGAGAGATTTTGGTAAAAAAAAAAAAAGAAATATATGGAGAAGGGAGAGAATGGTAAATTGAGGGAGGTGAGATGAAGTGTTTGTACTTTGTAGTATCCCATCCCAAGAGTCAAGAGATGAGCCTAACTAAAACGTCAAAACAACAAAAAACAATGTTTTGAGTGGACGTGCAGCCGCTTCCTCATTCGCAGGACTCTCTCATTATTACAAGTACTTCCTCTCTCTCTCTCTCTCTGTCTCTCTCTCTCTCTCTCTCCAGGCATACATTAGCTGATTCTGGAGTACTTTTCTGTTCATGGGTTCTTCTTTTTATCCTTCCAATTTCAATTCCATGCGTCCTTTCTTTCTTTAGGTGCATTCCTTATTCTATTTCCTCTTTATTATTCATGTCTCCTTCCATTTTCCTTTCTGGGTATTCTTTGTTTTGGTCTCTTTTCATATATTTAATCTCAAAATTTCTCATTTCCAGGTCTTGTTTGGTGTTCAATGTGTTGGGCTGTTTCTCATTGCTGAGTTGTCATCGTTAGTTATGGATTTGTCTTTACAAGGTAAGACTTGCCTTTGACTTGTTCCTTTCACTTGGGTTTTCGTTAAAACTTGTGTGATTGGATTTATTGTTTGTATTTGCTGTTGGGATTTAATGTTATGGTCTAGATATTTGTGTTTTTTTTTGTTACAATTAGATATTTGTGTTTAAGTGTATTGTTTGAGCATTTTTTTGATTTGTGGATTTTATCGTTATTGATTTTTATTGACTTGTGATCTATTTATTTGCTTCCTTTAGAATCTTGGGTGCCAATTACAATACCCTCAAAGTCCCTTTCTTTGTTGAATCTCTCAACATGGGCAAAAACTTTGAGGATTTTTTCTTATTATTAACCCCACCCCAACATGAGATTTGAAATGGTTGTAGTTTTTAAATTATATACTACTATGGTGTTGCTTCCTGAGTTATTACCTGCATTTTCTGTGTACTGAAATTATTAGTGGTTTGACTTCTCAAAGTATAAGCTGTTTCTGGAAAATGAGAATAGAAGATGAAACCTTCTGGAGCTAATTGTAGTTTCCTTCACTCTTGGAAAGTTTAACATATTCCTTTATATAAAATATATTGAATATTGATTAATATTATGCTTCTCTCATTGGGATGTGTTTTAGGTGCTACACTGGATCCATCTAAATGCAGTAAGCTGAGTATGGAAGAAAAGCGAGAACTTATATATGCGGTATCTAAGTCCCAGGGTGCATCGGAGATGCTACAGTCATGGAGCCGACAAGAGATTTTGAAAATCCTGTGTGCGGAGATGGGAAAAGAAAGGAAGTACACTGGCTTGACAAAGTTGAAAATCATTGAAAATCTCTTAAAAATTGTCTCTGAAAAGAAATCAGGAAACCAGGAAATTGCAGCAGATCTTGAACCTCTTTCACCTCCTGCAAATGAGCAGAAACCAGCTAAGAGGCAGAGAAAAACCGAGAATCCATCTCGAGTGCCTATTCCAGCAAGCAATGGTCAAATCTCTAATGGTGATGGGGATTTAGATAGTAGTAGCACTGCATACTGTAAAAATTCAGCTTGCAAAGCTACCCTAAGTCAAGCAGATGCGTTTTGCAAAAGATGCTCATGCTGCATTTGTCATCAATATGATGACAACAAAGATCCTAGCCTTTGGTTACTTTGCAACTCTGACCCTCCATTTCATGGGGTGTCTTGTGGCTTGTCATGCCATCTTGAATGTGCTTTAAAACATGATGGTTCCGGCATTGCCAAAAAGGGAGTGCATCTCAAGCTTGATGGAAGTTTCTACTGTGTCTCATGCGGGAAAGTAAATGATCTGCTTGGGTAATTATCTTCATTTATGCACACATGTTTTTTGAAGCTTCTAAGATGATCTATTATTTAAGTCCAAAAATTGGTGATCCCGTGTTTTCCTTCTCTCTTTTGATATTTACAAGTATTTGATACAATGGATACTAAATGATGTGAGTTTTTAGAAAAAGGTTTTGATTGTAATTGGCAATTAGTGTTTTTAAATCCATACAATGAGACTTGAAAGATCCAATGGAAAGTCTTGACAGACTATGACTGTAAATCTGTTAGGAAAGAAATAGCATAATAGTCAAGTGTGCGCCTATTGAAAAAGTAAAATTAGATGTTAAACCGAAATCTCTACAAAGAATTATAGGGATCTAGCGATAAAATTGGAGCTGTATTGAATTATATTAAAATGAATGATTTCGTGATAATTATGTTGGAGGAGCGAGTTGTGATTGCTTACTTAGACCACTTTTCTTGTGTTGGTTAAGCGATAGTGCATACATTTTTGTGATTGTTGCAACTTTGCATGTTTTTCCATTGCAGAAACTTTGAAATTATACTGGGAAGTGGGAACTATTTTCTGGCATGGAAGTTGATTTGTCTCTTTAAATAATTTTCTTTATGAATATATGGTTTGTAATACAGATTCATTTGCTGGATGTTAAAAACAAAAAGTGAAAGTAGGTGGGTAAGGACCAATGCCTGTGAATAATCAATTTGTTATGAGTATAAAAGGACAGGATAATGGGGATTTTTCTTGATTTCTTACCATTCAATGCTATTGTAGATGGAGCATCTTCGTTTTTGTATTTAACTAATTAATTTTAGCGATTCAATTACATTTTGCATGCATTCATTTATGTTATTTGGCAACTTGAGCATTTGATATCCATTCTGTCTCCATTTTGATGTGTAAGGAAGTGAAGTTTGCATCTGGTTTCTGGCAGTTTTGTGTTTATGTTCTGTTAGTTTCATCTGGTCATTAGGCTTCAGTTGACATGTTTCTATGATTAACGCATTTAACCAGCGGAAGTCTAAATTCTTTGATGTCTCTTTAATTGTATAGGTATTTTGTAGCATTTCCCCTTTTAGGGAAAGATGGTTTTAACATGTAATCAATTAACTGATCCAAAATCAAATGGTATTAATCATTGTCTGCTAGCATCTGATTATTTTTCCACGGAATATGTATTTAGATGTTGTAGAAAACAACTGTCAATGGCAAAGTGTACCAGACGTGTGGACATTCTCTGTTATCGCCTCTACTTGACCCAAAAACTGTTACAACGGACTGAAAAGTATAAAAAACTTTATGAAATAATTGATGAAGCTGTGAAAAAACTTGAACCTGAGGTTGGCCCATTAACAAGCTCACCAGTGAAGATTGGTAGGGGAATTGTGAACAGACTTTCATCAGGTCCTGAGGTCCAGAAACTCTGTGGTTCTGCTTTGGAATTGCTGGATTCATCACTTTCTGAAATGATGAAGCCTCCATCTCCCAGTCTGATATGTCAAGGTAATTTTATTTCTTGGTCACTATACATTATTATCATATATTATGAAGGACCGACTTGGCTTACCGATAAGCTCTCTTGCCACGGGGTTTTACATTGTGAGTCTGAATCAGCGTCTCTGCATAAAAGTAGGGGTAAGGTTGACTAAGTGCTTAGTATAGTCCCTTCCCTGGCACACCCACCAAGTGGGGTCTCAAACTGGGTTGATCTTTTTTAATGATGGATTGAACTAGTTGAAAATTTATTTGTTGCTATTATATTACTTGGAACCAACTATTGTAGGTTAAGTTCCATATTATAATATATTTGGTTTCAATTCAACGGTGGCCAGTAAAGTTTAATTTTGCAGTAACTTTCATTTCCCCCCAAAACACACGAGCGTGCTCTTGCGCCCGCGCACACCCACCAGAACTATCAACAGCAACAACCTTAATATCATTATATGGAGTCCGTTATCATCACGCCATTATGCTCTATCAAAACGCCCCACCCACCCATAAATTTTTCTCGTTGATTATTCTGCTCTTACTGGTTATTCATGCTTGACATTGTTGGTCTCTTCAGGTATGGTGGGATTTGAAGGTATCTCTGCAACATCACTCACTGTAGTTTTGGGTTCTGAAAATCCATCTGGGGAAAATATTGTCGGTTACAGCTTATGGCATCGTGCCGTTCATGATGCAGACTATCCCGTGGAATCAACTTGCAAATTGCATCCACCAGACAGAAGGTTCACTGTTAGGGATCTGATGCCAGCCACAGAGTACATCTTTAAAGCTGTTGCCTTCAATCACTCAAGGGACTTGAGCATGTGTGAAGTCCATGTTTTGACAGAGCAAGGCGACGAAGAAGCACCCAACTGCTCAACAACCGAAAGAAGTCAGAGCCCTGTAACAAATTGTAGCAGCCTTTCGAATCCTTCTTCAGTAGAAGATGAAACTAACAACAGTAATCCGTATTGTGACCAGATCGATAACCAAGCGGATAATCAGCTTACTGATCAAAAGGACATTAACAAGCTTGCTTCAGGAATTTTGTCTAATGACCCCACTAACCGTTGCAACATAGGCGAAGGTAGACTTCCAGCAGATTCTATTTCCTTCCTGAACAAAGAACGTGCTGTAGGAAGCTCTGGGCCTTTACCTGATTCTGATGTTGTGTTAAAGCTTGAAGAAAAGCGATCACTAGGTGAGCAAGTCAACGAGGACGTGAGCACTGATAACGGGCCTGATTTGCCGGCTCAGGCTGCGAGGGACCGTTTGTTATTAGCAGGTAGCTCAGAGGAAGGCCTTCCCAATACTCCATGCAAGTTGGAAATGCTTAAGGATGGGCCAGGAAGAAAGGGGAGGTCCAAATCCAAATCTAGTAGTAAGGTCAATAAGGAACAAGAAAAAGACAAGTCCAGAAAGAGAAAGTTGTCTGATCAAGATGGAAGCAAATCAAAGAAAAGAAATGAGGAAAGGCAACAAGATGTTGAGGAGTGTGATGCAGATGGGTTTTCTTCCGATGGGGATTTTGAGTATTATGTGAAGGTGATTAGAAGGTTAGAGTGTGAAGGACTTATAGAGAAGAACTTTAGGCAGAAATTTCTGACTTGGTACAGTTTGAAAGCAACAGCCCAAGAAATAAGGGTTGTTAAAGTATATATTAATACCTTCATTGAAGATCCAACTTCTCTTGCTGAGCAGCTTGTGGACACCTTCTCAGATTGCGTATCGAGCAAGAAAACATCTATGGTGCCACCTGGTTTCTGTATGAAGCTTTGGCATTAAGCCTAGATTAGTTATTGAAGCCTTTATTCATGCTGCTAAGATTTGTGATGCAGCATTCTTTTGATATCTCATTATTCTTCATTTAAACTTTCAGCTTTTACAGTTTATTTCTTCATTGTCATTCATAGGATATAACAATTGCAGATTTACTTATTTTTTCTGTCATAAGTTGCTATTTTATATTGATATTGTCCATTTTGGAAATTTTCTTCATTTGCAGTTGAAGCACTTTGGAAGAGATTGAAATTCCCTTTTTCTCTTTGGACGTCATTCACTATTTAAAAAGAAGTTTGATTCTGTTTAGAATCAACATTAAAAGACAGATACAATACAGTATGTATACTCATGAGATTATAATAATGCTTGAATATAAAAATATTGTGATGGGAGATATATATGGCCTAGGTCTCTAATATATTGTTTGCACGATCAAGGAGTGAATCCTTTCCCCTTTTTTATCGAAAAAAGTTGTTAGGTACTAGCTGAATATAGTTTAAAATGTGATGGGAGCTATATATAACATAAGTCTCTAATAAATTGTTTGCACGATCAAGGAGTGAATCCTTTTCCCTATAGTTTGGTAACGTCGAACCAAATGGGTAGGTACTGGCTGGATAAGGTTGCAAATATATAGAACCTGGTCTTCCCACTAATAAACAGTTTTTCTTATCATTAGGTTACAATTATCAATATATTGTTTCTTTGCGCCTTGTTGCCATGTGCCATCTTCTTTGTATCCACAAGTTGAGTCATGACAATTCCCTATTGTTTTAAAAAATAAAACACAGACACACATATACTCCCTCCGTTCCTAAATATAAGAGCACTTTGACTTTTTTGGAGAATCCTAAGAAAGCAAAATGAACAATTTAATTATAACATATTTTAAATATTATTAGATCATATGTAAGTTCATAAGTCAAATAAACTAGTTTAGTGATAAAATTTGGGAAAATCAATTTTTAATTACCATATTTTGCTTTCTTAGGATTCTCCAAAAAAGTCAAAGTGCTCTTATATTTAGGAACGGAGGGAGTACAAAATATCAACAAAAACAAAAAGGAGGTGATTTTAACTAACACGTGATTGTGTTCAATCCCGTGTTGGCTTCAAAGCCAACCCTTCATCCGGTGGTCCTATTACACCAGCAGATTTTTCTTTTCTGTAAGTGATGTACATCACACACACAAACACGTTCATATATCTCAAAGAAATGATAGTGACTTAACACATTGTAACTATAGGTTAGAGACAAAATATGTATAATATTCGTAACTTATGTATATTTATAATGCTGCTTTTTCATACAAACTAGGTATATATATTTTTTTTAGGATTGATTGAAAGAGAATAGATCGTGTAGAATTATATGTGTGTTTTGATATTAGGATGTCAACTATTCAAGAGAACAAAGAGAAAAATTATTGGTCATGAATATTTTACACAACCCAACTCAGCGCGTGTTTGTTTCTTTCATTTTCATTCTAGAGTATTTAAGTTTTTTCCTCATTGATAACATAGCTATTTTTTTTTGGCTCTAAATAGCTAAAATTGTTTTCAAGATTTCAATTAGTGTACTAAATTTGAGGGGTTTAATTAATTGGGGAAATGTGAGCATGAAAAACTAAGGGTCTGGGAGAAGCTTATATTGGGCTGGGCCCTTACATCTATAGCCTACCCTCGGTGATATGATTTTCTCTCTTACCAATATTTTGAATTATATGTTCAAGGAAAAAAGAATTAATATCTCAATGTTTGAATCCCGTTAAGAGAGGTGACCAGTTTAATTGTCCGATATTTCCTAAAGAGCAAAAAGATACATATGTGGAGTATTCGAAAAAAAAAACACTTTAAATTGTTAATTTCTTTGTTCTGAATTTTGAAAAAAGTATAGTTGTAGGCTGATTTAGCACAGGGACCGAATAGTGGTTTTAAAAGTGTAAGAACTCACTTGATAATTGGATAAAATATAATAAGCATCAGTTAATTGAATTTTTATGTTATATAAATGATGCTTTACATCAGTAATAATTAATTTAAGAACACTCCTTCACACGTAGTAAAGAACGGGTGCATGCGTTTATTCTTTGCATGCGCACTGCACAGAAACCAGCAGCAGAGCCACCGCACATACTTTTTTGTGTTTACTTTTGAAGAACTCAAGAAAACTCATTCTCGGAGATCATTAAAGCTAAAAGTTCAAAGGTTTTCTATAACAAACAATCAATTAAAAAAATCTACAGCAAACAACATTACTCTCTTGTCAATTATTGCTACTAGCCTCTATGGATGAATATGACTTTACAATTTCACATCCTAAGGAACACAATTAGTATCAACTAGATGAACAATTTCATTTTTAAATTAAAGGAACAAACACTAATGACTTGAGAATACAAGCAGAATTGAACTCGCAAATCACGACCTCCAATTTAAAAGAAAGATGTCATATTACTTGATTACAAGCCCTAGCAACCAAATGAACAAATACAAATGACTTGTCAATGATAAGTGAGAGAGACATTATTACATGTAATTATTAACAAGTCATTGAGACTAATCTAATATTAATTGCCTTTAGATTTGAATGTAATCCTCTTTATTTTTTTAATTTTACATATTTGTGCAATTTTATATTGTTACTTTTTTTCAATGAGCCGAAAATATTTGGATGAAACTGAAAGAACGTATGGCACTTCATAAGCCAAAGTTGATGTCAACACTCAAACTTAAAAAATTTGCTTTGATTCAAATAATAACTGAAACTCAAGAAAAATAAGCCTGTCACTTGACTAAAAGAGTGAAGACAAATTATTTTAGCGAAGGAAATTGACAGGTCACTGTCCATTTTTGAGGTCCGTAAAAAATTAAATGAGAGAGAGAGAGAGAGCGCATTGAAGAGTGGTAAGTGGTAATGGGGTTAAAGATATGAGGTGAAAGGTGTGAGGAAGATAAATGGGGAATAGTGACCACACACAGCCATGTACAAATTGAAAGAGACTTTGATTTTTTTTGGCCAGTAGGAAAGAGACTTTGATTTGCATCTTATTCCAATTTTGGTTCCAATAATATGTATCAATTCTTCACTACATGTTCCTCTCTTACCACTCTTGTCTTTTTTTCCCATTCGCTTCACCTCAATATTTCAATTCCAATCCCCTTATTTACTTATCTCCTCGCTTTAAAAAGTGAGTGCTAATGTTAGGCACCCGACAATTACTTCATGCAAGACCCCAACTTGATTTCTTTACTCATTATAAAAAAGATGAGTAGAGAGAGTTCATCATATTTAGATGGTCAAAATGTTATTTAGGTAATTTTCTCTCTAATTGATGCTACCTTAACTCCTTTTTTTAATATGATCATTAAAATCTATCTTTTATCGTATGACCACACTACACATCTATTTTAATATTTTCATTTTTGCTACCCGATGATTGAATAAATTTTTAAAAAAGTTCTTAACATTTTTTGTAATACATACACGAAATTAATTTACCCAAAAAAATTTCTAGGTGAATTAAATAGTTTAATTTAGTTCTTTTCTAATTTTTTTTACATATTTAATATATGAGAGGTACTAATACATTATTCTAAATTGTGTCCAAACTCAGAATTGACTAGAGTTAAAAGACAAAAATTAAACCACACAAGTGATATTTTATGTGTGCTCATACGTGTGTGTAAGGACCAACCTTGGGTTTGTAGAGCCTGCAGCTTCTAGTTGCCTGCATCTGTCTCTAATGCCTCCTGGCCCCCTTCTTGGCTTGTAACGTCACAAAAGTTTTGGCAGGCTTGCTTCTCATTAGAATAATTAAGGGAAAAATTGTTGAAATTTTATTATATATTTTGAATTTATTACTTAAAGATATCTTAAACACACACACACACATTGTGAAACTGGTCGAGCTCATTGTCATCATCATACATAATACCTCAAAGAAAGCGAAATATTATACTCTCATTTAGCTTAATGCATGCATGGGATGGAACTTAACTCTCAACAAAAAAATATTTTTCAGTTATCAAATGAGCGTGTTTTTAAGTGAAAGATGAGGCGTGTTCATTGGTAACTAATCAATTGTTTTTAATTAAGCTCACGGAAAGTGACAATCAAGTTTATTTATTTTAGGAGGAATTGCGTTTATAAAAATGTCCAATGCTGATCCCAACAAAAGCATGGTTCCTGCCGATAGAGACGATGCATTAGCAATCGATTTCTTTTCAAAAAATTGTGGTGATATTTTATAAATATTTTTTAATATTGTAATGTGTATTATTCTACATCATCTAGTAGTACTAAACATTTTTCTTTATACATCATCTAAACGTTTTTTAATAGATATCTAGAAACCGGACCGACACGTGTTTAGGATAAAATGCGATAACCATACAAGTTTTAATTTGTAAATCAGCCACGTTGAACTAGTACTACTAGAGTATTCAATTAATATTATCTGTACCTTATGGGAAAGAAGTAACAACATGTATACATTCACTATTTTTGTTTTCTTTTTACTATTAATGCATTTTATCTTCTTTTTCATTAGAGGACAATAGCATATTTTTTATTTTATCTGAAAATGAATAAAGTTGAATTTGCATAATTTCAGTCACTAGGTAAACTAATAGAGAGACATGTCCACGGAATACAATAAATTCGATATTTATATCGATGTATTAGTATTTTTGGTGGCCGCCACTGGTGAATATACTCCCTCTAATCCTTATTTTAAGTCATCAGCCACCTAAAATTTTTTATCCTTAATATATAAGTCTCTAACTACTGCATTAAATTTTTTTTTCAACTTTACCCATGTCATTAATGGTGATTCAAAACTGAAAATGTGAAATACATCATTTGATGAAATTGGAAAAAGTGGAAACTTTAACATGAATTTTAAAATTCAACTATCATTCTTTGGTACTCCCTCCGGTCCCTAATGTAAGAGCCCAAAATTTGAATGGTTTTGGTCCCTAATGTAAGAGCTCACCCCATATTCTCTCCTCATTTAATGCATTTTTTCCTACTTTACCCCTAACTCTCTTTCATATTTATTAATGCTTATGTATTTCTCTCTCTTAAAAGTACCATAATAAATATGGACAATTTTGGAAAAGAAGCATTAACTTCAGACACCCAACTAACATTCACATGTTTTCTTAAGAAGCGTTTTTTTGACGGCTAGCTCTTACATTAGGGACCGGAGGGAGTATGTGAGAAATGGGTAGTTTGTGACTTATAATAAGGAAGAGAAGGAGTATGTTGTGTTTATCCTGAGGCTGAATTGTCAGTATTTTTTTCTAAAAAAGCATTGGCTGCTTTTCATTCATTTACTTTTTTTTCTGATTGAAAAATGTGTATAATTCTTCAATTTTATACGAGTTCTTTTGAAATTTAATGACATCTATAAATTGTTCTAAAATTTAAATTAAACACACATTTTAAATATATAAAACATAAAATTTCCTATAAATCATATCATTCCTATAAATGTACATATGAACTTCCTCTCTTCCTTTCCTGAATTGTTTTTGAATTCATATGTCTTTGTCATAACTCATAAGTCTTAAATAATATGGAAATATTATAATGTGTTAAATAAAAAAATTTAGGTTAGTATTTAGGGTTAAGGGTCAAATATAACACTCCACTATTGGAAAAAGTTCATCCAACATAAAGAATTTCGGGTCTTAAATGTTGCACCAAACAATTACAAAATAGTTCAAATGTAGCAATTCCGTCAAATTTGACAGATTTGACCATTAATTTTGATCCGATTAGGCCACACCACCTGTCGCGTCAACCCAATTAGGTCCTTAATATAAGTCACCATCTTCCATTAACTAACTCATTTATTAAAATTTTTCCAATATACCCTTATCATTGAGAAATGAACATTTGAAGAGAAGAGAAAGAAGATGAAAAATACACTTGTAACTTATAAAGATAGGGGATTAATGAAGAGAGAGAAAATTTAGTGAGTCATAGTGATAAAGGTGGGAGGGGTAAAAATGAAAAAAAAACAAAAAAATATGATCAATTTAATGATGTAACTTCCATTAACCTTCATTCCTTGATATGTACAATTTAGGTGGTTGATGATTTATAAATAGGACCGGAGGATTATCTCTTATAATCTGGATTGGAGGAAGTACGGGTATAACTAAAAATTTAAAAACACTAAAATATTCCTGCATTTTGAATGTTTGATTTCATCCATGTGATGATGTAACAACCCATGAATGGACTGTCGTTGTTATTCCTCTGTTCAAATACAGTTATGGGAAGGGAATTAATGCTTTCCATAAATTTCATTCCTCTCTTTAGTAGTATTATCTCTCCCAACAACTATTACTTGATACAAACGAGGTGCCTTACTTCAAAGAAATTTGAAAGTACTGTCTACTCCATACTACTCCTTCCATTCAAATAAAAAAAATGGTTCAGATAAAAAAAATAAAAAAAAGTTGGTTGCATAAAATATGTTTAATGCCTTTTGTTTTTACCCCTTGTAAGAGAAAGTGGTGATGGACGATAAATGCATATTTGAAAATTATATATATTCATTAATGGGGATAAAATAGATGGATTTTTTTAACAAAACAATAGATGGATTTAATTGATTAATTTAAGATACATTAAATGACTTAAATATAAGTAGCATTCTCGTATTATTTAGTATTTAACAACTATTTTGATTAAGAGGAAGCATAAGACATTTTTAAATTGATACACGGATGAGTCCTATAATATAAGTTGATAGATAAGGCATCTTAACCTCAATAAGATAATATAATATTTTCAATGTTCAAATTAAAAATAATTTTTTTGACCTGTATAAAAATATAATTTACAAATTATAATAGTACTAAAGAATGACTCACATTTTATTATATGTCTAGTAATTAAATATTTTCTTGTAATAAAAAAAGTAATTAAATATTTTTCTAAGATTATTTTATACATAGAACGACTACCAATACCACTTGATTAAAAAATATTAGTTAAAAACAATAAAGGTGTAATATTTGCCTTCTATACCTGATTATATTTTTATTTATAGAAAGTACATGAGAGAATAGGTACACATTTATTACAAAGAAAACGTTAGGTGCATATATTTTATGGGAATAAAAATGCAATCGATTTGTACCTAATAGTAGTAAGGACCCAAATGAGGAAAATTTTTCTTAATAAGTTTATATTCAATTTTATTTTATTATATGTGTTTATATATATTGTATTTATATATTGATTTTGATTTATACTCTTTCATGCTTTTCATTGTGTGTTTTTGCTTTTTTTTATATGTGTGTTTTTTCTTGTTCTTTAGAAAAGTTCGTCCTCTTAAATTCAAAATTTCCCTTTAATGTGAATCAAATTTGGAATGACAATTCTTGAAAGGAAAGTGCTAACGTAGAATCAACTTTTTTATGACCAATATTCACCCGCAAAGACAAAGCAAAGAAGTTTATTAGCTAAACCATATTATCCTTTTGATAGTTCATGGCTAAATACATAACTTTAAAACCATTAATGTAACATAGCATAGCATTTATTAAACGGAGAAGCATATTTAATTTTTATTTCTCAAATAGGGTTTGAAGTTTCCCTCCACTTTCCTCTTTTCATTAGACATAAAATCAAACATAAGCTTTCAAAAATTGGAATAATATGGCAAAAGAACATACTAAGATCACAATTATTACAAAGTTGATTAGTTACTAGCAACTTCTAGGATTGTTACAAATGGGGTCTCTCCACTTTACTTGGTAAAGAGAGATTCTTAATTACACTTTTTTTGCACCCCAACTTAATTAGCTTATGGAGTATACATCGATCAACCAAAAGTTTTATCATTGGAAAATGGCAATCCAATTCAAACTCGTTATTCTGAAAATTAAACGTAGTGATAATTTGATAACTATCAGTCAAATTGCTAATACACGTGGTTCTAGCGTTTCTATCTAAACGCGAGTCAACACAATTATTGTAATTCTATAAAATAAGGCACCAATATTAGTAAACATATCTTCAAATGCTCGACCAAATAAATATTAATAAGTTAGAATGGTAAACATTATTTTATTAAATACTCCCTCCGGTCCCTAATATAGTAAGAGTTAGCCGCCAAAAAAACGCTTATTAAGAAAACATGTGAATGTTAGTTGGGTGTCTGGAGTTAATGCTTCTTTTCCAATATTGCTCATATTTATTATGAGACTTTTAAGAGAAAGAAATATATAAGCATTAATATATATGAAAGAGAATTGGGGGTAAAGTAGGAAAAAATGCATTAAATGAGGAGAGAATGTGAGATGAGCTCTTACATTAGGGACCAAAATCATTCAAATTTTGGGCTCTTATATTAGGGACCGGAGGGAGTAGTATATTCATTCGAGTAGTTCTTGAATACTATGACATCTTGCAAGGAGGAATAGATCTAGACAAATACGCCTTCTGGTCTAAAATATAATGTCTATTTACCTAATTTGATTATATTAAAAATGTTAGTTAAGTTAGTTAAATCACATGATATTACCAATACATCATTTAAGTTACAGTTATCTTCACTCCCTTCTCCTTATTTATTACTCCCTCCGGTCCCTAATATAAGAGCTAGCCGCCAAAAAAACGCTTCTTAAGAAAACATGTGAATGTTAGTTGAGTGTCTGGAGTTAATGCTTATATTCCAATATTGCCCATATTTATTATGAGACTTTTAAGAGAGAGAAATACATAAGCATTAATAAATATGAAAGAGAATTGAGGGTAAAGTAGGAAAAATGCAAGAATGAGGAGAGAATGTGAGATGATCTCTTATATTAGGGACCAAAATCATTCAAATTTTGGACTCTTATATTTGGGACCTGAGGGAGTATTAAAGAGCATTAGTAGGGATAATTTGTGGAAAAGTTTGGAACAATAAGAAAGTGGTTTTACATTTTTGGACTAGGGGAAGATCTAAATAAATATCTTACTCCTTTTGTTCTTAAGAACAATAAGTAATATTCTATGTTTCGTGTGAATTAGTTAAACAGTGTGGTCCATATAAGATTTAATCCTTCAAGTTTTCCCTCTTTTGGTTTTGGTCTTTGGAGTTTTGAATAAGAGATTTTGTCCATCCAAAGACAAAATGATTCAGTTTGTTATCAAATTATAAGAATAGATATTAAGAAAAAGTAAAATAAAAGGAACTGAAGTCTCAGGTTTTTTTCTTTTGAGGGACCAAAATTAAAATAGAGACAAACTTGATGGTCTAAAACTTCTATTCATAGACCTGAAGTAAAAACATGATAATTTATTTACTGCATCTGTTCCTTAAATAATACTCCTTCCCGTCCTTAATATAAGAGTCCAAAATTTGAATGATTTTGGTTCATAATATAAGAGCTCATCTTACATTTTCTCCTCATTTAATACGTTTTTTTCCTATATTACCCCTAACTCTCTTTCATATTTATTAATGTTTATGAATTTCTCTCTCTTAAAAGTATCATAATAAATATGAAAAATATTGGAAAAAAAAGCATTAACTCCAGACACCCAACTAACATTCACATGTTTTCTTAAGAAGCGTTTTTTGGCGGTTAGCTCTTATATTAGGGACCAAAACCATTCAAATATTAAGATCTTATATTAGGGATCAAAGGGAGTAGCAGCGAATTTTAGACATTGTATGATCATTTTGCACTCATAAAACAAACAAAAAAAAATACTCCTTCTACTAGTCACTCTGATCTATAATATAAGAGTCTAAATTTAAATGATTTTAGTCCAAAATAGAAGAGTTCATCTCACATTCTCTCATCATTTAATGTATTTTTCTACTTTGTTTCTAACTCTCTTTCATATTTATTAGTACTTATATATTTCTCTCTCTTAAAAGTATCATAATAAATATGAACAATATTGAAAAAATATTAACTCAAGACACCTAAACAACTTTTACATGTTTTTTTAAAGAAGCGTATTTTGACGGTTGAGCTCTTATATTACGGACCGGAGGGAGTACTCTGTAATATAAGAGTTCAAAATTTGAATGATTTTGGTACAAAATATAACAACTCATCTCACATTCTCTCCTCTTTCAATTCATTTTTTCCTACTTTACCCCTAACTCTCTTTCATATTTATTAATGCTTATGTTTTATTCTCTCTTAAAAGTATCATAATAAATATGGGCAATAATGGAAAACAAACATTAACTCTAGACACCTAACTAATTTTTACATGTTTCCTTAAGAAACGTTTTTTTATGGCTGAACTCTTATATTACGGACCGGGAGTATTATATGACATCAACTAATAAGTTTTTTTTTTCAAATTTTATAAGACAATTTTTAGTTTCCAAGAAGCATTAATTATGTTTATGTTTTCGGATTCAAACCCATATTTACTAGGGGCAGTGGAAGAGAGTAATAATTGATACTCCCACCAATCTGTAATATAAAAGTCCAACTACCACTTGTCAAGACATGTTTCTTAATCAAACATGTGACAGTTACTTGAATGTCTAAAGTTAATGTTTTTTTTCAATATTACCCAGATTTATAATGATACTTTTAAGAGAGAGAAATATATAAACATTAGTAAATATCAAAGAGAGTAGGGCAAAGTAAAAATAAATGCAATGCATATCAAAATTTGTGATATATGAAACCGAAAAAATACAACAAAAAATAAAAATAAAGAAATTTAAAAGATACATTCTCAGGTGAATCTTACACATCATTTATGGTCTAATCAATACAAACAAACACTATAAATTAATTAATGATGTAGAAATTTCAATGCGCTCTAAAAAATTAAATTATTGTATATAAGAAAATTTCAATCTCCTATTTCTTGTGTTTCTTATGTTTTGCAAGTTGGGACAACAAATGTATCTATAAGCTAACTTTTACATGGTGACAAATAAGATCAAAATCTTAATATCCATGTCAGACCCGTGTGTATTAGCATTACTCCTATCAATTATGGCTGTATAAACAAGACAGAGCATTGAAGATGGATAACGGAGCCTAGTTGATAGATTAGTCAATGATGCCTCATCCAGCCGTTCCTTTTTCACTCTTATTTCCTTATTCCTAGGAAATATTTACAAACATCCCTTTGACTCTCTCTCCTCTCTCTCTCTAAAACCACACACTCTGTCTTTCCTTCCTTTCCATGAGAAACTGAAACAGAGTCCCCTGTTTCGTTCTCATCACTGAAAAAAACAATGAAGTATATGCAATCCAAGAGCCTCAAGAGGCTCTTTTCATTGAAACGTAGATGCAGTTTTAATGATAATCCTCCCACCAAAGATAAAAAAGTTGAAAACTTCGACGTTCTTCTTCCTCCTCCATTAGATTTAGAACCTCCTCCTCAGAAACCCACTTGGAAAATCTTCTCCTATGAAGCACTTTTTCATGCCACCAATGGTTTCAGCCAAGGTACGTAAAATAACCAAAAAAAAAAATTAATAACATTCCCTTTTTTTTTCCTTCTTGTTATCTTTGTTTTTGTTAGCGGAAATTTATGTTTTTTTGTTCATGTGGGGTCAGAGAATTTGGTTGGCAAAGGAGGTTATGCGCAGGTTTACAAGGGGACGTTGAAGAAAAGTGGATATAAGATTGCTGTTAAGAGGCTTACAAGAACTTCAAGCGATGAGAGAAAAAGGATGGAGTTTTTAATAGAGATTGGTACAATTGGTCACGTTAATCATCCAAATGTAATGCCTCTTTTGGGTTGTTGTGTTGATAAGGGCCTTTACCTTGTATTTGAGCTTTCATCCAAAGGTTCTGTTGCATCACTACTTCATGGTAACAATAATAATAATCATAAAGTCTTACCTTAATTTATTTGAAATGAGAAAAATAAAGCTTGTCTTTGTTATCTGGGTTGATTTGTTTATGTATGTTGTTGTTGTAGATCAAAATTTGCCTCCCATGGACTGGAAAACGAGGCATAAGATTATTCTTGGGACTGCTCGTGGTCTCAATTACTTGCACAAAGGTTGCAGAAGGAGGATAATACATAGGGACATTAAGGCCTCCAACATTTTATTAACTGAAGATTTTGAACCACAGGTAGAGCAAAATCTTATTCTTCTTTTTCTACTTCAATCTCTTGTTCTCTTGTTCTTGTTCTTGTTCTAATTACTTTCATGTAATATGGTTTTTATAATGGTTTCTGGTTTGGTGAATATTAATCAGATATCTGATTTCGGGCTGGCAAAATGGCTTCCTAATCAGATGACACATCATTCAATAGGTCCAATAGAAGGGACATTTGGGTACTACCAATCTTCTTCCTCATGAAAAACAAAAAAAGTTCACTTTGATATATTCAGATTCTGAGAATGGAAGTGACATGTTGATGTTTTTTATTTTTTTACATTTTATTTCAGACATTTGGCACCAGAGTACTATTTACATGGAATAGTGGATGAGAAAACAGACGTGTTTGCTTATGGAGTTTTCATGCTGGAAGTCATCTCAGGAAGGAAACCGGTGGACAGTTCTCACCAAAGCTTACACAACTGGGTAAAGTAAAAAAAAGTGTTTTGTTGAAATAATATAATGATAGTAATATTTTTTTTTTTAAAAAAATGTTTTGTTCTTTTCTTCTTAACTTGCCGTGTTGTGTGGGGAAATGAATTCCAATTTTGTTTTCTTCCAGAGCTAGACTTATTTTATGATACACACCTACACAGATGTTATTAATAGTATAACTTTCCCTTTTGTTTGTCTTGGTTTTGGATGATGATGCATGAAACAGGCGAAACCATTATTGAACACAGAGGAAATAGAAAAGCTGGTAGATCCAAAGCTAGAAGGGGCCTACGATTTGGATCAGTTACAAAGACTTTCCTTTGCTGCTTCTCTCTGTATTCGAGCTTCTGCAACTTGGCGACCTACCATGAGCCAGGTAGTTCAAGTGCATTTGCTACCCATAATTTCTCCAATAATAAATTAATAACAATATACTATACAAATCACTTTGAAATTTACAATGGCTACATTAGGTCTTGTTTCCTATTGCTAAGAAAATTGCCCCGTAAATAGTGAGTTCGATTTTGACGAATAACTTAATTGATAGTGATTACCCTTCTAGTCTAATAATTACATATGACCATTGTTGTCAAACTCGCGAGTTGACTCTCCGATTTTACCGTTTTTACGACACTACCTAGACAAAACGTGTCATGAGTCACATAAATTTTCAGTCTTTGAAAATTCGGTAGAAACTTACGTGTTTACATTGTGAATTCACCGTTTTTACGTTTCTACCTTATAGAAAATTGTGTTAACCTGCTACTAAACTCATTTTAATTATTTTTAATTGAAAAAATTCAATGAATTTAAATATGAATTTCATAGAAATTTATCTATTGATGTTGATATAATATGAATATTGATATATTTAAATCTACTATCTGTATTTAAAATAAATTCAAGTTAATTTATTATTATTTTTGTATTTTTATTTAATTATATAAAAGAAATACATGTTTTTTGATAAATGTAAACTCTTACGAGTTTACGATTCGAGTCTACCGATCCGAGTTTACCTAATCTCCACGAGTTTACTTAAACTCACGAGTTTGACAACCTTACATATGACACATGACTTAGTAGTTTCTCACTTGGTCTGGTGGAGTTTGAATTCCACTCTTAGACGTAGAAAGCATTTCGTGGCTATCAACTATTTACATGACTTAGTAGATACCTTAGTTTACTCAATATACATATATTGGGGCCTTGGTCAAATTTTAGGAAAGAGCTTTGTATTCGTCTTAAACCTAGCTAACTTAGTTTGTATTAAAACATTTTCTGATAAGGACTAATTTGACATGAAACAAACAAAGCTTTAAGGGTTATGTAGATGAACTTGAATTTTTTAGTGTTTTTTTTTTATCAAGGGTAGGTTGAGTACCTTTGAAAGAAGCATTAGGACTTTAAAAAATGATTCATGTATATGTTTTGATACGTACGTAGTAGACTTGTATTAACACACATGATGCCACTATATTTGAAACTGCTCATTTAACATTTTTTAGCATTAATGTGGTTCACGGGGTTTTCCTCAACTTCTGATGCCGTTGCTAGTGGTAGATCTAGTTTAATAAAATATAAATTCGTTTTAATGTATATGTAGTATGATCTAGTCTCTATTAATTACCATTAACCAACTTCATTTTGGTCATCAAACCAAGAAAATATTGAGACAGGCAGAAGTCAAAACTACCACGTTATTGCATCATTCTTAGAAATATCTGTGACCCATCCACTTGATTTATTTTTATTTTGTCACATGGGACATAAATTTTTTTTTTATAATTTGAAAAATCTAAAACCTCTTGTTTGCGAAAGGAATTTGAACTTTTGAAAGTGTTCTTTCTTGAGAGAAAGATAAAGGGAAAAAAAGCTCTTAGAACACAAATCGCTTTAGCATTTCTTAGTGGGTAAAAAGTTTACTATACCTGAAAATGATTTACTGTGAGTTTTTTAAGTCCCCTCTGGGGAATCTTTCTCAAGCACACAGTTTTCTTCTGGCTGAGTTCACTTCTTTCATAAGCCTTGCCAATTTGTTTTATTATATATTTAACATACTTCCATGAGATTTTCAAAATCTTCATATTATTGTATTACGTAACCTGTCATCTTACTCAATTACAATAGTGTTTGTTAATTAATAGTAATTCATTTCGTTTTCAGGACTAGTGACATTGCATTATAAGATCATAGATTCAGTTCCGTTTTCTCTTTGCTGTTGTCATTTGGTGTATTTTCCCGCCATTTATTAGTTTGATTAATATGTTGATGTTCCGTCTCACCTAACGTCAAATCTTTATTCTAATAAGAGTGCAGAATCTGGCATTTTCATAGTTGATCCGAGCACTAAATTTTAAAATGGGGAGTCTAGCTTCAGAAATCTTGATCTACTGAATTGAAAATGTTATTATTGTATTCACTAAGCAATAACACCAAATTAAATAAGCCAATTAATAGGTCAAAACTGCGTTCATTATAATTTGGTTTAAAGGGGAAGTGAAAGAACAAAAAAACCTCTTGTGGGCCTCATTTTACTTTTAGAAATCATTTAAAGCAATCGTTTATTAATATTGTTGACGTCATTAATTATACGAGCGATTTATTTCAAGTATGAGTTCTCTCCCATATCAGAGAGTTTTTGGACATATACATAAGTCTCATTGAACTTCATTATTATCTTGTGTTTTTCTTTCTCACATTGTTTTTTTCGCTCTTTGTTGAAAGGCATATAGACGCCATGAAACAGTTTATTGATTCATTGAACTAGGAGTGGCTCCCAATTTTCCCTATTCATTGAATTAGGAGTGCCTCCCAATTTTCCCTGCCTATTCATTGAACTAGATATATATAGATTTCTTTGCGTTTTAGGCCGCCTCAAATATTATACTACCTAACCTTTCATAGAAGAGACTTAAATAAAAATCGGTGTGTATCAAGAAAATTTGTTAAATTTAGTTATCATTTGTGAGTTTCCCTATAATACCCTAGTTAGTCTTGTGCATTAGTGGAAATACTATTGATAGAGGTTCACATACTATGTGAAATTAAGAGTGATATTTGGGGGAATATATATATATATATATATATATATATATATATATATATATATATATATATATATATATATATATATATATATAGATGAAGTGGATTTGGGTCTTATATATTTAAAATCATAATAAATAGGAGGAAGTACTTTACTGGCCGGTTTCATAATTAAATCTTGGTTGAACATGTGGAATCTAAAGATTGAGTTATAATGTTAATGGTCTTGAAATCGAGTGATATATATGAAAACTCTTCACTGAATTACTGGAGGGTCACAGGGTCTTTTCCACTTGTAACATTAAGACCACAAGTGACTGGTCCTCTAATCTTAAAAGAAAAGAATAACAAGTTATATTGTTCATGTAGAGCTTACAATATTGATGATTGTAAATTTACAGGTATTGGAAGTGATGGAGGAGGCAGAATTGGACAAGGAGAAGTGGAGGGTGCCAGAAGAAGAAGAAGAACAAGAGGAAGAACTCTGGGGATTTGAGGATTTGGAATGTGATTATGAGAGTTCATTCTCTCTGTCTCTACCAGACTCCACTGGGAGCTCTTAATTATCAGTTTTGTTAACCATCACTTTCAAGTTTCTAGCTACCTGTAAATAAGAAATTTATTTATATATTCATATTTATCTTCTAAAGTTGCAGCTATCATCATATGGATATTGTGCTTGATTCTTCATTAACAGTGCATAAAATCCGCATATAAAATGAGGCTTTTTATTTCCTTCATTCCCAGAAATCATAAAATATATAGTGTAAATAACTGTAAAATACTTATGAACAATATTAACAGCTATAAATGATCTATCCGGAATTTTCAAATTCAATGGGTATTTTACTATCATTTACCCAAATATATGGTATGCCAACTAATCTTTGATTTTTTATTTCTTTTTTCCCTAAAAATTATGGCGACATTAATTGATAATATTAAATCAAAATTGATTAAAAGGGAGATAGTTGACAACAACGTTGGAAAATATATTCGATATTGACTACAGGCGCTGAATAAGTTGAATAAATTTTAAATTCTATTCTGTATACCATAAAAATTTTGGAGTCCTAGATTGATTTTTCAACAGTTTGAATTGTCCATTTCTAGTTGAAGAAAAGGAATTGATCTTTCCTCAAATATTTTTTATATTCTCTGGTAAAGTATTAATAATAAATGTCAGAATCACGATTTACGACAATATAATTATTAACTCATGATGGTGAGACATTTATTATTTTAATAGCTATTTTAATTTTCCGTAAGGCAAGTTAATCAACACAATAATTATGCATCTGTAAATGATCAGTAGTAGCTTAAATAATTGTCGACATTCACAGGATAGATCAATCAAATTCAAATAGTTAATTTTTGAACGATAGATTAAAGTTTCTCCGACTTGCATATACTTTTTATTTTATAACTTTTGTAACACGTGAGTTCCAGATTATACATCTCAATTAGCTTACTTAATCATTTAATGTCAGCAGCATTTAACTAAAAATAAAACAGTAAAATGGTCAACTTGATATATTTTTCAAAGTGTTAATTAACTCCGTCATAATTTTATCATTTATGTAACAGGATTAAGCAAGACAGATAGATCCGATTTTTTTGATCAAATAGAAATCCTATTTTTGACAAACTTAATTTAGGTCAATTTAGTTATAAGTTATAACTATATCCAAATAACTAGTTAGCTTTGGCCACGTGTTGTAATCAACCACTTCATCAATTAACTATATAAGCAAGATTGTTTGTCACTTGTCCGTTCTTAAATATAAGACATGTTTATCTAATTTAATGAGATTAAGAATGTCAGTTAACTTAGTTAACATCACATCATATTATCAAAATACTCTAACCACACACCTTAATTCTTTTCCTTTCTCTCTTAAAGTTTTATTATATTATTGAAGAATATCAATAAGGAGAATTTAAGAAAATTAAAAAAAAATTAGAAACATTTTTATATATAAGAACAAATTCATCTCCAAAAAAACTCTCATATATACTATATTTAGGAATAGGAACAGAGTGAGTGATTTTGCAGCTGAACACAAACAAGACACTCCATAAAACAATCAACTAGCCTTACCATAAAGCCAACTTTTGTCGGGTTCTCCCGATCACATGACTTTGAGCTAGTTCATAGATAATTGGATTAAATTATCAAGAAATCAAGAACCTAACAAATTAATTTAATGCTTCAATCTATATAGGTTAAGAGTACTGAATGATCTGTGGATAATATGTTAATAAACTCATTTCAAATATCTAATTAATTTATATCTCAGGTATTTATTCATTTATAATCACACAATATATTGGAAGATATATGCATATCACAAAAGGCTGTCATATGCAAGTTGGCATATGCCATTATAAGCATGGCAGGCCCCGTGATGAGTTCGAAGCTGTCATACATATAAGTGGAGTTAATGAATATATATATATACTCTCCTCCATTTATAAATATAAGAGTTAATTGACATTTTTGGAGAATCCTAAGAAAACAAAATAAAACATTTAATCATAACATATTTTGTATATTGTTAGATCATAAGTTAATGGGAAAATGACAGAAAAATGCTAATTGAATTTCATTTGGACAAATAAGGGTCTCCAATTCCAACTTGGACAAATAGGGGATTGTCCCTTATTTGTCCAAAATGAAGTTTGTGTCAAATGACCCAAATGCCCCCTCTTATTTCTTCTCACATCATCTTCTTCTTCATTTTCTATCAACCCACCACCACCAACCTCCCATCACCATCACCAACGAGCCTCCACCACACCACACCCTCCACCACCATTGCCACCGAACCCCCACCACCATCTAACCCACCCACCACCACCATCACCACCGATTCTCCACCACTACCACACCCCCACCACCATCTAAGTCACCACCACCACCACTGAGATCTCATCACCATCTAACCCACCAGCCACCATCATCACCACCAACCCCCTACCACCATTTAATCCGCCCCCACCACCACCACCACACCACCATCTAACCCACCCACCACCATCATCACCATCGAGCCCCCACCACCACCACACCCACCACCACCACCCAACCCACCACTAGCTTCTTTGTCAACGATGGAGATGTTGCCCTCACCATTGAAGTCTCTCACTTCAACTTTTAGCTTGAAACAGCGGCGGGGCGGTGGTGGATATGTCGTGGTGCGGCGCCGGGGCGGCGGCGGCGGCGGAAGGAACTAGCGTCGCCGTCGTGGTGCTGAGAAAGATGATTGAGTTCGATGAAGAAGGGGAATAATGGGGTTTGTTTGCTGAGAAAGATGAAGGAATTCAGGTTTGAGGAAGAAGATGAACAGTGTCAGTGGCAAAGGTTTGTTTGCTGAGAAGGTTTTTTTTTTGTCTGAAGTTTGCTGAGAAGCTTTGAATGAAAAACGAGAAGGGATAATTTGATGATATAAGATAGGGTCATTTGGGTCTTTTTACACAAATTTCAGTTTGGACAAATTGGGGTGTCCCATATTTGTCCAACTTTGAATTGGAGACCCCTATTTGTCCAAATGAAATTCAAGTGGCATTTTTCTGTCATTTTCCCTAAGTTAATCTATATAAGTCATATAAATTAATTTAGAGAAGAAAAATAAACTACCTCTTTTATTTGGGAATAGAGGGAGTATATTAAAAAAAATATATCCATTGCACCAAGTTCCTTTTTGAGCATGGTCTGTTGGTATTTGTCTTAATATGTGAGTTTATGTTAAATGAAGATATATTTTTGGATTCCCAAGGGTATCCCCACCCATGTATAAAGTGAGACTAATCTCTCGCTATTCTGAAGTCTCATATAAGAGGTAGAAACCTGACCTATGAATTTGCTCCATTTACAAGGACTAGAGATCAAACCCCAACCACTTGCTTAAGGGATGAGAGTACTTACCACTCACGCTAACCCGCCAGGTTTAAAAAAAAATACGATATTTGAAAAATAAGATATAATGTGATTAGAAAACTTAATACTCACTCTATTATTAAATATAGAACCTCATGAGGGATGTAGCTTTATTTCTCAATATAAAAAACATCTTTCTAATTTTTCTAACATTTTTCATTATAATCCATATTGATACTACTTAAATATAAATAAACAAGAGAAAATGTGTGAATAAAGGTAGGTGATTATTAGGGTGTTTTATTAATATCACGTGTTTTTAAATAAATTTATACATTTAATCTAATTAAAATAGGGTAAAATATGTGCTATATTCAGGAGAAGATGAAGTAGAAGATATAAGGAACTTAGTTTAAGTATTTTCGTTCAAAATGTTAATCATTAATTTTGTGTAAGTAAGCATATTTTGAAGTCACTTTCATTATAATCCTTATTGATACTACTTAAATATAAACAAACAAGAGAGGGATTATATATGTGTATTAGGGTGTTTTATTAATATCATGTGTTTTTAAATAAATTAATATATTTAATGTAATTAAATTAGGTAAATATGTGTTGTACATAGGAGTAGAGGAAGTAGAAGACATAAGGAACTTAGTTTAAGTATTTTCGTTCAAAATATTAATCATTAATTTTTGTAATTAAGCATATTTTGAAGTCACTTTCATTTGTCTCAACACGTTTGCATATGGAAATTTAATTAGACTTTTATTTTCCGCCTTACCAGAAAACATTGTAAATCATAATATATATTTACACTTATATAGAATACAAAAGTCTTACATGTTAACAACTGAAAATACATGCAAAAAATTTTATGAATGGCAGCTGAGGATCAATGAATATAGACTTTTAACCTTTAAGATAAAAAAAATTATATTCCAAAACGGGTTTGGCTATTAGTTCTTCAAACACTACTAGGCAAATAGACAAAAAAGAAAAGCTTGTTTGATGATGAAGTAACATACCGGCGTTTCCCGAAACGCCGGTATGTCCATTATTTTAATAATTGGCATACCAGCGTTTTGATGAAACGCCAGTATGCTATTATTTAATATAAACTTTTTCGGCGTTTGCAGAAACGCCGAAAAGTGTTTAAAAATTATTAAAAAAAATAATTTTCGTCCCAATTTAACATTAAATTGGGACGAAAATTTAGTATTATAGATATAAATAAAAAATATTAATAAATAATAATGACAGAAAAATCATATTACACACATTAAAAGAAAATAATACCTATAAGAGCAACTAAAGTATATCAAATATAAAAATTAACAATTACATAAAAATAAACAAAAATGAAGCAAATATAAATAAAAAGAGATATGAAAATAAGCAACCACCAAATGTGCAATGAGGGGAGAGCACCGCTATTTATAATGATCACTGAGAAACAAATAGAAAGAAGTAGGAAGGAGCAAGAAACGAATGAGCAAGGGAAAATGAGGGGGGAGCATCGCTATTTATAGGGAAGGTGGAGCATACCGGCGTTTATGATGGGAACGCCGGAAAGTGATATTGTATTATTATTTTACCGGCGATTTCGCAAACGCCGATATGCATGGTTTTTTTAAAAAATATTATTTAATACTTACCGGCGTTTTTCTTACACTTATCGGCATTTCCAGGAAACGCCGGTATGCATGTTTTTTTTTTAAAAAATAATATTTACTACTTACCGGCGTTTTTCATACGCTTATCGGCGTTTTCAGGAAACGCCGGTATGCATGTTTTTAAAAAAATAATATTTAATACTTACCGGCGTTTTTCTGACGCTTATCGGCATTTCCAGGAAACGCCGGTATGCATGTTTTTTTTAAAAAAATATTATTTAATACTTACCGGCGTTTTTCTTATGCTTATCGGCATTTCCAGGAAACGCCGGTATGCATGGTTTTTTTTAAAAAATATTATTTAATACTCACCGGCGTTTTTAAGAATGAAAAACGCCGATATGTGTTATTTTTTTCAAAAAAAAAAGAAAAAGAAAAGCAAATAACAATTTTTTTGATTAAAATATACATACCGGCGTTTTTGTGTCCACAAACGCCGGTATGTGTGCGCGGGAAAGAAGGCGGGAAGCGCGCGCCAAATTTTGCGGCGTTTCTTTTAGGCGTTTTTTAGAAAACGCCGGAAGGCATGTCATTTCCGGCGTTTTTGATGAAAACGCCGGAAGGTGTACGCCGGAAAGCGCCGTTTTTTTTGTAGTGACAGTATATGTAATATATTTGATAAATAACTAGTATGACTTAAGAAGTTTAGATAAGGTAAGTATTTTCATTTTATTAATATGTCTCACTTTTGTTTGTTGGAAATTAAGTTGAATTATCCTCCTTTAGCCCTTTAATTTTAAAACCTAAGCTTACATTAATGTATAATAATATCAATATATTGTAATACAATTCCTTTTTTCTAAGCTAATTATTTATTTCTAACTTTCCTAAAATATGCTCAATAAGATTCGTTGCTAAAATTAGACTCAAAAAACATAATCATGGGTCGTCATAAAATGGAAAATGAAATAATTACCTTGTCATAAAAATTATCAAATGGATGATAATATACTTTGTAATTTATAATGGTTTGAGTTCGAATTTTCATTGTTAAAGAAAATTTTCAATTTTCAATTATAAGTAAATTTGCATGAAATCATTTCTTAGCTACGAACTATGCGATATATTCAATCATTTTTTTTTGAAAGTTTTTAAAGCCATGCCAATGCCCTTGTAGTGAATGCTAGACAATGAAACTCTCCTGTATAAAAGTTAAAGCCGTTCATCACACGTCATATGCACAAATAATCATATCTATTAGGGACAAATTAAATATTTGATGCCCTGAGACAGCAGATTGAATTGAAGCATCATGAACAGTTAGACATTGTCGACACAAACAAGACATATATATGTAGGGGACCAACTTGGCCAAAAAGAAGATTAATGTTTGTGTGTGTATGTTGGTATATTGCTATTCCAAGAATACCAATTATAACATTTATGCCATTAATTGGTTGTCAGTATTTTTATGTATTTAAGCTGGCCAGATATGACAATTTTAATCGAATCTCGTCACTTAGGACAGATAGTTTTTTTTTTTTATAATCAGAGGATAGCTTTTTATTTGATGAATTGTACTATATTTTTCTATATATATATATATATATATATACACTAATAAAGTGTTGGGTTTTGTTTTCCAATAAGTACATCTCTTTAGATTCAAACGTGTATAATCCTCTTTATTAAGAAAATATAGCTAGTAATATATAATTGTATTATAAATAAATGAGCCTCATTCAATTATATTGTTTAGCGATTAATGAGATAGCGGGTATAATATGTTCATTCATTAACTTTTACATGAATTGGCGAGGTTTATTTTTGACAATGATTAATAGGCATTAATTCCTATGATGATATCAATATATTCAGTCCAACAAAAATCATATCAATAACACATATGATAAACATTATGGTTTTAGATTTTGAGCATCTTTAGTCGGCGCTGATCTTTGGAGCCCATTCTTTTCTTTGGATTGGGCCTTCACTTATCTTTTATGGGATGTTAAGGATAAGGATGTTGTTAGAGACTAAGCTTATCCATATTTTATAAATTGGAACGTATTTTATAAAAAATGCTGGTAATATTTTGCAATAATAACAATCCCTCTACTATATAATCATATATGTGTATGTGGAATGTGACCAGTTTTGAACAGTAAGGTATTATTATAAAATTATCTTGCATTTTTAATTTTTCATAATAATTGTAAACTACTAATAGCAAATTTTTATATAATTTCTATTTATGATTTTTTCTCAAGGATATTTCACTCACCTGTTAGGGACTAATGATCATATTATTTGTTTTAAAAAAATTATTCTAAACCAAAAAAGGAGTAATAGATAGAGATAGAGAATCCGATACTATTCTCAGCTATATTCAGACTACAACTAGCACTCATTATTTTCTGTTGCTTATTAGATTTCTTTACCTCCACGTAAACTGGTTTTGTCATTCAACACTCAACAAACATCCAATTATGTTGAACTTCAAAATTTTGTATTGGTCTAAATGGAAGGCGTGCTCTATGTCACTGATCTCTACTTAGTCTTCACAATAGTCTTGTCTGATCTTTGCTTAGTTGCTTTGTCAATAGCTTCATATTATAAAAGTGTCCAAGCAATGTTGTAAAAGTCGGACCGGAAGGCGAGCCGGAAAAGGCTTCGGGTCATGATTCAACACGGTCTAACCGCACAAACCGATGGTTGAACCGGATAACCGTTGAGACAGAATGTGGAGCGGTCGACGGTTAGACCGGTCCAACCATCCGGTCCGGTCCGGTTCTTACAACACTGTGTCCAAGCGCTGACAAATATTTTAGAACAATCCTGTAAAGAAGATAACAGTACAGCTCTTAAAAACGCAGGCCATGGCATCCCAACAATATCAGAATTTGGTAAAAGCAAACACACTCTTTTTCAAGCCCATTCACTCTAAGAGCTTCCATGATAAGCTTGTAAGAACTATAATTCTATTTCCTCATCATTTACTTTACACACGCACTCACACATATATACACACATATATAAATGTACTGTGCCTTTTCTACAGATGATTCCTAGAAAGTTTGTGAAGAAATATGGGGATGTCTTATCTGATACAGTGTTTCTGAAACTTCCAAATGGTGAAGAATGGAAAGTAAAATTAGGAAGAAGAAATAATGGTGATATTTGGTTTGAAAGTGGATGGAAAGAATTTGCTGAGTATCATTCTCTCTTGAAGGGAAGATTATTAGTTTTTGGGTGTGACAATGCCACTTCTCATTGTTTAAGCGTTCTAATATTGGACCTCACAACTTCAGAGGAAATAGAATATCCATCAAATAATGGTGTTGAAGGTAAGCATCAAGGAGAATCATCATGTGGAACAAGAAAGAACAAACCGCCATTATCTTGTCTCCTTCAAAAGAGTAAGAAGGACAAAAATCTGAAGAGAGGCCATAATGTTGACACCTCTTTGTGCTCTCAAGACGCAGAATTGTATCACACCATCAAAAAATGCAAAGGTACACCATCTCTTTTTATTTCATTTTGCAGTAAAATATCAATGACATACTCAAAGAATTGGTGAATGATAGAGCACAATGACCCCGCATGATTCATTTAACCGACTCCATGTAGTGGGATAAGGGTAGTTGTTGTTGCTGCAGTAAAATATCAATCACATGAGGCTATAATTTGCCTTAAAAAAATGGAGTTATATAGAGTTTATGAAACTAACTATCCCCTACCAGTACTGATTGAAGTTTGAAATTTAAAGTGCCTTGAAAATCTACTTGAACTGGAAACCAAGTATTACTGCTTAACCTTCCACTGGTTTGACTTTTGGTTTTCTTCCAACTCTGGTTTTTGTATATACTCCTCTGTGTAAATGTACAATGGAAAAGAATTTGTTTGCCTTATTTATGTCACATCAAATTTTTCATATATTATTGTAAATTTTTACATTTCATTCTTACACTTGAGTGGTGGTAAATTTTAAAACAAAGTTGATGAGACTTATAGTAGTAGATTCTCTTGAATCATAGTTGAAGTGAATGGTCACTGAAGAGTAGTGATCCATAGGTTATACTGATCTCTTCTATTAATCTTACAGCAGGTAGCCAACGAGACATGTTGAAATCTAAGGTCCTTAAAGTCAAAGATGAAGCTGTTAATAAGGAGAATATGGCAAGAGCACTTGAAAGAGCTAAAGCTTTCCAATCTCAATCTCATTATCCTTCTTTCATATTGGTTGCTAGACCATCCTACATTAATACTTTGTGTAATATTGTAAGCCTCTGCTAAAAAATAAATTTTGTTAGTGCATCAATCTTCACAAAACATATATTAATTTCATTTCATATCATTTCACTTTTCAGACTATACCATCTGGATTTGGCACAAAGTTCCTGGCTTCAAAAAAGAGTGGACAAATTACCAATCTTCGGACTTCAAATGGGAGGGTTTGGATCACTAAGTTTTCCACAAGGAAACAGAACAATACAACAAAGTTTGAACTCTCTTTGAGTGGTTGGAGGGCATTTGTGAAAGACAATGACTTGAAAGTAGATGATGTTTGTGTTTTTGAGCTCATCAAGGGATCTACTCATGACATCAATTTTTGGGTTTCAATCTTTCCAAATTCGAATCCTTCAGATGACCCTTTGTCTCAAGGTGCAACTTTGGCAAAAGTTTAGTCAATCTTTTGATTACTTGTTGCTTAAGAATATTAGTTTCTGTCTCTTCTGCAGCAACAGGAAAAAATAGCCAGAAAAACAAGAGGGTGAAAATTAAATCAGAGGCCCAGGAGTTTGAAGTTTCTCTAAAGAAGCATAAATTTACAAAAGCTACTTCTTCTAAGGGAGTTGCTGCTCATAGTTTCAATTCAGACAATCCCTTCTTCAAAATAACCATAGGATTATCGCATGGTCAGGTATGCCCTCTCACTCCATTATTCTACATATATGTATGTATTTTAGTATCAAATTGTTACGAGTCTCACATGTTTTAACCTCAAAAGAGAAAGGGATTGAGCTCTTGTTGAATTTCAAAATCATTTTAAATAGTTAATGATCACTATTAAATAGTTGAGTATCGGTTCTACACAAAATCCTAATTCTGAGATTTTGAAATTCAACTGTCATTTGTTTGAGATTTCCCCATCTCTTGTAAATTTTTGTTACTAATAAATATGTGGTTATTGAGATCCTGACATTTAATAAAGAGAATTCTGACAAAAAAATGCATTGATGGGGTGTGGGTGTCATGAGTACCACATCAAGACAATCACAAGTAAATTGTGGTTTACTAGTTTTAAGGGGCTCTTTCTTCCATGATAGTCTTTTTTACCTTTGAACTATGTCTTTGTGCTTGTGTGACAAAATCTTCCAATATCTAAATAGCCACATTGATCTACAACAAGTTTGAGTCTAGTGTGAAAGAACTAAACAAAATTTGGCTGAATTGATGCAAATGCATGGTTAGAGCTCAGCTTCCTACTAATTGAACTTAATATTATATTGGTGGCATATATATTAGTGTTAAGGTGGATGTGTCTAGTACATATGATGTTGGCTTACTTTATGTATATTTTGCAGGCAATACCGGTTACTTTTTTAAGGAAGTATTGGGAACAAGGGGAACATGTTGTAAAGCTGCAGGTTAGGGATAAAATGTGGAGGGTTAAGTTGATCAGAACTTGTGGATGGCCGGATTATGGCTTTTTTTCCGAAGGATGGGCTGCATTTGGAAGAGATAATGATCTTCAAGTTGGAGACAATTGCTTCTTTGAGCTTTCAGATATTCACGTCATTAAAGTTCACATTTTTAAACGCCCTTCTCGTTAACATGTAATATAAGATCAAATGAACTTTTAGCGAGATTAAAGAAACTAAATACTCCCTCATGTCGTACTTATAAGATCAAATTTAACTTTTTGTTGAGATTAAAGAAGTAAAATAGATAACTAGGTTATGTAGTAGTTTACAAGAAAGAATATTGATAATGACCACTCTTTATTACAATTTCCTCGTCAGTGTCTTCCTTCACAAGGTAGGTGTATAATTTGACTGCAACAAATAGGTGAAAGTGATTTCCAAAACTGATTGGGAAAACTATTGATAATGCATATCTCACTTATCCTCAACTTTGTTCGGAGCCTTCTTGCATCCAAGGCAAATCAGTGGTCTGTTAGGATCCTTCTCATTGACCATCTTCACCATGGAGGAGCACTTACAACAACCATTATAGAGTCATCCAAATGTTGACTCAAATTTAGTCAGTTCACATGCAATACTGAAAGCATCACCCTACATGAGTGTTTATAAATGAGTATGCCACATCATTAATGTACTATGCTTTCATTCTATAAACATAAATTGAATGTGTTTACGAACAACTTCTTCTTGTGGGATCTTCTTATCTATAAACATAAAGTGATCTTATATTTAGGAATTTTTTTGAACTAAAATCTTATATTTAAGAATGAAGGGAGTATTTTTTATGGATTAATGAATGAATATTATTAATAAATTAATTAATATTTTTATATCCATGTTAATATGAAATCAAGCTAGATATTCATAATTGGTAAAAAAAGTTAGATATTCACACTTACATGCATATAAATATTTGGGAAAAAGACAAATAAAACCCTTTGAATATGTAAAAGAACAATTAATGTCGCTAAATTTCCAAAAGGACAACCAATGTCACAGACACTAAATTAACCACTGCAACATCCCATTAACAATATGCATATTTAATCATTGCTTCATCCACATTAACAACTAAAGCGTAGTATGTAATAAAAAAACAACTAAAGCGTAGCAATTAATCACAATATTCTCATTAACCACAACAATATCCCCATTCCAATTAACAACTAGAGTGTTGTTAATTGACCTTGGTTGCCCTTTTGGAAAGTTAGCAACCTTAATTGTTCTTTTACATATTCAAAGAACTTTATTTATCTTTTTCCCTAAATATTTTAGTACAATTATTTGGAACTAATATTTTTTTTAGGAAGGGGTTTGAGCTCAACTCAATCCAAGGGCAGAACATTTAACTCATGATCCACTGGGGCCTGTCCTATGTGCACTGGAGCATGACCAGCAAGCCCTTTCTGTCTGTCCATACAGGTAGGTTACTCCCAACTTCACTTAGCTACGGAGATGTCTCCCCAAGCGCCGCGATGGAGACACAACAAAGTGTCACTCCCAAAGATCAAACACGCGACGCGGTGGTCAACCTGACGCTCATTATTCAATCCCTTCATCATTGAACCCACGGACAATGAGTATCTGGAACTAATATTTTTATATGCATGTTAATGTAAAATTTGGATTTCCGGTCTGGCATCTGAACCGGTAGATTTCTGGTCGGACCGGCCAAAACCCTTCCTACAATCACAAACACCAAACGCATTGTAAACTTAAACCCTCATTCTCATTCCTCACAATTTAGCCGTCTTCCTCATTTTTTCCCATTCTTCAAAATTCGTCTTCTTCCTTTTTCATTCGTGAAGTTTCAGCCTTTCGCCTAGCTCAGTAAGCCTTTCATCTTTGCACTATTCATTTTTTTATTTGCTTTTCAACGTTTTTACCTTAACTAAAGTGTTAGAATAATTATTATTATTATTATAGTCAGTGAAGTTGCAAAATTCTTATAAGTAAAATAAAATATAAAGTCACGCCTGATGTTAACAGTTAATGTGTGATTCAAGTAATGTATTTTTTGTTTAAATTTTTGAAGTTTTGTGTTACAGTATTATTGTAGGTGATTTTATAGTGTTGGATTGGTTTAACTCACAGAGAATTTGGTTGTTGATTGCGTAGGAGAGAATGAGGAAGAAAGTAGATGAACGTATCAGGACTCTGATTGAGAATGGTGTCAAATGTAGGCATCGTTCCATGTTTGTCATCATTGGTGACAAGTCTCACAGTCAGGTACATATTACTATTTTCTCAAACAAACATAATTACTAGCTCTGTTCCAAAATGTAAGATCACTTTCCGTAATTTGATTAGATTAAGGATGTTAGTTAAGCTAGTTATTAACATATGATAGTACTAATCTACTCTAATCATATACCTTTATTCTCACTCTCTCACTCTTACTTGTTTATTATAGATAAGGATTATTAGGGTTTATTTGGAAAAAAAGTTGAGGAAAATTAGAACGTTGCTTATATTTTGAAATAAGTTGAAATCTGAGAGTGATCTTATATTTAGGAACGGAGGTAGTAATTACTATTTCTGTTCCTAAATATATGGTTGCTTCCCCTAATTTGATTAGATTAAGTATGTTAGTTAAGTTAGTTATTAACACATGATATTACCAATTTATGTTATTAGGGTTAATTTGGGCAAAAGTTAGGAAAATTAGAAAATGATCTTATATTTAGGAATAAATTGAAATTTGAAAGTGATCTTATATTTTCAAAGGGAGGGCGTATTTATTTATTTTTGGGTGTTCACCCTTTATTTTCATTCTTTCTTTATAATTGACTCCTAAGAATCAGTCTAAATTGTAAAACTTCACATAAAGTGAAGCAAATGAGTATTTATACAACTTGAGTTTTTAAATTGGACTCCTTCTCGTGCAGATTGTAAATCTTCATTACATGCTTAGCAAGGCCCAAATCAAATCCAGGCCAACTGCTTTGTGGTGTTATAAGGACAAACTAGAATATAGCAGGTTCATTTTATAATTATCAGCGAGTTTTTTTATGTTTTTTTTTTGTTTTGATGATTTTTTCAAAAGAACTTGCAGTAACTTGGTTAAGATGACTTGGAATGTAGCCATAAGAAAAAACGTGCAAAGCAGATCAAAAAGTTGTTGCAGAGGGGTCTATTGGATCCTGAGAGAGTTGATCAATTTTTACTCTTTTTAGAAAGTGGTGGATTAACTTATTGTTTATATAAGGATTCAGAGAGAATTCTTGGTAATACCTTTGGAATGTGCATACTTCAGGTATCTTACTACTCTCTTGTTCTTTGGTAGTTATGTTTCTGCTCCTCCTATTTAAACAATTTTACCATCTCCTCTCCTTACAGGACTTTGAGGCTTTGACCCCTAATCTCCTTGCAAGGACCATTGAGACAGTGGAGGGAGGTGGGCTGATTGTGTTGCTACTTCGTTCTCTATCCTCTCTAACCAGCTTGTACACTATGGTGATGGTATGATCATATATATAATATATTCATCTTAATTATTTTTCACCAGTTTTTCAAAACTCATCCTTGTTGATAATTATTTGGTAATTTGGTTTATGATTATCTATACGCCGGAATTTGATTCCACATGATCTCCCCTTCTTTTTAAATGTCTTAGGTTGGTGTATTCCTCTTCTTGAAAAACAAGCATTTGGTCAATATTATATATTTTGGCATGCCTTTCGTTTAAAAGACTATTACTTATCTTGCCATTCTTCTGTTGAACTTGTTAAGAGCAATTTGCATGCATTTACTAATTGTAGGATGTTCATGATCGATTTCGAACTGAATCTCACTCAGAGGCTGCTGGGAGATTTAATGAACGCTTCTTACTGTCACTTGCTTCATGCAAGGCATGTGTAGTTATAGTCGATGAACTGAACATATTGCCAATTTCATCTCACATGAAGTCTATTGCCCCTGTTCCTTCTAAGGAGGTAAGCTCACTGCTTCCTTTCCCATTTTTTTTTCTTGGGAGTTGGGCTGGCCAGGGTTATTACAGTTGATGTCGTGCTAATGTTTATCTGTGTATGTACTTGGAAAAACCTTTCTGTTATTTTTATCTGTTAGTTATTTAGAAGAACTAAAGATTCTTTGTTAAATATATGGGAAAAATCTATAATTTGAACAATCCCCTTCCCCCCAAGTGTATAATGGGAATATATTTCTTTTTTGTTGTGCTTTCTAAATATTTAATGACTGGAAGTGCTACAATGTGGATGCAAGCTAATTTTCACTGTTGGCTTTCCATTGCTGTACATACAAAGAATGGGAGCAGAACATTAGAGAAGATACTATATGATAGGGAATTAGAGAATGATGAAAAACTAGATAGAAAGGGAGAAGGGAGAAGAGAGAAGAGAGAATTTAAATTATGATCTTTTTCAATAATAACAGAACACGTACAAATGAGGGTCTAGAGGGTTTTTTATAGGTCTAATTCCCTCTTCCTCATTTGGCTAACACCCTTACTTCTGTAAAACAATAACAAAACAGAATGTAACTGAATAACCGAAAAATAACAACAGTAACAGAAATAACCCCCTTCCTAACTAATCCAACTAACTAACTAATACTACTTAGGGAATTCACATAACACTATAATCATGTGTAAATTAAGGATTGAGGATGAACAAATGAATGTTAAATTATCTAATTGGATCTATTTTGAATCGAATAATCCTTTTCTTTTGGGCTCTATATTGGATACGAGATAACTTATTATTTTGGCTTTTATTCACATCTTCCTAAGTGTACTTCTCCCCTGTTTTTCTGTTATTTTCCTTTAGTTCCAAATAATATACATAACCTATCATTTTTAGTTTTAGATTCATATTTAGAGGGTGTTAAAATACCACATTTAGCACCCACAAAATCCTTGTAGAAAGCAAGTTCTGTAAAAGCTTGTCTGGGTTGGGAAATTTATATTCTTTTGAAAGCCTATCCAAAAATTCTAAAAGACATGGCAAAGTCAGTTTGGAAAAATGCTAGTAGAAGCTGCTTTTACATTTTAAAATTCACTTTGGCAAATGCATTTTCACCATTTGGAAACCAAACACACTTCTTCATGGACCTGTTGTTATTGTTAGTTATTTGGCAGGGAAATTTATATTCTTTTGAAAGCCTATCCAAAAATTCTAAAAGACATGGCAAAGTTAGTTTGGAAAAATGCTTGTAGAAGCTGCTTTTACATTTTAAAAGTCAGTTTGGAAAATGCATTTTTACCATTTGGAAACCAAACACACTTCTTCATGGACCTGTTGTTATTGTTAGTTAGTTAGTTAGGTTTCTGTGTCTATTTTCAGCACAGCTCTGCTCATATATGATTATATTTAATTTTCAAATAATTAATTTTTATAATCTTCATATTTGAAATGTCAATCTAACTGATCGTAGATCATAAGTATTGTATTGTTTATTGAACATATTATCATATTATCAAATATAGTCATCCAGAGATATAATGGGTTCTGTTTATGCTCCCTTACCCCTTGTGTACAAGGGTGTGAAGTTGGTGATGGAGCTTGTTTGATTTTTTAAGTTCTAAGAATTCTCTGCCTTGTGTTGAAGGACTCTGAGGGACTCTCAGAATCGGAACAGGATCTGAAAAACCTGAAAGAAGAATTAAATGAAGATTTCCCAGTGGGACCATTGATCATGAAGTGTTGCACACTGGATCAGGTAGGAGGAGTTCTCTACCAATATATATTGTGTGGTTGATCAATTTGAACCCTCTATGTAGTAGGTGTGTGTTGTTGAGAGTTTTTTGTTGTTAAATAATTTCTGTGCAACTGAATAGGGAAATGCAGTCATCACCTTTCTGGATGCAATTTTAGACAAGACACTTCGTAGTACTGTTTCCTTGTTGGCTGCCCGTGGCCGTGGTAAATCAGCCGCCCTTGGTTTATCAATTGCTGGAGCTATTGCTGTTGGGTAAGTACTTCTATATACTTTTAGATAAGAAAATATATATCCATTTGCGTTATATTTGATAGCTTGGCTAATCATATTTGGATATCATATGAAAATTATCAATCTTTTGAGGAATCTTTGTGATTTGCAGAGATAAGCCAGCTCTTATTGCTTCAATTTCTTAAGATATTTATTCTTCTTTTTCCTTGTTTTTTTTTATTATTTGGAGAATGTCTCATCCTTCCCCGTAATTGTATTTCTTCCCTCTTCTCTGTAGTAATATTTCTTATTTGATTGTTTTCATTTTCTCTATATGTAGCTATTCAAATATCTTCGTGACTGCACCCAGCCCTGAGAACTTGAAAACCTTGTTTGAATTTGTTTGCAAAGGTTTTCAAGCACTTGAATATAAGGTACACTTTTTCTCCCATCATTGATAGTGACTATTTTCATTATTGCTTCATTAAAAGATGCTTTTAGTTGAAATTGTTCTGGAATAAGGAGTGAGTCAGTGTGTTTTGCTAATGGGGTAGAGTCCTCCTTGGTAATGCTTTTGGATAAATTCATTAAGCTTATGGTCTAGTCAATTGAAAAAGGGGTAAGGGGCAATTTTTTTTCGTTGGAAGTAACCACTCAGTAGAGTGGGCTAGTAGGAGCAACTTCGCCACAAGGTAAAAAATTATCGTTGATCGTTACAGATTTTTTATGGCAGTGGGATAAATCGCTATGTTATTGTTGGTTCAAGGTCAAATTGCTGCTTGAAATATTACTAGAATACCCAGCACTTATTTCCATGACAAAATTGCATCTTAACCCATTAGAATAATCATAGCTTAAAGCTAGTGTTGTTATTTATCTTCCATTACAGGCATCTCATATAAACCTATTGTATTCCACATCTTAAGTAAAGAATAATGAAAATTGCACGTGTTAGCCATATCCTTGGTGTATCTATGTGATATTTTGCTATGTCAATGTCCCATGTCTGAAGTAAATAAATTTATAAAATTAATATAATCTTATCAGTGTTTTCTGTACTTTTTTCTTCATTGTTTATCGGAAATTGACTAGAGGTTTTGTTCCTATTTGAACTAAGTCTAGATGAAATCTTCTTTCACTTCGTATTCCTGAAAGCTATGTAATATTTTGAATTGATTCTCTAAAATTGTTGCTTGGCCTTGTATCCTTGCCATATACCTTGGCCTTGTCTTTCTCATTCCCTCTTGTGCTCCTCCATTTTTTGTATATAAACACCTATTATATCTTCTGTAAACAAATCAATGAGAATCACTAGTTAAGCCAAGTTTCCCTCCATTTTCATTCTGCATTTTCATTCTTTTCCGTTTGTGTATACAATGGAGTATATTGTAAATACTACGTATCATGTGAATAGGAACATCTTGATTACACCGTGGTGAGAAGTACAAATCCTGAGTTCAAGAAAGCTACAGTAAGGATCAATATTTTTAAGCAGCATAGACAAACAATCCAGGTAGACTCATTTGAGATATTTCTGTTTGAATATAGAATATTTAAAAGGCCATTTTTTTTGTTAATAATAAACTTATTGTTCCAGCCAGTTTACTTGAAAAACCATTTCCTTAATTGTTTGCAGTACATACTTCCACATGAGCATGCAAAGCTTTCTCAAGTTGAACTTTTGGTGGTTGATGAAGCAGCGGCTATTCCACTGCCTGTTGTGAAGTCTTTGCTTGGTCCATACTTGGTCTTTTTATCATCTACTGTAAATGGGTAAATATTTGAAGCAATTGACATATTTGTTGTCATTTTTTCTGTTTTTTTAATATTTCCTCTCTTTTAATAATTAAACTTGATGTGACTTAATGTTGTTATATTTGACTCTTGAAATGTGGTTTAATTACTGAAAAAACTTATTTTTCTTTTAACCTATGGAAAAGTTATGAAGGTACTGGACGGTCATTATCATTAAAACTTCTGCAGCAACTGGAAGAGCAAAGTCATGTGTTAACTAAGAGTGCAGAAGGCGCTACTTCTGGTACTTATGCTATTGACATTCTAGAAGTTAATCTATTTAAGCAATATATAGACCATGTGTCCTTCAAGATGGAAGGACAATTACATTGGGTTTATGACACTAACAATTTATGGGTTTTGATGATTCAGTTGATCATGATATGCGGCTCTTTTGAGGTCCCTAAGTGGATGTGTTTGTATAATTTTTGACATTTCCAGTAAATTTTTCAATGCTTCTTTCAGGTCGTTTGTTTAAGAAGATAGAATTGAGTGAATCCATCAGATATGCCAGTGGGGATCCAATTGAAGGTTGGCTCAATGGTTTACTTTGCCTAGATGTTGCAAATGTCATCCCTAATCTTAGCAGGTTATCCCAAGCTTTCACCCCATAGTGCCTAAGTTATTTTTTATAAAAAAAATTTAATCTCTCTTTGTAATCTTTATTCTGTATTCAGGTTACCTCCTCCTAGTGAATGTGACCTATACTATGTTAACCGGGACACCCTTTTCTCCTATCACAAAGATAGTGAAATGTTTCTGCAGGTAAAATCATACCCTTTATGTCAGTTAGGTTATTAGTTATATCTTTAACTAAGTAGTATTTGCTTCTTGCAGCGAATGATGGCCTTATATGTTGCCTCTCATTACAAGAATTCTCCAAATGATTTGCAACTGATGGCTGATGCTCCAGTACACACCATTTATTTGTTCTCCTTGGTATATTGGGTTTTAGATTCACGTTATTCTTTCTTGGGCTATTGTTGGTAGGATTGAAATCTGTGTCCATAAAATAGACAAGTAGCAAAATGGTTACTTATTCCACCATATTTAATGGGGATTCCCAACCTTACTCTTTACTATCACTACTTTACTTTTCTCTGTTTATGTAAGCATGACTTCTGCTGAACTTCTAATGGGTTTATGTTATAGGTCCTGTTGACGAGTCAAAGAATAAGCTTCCTGATATCTTATGCGTCATCCAGGTTTGCATCGTTTTATCCATAATCTTATTAAGCTTGCAGAATAACTGTAGCTTTAGTTTTTTTTATGTAACTGAACAAACTAGGAAGCAAACAACATTAAATGACATTTGATTTCTATCTGATGCTGGATAATTGACACAGTAATTACGTGAGAACTAAAATAATGTATCAATAATTTAAAATGCTTGAAGCATTTGATTCATCCTTGCTGAAAGGCATAAAGCTTTTGTTTGGGTGCTTATCAGTTATCTAGATAAGATTTGTGAAACTGCTGCATTCTCTTGATTTTTAAGATATGTCTCTACTCTCAATCTTTCCTCACAAGACTGATGATTGAATGGCTTTATAAAAGTACTTAAGTGGTGTAAGCATGTGTATTTTCCTTCACTTCTCATGTGTTCGCTTTATTGCCAAGATTTGTTGTCTTTTATGCTTACACTGATTATCCATTTTCCCGCCTTCCCTTGTGACCTTTCTCTTTGTCAATTTCATTTGCAGGTCTGCCTTGAGGGGCAGATATCTCGTCAGTCAGCAATGAAAAGTTTGAGTGAAGGTCATCAACCTTTTGGAGACCAAATACCTTGGAAATTCTGTGAGCAATTTCGAGACACTGTATTCCCCTCACTTTCAGGGGCTCGCATTGTGCGCATTGCTACCCACCCAAGTGCCATGAGGGTAATTTTTATTATGGCAGTTTTTCTAATTATTTTGTGTAACCAATTTCTTCCTATGTGTTTTAGCCTCATCCTCTAACTCCTTACTTTCTTCTCTCGTCACAGCTCGGATATGGGTCACAAGCAGTCAAGCTTTTAATACGGTGAGAGCATAGTTGGTTATTTCATTTTTTGTTTCCATTGCCGTAGCACCCTTTCTTGGATAGTTGCAGCACACACTCTTTATACATGTGAAGTGGAATCAATGATTTAACTTCTACTATTGTCTGCAGTTATTATGAAGGACAGCTTACTCCTATCTCTGAGATGGATGTTGAAGATGAAGTGGAGGCTCCCCGAGTTAGAGTGACAGAAGCTGCAGAGAAGGTGCAATAGTGGTTTTCTGAATAATTTGGTTTAGATAACCTGATATATTTCTCAATAGGCAAGTATAATACTCGTGTATTTATACTGTATGAAATTTTAGGAGCAATATGTTTAAGATATATGTTTTTTCAATACTAATTTTGCTTTTCCTGATTCAATATGATTACAGGCTTCTCTGCTTCAAGAAACTATAAGACCTAGAACAGATATTCCACATCTGCTTGTACATCTGCGTGAAAGACGTCCAGAGAAGCTCCATTACATTGGTGTCTCCTTTGGGCTAACTTTGGACCTTTTTCGCTTTTGGAGGACAAAGCATAAATTTTATCCCTTCTACATTGGCCATATTCCAGTTAAGATTGATTGATATATTTTTCTTCAGCAATGGACTAGCATAGTGCATATTTATTTTTAAACTGACTGTTACTTTTTCCCCCAACCGAATAGAACACCGTGACTGGTGAGCATTCGTGTATGGTCTTGAAACCTTTGAACAATGATGAAATCGAAGCTGATGGATCAGATCAATTGGGCTTTATTCGTCCATTTTACCAAGGTAGGCTCACTAAACTTTGATATTACGTTGCATTCAATATCTATGATGCATTCTGTTTTCACTGATAATTCACTCAATATTTTGTAGATTTCAGACAGAGATTTTCTAGACTTCTGGCTTCTAGTTTCTGTGAAATGGATTGCATGCTTGCTATGAGGTTAGAATTTCCATGTTTATATGATGCTCGCACTTCTCAAACTTGGATGTTGATGCCTTGGTTATGTTCTGTGGCATTCTGGTGCATTTTTTAAAATTCAGTCTGTCAATTTTTTTTTAAGGACAAGATCTATTTCCACTTTCTCGGTTGACATTACAGGGCATGTTAAATAGTTTTAATAGTGTGAAGAAAGGAAATGTTTTTTTTCAATACTATGAACTGGCATTTGATAATTTACATTTTTTAAGTGGTAAAATTTGAATGATCTGTGTGACCTGAGTTTTGGCTTATCAGTGGTAGTGTGAGTTTATCTCAGAATGTGGGGGTTACCAGCTTCTAGTACATCCTTATCATACTTTGAAATCATTCCCCAGTTAATTGTTTGCTTGTTTTCCCTTCTAGAGATCTTTTTCTGATTGTATTGATAATTTTTCAGTGTCTTAGCTCCAAAAACTGAATTCGAGGAGTCGGAAACTGCAGAAAATACTGAAAAATCTCTGGGATATTTATCACCACATGATATGAAGCGTCTAGAATCTTATGTTGACAATCTTGTTGACTTCCATATGGTATTGCAATTGACGTTTCTTAATGATAAAGCAGAATATCTGATTATATCATGTGATATGACTTGACTCCAATTGTAATCTCATCTTTCTCTTACAGATTTTAGATCTCGTTCCTGTCCTTGCACACCTGTACTTCCAAGAAAAGCTTCCTGTCAAATTGTTTCTTGTTCAGGCTTCTGTCTTACTCTGCTTGGGTCTGCAGAATCAGGACATTTCGTATGTTGAGGTCTGTTTCTTAACCTAATGTGGAAGAGTTTCAGATTTTCGTAATAGTCTGAAATTTTGTTCAATTCTCATGACTTATTACTGTATTGTTAGCCACATATGTGTCAGTCTGTAACTTATTGCTTGATCTGGTCTGTGAAAAATCCTTAGTCTTGAATGCTTTTCACGTAAATACTGTTCGTTCTCCTGCAGTCTCAGTTGAAGTTGGAAAGACAACAAATATTGTCTCAATTCATGAAGGCTATGAAGAAGCTCTACAAATATCTACATGGCTTTGAATCCAAGGAGATTGAGTCAACCTTGCCACGACTGAAAGAAGTAAGTTAATTGGCTGTGATATTGTTTAGCACTTCATAAAATATAATGGTATCATATTGATTCATGTAGCCAACTCCACTTATGGCTGTTGGCATAACTGTGGTGTGATTTGTAAAAAAACATGACTTTCTATGTTGCTTTTTTGTAGCACTAGTGCGATCATTCATGTCCCTGTATTTAATACTTTTCACACTTATTTTAACAAAAGATGTTTTTATCTTTGTCCTTAGATTGTCATGGAGCCCCATAGTGTTTCTTTGGATGAAGATCTCAACAATGCAGCTAAACAAGTCAAGGTATATATATTCCTTCACGCACTTCTTTTCCCGTCCAAAATTTCAACACCATCCTTGTTCTCAAGTCTAGCTCTAACTTGCATGATTTCACCTTTATAGGAGGACATGAAGGAAAAATCGGAAGGGCTCTTCACTCCTGAAGCACTCCAACGTTATGTTATTGCAAATGAGGAAGCTGATTTTGAGAATGCTTTGCAAAATGGAGAAATACCCTCAGGTGGTCTAATTACTGTAAAATCCAGCCGGAGTGACATGAAGACTGGAAAAGACAAGGGTAGTCATAAGAGTGACAAGAGGAGTAAAGATAGGCATGATAAATCCAGCAAGAGGAGAAGAACTTGAATATGATATCGGAAACATGAAAGCCATGATTACAGGACTAGTCACGGAAAATTTTGATCCAAAATATAGAGCACTCATAAATGTTGATATATTTCCCAGCAATGTTGGAAAATGATACGCAGAGGCATCCAATTTGACGGATTGGATTTGCCTATTTTGGTCTTCAACGTGGAGTGGTTTCTTTTAGAGCTAATGTTAAAATATCAAAGTTTTGTTTTTTTGCTTATGTTGAACAGTATTGTATTTATTGACGCATTTGGCGTGAGATTACAGTTTTGTTAAGCTTAAGTTTATTCACATTTTTACCTTCAACTTTATCATGAGTCAAGCTATTTTCACAAATCGGACTCGGAATGAAAAGAATTGAACCAACATATTGCACCATACTGTTATTATTGCTTAAATCAGATGAATAATATTCTATTAACAATCTTCATTGCCTGTCAAGAGGATACAACTATACAAGTAATCAGAATGCATATGCTTACCAAATTCAAAGTAGTATTACCAAATTTAAAGCATGTTGTCAAGTACATAAGGTGTAATATTATTTGCTAGTCTCAGATTCTTGCTTATTAAATAGGACGTGTAATATTGCAACACCTGCTGTACATTACATCCCCAACTTTCTGGGGTCTGAATATGATATAAGATATTTGAGCCGCTTGTTCTGGCTTATAGCAATACTCCCTCCGTTTTTAAATATAAGACCTAGATAACTTTTTTTTTGGAAAGATTAAGGTTGCGAAATAGGTTATTAAATGATGACATATTTGATATCTTTTTAGATTATCCATTAGCTTATAGGTAAAATAAACTAGTTTAAGAGAAAAAATTAGGTAAATCAATTTATAATTAACTTATTTTTTGCTTTTTTTAGGATTTTTCAAAAAAGTCATCTAGATCCTATATTTAGGAACGGAGAGAATACCTAAAATCTAAGTTCCTCCTGGATCTCGAGGAATTGGCTAATGCTCCTCCAATCAGAAGGTCAAAAAGTCATAATGTGTACCAGAGATAAAACCAGATAAGAATATTGATCGATCAAATCACATGAAAGTTTTAACAAAATTATATACTAAGTAAGAATCCAATTGGGATCACTAATTGAGATTGTAGAATGTAATTTTGAATCCTTTGGAATTCCTAAAGGGGGATCCATGCATGAACAATTGTCCACAAAGAAAAGCTCCCACTCTTTAATTCCACATCTTTCTAACGCCACAACTATTCTTTCCCTTGCTGTTTCCTTTGGATATGCACCATCAGGACTAACAAGAACTGCACCCGTGTAAGATTGCCCGGCAACTCGAGCAGCGCCGTGATAATGGAACAGTCCCCAACTCAGATCATCTGCTACATCCACCATCGTCCAAAACTCGTTTGACACAACTCCATTATCCAACACACTGAAATAAAATGTCCCAGGTTTCTTACCTCTTTTAACTCTATATTTTCGCCTTCTCCACACCAACTGGCCTTCTAGTGTTCTCACTTGGAAAACAGGTTCATACCAGAATGATCCTTTGGCCTTTCCCCTATAGAATAGCTGATACTGGCATGGAAACTGATCATATGCCGGGTTTTGCCCTGCTATAACACGCCAACTCCATTCCAAATCGCCCAACCAACCGACAAATAGATCCTCCGCCATGTTGTGACATAAGTTCTTACCGCGAAATTCAACCATTGGAGGCACATTTGGCTTGTCAGGGATTTTTGCATCCAACTCTAGGCAGTTGTTTTTCTGTAATACACAAAGTGAAAATGCCTCCAGATTGGGACTTTCATATGAGGCAATGCAACGGTAGTTACATACTTGGTCTACAGGACTGCATTTGTTTAAGCATTGAAGAGCTTTTCTACAATTGGGATCCAACAAGCAATTAAGTATCTCCCTACCACAATTCTTTACCATGCAGTTTAAGGTAGAAAAACCCTTTGATCTCAAGTTTTGTAATATCGGAACCGGCTTTATATAAGCATTGATGATTACCAACAAACAGAACCTTATATCATCAGAATTATGTCTATTCCATGCTTCAGATACAGTCTGCACCACTTTAGATGATTCTGCTGTTTTATCTGATTGAGAGTTTCCCACCATTTTGCCAAATATGCTTCCTTTAGCTTTGTTATTGAAAGAACAGCCTCCTAATTTGTTCTCTATATCTGGTGAAGTGTCAAAGCATATGACGTTTTTGATATCTTTGCTATTGGTCTTAATCCACTGAATTGACTCTTTATTTGTAACAGAAACAATAACCAATATATCAGTTTCAAGGAGTTCTCTCTTGAGTCTCATGATCAGATCTCCATTAGAATTAGATTGAATGCATTCATCAGTAAAAACAACAAGTTCATATCCTTCATCAACCCATTTAAGTCTCTTTGCCTGCTATGAGGAAAAAATATCCGTTAGTGATCCTGATCCATCCTAATAAAACTAAACCAAATTTGTACAAACATACTAGGGCTAAGATGCAAAAATACCTATGTCATTGTATCCAAAGTGCACCCAACACTATGTAATTATTTCGAGGCAAGAGTAACTATAACATATGAAAACATGGGCAAAAGTACCCGTTTATTTGAAATGATGATGGGTACTTTAATTTTGCGTTGCTTTAAAATGTTATGAATACTTTTGCACATGTTTTGAAATATTTAATTACTTTTGCTAAAAAAAAAATCACATGTTATTTTTAAACCTTGGCCCAACAGACTATAACTCCCAAAATTATAGTCATTCTTGTGAGTGAGGGGAAATAATAAAAATAATACTTCCTCCAGTCCTAAATATAAGACCTCGATGACTTTTTTTGGAGAGATTAAGGTTGCGAAATAGGTCATTAAATTATGACATATTTGATATATTTTTAGATTATCTATTAGTTTATAGGTAAAATATATTAGTCTAAATGAAAAATTAGGTAAATTATCAATTCATAATTAACTTATTTTGCTTTTTTAGGATTTTTCAAAAAATTCAATTAGGTCTTATATTTAGGACCGGAGGGAGTATTTCATTAAGATGTGAAATACCCATACTTCTTTTATTCCTAAATATAAATATAAGACCCACTAGACTCTTTGTTTTGGAGAAGTTAAGAAAACTTAATAAGCCATGTATTCTGCACAAAGAACTTTTTTGTCATGAAATTACTGATCAATATGTATCAGTCAAATTTCACACCCACAAACATCTCCAAAAGATTATAGTATTAGTCACTTAGCCACACATAAGCAGACAAACATGAGTATATCATACGTTAATGTGGAAAAAAGAGAGTATACTTAACAGTGTGAAGCATGACTTGTTGCCAGGAGGCAGAATTGAGAGGACTGACAGCTCCTTCACCAATCACAGCCACCATCTTCACCGGAGGCTCAGCCGTCACCGCCTGCCTCGCCGGAGAAACGGCCGGCAAGGCTGGAGACAGAGGAGGAGGAGGAGGAGGAGGGTAAACATGGAAAGAGGGAGAAACATGAGGGGCAAAATGGGGAGTAAAAGAAAGAGGAAAAGAGAATAAGGAGACGTGAGAAGAAGTGGGTTTTGGACGGAAAGTGAAGCCATGAAAGGAAGAGAGAAGTGGAGGAACTTCCAGAGACATGAACACTTGAAGCAGTACTTGGTATCTAGTACGATAATGAGTAGTTTAACACGTAAGTATTGACTTTCTTATATACCATTTCATGGTATCTGAAATGTGGTCAAACTGTACTCATACAGTTATACAGGACTAGAGTGGTAGAAAAGTATTTCTTTAATAAATTAATTTGGATTTATTTAAAAGCTACTAAAATTGACTAACAACAATAATTATGTTAGAAATGTAATTTGTGTTGGATATTTAATTGTGTACCATTTATAACAATTGGTCCATAATTCTTCAAACTTTTCTTAAGACTAATGATTACTAAAATCAAAATTGATCAAAATTTCAAGGACCAAAGCATACCAAGTACTCTCAAATTTGTTTCGTAATTGAAGAGGAAGCTCTTCGTTGTGGTTAAGAATTTGTTTCGTAAGCTTGTTGATTATGCAAACACAGTCTCTCGAATGAGTTTATTTTTGGGAATTTTTTTTTATTTTGAAGGACATTTTAGTATTTTCCAATAGTCTACTAGAAAAAATAAGAATAATAATTAGCAAGAAATGACAATAATAAAAATAAATTAAAGAAAAGCGTAATTAAAAAATTAAATGGGTGATGTAGGTGCCTAACATGCACCTTCCCACGCACAATCATAATAGTACATTGAGATTTTTTTGTGAATTTATACCAGAGCCGGGAAAACGGGCTAACCCGACTCGACCCGCATTAGAAGCGGGCTAGCCCGACCCAACCCGATTCTAATGCGGGCTGAAATATCTTAACCCGACCCGTATATACTAATAGGCGGGCCAGCCCGACCCGACCCGAATTGCAAGCAATATTATTTTAAAAAATTAAAATTGAACATTAAAATAGTAAAGTAAGCACAAAAATTTTGTTACAACATCATTTACCAACAAAGTAAATGAATAATCTTATTTATCTATTTTTTTTAATAAAACTGGATACCACTATATATTACAAGATATAATATGTACAAATTTTAAGTCGCTCGATCAAGATCCACTCATTCAAAGTTAGGTGTTATCTGTCTTGAAAGTCATAAACTGTTTTGAATTTGTTCACATTATAGTTTTGAAATTTATTTGTCTATATTTTGAAACTATAATGTGAACAAATTCAAAATAGTTTATGATTTTCAAAGATCCATAACATGTCATTATTTTCTAATCAGCAAACTATATATTTTTTGATCTCCAACTTTTTCTTTTTGTTGTTGCCCAACAAAGCTAAAATATCTATAACATATTACAATGTCAAAAGACTATTTTGCATTCCTTTTTAAATCCCATGTGGGAAACCTCATACATAAGATCATATATCCATGATCTCGGCGATACTTTCTTCCTCATATGTTTAATATATATTTAAACTCATATATTCACGTTACACACTCCAAAACAAAAATCTGAAACCTCACACACATAAAAAAAAGCCTAAAAAAATTGAAATTGAAAACGAAAAGAAAGAAGACGTGAAAGAAGGAAGATGAGTTTTAGAAGAAAAACAGATAATTTTCACTACCAAAAAAGGCAGATATTTTTTTTTAAAAAAAGTAAGCGGGGCTAGCCCGCCAACCCGGCGGGCTGGCCCGACCAACCCGATATGAGCAGGATAGCAGCCCGACCCGACATAAGTGGGTTCCAATTTCTTTGGCCCGACCCGCATTTTTTAAGGCGGGTTGGGTTGAACCCGGCGGGTCGGGTTGGAAATTCCCAGCTCTAATTTATACTAAGCATTATTACCAACTTTTGTGCAACTTTTGTGCTACTTTATTTAAAAAATGACCGTGTTTCATAAAAGTTGAATATTTAAAAAATTCACACAAATAAAGCTGCACAAAAATTAGTGAGAAACACATACACAGCTCCAAACTCAAATGGATATAATGTCAAAGAAAGTTGTTTCAAATAAAATGACTGTGTTTTAAATAAAGTTGAATATTTAAAAAATTTGCACAAAAGTTGAATATTTATTGTCACTTTCATTGTACTAGGTAAGATCTACATACAATACTATTGGATCAAAATTTGAATATAATGACTGAAGTTCTATGAAAATAATTATATTAATTAAAAATCTTTGCTGGAAAGAAGGTCATTAACAAAAAAAAAAGTTCTTTAACGACCAAAAAACTTTGGTCATTAGTATTAGTGTTGTTGAAAGTAGTACTTTTGAAGACCAAATTTTGTGCTTAACTAAAGTCGTTAAAAGTGAGACTTTTAAGGACAACCTGAGACTTTGAATAACCAAATTTTTTGTAACTTTGGTCATTAAAAATTTTAACGATCAAAAGTAGAAAATTTTTTGGTTGTTAAAACTTATACTAAAATCCATCAGCAGTGCATTAGAGTTGATATTAGCTAATGGTTTTACTAAAATCCATTAAACCTTTTAAATATTTCCAAAAAAGGAAAATGAACTAAGAAGCTAATTAATCACCATGCATTAATCATTATGAGTCAATCCCATGATTTCGAGAGTACTGCATATGCATAAGGAACAAGCTTACGAAGCAAATTCCTACTCTCCCTTCGATCTTTATTATAAGTCAGCAACTAATGTTTCTCACATACCAATAAAATCAGTCAAATACATTAAATTTGTTTTAAAATTCAAGTAATTTGCAATATTAAGCCCAATAATTATACTTCTTTCCAAAACTATTAATCATTACTCTCTATTACTCCTTATTAAAATTGAGTATATATGAAAAAGAATAATTAATGCATATTGGAAAACCATGAAGTAACTTATAGAAAGGATAGAGAAAAATTGATAGTCAATGACTTATATTAAAGACTAAAGGGTGTACTTTCCTACCAATACCACAATAAAGAGCTGCCCCTTCAATTTAGGTTATAAGGGAAGGTATTCACCTCATTAAACCTTTTGAAGACAATTGCTTCGTTGAGCTTGTAAAGAGGGAGACATTCACCTCATGAAAGTTCACATTTTCAAACACCCTTCACTTTAATTTAGAAATGTATTTATGTTTTAAAACATGCAATATATGATCAAATGGGCATTTATGGAGATTAAAGAAGGTAAATATTCTCTCATGTCCTACTTATAAGATAAAGTTAATATTTTTTAGTTGAGATGAAGAAAGTAAAAAAGACAATAAATTTTGATATATGTTACATGTAATTAGATTGGCACTTAATTGATTTTGCTTTCATTTTGGTGGCAATCAAATAAGATCAAATGGTTTTGCTTTCATTTTTTTTATTATTTTCCCACTTAATTGGCTGTTTTATTTAATTTAAAATAGGTGGCAATTTTATTTCTTTATCTGTCCATGTCAGATGCCATGTGCCCTGCTACATGGCACTTGCTGCCATTTTAAACTTCTATTACCTCAACTTAACGGAGATGGACAATTTTGCCTCACTTTTGAAATTTGATGGCTATTTTTGCTCTAAAAAAATTTTGCATGGGCATTTTTGCACCTTTGTGAATATTACATGGGTATTTTTGCCCTTTTTCCCTATATATTATAAAAAAAATAAATTACTTTCGTGAAAATGTTAATTATAAATAATATAAAGTGCTATTTTACCCTTATTTTCCTAAAAAATGCATAAAGAATATATACTTGTATTTATGTTTACTGCATCATTAGCAAAATAAAAATTATGAACACTTAATCTTCTCAAATAAAATCAATTTTTTTATGGAGCATTAGGAACACAAGTGACAACACATGAGATCGAAGTCATGAACATATCATGAAAAAGTGAGGTAGTACTCACTTAATGAGTATTTCGTATGTAGTAGGAGTACTATTTAATTTATAAGTACGTCTCCCTAATGATTAACTGATATGATATTCAAATAAATTAAAAAAAAAAGGAACAGATAAAAAATAAGTACAAATGTAGAGAGCCATAATTAACTCAGAGAGAGAATGAGGGAGGGGGAGAGTCATTATTTTCTGTCGCTTAGCTTTCTTGAACATCCACCTAAAGTGTTCCTTGGTCTTCTTAAGCAACCCCTATAATACAAGAATATGTGCATTGGCCAAAGTGACATAAGTTGTCTATTACACTGCTCACTGTCTTCTGGTAATACTAGTAGCTCCATATATTAAGAAGATAGTGCAGCTGTTGAAATCGTAGGCTGCCATGCATGCCATGGCCTCCCAACAATATCATCATTTGGTAAAAACAAGCACACTCTTCTTCAAGCCCATTCACTCTAAGAGCCTCCCTGATAAGCTTGTAAGGACCATCATTTACTCCTTTTCTTTTCACCTTTCTTCATGCTTTCTTGTATTCACTATTGCATGATTGCTCTTCGACAGATGATGCCTAGAAAGTTTGTGAACAAATATGGGGATGCCTTATCTGACACAGTGATTTTGAAGCTTCCAAATGGTGAAGAATGGAAAGTAAATTTGGGAAGAAGAAATAGTGATATTTGGTTTGAAAATGGATGGAAAGAATTTGCAGAGTATCATTCTCTATTGAAGGGAAGATTATTAGTGTTTGGGTTTGACCATTCCACTCCTCATCATTTAAACGTTCTAATAATGGACCTCACAACTTCAGAGGAGATAGATTATCCCTCCAATCCTGTCGTTCAAGGTAAGCAACAAGGAGAGTCAACATGTGAAACAATAAAGGACAGAAATCTTAAGAGAGTCCATAATGTTGAGGGTACTTTATACTCGCAAGATATAGATTTGTGTCACACCAGCAAAAAGTGCAAAGGTACATCTCTGTTTTTTAAATATAGTTTGCCGTCATCATGTAATAGAGAAGTATACAGTTTTATACATTTCTCCGCCTTTTGACTAAGATCAAGTGTAGAGTACTAGATTAGTATACAGTTTTACTAAAAAAAAATACATTTTGCTGTATACCTTTTTTAGCACCTTTTGAGAAATATCTTCCTAATAAAACTTCAGATACTGATATAAGTTTGAAAATTAAAGTGCTTTGAAAATCTATATGATATGATCGCCCATAAGTTATTATTACTACTTTACCATCCACTAGTTGGACACATGGACTCCGGCCCTAAAAAAAAAGTTGGACACATGGACATTTTAGTATTCTTATTATCCTTTTCCACCTTCCCAATAAAGTTCTTAGAAATGTGAAATATTAGTCTACGAGCCATGACAATCTATCAGACCGGCCCGGTCGTGACCCAATGCAAAGCCCAACGTAACCCTGCACGATGATGGGGAGATCTTTGAGTTTTTTTTTTATAAAAGTTTGTTTGCAATTTTAGTTTAAAGAACTACTCCCTCCGTTCCTAAATATAGGATCTAGATGATTTTTTTGAAAAATCCTAAAATAAGCAAAAATAAGTTAATTATAAATTGATTTACCTAATTTTTTCTCTTAAACTAGTTTATTTTACCTATAAGCTAATGGATAATCTAAAAAGATATCAAATATGTCATCATTTAATAACCTATTTCGCAACCTTAATCTTTCCAAAAAAAAGTTATCTAGGTCTTATATTTATGAACGGAGGGAGTATAGTTTATTGATTTAATACTGTGTGTATGAATATTTTGTAATCATCTGTCTATTTTAAAATTTTACTAGAAAAAGCATTTAGTGATTATTGATTTTGACATCATTTTATGATATATTTATATTAATGCTAATATTGCCAATATATTGAATAAATTGTAAAAAATGATGGATGAATATATGATTTTTTTGATAGTGATATAAGGTACTCCCTCCGGTCCTAAATATAAGATTTAGTTTACTTTTTTGAAAATCCTAAAAAAGCAAAATATAAGTCAATTATAAATTGATTTACCTAATTTTTTCTCTTTGACTGGTTAAATATAAATTAATGAATAATATAAAAATATATCAAATATTTCATAATTTAATAACATATTTTGTAACTTTAACATCTTAAAAAAAGGGAGTATTGAATAATATTTGAGTATTTGATGGTGATGATCATTTAAATTATTTTAAATTTTTAACCTCCACCGATCTGATGACCGGTTTTACCCTGAGTTGAACCATTGTCTTATGACCCATCATCCTCACCAATTGAGAAGTCAATCTGATTATTATTACATTGTTGTAGGTTTTATACAACCGCGTGACTTAAAATGTGTTTTTTCGGATGATACGTGTTTTATTACCTTGTGTATACTCTAATAGAGTTTTTGTCTTATTTATGAGTATAAAAGTATGTTATTTACTTTTCATGTGTATAGTTTTAGTCCTGTAAGTAAATATATGCTTTTCAATTACGGTACATAATTAATAGTGATAAAGTTGAAAAGTTATTCAATTTGAGGAGATTTAATGTTTATTCTTGATGACACATGTTGGAAGTAACAAAAATTTGATTGGATTGATCATGAATTGCAGTGATCCACGGGCTATATTGATCTATTGATCTATTCTATTAATTTTATAGCAGTTACTCAACAAGTCAGGTTTAGTTCTAAGGACCTTAAAGTCAAAGTTGAAGAAGATACTGAAGGTAACAGAGCAAGAGCACTTGAAAGAGCAACATCTTTCAAATCTCAATCTCAATATCCTTCTTTCTTGATTGTTGCTGGACCAGGGTACATTAATACTTCATGTCAAGTGGTTAGCTTCTGCTACGAAATCATTTTGTTTCAGTGCATCAATCTTCACAAACAACTATATCAATCTTTTTCTTTTTTTGTAGTATATACCATCTAAGTTTGCCATAAAGTTTTTGTCTTCAAAAAAGAGTGGACAAAGAACCAATCTTATGACTTCAAATGGGAGGAGGGTGTGGGTTTCCAATATTGCCTCAAGGGAAGTGAAGTCAGGAACAAGATTTGAACTCTCTTATAGTGGGTGGAAGGAATTTGTGAAGGACAATGACTTGAAAGTAGATGATGTTTGTGTTTTTGAGCTCATCAATGGAGCAGTTCATCATGAACTCAATTTCATAGTTTCAATCTTTCGAAATAAGGATACTTCAGATGTTCATTTGTCTCAAGGTGAACCTCTTGTACAATTGATTTAATCTAATGATAATGATCAACCATTCACTAAGAATAAGTTTTTATCTCTTCTGCAGAAACAGGAAAACATACTAAGAAAAACAAGAGTGTAAAAGTTAAAACTGAGGCCAATGAATTTGGAGATTGTCCTTCAAATCATGGTGGTCAAGGTGAGCAACAAGTGGAATCACCGTGTGAAACAAGAAAGAAAGACAGAAGTCTTAAGAGAAGAGGCCATAGTGTTGAAACTACTTTGTATTCACAAGATGCAGATTTGTATCACACCAGCAAAAAGTGCAAAGGTATATCTCTGTTGTCTATTTGATACATTTTGGAGTGTAACCCACTACAAAGCCCAGAGTAACCCTGCACGATGCTGGGGGTGATCTTCTAGTCTTGATTTAGATGTTTGTTTGCAATTTTAATTTTAACAATCTATTGGTTTATTTATTGAAATATTGTGTGCATGTGCTGATCAAAAAAAGAAATTTTGTGTGTATGAATATTTTGCTATCAACAGTGTATTTTGAAATTTTTCTATAAAGAACATTTATTGTTATTTGATTTTCACGTAATTTTATGGTTGATTGATGCCATAATGCCAATATGTTGGATAAATTGTAAAAACTTTTGATGAATATATGACCTTTTGATAGCGGTTTAGGGAATTGAATTGATGATATTTTAGTATTTCATGGTATGATCATCATTTAAATTATCGCCTATTTTTAACTTCCACCTGTTTGATCGCTGGATTGAGTCCAAGTTGAACCATTGACACATAGCCCATCACTTTGACCAATTCAAAAGCTAGTCTGATTTTATTACCTTATTATGGATTATATACAACAATGAGATTTAAAATGTGTTTTTTATCCGAGTTTTGTGTATACTCTTATATAGATGAAAATAGGTTGTTTTGTCTTATTTATGAGTATAGTAGTAAGTGATTTATCTTTCATGTGTACAATTTTAGTCCTCTAAGTAATTCTATACTTTTCAATTAGAGTATTAATATGGGTAAATTTGAAAAGTTATTATTGTTATTAAATTTTGGAATATATATCACTAGATATATTGTTTATTCCAGATGACATACACATAATGAACGTAACTAAGAATTTGATTGGATTGATCATAAACTGCAGATGAAGAAGATATTATGAGGAATCAATCAAGAGCACTTGAAAGAGCTAAAGCTTTCAAATCTCAATCTCAATATCCTTCTTTCATAATTGTTGCTAGACCATCGTACATTAATGCTTCCAGTCAACTAGTAAGCTTCTGCTGAGAAATTCATTTTCAGTGCATTAGTCTTCAGCAAAGATATGTATGTATATATATCGATTTGTTTCAATTTCGTTTTTTAGGCTATACCATCAGAGTTTGCCAGAAAGTGCTTGTCTTCAAAAAACAGTGGAGAAATTGCCAATCTCAGGACTTCTAATGGTAGGAGGAAATGGGTTGCTAATGTTGGCTCAAGGAAACGGGGGACAAGAACAATGTTTGATCTCTCTCGTAGTGGGTGGAAGGATTTTGTGAAGGACAATGACTTGAAAGTAGATGATGTTTGTGTTTTTGAGCTCATCAATGGAGGAGTTCATCATGAACTCAATTTTATGGTTTCAATCTTTCGAAATAATAATCCTTCAGATGTTCATTTGTCTCAAGGTGAACCTCTTGTACAATTTATCTACTCTAATGATCAATCATTGATTAAGAATAGAAGTTTCTATCTCTTTTTGCAGAAACAGCAAAAAATACCAAGAAAAACAAGTGGGTAAAAATTAAAACTGAGGCCCAAGAGTTTGAAGATTGTCCCAAGAAGCCTAAATTTGTAGAAGCTGCTGTGCATAGTTTCAACTCAGAAAATCCCTTCTTCAAAGTAACCATAGGATTATCCCATGGTCAGGTATGCCCTCTTTTTCATTTAACTAGCTTTTCTTGATGTAGCTACAGTTTGAGCCTTACAAAGTTATTCCAATTCCCAAATATACAATTAATTGGAGTATAATAAGGAAGAACTATGTAAAAGTGGTAGAGCCAATGCAGATGTATTCTTATAACTCAGCTTCATACAAAATGAAACCTTTTATTTTTGATTTCATACATATTTTAATGTTGTGTAATTTATAATGGAAGGCACATATAATGTTGGTTTGCTATAAATTATGCAGGCAATACCAGCTAGTTTTGTAAGGAAGTATTTTGAACAAGGGAAACATGTTGTAAAGCTGCTGGTTAGGGATAGATCATGGAGGGTTCAGTTGATTAGAGGTTGTAAATCAACTTCACCCAATTATGGCTTCTTTTCAGGAGGATGGGCTGCATTTGTGAAAAAGAATGATCTGCAAGTAGGAGATGATTGCTTCTTTGAGCTTGTGGATAGGGATCACACTAATGTCATGAAAGTGTCCATCTTCAAACATTAGTCAACTTAATTCACAAACTTTCCTATGTTTGTCATATGTGGCAACTTCACTATGTTTGCTGATATATTATTTAGCCCAATGTTGGTAAGTATAAGAAATTTTTTGGGGTTATTCTTAGTCTTTAATATGTAACATATTTTAATTTTTGTTATTTTTTTTCTAATTATCCATATCTACACTCCTACTCCTAGTTCTTTCCACTATGATAATCCTCAGACTTAGGATTGGCTCTTAACTCTTGACAAATACAAGAGGTCATGAAACACTTTTTGTTCCGTGGTGATTTTTCTGGACAACCAAGAAGTACATTATTTTCTTTTTAAGAAACATGACCAGCTGGGATTGGTTTTCTTGCACTGATGTTTAAGATCATCTTTGAATTGGATTACCTTGAGACACTCACATAAGAACTCCCATGATATTTCTATTATATCAATCAAATAAGTTTTTTGCAGGTCACCAATAACTGTGGAGTATATGGCAGAAATTCCTATTATGTTGTGTAAGGTAGATTTTTTGGAGTGATCGAAAATTCGAAATTGGCCCATTTTTTAATTTGTTCTTTATTTATTTCATGTTTAAAGCGCCATTTTTATTTAGCACAGCTATTATTAAAATAAAAAGTCATTCAAGAATTTCCTATCTCGTCCCAGTAGGGACAAAGTTCATGACCAAACGAAACATAAGACAAGAACCTCATCCCAACAACAGACCTATCTTATAGGCTCAATAATTATACTTATTGGGTCCATTAAAATAATTTATTTTGTGTTGGGATAAAAATCAAATTCGCTTTGGAAGTATTCACCAAAGATTAAATTTGCCACCTAAGTTTTCAGAGGATCAATGCTTCCCCGGGAAGTTTTTAAAATTGTTAGGATAAAAGAGGAATTTACCACCATGTAATTTGTCGCAATTTATATATACTGTGAGCACATAAATAAAAGAAAAGTGTAATTGAAATAAAATGAAAAATAAGGTCATATTTATTTTTAAATAAGTAACTTAGTGTCACCATTCTCGTGAATGGGTGCTGTGCGATAACCTTCTCCATGCACAATGATTCCCGAACCCAATTTATTTTTTAAAGATCATTATTTTGAAAGGTTTTCTAAAATTATTCATTTTAAATTTTTTTGTTGCAGCTCCATTTTAACCTAATGTTTAGATGCAATAGTTTGGTGACTGAGTTTTTAAAAAGTTGTAAACAACAACCAAAATTTTCGTTAAAACTTTTAACGACCAAAGTTACAGAAATTTTGGCCGTTAAAAGTCTTGCGTTAACGACCAAAGTTTCAAAAACATTTGTTGTTAAAATATCAAACTTTTAACGACCAAAGTTAAGCAAAAAAAATATGGTCAACAAAAATACTACTTTTTTTTAACTGAAACAAAAATACTACTTTCAGTTAAAAAAAATACTACTTTTAATGATATTAATATTAACAACCAAAGCTTTTTTTGTCATTAAAGGACCATTTTTTTGTCCTTAATAACCTTCTTTCCAGCAATGTTTTTTAATTAATATAATCGTTTTCATAGAACTTCGGTCATTATATTCATATCTTGATCATATAGTATTGTAAGTAGATCTTTTTTTTTTTTTTGATCGATGTAAGTAGATCTTATCGAGTATGATGAAAGTGACAATAAATTTCCTTGTATTTATGGATAGCGCTATATATAGACGTCGTGACAAGAGGGATAACTGCAATATAAGAATGATTCAGTCATAATGTTTGCTATCAAAACTTCTTTTAGTTTAGTACTAGTCAATTAAGGAAAAACCAGGCGAAAGATCCGTGGAATAAAAGTTGGAGTTATTAATATTTTTTTTGGAAGAAAGTATTTGAAAGGAACCAAATTAAAAGAGGAGGAATTGTTTTTAGCAAAGAATCAGGAACTCAATCTATAGCTTCAATCTGTAAATTGAATTCTCATCATTCAAAAAGTATCTAATAACAACATGAAGGTATAAAATTAGACTAAATATAAATCCAATATCTTACAAGATAGTTCAACAACTCAATGCATTATGAACTATACTTATACCATTCAATATATAATAATGCACAGTGTTCTAACATCTGTAAATTTATAAATAAAAAAACATTAACTAACTTGATAATAAGAAATAATATGAACACAATTGTACATACAAATTATGATGAGAGATAACAAATGAAAACCTAATTCAACATGCTAAATTTTTGCTTTCTTATATTGCAGTCAAAATGTTTCCTATCAAAACTTCTTTTAGTTTAGAAGATGATCCGTGTTTTAGGTTTAGGTGATGAATTAATAGTGTAAAGGATTAGGCCCTTCAAAAGAAAAGAATTAGTTTGGTTGGTTACAATTCTCTTATCGGATCCTGATAAGAGATCTTCATGTATCTTTATTATTTTGATTAATTAACACAATTTAGTTTTGAACTTTTTTTCCTTTTACTCTTTGTTCCACCTTTTCCTTACTATATACATTATTTAATGTAGATTACCTTAATGGATATTATTAATGCACCGCGCAATAGTCATTTATTATTTTCTTTTAAACTGAAATAATTAATTATCATATTAACGCTTTTACCTTTCGAATATTCATAATTCAGTCATTACCTGAGACTTTGATTGAGAGTGGGAGGAAGATGATGAGAAGTTCTTCAACTTTGAAATTTTGTTCAAACGCGTTATGTGGTACATAAAGGTCAAAGTCAACATAGTAATCAAATGGTTCATATTTCATAATTTGTCCATACATAAAAGACGTAGTCATTCCCTTCATCTATTCATGTTTCATAGTTCATTCTTCAAACACTTCTTATATTTTTTTCCTTTGGCTTTCTCCTTCCCCTAGCATTTCTTCACTATTCTGACATCTATTCATATTTTTACTATTGAAACAGCACAGATGAGTTTTAAGTTTTCTCCACCTTCGTTTTATAGTTCTTCATACAATGATTTTCAGACACAGTCACAAGCACAAGATACGTTCAATAATTTCAATGACAATGTTAGTTCTACCATGAAATGGGCAGTGGCTGAGTCTATTGGTACGAGCAAATAAATCTTCATTCAGATTTTGCAATATCAGCTTTCTTATTCTCTAGAATATCCCTTTCTCTGTGCACTGTATAACTTTATATCTCTGTTATGTTTATTGTAAATTTAATTTCCTGAATCTCTATTAGTTGAATATACAAGAGTTGATATCATTATTATTGGTCCTTATACTTTGATCAAATTTTAATCTTGGTCCATATAATTTAAAATCATTGTATGATCCATGTAGCCGACCCCACATAGTGGGATAATTCTTTATTGTTGTTGTAGTATAAGTATTTGTTCTAAATTTAAAGGGACTAGTTTATTAAACTCATCAAATCTCTATGGAAATTTAATACTGGATTCAAATTTAAAACTACAACCAAATCTAAAATTTCATACTCTCTTTCTTCCTATATATAGAACTTATTTGGGGAGGGATATCTGTTTTTAAATATAAGATATGTTTCTATTTTTTTCTCGATTTCCCTCTAATTTATCCTTTCTATACTCTTCAATATAATAGATAAATAACAATAAGGAGGGAATGTGAGAAATGAATATATGTGGTTAGAGTGTTTTAGTAATAGAGTTAAGGGTCAAATCTAGCACTCTACTATTGACAAAAGTTCACCCATCATAAACAAGAATTTGATGGCTCAAATGTAGCACACATATATTAAAAATGACTCAAATCTAGCATTTCTGTCAATTTTAACAGGTTTAGCCGTTAAGTTTGACCCGATCATGACACGTCACCTGCCATGTCACTCATTTAGGCCATGTCATCTGCCACGCCACTCAATGGCCCACTTACTATCCATGATTGGGTGACGTGGCCTAAATGGGTGACATGACGAGTGACGTGGCATGCTCGAGTTAACCTTAACGGTCAAACCCGTTAAAATTGACGAAAATGCTAGATTTGAGCCATTTTTGAATAGATGTGTGCTATATTTGAGTCATCAAATCCTTGTTTATGTTGGGCGAACTTTTGACAATAGTAGAGTGCTAGATTTGACCCTTAACCCTTAGTAATTTCATATAATTTCAACTAACTTAACTAACATCCATAGTGTAATCAAATTAGATAATTAGATTCTATGTTTAGTAACAAAGAGAAGGATTATTAGTTTTATCTCTTGAAATAATATTGTTCCATTTTGATTTTTCAGTATATTTGTTGGTGTTGATAATAGCCATTTTAGCAATAGTATACGCCATTGTTGAGTGCTTGAAGAAAGCAGGATCAGTGATACCAGCTGCTTACACAAAGATTTCAACCACAGAAAACGACCATAAAGCTTCACATTCACATAATCCTTCAAACAACAAAGAAATTGCATTAGCAATGCCAACAGATTCACAAGTGCTAGAGTTTGCAACTATGGAAAGATTCCTCAATGACATAAACCAAGAGAAACCCATCAGATTCTCACCTGAAGAACTTGAACTCATCACAAAAAACTACACAACTATTTTGGGTTCTGGTGCTTTTGGGGTGGTTTATGAAGGTGAATTATCAAATGGAAATCAAGTTGCAGTAAAAGTTCTCAACAGTTTGGATCTTGGCACAGAAGAACAATTCAAGGCAGAAGTAAGTACCATTGGAAGAACATACCATATTAATTTAGTCACACTTTTTGGCTTCTGCTTCCACCGCGAAAAGCGAGCTCTTGTGTATGAGTTTGTGCAAAATGGATCTCTCAACAATTTACTATTTGGAAGTCTTGGAAGAGAAGTTGAGTTTGACAAGCTTCATGAGATTGCCATTGGAACTGCAAAAGGAATTGCTTACTTACATGAAGAATGTCAACATAGGATCATTCACTATGATATCAAACCAGAAAACATACTTCTTGGCTTGAACTTGGAACCAAAAGTGGCAGATTTTGGCCTTGCAAAACTTTGCAACAGAGAAATCAGCCATGTGAATGTGACACATTTTAGAGGAACAAGAGGGTATGCAGCACCAGAGTTGTGGAATCTTTGTCAAGTGAATCACAAGTGTGATGTTTATAGTTTTGGTATTGTTCTTTTTGAAATTGTGGGGAGAAGAAGACATTTTGATAGTGGTTATAGTGAATCACAACAGTGGCTTCCAAAGTGGACATGGGATATGTTTGAGAACAATGAATTACCAGTGATGCTTTCACTTTGTGGGATTGAAGAGAAAGATAGGGAGAAAGCTCAGAGAATGGTAATGGTTGCTCTTTGGTGTGTTCAATATTCTCCTTTTGATAGGCCTCTAATGAGTAATGTGGTGAAGATGTTAGAGGGTGATATGGAAATCCGTACACCACCATTTCCCTTCCAGAATTTGGTGTCTTTCAATCAAAATTTGACTTCACAGGGAACCAAATGTTAGAATCTTAAGTTTTGATGAAGACTAAAATATGAAAGAACTTAGAAAGCAATAGGTGAACATAGAATCCTAAGTAAAAGTACAACCAGATGTGGACTTACTTCCGGATAGATTAGGTCTAGCGCTCGCCGATAAATGTCTCATCCCCCAGCGGCAGCAAGAAATTCACTTAGGAATTAACTTAGTCCATGAGCACTAGATATACAAAATCCTAAGACTAAGTTAAGATTCAACCGGAAGTGAATTTACTTCCTGTTAGACTTAGACTGGCGCTGGCTGTTGGAATAGATATCCCTAAGCGTCAGTGAAAATGAGCAACGTCCAGTAGAAGTGTTTCCGATAGCTTAGTGACTAGCGCTGGCTGTTGGATTGAATAGACACTGAGCGAGAGTGAGTAATAGTGAACAAAATCCTTCATCCAGTGGAATCACTTCCGGATGTAGAAGTGCTTCCTGATGCAAGGAAGATCTCTTAGACTAAGAACACTCCCACTGCATGTGACTATATGTTTATACTGTTAGACTAACACTCAGTGCAGCACACTCAGTAGAATTGCTTCCGGATGAGAATCTGCTTCCGCAAGCAATCAGAATGTCAGAAGTGGCAGTGTCAGAATGCTTTTGTCAGAGCAGAGGTGTCAGGACTACTTTTCAGAGATAAAGCAAGTCAACCCTGCTATGCATTGATGAAGCATTAATTGGGCAAACGGTAACATGGGAAAAACGGCCATATTCAAACGGCTATCCCACCTACCAAGAGTCAGAATGTTTGAAGAATATATAAAGGAGCTCAACCTCATTTATGAAAAGGAATGATCTTTGAATACTCTTGAAAGAAGTTAGAGCAAGAAACTAAGAACATCTTCAAGCATTCAAAGCTGCCCAGAAGAGTAAAGAGCATTTAACACATCGAGTGATCATTCTCATCTACATATTCTGTGCTCTTTGTTGTTAAGTCTCTTTCTGTTATAAGAGCATTGATTGTACTTAAGTGTGTAACACTATCTGTTCTTTAAGAGAACTTAGTTAGAAAAATCCTTTAGTTGTAAAGGTTGAACCCTTGCTAGGTGTAAGGGGGAGCTAGTAGAAAGGTTACAAGTGAGCCTTGTGTAAAACTTGTAGTTGTAAGGTTGCAAGTGATCCCGTCCAAAACTTGCGGTTGTAAGGTTTCAGGTGAACCCGATTTAAAACCTGAGATAGTGGAACTCGGCCTGGGTGGTTGAGAACTGGACGTAGGTCAGGAAGACCGAACCAGTATAAATTTTGTGTTGGCTTTATTTGAGCATTTATTTTTGTAGCACAATTCACCCCCCCTCTTGTGCATCCATTACTTTCATTTGGTATCAGAGCGGGTCTTTCTCACTAGATTCCAACGAGTCCAGAAAGCAAAGATCTTGTAATGGATACTGACTACTCTTTACCAGACGTCTCTATTCAGCCCAACAAGCCTCCAGGCTTTGATGGGTACAACTATCCATTCTGGAAGTTTAGAATGGAGACTTATATCAAGTCAAGTGACATTAGACTCTGGGATGTAATCGAAAGTGGGGATCACACTCCCTTAGATGATGATGGCTTTGCCAAGGCGAGAAGCAGTTACACCCCTCAGGACTATGCCCTAGTCCAGCTAAACTATAGGGCCATGCACTACATCCAGTGTGCTCTCAGTCCCAAGGAGTTCCACAGGATCAGTCACCACAAAAATGCTAAAGATATGTGGGAGGCTCTTGAGGCTGCCCATTCTGGAACCAGGGGAGTGAAAGCAAGACGTGTTGAGATGTTAGTGGAAGAATTCCACAAGTTCGCCATGCTTAGCCCCACTGAGCCTATCAGAGAACTAGAGCTCAGATTCACTCATCTCATCAACAATTTGGCCTCGCTGGGTAAGGACATTCCTGAAAGGGAGCAAGTGAGCAAGATTCTAAAGATCTTGAAAGGTGACTGGATCACCAAAGTGACTATCTTACAGGAAGTCCAGGGTGAATCAACTAGTTCCATCACTGCTTTATTTGGCTCCCTGGCTGAATATGAACCTATACTGCTAGCTCAGAGTGCTCCTCTAGCCTCATCCAAGGCCAAAAATCTTGCCCTTGTTGCTCCCAACAAGGAGACTGAAGATGATGATGAGGATGATGAGGAGGAAATGGATGATGAGGAGATGACTATGATGGTGAAGAAGTTCAGAAAGTTCTTCAGAAAGAAAGGAGGCTTTCAAAAGGGTGACTCCAGCCAAAGGAGGGGTTACAAGAAGGAAAAGGCTCCTGTGTGCTTTGAATGTAAGAAGCCTGGCCACTTCAAGGCTGAGTGTCCCAGCCTGCAGAAGTCAAAAGGCAAAGACAAAAGGAAGGCCTTTGTATCTTCTATCTGGGTGAATAGCTCGGATGATGAAGCAAGTGATGAGGAAGAGGTAGCCAACCTCTGCCTTGTAGCCAGAGAAGATGATGAGGAAGCATCTTCAGAACTTGACCTCACCCACGAAGACAATGAGGTAACTTTCTCTGAACTGCAAGAGGCTTACAATGAGGTTCATGAAGAATTCTCTCGATTGTGTAAAGCCTATAAAGTATTGAAAACCAAAAAGGAATCACTTGAGTCCAAGGTGGACTCACTGAGTGAAGAGCTAGCGGAAGCTAGAAAGCTTCCGGTAGTGGATGGCCAGGGTTCTCCCCAAACAGAACCCAATGCCTCAACACTTGAGAGCTGCCCCAATTGCAGCAAAATCTCAGCTGAGAAAGACAAGCTGCAAAATGCCCTGCAGAAGTTTACAAATGGCTCAGAAATGTTAAATATAATTTTAATGAATCAAAGGGCATATAGGGATAGAACTGGCTTAGGATATACTCCTAGAGGGAAGAAGTGGGTGGAACCAAAAGTAAAGCCCTACTTAAAGTTCTTCCATAAAGCCACTAGTCATAGCTCCTCACCCTTCAGCTTCTGCAACTATTGCAACAGGAAGGGACACTCCACGTCCACCTGTAATGCTAAGAAGCATGGAGCAAGTAGCTCCTACAAATGGGTCCCTAAAGGAACCAAGACAACAAAGGATCCTCCACCTGCAAAGGAAACTAAGAGAGGACAAGGATCTCGAGCTTGGAATCATTCCAAAGGAAAGACCCAAGAGTCTAGAGCCAGCACTAGGCCAAATATTCTGAATAATCACAAGCCCAAGGTCAATGATGACTCTAGACCAAGGGCATTGAAAACTAATGATCGAGGACCCAAGAAAGATTGGGTACCTAAGTTCACTTGATTTTTCCAGGTGTGTCTCAAAGCATCCAAGAACAAGAAATGATATATTGACAGCGGATGCTCGAGACATATGACTGGAGACAGAGACAAGTTCAAATCTCTGGTGATCAAAGATGGAGCCACAGTAACCTTTGGAGGAAATCAAAGTGGAAAGATCACTGGAGTTGGAGAGGTCGGACCAATAAAAGATGTCTACCTAGTGGACGGTCTCTGTCACAACCTGCTAAGCGTCAGCCAGAGCACAGACAAAGGAAATTGGGTAATTTTTGATTCACATGAGTGCATAATAGTTGATAAGCAGGATCTAAATTTAGATAAGGCCAACTTAAAATGCAAACTTAAGGCAAATAGAAATGGAAACCTATATACTTTAGAATTGTGCCAACAACTAGAAGAAAAATGTTTAATATCTAGTGATGAGAATAGTTGGCTTTGGCATAAGAGACTAGCTCATGTTAATTTTACTCAACTCGACATGCTAATTAAAAAGGAGCTAGCTATAGGTATTCCATCGTTTAAAGTAAAGCATGATTTTATCTGTGAATCCTGCCAAAGAGGAAAGCAAACAAAGTCCTCGTTCAAAACCAAGAAGAGAGTCTCCACCAGCAGGCCCTTGGAACTAATCCACATGGATTTGGTTGGGCCAACAAGAGTGAAGAGCTTGGGTGGAAACCTATATGCTCTAGTGGTGGTGGATGACTATTCAAGGTTCACCTGGACTATGTTTCTTGCCTCTAAGCAAGATACTTTTGATGCCTTTGTTGTCCTGGCCAAGAAAGTGCAGAATGAGAGAGAGCTCAAAATCACAGCCATAAGGACAGACCATGGAGGAGAATTTGAGAACCATAGCTTCTCAGAGCTATGTGAACAAAATGGCATAGAACACAACTTCTCAGCTCCTAGGACCCCTCAACAGAACGGAGTTGTCGAGAGAAAGAACAGGGTTCTAACAGAGATGGCTAGAAGCATGCTCAATGAGAAAGAGGTTTCTCAAGTGTTCTGGGCGGACGCTATGAGCACTGCTTGCTATATCTCTAACAGAGCCTATGTTCGAAAAGGCTTGGACAAGACTCCATACGAGCTGTATAAAGGGAGGAAGCCCAACATCAGCCACCTCAGAATCTTTGGATCAAAATGCTATGTGCATAACAATGGAAAGGTAAATCTGGGTAAGTTTGATCCAAAAGCTGATGTAGGTATATTCATAGGATATTCCCTTAGGAGCAAAGCATATAGGGTATACAACATGAGAACTAGAATTGTAGAAGAATCAATGCATGTTGTATTCGATGAAACTCCTACATGGGGACAATCCACAGAAGATGATGAAATACTGAATCTTCCAAAGTTATCATCATCTTCTTCACCACCAAAAGAAACACCAGCAAGCAATCCAAAGGAAGAAGATGGACTCAGTGATGAACCTAGTGTGCAGACCGTGCCTGATGAGGCACAGTTGCCAACAGCTAGGAGGCATCACAGAGATCATCCTCTTGATCAAGTGCTTGGTGATGTTTCTTCTGGTGTCAGAACCAGAAGGCAAGTTCAAAATGAAGTTGAGTTTGGAGCATTCATATCTCAAATCGAACCAACTTCAGTTGAACAAGCTCTTGAGGACTGCGACTGGATTATTGCCATGCAGGAAGAGCTAAATCAATTTGAGAGAAGCCAAGTCTGGGAACTTGTCCCCAGGCCGTCTCATCAATCCATAGTGGGGACCAAGTGGGTCTTCAAAAACAAACTGGATGAGACAGGTCAAATTACAAGAAACAAAGTCAGACTAGTAGCTAAAGGATATAACCAAGAAGAAGACATTGACTATGAAGAAACTTTTGCTCCAGTCGCTAGACTTGAAGCAATAAGAATTCTTCTAGCCTTTGCATCCATGAAGGGCTTTAGGCTATATCAAATGGATGTAAAGAGTGCATTTCTTAATGGCTATATTAAAGAAGAGGTGTATGTAGAACAACCTCCTGGTTTTGAGGATCACAAATATCCAAAACATGTGTATAGATTAAAGAAAGCTTTATATGGCCTGAAACAAGCTCCTAGAGCTTGGTATGAGAGACTCAGCAGCTTTCTGCTGGGCAAAGGTTTCTCAAGGGGCAAACTTGATAATACACTGTTTATCCTTCACAAAGATAGAGATATGTTAATTGTCCAAATTTACGTTGATGATATTATCTTTGGGGCAACTAATGAAAAACTTTGTGAAGATTTTTCTAAGACTATGCAGGGTGAGTTTGAGATGTCTATGATGGGAGAACTCACATTCTTCCTAGGCCTGCAGATTAAACAGAAGAAGAATGGAATCTTCATATCCCAAACTAAGTACTGCAGAGAACTACTCAAAAAGTTTGGGATGGATGAGTGCAAGGAGTATGACACTCCCATGAGCACCTCTGCCGCACTCGATGCTGACGCAAAGGGTAAATCTGTCAGCCTGCCCATGTACAGGGGAATGATAGGTTCCCTCCTATACTTAACGGCAAGCAGGCCTGACATTCAATTTAGTGTAGGCATGTGTGCTAGGTTTCAAGCCAACCCCAAGGAGTCACACTTAACATGCGTTAAACGTATTTTGAGATACCTTGAGGGAACACAAGAACTTGGTCTTTGGTATCCCAGAGGTAACCAAGAGTTCTTGTGGGCTTACTCTGATTCTGACCATGCAGGTTATAAGACTGATAGAAAGAGCACCAGTGGACAATGCGCCTTCCTTGGTGGTTGTCTGGTGACTTGGGCTAGCAAAAAGCAAACCTGCGTGTCCTTGTCATCCACTGAGGCAGAATATATTGCTGCAGCAAGTTGTTGTGCTCAAGTGCTGTGGCTGAAGAACCAGTTGAAAGATCTTGGCTTGGAGTTCCCTGAGGCACCCATCCTCTGTGACAACACAAGCACAATCAGCCTCGCCAAGAATCCAGTTCAGCACACAAGGACAAAGCACATTGATGTCAGACATCACTTCATCAGAGACCATGTTCAAAAGAAGGATGTCAAAGTGCAATTTGTCCCCACTCAACAACAGCTTACTGACATCTTCACCAAGCCTCTGGGGGTTGACCAATTTACTTTTATAAGAGGTGATTTGGGAATGGTAAACCCAAATGAAGTGTAAATACCATTGGTTATACTTGATTGTCTTAAAATTTACAAAAATACTAACTTAGGCATCGGAGTGCCAATATGTGTTTTTTTGCAGGCTCACAATTTTAAATCTTAAGTAAGCACAACCGGAAGCAAAACCACTTCCGGATGATCCCTCACTGACACTGGATGGTGAAACCAAGTGAGCGCCAGCACCAGTCCAAGGGACACGTCACTTCAGAAAACGCTTCACCTTCCTCAATGAAACGTTATGCCTTCTCTGATAAGATGAAGCGACACGTGTCATCAGGTGTGTCGTTCCAACTTAAACTGTTTACGTTATCAAATGTGTGAAAATCTGAAGAGACATGACCATTTTTGCCCTCAGTAACTTTTCCTATAAATAGGGTGTCATTTTTCACTTTCACTTTTTACTTGCATCATTTTCACTTTCACCATTTCCTCTAAAACCTTCTTCATCTGTTCTTCATTTTTCTTCACACGTCCCTTCGCACTTCATCTCCTTTTACCCCCAATCCATACACAAATGGCCGGATCTCATGAATCCAGTTACCAAGAAACACAAGTCAAAACATTCTTCATCTAAGACACACAAGTCAAAATCTGGGCAATCTCATCATGAACGTTCTAAGAAATCTGGGCAAAATGAAGAACATCATGAACACCGTGAAATTTCTGGGCAGACACCGGGGCAGGAGGAAAATGTTCAGGGTCAGCCTGGAACTTCTGGCAGAGTGACTGAACAGATAGTGGTTTCCGAACAAGAGAGGGAAGCCCTGAGAAAAGGAAAGAAGAAGAGGGTGCATTTTGCTGAAGAGCCGTCTTCAAAGAGGCAGAGGGTTGAAGAAGATGACCTTACAGTGTATAGAGATGGGGCCTTGGAGCCTGTTGCCTCCAAATTTGAAACCATTAAGCCCTACTTCAACAATGGCTTGTTCATCGATCTGGCCAAGATTGATGAACTAGGGTTTCCTCACCTGCGGCCTTACTTAGAAAAATACATGCCCTGGCTGGGGATCAAACAGGACTACAACATCAACGTCCTGCGAGCCTTCTGCCAATCCCTCTCTGGCAAAGTGAAGTACAATAAGGTAGATGGAAAGGAGCAAATCCACAGACTCTACTTCACGGCCACAGTCAGAGGAAGAACCTTCAGTTTTACCTGGAGAACGCTGAACGAGTTAATGGGGATCACTGGTGAGGGGATGACTGAGTGGCTATATCCTGAGGCGCTCAAATACAGCAAGGAGGAACTAGAACAGCTGTATGGCACCAAAGACAAAAAGGTGTCCAAAATGTCTGACTCCTACAGGGTTCTGTATTATATCTACTCCCGGATGATGACACATAAAGGGGGTAACTTCAATGAATTCACCCTGTTGGACAATCCATGGTTCCCCAGACTCCTCTCCCAGCAGCCAATCAATCCAGGGCAGTTGATCAGCCTTGAACTTCAGCGATGGTTGGCTAACGACAAGACTGAGTATCTTCCATATCCCACCATCCTTGCTGCCCTCCTGGAGAAGAAACTGATCAAGGCCACATCTGACGTGGAGGAAGAGAATGTCAAATGTGCTCCTGTGGGGGCAACGAACATCAGCAAGATGGGCATTAAGTATCTAAGAGCCCCTAAGCCCACTCGCTCAGGATCACTAGCGGGTAGTGCGTCTGGGACTTCAGCCCCCTTGACATCTGGTGCAGGGGATCAGGAAGTGGACTCCCATGCTGGGCCAAGCCGTGCTGCCAGAGTGCCAGCTTCAGTAAAAGCCTTTGCCGAGGCAGTTAAGGAGGAACTTCTCTTTAGACTGCCTGAATCCTTGGTAGGCCCTCTCCGTGCTGAGTGTGACAATGGCTTCCAGCGGCAAGGGGAGCGCATTCAGAGGCTCGAAGATAGGGTAGGCCAGCTTGAAAACCACATTGCCAGGGTGGACGCAAAACTTGACCTCATTCTCCAGCACATACAAATTCCCCAACCATCACAAGGTAACCTTCCACCACCTCCTCCTCCCCAAAATCCTCCTCCTCCTCCTCCCTCAGGTCACCCTCAACTTCCCCCTCCTCCTCCACCTAACACTCAACCACCACAGCCACCTCCACAAAATGACCATCAATCCCCTCCATCACCAAACAATGCTCACCAATCCCAACCTTCACCCAACCATGAACACCAAACCCAAGACACACACCAACAATCTCCTAGCCAATCACCCCTTCACTCCAACAACTCCCCATCTCCACAAAACTCCCCATCTACACCTCCCTCATCCACTCGCACACCAACCAACCCCTTAGCCGAACACCTTGGATTTCAAACTGCCATTCACCCCCTCAGCCATATCTATCTACGAGATTACCCTCGCCTTCAGCAAATCCCTGAGGATCCTCACGTACCCTTTACCCCATTTACCCCATACTCTTCCACTACCTTCCCTGAATATTCCTCCACCTACCCATTCGAAGGTCTATTCGTAGATCCTTCCTGGTTCCCCAACCAACCCACATCCCCAGAACATACCTTACCTGCCTCTTCCCCAGAATCCTCACCCCAAATTCCACTTAACCCTGAACCTCTACCCTCCTCTTCATCTACTCCATCTCTGGCACTCGCCCTTGTTGATGATGACAAAAGGGGGAGAAATGTGATGATCTCTCTTCGCCTCTCCATGAACACAAGGGATGTGCTCAGCCAGCCATCCCTCTGGCTTGATGAAGACATCATGGCTGCCCTTCGCCGCGCCATGGAATCCCAAAGGCTGAGTGGTGCTGAAAGCCTAATAAGAGGAGAAGCCATAAGATTCATGGAGCAGCAGAGGACGGCTGAGCAATGATCACAATTGGAGATGGTTGTCTTTGAGCCAAATGAACAAACTTCACAGCCTGAGTCATCTTCATCAGAACCTCCTCCAACTAAGATAAGTAGAAAGGATATTGAGGAGATAATGATGAAGTGGGGACTGAAGAAGATCAATCACCCTCCTATTGTGATAGCCAAGCCTATCCCCTCATCCACTGGGCAAGAGTCTGAGATCCCCTCGTCTGAGCAATCATCTGCCCCTCCTCCCTCATCTGAGCCAGCAGTCACCTTCAGTGAGTCTAGAAAGAAGGCCGTTGCCAAGAAGCGTACCAGGAAAATTATTGCCTCCACTGAACCTGCTAAGAGTGAGGAAGAGACTCCATCTGACCAACCTGAGCAAGAGACCTCATCTGCTCAAGTTGAACCTGAAACCCCAGTAGTTCAAGCAATTCCTATTCTAAAGGAGGTCAAGTTGGAAATAGAAGACATGACTCCTGAGGAATATGAAAAGTATGGGTTCACGGACAAACTCTCCTTCGGTTAGATGGCCTGCCTCGATGCTGACAGAGCAAGTGCCATGCCTACTCCTCCGATTAGCAAGAGCAAAGGGAAGAGTAAGGGGAAAGGGAAAAGGAAAGCCCAGGAAGTTGAGGAGGATCCCAACTTCCCTGTATGGAACGTAAAGATTCGGGCTGTTCACTATCCCAATGGAGAGGTCGCCTACTTCGATGATGCTACAGGGTTCCCTGGGTATGAAGAAGTAGAGAACATGAAGAGAGCATTCGAGGAGTCTATCAAATCAGAAAGACTCAGACGAGAGAGGGATGAAGAAGAGCTTCAGCGAGTAATTGCCCAGATAGACCAGAATGTGCATGAGGCTGAGATCGCCAACCTTCAGAAAGAGAGTGAAGAGAGACAGAAGGAGAGGGAGAGGAAAAAGAGACACAGACTATGAACACCCTCATTCCAATTTTTTTTTAACTTAGAAAATTTTTCTTTGTTTTCATACATCTCTCATTCTTGCTTAGTGTAGATTACCTGTATATGTTTTACTTGTATACTCTAACACATAATCTCTTTTTATCAATAATATTTGTCCAAGTTACTTGTTCTTATCTATTGCTTTTGTTTTCATGCTAACCCTTTCATATGGACTTAATCGATAAATAGTTAAATACTGAGTTTGTCATCATCAAAAAGGGGGAGAATGTTAGAATCTTAAGTTTTGATGAAGACTAAAATATGAAAGAACTTAGAAAGCAATAGGTGAACATAGAATCCTAAGTAAAAGTACAACCAGATGTGGACTTACTTCCGGATAGATTAGGTCTAGCGCTCGCCGATAAATGTCTCATCCCCCAGCGGCAGCAAGAAATTCACTTAGGAATTAACTTAGTCCATGAGCACTAGATATACAAAATCCTAAGACTAAGTTAAGATTCAACCGGAAGTGAATTTGCTTCCTGTTAGACTTAGACTGGCGCTGGCTGTTGGAATAGATATCCCTAAGCGTCAGTGAAAATGAGCAACGTCCAGTAGAAGTGCTTCCGATAGCTTAGTGACTAGCGCTGGCTGTTGGATTGAATAGACACTGAGCGAGAGTGAGTAATAGTGAACAAAATCCTTCATCCAGTGGAATCACTTCCGGATGTAGAAGTGCTTCCTGATGCAAGGAAGACCTCTTAGACTAAGAACACTCCCACTGCATGTGACTATATGTTTATACTGTTAGACTAACACTCAGTGCAGCACACTCAGTAGAATTGCTTCCGGATGAGAATCTGCTTCCGCAAGCAATCAGAATGTCAGAAGTGGCAGTGTCAGAATGCTTTTGTCAGAGCAGAGGTGTCAGGACTACTTTTCAGAGATAAAGCAAGTCAACCCTGCTATGCATTGATGAAGCATTAATTGGGCAAACGGTAACATGGGAAAAACGGCCATATTCAAACGGCTATCCCACCTACCAAGAGTCAGAATGTTTGAAGAATATATAAAGGAGCTCAACCTCATTTATGAAAAGGAATGATCTTTGAATACTCTTGAAAGAAGTTAGAGCAAGAAACTAAGAACATCTTCAAGCATTCAAAGCTGCCCAGAAGAGTAAAGAGCATTTAACACATCGAGTGATCATTCTCATCTACATATTCTGTGCTCTTTGTTGTTAAGTCTCTTTCTGTTATAAGAGCATTGATTGTACTTAAGTGTGTAACACTATCTGTTCTTTAAGAGAACTTAGTTAGAAAAATCCTTTAGTTGTAAAGGTTGAACCCTTGCTAGGTGTAAGGGGGAGCTAGTAGAAAGGTTACAAGTGAGCCTTGTGTAAAACTTGTAGTTGTAAGGTTGCAAGTGATCCCGTCCAAAACTTGCGGTTGTAAGGTTTCAGGTGAACCCGATTTAAAACCTGAGATAGTGGAACTCGGCCTGGGTGGTTGAGAACTGGACGTAGGTCAGGAAGACCGAACCAGTATAAATTTTGTGTTGGCTTTATTTGAGCATTTATTTTTGTAGCACAATTCACCCCCCTCTTGTGCATCCATTACTTTCACCAATGAAGATTCAGATGCTTCTGCTTCATGGTGACAGAATCTTCTGAACAATCTAGTAGTTCTAAACCAGAGCCAAAGAATGTATTCCATATAGAAAAATCTGTATAGTTATATGTATGTCTCATTGTGTAAAAGAGATTGCTGTAAAATTGGAACTCTTTTCCTTTATTATTCTATTTGAAATTGTGGGGAGGAGAAGGCATTTTTATAGTTATTTCTGTGAATCACAACAATGGCTTCCAAGATGTACATAGGACAGTTTTGAGAAGAATGAGATACCTATGCTTTCAATCTTGGGGATTGAAGAAGATAAAGACAAGGAAAAAGCTCAAAGAATGTTAATGGTGGCTCTTTGGTGTGCTCAACATTTGCCTTATGATAGGCCTCTTATGAGTAATGTGGTGAAGATGTTGGAGGGTGCTAGAGAAATCTCTCCACCACCATTTCCTTTTCAGAATTTGGTATCTTCTAAACCAAATTTGACTCTTCAGGGAACCAATAATGATTCAGATGCCACGTCTTCTTCATGGATGATAGGATTATTCTTTTGAAAATTGTACTACTTACAAATTTTAGTGCACAATGTAATAACTAAATGCATGTCACTTTGTAATAGTTTAGTATGAATGTCGTTAGCTTTGGCAAGATCTGTCTTTGACTTAAGAATGATTTCTAAAGCTTCAAAGAGGTACAATTATACCATATTAGCCAAGTAGACATAAAAACCATAAAAATCAAGTTTGTTTTGATAGACCTTGTAATAGAGTTCTTAATAACTCCATTGATTCAAAAATGGTCTAGGTAACTCAGTTAAATTTACATTGTTGAAGCTAAAAAATAAACTATTTTAAATTTTAGAATTGGTGAGACACAAGGAGTAGCATACTTTGATGACAAAAAAATTTTTCTTACCAAAAAAGAAATAATTTTTATTTGTGATTAAAAGTTTGGGTGAGTTTAGTTACATGGGCTCATTTTAGTTACATGCAAGGGATTGTTCTTCATACTTCCCCACTGTAATTTGAAATTTGATTCGGTTTAATCCAAAATATAAAAATTGATCACCTTGCATGTTCTCATCGTTCAATGTAGTTCTTCATATTTTCCAATAAAACAATCCCTTTTACGGTGAGTATACTTATTATGAGGCAACTGCATTTAGCTCAAAGTTTGAATTGATTTACTCTAAAATATAAGAATTCACTTTGCATGCTCTCATCATTTAATTCAATGCATTTCTTCATATTTTTCTCCTAATTCTCTTTCATGTTAGCGTAATGTTCAATATATTTCTATCTCTTAATAGTCACATGAAAATGAAAATGAAACTGATATCTCTAGTCCTAAATATAAGACATAATTTATTTTTTTTTTTGGAGAGATTAAGGTTGCAAAATAGGTTATTAAATCATGACATATTTAATATCTTTTTAGATTATTCATTAGCTTATAGGTAAAATAAACTAGTGTAAGAGAAATATGAAGAAATTTCATTTATCAACAAAGTAAATGCCATTGAAGCATTGAAATATTGACCAAAGGATTTGTTAAGCAATGCAGTCAAGCCACGAAACGTGTTGAAAGGTCATATTTGACCACAAGTTGATGTGGCTATCTATGAATATTAAACTTAACTTTAAGTCATATCTAACCTATGCTAGCAATAACATTGTACTGACACACATATGTTATTATGGATCGTCTACTCTTGAGGAACCCCTGCAGTTTTTTAGTGAGAATAATTTCCCCAATGTATTTTCAAAGATACCTATCTACCAGCAATAAAATGTGTAGATTTTCAGGAAAATTAAATATTTTAATCTTTATTATTTTCTATTCGGTTTATAGCTTAATCCTTAAACTTTATCTTGGTATAATCCATTCTCTATACTTTCAACAATTCAAAACTTTCATATCTAAGTTTAATTAAGATATATAATTTTTTTTTAAAAAAATATGAATAATATTTTAAATGACACGGAAGGTTGAATTTTATTGGGTTAAAATTCAAAAATAGAGTTGAAATTGAGTGAAAAATATATAAGTTATATCAAGTCAAAGTTTTAGGATCCAGTAATAACCATATCAAAACTAGAATGACAAAAGGTTTAATTTCCTTAAAACTTTTACCGTGTGACATGAGTACATGTGGAATTTAATTCTTAATAGGGAAGTTATATTGCTCTATTATATGTCTTCCCTCTATAATGGAGAGGAATTGATTTTCCGTTGAAGAGTTTGGGGTGACATCTCCTAGAGCATGGTGTCTAGATTCACGTACGATGGAAGAAGAGTATTGACCTATCTGACCATAACATCATCTAGGATAAGCCGTTAAATACATGCTCTTCTTAGTCTTGCTAATAACTTAAGGTCTGGTGGCCAATAAATTTTTATATGATTACTACTCCTATCATCTTAATTATAAAATAACTTCAACATTTTTTTGTCAAAACCATTTTGATTTTTTATCGGAGAAATTAGTGATGCAAATTAATCACTTAAAATTGCAAATTGCATATTGTTATTTATTCTTAAAAACTAATTTTTTTTGTTAAACACCTCCTGGAAATTCGGCGTCTATTGACAACCGACTAATCCGGACTAGAGGGATAGGAGTATTCCCTACATAGGCAGAGTTGTCCCCTCTCCCAATGAGATTGTTTCTCAGCATTCGAACACACGTTATCATCTTTACGGGGTTGTAACCCACTTACCATCTCAACCAACTACTCATTGTTAAAATTAAATGTAACATACTCCCTCTATTTCTAAATATAAGATCACTTTTGAAATTCAATTTGTTCCTAATTATAAGATCACTTTCTAACTTTTCCCAAATTAACCCTAATGATGTTTATCTAAAATAACAAGAGAGGGAGAGAGAGGATAAAGATATATAGTTGAGAAAAATTGGTAATATCATGTGTAAATACCTTAATATACTCAAATTAGGAAAAGTGATCTTATATTTAGGAACGGAGGGAATATGTTATAATTCATTGATCTAGTTTTAACTTCCACAAAAAAAAACAAAGGTGTCTTTTATTTAGAACCGAAGAGAGTATTTGTTTAGCTATGGTTAAACGAAAATGTGAGAAATTAGAGCAATTACTTATATTAATCATCATATAATAGAGCGTTGTAGTCTTGTAGATATAGGAGCGAAAATATCAGGGGAAAAAAAATAATAAACACATCTCCACTTTATATTTTCTTATTTAGAACCAATCAAGATTTTTCAAAGATTACCTTCTAATTAAAAACAGAAGAAATATTGAATCAATCTATTTTATTCACAAGACCACTAATTAATTTTGATAAGTTAATTAACTGATAAAAATGTCCAATTAAAATATAAACATACTCTGCTCTGGACAGCTGAAAAGATATATTCACTCCGGTCCTAAATATAAGACCAAGTTGACTTTTTTGGAAAATCCTAAAAAAACAAAATAAGTTAATTATAAATTGATTTACCTAATTTTTTTCCTTAGTTTATTTTACCTATAAAATAATGGATAATCTAAAAATATATCAAATATGTCATAATTTAATGATTTATTTCGCAACCTTAATCTCTAAAAAAAAGTCAATTAGGTCTTATGGAGTATTTAGGACTGAAGGTCACCGATTTTTGCGGTCGGTGTAGTGTGCCTTGGGTCTAGTCCTTCAAGAAATTTTAGTACCTCAAGGTAAGCGGAAGTTACCCCGGGTATCGTTCTCAAGGGAGCCTTGTTTAATTAAACTACCCTAATAAATTTGATGCAATGCAAGATGAATTTGGTTTAAAAAATATATTTTGTTGATTTTTTAAAGATGGAATGAAGGATGCAAAATAAATAAATATTTTTGGTATTTTTAGTTAAATGGTGGAATGAAAGTGAAGTGTTCTTGGAAATGAATTTCAATGGCTATCATAGCTTTCTAAGGATTTTTGGGGAGTTTAATGCACTAATTTCCTAATTTACCAAATCTCATAAACCAATGAGTCCAATTACCTAATTAGTGGAACCCAACTTACTAGAAATTGTTAAACTTTTAGCACATTTGAGTTTTCTCTATGTTTCTTAAAGTACCAAACCTCACCAACCGGTAAGTCTAATGTCTAGTCTCATGAACTCACTCAAATAAGCATTATTAATTACCCTAGAGTGTGATTAGTGATTTGTAATGTATTAGGTTCAATTATAATTTCATTCAATCAAACTATCTATCAATACCATGAATAAATAGAATGACATCAAATAAACCATAAAGAACATATACATGACCATGTATATTGATGAGTTCAAATCTCTCATTACAAATCAAAATCACAAATAAACCCAATAATAACCGAATCCAGTCCAATCTCAAAACATAAATGGTTACCTAAAGGCAATCAAAAATATAAAGAGAAAGGAAAGGAATTAGGACTCCCCTTTGAAGAACCAAAGCTCAAGCCACTTCCCATCAACTCCAAAAGTAAGAAGAAACTTTATTGAGGCATGGATAGAGGAAGGAAGGTGGAAGATTGAAGAAATAGGATGAGAAGTGAAGAGAAGAGGATGAAGGGAATGGAGGGAACTAGGGTTTTGGGGAGCACCCAACCCCCAAAACTTGAGTTTCCAAACTAATTTCTACATCTAATATCAATGGTAAGTTGGGCTTAATGTTTGGGTTTGAGTTTGGGTCCAAATTGGGGTCAAAATAGTCAAAAAACAGTGAAAAACGAAGCTGATATGTATCAGTTCGCAGGAAGGACCCGAGTGAAGTTTCTGAAATTCGAGGACTGAATTGTAATTATGTTACTGGGACTAACTGAAATTTCTGAAATTCGAAGTTCTTTTCTGTAATATTCCAAATTCGTCCAGCACCTTCATTTTCCAGCATTTTCCCCATTTTTCCTTGCTTTTTCCCATCCAAACTCCTCCATATTTGGTCCTTGAACGACCCTAAAAGTGAAATATGGGAAGGAAATAGATCAATTGGCTCTCAAAATTAATTAACAAATTAAATTCATAAGTTAGGCCAATTAATTCACTTCCTAAACTAATTTATACTTAAAGGTCTAGATATTCAATTAGACATAAATGAACCAATATTGCATATTTGAAATGTTAATAACATCAAGTTAATACAATAAAAACATACAAATCTAAGGATTTGTCAAGGACCAGAGGTAGTAAGAAACGCGCACTCACACACACATACAAGGTACAGTGTTGGCCGGACGATTTCCCCTTGTTACATTATAATTGCATTATACATATATACATATGTCTCTAAATACACAACTTACGTATATATAATACCGGATTATACATAACACATGTGGGAAGAGAGTTTAAAACCTGGCCTTCCCTTCCTTTGTTGACATCCTCTAACATATATAGTCAAATCACTAGATACATAAACAAGATATTCAACAACTTACAGATGTAAACATATCTTAATCTATGTCAAGATTAATTCCATTTACGTAGAAAATGGTGATTTCTTTGTTAGTGTGGCCTTGAATCTACATCGATCTCAAAAGCTGAGACACTGGTAGATTCAGTTACCAAACCAAGAGATGAGGCAACATTGTTACTAACATCCTTTTGTTCTGCTTCTTTGATAGTTGGATGATCATCTTCTTCCATCAAATGTTGAAATGGGTTTTTAGGATTTGGGACATCTATGGACCCTTCCAACATTTTCACCACAACACTCATCATGGGTCTCAATTCTGGTCTATACTGAACACACCAAAAAGCTATCCTTACCATTCTTTCCATAACCTCCCTATCTTTATCTTCATGGCCACAATCATTTAACAACTCTTGAAGGTTCTCACTTTCAAACTTTAGCCAAACTGATCTTGGAAACCACTCCAAACTATCTGTCCGGTTCACATCAAGGTTCCTTCTTCTTCCTACAATTTCAAATAACAACATTCCAAAACTGAAAACATCACACTTGTGTGTTACATGAAAAGGCATCCAAAGTTCTGGTGCAGCATAACCAGGTGTTCCTCGTAAACCAGTCATCGTGACATAAGACTTCTCTCTGTTACAAAGTTTGGCCAAACCAAAATCAGAAACTTTAGGATTCAAATTTTCATCCAAAAGGATGTTCTCGGGTTTTATATCATAGTGGATGATCCTCTCTTGACATTCTTCATGTAGGTAAGCAATTCCTTTGGCTGTTCCAATGGCAATCTCATGCAACTTCTCAAAGTCTAAGCTCTTATTATTTTTACCAAAAAGATATTTATCAAGAGATCCATTGCTCATATACTCATAAACTAGAGCTATTGTGTTCTTTTCAATGCAAAATCCAATGAGACGAACCATATTGAAATGATGGACTCTTCCAATTGTGCCTACTTCAGCCATGAATTGCTCTTCCATTCTCTTATCAGAAATGCCACCATGTAAAACTTTCACTGCAACAATTAATCCATCACCAAGGCCCCCCTTATAAACTGATCCAAACCCTCCTGACCCCACCATGTTGGAGTAATTATTTGTTGCACGTATTAGTTGATGTGATGTGAATCTGATTGGCCTTTCTGATTCAAAATCACTTAAAAACTTGTCCATTCTATATGTTATAAAATCTGAGTTCCCACTTTCTAGCTCTGCCACTTTTGCTGGTTTGCGTCGTTGGTACATACATATTTTACAATAGAAGACATATATGATAATTATCACTATGAACGGAAGCACACCTACAATAGGGATACATATGATTTAGTCAAAATTTTTGTAAACACAAAAAAAGAACAATTATAACAAGTCAAAGTCACATACACATCACTTTGTACTTATTTATAAGTCCAACTAACTTAAAAATTTTGTTCCTGATTATAGTTTAGTTTGGGATCAATTAATGTGAGTGTGACTATATATTTTGCACCTTTTAAATGTTAAAAAAAATTAAAGAAACGCGTACTATAAATAGGAACAAAGATTGGTATATCAGTGAACTATGACTTCCTATAATTTTAATTTTTTATTTAATCACTTTTATACAACAATATTTACTAATTAAGTGATAAGTGAAACAACAATATTTACTAATTAAGTGATAAGTGAAATATTTAATACATTTAGTCTCTCATCTCTCTCTCTCTTTCATGTACATATCAAATGGACCAATTCCTACGTGCCAAACGTGGACGTTTTGTTCACGACCAATTGGACAAGGGCCTAGAATATCTAGGTTTGGTATAGCAGAAGATATAGCTTCATCACTTATATTCATTATATCTAATTCTTCAATCAAATCACATCAAAATATTTACCAATATGAATTTTTATTCTTATTTTAAAAGTTCATGTGACAATATTGGATTGGGGATTATTGGACCTATGGTGAATTATGTAAGCAAATCTATCTAAATTTTGTCATTTGGTATGCATAAAAGTTCTACTATCAACTTATATTATCATTAGAAAATGAGGAGGAACAAATAGCAAATTACAGGAAAAAGAACACTAGATCTTACTTGTTGTCAAGGTAATGATCATTCTATTAGTATCATCTCGTGACATGGCTGAAAGATTGATTAAAGATATATGCAAATTAATCTTAATGCATATAAGTCATTTTCATCATCATGAGCACAAGATTCTGCAACTCCGGTTCCTCTGAGTGAAAGATCCTGATTCAATTCGTTCGGTTTCCCTTCAACACATGAACTTCATCAAAATGAAAAACCAATGAATTAGTGTTATTATGCATCCAAAAATATTTTTAATATATAAATTCCATATTAGTAATGGAGATTTTGTAAAGTCCAATCACTCATGATCATATCTAGAGTTGAATCCAAAGAATTTATTTTCATGTAGAAAATATTGAGAACAAAAGTAATAGCCAAAGCAGACAAAACTACTTAAGAAGAAACACCAACACAAGAAACAGATCAATGTTCTAGATCAAACCTTTATATATACATGTATATAATAAAAGCAGCAATATATGTGGAACGAGATGGAGGAAATTCAAAGCCTGTTTGTGTATATAGAGTTAGAGTCTGAGAACAAATTACATACAATGTTTGAGACTGATGAGGATAAGAAAATTTCTGTTCATCATATCATATATAGAAGTCAACTTTTGAATAATTTAAGAAAGGGAAATTTTTTTATAACAAGCCATCTTCTCGGACAGTACACATATTAGCTTAGTTAGCTTATTCCAAAAGGAACCTATTTAAGTCCATGTCTTAATGTGAGTATTTTTAACATTTGTATTATTTGAACAAAAAAAACATTTTGTATGCTTTATCTTAATTAAATATCCTTGCTTCAATGTTACTGACTTTGAAATCATATTAATAGATATGAATGATAGGAAATCAATGGAGTATAGTGATTGTCAACCAATTATGACATGACAAATATCAAATGACTCAAACATTTTATATTGATGATGGTAAATCCCCTACACGCAAATTAAAAACATTAGTAAAGTACCACTATAAATATAGAATCTTCTATTTACAATTTTGATTAGGCCATGTAGTATGCAGGGTAAATATTTCATTTTAATCCTCATCTGATCTCCAGACCCTCGCTATCATTGTTTTTAAATAATAATATGATTTTACATGTGGTGAGTTCATCTAACACGTGCCTTTTCTGTTTAGGATATAAAATACTACCTCCGGTCCTAAATATAAGACTTAGTTGACTTTTTTGGAGAGGTTAAGATTGCGAAATAGCCTATTAAATCATGACACATTTGATATATTTTTAGATTAACCATTAGTTTATAGGTAAAATAAATTAGTTTAAGGGAAAAAATTAGATAAATCAATTTATAATTAACTTATTTTGCTTTTTTAGGATTTTCCAAAAAAGTCAACTAGGTCTTATATTTAGGACCGGAGGGAGTACATATATATACAATATACATTCATACATGTTTGTCTAAAGTCAACTCTTAACTACCTAAGCCATGCCAGTGATTCTTAGATTTAAACCAGTTGTCGTAAGCGATTTTTTTAATCTTATGTGATAAGGAGTTCTGCAACTATTTAATTTGTGTATATTCAACAAATAATAAACCGGATCACAGAAGTTTTTGGTTTGATCAAATTATTAATAAGTCAATGAACTCGTGGTCCAGCTAAATTTAGCCACTTGTAAATCATCAAACTAAAAATGATTTATGTTACAACTTCAAATTGCAGAAAACCACTCTATCATTGAGAGATGATCTTCCTATGTGATCGACACTCATATATTTTGAGTCGAAATTAGTCGGTTGTCAATAGGCAATAAATTAATGGACAGTGTTTGATAAAAAAAGTCATCAAACTAAAACTGATTAACGGTACACCAATAATTAATGAGGGTATAGTTGATGCAATACGAACCATTACTAAATTCAAGTGTATGCGACTATTATCCAGACCTATTTTTGATCAGGAACCTCCAGACCTTAATTAGCCTAAAAACTAATAGTTTTGATCAGGAAAACCATTTTGCACGTATCTACATTTTTCCATCAATTTTTTTTGGGAAAATTAATTTAAGGTCTCCCACAAGGGACTTAATACTAGAAAAGTCCCAAAGTTGGGAAAATTAGGGACCTCATTTTGATATACTTGAAAAGTGAAAAGACAATTTTGCCCCTAGCCTATTAACAAGGGACATAATATAAAAAAAGTCCCACTAACTTGCAAAATTAAATTAAAGTAGAGTCCCAAGGGACTAAACTTTAATAAATTCTGATGATGTGGGACCCACAGATAATAATAAAAAAATCAAAACTCTCCATTCTCTCTCTTCTCCCTCCTCCTCCTTCTTCCCCACAGATAACTTGCAGAGAGTGGTGGTGGAGAGAAGAGGGGAGGGATGAAGAGAGGTGGGAGGAAATGACAAGATTGACCTCCAGGTTTCTGGAGAGGAGGTGTTTGCAGAGTTCAATGGTGGGGAGAAGATGGCCTTGTCCCATGAATGGTGGTGGTGGTTGGCAGCTTCGGAGGAGTGTTTTTTGGGTGTGGCCGGTGATGGCGGTGGTCGGGATGCGGCGGCGGCGGCGGGGGAGGGTAGGAGGAGTGGGGAAGAAGGAGGAGGGATAAGAGAGAGAATGGAGAGTTTTGATTTTTTTATTATTATCTGTGGATCCCACATCATCAGAATTTATTAAAGTGTAGTTCCTTGGGACTCTACTTTAATTTAATTTTGCAAGTTAGTGGGACTTTTTCTATATTATGTCCCTTGTTAATAGGCTAGGGGCAAAACTGTATTTTCACTTTTCAAGTATATTAAAGTGAGGTCCCTTGGGACCCTACATTAATTTTCCTAACTTTTGGGACTTTTCTAGTATTATGTCCCTTGTGGGGGACCTCAAATTAATTTTCCCATTTTTTTAAAATTTGGTGCATATGTAATTTATTTACGTAGATACTTTAATTTTGTTCTGTTAGTAATAGCCCATGTACGGCGGCTAATGATGGTAACAAAACAAAGTTACTTGAGCTAATGGTAACAAAATATTAAAATATTTAATTGCAAAACAACTTAAATGTAAATCACTACAAAACAGTGAATCAATGATAGCTTTTGACACAAAATATGTCTTAAAATACGATGTTGCCAAAAAATTAATCACAAAATTTCATTGGGCCTAGTAAGCTTGGGTGTGTTTGGATATTACTTTGAATATGACCCAAAGATCTGTTTGACTCGTTTTCTCTGATCCAACTTTTACAACATTGATTTAAACTTTGTTTTTCAAAATAATCATCTAAATATGTTTCTAAAAGTCGGATTGTAAAAAAAAGTCACTTCTATCGCTACCAATCAAATCATAAATCACATCACACAATCTAACACGTATCCGGTCTTACTTCTAAAAAAAACAAATTGAAAAAGGAAATTACTTCTCCAACATAATATCCAAACACACCCTTATATTACGTTTGAGAAGTCAAATTGGGCCTAGTAAATATTACGTTTAAGAAGTCAAATTGGGCCTAGTAACTCGTGTGTTTGGATATTACGTTGGAGAAGTAATTTCCTTTTTCAATTTGACTTTTGCAGAAGTAAGATTGGATAAATGTCAGATTGTGTGATATGATTTATGATTCGATTGGTAGTGTTTCAAGCTGACTTTTAGATGCATATTTGGATGATTATTTTGAAAAACAAAGTTTAAATCAATGTTGTAAAAGATGGACTAGAAAATGAGTCGGGCAGGTCTTTGGGTCATGGTTCAATATGGTTGGACTGCTCAGACCGATAGTCATACGACTTTCAAACTAATAACCGTTAAACCGAAATATGAAACTATCGACGGTTGGACCGGTCCGAACGTCCAGTCTGGTACGGTTCTTACAACATTGATTTAAATGTAAACATGATTATTACTAAATAATACACAAATAAAATTATTACATACTGTTATTATTTAAAGAGAGATAGGTGAATTAAAAATTCAAAATTATTAAAATTGAAAATAATAAAAAATTAATGGATTAAAATTTATATAGATTAGAAATCATAAATGACTAGATTTTGCTGAATTCGTAGCATATGTTAGATAGACAAATTTAAAGTCTTACTTTTTCCAGAAAATTTGTAGTCTTCCTAGCAAGAGCAAGTTGAATGGGAATCAAGGTGGTGTGATGGAAATCATGCCAATTTCAAACTTGGATACACGAAAGATGGAAGAAGCATCAAGGGTAATTTGGTATTACATGTTTTGTTTTAGTCATTACTCATCAAGGAACCACAAGTGATAGATAAATTTGACGTGTCCATATCATACCACAATGTAATAAAAATCTAATACTTTTCGACTGTTTCAATGTTGTAAAAAGCAATATTTAGATTCACAGACACTTGATTTAATATGTAGTAAAGATAACTTATTCTGAAGAAGAACTTGAATGGCTCCTTTCAGTTGTAGGAACCCTATTCTACATCTTTATATAGGCTAACCTACTTCCAGCTACTTAGCTGTGAAGTTTCAATTTACAATCATGTCTCCATTAACAGTCAAAATTTAACCTCTACCGATCAAACTTGACTTAATTAATGGCCTACTAGACAAGCAACAAAAATAATTCTTGCTTATCACAAATTCACCAAAATATTGTGTATTATGTTTGATGCTCCTTGCTATATAATAGAGTACTAAAAGTGCTCTGTTACCATAGTTTTTTTTCGGTTTTGCATTATCTGTAATTTCCGTATTTCACAACTGCAGTTTCAAAGATATTCTTTTACAAGTAAATCTTTTTCATTACATATATTTAAATCTTTTTAGTATTAACAATAATTATAAAATTTGGTGTAATCAACAATTCAAACCAGGACAAAGGAAAGATTCGCAAACAAAGAAGAATGCAATTCTATCAATTATACTAGGGTTGAATGGTAGACTCCAACTATACGTTAAGTATTCAGTTAAAAAAAAAAAAGCTGTACGCTAACAATGGTTTTTATTTATATGACTTGTAGATTAGTTGATTTTTTTTTTCAGAGAATAGATGATTTAATGGTACAAATGAATTTTTCAAAATATCATGCAGCATATATTATAATTAAATGACTCATTAGCTATTCTGAATATCCACGAATTAGTCAAATTAGATTTACATAAAAAATAAAAAATGGTTTATATAGAAAAAATTGGAAATGGTATCCCACGAACGCCTAAAACATTCAGTGAAGAAATAGTCTTGTGCATGCAAGATTTACCTACAAATAGTCATCCATGTGCATATTAAGTCGCCACAAAATTTTTTCCTGTCCCAAACATAGGGCCTTTTCAATCCACATTCACAACTTCAATGACAAAAACACCCAAATTAAAGAACGTTACTATAAACAAGGACTTTCCCTCTCCATTTTGTTGTTCAACTTAAACAAATTACACCTATACAATACAAGGGAAAGGACTCTAACAACATATATAAATAGATATAATACCCCTACTTGCTATCAGGCACTAACAATGATCTATATGAGAAGAATATTTCATTGTACATACTGAAGGGCAAAGTCTCACAAAACCCTCAACAAAACCAAAAAACAACCATGGCCTCAAGCCACTCGTGACAAGCTCTTCTCTGATCCAGAACTCAACCATATACAAGAAAATGTAGTTCTAACACAAGAATACATGCATTCTGACCAGAGCATTGCTTGTCACAAGTTACCGGTGCGACCAAAGCCTCTGCCGACAGTTGATGCTTAGAATGATTTCACGACTTCTTAGTGATGCACCACGATATGTCCCTTCACTACAGCGTGCAGATTGTTTATTAACTAAATTTTAGACAACAGAATTTGCCAGAGAAAGCTCATGGAGCTCGCTTAACATCCATTCCTCTCCGGTCTGACCACCCAGTACGATAGCTCTTGTCCCTCCAACGACACAAGTGCTATGTCCCCAAGCAAATCTTGGTGGGCGCCCTGGCACGTTTAAGATTCTCCATGTAGGCTTCTCATCAGTTGGGTCCAAGATGTAGAGCTGAGATGAAGAATGAAGCCCTGCAACAGACCCACCAAATATCAGAATTCTCCCGCCAGGGAGACTGACAGCCACATGGTCAAGTCTAGGAGGAGGAGCTATGCCCCCAGGATTCCCAGAACCGGGCATTCCACTAACGGTTACACATCTCCAACATGGTTCCTCCTCACTCAAATCCATCGTGAATACATCACTAGAGCGAAACCGCAATGGCCCACTCTTGGCTAGACCCCCGAACATCAATATTTTCCTACCACCATATATAGACAGGGAGTGGCCCAGTCGAGAAGGTGGGGTCCATGCGACTGGTATCTCTCTCCAAACAGGTTTTTCCATTGACAGATCAAGCAGGAATGTATCGCTCAAAAGAACTCCAGAATCTGCACAGCCACCTGACACAATCAACTTCGTTCCATCAAGTGTACAGGAGCTATGCCATGATCTGGGAAGTGGTGGTGCCAATCCAGAAATTTCACGCCAAGTCGGAGGCTTCGCATCTAGGTCGAGCACAAACACATCATTGAGCAAGCCCTGCCTTCCACAGCCTCCGAATACAACCAAATGAGATCCATTAACACATGAAAGTGTGTGTCCCCAACGACCAGGAGGAGGAGAGCTTACCTGGACATGTTGCCACTCAGGATTATTAGAATTGAGATCTAATACAAAGGTGTCATTCATAGGTTGCATGTTAACGCCTTCACCGCCAAATAGCACAACCCTATTACCAACTGCACAAGCACTAAAATTACATCGTGAGGGTTCAACAGCACCCACAACAGTCAACTTTCTCCATGCAGCGGCTTCAAGAGTTGTCAACTCCCTTGCCAGCCTACCCCATCCAAGTCTTCTTGCAGCAGGGACAGTCTCTAAAACACGAGTAGTTTCACTTCCCCATGCGTTTTGACACACCATCCTCCAAAGATCTTCATTCCTTGTAAGCTCATACAATCTCCTACAAACGGAGCCAACTGATGCAATATCTCTTGGTGTTAAGCGAGAAAGTATCTTGAGAGACAACACCTCATCACTCAACTGCAATATCCCACAAAATCCACGAGAAACATTACGATCTCCTGATGGAAGAGGGCGTAATGAGGCAAGGGCAGGAGAGCGAAAATGATCAGATGACTTGGAAGATTCCTTAATTGTAGAACCGAGAACAGGACCAAGATCAATGTTTGCCTCTGCGAAGAACTGAATGCCAATGACATGTGTTATAGTCTCATCATCTCCAAATATAGGTGTCAACCGCAATCTGTTCATCAGTGGAGATCCATCTTTCCTAAAGTTCAGCAACTCACCTTGAAATTCGATCCCCTCCTCAAGGCATCTCCTAATTTCTGAAACTATTGCTGAGTTCACTAATGTATGCCTTCTCTTAGCAAATGGGCCGCGACACTGCAAGAATCGACTGCAATATAAATTGAACTTATTAAAAACTAAAAATTACAAGCAAAATGAAAATAGAAACATCAAGGAATAGGATTTCATGTGACCAAAGAGGCAACAGAGATGGAATATATTGCCTATGTTCATATATAGATACATACTAACATAAGAACTTGAAAACTAACATGTAAAATAAACCTAGACCAAGAGTTACAAACCAGAAATTAATTTGAACTAAAACATTTAGGAAGCATCCATTTGGCATCCAATTGTCCCCAATATTTAACCCTTCTCCGTATATTTATAAGATCAACATGCAAGAGACAATAGCACGATGAAAAGATAAAAAGTCAAACTTAGCACAAACTATAGTAAATAGAATCTGTGATTAATTTCATGATAAAAAAAAAAAAAAGAATCTGTGATTAACTTTTAAGGGTCAAACCCAAGGTTTCGTGCCTTAATTCAAAAAGCCTCTCAGAAATAAAAAAAAGTCCTCTGCCCAAAAATCCTTATAGAGATTATGAAGAATATGGTATGTGATAGAGAAGAAAATGAGAAGTTAGTCAGGGATATCTACTGGGGAAGCTACAGGGTTATAGGGTTGTAGCTATAACTAGACAGGTGGGGTTGGTTCAGTTTGTACTTTGTAATCAATGTTTATGAGATTAATGGGTTGAGTGAGTTCATTTTCTTTCTCCCTCTTTCCTATCTTTATTACATATCAACATGTGACGAATAGAACAAACAAAAATGATAAAGGAACTCCCGATTTGAAGTCACAGCAATATGAACATATTTTGAGGGAAAAGCATATGTTCAACCACATGTCAGCATTAGAGATGTAGTAGTCATGCCACAACTCCAGTTTCATGATAGTGCTGAAGATGAAGTAGTCAAGCCCTTATGATGATTGTGTGCAGATGCAGATTTTAAAAGCTAAGTGGTGATAATATTGGGGAAACTCAAGTTAGTGGGCTGCATGTTCTGTTTAATTTATCCTTCATCATCTTTCAATTGTTGATAAATTGGGGTATTTTATTAAATATAAACAAATATTGTTGGATTTATCAAATCAAATATTGTTTGTCACAAACAGAAGTTAGTCCATTCGGACGCTCCTGGTTGAAATAAAATGTTGAGAAATTCGCACATACTCTTAATTCCCTTTTCAAGTTACTCTTAGTGGATATTGTTCCCTCTACCTAAGGGCAGACACTCCTTTATAACAGCAAGTTTAAAAATCTAGGACACTTGCATTACAGAAAAGGAAATTCAGACAGGCAGCCTAAAACTCACCTCCATTTCTCATCAAGAAAAATAATCAAGAAAAACCACAACTATCTCAGCCCTATGCCATGAAAATCCAATTTAACGGAAAAAACAGTATGTCTTAAATGTTACAAGCCATCTCCCTCCTACGCCACAAGGCTAACATCTAAAAGGTTTTACTACCTCCTCTGGGACCACTTTAACTTGCAATAATAGAGTCATACAAAAGGACCATAGTAATGATTTCATAAACAATATATGCCTAGTAATCAGGATGAAAGATGTAATTTATCGTTCTGATATCATGTCCAATTTGGACAAAAGAATGTTCAAAATAGAGCTCATCCCAACTTCAATACCGCTCATAACAATAAGAACTTCCATAAGAGTATTTTGATAATATCAAAACCAATTCTGAAACAAAGCAGCAGAAATAGCAAAACAATCACTGCTACAGCCTTCTTTTCCATGTTGCAAACAACTCTAAAATACATTCTCGTAAAATTGCTCACCAGTAGCTTATGAGCACAATGACAGAAATTAATAAATAAACTTATTAATTCACATGGCCTTGTCACTATTGTTAGCATACTATTCACAAACCCGTAAATCCCAGACTCATTTATTTCTTTATTGAAAATCAAAACACATACATTTGAATAGTCAATTGCAAAAGGTACCAGATAAGAAGTGACAACAATTATAAAGCATTACACACACACTAATATATATATATATATATATATATATATATATATATTAGTGTGTGTGTGTGTGTGTGTGTCAGTCATGTACACAAATTACTCGAGATGGTAAATATAAGCTGACATTAGCACACCATACGACAAAGAGGTATAAATTAGCAGGTTAGCCATCAATTTGTAATAAATTATTTCTTGAAACAAATAAAACAATATCCTCCTTTTATTTCCTAATAAGAGGTATATACATTACTTAAAAATTATAACACTTTAATTCGCCAACTTATAGTTTAGCACCCATCTAAAGCATGTGTAATGCAATCTTGTCATGTTAGGCCTAATTACACGATTCACAGACAATTCAAAATCATTTCCAGTTCAGCCAGTAATCTTCATCATCAGCTTCGTAACTCCTCAGGAATCACAACATTAACATTGTGAATAGTACAACCTCAATAACAAAGGTCCAAACCCATATCTCAGCTCTGCAGTTCCATAAATGACCTTCCATTACAAGTCAAGAGGGAAAAAAAAAAATTACCAGCCCTGCTATAATTGGGGGCAACATTAAAAGGGGCAACCCAATTTCCTAGTTCTCACTTGGTGAGGGTGCCAGGGAAGGTAGTAGGCAGCCTTACCTATGCTTTATGCATAGAAGCTGATTTGAAGCCACAACATCAGACCCACGGCAAGCGAGCTTACCATTGAGGCAAGTCGGCCCTTCTGCGGGCAACCTTAAGCTGAATTAAATTTATTTAATCAGCAAAATTAACCATTTAAGGAGCTAGGGTTTAAGCAAGCATCAGTAAGCTAAAAATGCCCAAACCTAACCTAACAAGTGATCCAAACAAAACCCCAAAATAATCAACAACAAACTCCATCAACCCCATCAACCAAACACTAAATTAAAATCACCCAAAAGAAAAAAACAAAACTTTACACACTTCAAGCCCAGCAAAAATGCAGCCAACACCATCCATCAATCACAAACTAAGAACCAAAGAGAGTACATGAAATAAAACAAAGGTAAGAACTAACCAGTTTCTACCAAGAACATCTTCTGCACGATACCCAGTGAGCATCTCAAAAACAGTATTGACATAAATGATGGGATGGTCAGGTTCAAGTGCATCAGTGACAACAATCCCACAAGGAGCCGTTTGGAGCAAGTTCCCAACAGGAAAGGGAAGAAAAGAGCCTTCATCATAATCATCATGATCAAGTAAGAAGCTTTCATCCTCATCATCAGCACTGAGATCAGAATTGCTATCCCACTCCATCAACAAGAAGAATGGGAAATCTGGGTTCAACCCATTACAGGAAAAGATGGGAAACAGAGAGAAGAATTGGGGTTTGAGTGATCAAAAGGGGAAAATGGGGTTTTGTTATGTTATGTTATGGGATGTGTGTGTAGAAGAAATGAGTGGTGAGAGTATAGATAGGTGAGAAGAGAGGCTTGTTGAGAATAAGGTCGGTGTGGGAAACACAACAGTGAAACTAATGTTGTTTGTTGGTTGGTTGGTTGGAAAACGTGGGAAGGGGTTACAGTTACAGTTGGGTTTTGTTGGATTCGGACATGGGTAAGGTAAGCACCTCACATGGGGAGTACTACACAATACTCCTCGTTCCTAAATATAAGATCACTTTGGTTAATTTGGAGAGATTAAGGAAGACAATAAAATTACATGATCTTCCCAAAATCCCCCCAATTACTTAACTTTAAAAGGAGGAGGGGTTTTCAATGAAAAGAGGGAGTATAAGGGTAGTTTGGGCAAAACTTGAGATAAAATAGGAAGTGATCTTATATTTAGGAACTTATCCACTTCCCTAAAGTGATCTTATATTTAGGAACGGAGGGAGTATATTACTACCTCCGGTCCTAAATATAAGACCTAGTTGACTTTTTTTTGGAGATATTAAGGTTACAAAATATGTTATTAAATTATGATATATTTGATATATTTTTAGAATAGTCATTAGTTTATAGCTTAAATAAACTAGTTTAAGAGAAAAAATTAGGTAAATCAATTTATAATTGATTTGTTTTACTTTTTTTGGATTTTCCAAAAAAGTCAACTAGGCCTTATATTTATGACCGGATGGAGTATCATTATGCAGGTTATAAAGTACAAAAATGTCCATGTGATTGTGGTCAAAGTGTGAAAATAGGCACGTGAATTTTATGAAGCAAAAGTAATAATTATATTTCTTTCTTTGAGTGGAGATGGAGAGCTAACATTTGATTAGTAGGTATTATCATACTAGTTTTAGTCTATTAGAGTTCATAACAGTGCAAATATCATGAGCATCTGAAGGTTCTCGTTGTGGAAGTATGATGCCAACATGGCCAAGCAATCTTGAGGTGCCTCCTTGATTATGAATGTTTCATTAGGAAATTTATGATCTTGTCTAGCTAATAAGTCAGCCACCTGAACATGGTTCTGCCGGTATGATATAACTGAGCATTCCAATTGTCAAATAACATTTCTCTTGTCGAATGAGGTATGTTAAAAGATGATCAGCTACCCATCCCTCATCAGGCTACATCAAGAGAGTCTAAATAGATTAACACCAGGGTCAAAAAGTGGTTCTACTTTCCCAATTTCGAACCTAGGGTTATTACAGATAACTCTGCTTCTAGTACAGATCCTAGGTCAAGTCCTCTGCATCGTTAACTATTACCACGGTGCAAATTTCATGTTTGAATATTTTAGATAGTCTGGCCACGCTAATGTCTACTCCTGCTTAAATCGTTTTCTCTTACTTTTATGAGGAACATACATGTTCAAAACTTTCTTTGTTGCACATCATTTCGTTTTGGACTTGGATCGGCATCTATGTGATCTTACTTTTATGAGTTTATTTTTCCTTTTACCCTTTGACTTTTATGTAATGAGAAGCTTTTAGAATTAGCCCCGTGCAACGCACAGGAGAATTTGCTCGTTCTAAAAACGCCACCACAAGTTGTTCCTTTCCCATTAGATGTGTGTTCACTTTGAAAACCTTGTGCTTGGAGGTGGCACAAGGTTTGGAGATGGCACTAGCCATGCATGATGACTCTAAGAGGGTATCCACTTTGAAAACCTTATGCTTCCAAGACTCATTAGATGTGTGTTCCCTTAAGTTGTATGCACACATGTGAATAAGGTCCTTTGATGGTGAAGCTCGTCCTCCAAAAATGAAGTTGCAGCAATCTGTCCCTAAGAACTAGCATAGAGTATTGAATATCTTTGTCCACTAGATGTCATTGAATTTGTTTCGCCTTTGACTATGCATGCTATTCCACCGGATCCATACCTGCAAATTACCATAAAGAAAACTGGATAATTGGTTATCACAAATAATTTTGAACCACAACTCTCTGACTTTTCAACAATCTCTCAGGATGTGTATGACACTCTAGGAGTGTTCTCGGGACGCGACAGGATCGAGACATCCTCGTCTCATGTCTCGTCCTGAAAAAGGCTCAGGACAAGGTTTCTATCCTATGTCCCGTTGCATCGCGATCTTTGTCCCATCCCGATTGGGATTGGTAAGGGACGGGAAAATCCTGAAAAATTTCTTTATTAAATAATATGTAGTTGTTAAAAAAATTATAACAATGTGTTTTTAGCAAATAAATAAGTTAATTCAATATTGCTTTTATAATATATCTTATACAACATAATAAGGTAAAAGTTTATTAGGATCGTATTTTTTTATAAAAATATGTCATGTATACTCATACATGATATAAATGATACATGCATATATATATATATATATATATATATATATATATATATATATATATATATATATATATATATATATATAAGCGCGCACATACACATATTTGGGGCGGCACCCCGTTCCGCGTTTCGTCCCATTTCGAAGATGAATTTTATCTCATTTTGATTTGTCGTATCTCAAAAATTTTTGGGATGAGAAAAGACCATGAGATCGACTTCCAATTGTTCCCTTCATTTGATTCACCATTTTTTTTCAAGGAATTGGTAGACTAATTTGACAGAGAATCTCCCATCATGGGCAGATCTCCAAGTTACTCGATATAGTATTAGTGTTGGAGAAACTTTCAATTTACATGTGTGAGAAATAATGTGAGATGGGAAAAAATATCTCATCAAAGGAGTAATCCAGTCACCATTTGCACCTTGAAGTCTCGAACTTTTGCATTTATCTCAAAGCCCCTTACAGGTTGAGCATATTGAATTAGAGGTTTAGGGAGAGGTAACCATTTTGGTCCCACCAAAAGGAGCCTAACAGGGCTGACCCTACAATGGGTAACAACAATATGGTGGTGTCCTGATCAATCAGCCATGCCAATCTTGCTGCGCACATGGTGCTCAACAGACATTTTAGTCCTATTATAGTAAAGTATGCAAACTTAAGGAAAAGCTAATGTCCCATTCTAAGTGAGTGAAAAAGAGCCCAATCTTTTGTGCTCTACACCCAATTTGTTTCACTACTACAAACGGACCTCACCATGTTCCTTTTTGTGGTAGGGTGTGTCGGATTAAGAGTAGAAGCCATAGTAACCAAAACAAAAAAGAGTAGAAGCCATAACACGAGTTTATTTCATAATATATACTCCATCCGGTTCTAATTATAAAACCAATTTTATAATATATAATTAATTTTTTTCTCAAAAACTAATTTATACTACTGATAAACCAACACATCATCTTATATGTAATATATGTTCTAATTTAGTGACTAATTTGCTTCATTAACTTCCAAAAAAATTGAAGGGATTTCATATTTAGAATGAGAGGAATATCGCAATATCATTCACTCAAGTCTCTGCAATTATTTAATGGGACAATTGCACTTAAGTCCCAAATAAGATATTTAATTTCAAAGAGAACCTAATAGTTGTTATTAACAACTATAATAGTCTTCATTAATAAGTGGTAACAACTTCATGAGACCTCTTTGAAATTAAGTCTCTTATTTGGGACCTAGGTACAATTGTCCCTTATTTCATTTCATTAAAAAAAAAATATAAATATTTAATTTAGCCCTTTGAAGCTCTTCAAGAGCACGACATGTCTCTTTTTTTGTCAAATACTCAAATAGCATGACATGTCTCGTTCTCATAGCTTTTTCGAAAAAAAATCAAATAATTCAAGGATAAATTTTTGGGGAAAATTGTACTTAGGTCCTAAGGAAGATAAATTAACATAATACGATAATCCCTTGAAGTCTAAATTACTAATAGATCTCAAAGGACAAAGGGTAATATGATTGTGAAATTCTCTCTTTACTCTTTTTTTTATAAGGATTATCTCTTTACTCTTACTGAAAGACAAAATAGACAAGTAAAGGTACCTTGATTTGTGCCTGATTAACGACTGCATCGTCTGTGTTAGTGAACAAGTATTATCAACATACTAAACACATACAATTGTTATTGACACGAGCTAAACTAAATTTCTTTTGAAAAAAATACAAGTATTGTATGGATTTAATTGCTTGCAAAATAATTAGTGTTACTGAAAACTACAGGTTTATATACAACTCTCAGTTAACTGTAGTCAGAATTTCATGACAAAAAAAAAACTGTAGTTTGAATTCATTTAATTTTAGTTCGCGCAGTTTTTCAAGTTTTACTTCTTAAGTGGCGACCATAAGAAAGCATGTCAATTCCATATTACTGACAAGAGTTAAAGTGTTGTTATCATCACCTAATTAGTACCCTCACAGTTGTGATGCTTCTTAAAGGAATGAGAAGAAAAACAGATCAGTTCTTTACTCACCTCTAATCCGTTTTGCACGGTTGTGATTTCTACGTTTGACATTAGCACCGATTTTAATCCGTTGGATTCGACTTCTGGGTTGAAACTAAATCACAACAAATTTTCAAGTTTGAGTAGTGATACATATATACTAACTACGGTTTCTCATAATTAGACACCAAATACACATTTTTTATTTCAATTTCTAGTTCAATATCTGATAATACAACCGTGAAGAAGAAGAGGACGAATCATCATTGAGAAGAAGAGGATGACTTTTTTTTAGTTGAATAGATTTTTGTACTTTTATGTTGTAAATATATATACTTGTGTGTATTAAAATCAATCCTCCCCTTTCCTAATTATAAGACCGTTTTGCCTTTTTTTTTTTTGAGAAATTAAGGATGCAAAAATAATAACTTTAAATGGTTTGTTGTTAATTTTTTTATTAAAAATAATTTATTCTACTTATAAACTAACATATTATTTAATTACATATAACATATGTGTTCAAATTTATTGATCCAATTTACTTCATTAACTTCCACGTGCACATAAAAAGTCAAATAGGTGTCATATTTAGGATCAAAGGGAGTACAACACTTCCAAAAACATATTAAACTCATTCTTTTTACAAAAGAAACCCACTTACACTTCCTTCAATTTTTACTCTTGCCGTGTCAATTGAGACATGGAATAATATCTGCTTGCATTGTAAGTTCTACCTTCTTCACAGTTTCACGGTATTTTACCACTAACTTTAGTGTTTGTTAACTTCTTTTGGGTATAAAACATTTAAGTGATATACATAGATAAGTATGCATGTTCTAAGAGTAGTCGATCACGTATATCTCACCCCTTTTATGAGCTGAAAGCCCCCAAACAATGAGTGTGTTAGCCAACTTTTTTTATCACTATAAATATAGATACTCAATATATAAAGGCAGGCAGTCCATATTCCTAAAGTGCAAATCCGTTTCCATGGCATTGGCCATTGGGTATCATGGGGTCCCCAGGCCACGACATAGTACCGTTTAGCATAAGCAATATTATGAGGTGTGGCCATTACATTTTTTGGGTTTGCCTGGGCCTTCAATATCAATTCGACATTCCATTATACAAATGAAACTTTGCAAGATTTTCCAACCATTTTCGCCAACGAAATTTTGAAGAAATTGTTGCGCATGCAAATTGCGTTGTTTTCTCGTTAAAGTCGAAAACAATGAAGCATGTAGAATAGATTAAGTTGATATCATTTCTTCTTATTACTCAATATCGATATTAACATTTTTAAGAAGTATCTAGTATTTGACACCCCATACTCTTTCAAATTTAACCATTACTATGCTAAATCCCTTCCATCTGTTGAGCCAAGTACATCGTTGTTTATCTAAACGTTCCCAATCTAAAATCCTCTCTAAACACTATAACTAGAAATCAAACACATTCAAGAGATCAGACTTGGTTCTTTACCAATGAATCTATATAAAAATAAAAAAAAAAATGGGACGTGCTTCACCTACCTTCTTCATCATTGTTGGAAAGATAATGGAAAGTGAAACTTGTCAGGTGTCATGTGGAAGGTGGACTCTCTTTATTTCTGTACACCAGTGTCATCAATTCCTGCACATGCCATTTATTGGCATGACCAGGGATTAAGGAATAGATGTTTGGGTTATTGTTTTTTTTCATATTTTTCGAAACATAAGTCTCAATTTATGTATTTTCATTTATATTCATGTGATCCAAGTAAAGGATTATTCCTTGAAGATAAACTGCGTTAATAAAATTTTAAAATAAATTCAAAATTGAGTTGCTTCACATCCTAAATAGCGAAAGCTCTCCCAAACTTATTATAATTTATTTATATCAACAATATATGTTGTGTTTTCATTTAATATAAATCCATGGCATGAAACTGACAAATAAGCACATAGTGAAATAAATAAATAATATTATCCACTTTTTATTTATTAACGAAAGAGATAAGGAAAATTTACCGATAAGTCATAAGTAAGAAAATTAAATTCAACGATGTCCTCGATCAAAAATCATATTTACTAATTAAGTCAAAATAAACCATTTATATTCACAAGACAAACATACATATTCTCAAGTCAAATTTTTAAAAATAGTAACAAAATTAAAGTTTTGGATGTCTATGTGTTTTAGACTTTTAGATTTTAATATATGGACTTCTAGGGAAAATTCTCTCAAATAATAATGATCCAACTTAAAAAATTAAAATATAGCTAAAATAAAATATTATATAATTTGTCAATGAGTATATATCTATTTAAAAATCAATATCAATGATTATTTCACCAACTTATCTATTCTAATGTCATTGTACAGGATTTCCTTGAGTTGCCTAATAACTTTTTCCGTATTTCAGACAATATTTCCTTTTTAGCCTTGATGCCCTTGTTTTATAAAACAGATAATATTATGTTATATTTGAAAGCGAGGATGCACAAGAGGGGGGTGAATTGTGCTATATTTAAAAAGTTTAAACAACTAAAAACAAACACTAAACAGTTTATACTGGTTCGGCCTAAACTCTTGCCTACGTCCAGTTCACCAACTCCTCGTTGGGTTCCACTAAATTCAGGTTTTACAACAGGTTCACCTGAGAACCTTTACAAGTGAAAGAATCTCTCAAACACTCCCCCTTACTACCCGTAAGGATACAACCCTATTCTAAAGCCCCAAGCTTAAGAACAACCTCAAAACAGAAGAGGATTTAATTAAGAGAGTACAAGTTCACAATTTGAACAGATAATGTTAAACACTTAACCTTTTGGTGATCGCAATAAAAACTTGAATGCTTTGACTGAGAGTAGGTGCAGAATTGAATGCTTTTCAGTACTGTGCAATAAATTCAAGTTCCCTATTTATAGTCTTCAAAGGATGACATATCCGTTTAACACAGAGGGAAGAAGACTTGTATCCGTTGAGCTCCATTAATGCCTTGTACTTCTTGTTCTTCTCATGTAGCTTGAAGAGGATGATAAACATTAATTACTGCTTCAGGCTTTATCTACAAATATACCCATTGTAGGAGAGAAGTTGCCTTGGCTACTTATATGACAGAGGAATGTGTCTAACGTCTTCTGAAAAAGGCACTCTGATTGTGACAGAGTACTTTTGTACTTGATTTGCTTTTACTCAACATTCCGATCAGTTATTGATCGCACTTGCTTCGATCAACTACTGCACACACTTAGATCACAAGTTAAAAGTATAACAATTTTCAATCACTCGATACTGCGATCATCATATGAATAATAGTTCCGATCAGCTTCTGATTGATATTCCAATTGCTAATTTGACTTAAAAACTATTCTCTATTTATTCCATGATCGCTTTGGTCTAAGTTATACATGATCGCAATCATATGATGATTGCTATGCATTGTGATTGCTATGTCATTTGATTGGTATATCTTGATCTGATCGTTATGTCCCATTACTGATCGCAATGTCTCATCCTGATTGCAATGTCTTATTATAACTATGTTTTATCCTGATTGCAATATCTTATGATCGCTATGTCTATCCTGATTGCAATGTCTATGTTTTAGTCTGATCGCTATTAGTTATCATCAAAACTTAAGATTCTAACAGTATTTTTTATTTTAATTTATGAATTGGTTTTCTTTAAAAATGTTGATTTTAGTAGAGAACATTTTCACTGAATAAATCTTGTTCCCAAGGGATATTACCATCACCAACTTAAATCAATCAAACCTGTAGTTTTGGAGGGACCTCACAGGTTGGTCACATATACCATGATGTCCCATTTGTAGAAAACATTGTATTAGGAGATAGGGTGTGGTGTAAGAAAGAAACAAAAAAACACTAAAGCATGATTTTGTAACATGAACAGCCAAACATGGGAAAGTGCATGTGTTTCATATTTCCTTGTTTTAGGTCAGCAAAGACAATCATATGGCAGGGAGCTAAGGAAGTTTTATCATGCTCTGTGACCTGCCTGGTTACTAAATGTTATCAATTTTGTGTAGTCATAATAAATGGAAGTAATTTTTTTTTTGATTCAAAGGGGCAAGCACTAACGGCTTGAGGTTACAAGCGGGATCGAACCCGCAACCTCCCACCTAAAGGGGAGACATCATACCACTGGGCTACAAGGCCCTTGGTAAATGGAAGTAATTTTTATATCAGTATAACAACGATGAAAATATACTCAATGAAGCTATGAAAATGGGCCTTTTGTTTAACAATTTATTTTGAATATATAATTACCGATGGAATACTCCGATTTTATGAGGTTTCACAGTAGATGCCAGGATGATATTTCGGTCTGATCTGCGAAAATCCTTGCAGGAATTCGCAAAAAAAAAAAAAAAAAACCAAAGAGAGAGAGAGAGGACGAACAACACCCAAGAGAAATAATGTTGATCAAACCATGACTTTAAAGTAATTTTAGGGGACCAAATTCAAAGAGTAAGCCAGCTTAAGGGTAACAATGACGATTTAACATTCTATATACTTTACAATTTCATATGGAGATATTTAGAAAAGGAAAGGGACAATACAAAATATACTATGAGTTTTGCCCCAAATACACATGTATCACCTAATAAAGTTAATATTTTTCACCAATGACTAGTATGTTGAGTTGGTAAATGAGCTACAACCCCCTTAAAATCTCTGGAAGCGCTCTCATTCGGAGAGGGGACAACATTGCCTATGTGAGCAACACTCCTACCCCTCGAGTCCGGATTAAACCGGGCGGTGATTAAAAACAAAAAGTTAATATCGTTTGAGAAATTGTCGGCTGTCGGGCACTGAATGTAAACACCTCTCTTATAAGGAATTTAAATATAAGCATCTCCCTTAACATGGATTTAAATATTATTTAACTATGTTGCCGAGAGACTAAGCCCCTCTGCTAGATCTAACCTCTTTAAATTTTTTACTCTGGAGAGTTTAAATATATAGGGCCATCTTCCCAAACTTCTCTTTAGCTTGGGCTTAATTTAGACCATTGGGCCATGTTTCACCGAAAAGGGTTAGTCTCACAGAAAAGACTAATCCATTAACATGGGTTCCTATTTAATACTTTTACTGTTCCTAAATATAAGATCATTTTCGTTAATTTGAGTGAATTAAAGAAGTTAGTTAAGTTAATTACCAATTTATTCCCACTATATACCTTTATCCTAAATCTCTTTCTCTTACTTGTTATTATAGATAAGCATTATTAGAGTTAATTTGGGAAAAAGTTAGAAAGTGATCTTATAATTAAGAACAAATTGAATTTCAAAAGTGACCTTATATTTAGTAGCTGAGGGAGTAATTTAATATAGATAGTATGGATTTAAAAATTTCGAATGACCATTTAAATGTAAACTTGTTTTTTCTACAGATGACATCTATATATTGACTTTATCTTTTATAGCACATCTATTTAAACAAAAATTTATTGAAAATATTAAAAAAAATTAAAAAAATCTACACTATTGAGAAAATACAGACGACTCAGATTAAAATCAGGAAAACATTGCTCATCTTTGTGATGCTTTTGAAATGGTCCCTTATAACATGATTAACCAATAGTTATATATAATTCATATTCTTAAGACACTACAAAAAACGGGGCCCATATCGGCGTTTTATAGGGCCTCGAATCGGCGGAATTTTCCGGCGGAATAGCGCTACGGCGTTTTGGCAAAACGCCTATAAATTTGCCGTGGGAATGCGGCATCTAGGCGTTTTGGAAAACGCCTAGACGAGGGGCAAAACACCGGTATGAGGTTTCAAACAAAATAATATAATATTCGTCCACCGGCGTTTTGCCGAAACGCCTATGCGCGTATTATTTTATTATTACCTCATATAGGCGGAAAATAAAACGCCTATACGCGGAATATTTAATTATTATCGCCAATCAGCGTCTTGCAAAACGCGGGTATGCGTTTAATTGCGTTATTATTTTTATTCACGCATACCGGCGTTTTGCCAAACGCCTATGTGCGATAAAGAAATAATATTTTTTTCCATGCACATAGGCGTTTTATAAAACGCCTATGTGCGGTATTAAATAATAATATTTCATACCGGCGTTTTGCAAAACGCCGGTATGTGTTTTCCAAAAAAAAAAAAACATTTTTCTTCCTGGTTGTTTAGAACCAGGAAGAAAAATGTTCAATGTTCATAAACATAAGGAATAATATGTTAATCCCAAAGTTACATACACATAGAATAATATATATAAACACATATAGAATAATATATATAAACATAAGCAATAACAAGAGTAATTCATAAAACATGATACCCAAATATATAAAATCAAAACACGTATGATTGGCTCGCCCCAGAGGATGAAGCCTGGCTCCCACGGCTTCTGAAAGGAGGGAAGAGCTGAGTAGGTCTGGCTCCAAAGCCAAGGCCTGGAACGCGTCCCGCACGTTTTTGCGTCCCCAACTGCGTGTGGAGAGCAACGACCTCCTCATAGGGGTTCCCGCTCTCCCCCTGCTGAGACTCGGGGGTCTCCCCAACTGCCTGTGCCTCGATATCAGCCTGCGCCTGAGCAACACTCCTAATCTCCTCGGCAGCCTTCCGGGATAGAGGCCTCCTGTCCGAGCTGGTGCGCGCTTGAATGATGAAATCTTTGAAGACGCCCTTCTTGATGCCCTTCGCCCTAGCCTCCTGCCGCTGAAATATGTGAATCGTTAAACTATGATCAGTATTATTATAACATAAGATATTAGATATAGAAAGAGTAGTGGATAGTTATATATCATCTCGTCATAGCGGACGATTAACAGTACGCTCCCAGTCGAGTGGCCAACCTCTTGCTGTGCTCGAGCCTGCTGACCGCGCCTTTCCCTGGCCCGCCCCAGCTCGCCCATCCTCCAGGCGATGTAATTCTTCCACTGCTCAGGGTCAACTCCATCGGGCACGTCTGCCTCCACCGCCTCCCTAGGCTTAGTCCCCTTCCTGGACTTGAGCTGGTACAGCTTGTTTCTCTCATCCTTCCAATTATCCCCGACCATCCCTTTCGCGAATTTCTTGAGGTTCAAGCTGTCGGGGACCCACCACTTGCTCTGCAAAAGAAATTTTTTCATATTTAATAATAGGTATAATAACAATATACGTATTATAATATTTTGAAATACGTATTACCTTAATAATCTCCCAAGCCTCCTCTTTCCGGCTATCCGGAACTTTCCTCCAGCTGGTCGGGTCGATCGGGAAACGCCGGAAGTCCTTGCCGAGCAGTCGGCAATGGCGGCGGAATAGAATGGCAGCATCCGTTGTTGGCTGCCCGATGGTGCCGTAATATGGCAGCTCAATCTTCTCATTCGACGGAAGCACATGCGCCTGCTTCGCCGTCAGCCTCCTCCTGGTAACAGTGCCAATGGTATCTGTAGGTAAGAAAAATATATTAGATAATATATATTGTAGAAATTAAATTTGTAACTATTAATTAATATAAAATTCAATTACCTCTGACATCCACCAGCTGACCAGTACTCGAAGACTTCCTCCCGCGCCGCATTTTAACCATAATTTCCGGCACCGGGATGTCCCCATCGCCACCCGCACCGCCACCGCCGGTGCCCTCCTCCCCCTCCGCCCTCTCCCTATCCTCATTCAAAATCTGATGCATGTCTTCGTAGCTGATGTTGACGTTCAAGTCTCTCCAGAGGTCGTCCTGCGTGACTCCTGGGTTACCACTAAACCCGAAAGGAGTCCAAGGTGGCGCCACAAGAGGGGTGCTCGCAACAGGGGTGCTGGCAAGAGGGGGGCTGGCGTACTGCAACACCTCTGGCGGATTAGGCTCCCGCTCAATCTCTAACCGGCGCTCTTCTATACGTCTGGCTTTTGCTTCGTCCCACAATCGCTGCTGTTCATCTCGCAATCGCTGCTGCTCTTCAGGGTCTATGGGAGCTTTACCGGTACGCCGAGACATGATCTACCGAAGAAGGAATATTTAAAGGAAGAGATAAAGAAAAAAGATAATTTCTGTGGGACTCTCAGACTTTTTGACGTTTCGAAAACGCCAAAATGAACATCGACGGTGCTTTTATAGGCGTTCGTTTGGCGGCGTTTCATTTCCACATACCGGCGTTTTGCAAACGCCTATATGCGATTAAAATAATATTTTAATCGCATATAGGCGTTTCCTCAAAACGCCTATATGCGATTAAATATTATTTTAATCGCATATAGGCGTTTTGAGAAACGCCTATATGCATTTAGTGCATTTAATATGCACTTAATGCGCATATAGGCGTTTTGCAACACGCCGATATGCGCATAAAGTGCATATTAAATGCACGTTATGCACATAGGCGTTTGGCAAAACGCCTATGTGCGATTAAAATAATATTTAATCGCACATAGGCGTTTTAAGGAAACGCCTATATGCGGTTTCTGAAGAAAAAAAAACTGTCAGGCCCCTCTTTTTTAAATTTAAAAATCATACCGGCGTTTCCCATACCCAAAACGCCGATATGGAAACGCGGGAAAAAAGGCGGGAAGCGCGTGCCAAATTTATTGGCGTGTTCATATAGGCGCTTTGGGTAAAAACGCCGGTATGCGTCTCATATAGGCGTTTTGGACTAAAACGTCGGTACGGTTGCGCCGGAATGGCCCGTTTTTTTTTGTAGTGAGAGATGTATCCATATTTTTCGTTTCTTAGTACATCCAACTTGGTAATATTTCACTTATAGCAGGATATTTTTTTCAATTGCTGTCAGAGAAAATAAGTATAAAAAAATTGGAATTGCATCCCGATTCAAATTGCAACTCAAATCAATCAAAATTAAAAAAGCTCAAATCAAAAAAAACTTAATAATATTTCTCTTATGGCTGGATATTTGTGAAAAGCAAGAAAAATGACTTTTTCCAATTTTTATAAGAGAAAATAAGTATCTAAAATACAGGGATTGCATCCTGATTAGTATTGCAACTCAAATCAATCAAAATTTAATATAACTCAAAATTGGTTGAAAGTAATCTATACCAATAGGTAATTAGTTGAATTAGTAAGTAAGTTTAACCCCCGTAAGAATGTGGATATATGTTTAAATCTCGAGAAGTGCTCTCATTGAGAAAAAAGAAAACATTATCTTTATGGGCAACACTACTACTCCATGAGTCTTGGATTAGTTGGTCGCTAATAGGCGTTAGATTAACGACGGTATTTAATAAAAAAATGGTAATCCACAATATTTTGAAAAATTCAAGTATTTGTTCATCTTTGAAAATATGTTAGCGCAAATTATATCAAAATTATGTGATAAATATGCACACGGGTGAAATTAATAAAATTACATTATTTATAAATATTTGTTTATCAGTCACATATAATAATTAATTTCTCATATTCTATATATAGTAATAATAGTATACCAAAATATTAGATATTCATATCTCATATAAATAATATTATTTATAAATCATGAACTTAGGTTTGATTTCTTATCCACAAAGTAAGGGTGTTCATAAGACGCGAAGGGAATAGTTCGATCCCGTCCATCCTGCCAAAGACATGTTATTGTCCCTGTCCCGTTCCATCCTGCAATTTATCCAATCCCTAATGGGACGAGATTGGAGTTTCTCACATACTTTTACTTTTTCCCTAGTATTTATTCTTAGAAAAATTTCTCTTTTTTCTCACTTTTCACTCATCCACATTAATGATCAAAAGACAGGTATGGGTTCTATCATAATAATTAAGAGGAACTTTTAGTAATATAATATTGTGATTGAACTATAAACTCACCCTTAAAATTGAATTCAATGGATGATGAAAAGTATTGTCTACTTTTAACCTATAAAATTCTGAGTTATATAAAGTAATGTTGTCAAATGAAAGGAGTAATCAATTGTTTGCTTGCAAGGTATATATCTTTTATACAATTTTAGGTAAAGTCATTATTAGCATACATCAAAGCATCCCAACTTTGTACAGTGTCTATAAAATTTGTTGTAAATTAAGAAACAATTTGTAATATATAAGTTTGTTGTAAAAGAATTGGGTCATAATTGCTTTAATACTTATGATAACTAAAAATTAAAACTTCTAGGACGGGATGAGAATGAGACAACCTGTTCCCATCCCGCAACACAAATTTTGTCCCTTCCCGCGTTGTCCTGTCTCAAAATGACTGGGAATAGAATGAATCTCGTGGGACGAGAATTTTTTGAACACCCCTATAGACAATTGTATAAAGGGTGAAAGTCTATATATTTTGGATACATAACTATTGTCCGAGGATCAATAATAATAACTGTTTCAAGGTTCACCAATGATACCCAAGTTTTACCATGAGATCAAAAATGAGATTTTCTTTAATATGACAATAAGACTTAGCCTTTATAAATAAAATAAATATAATTAAAATACATATTTATAAGGGCATTTTGGACTTTTCACGTTTAATTTTATTGGCATATTAAGGAAAGTCAATCTCATTTTTGATCCATTGTAAAAGACCGTCGAGTAGGGCAACATTAGGCCACTTTTGTTACTTTCAGTAGGGTAAAATTGTACCTGTGTTAGTTCAGAATACCTAATAGTCCAAGGTGATTACTTGAAGGGCATAGGGTCATTGCCCTAAGAAATAACTACAACAATACATTGTGATTTTTACTTTTTTTTTCAATCTCATTCATATTTATGAATATTTCAGTATGATCCTCTGAATATTAGTTTTTTTCTTTGAAAAGGCTTAAAATTATAAAATATTTTTATAATTATATTAAGAATTACTAATCTATGTCATTATTTTAGAAGGTAATAAATAATTGCATTAAAAATGGAAAGTATACATCATTTTCGTTAAATGTCATTTTCTTCCTAATATGAAAAGCCAAGAGACAACAGCTAAACAACCGCGTCGCATGACGTTGAAATGCTGCCTACTATTGCATGGGAGTGCAGAAAAAAAACAAAACAAATATACAAACCTTTTGATATTCATTTTTTTAAAAAAGAAAAAGTGAATCGGTCTAATTAAGCGTGCATGGTTTGATTTAGTAAGTTTCCCTGTCAAATATACAAGCCTTTTGTTGCTCACTTTTTCTCCTGAATTCAAGAGAAATAAAATATAATTAGGTATTATACACTAATAAAATTATGTTACATTAATCAAGTCTATGCATAGACCGATACTAAACGTGCCAGAGATTATATATAATTTTAGGGCAATGACCCTATTTTATACCCAAAGTAACCACCATGGACCACCCACCACCATAAACTAACAGGTGGTACAATATTACACCTAAAGTAACCAAAGTGGTCCAAAAATACCCTCAACTGACGGTTTTCAACGTTTGACCGTTAGTTGGATGATATAGCGCCCACGTGTTATATGTTTTTCCACGCGGCACCTGTGCAAATGCCACCTGGATGCCCACGTGTTATATTTCACATGTTTTTTCCCTTGTGTTGATGGCAGAGAGACCTAGGGTTTTCGATTTGAGATATATAAAACATGAGAAATATAACACATGGGCATCCAGGTGGCATTTGCACAGGTGCCGCGTGGAAAAACATATAACACGTGGGCGCTATATCATCCAACTAACGGTCAAACGTTGAAAACCGTCAGTTGAGGGTATTTTTGGACCACTTTGGTTACTTTGGGTGTAATATTGTACCACCTGTTAGTTTATGGTGGTGGGTGGTCCAGAGTGGTTACTTTGGGTATAAAATAGGGTCATTGCCCATAATTTTATAGAGGTTGCAATGCTGAAAGTTGAAACATAAATCATGTGGCATCTCATTTGACGACTAATTAAGATCTGTTCATTTAAAAAATTAGTACCAATGTTATTAGTTTAAAGAAAAACAGTTCTGAAACATTTTAAACTGAGGTACATTATCAATATTATTTAGTCTAAAATTAATCAATTATTTGTTATTATAAAAAATTTCTCATTCTTCTACCTCCGTTCCCTATATAAGCACACATATTCCATTCTAATTAAAGCATATCTCCTTCAAGCACGCAGAAACAGTCATGAGGCAATATAATAATTCATATTCAGCATGGTCCCTTTGTCTTTTGCTTCTCATGGTATCATCATTAATCTCTGGGGTGTCACTCGCAATGGAAGACGCAAAACTACGGGCGCAAAATTCTATGGAAGAGAAGATATCTAGACTTGCAAAGAGGCATGTGAAAATCACAAACGACATAGAGCAATACAACTTGAAGATTCACTGTCAATCCAAGGATGATGATCTGGGAATACATTACCTTCCATTTAATCATACATTTGAATGGGAGTTCAGAACAAATTTTTTTGGAGGCACGCTTTTCTATTGCACCATGTTGTTGCCGCCGCCGAGTAATCTGACTTTCAGGTTTGATATTTACCGAGCATCCAGAGATGATGATAAATGCAAAGTCTGCATGTGGAGTATTAGATATAACGGTGCTTATTGGTTTAATCCTAAAACTAATCAGTACGAATACATGTTTCCATAGTAGAACTAGTTGAGAGCAAAGACTAGTACTCCCTCCGTTCCTAAATATAAGATCACTTTGGTTAATTTGGAGAGATTAAGGAAGACAATAAAATTACATGATCTTCCCAAAATCCCCCCAATTACTTAACTTTAAAAGGAGGAGGGGTTTTCAATGAAAAGAGAGAGTATAAGGGTAGTTTGGGCAAAACTTGAGATAAAATAGGAAGTGATCTTATATTTAGGAACTTATCCACTTCCCCAAATTGATCTTATATTTAGGAACGGAGGGAGTATTAAATTAAATTTATAATTATAAAAGATGTTGTTATCATCTCATTATATCCTAATAAAAAAATTATGCATGAGCTCTTGGTTTACTTTCTTACGTTTCAGTTATTACCTATGAAATTATAAATTGATTCCATGTCTACCTAAATGCATAGTCTCAAAATACTTACTTTTCCATTGAGCATGGTAGTACCTTCAGCTGCTGGTTTCAATCTTCATAAAATTGATTGATAATGAAAACTTTAATTTGTTGTAAGTGGACATATTCAGGCCTTTTCCCATAAAATGGTTGCATTTTTTTGTGACAATATAAATGGTTTCATATTTATTACTTATACTACGCACATCGAAAAAAACAAAAAAACCAAAATAAAAAACAAAGCATTGATTTGTTTGGCGATTCCCTGTTTGAAGGTATCATTTTGCCATCAAACATATTACTGAGGCAAATTATATTAATAATTAAACAAGTAAAAGGGCATGTCTTAAGCTTTCTTATATATCGCTTGAGTGTATGGTAATATTTGTTGTTAATATCCCCTCTATAGTATCGCAGCAGCTACAACTGCCACAGAAAGTTATTTGATTTTTGTTTGTAAAGTTTCAAAGATTGTTTAGCATATTCATGTGCAATAAAATTTTTTAAAGCGAATGACACAAAGTATTAAACAACTTAAATGCGCTGGTGTAGTCGTAGAAAATTAGCATCATCGAAGAATAGATAAGACTTTTATAGTAATTCACATCGATCATTCTTGTTTTTATGGACTGAAATTTACATAATTTTTGTTTAATGCTTCAAGGATGTAGAATAATGATAACAGAGTAGATTGACTTTTTAATGACAAACCGTCGAGATTATTCTAATTTGAGATTAATTAAAATTTATAAAATAAAAATGCTTTCATGCTCTATAAGTGGAAGTTCTAGCTAGCTAAAAGAATATCATTTGTGCACTTTACCGAAAAAAGAAATCCTCAAAAGACTAGATAAAAATTATTAGAGATCAATTTTTTTTCACTGGTTTTGTGTGGGACTATAACGCAATAATCCTTAAACTCTAGTTGTACTTGAAAGTGTAACCCTGAACTTAAAAATACTGCAACAAGCTAGGTTATATAATTTTAGCCATTTAACACTATAGTCTATGGAATATATAGTTTCTATCTCTATAATTAGGGGTGCACAAATAACGGACATGACCGGGCCACCTATATGCCCTAGTCATGTCCTAAATAATTGTCGGGCCTGAATTTTTGGCCTGAGACCCGGTCATGTCCTATTTGGCCCGACACCGAGATCGGGCCGGACATGACCACCGGGCCACATGACGGACCATGTTGGTCCCAATTTTTTTTTTGTACAATTAAATAAAAAACTTCCACTTTTCAACCATTAAATAAATTGATGTATTATGTAGTAAAAATAAAGAATTGTAATCAACTATTTTTAAATTAAATAAGTAATTAATTAATTATGAAATAGTTTGATAATTGTGTTAATTAATCAAAATATTTTTACTAAAAATAATAAAATTATCGGGCCGGGCCGTCCTGTTGGTCATGGAGCATATGCACTGGTCCTGTCCTACCCGATAGCCGGGTCGGTCATGTCCTAATCGGGCTGGTCTCGGGCCACTTCGTGACAGACCATTTTTGGCATAGGACCGGATCGGGTCATGATGGGCCAACCGGGCCGCCGGGCGCCCCTATCTATAATATAGGGACTGATTTTGAATTTTTAAATTATAGGGATGGAGTTGTATCAAATTATAGCATAAGAACTGAGTAAATCATAACCAAGTCTAAGTTACCAGGATTGAAGATGCGGAGGACAGAGCAGAGTGAGATTCCGCAAAATATCTTAGTCTAGACGATGGCCTTCCACATCTTCATACTTCTCCTCATACTATCTTGGTGTTTTCTGACAAAGAGTTTATGGGCAGTCAGATTCTGCAAAATATTTAGAAGAAGAGAGTATGAGGAGAGTACGAAGATGCGGATGCCATCGTTTCAATATAGGGAAGTCTTGAAAGTATCAAATGAATGAGAATGAGAATGAGAATGAGATGAGCACATATTTAAGGCACATTGTACTACCTTCTTTTTTAGGACATTGCGTATTTGCATTGTGAAACCTATTTACATTATAAAACACGTAAGCCTTGAAATGGCACCATTATTATTAGGATCCTTACCAAGTTTTCTGTAGTTCAATTTGATCTCTAAAAATTTTTATCTAGTCTTTTGAGGATTTCCTTTTTCTCATGTAAACGTGCATACTGCATATAGAATATTCTTTAAGCGACAATTTCCAATTGTAGAGCATGAAACCTTTTAATTTTCAAATTTTTAATTGACCTCAAATTAAAATAATTTCACCTTTTCGTTCTTGATTATTTGATAAACTGATTTCTTATGCCATAATTAGACCTCAAATGTGGTCCTGAAAAATTTATATAGTATATAAGTGTTGCTTAATTAGAAGTTATAAGGTAAACTTAATTATGAGCAATATTAAGATGGTTCAAAAAATTAAGAACAGATAAGATGAGATTATTTTGATTTGAGATTAATTGAATTTTATAAATTACAATAAATTAGTTTGAGAAATAAAAGATAATTACAATAACTTAAAGTGATCAATTTTTCAATTTTAATTTTTTTTTTCAAAAAAGTCAAAAAGACCTTATATTATATGTAGGACTCAAGGGAGTATCATTCTAGAGGATAGTTTATGAAGAAACAAATTATTATTATTTTTCTGGACCACATTTGAGGTTTAATTATACGAAGTATCAATTGAATGAGAATGAGAAAAGAACAAGATGAGCACATACTTAAGGCACTTGTACTACCACTTCAGGACATTTCTTATTTACATGTAAAACGCATTCACATTATAAAACACGTAAGCCTTGAAATGGCATCATTATTATTAGGATCCTTATTCAATTTTCTCTAGCCCAATTCGATCTCTAATAATTTTTATCTAGCCTTTTGAGGATTCCTTTTTTCTCTGTTTATGCATACTGCATATAGAATAATTCTTTGAGCTAGGATTTCCACTTATAGGGCATGAAACCTTTTTCAAATATCAATTAACCTCAAAATAAAATAATTTCACCTTATTTGTTCTTAATTAGTTGAGGCTCTTAATATTACTCATAATTATGTTTGCATGATTACTATTAATTTAGCAAAACTTCTTTATTATATAAATGTTGTTGCTGAAGTGATTTCTTATGCCATAGTTAGACACTTAGACCTCAAATGTGGTCCCTGGAAAATAGTCATGATTTGATTCTTCAAAAACTATCCTCTACAATGATACTCCCCCCCCCCCCCTATACTCCTCTCGTCCAAAATATAAAGTCTCTGTAACTTTTTTTAAAAAAATTAAAGTTACAAAGTTGATTATTTTAAATTGTCTATAATTATATTTTATTTCTCAAACTAATTTATTCTACTTATAAACCAAGATACATTTTAATTGCAAGTGACATATATTATCGGGCTAAAGTGCAAAAATATTCATGTAATTGTCACGAATGTGCAAAAATACCCATGTAAAATTTTTTGGAGCAAAACTGCCTATCAAATTTCAAAATTGAGGCAAAAATACCCTTCACAGTTCATTTTTTTGACTTTTTCACTCATCATCATCTGTCACATCATCATCATATAAAGGAAAATAAATATATAAGTCTGCCACATGTTTTAGTGAGAGATGAATCGGCAGAAGATGATGCGTCAAAAAGTCAAAAAATCAATTGTGCTGGGCATTTTTGCCCCAGTTTTGAAATTCGATGGGCAGTGTTGCTCCAAAAAATTTTACATGGGTATTTTTGCACCTTTGTGACAATTACATGGGCATTTTTGCACTTTAACCCTATATTATAATTTAGTGTTTTAATTTGCTTCCTCATTTACTCTTGCAAAAAGTTAAAGTAGTCTTATATTTAAAAACATAGAGAGTGTGTCAGGAGAACTTTAATGTTCTCGGTATCATTCCCAAAAGTGTCATTTGATACTTGTAATTTTTAGAAACGATGCTTGTGTATGTTCCTAAAAGAAGATACTACCTCTTGTCCTAAATATAAGACCAAGATGACTTTTTTTGGAGAGATTAAGGTTGCGAAATAGGTTATTAAATTATGACATATTTGATATATTTTTAGATTATTCATTAGTTTATAGGTTAAATAATATACTTGTCTAAAGGAAAAATTAGGTAAATCATCAATTTATAATTAACTTATTTTGCTTTTTTTAGGATTTTTCAAAAAAGTCAATTAGGTCTTATATTTAGGACCAGAGGGAGTAGTTTATATACGTAGGGAGTACGCTATTTAAATATGTTAAAATATTAAGTCTAGATGATGACAAATATTACTTAAGAACTGGGCAAAAGAAGAACAACAAAATAAAAACCCCAAGGTATTATAATCCAAGCTGACTAGAAGAATAGAAGTAATATTCGGAACAAAGCAAGCTGAAAAGCTTAATCTATTGGAGTATTGGGGCTAACCAGAATTCAAGATGAGAAAAAACTGAACCAAGAATATCCTACACATAAGAAATTAGAACAGAGCACTATGAGATACTTCTTCCGTTCCGAATATAAGAGCCCAAAATTTGAATGATTTTGGTCCAAAATATAAGAGCTCATCTCACATTTTCTCCTCATTTAATGCGTTTTTTCCTACTTTGCCCCTAACCCTCTTTCGTATTTATTAATGTTTATGTATTTCTATTTCTTAAAAGTATCGTAATAAATATGAGCAATTTTGAAAAAGAAGCATTAACTCCAGATATTTTCTTAAGAAGCATTTTTTTTGCAGCTAACTCTTATATTAGGCACCGAAGGGAGTAATATCTAAAGAATTTAGGGATGAGGGTTAAATCTGTTCGGAAACAATCATCAGTTTCCAACAAATCAATAACAATCCCTCCAAGCCTACAGAGGCATGGCGCACAGGTTCAAATGGAGAGAAAAGGCGATCCGTACTTGCCAGTCTTGCGTTCGAACCTAGGAAGTCTTAAACCAGGGGATGACTCCAGATTAGTCTGCACTCAAAGGGTGTCGGATACCGGGGACTCAAAGCAAAAAAAAAAAAATTCCTCCTACCAGTCAACCACATTTTACTGACTTCAAACATTCTCGGAGTACTTTTCAGATGGAATAAAGGAAGGAAGAAAAAAGAAAGAAAGACAGCCTGCAGAAAATCACACATAGTTAAGGAAATACTTGATTTATAGAAACAAAATAAATATTATTCACCGTAAATTCATATCAAATTGATCAAAATGAAATGCTAAAATGGAAGTATCATCATCAACATAAATCAGGGTTTGGCCTACTAGGGGAGATGCTCATTTAAATAAATAAGTTATAAAATACTCAATACTAATTAACAAAAAAAAGCACCCACATTTCCAGAAGAATATTGGTCGCAGTTCAAAACCTTTCCTGCATGGGCTTGTTTAGGATTTGACCCGCTGATACTTAAAGATGAAGGGGGAAGCAATTGAGCATCTTCTAGAAAAAAAATATGAAATTTCCCATGCACTGATGCTAGAAAAGAACTATATAACACCGCGATGACTATAGCACAAAAGACTTTTAATGATTGGCAGGAATTTGTCTGAGAGCAAACTATATTTTATATTTTGGTGAATATATAACGTCCATACACACACGTTTAAAACATTGAAGATTCTATTTCAATGGATTTAAATTTGAACAACAACAATATGAAAATAAATTGAAATAACTTTATTATTTCATCATAAACATAAATGAACCATATAATAAAACATCTTTTGTGACATAAAAATATAATAAAACATCTTAAATATGATAAGGTCATCAAGAATATAGAAAAAATAACTTAATCAAAAAAGTTTACTCAACACAACAACTCTCAAATTTTGTCTTCTCATAGGACTTAATAGAATGAGAACAAGTGTTGACACATAACTCACAAGGCTAACTAATCAATTAAACGCAACTCAAGGCCAAAAACATGAGCATGGACATACAATCCACGGGGCAAGTAACCAAGTAAGTGCAACACGAGGCTACGAAACAAGCTTAGGTACAAAACACACGAATAACAAGCATGAGAGAGAGAGAGAGTCACGATTATCAAGTGTTATACATACGTACGTCAAGCGAGCTCAAAGTTAACCATGTTGCATCAAGGGATAATCGTACTGCTATTAGCAACCAGCGTTAGTTCTTCCTTTCGTAAAATCATTTCAAGCATGCGTGAGATCAATTTACTATTTCTAATTGTTATACACTCAATGGATGAAATATTAGGAGTATTTTTAGTCAAGTATCCTAGCATGTGGGAATTTAAACAATATCCCAGAACTACTTTCAACTTTCAAGCATACCCTGATCAAAAAAACTTTCAAGCATACACTTTTTATAAGCATAATTCCACATATTTTATAGACAAGAATCTCATTATTTATTCATTTCATTAGCGATAAAAAAACTAAGATCATTCTCACAAATTTTCATTGAAGAAATTGTTATAACGAGATGCAGTAATAAAAATAAAATATAAGAATCAGTAAAAATATGACTATCAATAAACATGCTAATAATATAATTAGAATGAGAGGAGACACACACACACAACATATATATATATTACTTTTATTTAGCAGCTTCTGACCTATATTCACCCTTTTTGTCCCCTCAACGTCCAAAACAAATTTATTGTTACTCCAATTATGGCTCTATATGAATTATACACCATGTCTCGACAAAACTTTTTTACAACATCCTTTTCCTTAACTTACATGATATACATATACCATCATCTCAAGGTTGTTTTCAGAAAACATGAACAATACACAAAATGTCACGCTCATATCAGATTTATGACATTGGTATAAAAAAAATCAGATTTATGACCACCTTTTTTATTAATTTTTTGAAATTTAAATTCTTTCATACCAAGACTGACCCACTACCGCACTAACTTTTTTTTTAGAGTCGGCTCTCTTGAGTTGACTCTTTTCTTTCTCTCACTCCTCTCTAACTTTGGGTTTAGAGATTTTCTCTCGTTGCTCTATGGATTTTTTCTTTGGTGTCTTCTTCCCCGATTCCAGCTGGGAAAGAGGCGTCTGTATTTTTCGTCAGTTTGCTTATAAGTTTGTTTCGATTTGATATGGTTTGACGGTTTGTTTATACCAAAATAAATCGGTTTGGACGTTCAGACAACAATGGAACTATTCATTTTTGTACACAACTAAGAAAGGACTAAAGGATGTTTAACATCCAAAACTGTACCAAATTCAACGTCCTATCATATACAAATTCTTCACAGAGAAGCAGAGAAAAATCAGAATTGAACCAACTAGAATGGAGTACAACTACAAAAATAAGGATTTAACATGCAAGGTGATTATACCAATTTAAATTCCATAACCATTAATTCTTCAACGAACAAGACCAAAACAGAGCAGGGGCAGCAAGAACAACAATCAATAACAATTTCGTTGGCAATTTAGAATCAATTATATACAATAATTATCAATTCATTTATTTCTTAATCATATTTAGAAACAGAAATCACAGAGAGACATACAAAATTCCAAACTAATCAAAGAAAGACAAATGGACAGAGGAAGAAGAAGAAAACCGAACCAAACATATCTCATCATCACTTCATTATCGTTAGAGCTTCTTCAAGCCCTTTGAATTGGACAGAGTAACTTAACATGCTTGCTTGACAACAAGAATACTCTTTCAATGAAGGAAAAGACCGCAGTCAAGACTCAAGACTCGCCTTGCTCCGTCGCTGATCACGAAACATCATGCTTCTTTTTTTTAACAAAATGTATGTAATGCTTCTTTTTGAACTGAATGTATGTCATGTTTATTCAATCCTTTGTTTCTTAGAAGCAATGTATAGAACCTAACTAGTGACCTATCTAGTATAGCAAAAGGATAAATTTGAACTAAGAGGTTTTATATATGTTGTACATATCAGCTCAATTTTGCATTCTTTTTGTTTATATCATGATGGAGATTTGACACAACAATAAATCAATAATGATAGTTCATACTATAAGGAACAAGCATGATTATTCCAAGGGATAGAGTAATGAAGCCATCTTCCAAGCCATATAGCTGGAAACTAAGAAATATATGCTACTGGAGTTTCTTTTGGATGGTACTTGGCATCAATGACTATCTTATTCTTCCGGGTAAACAAAAGAACTTATTCCTGGGGAAGCAGTAGAGGAATTTATTTCTTCCCTGTAAGAACCCATTATAGTTCATCATTACTGTACAACTTCTTTTGGTCTAAGTTTTTTTACAACACTGTTTGATTGTTTTTCTAGCACAAATTCGGAGTCAGACACTTTGTTTGTTGTGGAGAACCTTCTTCTCCCTATAATCACATTGACTGTTGTGGCAAAATGATGTTAGCATTTTTTCTTCAAGTCAGGTTGAGCATTACTTGCTGTCATCCATCGGATGAACAGGTAGGTAATGTGGATTTATAAATAAATTTCTTAATCATAACCTATATTACATAATATTTCTGAAAAATGTAATATGTATAATTAGATTGTAGACTATTTTGATTTATAAGTGAGACAGTTTAGAGCAAAATGATAAATCTAAGAGATTATGAAAAGACATTATATACAAGGACAGGATGTAATAATTTATTTGACCTTCAAATTTTACCTGTTAATATGACACTTTTAGTTCTAGCAGAGGTGAATTAACACATGAAGTTATATAACACAGGTTGCTACATTGATAGTAGTATATGCAAACTGGGACTTTGCAAGGGTTATGAATTGGTTGGGGTTGGGGTGGAGTCATTTGGCTCTACAATCTTGTCTTTTTTTTAATTAAGGGTCAAATCTAGTACTCTACTATTGACAAAAGTTCATCCAACATAAACAAGAATTTCGGGTCTCAAATGTAGCACACATCTATTACAAAATGGGTCAAATCTAGCATTTCCATCAATTTTGACGGGTTTGACCGTTAAGTTTGACCCAATTTGGCCACATTACCCCGTTAGGCTACGTCACCTGCCACATCACCCAATCAGGCCTAAAACTTGATTCATTTTGTATACTTCAAAGAAAAATTTGATCCAAAAAACTTCAGGGGCAAATTTGATCCTGCCTAAAACTTCCGGGGCAAATATGATCTTTAACCATTATATGTTCTTACAGTTCTGAATATTTTGCATAAATATATGACATGTATTTTTTTTCACAAAAAATAAACATTTGTAAATAGCAACAATAATTTTTGTATATGGATATTTATGGAAACGGAAACTATATTCAATAATACAATTTTCAATTTTTTTTTTAAATATAGGCCCAGTGTTCAAATTTTTCTTTAGCTTGGGCTTATTTTGTATCATTGGTCATTTGTTCCCTATACTTATGTTCAATGGCCCAAAAATACAGTATCTTCTTGTATAACTTCAAATTTGACTTGATTGGAACGAGGAAAAAGTTGAAAATTATTGAGTCAAATCACTTGGTTTATAACACTCGTAACTTTTTTCAATAATTTATAAATTTCAAAATATACAAATCAAGTAGCTAAGAACTTGAATTGCTTACATATGAACCCCTAGATTTTGAATTTATTGTTATCTAAGCCCTTGTTTCCTTTCTTAGGACTTTCGATAGAGTAAAACAAAAACTTATTAGTTAATAAATATACTTTATTTTTCCAAAAAAAGTATATCTTTACTTAAAATAACTTTAATGGACCTTTCCAAACATTAAGGATTGCAATAATAGGTTAACATATAATCTTTATCACAATTTGTGCACGGACAGATTAAGAAAAATAAATATATACTCCACATATAATATAATTTTCTCAGTTTATAAATATAGGCCCAATGTTAAAGACCTAAATTATTATTTAGAAAGCAAAAACCTTAGATTTTAAATTCATACTTTTTTATCCAAATATTGGTTTTTTAAAATCCCACATTCGTTAATAGGTTCGTAGAACTTTCATTTAATAAATAACATATATGAAGGAGTATAAGATTTTCAATATATAGTCTCACTGTATTTGATTTCTCAGAAGCCAAAATAAAGCTGGCTTTCTCAAAGTCTAAGTCAAACATATCGTATACGCTTCAAATTGGTAAACCTCGTCGTTATTGTAAATGCAAAAGGTAAGGAGGAAAATAAGATACAAAGATTGAATTAGCCGTCCCCTGACTAAACTGTAAGAGCATGTTTCATTGAAAACTTTAAGTTGTTTTCCAGCCACTTGGTAATTCATTGGATTTTTCTTATTTAATATTTAAAGCAGTCAAACCCGTCTAAGTATGTATGAAATTTTATGCCGATTATTGTGGCACGTATGATTACATTATATGTTACTCCCTCTGTTCTTAAATATAAGAGATAGTTGATTTTTTTAAAAAAATACTAAGGAAAATGAATCACTTAATCATAACATATTTTGCATACTATTAGATCATATGTTATCTTATAAGTCTAAACTAATTTAGAGAAAAAATTAGAAAAATCAATTTTAGTTACCTTATTTAGCCTTCTTAGTATTCTCCAAAAAAAATGTTAACTGGCTCTTATATTTAGGAATCGAGGGAGTAATTTATAACATGTGTCACATATAATTACATTATATAATTTACAAATAGAATAAATTAATTTTCAAGATAACTATATATATCGACAATACTTTTATTTACCATTATATACCCACAAAAAGCTTTATAGATAATATTTCTTTGAAAAACTCAATATTTTAAGACACAGTTGTGCAAAAAATGTTATGAGGTGCTAGATACACATTCAAAATATTTTAGGGTGTTGATTGATCTACAAAATACTTTAATAACCCATGCACACATGGAAAAAAATTTAAAATGTTCCACGCACCTCAAATAAAATATATATATTACAAACGGTACGGTTTGTTACAGTGATGATGCCAAATGTGTCTAAATAAATTGTGCTTAATTCTATGTTTTGATTAATACTCCCTCCGGTCCTAAATATAAGACCTAATTGACTTTTTAAGAAAATTCTATAAAAAAGCAAAATAAGTTAATTATAAATTTATTTACCTAATTTTTTCCCTTAGATTAGTTTATTTTACCTATAACCTAATGTATAATCTAAAAAATATATCAAATATGTCATGATTTAATAGCCTATTTCGCAACCTTAACCTCTCCAAAAAAGTCAATTAAGTCTTATATTTAGGACCGGAGGTAGTATATAAAGCTCTTATTTCATGACATGACATATGTCGATCGTTTTAAAAAAAAGACTGTCATCATAAAAAAGTATAATGCGAAACAATGTGTTAATTGTGGATATTACTGGTCAAAGTTGAAGATATTATTAATTTTTCCCCTTTTAATCGACAGTTCCCATATCATTAGTGCCGTCTAGAGAAGAACAAGCATGGAAAAAGTGTCATTTTATAACAATAAAATTGTCAATTTTTTGTGAGTACTAAAATATATTCAAGGGAGTGGTTGAACATGCATATCACGGATGGCTTAAAAAAGAGGAAAGTAATTAATCATTATGTCTCGATTTAGGCATATACCATATAAGTATATATAATTTTAAAATTAATTATCCAACATATGTATACATGGAATTATACATCATAAATAAATAAATTTAAATATCTCTAGTCATACTGGATGTTAGTAATGTTGGAAAAGAAATAACTGAAGATAACCTTCAACTTTTACAAGAATCCTCAAGAAATTTGATAAGTTCCTTTTTCAAATAATCGCTGTCAGCTCCTTAACTTACCTGATATAATAACTTTCCATAGACTCCATAAATCACTAACTAAAATCCTAATCATGATCTAGGTCTCAAGATATTTATTTTATATATATATATATATATATATATATATATGCGCATAACAATTTAAATATCTTACACTGATTATTCATGTTTAGTCAACATTTGAGCTTGCAGTCGTTTTGATCGATCAGCAGTTTCTTTTCTTTTTCTTTTTGGATCAGAAGTCGATCAGTTTCAATACACGCAGATATACGTCTTTTTTTTTTTTTGTTGGTTCATTAGCCTCCTCAACTAAATGTTAACAAAATATCGGTCATATCTTATGAATTGGGAGTTGGGACCTTTATGTAGTCATTGTCTTACATAAGTAAGCTATTTTTGAAAGGCAAACTAAACTTCAACTAATTTAAGTTAGAAGAAATAATTCGTTGCTTATGTAGTCATTGACTTTTTTAAGTATATAAAACTATAATATAATTCGTTGCTTATTTGACAGAAATAATTAATATACGCCAATATACCCCCCGGCTCACCAAATTCTCTCACACAAGATTTTGCTAGAGATGCCATGCCTTACATTCAATATCTTTGATACACTTGTAATCATAAAAATCGCATTATCAAGTCTTAAAAGTAACCTTAAAAAGACCCACAACAATTCGATCATGTACAGATTCCTATATATGTTTATTAAGTTTTATTGTAATACGACGCTTTGACTTAAACTTCAATTAATCTGAGTTAGATGAGGGTGTGAGTGAGCTGTGAACTACTCTAAAGGTTTGTTTTCTTTATATATAACAGTCAAATTCAAGGCTTATTATATGAGGGAAACAATCAATAAGTATTTCCTTGAACCTACTATTAGAGATTGTTATTTAATTAGTTTATATTTAACAAATTAAGAAAAGTATATATTCTCAACTTCTAACACTCATCTTCATAGAAAAGAATACACACACCCTCTCACACACAAAAGATTTAATTTTCCAGAGATACCTGCCTTACATTAAATATTTTTTTGGATACTTTAAAACAATAAAAATCACATAATCAAGTCTTCAATGCAATCTTATCAAAAAGACGCTCAACAATTCATGCATAATGTTTTTTCTAATTTTAATTATCACAAACTTAATATAAGAATATTTATCTGCAGCTTTTTATTTCTATATTTTTACAAATGAATTTTTTATATTATTTAATTAACCAAACTGCTCCCTGCAATTAATTGATGAACTTCACTGTATATTTTAAAAATATTAACAAAATTTAAACTATTTTTTAATTAACAACAACAACAGAGTATAACAAGAAAATGAAATTTGATCAACATAATGCAAAAGAGTTTGCTTGGTAGCACTTTATGGTAGTACTACATCCTTTTAAGCATTGTACTGGTTTTCGTTTTTGCTATTAGCATTGTACTGGTTACTTTGTCTATGATATAATCAATGATATAAAAAAAACTAATGATTGATATGATAAATATTGATTCAAAATTCATCTATGTGAGTTAAATCAGATTAGAATAAGGCATGGCTCAATAATCAAACACAACCGATACTAATTGATAATTAAAGTATTGTCTTCTAAATTTTCTCATATTCAAAGAAACAACTTATATTGATGGTGAAAACGTATCTCATATATAATAGTAGTCATCATATTCTATAACTTCCTTTCAATAAAACCACGCTTGAAATATTTTTTTTCTTAAAAAAACAGCATTCAATCACCTCAAAAATGCGCACTTTTTAGTTCAAGAAAAATATAAAACAAAATGGAGGGCAAAGCGCCAAAGCCTATTGATTTATGTGTAATCTCCTTATTTGAGAGGGTTTAGATTAGATCATACTTTATGGTAATAAATATTCTATCGATGCCAAATCCAATATTTTGTAAGTCCACCAAAGGTATACCTTAAATCCTTCCATGGTCGATTGCACTAATTACTTTAATATGCATATAATTAATTAATTATACATTTTGTATTGGCTTAAAATATGTTTTTAGTCTCTTAACTTTGGACAAGGTCATGTTTTAATCCCTTAATTTTGAAAAATATGTTTTTAGTCCCTTAATTTTAGTCAAAGTCATGTTTTAGTCCCTTAATGTTGAAACTTGTGTTTTTAGTCCTTTCAAATTAGGAAAAGATATATTTTAGTCCCTTAATTTTGCATAAAGTCTTATTTTAGTCTCTTAACTTTGAAAAGTATGTTTCTAGTCCTTTTAAGTTATCAATGTTAATGATTATTAGGCAAAATTAAAATTCTTATAAAATATTAGATTTTATTTACTTTCTTATTTTTAATATTTTTCAATTTAATAATAGTAATATAAGACTATAAGTCAACATTTTAATGTTTCCCTGTCAGCATCTTAAATTTATATAGTTGCCATTTTTCATTATAGAAGTTAATGGTTTTCATAAAGGACTAAAAACACACATTTAAGAATTAAGTGTCTAAAACATAACTTTGTCTAAAGTTAAGGGACTAAAAACACACTTTTCAAAGTTAAGGGAGTAAAACATGACTTTGTCCAAAATTAAGTAACCAAAAACACACTTTTCAAAGTTGAATGAATAAAACATGACTTTGTTCAAGGTTAAAGGGACTAAAAACAAACTTTAGTCTTTTGTATTTTATACTATATGTTAATTAATGCGTAGTGTGTCCGTTAGTTATGTATGGAGTATGGACTATGGAGAATCTTTTGAGATATACGTAGCTTCCATTATTAGCAAGCTCCTTTATTTGGGTGTGTGTATGTGTGTATGGACATCTCCTCACATGCTTACATGTGTTGTGTTACAAATAATTATATGCTTCAATCATTTGAGCGTATTTTCTTGCGTGAGGCTCGGCGCCAAGGGGCCATTCGATTATACTACACAGAACACACAACACAAATATATATCTAAATTATTTCTTTTTATATTTTTTATATTTCTCTTTTTAAACTTAACATGTGATATTTGAATTATATTTTATATTAAAATTTTTGTTTAAAATTTCGTTTTTTATTCATTAATTATGCACATTTTTATGTGTTGTATTGCATATGGCCTTGTAATGATGATAATCCTTTTGTACTATAGGACCAATAGAAAATAAACCTCATACTTTTTTAATAAAAAAATGTAACTTTGCAGACATTATTAACTAATTTAATTTTTGATATTAGTAAATAAAAATATTAATAAAATAAATGAAATAATGAGTATGAATAGTTGCATAATTATACCTACTTACCACTCACGTCAATCCGCCAGGTTAATAATATATCTTTTTTATACAATAATTGATGCTATTTCTCATCCTGATGCACCTATATTATATTAGTCCATTCAATAAGGAGTTAGCAGGATTAACTTTTTTTTCTGCACAGTCGATCGTCAAGACTCTTGTTGTGTCAATAATAATGGATTTTCGATCTTTAAAGTTACATCCCCAATATTCTTCAGATTCCGATCCGCAACTTCATGTTACGGAATTTCTTTTGGACATTTCATCTACCGTACAAACTCTTGTTTTTATAATTCGTAAATCTTTTACAAAGCAAATTTTGGATATTGGCATTATCGAAGGACCATCGTCTTATGTGAAATTGCTTATGTAAGCTTGGTTCGGCATATATTATTTGTAGACTAACTAACCACAAGCAAACCACATAGTAGATGATGTAGAGATTTTTATTTGACTCTACACCTAAAAAATTAGTTTGCACATCAATTATTTATTTTTTTGCAATTTATAAAATTGAGAAACATAGAAAACAAGGTATTAAAATTATTTTTTTGTATAGCAGATAAATTTTTAAGGTGTATGATTTGATAAAAATTTCCAGATCAGACACCATATTTTTTCTTATAATTTGTTAGACAACAAACATGGTCAACCACTGCACGTTCACATGTTAATGTCTTTTCACTCTGTCCTTTTGATCATCCGGTAGATGAATCTTCTAAGCATATTTTTTGTTCATGTTGTTAGGCCAAAAACAGTTTGGTTCATTTGGCTTCTTTCAATATAATCTACTGAAATCTTGTCGAGGGAGCTGAGGTTCATAAATGTCTATGCGCATGCATACTCATCTGCACTCTTTGCAAGCAAGATGAATTTGGTATAAAAAGGGTCAACCCAATTCTAATCTCCACTTTTTGTAAAGTGATTAATTCGAACCCACGACCTCATACCCACACGGTAAATAAGCTTACCGTTGAACTAAGCCGGCCCTTCTAAGATGAATTTGGTATGATAAATAATAATTATTGTCTTTATCAATCTCATTTGAAGATTGAGGAATCCCACTATTTACTAAAGCTAAGTCCCCAATCCACATGACCTCCTTGTAAACTTATTTCACGGATTTTTGAATATTTTAGAGAACATATGCTAATCAATGGACATGACATTTTGTTCTTATATGTTCCAAGAGAGCAGCCTTCTGCTCTATGGATAATGTTCTATAATTCATTCCATATTTGGAATCTACATGGTTTAGAAAGTTGAAAGTCTAAGAAAGTCAGATTCCACCAATCCTTATTCCATGAGTTCTTTTACTTGGTATGCCCCAAGATACACTCTTTCTGGGACAACATCCTATTCTTATATCTATCATCGTTATAATCCAACTCTAACAGTTTGGTATATGTGTTGGTTTCAAATTCTTTGATCAAACAAAATCTTTAGTGCATCACATGCAATTGCTTCAGATATTTGCTTTTATATAAAATATTTTGACAATTTCTTTCCAGTTTCTCATGCATGATCATGAGCACTTGAACTTATATTGCGCCATTAATATGATATATATATATATATATATATATATATATATATATATATATATATATATATATATATATAAAGTCTTTTTACTCGAAACAAAGGTTAACAACTTGCTCTAATAATGTATGACACTCGTATATATCAAGTGTCACTTGTGTTCCATGTCAACTTCAGTCCCAAAATATGAGGATTGTGCTGTACTTTAATTTATTATTCTGATGAGCTGAAACCATGTTGCAACTAATAATTGAACACAATTTCGGTATCATCCATTTGAAAAATTAATGATAAATATTAAGATATTAAGTGAATATATAACATGAATATAGTTATTTAGTATTATAATTAATTCTACTTTCAACGTTTGGTTTTTCAACGCAAAGTTGCCAAAGCCTTTGAAAATCATTTTGGTTTGGACCACAAAATGTCTCTCTCTCTCTCTCTCTCTCTGAGTCTCACACGCACGCACATGAGCTTCTCTTTTTGACTAGCCATCTTCATATAACGTTCAAACGCCGATTATAAAATGCGAACAAGTGGGGAACGATGGAAGATTTAATTGTATACAAATGGCCAGATTAGTTGATTGAAATGGAAAACCTATCAATAAATTAATAGTTGTGCAAATTTCGTACAAGTGAACATCATCATCATTATATTCACCATCGTTTGCCATGTTCTTCGTATAAAAGTCAACAACCAATGAACGTTAGCCAATAACGTAGTGCTGGCAAGAAATAAAAAAGGCGATACTATTTTCTTATAAAAAAATTGCTTGTAAATAATAGTGTATTAAGAAACACTAAATTCATCAGTGAAAATAATGAGAGGAGTCAATGTCCTTGATGTACTTACTAAAATACACAAGTCACCTTTAACTAATAATTTACTACTGTGTCGTCTCTGTTTAAACTAAGCTAAGGCACATTCTGTAACAAATAGATTTGTTCTTTAAGTTCATTTTTGATGACAAGTCATCACTAAGAGGATATTTACTATATTTTTTAATAATATTCTCAATCAAATCACTAATAATTTAACATTTCCTCGCCTACTTATAAACAGTACCAGAGGAGCAATGAGAAGAAAACATCTATGTGGTAGTATTATTTAATTATAATTACTTTTTTTTCCATTTTTTAACTCCACAAGTGATGCTTCATTTTAATCCTTTATTACCCCCTCCATATTTAAATTTGATTTTCTAACAAGGGCACCATTGGAAACAAATAATATCTGGTAAAAAAATAATAATTACTATACCTTCAAATTTGGATAAGACTTATATTTATAGATAAAATTATAATCCAAATAAAGATGGGGAAATCTCAAATAAACGATAGTTTAATTTTAAAATCTCAAAAAGGGGATTTTGAGTAGTTAATGTCCCTACTACACTGGTTGATCCTACAATTTCACTAGTTAAAATGATTGAAATTCATTTGTTACTTATCTAAGATTTCCCCAATAAGGATTATAATAGGAAGAAAGAATTAGATTTTATGTGAACCATGTATTTTTTTATTTCATAAACTTTAATCTATGCTAACAAACTATCATTGCTACTTAGGTCCAATTCTACTTAGGTCCAATTCTAATTCTAAATGTAAGACCTCTTTAATTTAATTTGGGAATATTGATAAAGCAAAATAAATTTCTTACCGTAAGACCTCTAAATATGTAATTTTGTGTAATATTTTGTGGCAGGATACAAATCAGACAAATTAATTTAAAGAAAAATTATGTGTGTATGTATTAGATAAAATTAAAGGGACAAGAAACGTATAAAATTAAAAGGGTAATGGACCTAATCTGTCCCCCAAGTAACCACCAAGGAGCGCTGAGCACCCTGAACTAACAACAGGCCCGTATCTGTACTCGAAGTAACCAAGATGTTTAAAAACTACCCCTGTTGGACGGTCAATGACGTTTGACCGTTACAATGCCTACGTGGCCGCCACGTGGTTAAATTTTTGCCACCTGTCGCCACCTATCGCCACGTAAATATATTTATGTGGGGCCCACATATAATAAAAAAAATTCCCTCCCTCCCTCTTCATCCCTTCCAAACACACCCTTCCTCCCCACCCTCCCCTCACCTCCACAGCCCGCCATCCCTTCACCACCTCACAGCCCCACCGCCACCTCCACCACCACCTCACAGATTGCAAGGGATGAAGGGATGTGGAGGTGGCGGTGGGGCTGTGAGGTGGTGAAGGGGTGGCGGGCTGTGGAGGTGAGGGGAGGGTGGGGAGGAAGGGTGTGTTTGGAAGGGATGAAGAGGGAGGGAGGGAATTTTTTCATTATATGTGGGTCCCACATAAATATATCTACGTGGCGACAGGTGGCAAAAATTTAACCACGTGGCGGCCACGTAAGCATTGTAACGGTCAAACGTCATTGACCGTCCACCCGGGGTAGTTTTTAAACATCTTGGTTACTTCGAGTACAGATACAGGTCTGTTGTTAGTTCATAATGCTCAGCGCTCCATGGTGGTTACTTGGGGGACAGATTAGGTCCATTACCCAAATTAAAATATTAATATTATGAGTATGAAGAAATAGATGTGCGCAGACACGCATAAATAAGAAAATAAGACATATAAGGAGAGGTACTAAGCTTGTTTCTTAATATATATATATATATATATATATATATATACACACACACACATTCTTGTTTCTTAATATATATATATATATATATATATATATATATATATATATATATATATATATAACTTTTTTAACATTTTCTTATATTAGTCCCATTAATACTCCATAATATTAAACATGTAGAAGAGGGGTTGAGAACATTCTTGTCAAAATTGTGAGTTCAAGTAAATTTATGGAAACAAGCTAAAATCGAATTATAAACTCGCATCGTAACGAATTTATTGCGTTTATTAATCAATATGTGTTTCTCGTATATATTAAATAAAATACAAAAATAACAATAATTAAACTTGAATATATTTTAAAAATATAAATAATTGATATTTCAGATATCAAAATTCAAACTTTATCAACCTCAATAGAGTAATTTCTATGAAATCTGTATATAAATTTATTGAATTTGGTCAAATAAACAATTAAAATGAGTTTAAGTGCAAATTAACACAATTTTTGTAAAGTAGAAATGTAAAAAACGGTGAATTCAGCATGTAAACATATGAGTTTCTACTGAGTTTACAGCTACTGAGAATTTAAGTGACTTGTGACATGTTTTCCTTAGGTAGAGCAGTAAAAACGGTAAAATTAAAGTGTCAACTCGCAAGTTTGACAACAATGATTGAGAATGAAGGTATGTGGGTGACTAGGGTATATATAATGTGATTTTTACTGATTTAGCTAACATCCTAATTAAATTAAATTTAATAAATAAATCTTATATTTAAGTACATACTAGTAAATGAAAATCACTCAACTACAGTCCATGAAACGGAAATCACATAGGAAAAAGACATCTTTCCTCTTGTCAATGAATGTTGTATGCATAATTTCAAACAACGAATATCAGTCACGGACACCATTGAATGTATACAGTATCAACAATTTAAGTTATTCAAGGAAATCAAGAAAATACATGCCATGGCTTTGGTAGCCTCTCCACCCCATAGCATTTTCATCACTTCCTATTCACTTATAGCATCTCTATCAATGGATTTACTTTTAATGATTGAGATATATTATTGAATCTCAAGTCTATTGAATGTTATAGTCGGTCCAAAACCCAGGTAAAGAAAGAGTTGTGTTAAGTTTTGACAATCAAAGTAAAAATTTGTCAGATCTCATAATCATGTACATATATAGATATAGTGCTAATGCTAGGTCGTTACTTGCTATATTGCTCATGTACAGTTAGAAGAGAGCAAGAATAGTTGCAGTCTAACCTGAATGCGCAGTATTACGAGTGCAAGGGCAAAAGATTAGGTCATTGCTTAGTTGTAATTTGTTGTATGGCTTGAGTACTGTGATAAGTGAGCAAGAGTCATTGCATCCTCACCAAAAGATTGTAAATACTTGTTTTAAGAAGCAAGAAGATCATTTGATAACCTACAAGAGTAAAATTTATAGGTCTTAGATTGACTTATTTTTTTAAAGAAATCAAGATAGAGAAGAAGATTGTGTCTTAACTGCAAATTGATTCCTTAGCATGGAGCAACAACATAACATAGACTATCAGTTCTTGATGTGAGAATTAAAGATATAAAACCAAAACGTCGATCAATCCTCAACCTAAAGATCAAGTGGTGGCAATTAAAGAGGGAGAAGTGAGAGACTTTTGGGTTTGGGGAATTAATCGATGAAAGGGCAAACTATTATAGATATTTCTGTAGCATTCAACCTTAAGATTGTTAATATTAATAGTTTTAGGAAGCGAGAAGAAGATTTAATCATCTACAAGAGTAAACTTACAGGTCTTAGATTGACTTCTTTTTAACAAGAGATCAAGATAGAAGATTATGGATTAAATGTAAAGTGATTCCTCAGTATGGATTCACCACACAAGATAGACTATTAGTGTAATTTGCATGCAGGTGGTGGTACCTGCAATAAGAAGTTTATACGTAGAGTTAGTAGAGTTAATAGTGAAATTTCCATCAGATGGTTTTCAGAGTTGTAATGTCTCTTGTCCTCTTGGAGTGTACTTTTTTTGTTTGGCCAGCTCTTCGGTTGTACTTAAAATATATGTACGGGTCTACGAATATACTGATATATTTTCATTTGAGTTAAGATATGTAGTACACACGGTGTACTCAAACTTTGACCATAAATAGTCAACAAAATTCTTTTTCCTTTTTTTTTTTAAATGTCGTCTCTATGCTTAAAGATGATATGTATGGACCCCTTAGTCAGTCAATTGGGAGACCACAAAATTGTGACGTCCCGATAGAGTGACACATTATACAATATAATGTTCAAACATGTGTGTGTGTGTATAATCCAACGAAAATCAGGTCATGAACTGAATAATTTATTATCCCATATTCTATATAATACAAAAGAAAATAAATTTATTTTTTATGTTGTTTTTGCTAGTTCTATCGCCACGCCATGTAGCAACAAGATATCCAAGGTCTTAGTTGTTATTTCAGATAAAAAAAACTTGAACCTTGGAAATCTTGTTTGCAACATGGCGATAGAACTTAACTGAAAAGGGAATTATACAAAGTATGTTTCATTTGAAAATTAAATTAAAAGGAAACCAAATAAAAACAAAACGTATTTTTTGAAATTATAAATTATTCCTAAATTAACACAGAATCATTTCAAAAATACAAAAACTTCCCTTTGAAAGTGAAAGGGTAAAAGCGCTGATCTAATAATTAACTATTTTAATTTGGGCAAAAATAATAAATGACTATTTCGCGGTACATAAATAATAACCAACTTTGTGACCCGATGCAAAAATAATAAAACCGGTCCTAAATGTTAATTTGTAGTTTTGTGGAACCTTTCTGATATTATTTTCTAAAGTAAAAATACTTTTTTACCCCCTCACAATTAAAATTCAACCTTTGTTCCTTCTGCCCTTCATCTTCCCATGCTAACCAGTACAAACAATGTTTTAAATGGGAGGGGCAAAAATGTATTTCACTTTGAAAATAATATCAGAAAGGTTCCACATAACTACAAATTAACATCCAGCACCGGTTTTATCATTTTTGCACCAGGTCACAAAGTTAGATGTTAATTATGTGTCGCGAAATAGTCATTTATTATTTTTGTCCAAATTGAAATAGTTAATTATTAGATCAACGCTTTTACCCAAAGTGAAACTAAAATTCTTGTAATTTTTATGCATAAAAACAATTCGCGTAATTTTCACATGCAGGATTGATTTAATTCATCTATTCTGATACAATACTCTATAGTTAATTAATGCACTAATATATTGATATTGTGTAAGGAAAATTCTTCATGTGGTTGTAAATGGCCAACAAAGCAAACGCAACACAATATTTTATAAACAAAGTATCTCACACACGTATGTGATATACTACAACAACGTCTGATCCCAATAAGTGAAGTTTGTTATATGAATTGTAAGATGTTATTATTGTTGATCCATGCTCATGAAATTCAACAGGTTTTATGTTGATTGTTAGAGCCTAATAAAGCCTCCTCGTTCCAACACCCAGGTTTGCCACATTAATTGGGCAGTTGATGACCCGGCGCCTTGGTGTTATCTAGCAGAAACATGTGTAAACAGTTGGAACAGTTGGGTTGGGCAATTCACTGAGTTTATTTTTCCAAAAAAAGAAAGAAGCTTAAACAAATTTTGATCGGGAAAAAGAAGCTTTAAAGATGTAGAAAGAGGATAACCGAGAAGAAATGCTTTAGCGAAATTTGAAGGTTACAATACGAAAGAGACTTGTTCAAATTTTTCAATTAATTAAAATTTTAGTCGAGATCCCATAAGAGGGAGTAACATAGAAAATTAGAGAAAGAATGCGTTGAAAGAATGGAACCTCAAAGAAGTTTAAGAAGAACGAAATACAATCGCTTACTGTAAGGTATATGAAATAATTCTTTGGAAGATCTACTAGTAGATGATATATATGGCATGTTTTAGGCTTATTAGCAGTGTTATAAAAGCCGGACCAGAAGGCGAATTGAAGGGGGTTCTGGGTCACGTTTCACCTGGTCGGATCAGTCAGACTGATGGTCGAATCAATTATGTAATAATTAAAACAAAATTAGGGCAAAAACACTATCTAATAAGTGATAATTAACTATTTTAATTTGGGCAAAAAATAAAAAATGACTATTTCATGGTAAAAGGTAATTTTACTCAAGAAAATAATATCAGCAAGATTTCACAAAATCACAAATTAAAATTTAGTACCAGTTTTATCATTTTTGCAATGGTCATAAAGTTGCTTATTATTTATGCACCGTGAAATAGTCATTTATTATTTTTCCCCAAATTAAAATAGTTTATTATCAAATCAACATTTTTGCCCTAAAAATTATCTTACTTTTAAATATATATTACATATTATTATATAGAAATAAATTGTAATAGTTTAATATCTTAATATTTAATAAGAGATCATTGACTAAGAAAAAATATAGTCATTAGAAACATAGGAAATAAAAATCAATTTTTTTATTTGCCTATCGAAAAAATTAAATAAATAATATTTTTCTAGTAAAATAAACAATAATTCTTTCTAATTCTCGAGGTATAACAACAGATCAAGAAGCTCAATTAGAAAGAATAGCGGAGAGATCTTATATTATATATGGTAATCTTTCTGATATTCAAATTCGATGAGAAACTTACATATATCCTTGTGAAAAAGATGTCGTTCATTTGATGAAAAATAAAAAGGAAATTATATGACTGTAATATATATCTACGATTAAACAATTAAATAAACAATAATATATATTATAAGAGGAATAAATGCTTAAAAATTTGAGATTTGTGATTTAGTCTCTTTTTTGCCGGTTTTAAGCCGGCTTCCAGCCCGTCTTCAAGTTTAAAACGGTACGGTTCAACACGGTCTAAATGCAAAAACGGCTATTACATATGGATCGAGCCATTGTGGGCGGGTGACTGTTCAACCGGTCGAACCATCCGACTCGGTCCGGTTCAGACAACACTACTTATTAGCACAAACTAGCTTCATTTTGGTTCTAGGCTTTCAATTTATATCAATGACTGCAACTTTCGATCTATCTCCCATCTCCCTCAACAATAATAAACCCTAACTTACAATGTTGAAATAACAAAACTTTTAAACATCGTGGGTTGGCGTAAGTGGTAAATACTCTCTTCTCTTAAACAAGTGGTTGAGGGCTTAATCCCTAACCCTTGTAAATGAAGCAAATTCACATTCACAGGCCAACTGTGTACTCCCTATATAAATATCAGAATACTGAGAGATTAGTCTCACTTGACACGCGGGTGAGATACCTTTGGAAAAAAAAAATAACTACAACTTTCCAGAAACTCCCTCTTTATTTATATTAATTTACCAAAAAATGAGATAACGAAAAAGAATGTATGTATTTTAATCAGAATAATTTGCATCATTAAATTTTAGTTACACTATAAAGGCAATTACAGGGTAAATGGAATCTCCATATTATAAGATAATAGTCAATTATAATATTTGCCGTGGATAATGTTAACTTAAAAATTTGATTATAAATTTTTAAGATTTAACCAATCTATTTATAAACAGATTTAGCCCATTTTTTGCCTGGTTAGCCAATTTTGACTCTCAAAATATGACGTTAATGTGAATTTTTTTGTGTCATATAATGTGACGTTGCATTTCCTCGCAAAAAAGAAATATTACACGGTCAAAGTAACAACACAATTCGTGGTTATCACAGAGCACCGCCTTATAGAATCTTTTAAACAAAAAAAAAACTCAATAGACAGGAGACATGTAATATCTATTTTCTTCCTATATGGGCATAATTTAATAGGAGTATAAAAATCATTATAACAGATTAAAAAGAAAGATTAATGAAAATTAAGAGATAAAATAGTAAAACTACAAGTTAAATAAGAAAATTTCATGGATAGAATTCCCTTGAAAATATTCTATTAACAGATATGTGTGTGTGTGTGTAAAATTTCCTTACAAAGAAGGAAATATCATGGGAAATTAAAGAAGAAAAGCAATAGGATAAAATAATTATAATTGTGAGTATCAAATGTTATAATGAGTTTAAGAGTCTTATTAGCTTAGATCGACAAGTTTGGAGCCAACACTCAAACCGTGTTTGATATTATTTTTTATGCAAAATGTGTGATAATATATATTTATTACTCCCTCCGGTCCTAAATATAGAACCTAGTTGACTTTTTTGAAAAATCCTAAAAAAAGAAAAATAAGTTCATTATAAATTGATTCACCTAATTTTTTCTCTTACACTAGTTTATTTTACCAATAAGCTAATGGATAATCTAAAAAGATATCAAATATGTCATGATTTAATAACCTATCTTGCAACCTTAATCTCTCCAAAAAAAAAAGTCAATTAGATCTTATATTTAGTACCGGAAGTAGTATTAATCATAGCCCCAATAGAATTGGAAGTTCTAATTGATGTGAACTTTTATTATTAAAATAGTCCATATTGCCATAGTTGATTAGATAATTAAACATAACTAATATAAATAACTGGACTAGAATTTCCTTCGTATGCATTATAATTTTTTTTAAAAAAATGTGTCAATGATACTAGAAGTACAGTTCATTTTGTCATAATTAGTTTGAATAGCAATAATTGTTTACTTTCTTGATGGCAAAAAATTTTTAAGAGCCTTGTATGTTTGTTTTCTTGACGCATGCAATGTAAAAGTTTGAAATTCTTGGTTTAAAAAAATTGAAATGTATATGAAGGACCAATAATGACCTACCCCATCCATTGAAAAAATAGTAACAATAATCTCTAGGCATACAATGGAAAAACGTTTTAGAAATATTCAGAAAATTTTTATTCAAAGTCAAAACAATCTTGGAAAAATGAGTTGCCCCCACAAGGAGGCGCAGGCACAACTATTCATATACATTATCTTTACATACAGTAATAAAATAATACTCGCTCGTTTATTGGTTGTCACAAAAGTAAGAAAAAATATTGCAAAATTCCCTTCAAAAATAGGAAATGACATATCGATGCCTGAAATTTCAGAAACATCAAATTAGACTAAGTGGAGTATGGATTTATACATATCAAATTAAAAGACAATAATGTCTTTAACAGTTGGATTTGTAAATCAACTTAAAATTTTTATTTTGATGTTCAAATCCACTATGTTGAAATTTTAAACTATTTGTCAACATATGACTAAACACTTTTTATAAGTGAAAGTATTAATTGTTATCATGAATTTTGAAATCATTATTCTTATTGAAAATTATTTCTACGTTGACATTGTGAACCTTTATACCATATACCTTACCAATTATTATTGATAAAAGTTGAATTTGCATTGTAATTGTTAACTTAAAATTCATTATGACTAAATTGAAATTTTCTATGTTAAACTTGTAAGTTGTAACTACGTATAATGTTTTTGACAAGCACAAGTCCATTTGTGTCTTTTATAGAAATTAGCGATAACCCCGCGCAATGCATAGATCATGGTTAGCAAAAATGTTTCATCCAAAACGATGATTACTATGTAAAAAAGTTACCATAAAAAGTTTTAAACCACATCAACGAAAAGTCGTAGGTACATTTGTATTGGAAAATATTAATCAAATAAGCTAAGTCACTTGAATTTAAGAAAATTCTTGAAATCAGTTGTAGTTGTTTAAATGGACGGTAAAAGATTGCATTTGTCACTCTTTCATTTCTATGTTTGTTTGCATGAGGTCTCCGATGTAGTGGTTGAATTTCACCAGCATGACAATATCCTGAAATTGTCATTTCAATTGATTGATGTACAAAAGTGAAAAATAAGGAATAGAACATTTGTATCTTTTCAAAGATGAAATATATAGACATAAGCATGATACCTGAGTGTAATTTTCGATGTTTGTATCACCTTCAATACAATTTTTAGTCCTTTAGGTGTGTTTGGGAGGAGCCAAAAGCACAACCCCACAGTCATATTCTGGCTTCTAACTTATTTTTGCTTTTTCATATGTTTAGGAATCATCCAGTAGAAAATTACTTATGTCTCATAAGTTTGACTTTTAGCTTCTGGCTTTTGGCTTGTCAGTAGTCTGTGGAAGGAAATGAGGGAAGAGAGAAAAAAGAAAAATATAAAAAGGACTGGAAGAGAAGGAAATTAGGGAGATTAAATATAAAGAGAGAAAAATGAACTAATATACCCTAATAAAAGTATTCAAATGAGATTTTTTTGGGTTAATTTTTTCAATCTCAAAAATTCACTTACAATATCCTGTACTTATTTTCTCCTATAATAACCTCTTTGAAAAAAATAATTTCTTCAAAATTATTCTTAAAACGGGGTGAAATTCAGCTTTTAAAATGTCAAAAATACCATTTTCAATATTTGAACGTATTATTCATTAAATTTTTTATTTGTTTTCAATTTCTTAAATTTTAAGTTAACCTTTTACTTTCTAAACTATAACAATATATGCAAATTTTATATGTATTACTAGTATTAAATAAGAAACATGTTGTTTTAAGTAATTTTCTTCTGAACTTGTTTTTGAAAATAAAAAAGTCATCCAAACATGTTTTAAAAAATCATATTGAAAAAAGTAACTTTTATCATCACACATCCAAACATAATCACATCATACAATTTGACCTTTTCCAATCTTAAAAAATCAAATTGAAAAAAATCACTTTTCTACACAAATCCAAACACAACTGGTCCATAATTCTCTTAAGATTAATATGTCATTTCTCAAATGGAATAATGCGTCGTTTTTCATTTTGAAAGGAATATCTGTGCGATTTTCCCAATAACTTTTAAACAGATCAAGATATTGCTTAATAATACAGTAGCACAAGTTTACCATATAAAAATCATTCTGTCAGTCATTTATCCAGCCGCCGAAGTATGAGTCATTTGGGTTCATGGATGTTCAATTACCCTTCAAAGTTTCTTTCTTTACCGTACAGTTGTATTTTCCAAAAGAAATCATGATATATTTTTCAACGATGCAGGAAACTTCCGGGTATATATGAAAAAGTGAGCGAAGCTGAGGGAGAAAGTACACGAAATCTCTACGTTAGGCTGCTAAAGGTATTTCTATAATATGAAACAATGAAAGTCACCCTCTCAAGTTCAGTCATAAAAAAAAAGTCACCTCTTAAGTAAACATTTGTCACCAGTGATAAACCCATTTATTAAAGGGTAAAGATGTAAAAATATACATGATAAATTTTTTTAGGGGAACCCAACACCATTGTAATTTTTATGGACAAAAATTTATATGGTAAAATAATAAGGGGCAATTTTAACATCTCCATTCAATAGTGTTAAGTGACTTAATGCTATAATTTGATTCTTATATATATTAGTCCCTCTATTCCTATATATAAGGGACAAACTAATAAAATCGTGCAGATTAAGAAAAAAGTTGAAATAATAAATATGGCTGGAAAAAAAATTTATTTTCACAAGTTTGCCTTTATTCATACTGTATGTAGTGTGTAAGAGAGAAATATGATAATAATGATAGAAATAAGTATAAAAGAGAATGTAAATATGGAAAATAACGATGGGCAAAGCGAGAAAAAAATAATTGAATGCTTTGAAAAATCTAACCATGGTCTAATATTTAAAAAGGGATCAATTAATTCAATTTTTTTGCTCTTTTTTATAAGTAGATTTTCTTAAAATAAATATAAGTCACTTCTAGGGCAAAATTAACAACTTCCATTTTTAGTCTCAATTACTAGTCACATGTAGGAGATATTTTTAGCTTCAATAAGCCCCAAATATTAATGATTGTTTTCCAATTTTACTCTAATATAATTATTGTTGGTAAGAGATAAAAGAGGAAGAAGAGGGAGAGAGAAATGTGAGAACACTTTGTAAATTTGCATACATAAATGAAAAAATCTAACAAGGTTAAAGTTGAGAAAATATCAATTTAAGGCATTTCTTAACATGAAAGATTGCGTCATATGTGACCCGTTTAATTGAATTTGTTAATCAAATTGTCAAAATATTTTATATGAGGTTTTGAAATTTAAGTTTATTTTTTATTTTCCCTATAATAAAAATTGATTGGGTTGTGTGATAGAGACCAACACGTTGACAATTTGTTTTGTTATATGTTAGTAACTGAATATTTCAACTTTTATGAGGTATATTTTGTGTGTTTAATTAATGTTCACTTATTTACTCACTCAAAACAAATATTCACTTATTTACTCCGACTATGATGTTTTCATGCGACATTTATTTGACTTGAAATTCAACAACTTTTATTAGAATTATGTATGCATGAGTTTAAACCTATAATATTTCCATAAAAATTCTAAGACCAAGCACCCTGGAATTCCTTTAAGATTTTTTAGGGCATGAGTTTATGTCGTTAGAGGCCATTGTGAAGGATATTGTTAACTGTTTCATGAGTGCTTCATTTAGTAGTTGGGTTAAAGTGTAGGTTTACCAATATATTATTACTAGAGGTGCACCAAGCATAGTTGACTAAAACAAGGTGCAAATGTATCAACAGAATATCACCAACAAACATTTTATGATGAGGAATATTTACCAATAACGTCTATTTTGAAGTAATAACCGTTAGTTGCGTCCCCGTTTGTCCTCATCCTCAAACTCACATGAGCTCGAAGCCGCGTCCCCAACCACTCACCCAGTCGAGTGGCATCCTTGACCCCACACCCACAGTAACTCAAAGTCATGTCCCCAACACCACACCTCACCCATAGGAAATTGAAGTTCTGTCCCTAACACCAGCTCTAGATCCCCAAAATCAAAGAGCACCAAGAGACATTAAAGGCATCATCCTCAGTGAATAGTAGAGCGACTGAATGACTCAAACACAGAAGTGTGGTACTTCTGAGACCACATAGCCGCGAAGATTTGTAAGAACGAACTACCGTCCTTAAAATACCTATCTTTCGTATTTAGGGTTGAGTTTAGTTTAGGTTCTAACAACTCTCAAGAATGAACCATCAGACACCCATTGTTCGCAAATTTGGGCTCAAAGATTTTGTTATGATTTTCAAAGTATGAATTATTTTTTTAAAAGAAACTTATTGTTACTTTTTTTAACTATTAATGTGTGTATAAAAATTAATAAATGGGCTTCTGACCAAAAAACAATTAATAAATGGGCCAACTCTCCAGGTCATCATTTAAAATTTAACAATCAATAAGGGTAAAAATAGACGGTATTGGTAAATCTATCCATAAAATGTTGGTTGGTAGATATGAATATTTTATTAGTCAATTGTGTTGTGCACTTCTGGTAATAGTTTGTTGGTAAATCTACACATTTTTTAATGGGAAAATTAATTTGAGGTCCCCCACAAGGGAGTTAATACTAGAAAAGTCCCAAAAGTTGAAAATATTAATGTAGGGTCCCAAGGGACCTCACATTAATATATTTGAAAAGTGAAAAGACAAATTTGCCCCTAACCTTAATAAAAAATTACCCCACCCCACCCCCCTCCTCCTCCCTCTCCTCCTCCCCCCCCACCCCCACCGTCCTCCCTCACCCGCCCCCCACCCCCACCTTCCTCCCTCCTCAGCCCCCCACCCCCCTCTCCTCCATCAGAAGCGGTATACCTCCAACTCGGGGAATCCTCCACATCCACATGAAGTCTCTGGTATAAAATTGTACGTACCATATCTGGTGTTAAGTGCGGTACAAAATGATCTAGATTCCATTCTCCATCCTCAGTAATAACATCAACAACTTTAACTTCCAAATACTCCTCTGGAAGATTATTTATAACCACCTCTGCCAATTTAATTTGACCCGGAAGCCACCTATCTTCCCAAAATCTTATTGAATTTCCATTCCCCAATTGCCAAAAAATTTCATTCTGGACTTTTGGCCATATATTCTTCACTCCTTTCCATACTTGAGATCCCGCTCTAGACGAATTTATATGTGGCATCACCCCCAGTCCATACCCATATTTCTCCTCATTAATTGAACCCACAAGGCATCCTTTCTATTAATTAAACTCCATCCTAATTTCATCATAAATGCATTGTTCTGTAACTTAGCTTTCCTTAATCCCAACCCTCCTTCCTCCTTCCTCATGCACACCTTATCCCAAGAAACCAAGTGAACCTTCGAACGAGCTTCACTCCCACCCCATAAAAATTTCCTGCAGCGTTTATCAATTTCATTGCATTTTGATGAGAGTAAAGACATCGTTTGCATATCATATGAAGATATAACAGACACCACCGAATGAACCAACATGTAACGGGCTGCACTAGACAGGGTATTTGCCTTCCATGATGACAACTTCTTATCCATTTTCCCTAAAATATACTCCTGAGATCACCTCGTAACTTTCTGATGAATCAACGGAACACCCAAGTATCTCCCCAAATCAACACATGGGTTAAACCCCATGAAATTACTAATTTCATTAACCCTGGTGTGATTAACATTCTTGGAGAAAAAGATCCTGGATTTCATGTTATTGACTTTTTCCCCTGAAGCTGCACAAAAATCATCTAAACAGGCCTTGATAACAGCTGCCTGGTCCATATCTGCTTTAGCAAACAACATCAAATCATCAGCAAAGAATAAGTGAGAGATACATGTCCCACTCTTCTTTAGTCTAAAAGGTTTCCAATTATCCTCTTCCACCTCAGTCTGAATCAAATGAGCAAACTTTTCCATAATTAAGACAAAGAGATAAGGAGATAAAGGATCTCCTTGCCTTAATTCTCTTGACGGAGAAAAAGTTTCGCCCTTTTCACCATCCCACATAACCTGTAACTTAGCCGTGCTGAGACACCATTCGATAATTCTAATCACATTAGAAGGAATCTTTAATTCATCTTGACACTTCAACACAAAATTCCATCTCACACGATCATATGCTTTTTCTAAGTCAATCTTTATGGCCATAACACCCTTCTTCCCTTTTCTATTCCTCATGGAATGAATAACCTCCTGGACAACAATTATGTTGTCTGTCCCTTGCCTCCCTGGGACAAAACTACATTGATTGGAGATATTATTTTCGGCATAACTCTCCTTAAACGGGTAGCAATCACCTTTGTCAGAGTCTTGTAAACAATATTACACAAACTTATTGGTCTAAAATCCCGTATAGTCTCAGGATAATCAGTCTTAGGAATCAAGACAATATTAGTTTCATTGACACTACTAATCTCCTCCTTATTCTCAAACATAAGATCAACTTTAGATAAAAGAGACATACCTAAAGTTTCCCACTGACTTTGGAAGAATAAGGGGTTTAATCCATCCGGGCCTGGAGCCTCAATTGGCCCCATAGCAAAAAGGGCTCTCTTCACCTCCTCCAACCTTATCCTCCTTCCAATAGATTGAATATCTGCCTCTGATAACTCAGGAACCGGTAACCGAAATTCACGTTGGGCATCACACCGTTGTCATCCATATATAATGATATGAAAAAACTTGTCCCAATCTGCCTTATCTTCATTGGGTCATACTCCCACTCTTCATCATCTCCTTTCAATGCCTCTATTTTCTTCCTACTATTAGCCATAGAATGAAAATATCTCGTATTTTTGTCTCCTTCATTATACCAGTTACATCTAGATCTCTGAAGCCACATAATCTCCTCCTGAGCTAAAACCTCTTCCAACTGGCCCCACACATTTTCCCTCTCCCCTCCAGACTACTATCAAACTGTAATTTCTCCAACTTTCTATTAATCGAATCAAGTTTCCTTAACAAACTTCTCTTGCGGTGATTAACATTCCCAAAGACCTCCTTAATTATTCCATTCCTGAACATTCCTCACAAACGACATAACATTCTCATGCCAATTTTTTGACTCAACCCAAGATCTTTTGACAATTTCATTAAAGTCATCATGGGTTACCCAAGGGGCAAAAAATCTAAACTCCTTCCTCCTCCTTATTTTCACCCTTCCCCCTTCCATTCTCAACAAAATAGGGCAGTGATCAGATTTAAATTTAGGTAAATGAACAACACTTACCTCTGGAAACTTCAACAAACATTCCTCATTCATCAACACCCAGTCAATTTTACTATAACATCCTTTCCTTGACCAAGTGAATTTTAGACCTGCCGCTTGTATCTTTTTCAAACAAGAATCAGACACCCATTCTCTGAACCATTTATCCGGTGGAGCAATATTCCTTGCATTAGATACCCGGTCATCATAATTTAGTGTAGCATTGAAATCTCCACAGAAGCACCACCTAACTACACCTAAATTATCAACCCTCTCCAAATGTCTCCACAATTCACGTCTTCTTTGTACCTGTAGAGTCCCATAAATAATAGAAAGACCACACTCATTGCTAGTCCCTCTTTTTATTATTCCATGTAACACTTGCTCATGTTTCTCCACAACTTCGAACTCAGTCTCCTTCTCCCAAAAAACCCAAATACTTCCACTAAAACCTGATGATTCAATGATAGCTACCTCATCAAAGCCAAACCTTCTTCTCATTTTTTCTGCCTTATCACCCTTCTGTCTTGGTTCTAAGATAGCTATTAAACTCAAACTGTACTGACGTCTAAGTTCTGTAAGAAGCGGAGTAAGCGTTCTCCCCCCCGCTCCTCGTGAATTCCAAAACAAATAATTCATCATTATTATATAATACTATTTAAAATAATGAACCAAACAACTCAAGATTTTAGCACTCTTCAAACTAATGACTTAGTCGTAGTTTCCACGCCCATCATATTGTCTTGCACCAAAGAAAGAGTATTCTCCCTAATTTCCAAAACTCATTGCCCCTTCTTCAAACCCGGATCCAATAGATTATTAGCATACTTCGAAGGCCCAAATGATGTATCCTTCACCCCTCCTTGTACAATGTGGGTCTTCTCAGCCTTTGATTCCATTTGTTGCTTCATTTTCGGCCCCACAATAACAGCCTTCTCATTGGCAACATTAGTCTCAGATTTCGAAATCCTATTTTTAATAGTCACGTAATCATCCATGGGATTAGGAACAACTTTATTCTCTTTCTTTTGACCCATAACCTTCGGCACATTCACTTCCTTATTTATTGACTTTTTCAAAAAAAAAAACTTTAGGCTTGAGATGCGTATGATTTGTTGCCACCGTTTCAGGAATATTATGATTGCCCTCCTCATCATTATTTGAAATATCTTCATGGTCAACCCCATTTAAAATATCATAACGGGATCTTTTAAATTGTGGAACTGAGTTTGTGCCTTCTCCCCTTATTCCACGCACTTTCCCTTCACGTCGTCCGCCAAGCCTCCCCTTCCAACTCCGTTGAACCACCATCCAATCACCATATTGCTTCTCTTCTTCCCCCTTCTCTGGCAACACATCATGAGACTGCTCCTTACCATTACTTCTATCTTGATCAATAATCAAATTAGAAGCAATAAAATGATCCTTATCATGCCCGTACTTGCCACACCCAAAACAAATCAAATGGAGGCCTTCATATTCAATCCTCTTTTCCACTCCATTAATCATAATACTCGGCAGCAAGGGCTTAGTTAAATCAAGCATGACACAAATACGAGCAAATCTACCTTTAGTTCTTCTCAAGGTAGTGTTGTCAATTTTTACCACTTGACCAATTTGATTTCCGACCACATATAACATCCCCTTATTATAATAATCAAGCGGTGGTCGGGAAATGCGAACCCAAGCAGCAATCTGTGACACTCTCTCCCCTTCTGGGTTAAAGTCTGATCTCCACGGTTGAACACTAATATAATGATAAAAAATGAGCCATGGGCCTCCGGCTAAAGTCAAGTCATAAGTTTCTTCCCTCCTACAATTAACCAAGAAGACCCTGAGCCAATATCAATCGTATCAACGTCACCCCATAGTTGTTCAAGCTTCCGTATCATAATCTCCTCTCGAACGTTCATGCCCAATACCGAAACAAATAGGGATCGCTTCCATCTCCTAGCCATCCTCTTGCGAAGCTCCTCCGAGACAACAATATTAGGAACTTTCCCAGACCTATCAACGGTGATATCCTTCTTCCATCCCTCATTCCTCCACCATTCCTCATCTTCCTCATCCGTATCAATCATTCTATCATCAACCTTAGTACAAGCCTCTTTATAAGAACGTATGGGTTTAGCATCACCCCCTTTCATTTTGCCATTAGTCATCCAATCTTCTACTCGTGGAATGAGAGTTCGTTCATTAGAACTACCCTCTGCTTCATGCAAACCATCTTTGGAAGACTGCACTTCTTCCCTTTTACCGTCCTTCAGCCCCTCAGTACCTCCTTTGTCCACCAATGAATTGATAGACCTCTCCCTGCTATGTGATCGCTCTCGTTCCCTGCTACTTGATCGCTCTCGTTCCCTGCTACGTGATCGCTCTCGTTCTCTCATAGCGTTCATGATCTTGTTAATTCTTGATCTCGTTCTTGATCTTGTTTCACTTTCTCCTTCGAGAAGAAGGAAACTTTTCTCTCTCTCTCTTTTACCAATGTACCTCTAACCTAAATTAAATTCTTCCTTACTTCTTGTATCTCTTTTCCTAGTTTATGTGACTACCTATATTTTTTTTTTGATGAAAATGCGACTACCTATATGTGTTACCGTTATAGACCAGCGGGATTGTGCAATTCACGACCAATTTATGTCTTCCACAAAATATACAGTCCTATCTCATCGTTTACAAAATATTAAAGATTTTTATGAGAAACTAACAAAAGAACTACATGAAAAATGCAATTAAGCAAAATAATCCGGTGAAATTTAGGGAGAATCAAGGGAAAAATTAATTACTCACAAGGACCTTTTAAAATATTTTTATATATATATTTAAAAGTTCCAATGAAATAATACAAATTTTAAATTTATTAATTAAATTTAGTTTGTAAAAAGTGGAGAGTAGGAGAAAGAAGGTGAGAGAGAATGGGCAAGGAGAAGAACAAAAAAAGATATATGGAAGGATAATTTAGCTATTCATATGATTTATTTTAATTTTTGTCATTCTAAATAATTATATTTTAAAAGGTCTTTAGGAGTAATTAATTATTTTTTATACCTCTTTTTTATTGAAAAAAAGATTAGGTGAGTAGGTATAGAGATGCTTATATTATATATTACCCACCAATAAGTTCTTTACATCTGCAAGATTTGAATCCACAATTTATGGTTATGAGTCAATTCATTTACTAGCTGGACCGACTTTTGTTGGCCAATCATTTTTTCTACCTCTGTAATTCATATATTTTAAAAATGACCATGCTTTAATCAAGGATCTTACACATAGCACATCAATTTCTTCAATCAGCCAATTGCCCAATCTATTCTACTTAGATTTATTTCAAAAATTAGAATATTAATATTATGAAGGGTAAATCCGAGATAAATGACCAATTGAAATTTCAAAATCCCCTTTGAGATTTTGAGTAATAAATTTTGTTACTATTCAACTAATTAAAATGATTTTGAAATTTCTATATAAAAAAAATATTTTGAAATTCAAACGTGACTTATCTAAGATTTTCCCATATAATGAAAATAAGATACTAGTACAAAATGCCGACAAAGGTTGGTCCAATTGGTAAAGAGGTTTGACTGATAACAATGTGGTTGTAGGTTTGAATCCTGTTGATGTGAAGATTTTGTTGATGAGGTCTCGTTTTGCCTGAAAGTCAATCCTAACCCTAGTGAGTCCCGAGAATCCAACTCACACTTACCTAAACTCTTACAAATAAAAAAAAAAGATACCAGTACAAAATGGATATAAAAAAAATATGATACGGAAAAGGTAAGGAAATAAAGGAATAAGAAAAACCAGAAAACAAGCCGGCGGTAGGGCCCACAAGGATGAATTATTTTGAAATATGAACCCTTAAAAAAATGACTGACTACTGACCAGTCATCCCCGGTAACAGAGAGAGAGAGAGAAATAAATAATAAATAAATAAATAAATAAAAGAATGGTCATTTTCTGAGTCTTAAATGTTAGGCCCAACACACTATAAAAACCCTCCACTCCTCTCGTGATTTCATTACCACCCTCTTCTTCTTCTCTCTGTTTCTTCCTTCACATTCATTACTTTCAGCACAAAGAACTAGAAGAAGAAGAACTCTCTTCTTTTTCCATTTGTCTCTTTCATTGCTGAGATCCCCGCCGGAAAATCACCCACCGGAGATGGCGGCGGCGGCCGGAAAGGCGGCGATCAGCCTCGAAGAAATCAAGAACGAGGCCGTCGATCTGGTACGTAGCCAAATCAAGATCTATCATTTTTATCATTACAAAGTTTATGTTTTCTTTATACATAAGTTTATGTTTTTTTGTTTGTTAGCTTGTTTCTTTAACTCTGGTTTGTGTTTTCTTGGTGTGTGTTTTTTTTTTTGGTCGTTGGGTATTTTGATTGTGTGAATATTATTATTGTGCAAGATATTTAGCTATAAATGAGTGTTATTATTAGGGAATATTTGAGATTATTTTCCTTATGTGTGTGTGAGGTTTAGGTTAAAATAAGTCAAAGGGAGGAGAGTAAAGACGTTGAGGAGATTGATTAAATTAAAATTATTGAGAGAAAAGAAAAAGGGGTTATTTTTATTTATTTGTTTATTTATTATTTGATTATTTGATTTCGTTTTCAAAGGCGACCAAATGGAATGATTCCAGGAAATTTTGTAAGGCATATGAGGCGGAAACCATGTGAGAGACAGATAAGAGATGGAGTGGAATACGCTTTCAATTTTCTGTTCATTATTTTTCTTAAAATGAAAAAATAATTATTTTTAAAAAAACATTTAATAATCTAACTCATCTGTCTTTCTCTTTGTCTCTGCCTTGTTTGGCGGGAGGGAGTTCGGGTACTTTTCCGTGGTACTTTATCCCTTTTCATATTCGCCAAACTTTTTTTTCTTTTTCTTATTTTCCCATTTTCTTTTACCCTATTCATTCATTAACTTTGTTAGGGACCATCTGAAATTAGTCACACACACACACACACATATTTAACAGTTTTTTTATTACAATAAATATATACCATTCAGGGTCAAATAAGTTGATGGACTATCTACATATATTGACGAGTAATAGAAACTCAATCCTTTTTATATCACTTCTTCAAGAAAAATTGTTCCCATTATTTTTATTTTGTTCTGCTATTTTCAAACATGGTTTTTTGGTCTTAAGGTCAAAATTGTACATATTGTTACCAGTAATTTAATGTATTTTTCCATACTTTGCTTCTAACTCTTTGGTACTATTTATCAATGCTTAATATGTATTTCTTTCATTAACATGATAAATATGGAAAAAATATTAAGTACATGTTTTCTTAAAAAAATTATTTTAACAGCTGTACTCTTATTTATATGAAGGAGTATGTGAAACAAAAGTTGACTTGACACTTGAGACACAAGATTAAAATGAGCTTAATTTAAGGGACTGAAATTTATGAATCAATAAAGAAGATGCGTTAAAATTGTATGACATATAGGTAAGGTTACGTGTTGGATCTATATCAATTTGTAATCTTAATGATGGTTAGTTTTTTTTGCCGTTTATTCAAAAAATTACAATTTTCAAGTATTTTATTTACATTAATGATGATTGATTGACCAAAAAGAGTGGGGGCTTTTTGAAAGGTGAGCATATGGAGGGGTGTGTGTAGTGTAGGGTTAGTTAAATATATGTGAGAAGTCATCACATGGAGGGTTTAGTTGGCAGCGCGTGAGGTCACAATCTGATGTGTACACCCTGTTTCATCTTCCGATGCACCGGTCAACATGTTCCACTATTCTCATTGGTTCCCACCTTTGCTTCCTATACCCTTCTGCCACGTGGCCCCATCTTCCATCCTCTTTCACAAGCAGTATCCTCCACTTTCGCCAGAGTTTTTTTTTTAAAAAAAAATGAAATAGCTACAAGTCAATCTGGCCCCACCGAACACCAATTTGCCTTTTTTAATTATTTAAATAAAATTATAAATAATGAAAATTAAAATCAAAACTTTTATCTGTGTGTTGTGGACTTGTGGGTTGGTAAGATTTGTCAAGTTCTCCTTACTAGGAAGTTCTTTTCCATTGGGATTTTCCCCAATCTTACCAATTTTTATTTCCTTTTTAAATTTGGAAAAGAAATTTTATTGTCCTCCTTTTGTTGTTTTGGAAATACCAAACATAGAGGTCGGAATTGCCGCGGATTATCTCGCGCAAAATGATACTGATTCACATCGATTACACGAAAATAACTATTGTTTTGATGTTTTGAGTAATACTATTTTATCATGTTATAAAAAAAAAGTAATACTATCTTATCACACTAATTCATTTAATTAAGTAACAAAACAATTCCTAACTCTTCAAATCTGGTTTTTTACTCTAGTTTAGGCCCACTTATAAACTTTTTAATGTACAAATTTTCCAAAAATAAAATTCATTATTTTTAATAGATATAAATATATAAACGTGACTTGTAAAACTTTAAATAGCTGGTAGGTCTTACTGACCCCTTGTCGCGTCATCTCTGTCCATATTAATTTTCTTTTTTCGGTATAGTCCTCCCATGTTTATTAAGTTGCATTCTGCTGCCATGTGTACATGTTATTACATCATCTATTATAAAAAATTAGATAATCTCATCAAAATTTTTTTGATCTAAATTATCTCATCAAATTTAGAAGCGGTAATTTGTACAGTTTTTAGTCATAGGTGATGGTCCAGACTCCAGTCCACCGTCAACAGCGTAAAAATAACGTGCCTTTCCTCGAGATGTGCATGCGAACACATTCTTTGACTTTTTAGCCAAGCAACATATTAAGTCAAAAGTTCTTTTTTCAATATTAAAACATTTTTCTTTAGTCTGCTTATGTCATGCTTAGTCAATCCTTTGTTTTCATTCTTAGTGGCAATGTATAGAACCTGACTAGTGACTCATCTAGTATATAGTAAAAGGATAAATTTGAACTTAGGGGTGTTATATTATAACGTTGTACATAGGAGTGTATGAGTGTAACAATAGTCTTACTTTTTTTTTTAAACACCGCCCGGTAATCCGGAGCCTATTAGAGTGTATGAGTGTATCAATAGTCTTATTTTTTTTGTTAAACACCGCCCAGTAATCTGGCGCCTATTAGAGTGTATGAGTGTAACAATAGTTTTATTTTTCTTTGTTAAACACCGCCCAGTAATCTAGCGCCTATTAGAGTGTATGAGTGTAACAATAGTCTTATTTTCTTTTTGCTATAATCCTTTGTGTGCAGGAACGTATTCCCATTGATGAAGTGTTTGAGCAATTGAAATGCACCAAGGAAGGTTTGACCTCACAGGAAGGAGCCAATCGGCTCCAAATATTTGGACCAAACAAACTAGAGGAGAAAAAGGTTTGTTCTTCTTCTTGTTTCATTTTAATCCTTCACAGCTAGATGTTATTTTTTTCCTAAATGCAACTTGCTGATTCATGTTTCTGGTGATTTTCTCAGGAAAGCAAATTTCTCAAGTTTCTTGGTTTTATGTGGAACCCACTCTCATGGGTCATGGAAGCTGCTGCTATAATGGCCATTGCCCTTGCAAATGGTGGTGGGAGGCCTCCAGATTGGCAAGATTTTGTGGGTATTATAGCCTTGTTGGTCATCAACTCCACCATCAGTTTCATTGAAGAAAATAATGCTGGAAATGCTGCTGCTGCTCTCATGGCTGGCCTTGCTCCAAAAACAAAGGTATTGAGATAAAAATTTTCATTCAATTGTCTGAAGAATTGCCAATATGCAGCCTGTTTTGATCAACAACAACAATAACAACAAAGTCTTATTCCACTACGTGTGTTCTGTTACATGGATCATACGGTAGTCTGTTTTGATCACTCTATTTTTTTTGTGAACTTTCAGGTTCTTAGAGATGGTAAGTGGTGCGAGGAAGAGGCTGCAATCCTAGTGCCCGGTGACATCATAAGTGTCAAGCTTGGTGATATCATTCCCGCTGATGCTCGTCTTCTTGAGGGTGATCCTTTAAAGGTAGATCAATCTGCTCTTACCGGGGAATCTCTTCCTGTGACCAAGAATCCTGGTGATGAAGTTTTCTCAGGATCAACTTGCAAACAAGGTGAAATCGAAGCGGTTGTTATTGCAACTGGAGTTCACACATTTTTTGGGAAGGCAGCTCACCTTGTGGACAGCACCAATCAAGTTGGTCACTTCCAAAAGGTTCTCACAGCAATTGGGAACTTTTGCATTTGTTCTATTGCAGTTGGTATGCTTGCTGAGATCATAGTTATGTACCCAATTCAACGTCGCAAGTATAGGGATGGAATTGACAACCTTTTGGTGCTCTTGATTGGAGGAATCCCCATTGCTATGCCTACTGTGTTGTCTGTCACAATGGCCATTGGTTCTCACAAGCTTTCACAACAAGGTGCTATCACTAAGCGTATGACCGCCATTGAAGAGATGGCTGGTATGGATGTCTTGTGCAGTGACAAGACAGGAACACTCACTCTTAACAAGCTAAGTGTTGATAGGAACTTGGTTGAGGTCTATGCAAAGGGAGTGGAGAAGGACCATGTTCTCCTCCTTGCTGCAAGGGCTTCTAGAACTGAAAATCAAGATGCTATAGATGCAGCCATGGTTGGAATGCTTGCTGATCCAAAAGAGGTTTGTTCTTTTCTCCACTCTACTTTCTGTTGTTAAAATTTATAATTTGGTGATTGTTGCTTTGAAATTTGTATATTGAACGTGTGACTTTCTTGTGCAGGCACGAGCTGGAATTAGAGAAGTCCACTTCTTACCATTCAATCCCGTGGACAAGAGAACTGCTTTGACTTACATTGATTCTGATGGAAAGTGGCACAGGGCAAGCAAAGGTGCTCCTGAGCAGGTAGCCTCATTGTTTAGTTTGTTCTTAAATAGTGAGGTTTTTACCTTCTCATGTTCATATTAACATCTTTCTTTGGTCTCAACAGATCATGGACTTGTGTAACCTCAAGGAAGATGCAAAAAAGAGGGTTCACGCTATCATTGACAAATTTGCAGAAAGAGGGCTCCGTTCACTTGCTGTTGCTAGACAGGTTTCTACTTTTTCCTTTTTTCTTAAAATTTTACTTAACCACTTGGGGGCCATTGTTTTATAGCCAATCTGCATCTCTTGCAGGAAGTTCCTGAGAGAAGCAAAGAAAGTCCTGGTGCTCCATGGCAGTTTGTTGGGTTGCTGCCTTTGTTTGATCCTCCAAGGCATGACAGTGCTGAGACCATCCGAAGAGCTCTTAATCTTGGTGTAAATGTCAAGATGATTACTGGTAATTAAGCACTCCCATTCTTGAAAAGAAAAGGTTTCTATTGCACAATATGTTGAACTTCAAGTTAAACATACTGGCCTATGCTCTCTCTAGGTGATCAACTTGCTATAGCTAAGGAGACTGGTAGGAGGCTTGGAATGGGAACAAATATGTATCCATCTGCTTCTTTGCTTGGGCAAGACAAAGATATAAATATGGCTGCACTTCCTGTAGAAGAATTGATTGAGAAGGCAGATGGATTTGCCGGAGTATTTCCTGGTGTGCATTCTCTAACATCTCATTGCTTCAAATAAAAAATTTCCTGTTATTTGTTTACGGGGTGTCTCTTTGAGACTATGACATTGTCATCACTCATAAATGTTTTAATATGTAATCCTACAGAGCACAAATATGAAATTGTGAAGAAGTTGCAAGAAAGGAAGCACATCTGTGGAATGACTGGTGATGGTGTCAATGATGCACCTGCTTTGAAGAAGGCCGATATTGGGATTGCTGTTGCCGATGCTACTGATGCTGCTAGAAGTGCTTCTGATATTGTCTTGACAGAACCTGGATTGAGTGTTATTATCAGTGCTGTCTTAACCAGCAGAGCTATTTTCCAAAGAATGAAAAACTACACAGTTAGTCACTCCACTAATTTCATTAATATGTTGTCTATGTTTGAAATGAGCTCAAGTCTCATTATTGTTTTATGAATTGCAGATCTATGCAGTTTCTATCACCATCCGTATAGTGGTAAGTAGATGTGCTGTTTATGAAAACCCAAGTAATTCTTTACTACAAAAAATTCTGAATATCAACTAACTGGATTTCTCTTTTTTCTTCAATGCAGTTTGGTTTCATGTTTATTGCGCTGATTTGGAAATTTGACTTCTCTCCATTCATGGTTTTGATTATTGCCATTCTTAATGATGGTGAGACCTCTGATTAATAACTCTCAAAACTCATTTTTTAATTTACTTATTAATTCTGTGATGGATATTTGACACGATGATTCATATTATTAGGAACAATCATGACTATTTCAAAGGACAGAGTTAAGCCATCTCCCATGCCTGATAGCTGGAAACTCAGAGAAATATTTGCTACTGGAATCGCTCTTGGAGGCTACTTGGCATTGATGACTGTCATATTCTTCTGGGCAATGAAAGAAACTACTTTCTTCCCTGTAAGTACCCTTTATACTTTTATCACTGCCTATCTGACTTTGTTGCTTGAAGCTTTAAACTCATTTGACACTGTTTAATTATTTTTCTAGGACAAATTCGGAGTCAGTCACATTAGTCACAGTAATGATAAAATGATATCAGCTTTGTATCTTCAAGTCAGTATAGTGAGCCAGGCTTTAATCTTTGTGACCCGTTCTCGTAGCTGGTCCTTTGTTGAACGTCCTGGATATCTTTTGGTGATTGCATTCGTCATTGCTCAGCTGGTCAGTATATATTGCTCCATTAATCCACTCCACTTTCAGATTTCCAACATGGCTTAATACATGGCCTGTTTATTTTTAGGAAACTAAAGGTGAATTAACATTTTTGAGATTATGTCATGCAGGTTGCTACATTGATAGCAGTGTACGCAAACTGGAGCTTTGCAAGGGTTCAAGGAATTGGTTGGGGTTGGGCTGGAGTCATCTGGCTTTACAGTGTTGTTTTCTATATTCCACTTGACTTGATGAAGTTTGCTATCCGCTACATCTTAAGTGGCAAGGCTTGGACTAATATGCTAGAAAACAAGGTATGTTTGAACCTGTTGGTACATCTATTCATAAACAAATCTAAACATGAACTGGTTTGTTTACTCTTCAAAATTGTTTTTGAAACAAACTTGAAAACCCAGACAAAACCAAACGAGTCTCAATTTGAACTGGTTGTGTTATGTGCACCGGCTTATGTTTTCTGTTTACAAAATATCTGAAAGAAATTTGAAAAGCTGTGAACTAAATCAAACATGTCTCAACCTGAACTGGTTTTGTTAAATGAGCAGGTTTTGCTTTCTAGTCTCAAAAGATGTTTTTGAAAGAAATATAAAAACCATAAAAAAAAAATCAAATGGACATTTTAGAATGGTGAATTGTCCAAGGATGGAGATTTTTCTCATTGTTGTTGAAACTTGAAATGTATTTACAGACTGCCTTCACTACCAAGAAAGACTATGGAAAAGAGGAAAGGGAAGCTCAATGGGCTCATGCTCAGAGGACCCTCCATGGCCTTCAACCACCAGAAGCTTCTAACATTTTCAATGACAAAAACAGCTACAGAGAACTGTCTGAGATCGCCGAGCAGGCCAAGAGACGAGCCGAAGTTGCAAGGTAAGCAAGCACCCATACAAAAATAGGAATTCATTAGTTACAACAAAAACCACTACTTTATGAATAGACACATTCATGTCATGTTAGACACATTCTAGCACTTTTAAAAACAGTCTGTTCAACTTTGATCTGATCTTAAAATGAATAAATGAAATTTTTTATGGTATCACAATGGAAGAATGATGAGATTTTTTTAAGTTCTTCCACTTTTACTTGCAGGCTTCGTGAGCTACACACACTTAAGGGACATGTTGAGTCAGTGGTGAAGCTGAAAGGTTTGGACATTGACACAATCCAGCAACACTACACTGTGTGAGAAAAAAGCAGTGAACATTTTTATTATTAGCAGAAGGGCCACAAATCAATGTGTAATACCTTGAAACAAAAGACTTAGAGAAGGCCTAACTAGCTATTTACTGCCTTATAAGGGAGAGAAAATCTTGTGCTATAGCTCTCCCATTTTTTTTATTTGTTTTATTTTCCCTTTTTGTAATGAATTTCTGAGTTATGGCGAATAACAATATCTTTGCCTACTCTTTTTTATCCTTTTTATTATGCAAAGGGTAATTAAAGTAGCGTGAGTCAATGCTTGCTATCATTTCATGTAATTTTAGCATTGAGATTTTAAACCATTAGTATATAAATTTATAAAAGTTTTCCTAACTTCATTCAAACTTTGAAATCACTTTTTTCCCATTGTTCCGGATAAACCATGTGATCCTGAAAATGCAGCAGGGTCTGAACAATTTCTTTTCTTTTTTGATACAAAGGTCTGAACAATTTCTAAATGCTGTTGGATATTTCTTTTTACTGAAATGGCATATGAAGAATTGAAGATTTCTGCTTACAACCTATACTTGACAGAGTCTATCAAATGCTTAAATCTGATCAAAAAATTCTGATGGAACAAGCAGATAAATATCATTATCAATCGTTGAATCTTATAGCATGTAGTTCATCTAAAACAATGACCTTGTTCTTGCCACTTTTGGTATAACCGCCACCCATCAGTAATATTCCAAGTTGACTGATGTCATTTGATAAATAAGTGAATTAGTCTCCCAAGTAGTGAACACACACACACACACACACACACACATGTGCAATGACTCCAAATTGAGGTAAAAAAATGATCCTCGTGATTGAATGATTATTGCAATGTTCAAATGTTGCAAATTTAATTTTCTCTCTCCCTTAACTATCTTGTAAATCCCGCATGTTAGAGAGAGGTTTTCATTTGTAAGTTAATTTCCAATACGAATAATTCGAGTGACTATTTTGACGAGATCAACATAAATATTTTATAAATAAACTGCTTAACTAATTTTCTTAATCGCTATAAATTAGTTGTCTAGCCCCCAGCCACAATTAAGAACAATGGGACTATGGGAGTGTGTGAGAAATTACTTCATCCTGCTTTGAATGTAAGATATCCTAGTATTTACCAAATTTTTTTGTTGATATATGTGTATACTTAATTTTATTAGACTAAGGATGTTACTTAACATGAAATTCTTTTTAGGGAAATCAACATAAATCTTTTTTAAAACCAACTTAACTTATTTTCTTAGTCTTTATAAATTAGTTATTTTGCTCCCACATTTAAGAACAATGGGGTATGTTAGAAGGAATTACTTCATGTTGCAGTTTTGAAAGAAAGATAAAATTTACCAAATTTGATTATACTAAATATGTTACTTAATATGAAATTCTTTTTTGTAAAAGAAATACCCTAATTATCTTATTTAATTCATTTCCCTCCCTAATTTGATTATTGTTGATGATATATCAATAAGAAGTACTAATTTTAGAAAAATTGAAATTAAAAATGATTAGAAATATATACACACACAGGATCATGATTGTCATTGGTCTTATGGAAAGTGACATATTTTTAAGTTAGTTTGAAAATAAGTCAGATTGTGTAATGAAATTTATGTTTGGATTAACTATGAAAAAAGTGACTTATTTTTCATAATTTTGATTGTATATGTTTGGATTAGTTATGGTTGAAAGTATAAAATAAATTAGAATTTGTGAAATTCACATCATAAGCTACATTTTCAAATTAATTAGATTATTTTGTGCAAAATAAGTCCAACCAAACACATTCATTACCATGGCTTTAAGAATTTGGAGTTACTGAATAGTTGGTGATTTTATGTAAGGTAATATCAAAACCTCTTTTCCAACATATATTAATTAATAGGGTCCCACTGTGAGCAATAGTTGTTGAACTGAACACATCAAAGAGAATCAGTAAAGAAAGATTTCTAAGTTAGGGTTGAAAATTTCTGCCTAGTAAGTTTAGACTCAACATGTGACATCATTGAAGATTGATTTGTCCTCTCATCTTTGTTTCTTATTATTTCAATTTCAAATTTCAATGCCCATAACTCAAGCCTAAATAGGGCCTGCTTGACCTCAAAGTCTCATCAAATTATTTGGCCAAAATTATAAAGAAGTCTTGTCATATTATTGTCATAGAGCTCTATATCTGCATCCAATCAAAGACAGCTAGTGAAATATGTAGAAGGAAAATGACTCGTGTATATACAGTTTTATTAATTTAACGTTTTCTGAAAACAACTAGAAAATTGGTCATTTTATTTGCAATCAAGTTCTATCAATTTTCTATAGATAAGTTTCACCCCAATGCGATCAATCAATCTAAGATGTAGTATACATAGAAAATAACTAAAAAACATATAGAAATGCCTTTTAAATATGCATGCCACCTCTTTAACTTGCCTGGTTTATATTTTAGAAACTTGGGAAGAGAAATTAAAATTTATTTTAGTTCAATGGAGGGGTTCAATCCCTTTTCATCCCAAAGAGAATCAATTACTCCCACGGATCATAATTATAAAATCACTCTAACTTTTTTAGAGAAATTAAGAATGCAAAATTTATTGATCATTTTAAAATGTCAATAATTATCTTTTTTCGTCAAAACTAACTCATTTTACTGACAAACCAATCTATACTCTAACTAAAATGACATATGTTATAGTTTAATGATTTAATTTATTTGCTTCCTTAGCTAATTAGCTTCCATCTAAAAAAGTTAGGGGGTCTTATATTTATAAGCAAAGCTGCAGATGGAGTATATGAAATAAAAAAAGTACATAAAGTTGGGCATACCTAAAAAACAATACATAGTGTACCAAGGTAGACCATAAAAATGACAAAACTTTCTATGAAAAATTAAAATTGATCGCCAAATCAAAGCTATCAATAAGCTGAAGAGTTAAAGTATACTACAACTATTGTAATTGTCAGTTCTAAAAATGGCAGAATGAAAACCAATATTAATTTTTTTAACAAATTCAGCTTGATTGAACCTGAGTACTACAATTAAAAGAGAATTAAAATTTTGAAAAGAAATTTTGTGCAGACATAAATTATTTAATTAGTTAAATTAAACTACTTTCATTTTAATTTTTCTTATGTATATTTGTAAAATAAGCTAAGGATCATTGGTATATAAATTAGATGCGATGTGTTTTATTCTTTTTCATAACAAACAGGATAAGATTGGTAGGAAAGGTTGAAAGGGTATATATTGTAGGGGACAAACATCTAAACATACTTGTTTTATAGCAAAAATGGTTGTCAAATCTGCAGTTAAAGTGAATAGTAGAGATGAATTCTTTTTAAGCGTGATGTTACAAGCTTGAACCCTCAATTGATACACAAGCGATTAACAAAATGAGACCGCAAGATAACATATGTATGTATGTTGCTTACATTCTATCGCACACATAAGTTCGTACTTCTTGTCAAAAGATTCCATTTTTCCCCTAAAACGCATTCCATTGAGTGTTCTAATATTCTTAACGGTCAAAAATATATGACATATTTAACAATTTAATCAAATTAATGATATTAGTAACATTAGTTAGTATATAATGTGTTTTTTCTAAAATATTTTAATCAAATTCTCTTATTTAATCTTCATTATCTCTTTATTTCATTATTATTAGAAGCGTATCAATATGAGTGATTTTAAAAAATGACAATTAGAATTAGTTCATAAATTTATAACCATTGCTAACTTCCAAGAATATCCCAAATAGATCATATATATTTAGAATGAGAGGGATTACTATATTGTAAAGTCAAGTAGAACACTCAAGTTAGTTTCTCCAACCAATCTCAATTGCATAATTGCATAAAGGCATATTCTTGGACAAGAATGTCCTAAAAATACACACACATACTTTTGATGATTTCAAAACTTTAAATGCTCCTAAAATAATCAACCAAATAAACCTAACTTTTTTTGAACTGAACCTATGACCTTAACTTAGTGACGTTAGAACTCTAATAAATGAGAAGTTACAAGTATAATCATGCTTAAATGATTAGGATGTGTTAATTTCTGTCCATCTTTATTAAAATGAAAAGAAACCACATTTTTTGATGGGCAAAGACGTTTATTCCACACAACTTGTACAACTTTCATCAACACTGAAAGTAATGGATGCACAAGGGGGGGTGAATTGTGCTACAATTTTAAAAGCTCAAATAAAAACAACACACGAGTTTATACTGGTTCGGTCTTCCTGACCTACGTCCAGTTCTCAACCACCCAGGCCGAGTTCCACTATCCCCAGGTTTTACAACGGGTGCACCTGGAACCTTTACAACCGCAAGTTTTAGACGGGATCACTTGCAACCTTACAACCACAAGTTTTACTCAAGGCTCACTTGCAACCTTTCTAACTAGCTCCCCCTTACAACCAGCAAGGGTTCAACCTTTACAAATAAAGGATTTTCTAACTAAGTTCTCTTCAAGAACAGATAATATTACACACTTAAGTACAATGAATGCTCTTAATACAAGAAGAGACTTAACCACAAAGAGTACAAGATAAGTAGATGAAAAGATCACTCAATGAGTTAAATGCTCTTTCTCTTTTCTGGGCAGCTTTGAATGCTTGAAGGATTTTTCGTTTTCTCTCTCTAGCTTTCTTCAAGATGTCAAAGATAATAGATAGCTTCATAAATGAAGTTGAGCTCCCTTTATATAGTCTTCAAACATTCTCACTCTTGGTAGGTGGGTTAGCCGTTTGAATATGGCTGTTTTTCCCATGTTACCGTTTGCCCAATTAATGCTCATCAATGCTTAGCAGGGTTGACTTGCTTTATCTCTGAAAAGTAGTTGTGACAACTCTGCTCTGCCAAAAGCATTCTGACACTGCATCTCTGAACGTTCTGACATTCTGATTGCTTGCGGAAGCAGGTTCACATCCGGAAGCAACTCTACTTAGTGTACTGCACTTTGAACGTTAGTCTAACAATATAATCACATAGTCATATGCAGTGGGAGTTCATTTAGTCTAAGTGGCCTTTCTTGCATCCGGAAGCACTTCCACATCCGGAAGCATTACTACTGGATGAAGGGTTATGTGTACTTTTACTCACTCTCGCTCAGTGTCCTTCAATCCAACAGCCAGCGCTAGTCACTAAGCAATCGGAAGCAATTCTACTAGACGTAGCTCATGTTCACTGACGCTTAGTGTTCTTCAATCCAACAGCCAGCGCTAGTCACTAAGCAATCAGAAGCAATTCCACTAGACGTGGCTCATGTTCACTGACACTTAGTGTTACCCATTCCAACAGTCAGCGCTAGTCACTAAGCTATCGGAAGCAATTCCACTTCCGGTTGAATCCTAGCTTAGTCTTAAGGTTTTGTATATTTAGTGCTTCTTGGACTAAGTTATTTCCTTAGTTAATTACTTGCTGTCGCTGGGGGATGAGAAATTCATCCGCGAGCGCTAGTTCTAGTTTATCCGGAAGCAAATCCACATCCGGTTGTACTCTTACTTGAGGTTCTATATTAACCTGATTTTGTCTAAGTGTCTAAGTTCTTTCATATTTTAGTCTTCATCAAAACTTAAGATTCTAACATTCTCCCCCTTTTTGATGATGACAAACTAAATTTACAGATTAAAGTTATACGAAAGAATAAAAGAGTAACAATTAGAGCAAGCACAAATAACTTAGACAATTATTATTGATAATCAAAAGATTACAAGTTAGAGTTACAAAAGCAGATAAAATTCACAAGTAATCTATACTATGCAAAATGAACTATGCATGAAAAAGAGAAAAATTTTCTAAGGTAAAAGGGTGAAGTAGGAGGTTTAAAGTTGATGTCTCTTTTTCCTCTCCCTCTCCTTCTGTCTCTCCTCATTCTCTCTTTGGAGCTGGGCTAGATGGACATCCTTCACATTCTGGTCAATCTGAGCAATAATTCTCTGAAGCTCTTGCTCTTCCCTTTCCCTTCTGAGTCTCTCAGACTTAACAGACTCCTCGAAGGCTCTCTTCAAGTTTTCAACTTCCTCATAGCCTGGGAACCCTGTTGCATCTGAGAAAGGAGTGACCTCGCCATTTGGATAGTGGACAGCCCTGATCTTTACATTCCATACTGGGAAGTTGGGGTCCTCCTCAACTTCCTGGGCTTTCCTCTTCCCTTGTTTATCGTTTGGGTAGGCTTGGCTGCTGCTCACTCAGCGTCCAGGCAAGCCATCTGACCAAAAGAGATTCTGTCTGTGTACCCATACTTCTCAAACTCTTCAGGAGTCATGTCTTCTATCTCCAACTTGACTTCCTTCAAAATTGGAATGGCTTGTACTGATGGGATCTCTTGCTCAGCTTGGACAGATGTAGTCTCTTGCTCAGGTTGGTCTGATGGAGTCTCTTCCTCACTCTCAGCAGATTCAGTGGAGGTAGCACCCTTGTTGGCACGCTTTCTAGCAACTGCCTTCTTTCTTGATTCACTGAATTTAACTGCTGGCTCAGATGGAGGAGGAGGGGCAGATGTTTGCTCAGAAGCAGGAGTGTCAGACGTTTGCTCAGAGGATGAGAGGATTGGCTTAGCTATCACAATGGGGGGGTGGTTGACCTTTTTCAGCCCGTACTTCATCATTATCTCCTCAACAAAATTCTTGCTTTGCTCAGTAGATGGAGATTCTGAAGATGAAGAGGTTGGTTGTGGAATTTCTTCACTTTGCTCAACTACCACCATGTCCCACTTGGACCTTTGCTCATCCGACCTCTGCTGTTGCATAAACCGGATGGCTTCCCCTCTAATTAGGCTCTCAGCGCCGCCCAGTCTCTGAGACTCCATGGCTCGGCGGAGGGCAGCCGTGATGTCTTCATCTAGCCAGAGGGATGACTGAGTCAGAACATCCCTTGTGTCCATGGTCTGGTGGAGTGCGATAGCAGCATCTCTCCCCCTTTTGGCATCATCAACAAGGGCGAGGGCCAGGGAGGATGGACTAGGTGAAGAGGAGGGTGAAGGTTCAGGGCCAAATCTTCGAGGTGGTGATGGTGTGGATGAAGAGGATGTGAGTGAGGTTTGTTCTGGTGATTTAGGAGGTTTGGGTAGGAGGGCTGTGTTTCTTTCCCAGAAGGAGGGGTGGGTAAAGAGGCCATCAAAATGGTAGGTGGAGTAGTAGACATCAGGTTGTCTAACTTTCCACCGAATGGGGGATTGGTCTCGGAGGTAGTAGGTCTGATTTGGATGATTAGGAGAGGTGAAAACAATGTTTTGGGCTGTGGTAGGTTGAGGTGTGGTAGGATTAGGATTGGAAGGCCCGGTGGAAGTGTTGGATGGTGAGCGATTGGGGGAGCTATGTGGAGATGAAGAGTTATTGGGGTGAAGGGGTGATTGGCGAGAAGATTGTTGGGGTGAGTCTTGTGTGGAGGTTTGAGGTGATGATTGATGGTCATTGTTGGGTGAGTCTTGGGGTTGGTGGTCATGATTGGGTGAAGGCTGGGGTTGTTGGTCGTTGTTTGGTGATGTGTGTGGTTGTTGGTCATTTTGTGGAGATGGTTGTGGTTGTTGAGTGTTTGGTGGAGGAGGAGGAGGTGGGTTTTGAGGAGGGGGTGGTGGTAAGTTACCTTGTTGGGGTTGAGGGATCTGAAGGTGTTGGAGGATAAGATCTAACTTGGCATCCACTCTGGCAAGTTGAGTCTCAACCTGACCCACTCTATCCTCGAGCCTCTGGATTCTTTCCCCCTGCTGTTGGAAACCAGCGTCGCTCTCATTACGGAGGGGAGCCACCAAAGAATCAGTCAGCCTAAAGAGGATCTCCTCCTTTACATCTGCAGCAAAGGCCTTGATTGTTGCTGGCACCTTCGCGAACCGGCTGGGACCAGGCTGAGAGTCGACTTCTTGATCCCCAGCACCTGACATAGAGGGGGCTGAGGTATGAGAGGCACTGCCTGCCTGAGACCCTGAGCGAGTGGGCTTGGCCTTCTTAATATACTTGATGCCCATCTTGCTGATATTAGTGGCACCCACAGGAGCACACTTGACATTCTCTTCCTCCACATCAGATGTAGCCTTGATCAGATTCTTCTCAAGGAGGAAGGCAAGGATGGTGGGGTAGAGAAGAAAACCAGTCTTATTATTCATCATTCATCTATGCAGTTCAAGACTGATCAACTGCCCGGGGTTGATTGACTGCTGGGTGAGAAGTCTGGGGAACCACGGGTTGTCTAGCAGAGTGAACTCGTTGAAGTTACCCCCCTTGTGTGTCATCATGCGGGAGTAAACATAGTACAAGAGTCTGTTGGAATCAGACATCTTGGACACCTTCTTCCCTTGGGTGTCATAAATCTTCGCGAGTTCCTCCTTACTGTATTTGAGTGACTCAGAGTATAGCCACTCATTCATTCCCTCATCTGTAATTCCCATCAGATCATTGATATCCCTCCAGGTGAAACTGAAGGTTCTCCCCCTGACAGTGGCAGTAAAGGTGAGTCTGCAGATCTGCTCTTTCCCATCCACTTACTTATGCTTCACCTTCCCAGTGAGAGACTCGCAGAAAACCCGCAGGACGTTGATGTTGTAGTCCTGGTTGATCCCCAGCCAGGGCATGTATCTTTCCAGAAAGGGCCTTAGATGTGGAAACCCTAGTTCATCGATCTTGACCAGATCTAAGAACAAGTCATTGTTGAAGTAGGGCTTGATGGTTTCAAACTTGGAAGAAACAGCCTCCAAAGGCCCATCTCTATAGACCAAAGGATCATCCTCCTCAACTCTCTGTCTCTTGGAAGAGGGCTCCTCGCTGAATTGAACCTTCTTCTTTCCTTTCCTCTTGGTCTGTTCTTGTTGTTGCTCAGTCTGCCCAGGCTGTTCTTGGACTCGCCCAGAACGTCCAGCCTGTTCCTGGACTTACTCATCCCGCCCTTGTGTCTGCCCAGAATGTTCTTGGCGTTCATGTTGTTCTTCATGGTGTTCATGGGATTTCCCAGATTTCCCAGAGTGCGAATGCCCAGATTTCCCAGTTTTGGACTTCGATTTCTTAGATGAAGTGGCTTTCTTTGTGTTTGGGTTGGATTCATGTGAGCCGGCCATTTTTGTGTGGGTTTAGAGTTTATGGAAGATGAAATGCGAAGAAGAAGATGAAGAATATGAAGAGAGTATGAATGTATGTAGAGAGTTTGTTGGTAAGAAATTTGTGCAAGTAAAAAGTGAAAATGAAAGTGACTTCCTATTTATATGCAAGGTTACAGAGGGTAAAATGGGCAACTCTTCAGATGAAAGCATACGTTCATACATTGGGTAACGTAAACATTTAATTGGAACGGCGCACTTTTTGACATGTGTCGCTTCATCTTATCAGAGAAGGCACAACTTTTCATGGAGGAAGATGAAACGTTTCTGAAGTGACGTGTTCCTTGGTTTAGGCACTGGCGCTCTGTTAGTTCAACATTCAGTGCCAGCGAGTGATCATCCGGAAGTGGTTTTGCTTCCGGTTGTACTTGCTTAAGATTTAACATTGTGGACCTGCAAAAACAAGTATTGGCACTCCGATGCCTAAGTTAGTATTGTTGAAGGTTTTAATCAAATAAGCATATGATTATTTAAAGAGTTAAACTTCATTTGGGTTTACCATTCCCAAATCACCTCTTATGAAAGTAAATTGATCAACCCCCAGAGGCTTGGTGAAGATATATTAGCAAGCTGTTGCTGAGTGGGGACAAATTCCACTTTGACATCCTTCTTCTGAACATGGTCTCTGATGAAGTGATGTCTGACATCAATGTGCTTTGTCCTTGTGTGCTGAACCGGATTCTTGGCGAGGCTAATAGTGCTTGTATTATCACAGAGGATGGGTGCCTCAGGGAACTCCAAGTCAAGGTCTCTCAGTTGGTTCTTCAGCCACAGCACTTGGGCACAACAACTTGCGGCAGCGATGTATTCTGCCTCAGTGGAGGATAATGACACGCAAGTTTGCTTCTTGCTAGCCCAAGATACTAGACAACCACCAAGGAAGGCGCATTGTCCACTGGTGCTCTTCCTATCTGTTTTATAACCTGCATGGTCAGAGTCAGAGTAAGCCCACAAGAACTCTTGGTTACCTCTGGGATACCAAAGACCAAGCTCTTGTGTTCCCTCAAGGTATCTAAGAATACGTTTAACACATGTTAAATGTGACTCCTTGGGGTTGGCTTGAAACCTAGCACACATGCCTACACTAAATTGAATGTCAGGCCTGCTTGCCGTTAAGCATAGTAGGGAACCTATCATTCCCCTGTACATGGGCAGGCTGACAGATTTACCCTTTGCGTCAGCATCGAGTGCGGCCGTGGTACTCATGGGAGTGTCATACTCCTTGCACTCATCCATCCCAAACTTCTTGAGTAGCTCTCTGCAGTACTTAGCTTGGGAGATGAAGATTCCATTCTTCTTTTGCTTAATTTGCAGGCCTAGGAAGAACGTTAGTTCTCCCATCATTGACATTTCAAACTCACCCTGCATAGTCTTAGAGAATTCTTCACAAAGCTTTTCATTAGTTGCCCCAAAAATAATATCATCAACATAAATTTGGACAATTAACATATTTCTATCATTGTGAAGAATAAACAGTGTACTATCTAATTTGCCTCTTGAGAAACCCTTGCCCAGCAAAAAGCTGCTGAGTCTCTCATACCAAGCTCGAGGAGCTTGTTTCAGGCCATACAAAGCTTTCTTTAGCCTGTACACATGTTTAGGACGCTTGTGGTCCTCAAAGCCAGGAGGTTGTTCTACATAAACCTCTTCTTTGATGTAACCATTAAGAAATGCACTCTTTACATCCATTTGATATAATCTAAAGCCTTTCATGGATGCAAAGGCTAGAAGAATCCTTATTGCTTCGGGTCTAGCGACTGGAGCAAAAGTTTCTTCATAGTCTATGCCTTCTTCTTGATTATATCCTTTGGCTACTAATCTGGCTTTGTTCCTCGTAATTTGACCTATCTCATCCAGTTTGTTCTTGAAGACCCATTTGGTCCCAACTATGGATTGATGAGACGGCCTTGGGACTAGTTCCCAAACTTGGCTTCTTTCAAATTGATTTAGCTCTTCCTGCATGGCAATAATCCAGTCGCAGTCCTCAAGAGCTTGTTCAACTGAAGTTGGTTCGATTTGAGATAAAAATGCTCCAAACTCAACTTCATTTTGAACTTGCCTTCTGGTTCTGACCCCAGAAGAAACATCACCAAGCACTTGATCAAGAGGATGATCCCTGTGATGTCTCCTAGCTGTTGGCAACTGTGCCTCATCAGGCACTGTCTGCTCTCTAGGTTCATCACTGGGTTCATCTTCTTCTTTGGAATTGCTTGCTGGTGTTTCTTTTGGTGGTGAAGAAGATGATGGTGGTTTTGGAAGATTAAGTATTTCATCATCTTCTGTGGATTGTCCCCATGTAGGAGTTTCATCAAATACAACATGCATTGATTCTTCTACAATTCTAGTTCTCATGTTGTATATTCTATATGCTTTACTCCTAAGGGAATAGCCTATGAATATGCCTACATCAGCTTTTGGATCAAACTTACCCAGATTTACCTTTCCATTGTTATGTACATAACATTTTGATCCAAAGATTCTGAGGTGGCTGATGTTGGGCTTCCTCCCTTTGTACAGCTCATATGGAGTTTTGTCCAAGCCCTTGCGAACATAGGCTCTGTTAGAGATGTAGCAAGCAGTGCTCATAGCGTCCGCCCAGAACACTTGAGAAACCTCTTTCTCGTTGAGCATGCTTCTGGCCATCTCAGTCAGAACCCTGTTCTTCCTCTCGACCACTCCGTTTTGCTGAGGAGTTCTGGGAGCTGAGAAGTTGTGTTCAATACCGTTCTGCTCACATAGCTCAGAGAAGCTATGGTTCTCAAATTCTCCTTCACTAGTACAAAAAAGACTTTTTAAACCTCATGAAAAAGGCTTTTTAAACCACATTTAAAAGTGGTTTAGAAAAAGGGGTTTAGAAATTATGACTTTTTTAAACCACATAAAAAAGTGGTTTGAAAAACATACTTTTTAGACTACTTTTGTAAAAATGTGGTTTTAAAAAATATTTTTTAAGACCTCTTCTTATGTAAATATAGTCTAAAAACATATACTATTGCATGTCGATTGATAACCAATGGAAAGAAAACTAACAAATCATAATAACATAATACATTCGGAAAATTCAAAGCATTCTAGTTACAATTTGAAAACTATGCTTTCCAACAATGTAAATTTAAAAGTCTACATGAGTCTAACAATAAAGTGTATAAAGAGAAATTCATGAGCTCATCTCTTTGTACAAAGCTGATGTTATATGAAACAAGAGGAATATTTAAGCCAAGTGTGCAAACATGTACTGAATAGGCCACCTATGCGCAAGTGCTTCACTCCACGTGTAACCTAATGAATAAACAAATGAAGCCATCAAACTTCACAAAGCAAAGACAAGCTCACATCTTTTGACATTAAATCTAAAGCCACCAAATCACCACAAAGTCAACTGTTAATTAAAACACCAAGCCAAGTCATTAACTTAAAAAAAACAAAGCACAAACGAAGAAAACAAACTATAAAGGGGCCTAATTCATCAACAATGGAGAGCCAAAGGAGACTTGGGAAATAGCAATGGAGAGCAATAAATTGTTGGACAGATGATAGTAGACAAATCAAGGGAGGAAAAAAAATTGCACAGATCCACAGGAATTGTTCCCCTCATGATTTTAAAGGGCAAGCATCATTAGGGGCTGCCAGTGCCAATGGGCCAATAATATACTACCATGTACTGTTTTATCTGCATAATAAGTTTTCAGATTTCATCTCTAGATCATCAATCATCTTATCAATCAACGATGCAAATTGGAAATATCAAAATTATTAAAGTAAAAGCCATCTATATAATGAACATGGAAACTTGCTGAGCTAGACACTCCCTTTTTTTCCGAAAAACCGGAGCAAGATTTTTACAGACAAGCAGCAATAGTGATGGTGACAAACACCTTATGGTTTTTACCAGTTCCATCTATTAACGAGCCACAAGTTGATCCACTAAGGCTATGAATGGTAAAAATGCGTCTCACCAAAAGTTGGACCCGAAAATTACATACATGCAAATTAGCAGCTGCTTTTCAGACATATTGAAGCAAATTAATTATTTAGAAGGTGGCAAAAACAAGCCTCAATGGCTCATTCTAAAGTTCTGTGCAGTAGTGATGCTTCTGCAAAACAAAATATTGATCTGATACTCACTTCTATTGATAATTTATACTCTATAATGTTTCTATTAAATGATGGTTAAACTTGTTCAAATACACCATTAATCACATCCTATGGAATCATTTGGGCAAGAACTATAATTTATACTCTATAATTTATACTGTGCAGTAGTGAAGCTTCATGGTCTGTCCTTATGGCTATGATTTTGAGGTCTCTCTCATTCTGCACTTTCTTAGCCAGGACAACAAACGCATCAAAAGCATCTTGCTTAGAGGCAAGAAACATAGTCCAAGTGAACCTAGAATAGTCATCCACCACCACTAGAGCATACAAGTTTCCACCCAAGTTCTTCACTCTTGCTGGCCCTACCAAATCCATATGGATTAGTTCCAAGGGCCTGCTGGTGGAGACTCTCTTCTTGATTTTAAACGAGGACTTTGTTTGCTTCCCTCGTTGGCAAGACTCACAAATAAAATCATGCTTTACCTTAAAGGATGGAATACCTATAGCTAGCTCCTTTTTAATTAGCATGTCAAGTTGATTAAAGTTAACGTGTGCTAGCCTCTTATGCCAAAGCCAACTGTTCTCATCACTAGATATGAAACATTTTTCTTCTAGTTGTTGACACAAGTCTAGAGTATATAGGTTCCCATTTCTATTTGCCTTAAGTTTGCATTTTAAGTTGGCCTTATCTAAATTCAGATCCTGCTTATCACTATTATGCACTCATGTGAATCCAAGATTACCCAATTTCCTTTGTCAGTGCTCTGGCTCACGCTCAGCAGGTTGTGACAGAGACCGTCCACCAGATAAACGTCTTTCACTGGTCCAACTTCTCCAACTCCAGTGATCTTTCCACTTTGATTTCCTCCAAAGGTAACTGTGGCTCCGTCTTTGATCACCAGAGATTTGAATTTGTCTCTGTCTCCAGTCATATGTCTCGAGCATCCGCTGTCAATGTACCATTTCCTATTCTTGGATGCTTTGAGACACACCTGAAAGAATCAAGTAAGCTTAGGTACCCAACCTTTCTTGGGTCCTCTGTCATTAGTTTTCAGTGCCCTTGGTCTAGTGTTAGCTTTGACCTTGGGCTTATGATCATTCTGTGCCTCTGGCCTAGTGTTGGCTCTGGGCTCTTGGGTTTTCCCTGTGAATTGTTTCCAGGCTCGGGATCCCTGCCCTCCCTTAGTTTCTTTTCTTGGGAAAGGATCCTTTGCAGCCTTGGTTCCTTTTGGAACCCATTTATAAGAGCTATTTGCCCCATGCTTCTTTGCATTACAGGTGGGCGTGGAGTGTCCTTTCTTGTTACAATAATTACAGAAGCTAAAAGGTGTGGAGCTGAGACTAGTGGCTTTGTGGAAGAATTTTAAGTAGGGCTTCACTTTTGGTTCCACCCACTTTTTCCCTCTAGGAGTATATCCTAAGCCAGTCCTGTCCCTATATGCCCTTTGATTCATTAAAATGATATTTAGCATTTCTGATCCATTTGTAAACTTCTGCAGGGCATTTTGCAGCTTGTCTTTTTCAGCTGAGATTTTGCTGCAACTTGGACAGCTCTCAAGTGTTGAAGCATTAGGTTCTGCTTGTGGAGAACCCTTGCCATCCGCTACCGGAAGTTTTCTGGCTTCCGCTAGCTCTTCACTTAGTGAGTCCACCTTGGACTCAAGTGATTCCTTTTTCATTTTTAACACCTTATAGGCTTTACATAATCGAGAGAATTCTTCATGAACCTCATTGTAAGCCTCTTGTAGTTCAGAGAAAGTTACCTCATTGTCCTCGTGGGTGAGATCAAAATCTGAAGATGCTTCCTCATCATCTTCTCTGGCCACCAGGCAGAGGTTGGCAACTTCTTCCTCATCACTTCCTTCGTCATCTGAGCTGTTCACCCAGATCGAGGATACGAAGGCCTTTCTTTTATCTTTCCCTTTTGACCTCTGCAGGCTTGGACACTCAGCCTTGAAGTGGCCAGGCTTTTTACATTCAAAGCACACGAGGCCTTTTCTTTCTTGTATCCCTTCCTCTGACTGGAATCACCTTTCTGAAAGCCTCCTTTCTTCTTGAAGAACTTTCTGAATTTCCTCACCATCATAGCCATCTCCTCATCGTCCAATTCCTCCTCATCATCATCATCAATCTCCTTGCTGGGAGCAACAAGGGAAAGATTCTTGGTTTTGGATGAGGGTTGAGGAGCTCTCTGAGCCAGCAGGGTAGGTTCATATTCAGCAAGAGAGCCAAATAGTGCAGTGATGGAGCTGGTTGATTCTCCTTGGACTTCCAGCAAGATGGTTACTTTGGTGATCCAATCACCTTTCAAGACCTTTAAGATCTTGCTAACTTGCTCTCTTTCAGGAATGTCCTTACCCAGGGAGGCCAGGTTATTGATAAGGTGAGTGAACCTGAGCTTCAGCTCTCTGATTGGCTCAGTTGGACTAATCATGGCGAATTTGTGGAATTCTTCCACCAGCATCTCAACTCGTCTCGCCTTCACTCCCCTGGTTCCAGAGTGAGCAGCCTCGAGAGCCTCCCACATATCCTTAGCATTTTTGTGGTGGCTGATCCTGTGAAACTCTTTAGGGCTGAGAGCACACTGAATGTAGTGCATGGCCCTGTAGTTTAGTTGGACTAGAGCATAGTCCTCATTGGTGTACCTGGATCGCTGCTTGGTGAAACCATCCTCATCCAGTGGAGTGTGATCCCCACGTTCAATTACATCCCAGAGTCTGATGTCGCTGGACTTGATGTAAGTCTCCATTCGAAACTTCCAGAATGGATAGTTATACCCATCAAAGCCTGGGGGCTTGTTGGGTTGAATAGAGACATCTGGCAGGGAGTAATCTGTATCCATTACTGGATCTTTGCTTTCTGGATTCGTTGGAATCGAGTGAGAAAGACCCGCTCTGATACCAAATGAAAGTAATGGATGCACAAGAGGGGGGGGTGAATTGTGCTACAATTTTAAAAGCTCAAATAAAAACAACACACGAGTTTATACTGGTTCGGTCTTCCTGACCTACGTCCAGTTCTCAACCATAAATATCGAGTTCCACTATCCCCAGGTTTTACAACGGGTGCACCTGGAACCTTTACAACCGCAAGTTTTAGACGGGATCACTTGCAAACTTACAACCACAAGTTTTACTCAAGGCTCACTTGCAACCTTTCTAACTAGCTCCCCCTTACAACCAGCAAGGGTTCAACCTTTACAAATAAAGGATTTTCTAACTAAGTTTTCTTCAAGAACAGATAATGTTACACACTTAAGTACAATGAATGCTTTTAATACAAGAAGAGACTTAACCACAAAGAGTACAAGATAAGTAGATGAAAAGATCACTCAATGAGTTAAATGCTCTTTCTCTTTTCTGGGCAGCTTTGAATGCTTGAAGGATTTTTCGTTTTCTCTCTCTACCTTTCTTCAAGATGTCAAAGATAATAGATAGCTTCATAAATGAAGTTGAGCTCCCTTTATATAGTCTTCAAACATTCTCACTCTTGGTAGGTGGGTTAGCCGTTTGAATATGGCTGTTTTTCCCATGTTACCGTTTGCCCAATTAATGCTCATCAATGCTTAGCAGGGTTGACTTGTTTTATCTCTGAAAAGTAGTTCTGACAACTCTGCTCTGCCAAAAGCATTCTGACACTGCATCTCTGAACGTTCTGACATTCTGATTGCTTGCGGAAGCAGGTTCACATCCGGAAGTAACTCTACTTAGTGTACTGCACTTTGAACGTTAGTCTAACAATATAATCACATAGTCATATGCAGTGGGAGTTCATTTAGTCTAAGTGGCCTTTCTTGCATCCGGAAGCACTTCCACATCCGGAAGCACTACTACTGGATGAAGGGTTATGTGTACTTTTACTCACTCTCGCTCAGTGTCCTTCAATCCAACAGCCAGCGCTAGTCACTAAGCAATCGGAAGCAATTCTACTAGACGTGGCTCATGTTCACTGACACTTAGTGTTACCCATTCCAACAGTCAGCGCTAATCACTAAGCTATCGGAAGCAATTCCACTTCCGGTTGAATCCTAGCTTAGTCTTAAGGTTTTGTATATTTAGTGCTTCTTGGACTAAGTTATTTCCTTAGTTAATTACTTGTTGTCGCTGGGGATGAGAAATTCATCCGCGAGCGCTAGTCCTAGTTTATCCGGAAGCAAATCCACATCCGGTTGTACTCTTACTTGAGGTTCTATATTAACCTGATTTTGTCTAAGTGTCTAAGTTCTTTCATATTTTAGTCTTCATCAAAACTTAAGATTCTAACAAACAAAACATAATATTATTACAAACAATCCATGTTAGACTTATCCGTATTGATATTCCTTTTTTTCTAATTAACTAATAATATTCCCTCCGGTCCTTATTATAAATCACTAAATACCTACAACTTTTGGTCATTAACCGCTGCATTAAATGTTTTTTCCCACTTTACCCATATTATTAATGGAGATTCAAAATTGAAAATGTGAACATCATTTTAATGAAGGGTGAAGTTCCAAAAAATAGAAAATTTAACATGAATTTAAGACCTAGCCCGATTCCAACAGTTCCTCATAAGCTTTTAAAATTACTGGATGGGTCACCCAAACAACCTCGAACCTGAATACTCTTGGTGAGGAAAAAAACAGCCTCGAATTTAAATTAGGGTTTTCGCAGTGTTGGATTGATTGATTGGCTGGCTGCTATGGCGGTTTGTGATTCTTCTTCTTGCAGGGTTGGAAATAATGTGTAATGATGTGAGCTCCAACTTAGGTATTTATATAGATATTATTTGGGGAAATTAAACTATCTGACATAAATGAGGAAATAAATCTTTAGTTTTGTATCTTTACTTTATAAAAAAAACAGAGAGAGAAAATAAATAAATTAATAAAGGAGGCTTTTTTTTGCTGAAGTTATTTTAGGGAGCTAACCCACATTTGTTGAAGTAAAAAAAAAACAATTCAAATAGAAACAGTTTCCATTTTCTGAATTCTTTTTATCATTAAGTTTTATTTTGTCTTCGATTTTGTTTTGAAATTCTCAAATTCATGCATCAATATTATCAATACTCTTATATTAAGGACCAAAGGGGTGAAAAATGGGGTAGTTGGTGACTTAAAATAAGGACCGGAAGGAATACTTACTTTATCGTCCATAATTTTAGGTGTGTGTATATACACTCTCTCCTGCCCGTAATATGAGCACAGTCGCCAAAAAACGCTTATTAAGAAAACATGTAAAAGTTAGTTGGGTGTCTGAAGTTAATGTTTTTTTCTAATGTTGCCCATATTTATTACGACACTCTTAAGAGAGAGAAACACATAAGTATTAATAAATATGAAAGATAGTTAAGGTAAAGCAGGAAAAATGCATAAAATGAGGAGAAATGTGAGATGAACTCTTATATTTTAGACCAGGACCATTCAAAATTTGGACTCTTAAATTACGGACTGAAGGGAGTATATATATATATACTTCATCTAATTCTAATAATTCTAATTAGATCTTACAATTATGTCACTAATTTAATTTCTTTTACCCAGTGGTCCATGATGGTTACTTGAAGGACAAAATAGGGCTATTACCCAATAATATCCATGCTTCAATAATTTATTTACCAAACAAATAATTATTGAATTAAAAAAACAAATAGTTATTAGCATCAACATGGGCATAAACTTTGACCAATATTCTTGTTTACGATTTATATATTCACAAAAACAAATTAAAGAAGTCTTTATAAACTTGGTTAACTCAGTAATTCCACAGGTTGACCGAGTTGAACCATATTACTATTACCTCGTGAATCAGTTTTAGTGGATGGATATTTGGGTTCTAAACCAGATCAATCAATTTGATTTGAGTTTGAATACTATAAATAGAAAGAGTTAAGTGATAGATACTCCTCTAGCCTAATTATAATAAGAATTATTTAATTTTTTTATGAAAATTAAGGGAACAAATTAAATAACATGTAATTATATTATAATTTAATTTATAATTAGTTTTAAAAAATATCTAACTTTCGCCAATAATTTTTTATAAAAGTCCAAGGATCTCATTCACACACACACACACATATATATATATATATAAGGGATGGCATTCATATATAAAAAGTCCAAGAATCTCATTCATATATTATGAAATACTCCGTACAAGGGATGGCATAATCATTGGGCGCATGAAAATTAGGGGCATGTGGGATGTCACTATCTGCCTATCTGGTATTAGTAATGAGTAATCACTAATAAAATAAAGAGTTATCATTGTCAATATACTATGAAGATGGCCCGCATCCAAATAAACTGTCCGTACGGACGTCTTTATGATCCGAAATTGGAGGCCGTGCCTAATGTCCCCTCCCTTTTATTTCATCGCTCTCAATTATTCTCACAGAAAATATTTTATTTATTCTTTACATTCTAATTTCATACAATTCCGTCCATGTATTTTTTGGTTGAAAGTCATAAAATTTGATTTATTTTTTCTGAGAATTTTTAAAAATGAATCTCTATTAAATCTTATGCTATGAAAATGAATTTTCGGATTTAAATTTCACGACATAAGTAATAATATTATAAATTTAACGACAACTTTTTGACTTTCAATTCAATTAAAATAATAAATAAGAAACTTACTGAATTAATAAGTACACTACAATTGGACTGATTGAACTAAAATTAATTCTTACGTTAAAAAATTATATATTTTTAAACTAAAATTAACACTTTTTTAAAAAAATCATGAAATTAAATAAGAGACATTATTATAGGTTCAAACTTCAAACTAAAACGAGTTAGAATTACATCTCGTGCAATACAATCAATGCATCTAATGCACTATTTTCTGACTGACATGTACTCCCTCTGTTTCTAAATATAAGAGTAAGTTGACTTTTTTGGAGAATCCTAAGAAAACTAAATAAGATAATTAAAAATTGATTTTCCCAAATTTTTTCACTAAACTATTTTATTTGACTTATAAACTACATATGATCTAATAATATATAAAATATGTTATGATTAAATTGTTCATTTTACTTTCTTAGCATTCTCCAAAAAAGTCAACTTACTCTTATATATTTAGGAACGGAGGTAATATTTTTCAATTTTTTTTAAAATTATAACACTATCATTTCTCATTTTGTTCACGTGCTCCTCTGGTCTCCTACCTCTCCTCTCCTTCTTTCAACTTTCAACATCGTCATTTTCTTCTTGTTCTCACTCATTTCTTCTCTTCCTCACAATATCAACCTCCTTTCTCCCTGTGACATGCCCTATGTCTTCTCCATCCCTAACATCATCTCAACTTTTTCTTAGAGCAACGACACCACCGCTGACAAAAATGCCGCTACCGACTCCACAGTCGACTGTTACTCTATTATCGATCCAAATACAACTTTGGGGAAACATTATGTCTATAGATGTAATTATGTATAATGTAATTGAAAAGATAAAACAAAAGCACCTTTTTTATCCATCGAAAGCCACAACCAGACAATCAAACCAGATTTTATCTTTGTGAGACTAAAGAACAACATACCAAGTCATTACAGTGCAGCAAAATCAAAAGCAAAAAAATTATAATAAATTGCACTAGAGAAGGGCGTGTCAAGTGAATGAGAAACGACGTCAAATGAATGTTTCCTACTGATTACACATGACACTAAACTAATTATTAAGGGGTCCACTCGTTGAACTGCTTCTATTGTACTGCAGGTAAGTTTATTTTCCCAACTAAAATAACTCTTTTACCAATAGATACTTGATTGAGCTGGTAGGTAAGCTACAGCCCCGTAAGGAAAAGAACACTTATTCGAATTCCAATAAGCGCTCTTATCGGGACAATCTTGTCTATATAGACAACACTCCTAACCTTCGAGTTCAGATTGATAACCTTCGAGTCCAGATTGATCGGTGCCAATAAATGTCGGGTTACCCGTGGTGTTTAACCCAAAAAAATAAAATGCCTCTTTTTTATAATATTAAGGAACCAGTCCTCATGGAATGTTTCGAGAGAACTTGCCACAAGGCCACGAGCGAGAACGGTAAAATGCCTCTTTTTTCATCAAGTTTGTTTTAAATCTAAATTCAAACAAATATAAAAGGATTTTGTCCACCAGGAATTGCATATATTATCACCATCCTAATAATAAAATCCTTCCAAATTTAAGGGGACAATACAGAATCACCAAATGCCTCCCACGTGCTCCTCCTTAAATCCAACCAAATCTGTCTTCTCTGCCTCCCTCTTTACAAGTGGGCGCATGAACTCGATCTACATAAAAATTGAAATAAGTAATTCTCCTTGAAGATAAATGTCCATACAAATTAATATATAAAGTATAAACTCATGCTTTTATCCATTTCTTCCTTCGTGCCATTAGTAATCATGTTATGGTTGTTCCCTCGAGCCGGAGTCTGGTGGCCTATCCGTGACCCGGTTCCACCCAACCAGCTAAGATTAACCCAACCACCGGGCAAAACTGACTAAGAACATAGGCATCCAAACCAAAGGATTGACCTGACCCCATTTTTTATACAAAAATATATAATTTACTTTTTGATATGCTATATAACAAATATTTGATTAATTAGTTTTTCAGTTATTTTTCTTTTATATTTCTTTCATTTATTCCTAATCACTTTCCCAGTTCTTTAATTGTTATATAAGTTCTAATAGCTAGCATAAACAATCATATGCCTTGGAAGACATGTCTTGCCTACTCTTCGTCTCAGGCCAAACAGGATTGAGTCAACGAAAAGGCTAACATGAAGATATTTAGGATAGGAATTCGATCATATGCATGATTTGTCATACCTAATATTTTTGAAAGCCTATTCATCATCATGGATATATGAATTATTATTAATTTTCATCAATATTTTTAAAAATTACCATAACTTCTCAGCAAAAATGAATTAAGAGACAGGACATTTAAACGAGTAGGATGATCAGGGCATAAAAAATTTATAACAAATTAAATAAGATCTTTAATATAAATAAATTAGGTGAATGTGTATTAACAATCATATATAAATAAATATTGTATTTCAAAAAATTAACATTTATGCATTTTTCTTGAATGCATGCTTTTCGCAGGTGATATAGTACTTTTAAGGGATTTAAAAGACGAAATTATTCGGAAACTAGAGTTATGGAGGATGACTAAGCATGGGCAAGACAGAATATAGAAACTAAGTAGGGGCAAGACAGAATATATGCACTACTATAGTTTTGGTAATAGACAAACACATGAGAATATAGAAACTAAAATGGGAAACCAGGTTATACAAAAGGTGGGCACGTTTAAATATTTGGGACTAATTATACAAAAAGATTGTGAAGCTGACGAGGATGTTAATAATAGAATTCAGGCTGGTTAATTTAAATTGAAAAAAGCTACCAACTAGGGTTATATGTGATTGTAAGGTCCAAGATAAGGTAAAATGGAAGTTTTACCGGACAACCATTAGGCCAAAAATGTTATATGGTAGTGAATGTTGGGCTCTTAAAGAACAACACGAACATAAGATAAGGGGTGACAAAGATGAAAATGTTGAGATGGATGTGTGGTCATACAATGACCATATTCGAGAAAAAGTTGGGATAACATTAGTTGCGAAGAAAATGGGGGAAAGTCGCTTTATTAGATGGTTTGGACATGTTCAAAAAAAATTAGATTAGCTAGTAAGAATAATTGATCAAATGATGTGAAGTCCTTACAAAAGAGGGAGAAGGAGACATAAGAGACCTCTTAATGAAATTATTCAACTATATCTTTTGATCAATGATTTATCGCCAAACATGACTATTGTTCAAACATAATGATGTCGTGTGATCCGTGTAGCCGACCCCACCTAGTTGTAATAAAACTTTGTTGTTGTTGTATTGTACTCCCTCCGGTCCTAAATATAAGACCTAGATAACTTTTTCTAGAAAATCCTTAAAAAAACAAAATAAGTTAATTATAAATTGATTTACCTAATTTTTTCCTTTAAACTAGTTTATTTTACCTATAAACTAATAAAAAATCTAAAAATATATCGAATATATTATCATTTAATAACTTATTTCGCAACCTTAATCTCTCCAAAAATAAGTCAATTAGGTCCTATATTTAGGACCGGAGGTAGTATTTTGCAAAATCAGCCCCACTCTCAACCAAAGCTGCATATATATGAACTTGAAAGATAATTTATACGTGGAAATTTATTAAGTTAAATGATTTAAAACAATAATTGTGTCGATCGTTTCTAAATTTAAATAATTCAGATTACAACTACTAATAATAGAATTTCCATAGTACATTGTATATATAATTAGTAAGGATAATTTATATAAATTATAAATTTGAGAGAAAAAATAGATTCAACTATTACGCCGGCTACCAGGAAATATCGTCCAAGTCTTATATTTTGGTTAATTAATTAACTTACAATATAGCGTTTAATTAATCTTAACTTTAATTATAAGTACATATTAGTCAACCAAGTAACTTATTTTGCATTCTATACTTTTTTATCCTTAATATATATATAATATTTTTCACACTAATGAAAAGGTTAAATTACAAACTAGATGTTATATATTAAGATATCTTATTAACAGCCTATAACCATCCAAATAAAGATAAAGAGATGATAAAAAAACTTACAAACAGAGCATTAAAAAAACATCTAATGTGGGCTCAATGTAACGCCCCAACAAAATCTTATACAATTTCTAAAAAAAATTACATTTTACACTCCAAAAGAGATATTTTTAAAATAAAACAAAGTAAAACATTAAAGGTTGAGGTGAATGACAAAATAAATATAAAACAAAAGTGCTTACTTCTCAAGTGTCTTTCCTTGCTTATTATTATATCCTTCACCTAAAAATGTTAATAATGGGTGAGATCGACATCTCAGTAACTACCGAAAAATCCTAACATACACCAGCAACTCATATACAAATATATTACAAATAATTATACTCAACGAAATAATTTACAGTCTCTAATTACTCACATATTACACTGTACAAACACATAAACAAAATAATAATAATTAACTCATGAAGTTAAAGAATATATCATGCATGCCTCCCTTATACTGCCTCCACCCTTATTCCGCTGACAGGAGCCATAGGCTAACCCATACACATAGACCAAACAGAAACATATCCAATTGACTGGATTGTTTCAAGCTCACCATTACTTGAGATGTACCCTGCCAAAGGTACAGAGCTCAAGTATGGACTATGGCTCCCCACCTTAAAGAACGAATGTAAGGAGGTGTCACATGTCCCATAACTTCTTGAAATCCCTGGCAAAGGAAATCATAAAAGAGAGGGCCCTGACAAAGTACCACTCACTGTGCACCGAGTGATGGCTTACCACGTGATATCACAATTCTCCATACAAATCTTCTCTAATCCTACCCATCACCATGAATGCAAATGCTATGACAATTTTACCAATCTCAGAGAAACAACATATACAATTCTAGTTCATAATATCATAACATTCCTTCAACATATATCGTCATGCTTCCAAAAGATCCAACTACCAAGTAAACGGTATTAACACATAAGCATGCTTGAAAAAGTACAATTTATAACACATTTCAAGACAAGCATACTTAAAAAAGACTAAAGTAATATTCAACTATAACAATACACATAAGCATGCTTGAAAAGGAACACACTATAACACATTTCACATAATATACATGGAAAGCAAGCATGCTTAAAAAGACTAACGTAATATTCTTACAATTAATTTAACAAATTCCTCAATATATAGCACTATAGTTCATCTTACATATTTCAATCAAGTCCTAATTAATTATAATACAGTTATACACAAATCACAGGTATACGTACGGAAGAATTTTCCGGAGTTACCTGTCACTCCTTAGCACACAGTGAACTCACAAGGTCACTTCAAATCTCTCACTGAGTATCTGGGAGGGAGCAATGGCTAGAGTGTTGTGAGTGTAGAGGAAAAAGGAACAATTTTATATAGTGAAGGACTAGGGTTTTTCTTATTGGGCTTTCTACATTTGGAATATTAGATGGGCTTACACCTCACTCTACATGTTAATAATAATTTTTCTTTTATCTATCTCACATTATAGTTGCTCTCCTATTATAAAATTAATCTACATATTTCATTTTGAAATAAATTTAATATTTCTTTTTGACCCATAATATATCATATTCTTAAATATATTTTTTTTAATGTAGCAAAATAATTTATTTCTGATATTAAAAGTATGGGATGTTACACTCAACTCCTTTGAGTTCATCAAATTCACACTAACCTAAACTATGAACAATTTTGACCCGTAAATTATTAAACTCTAGCTTCTAATTAGTATTCTGTTGACAAATTAAATCAAATTCATTTCTGATGCATAAAACATGTACCAAGATGAAGTAATGGTATGATAGATAGTTTATTGTTATTAATTTTTGAACTGAGATGAAGTTTCTTTCTTCGTATCTATAAGTTTTTGGTTGCTTACAACTGATGTTGTACTAGATTATCCAAACAGCTCACACTTGGTGCCTCATTGAACCACACCAATATTGTTTTATATCAGAAAAAAAAAATATGCTTGATGCTTTTGGCCCATCCTAATCTTGACGGCACCGGCTTGAAAAGGATATTGATTTGCTACTATTATCATCTTAATATAGAGTTGAAATAGTGTTAACTCTCCATCCCCTGAACTATTCTCTTCTTACATACTTTAATTGTAAAATTGTTTTTACATATATACGCCTGTATGTACAATTGCTTTATCTTTTCCTATACATATATCATAATTTTATTTTAAAAAGTAAGTTTAGTATAAAATATTAAACACCGAAAGAATACGTTATAAAAGTCGGTATTTGGGGCTAAAGGTGTGTGGGTAAATGGTTCGACTTTTTGTGAAATGAATGAATGAGTAGGACATTACATAGACATTAAACGAAGAAAAGTGTGTTGTGAGTTACCACTGTTGTCGATCTATTCAGAACGCATAACGTTACTGACAAGCTATCAAACAACCCATTTAATGATTTTGAGATTGGTCAACGCCCTTCCCAACCCTCAATCAAACAGTTACGTTTTACAGTTACGTTTTTTTTCTTAACAGCTTTACTTACCCTCTTTATTCCATCCATCCACTGCATTTACATCAATGAAAAAATTGAAACTTTTTCCTGCACCTCGACTAAAATAAATAAATGGATTGCCATTAATTTTACTGTTTTTATAATTAAATTTTAAGTCAATTGAGATACAGGCCAGTTTAATTTTTCATAGAACAAGGACAGAATGACATTACTAATAAAAATATTACATTGGTCTTACAAATGAAATAATTGGAAATAAACTTGATACAAAAGCATATTTGCAACTTGGGGTTGTTACAAAAACACTAGAAAACATTGCAAGAAAATCTTGAACATCATGCATGACCACGTTGTAACATGGAGAATTGACAGCAGAGAAGTTGAGAAAGGTTTTACTGATGTTCTACACCATTAGCAAAGTTGTCCCAAGGCCTGTTAATGATATCCAATTTAATGTTGAATGGAAACAAGACATAGAAAATAGCGTTGCAGAAGAAAAATCTCATTTCCAAAGTTGTTGTTGCAATGGATCCGAAGACCTTTGTGACACATGAGAATATGACAATAAGATGAGGGACCTTACTCCAAGTTTGTAATGATGACTTTCTAGTCTTGAGTTGGTGGTGATATGATTGAGATTCTGAGATACTAGTTTATATAATCCTTTCTGAATGACTAATTTTTGAAAATAGCATTGTTAGTACTTTCCTTTCCTTTTTGTTTTTTTGAATTAAGAGGGACATATGTTAATTTTATGAGATTATAAACAAATTAAAACACCCGGAGTGGCTTCCCTCCTCTTCCCTCCTCTTCTTCCAATCCTCTACACCCAAAAAATTTATTTTTAAGTCACATTTTTTTGTTTGATTTACTCATTAGATTCTTAGTAAAATTAGTTACATTTAGATATATTATGAGAAAATGGATAATTTTTCATTTTATACGATTTTTCAAAGATTCATTGCTTTAACTTTTGCATTTTTTCAAGTTAAATTATTGAATGTTTGAAAAACCATATAAAATTGAAATCTGAACCATTTTTTTCCAAAATAGTTCAAAATATCACTAATATTATGTAGAATCTAATAATAAAATTAAACAAAATAAATTTGACCCTAAGTTTATGGATGTACACTACAATTTTTTAATTTTTCTTGATATAGATATTGACACTAGCTACAATTACTTTTACTGATAGTTAAGAATTATAATTTGTATGTTAATGTTGTTAATGTTTTTTTCCTAAAGTTAGTTAATTCCTTTGAAGGTATTGTTAATCAGAATAACAGAGTGTTAATCACTGAGAACACACATTTCCACAAATATGAAAGTTATATACACTACAAAAGACTCGCTACTTAGCCACACGAGCATACCAGTGTTTGCCAAAAAAACATGGGTTTTTAAAACCACATAGCATCATTTTTGTGGCAAACGTGGGAAGTAGGGGACAATAAACTTCGGAAAAAATCTCGCAAAGCTCGTGCCAATTTTCCCGTGTTTATTTACCAGCGGTTATGATTGAGAAAACACCGATAATGGTTTTTATTTTTTAAAAAAACTTAAGTCCAATTTCCGGTGTTTGTGCAAAAGCCAAAACATGGGATTGCTATTTTTATTATATAAAATCATACATGCCAGCGTTAAGTAAACACTGGTATGTGGGACATTTTTTTTAAAAAAAATAAAACATAGCAAACGCCGGTATGTGGGACATTTTTTTTTAAAAAAAAAGTAAAACATAGCAGCATTTATTTAAAACAATGCTTGAAAAGCCTATATTTTATATAAAAATAAAGAGTCACCGACTTTTCCGGTAATTACCCAAACAAATGCCGGAAAAACCAATATTTTTTTTTGAAAACAACTGATTTTTCTAGTGTTTACATAAACAAACGCCGGAAAAGTATATTGTTTTATTTTAAAAGGAACTGGAAGTTCTGGCGTTTACTTAAAAAAATGCCAGAAAAGAATACTATTTTATTTAAAGAACTGACTTTTTTAAAATGTCGGAAAATCTTGTATATTTTTTAAAAAATAATTGAAAACATAGGATGCTCATGAAAGGCTGCTAAAAGTTATAATAAACACCCCTAAATTTAACTTAGAGATATCTGTGTGTTACTAAACACTGCAATGTAGCGAACTAGCATTATAAATACCTCTTCTCCCATGACAATGAAACTCTTCTCTTACTCTCTCTATTTCTCTTTTCTCTTCTTTGTCTTTCTCCCTTCTATTGTTCTTAATTAGCATGTTTAATTATTTTCTATGAATGTAGAGGCCTCAATGGAGATTAATTTGTTTGTTAATTGTTCCATTAATTACATGTTTTATTTTTTTTCTTTTTAATTATAAATTTATGTTTAATCTTATTTTTTAATTTTCTGGGTGCATATTGTCTTCTACATATTTTTTCTTGCATATTTAATTTTTATCTTAATGACATCTTAAAATTTAATAATCCTATTTAGCTACTTAATTTAATGCTTAAGCCTTAAATTAAGATGCTTAGCACAATTTTTTAAAAAATAAATTATTTACACTTAGAACCGCCACTATTTTTTTTATTAATTTAATGCGCTTAGCTGCGGTTGCGAACCGCCGCTAAGTATATATCATATTATTATAACATTTTTTTTCTGCTAAAAAACGCGGATAATAAACACCAGTAATTTTTCTAACGTTTAAACTTGCTCTATGACGTTTTTATAAGCGCTGGAAGTCGCGTGCCTACAGTGAATTTTCCATGTTTACTAAAAACGCCGTAGTGTCTTTTGTAGTGATAGGCTATTCAGAGTTTGGTAATGATTATGATGAATTCGTTAATGCTTATGAAAGTGTTGTTAATTTAAAGTGGGTTTTAAGGAGGAGGGCATTTGAGTCATTGTGCAACATTTCATAATCTCAGTTTAGGTCCTTGAACATGATTTGTCCTTTTACAAATTTAAGTACTTTCCTTGTCCTTTTGCGTATCCAGAGTGCTTTATCCGAGATTTTCCTTTAATGTTCAATATTTATGAATAATGCAACTATATATATCATTTAATGATTTATTTTTGGAACTTTAGTTTAATTTGCCTTTAAAATTTTCACTTTGTTCATGTTGGGAAACAGATGGGGAACATGTGCACTAGATTTTTAACACTCTGTATAAAATTCAAAGATAAAAAAATTGCAATATTTATGACTCAGTGATCATTATACTAGTATGTGTGCGTGTGCGTGTGCGTGTTGATTACTATAGCTTTCATCATTGTTGTTATCATTAATTTGGCACAAAATAGTAAATAAACTTTAAAAATGATATTTTCAGTTTATTTTGATATATCATTCTATGCATGTGTTCAGTTTTGAGATAGACATGGAAAAATATATGAACCAACCATAAAGAAAAACCTAACCATAGATCCCCACTCTCTTCACTATTTCTGTATTCTTAAATTTTGGCCATTCAGACCCCACAAAAAACTAAAAATTAATTTGAACAGTTGATGCTGAACAGTGGGGTGGGAATGGAGATAACTTGCCAGTTTGAAATATGGTTCTGCCATATCAACGTCTCTATGTGAAGAAAAATCTCCTGACGACAAGAATGTGTGCTTTGTAACTGTAAGCTACCTATCGCTTACTCTCTGACTCTTCAGGTAGAACTAGAACAACATCAATGTATGTGTGAGGTTTTTTTCCTTCAAAATTTAATAATAATATTATTGTTATTGTTGTTGTTATTATTGTTGTTGTTGTTATATTATTATTATTATTACTACTTTTTTTTACCATAATTATTATTACTACTACTACTACTATTATTATTAAAAATAAGAATGAGAAGAAGTGTCCTTGATACTAATAATATAAGTCTGAGTTCTTCAGTGGCAGCACATGCACGCTTGTCCCACACTTTCCTGAATCTGTGGTTGGCATTTACTTCTCAGACTCTTCTGTTCTATCCCTCTCAGACCAATTTCACTTTTTCATTTTGTCAATCAAATTCGGTCATATTATTTTTTGGCCATAAAATTCGGTCATACTACCTCCGGTCCTAAATATAGGATCTAATTGACTTTTTTTTTGAGATATTAAGGTTGCGAAATAGGTTACTAAATAATGATATATTTGATATATTTTTAGATTATCCATTAGTTTATAGGTAAAATAAACTAGTTTAAGGGAAAAAATTGGATAAATCAATTTATAATTAACTTATTTTTCTTTTTTAAGGATTTTCTAGAAAAAGTCAATTAGGTCTTATATTTAGGACCGGAGGGAGTATTAATTATAAGCTGGTCTCATGAGTTGGAATAGTTTTCCTTGGAGAATCCCAAAAACATAACCTGAAAATATGTAGAGTTATTTCTAGACCTCAAATGTATATTGCTTTCTACGCTTCATTATGCAAGATGAGTAATAACATGTTTTAGAGGAAATCACGATTTGGAATTTCCAATTTATTAATTAAGCTATTTAATCGTAACTTAAAAATAAGTTTTATTCTGTAAATATAATTTAATCATATGCCCTTTTCAAACATTGACGTGTTAAAATTAATGATTATATTAACTCTTCACTATCAACCTGTCAATTTCTTTTTTGAATATAATATAGACAAGAGATTTGACTCGCTTATTACAAACATCTTCAATGTTAATTTGTGACCCTTATTATTGCTTCTAAGTTCTTTTTTTTTTGGCCAACCATTGCTTCTGAGTTCTGATTATTAGTCTTCGGTTTTATTTCATTCCAAAATTTTATGAAAGGGCTTGACTCACTCACCATCAAAGGTTACCAAGTCATTAATTTTCCTCTTAACTGTGTATAAATATAAGTGGCAATGATATAGATTAGAGATTTGGAATTGCTTACACGTAAACAGCAGTCGTGAAAATGTACGCACTTGCAACATACGCCGAATATACTAGTGATGTGAATTCTTCTTGATTCTTTCTTTATCTCTTGTTGCAGTGTAAGATTGTTTAAGGTCTTGCGTGGTCCTAAAGTTCACTGCACAACACATATATGTTTGGATCTCATATATGTATGGGTATACATTTACACACATAATAAACTTTATTTATATTGCATGTCTTAGAAAGGTAAACATGGTATTTAATTTGACTTCAAATTTCATTTAGGCATTCTTCTAAACATCAAATCAAATTAGTTATCTAAACTATATCATACTCGACCCCCCCGCCCCCCCGGGTTTCTCATCTGTTAATAAAATATTTGTAAGGATAATCGATCTCATTTAAAACGCCGAAGCGACTATATGGTTATTTATTACTCCATAGTTCTAAATATATTATGTTGTTGACAACTTTACTTTAGTCCTTTAAAGAGCCGGGAATATGGGTCGAACCCACGGGTTGAGCCCGGCAACGCGGGTTTGGATAGGGTTAGAGTTGGTAAAATTTCAGCCCATTTAAAACAGACCGTTTTGACTCAGCCCATTCAACCCGCGGGTTAACATGGGTTAGCCCGGCGGGTTGACGGGCCAACCCTGTTTTTTTAAAAAAAATAAAAATATAATTATATACATATCAAACAAATCTTAACCGCTTACTATACACCAAATCTGTCGGCTACTCCTCCCTCAAACCTCAACACTTTGTTCTTCCTCTCTAAACCATTTGTTTTTCTTCTAAATCCCTCTCCAATCCTTTCGCTCCCCAAACAATTTCATCAATTCTCAATTCCTTTGATCTCTAAACCATTTGTTCTCCTTCTAAATCCTTCCCTTATTTTTTTTTGTTTATGACAAATGGAGTTGAGGAAGAGGAAGTTTTTGAAGTTTCGATTGCCTAATGATGGAGTTTTAGTTTGCTTTATTTGATGACCTTTGTATTTTGTATTTTTGGTGCACTAGACTTGTATTATTTGGTTGAATTTGGCTAGACTTGTTTTATTTATGATAATTTTTAGTCGGTGTTAATATTATTAGAATTTAGAATGTTCATATTTTTTATATGCATCGCATCGCCCTATCGCATGGGCAGTTACTAGGCCGCTCATATATTTTTTGTGTAGAATTTTTTCAAGTGACGGGTTGAGCGGGTTGACCCTGTAACCCTACAGACCGGGTTAGGGTTGGTCAAATTTCAGCTCATTTAAAACGGACCGTTCTGACCCTGCCCATCTGACCCTTGGGTTGGGACAGGCCTACCCATAACTCGCGGGCCAACCCATATTACCGGTTCTAGTCCTTTACAGTATTTACTAAACTATTACATTGCTTCATCCCTATTTATTGATTGTATAATTTTCTTGATTTAAATGAATAGATGTTAATCATCCAATAGATGAGATATTCGGGAGAACCATTACCAAAAAAGGCTAAATTAATTACGGAATTAGTCACAAATTTTGTCCTAAAATATGCCGTTGTTAAATAAATATCTATGAAAATTTTCGTTTAACCACAGAATTTTGTTTTTATTGATCACATTGCATCAGTAAATTCTATGACTAATTTATTGTTTTTAATGAATTATCATAAATTGTTGACTCATCAATTAAGAGAATTAATAACTTAAGTTCATTTTAATCATTGTGATGAGTTAGGTAAAGAAACGTATGTTTAAGACGGAAAGGATCTTATTTTTTAATGCCACCCAATAAATATCTTCAAAATAAGGAGGAATGTAATTATTATTATTATTATTATTATTATTATTATTATATTTATGTATGGGTGTAACATGTGAAAAATTAGAGATGTGATTAGTGTTAATGATTTTGTGGCCTAATAACATCTGAAAGCTTTCTAAGTTAAAGGTGACAAGTCCAGTAATCTTATCTATAAGTTAATGTAATTTTCTCTCTCATCCTTTTGGGCTACTCGGTAATTAACCTTTTTAATAATATTATCATGAATCATGAATATTCAAACAAGAGGCTAATCCAAATTGAGAGTTCTTACACGTGGATGCTATTCTTCAACAAAATTTTCTAAGATATACTCTCTCCGTTCCTAAATATAAGATCACTTTGGGAGAGAGGATAAGTTCCTTAATATAAGATCACTTTCTATTTTATCTCAAGTTTTGCCCAAACTACCCTTATACTCTCTCTTTTCATTGAAAATCCCTCTTCCTTTTAAAGTTAAGTAATTGAGGGAATTTTAGGAAGATCATGTAACTTTATTGTCTTCCTTAATCTCCCCAAATTAACCAAAGTGATTTTATATTTAGGAACGGAGGGAGTATATGTTTTTAACCTCAGTTAGCTCATTTTGTGTTCTAGTTGATTCAACAACACACACATATAGGCACTCCTTCCGGCGCTTACGATAGTATTCATTTGAGGAACTGCTCTTGGTTGTAAGCATGGCATGTTTATTAATATTTGTCGATGTTAGTTTTTATAATCACCATTATTTATACTCTATCTACTCTAATTAAATAAGAGAATGAGTGAAACTGAAAATTAAAAGATGAAAGAATACAACAACAACAAAGTCTCTTATCCCAATTAAAGGATGAAAAAATATTCTATAAAATATATCATATGAACAAAATTAACTTAAACATGATATAGACAAATGTTAAGTTGGAATAGATTAATAGAGTGGAAAAATGGAACATATTCGGCCAAAAAAAAAGAAGAAACATGCACTTGAATGGAAAGAGAGAGGTAGTGCACGTGGGTGCATTTATAGTTATAGAGAGCGAGTGTGGACCCCATTCTCTATTTCTTGTTGAGTGTTGCACATGCCATGTGAGATTGTGAGCCTTCTACTCTCTCACACTTCCATGTGATCCCATGTGCCCTGTGATCCCATCCCCTCCTTCCCCTTTGACTTTTCTCCCTCACACTGCACAGATACACACACACCTTTCTAATTTATCCCCGTCTTTCTAATTTAATTCTTTTGTTAATCACCACCCGGTTTAATCCGGACTAGAGGGGTAGGAGTGTTGCCCACATAGGCAAGATTATCCCCTCTCCCAATAAGAGCGTTTCCCGGAAATCGAACATGCGTTCTCATCCTTACGAGGGTTAGTAGCCCACTTACCAGCTCAACCAACTACCCATTGGTTAATTTTATTTATACTGCTATCATTTTTCTCTTTGATTGAAACCCTCAATAATTCCTTAATGCGTGGAAAAAGGTTTAAGGCATGTTTGAATTGTTTTGATGAAGATAATTCCTTTAAGCGCGTAAAAAGTTTAGGGCAGGTTTTTTTTCCCCAAATCATATGAGTTCATTATCTTCTCAAGTCTTCAAAAGTTTAGTATAGAAATTTGTTACCATAATCAGAAACAGTATAAAGGAAATCATAAATACCTAAAGACCTATATATTACACCGGTATCTGAACAACAGCACAAAAAATACTTCCTAACATTCAACACATCCTCAGCTAGGGTCAATTTAAAAGGGCAAGGAATTGAGCAACTTCATTCTGTTGAACATTTCCCCTTCAAATACTCCATCCATATTGAAGCCGTATAATAGTATAAGGAGTTAAAAGTTTGATTAGAAAAATTTTCTTTGTTTATTTAATTTGGAATACCTTTTTACTCCGCCACGCTTAAATCATATTGGATCACAAGTAATTTGAACGAAGTATTATATTGTTCACTTTTTGGTTAAAAAACTAAAAGTTTAATTTTGCATTCATCCTAGTAGAATGAGTTTTAATTTCTTAAGGACAATATAATATCTCGAGTTCAAGAATTAGAGATCAAGAAATCCTAGAACCCACTAATATATATCTCTATGTGCCTCCTCGTATTAAATACACAATACTCATTCCTGTACAGTCTCAATTTACACACACTAACACTAGCTAGTATATTAGTGTACACTTTTAAAGAGATTATTTGTCCTGATAAAAAAAAGAGACTATTTGTTATGTTGACTCTTAATTGAATAATAAGACGACATAGTGGGTTGACCTTATTTAAGAAACAATTTATATGGGTTTCATTAATGAAAATTAATAAGAAAATATATATATCTCTCTCTCTCACACACACAAATCAAAAGCGATTCGGATGGACCTTTTATTAATAATGGGAAAAGGTACTTCAATTTGTTTGACAAAACTATCTGATACTATGTTTTCTACCCACGTATTAATTTTCACCAATATTTTTGTACTCAAATTACTTAAAACATGTACGGATATGACCTGCAGTCAATAAATAGTATAAAATAATTATCATTTTTATATCATTATTTGAAATCTTATGCCACGATGCACAAGTTTAGAGACTCATCATGCTTGTATAATTAAATGGTAAGAACACTTTCAATGTGATGACATGGATTTTTCATACCCACAAGGTTTAATTTATCTCGCCCCTACTTGAAATTTGAGTATCTTTCATTTGACCTAACTACTGCTTGCATAATTTCGAATTTTTAATTTTGATCAAAACATGTAGCTAAAAAATAATTAAGTAAATTTATCATTGAAATATAAGCACAGAAGAATTATTGTTAATTACATTGACTCTAAATAAAAAATGAATATTGGGATTATTAATTCATTTAATAAAAAGCCAAGTAAGATAGCATGCGTAACCAAAACAAAATCTCGAAAGTACGAGCAGATACATTTTTATTTTTCGACCTGGATGAATGATATGAATGCTTTATTGACTTATTTTCAGAATTAAGGCCAAACAGAGGTTACGTAAAAAGTGATAGTAGATTTGAATTTTCTTGTCACAGTACAGGGCAATTATTTTGTGGGCTGTCGTACCCTCCATATATGTCAGAAATACTTTTGTTTGGTGACCTTGAATTCTTCATGTGCCTATAATATCTCTTCCTTCTTCCTTCTTCACAAGTAATCTCATAAACTCTCTCTCTCCATCTCTCTCTCACCCTCCCTCCTTCAATTTTCATCATATACCTTTCATAGATTTGTGCAGTTTTTTTTTTCTGGGTTAGATATGGAAGGGAAGCTCACAAAGCGACGTCGTATTTATTCAGTGGAACCCAACAAAATAGCACAAGCTGAGTTTGCCAGAATATACTTGAGCCATTTAGTTCCAGCTTTGATGAAGCTAAAGAACCAGAAGAATATGAATATTACCGTTCAAAGTTCAGAAAAAAATAATGATGATGAGAAGAAGAGTTGTGTTGATGTTGTGAAGAATGAAGTGGGTATGGCTATGGTGTGGTCAGCCCCACCTGGGTTTGCATGGAGCAAAGCCCTAAAGGCCAATGTAGGAATAGTCAATGAGGATCGCCACAACAACAATAATGTTCCTGCCTCACCGAATAATTTCTCTCCAAACCCTATGAATACTACTGGTACTTCCAAATCCTGTGTTCAAAATGATAATGAAGATGAACAAGAGGAAGAAGAAGGGTTTGAGAAACTAAGAAAGTTGATACCAGGTGGAGAAGAAATGGGTGAAGATGAAGAAGAAATGGTTAGAGAATTGGAGAGCTATATAAGCTGCTTGCAAATGCAGGTGAACGTTCTTCAATGTTTGGCTCACACAACAACACCTTATTGATTTTTCTTTTCCTTTGTCATTTGTTTTTCCAGATGTAAGTATTTATGTGAAATTATAATTACTCATCAGTAATATATATTGTCAAAAACAACTAGCTAGCTGCTGGTTTGTTTATCGTTTTGTTTAAATATATGTGGCTTTGCATTGTACATATGTTTTTTTTATATGAACTTGTTTATTTTGGGAGAAGAACTTTTTATATGCACACAAAAAAGTTAAAATGTTGATGTGAGGACTGTGCATGAGCAACCCAAGTAGCTCTTCAGTCGATCTTCAACAATTTCCATCTGCATGATCATTTCATTTCACTATTCTTGTTCAATTAATTATAAATTCTTTATAATGTGTGAAGGATGAATGTGATGACATTTTACAGTACATTATAAATTCTTTGCAGGTTCATAGTTATTTTGGATCCTCTTTAGCTAAAATGTACTTATTAATTATCATTTTGGTTTTTCCCCATAAATTCTAACTATAAGTATATTTTTGATCCCATTTCAATACTTCTAAATGAAATTAAGTGATACTATATTTTTTAGATTAAATTTAATATACTTCTAAGGAAAACAATTTTGTTATTTCCAAAAATTAGATTTATTAGCTCACTGTTTGAGAATACTAGGTCGACATTTCAAATTTTGGACGGTATGATCACTTACTTGTTGATGACTTATAATTAAAGAACTTTAAAAACACTTTACAAAATTAGCGACTACAAAAAACCTTATACAAAATTAAAGGACTAAAAATGAACTTTGCCACTGAATCATCTATATCTGTACTTATGAGTAAATTACACAAAGCAAATAATTTGTTTATCTCATTTAAAAATAAAATATATACATATTTACGATACTTTAAGTATTGTTCAATAACAATGGGTTTTCCATTTTATTCGGCTTTGTTTCAAACTGCCAGTGATCTGAACACATGCTTTTGGCCTTGTTAAAGCAATGGACATACAGAAGAGTACATGTTTGGGACCAGTAAAAGATAAGGAACTCATGATTCATTATTATAAATCATCCCATCTTTGCCACTTCTATTATTTCTTCAAATTGTGTATTTTGGTAGATTCGGTCTTCACAGTACGTTAAAATAATTTGAAGGTTTTGAATTAAAAATGAATTAGAATTCAATTTGAGAACCCATCTTCTCATGTTAGCCTTCATGAGAAAAATATGCTTACACATGCTCATACTCTTTTTTTTTTTGATAAAAACACATGCTCATACTCTAGCGTGTCATAAATATAATATCTAAGTTACAAGAAAACTTTTTTTTAAGAAAGTTACAAGAAAACTTTAATTTGTTCATAAACAATTATGGGAAAATCCCAAATAAATCCCTCTGAATACCCAAAAGGACAAGTGAGGAATCTAAACTTCCAAAAGGACTACGAATGAACCATCATCTATCTGTCATTTTAAAATTTTGCGAAAAGACAAAATTGTCCCCATTCTAAAACACAAATTCCTACCCCACCCTAACACCTACCCTCTTCTCGCAATTTGTGTTTTAGGATGAGGGCAATTTTGTCTTTTCGCAAAATTTTAAAATGACAGATAGGTGCTGGTTCCTTCATGGTCCTTTTGGAAGTTTAGGTTCCTCACTTATCCTTTTGGATATTCGGAGGGACTTATTTGGGATTTTCCCAACAATTATTTTTTTCATTTTATATTATTATTTTTTTAATTAATTTATCCAACTCAGACATAATCGCATGAGAACACAAAATTTAATGTAACATTAAAGTACTCCCTTTAGTCTCTAATATAAGAGCAAAAAATTGAATAGTTTTGGTCTAAAATATAAGAGTTCACCCTTATACATTTAATGAGTTTTTCCTATTATACTCTTAAATGTCTTTAAAATTTATTAATGTTTGCATATCTCTCTCTCATAATAGCATCATGATAAATAGTAGAAATTCGGAAAAAATTAATTTTAGACACATAACTAACTTTTACATGTTTTATTAATAAGCGTGTTTTGGCGGCTAAACTTTTATATTACAAGTTGGAGTGAGTATTTAAAAGAAATCATGTCACATATATAATAATTAGCTAATTTATATCTAACTTCTATAATACCCTAAATTTAGATTAAATAGGTCCCATATTTGAGAGCTGAGTACTTTTTTAAAATTCGACTTAAATGAACTTGAATGATACCACAGATTAAATATGAAAATTCGACTTAAATGAACTTGAATGATACCAAAGATTAAATAGGTCCCGAATTTAGGTATGTTTTAGTAGGAAAATTTTCAAATAGAAACTTCCTATCATTTTAATGATAGTATAGATATCATTTTTCCCTTTCTCAAAGCTTTTTTGTTTTGAACTGAATTCTCAAAGCTTTCAATATGAAGTGATCACTCTAATCAGTTGGCCCATTGATTCAGTTTGATTTAAATTACAGCCCATTGAAGTGTTTTGTTTAAATCAACCCATTAAGTATTTATAGACTGCTACCCAATTCTTGATTGAGTGTATTTGCCTATATGGTAACATGCATTTTTTTAAAGATATTATGAATTAATTAATCAATATATAAAAAAAAAATATTATATATAAAAACCTAATTATGTTCGGAGGCACAACTGAATAACTTGGATTAATATAAAAATATAAAATATATAGTAAGTTTCTTTATATATAAGTTATAAATAGTACAACACTTATTTTTTTGACCAGAGTACAACAAATTTTTAAATTTTAATTAAAATAATTGCAGTGACGGCCTAATTAGGTTAATAAGGTTTTAGGTGTTAAAACTAAAAAAATGGTTTAGGCATTTTTTACTAATAATTAATATCAATCAATATTTTAAGGCCCGTTTAAATTGCATGTTTTGGACCAAGAAATATACCCTTTTCAATGAAAGTATTGCTATGTTCAGCCCCACGAGAATCACAATTTATTGGTCTTCTAACGAATCTCACTAAAATTAACAAAAAAATGTTTATACTTATTAGAAAAAATGTTGTTGATGATGATATGATGATTGAAACTTAATGTCAGCACTGTGCGTGCGTGGAATTGATAAAAAGTACAGCACAGGAGCAACGGTTATATATATAATTGTATGATAGAAAAATGGCAAATTAAAAGGACTAAACTAACCCATCACATCTAGGGGATTGGACTGTTAGTAGATCTGATTCGATTAGATTGTGTTTCTGAGTTAGAATAATTATATTTCAGTTAAAAAAAGGTTAGAATAATTATATAATATGTATAATAAAAAATAAATTACCCCTAAAAATAAAATAAATTGTATAATACAACTACAATTGCCCTTAAAAATAAAAAAAATTGTAAAATACAACAGAAATAACATGACCGCTACAAGGAAAGAAGGTTTTGTAAGTAGCGATTAAAATGAGGCTTATGTCAAGGTTTAAACCGTGATATGAGCACCATATTGTTGTTGAGCTGATCACAATATAAACATTTAAACGAACCAATATGTCACAGTTCAAGAAAACTGCGATAATAGGAACAAAAAATGCGACATATAGCAATTTTAAAAAATAATCATTCTTTTAAGTCGCACAAGAAAACTGCGACATAAAAAATTATGAGGATGTCACACCTTGATGAGCAACGTCATTTTTATATATAAAAGCAAGATGTCTTGCCTTGTTCAAATGATCATTTTATCTGTTCATAGAAGGTATGTCTTGTTCAAATGATCTTTTTACTTGTTTAAGGTCATAACTGAGTCTATATTTCACATTAGTTGTCATTTGTTCAAATGACCTTTTTAATTGTTCAAAATAGGTTTTTCTTGTTCAAATGATCATTTTACTTGTTCCAATTATCATACATTAACATACATGTTTATGTTTTACTTTAATTGTCACTTATTCAAATGACATTTTTTTAATTGTTCAAATAATTTATGTTTGTGTTTCACATTAGTGCTCTTGTTTATAGACTTCCATGTATTTTCTTTGTGTACGTAGAACTTTTCATCATCATCCACATTCACATTATTTTAAAAGGGATTTGTACATTTCTCTCGCAAATATGCAAATGCCTTGGAGTAATATCCTCCTCTCTAAACTAAATAAACCCAAGGGGATCTGTACATACATTTTTTTCTCAACATTCCTCACCATTTAGTCTGTTATTCTCATTCTACGATATATGTCATGATATATGGTAAAAATAAGCTTTCATGAATTCGAGTGGCTACAAACAGCATCACCTGCAATTTTGGATTTTTATATGTAGTTATCCAAGGTAGAATGTGAGAGGCAAGAGTTTTATGGAAGAAAAAGGGAGGTAGAAGACGATGCAGAAGCTTTAGCTTGATGAGAGAGAGAGAGAGGTTGAAGAAGAATGGGTCTGGGTGAATTTGGGGTTATTTTGGTCTTTTGATTCTCCCATCTAATTTCAAATTCCCCCCAAAGGTCCTTTAGTGAAGTTTTAGATTGTTTTGGTCCTTCTTTTATATTAAATTGCAACTGAGTTCCTTTAATGAAATTCTCCCATATTAGTCATTTGGTCTCCACATGTTGAATTAAAAAAGAAAAGAGCATTGAGAGGTAGGGGTGATTGGCGACTTGGTGTGGATGATGATAGTACGGAACCCAATCTTTTGGTTTGGTCCACTTAGGCTTGCCTGATGCCTCAACTAGCCACCCAAACAACCAACCAAGTGAGTGACTGAGTGACATGCAATAATAACTATATATTGTTAATCTTTCATAAATCTTGGCTGTAAATTCTTAACGAAACATGTTTAAAAAAATCCTATATCAGTTATAGCAAGTTACAGCCTCGATTCTCCAACCTGAAGATACCTATCTAACCTTTTGTTATTTCATAAAAATAATGAAAAGAAATAAACAAGGGTTAAAGGTCATTCTGGCTAATAAACTATTTTCAATGTATCAATTTGGCCAATAAACAATAAACAGTCTCAATTTAGCCAATGAACAATAAAAATGGTCCATTTTAGCCAATAAACCACTGGAAAATACTAAAATGCCCTCAACTAATTTTTTCCTCCTCACCCACACCTCCACTAGGCCCCACATACTCTCTCTCCACCACAAACTCTCTCTCACCAAACACAGCCTAGACTTCATCCCCTCTCCTCCCGCCTGAAAGTTATGATCTAGCCATCTAGGCATTCTTCTCTCTGTGCACTCTTCATTCTCCTTCTCCTTCACATAGACCTAGCCTTTCATCATACTCTCCCTCTTCTGTGAGATTAATTCAGCTAAGATTAATTCATTATGGGAGATTCAGCTACTTTAATAAATCTTCTGAAAAGATTCAAATAAAACTAAGATTACTTTTTTTCCCAAAAAAAAAAACTAAGATTACTCTGGTCTGGAATGTCATAGTCTGATTAATTCTTATAAACAGAGAAGCTAGGGAGAAGTAAACGTCATATTGATTCAATGTAGACGAGATTTAAAGCGGACATCCCGAGATTGGGAAAACGAAGGAGGATCCGATTAGATTGTTAGCGGTGGAAGGGTGTGATTTTTTTGGTCAGATCAGACTAGATTGAAAGACGTTGGAGAAACAGAGCGAAGAAAACAACTCAAGGAGGAAGAATAAGAGAGAGTTGGGATTCCCATGTATTACACGTCCATTGGCATCACCGAAGGGAAAGTAGTGATGATGATTTGGAGTTGGAGGCGGCGGCCGTGGGAAGAGAGGGGATGAAGTCTAGGCTGTGTTTGGGGAAGAGAGAGTTTGTGGTGGAGAGAGAGTATGTGGGGCCCAGTGGAGGTGTGGGTGAGGAGGAAAAAATTAGTTGAGGGCATTTTAGTATTTTCCAGTGTTTCATTGGTTAAAATGGACCATTTTTATTGTTCATTGGCCAAATTGAGACCGTTTATTGTTTGTTGGCCAAATTGATACTTTGAAAATAGTTTGTTGGCCAAAATGACCTTTAACCCAATAAACAAATCTTCACCTAGGTAGTAGTATTCCATATATGGATAACAAATAAATACCTAAATATCCTTCCACAATAGAAATAATTGGGATAATTAATTAGAGGTCTCTCACAAGGGAGTTAATACTGGAAAAATCCCAAAAGTTGAAAATATTAATGTAGGGTCCCAAGGGACCTCACATTAATATATTTGAAAAGTGAAAAGACAATTTTGTCCCTAGCCTTAAAAAAAATTTACCTCCTCCCTCACCCACCCCTCCCCCCTCCTCCTCCCTCACCCACCCCCCTCCCAACCCCTCCAGCCGCCCCCCCCACCCTCCCCCTCCCCTCCAGCCCGCCCCCCCACCCCCACCCTCCTCCCTCCACGCCCCCACCCCCACTCCAGCTCGCGAGGAGGAGTGGGGGGTGGGGGGCGTGGAGGGAGGAGGGTGGGGGTGGGGGGGCGGGCTGGAGGGGAGGGGGGAGGGTGGGGGGCGGCTGGAGGGGAGGGGGGAGGGTGGGGGGGGGGCGGCTGGAGGGGGGGGAGGGGGGTGGGTGAGGGAGGAGGAGGGGGTGGGTGAGAGAGGAGGTAAATTTTTTTTAAGGTTAGGGGCAAAATTGTCTTTTCACTTTTCAAATATATTAATGTGAGGTCCCTTGGGACCCTACATTAATATTTTCAACTTTTGGGATTTTTCCAGTATTAACTCCCTTGTGAGGGACCTCTAATTAATTATCCCTAAATAATTTCCCACTAATTCACTAAACTTGAAAGAAAAAATATAGTTACCTCCACGATATAGGCCACTTTAATTAATTCACCAAAAGTAAAAAAGCGATAGTCAGCTTATTAAATTTGTCTTTGAAAAATAAATGTATCAATATTAGTAAAGGTTTAACAAGAGATAAAACTAATTATAACACACTGTATTTTTCTAAAAAAGAAAAACTTAATTTTAACTAAGTGGAGGTAAGTGGAGGGGTTGTCGACCACTATTTCACTAAAAAAAATTGTAAATTAGCTACACAATTTGTGACGGAATTCTATTGATACAAAAAAATTCTGTGGCTGAAGAGGAATTTCGTAGCCAACTTTTTGAAGTAACAACCTATTTTCCAATGAACTTCGTGGCTGATTCCATGGCTAATTCATCGTTCTTTTTCTCTCTCTCTCTTAGGGTTTCTTTTTCTCTCTCTCTCTTAGGGTTTCTTCCCTAGGGAGTGTGACATTCACTCTCCTTAGTTGAAATTTAGTATTTCCTTCTATTTAAATGTTAAGGATAATTGATAATTTTGTTTTGATCTCAAATATCATACCCAATCTCTTTTGTCCCCAACATTTATTATATTTCACCAAATCACTTTTGTTGTTTGTACACATTAATTTTTCTAAATGATACGGACTATTTCTTTTCTAAATACTTAAAATGAGGGGTATTATAAGAGACTAACAATTTAATTTACAAATAACTACATTACTTTCTTAAGTTCGTATATGAATTAGTTATCCAAGTCTGGATTTTGAACTAAACAAAGTATTAATTGGATTTTGCTATATTTGGCTTTAGCGTAGAGGTTTTATTAATAATAGTCGTACGTTTTTGTATCACTATATCCTACTGTCATTGATTTTGATTGCGTACAAAGCATCATAATAGTCAAGGGTCAAGCAAAAGCACATGAGTGCATTTAATTGGCCTAGTGATAAGTCATCCCTTGTACAGGAGAAGTAATGCTTTCATTATCACAAGACTAAGTTATATAGCCACTTCTAATTCTAAAAACAATAAACAATGAAGGAAATATTCTTATTAAATACACTCCCTTTGAAATAGAAGTCGTGTGTGTATACTATATATTTCTGCTAACTAATCTCTCTCTCTCTCTCTCTCTCTCTCTCTCTCTCTCTCTCTCTCTCTCTCTCTCTCTCTCTCTCTCTCTCTCTCTCTCTCTCTCTCTCTCTCTCTCTCTGGAATGCATGCATTACATAACAAGGAATGCCACATACTCCCTCCGGTCCTAAATATAAGACCTAATTGACTTTTTCTAAAAAAATCCTTACAAAAGCAAAATAAGTTAATTATAAATTGATTTGCCTAATTTTTTTTCCCTTAAACTAGTTTATCCCTTTATAGAATTAAAACTCTTCCATCCCGCCAATCTCCAAGTCGCTTATATGCATTTATTAGACTCAGATTACTGTTCACTACACTGTTCACCTTAGTTCCAAAATTCACCATCACAGATTTCAATCTGAAAATGTGGGGCCCTCTGCAAAAGTGGGACCGATTATTTATTCACCATCAAGAAGATAATTGTTGATTCACCTCTGGAAGTGCAAATTAAGTTTTAAATTTCAAAATGAAAAAGTGGGGCCCACCATTCTTCACCATAAAGAGTAAAGTGATTTGCCTTTATCTCCACCATCTTCTATTTTTCTTCTCTGCTGGGTAGCAATAGGCATTTACCCTCAGTGAATTCCAAAAATAGGTGACCAAGAGTTTGTGATGTTGTCCCAAGTTAACCCCTTGATGGTAGGATTCAAAGTAAAGGTCAAGTTTGATAGGCCTTTTAAGAGGGACATTATGCGTTCTGTTGGCTTGAACCGTGTAGCCATGAAAGAAAATATCTCTTTGGATGTTGTTGTCTATGACGAAGAGGTCTCCGGGCTTGCATGAACTTATTTCACCTTCGTTTTCTGATTCTCAGCTTTTGGGTTGGTTTATTTTTCCTTTGCTTTCTAAGGGTGCTTTTTATTTTTCAGGGAACCACAATGGTGTTCTGTCTTCTTTGTGAAGACCAAAAGGACCAATGGGGGTGGTTATTTCAACCTGGAAGAGAGGTTGACCTATGTTATCCTGCCGTCGATGCCGGAGGCCATGGAGTCCATGACCAGTACCATCTTTTAGCCCATTGTTTGACTAGGTTAGATCCCACTGATGGAGTATTTCCCCCTTTCCCTTACAAGATTGTTTCTTCTCTCCGTATAGCAGTTGGGAAAGAAACCCCGTCGGGTCTGTTTGGTACGTTTTGCCTCTTAATTTTGTTGCATGCTTACTTTTGGGGACATCTGGAACATAAAATGATGTCACTATATTTTTGTTTAAGATGTTGTTGGATTTGCCAAAGTGTCTGCCCCTGTCACAAACAAAAAGGAGGATCGTGAGTGGGACCCAGAATTGCATCTCCAAATGGGACTTTACCGTGAAGATTTAGGGTGGTTAGTTTCTAATTATAATGTTAGTACAAGAAAGATTATATTTAGCCCCTGTTTTGGTTGTAATTGTTCTCCCATGTGCAATACTCAGGTTGAAAGGCACCACTATCCTGTGCATTTTGCGTGGTACCTGGGTTGATGTAGTCTCTGATCTGATAGAGCAGGCGACACAACAGAGCAAGCCTCCTTTCGTTCATTTGCGATATGTACAATTGGACATGCCATATGTTTCAGGTTGTTCTATTATTACATGTCTTCTCTTAATTATACCTGTGAGGTGTGCATTAGTGTGATATTAACCCATGGCGTTCAAATATCTCTTTATGCAGGTGTGAAGGTTGTGACCTCCTTCAGTTATGCTACCAAGATCATTTGAGGGTGATCCACGGGTGACCATGGGAATCTTTTGAGGGTGATCCACGGTTGACCATAAGCCAAATCCCAGATATGGATACTGTAAGTTTAGTGTGAGGAATTATAAATGTATATAGGCATTACTCAAACTACGGTTTGACATGCATTCGTAATGTATATAGGCATTATAAATGTTTATGTTCTGAATTGAATTTAAATGTTTGTAGAAGGATGCCTTTGTCATTGCATGTGAGCTGTTAAAATTGCAAACTAGAGATGGCTGGTGGTATGATGGATGTGCCAAGTGCAACTCCATGATTAAGCCACTGCAACCAAATGTCCCGAATCCAACACTTTGGTGTCATGGATGTAAGAAAACGCCATACAAAATTGAGCCTAAGTAATTATCTTAATTCTAATTCTATGAGTTTTATATGGTATTTTGTTCTGGCTGATGTTTATATCAGCGAGTGCTTCTACATTCTAATAACCAACATTATTGTTGTGTTTAGGCTGAAACTGAATTACATTGTCAAAGATGAAACTGAGACTGTCCCTGTTACTTTTTGGGACTCACAGTCACAATTATTGTTGAAAAAAACGGCTGTTCAATTGATGATTGAATTGCCAGAGGTACTATCATTTTACTTTTGTTTTGTGAAGGATTTATTGTTTTATGTATCATAATTCTGTCTATTTGAGGGGCACAGGGCAAGAAAAATGGATGGCCTGTTGATCTAAAAGAGCAAATTGGAAAGAAGTTACTGTTAAAACTAAAACTCACACCTTTCAACAAAGGCCATCCCGGCTCAAGTGTTAATGTGTGTAGTTTTGCTGTGTGTGAGGACCTGCTTGAAGAATTCAATTCAGTTGCATCTCAGGTAAATGACACAACATCCTTCTTCAATGCTCCTATGGAATTTATGAGAAGGAATCACTCATTTGGAGATTCTGTGTTCATTATAACTTAACTTACGCTGTGCAATAAGAAATTTAATATTGGCCTCATTTTGTTTGAGTAGGTAGATACAAGCAAAACTTCAGAGACTCATGATGAGAGTGCAACTAAGGAGGCAAGCATTTCAGAGAGCAATAATCTGACAATTGATCTTTCGGAAGTTGAGACACCTGCTTTGGACCTTTCCTCTCAAGTAACTCAAACCCAGGCTAAAGGGAAAAGAAGAATGGTTGGTACAAACAAGAACACAAAGGATGAGGGTCAGAGCAGTGCAAATCAGGAAACTGTGGCATACCCCACAGAGCATAAGCTGTTGAAAGTGATTAAGCAAGAGAAGTAGAGGGTTATTATTGAACATGGAGTTGTTATTTAACTCAAGCTATGGAACCTATATGCTTATTTTGTGTATGATTACTTTATTTTGAACACTCCTCTAGGTGTCATTAATCCCTTTTTGAAGAGTTGGACATGACAAACTCTCTGCACAACCCATGTTCATGTTATTAATATTAGCTGTGATTGTTTCTCACTGTTAATGTATTCATGCTACATGGAATACAGTTGCTACTACAAATGTTATACATGAGCAAGCTAAAATTAATTCGTATCACTTTTATAGGGTAATATTTTAATTAATATAAGGTTTAGTTGATGCGTTTAATATGAGGTAAAATATGTACTTCTAAACAAATGTGCATCTATTATAAATTCATTTATATTTTTATTTTTCTAAGATTTTGCTGGGTCCCTATAAAAAATCATCCCAACAACACATGGGGCTTGATAACCTTCATTGAAATTTTGGGTCAACTTATTAGAGTTTCAGCCACCATAGAGTTTCAATTTGGCATTAGTTTAAAGGATAACATTTATAAAAAAAATACTTTAATCTTCTCATCATTTGCACATGGGTTGCCTTTCTCAACTGAGCACTCAAACCTTCTGTGTTCTTCTCCTTTTGCGATATTTTCTTAATTTCTTAATTAGTAGAAATCAATTTGGTTGTGCACTGAAACTTCAATTTTTGTATTACTATTATATATAGACCAATATTTGAGGCAAATTTGTATTTACTATTAAATCAATTAGTAGAAATTATATGCATATTTTATAATCAATTAGTAGAAATCTTATGCATATTATATACTAATAACGATCAAATTACTCCCTCCGGTCCTAAATATAAGATCTAATTGATTTTTTCTGATGAATTAGGAAAAAGCATTAATGCACTTAATTATAAATTGATTTACCTAATTTTAATGGTTAACTAATTTATGACACCAATAAACTAATGCTTAATCTGAAAATATATCAAATATGTGATCATTTAATAACTTATTTTGCTACCTTAATCTCCCCCAAAAAAGTCAATTAGGTTCTATATTTATGACCGTAGGTAGTATTATTATGGTCAATAAATATTTTCTCCTTCTCAATTAAATATTTTATTTGGTTAACAAATTTTCTCCTTCTCAATTAAATATTTTATTTGGTTAACATTGACATATTTCCATGGTGAGGCCCACGTTATGGTGATGGAGATGTTTGCTTTTTCCACCTAGAGTCTATTACTTTCTGCCTTTTTCAATCATAGTACAATGTGAAACCTCAACTTCTATGCCTGCCACAAGTTCCATCTCTGCCACAAGAAACTTCATGAGCTAAACAACATGGAACAAAATCGTTCTTCACTATCAGTCTCAGCTGAAAAATGAAACACAATATGTATGAATGAGAAACAAAACATTAGTTAAATGGGAAAGCCTAAAAAAAAACGTCATCCATGGTAATAACATCAATGCAGAAAAACGAAGACCCGCTTGCAAGTCCCTCTCAACTCCAACATCCAATTGTAAGAGATCACAATCAGCAGCAAAGGAAGATTCTACTCCTCTCCCATCATCATGCTTGACACAACATACAAATATTCCCCATGCCAAAGCATTTCATGGTAATTTCTATTAATATTATCATTATGTCATATTGTGAAGATATGTGAGTTTGGGTGTGTGCATGTGAGTTTGTTTGTGTGCGCCAAAAGTTTCATATATATGTGTGTGTGTGTCTATATATATATATATATATATATATATTTTCTGTGTGTCTATTCACATATATACACACGCACACACATACATGAACACACACCCATCTATATTGACATACTTAGACATGCCATAAAAATATACTAATTTTTTTACCACATGCTTTGAAGGGAGTTTATTTTCCGGTTCACAACCCACAGAGCAAACACACCAAAGTTCCACTAACCATGCCACATCTATTGGTGAACTTACAAATGAGCCAACAACAGGTAGAAAACAGAAACAAAGAAAGAGGTTACCGTTGCAAGACATCACACAAGTCCAAGAAAACCTAAGTAATAGATTAAATGGTGAGTTTGTGCTTGAAAATTCTTCCTGAGTCCAGTGCATTTGGTCTGATGATTTTTATGATAGTTTCAGTGAATGAGCTCTGTTTTATCTCTGTGTAGATCAATTCACAGAATACCCAAAGAGGTTGAGTGCAAGATGGTGTGACCTCCAAAATATAAGAACAAATGTGCCCCCTAAGAGGATAAAAAAAAACCAATGTTTCAAGAGGAAAGATCACTTTAAACAACCCTGAGGTTAGCAATCAACATGTGTCAAGTCCAGAAGGTATAATCTCAGTAACTCATCCAATACAGTTATATGTTCACACATAAATATCTAACAAAGCTTTTGTGTTTGTTATTTATATTTTTAGTTGGGAACAAATACATAATACCTCAAGAGGAACATTACAGGGACGTGCAATTCAATTTAGAAGCAGAGCCACCTCCAGAGAACTACTTTGACAGTGATAATGATGACAATGAAGGTATAACAGCTACAGAACCTTTGTGTGGTCAATTAGTGTATTGCCTTATATAACATAAAATATTTAAATTGATATAAGTATATCCATTAATTGTCAACTTTATGATCAAGATGTGTTATGTTAAGGTGACTCAACATTAATTGAGAAATACCAAAAGTGAATGTTTATTAGTGACACTACTGTTGTGTGGCTTCATATGCAGATCATGTTCCAGCCCAACAAATTGCCCAATCCAAAACAAGAAAATCAGCCAAAGGAAAGAAAAAATCAGACATCTTGGATAATATAACTTATATAGGTATTGTATTTTCAATGAATGAATGAATGTGGCCTGCGCATGATTCTATACATGAAGCATTAATATTCTTTTTCAAGATGATGATCTACAATAAATGATAGATATATTTGTCCTACACCTCATTTTTTAGATGAAGCCATTCACAGGAGTTTTGATAAAATTGGCGAAATAACTATTTTTATACATGTATGAGACCCAAATAACACATTACTATATTCCTAGATGAAGGAGACCCGGTTCATGAATGCAAATATTGTAAAGCCCTCATGTGGTATAATGAGAGAGTCAAGAAAGATAGGAATCAAAAAGTGGTCAATTTGTTTTCCATGTGCTGCTTGCAAGGGAAAGTTGTACTGCCATGTGCTATGGAACCTCCACCTGGATTGAAATCTTTGTTCTTTCAGAAGAAATCACCGGAGTCCAAAAACTTTTATGAGAACATTAGACAGTACAACAATATGTTCTCTTTTACTTCGATGGGAGGCAAGATCAATCATGGGATAAACAATGGAGCTAGTCCTTATACTTTTGTTCTTTCAGGAATGAATCATCATAGAATTGGAAATCTCTTACCAACAAATGGAAAAAGTCCAATCTTCTCACAATTATACATCCATGATACTGAGAACGAAATTCACAACAGAATCTCGGCTGTCAGGTAATAATTACAGAATAATACATAAGCATATTTTTTGGTCACTCATTGTTAGCATAATTTTATGTCACAGTAACACGTGTGCTTAATCATTGGGTTTATGCAGCTCTAACCAGAAGAACAATACTATTAGGCCAGACATTGTTGACTGCATTAAAACTGAACTGGATTTGAATAATCCCTATGTCAAGCAATTCCGCCATGCAGCTCAGATGGTTTCATCGCAAGAAAAATCAGAACTCAAAATGGTATTGCTTGCAAATAGACAGCATGATGGTCGTATGTATAATTTACCGACAACATCTGAAGTTGCTGCTCTTATTGTTGGTGATATTGATGAAGCCTTTAGTGTCAGGGATATTGTCATTGAGAAAGATTCTGGTGACCTCCAACGTATAAATGAGTTGCATCCCGCTTACTTGCCTCTTCAATATCCACTGCTGTTTCCCTACGGTGAAGATGGTTATAGGGATAATCTCATGCACCGTGAAGAAACATTGATTACAACTATTTCGAAGAAGCGAGTTAGCATAAGAGAATTTATTGCTTACAAGCTAATGTATAGACAACATGACAAATCACCTCTCCTGCATGCTGGCCGGTTACTACAACAAATTATTGTAGACGCCTACACTATGATTGAATCTCAGAGACTACTATGGATTCGAACACATCAACAAGACCTGAGGGCAGATCTGTACAAGGGATTATCTGATGCTTTGATGAATGGTGAAACAAATGCATCCGCCACTGGAAAAAGAGTTGTCTTACCCTCCTCATTCACAGGCGGTGCAAGATACATGATGGGCAATTATCAGGATGCAATGGCCATATGCCAAACAATGGGGTACCCTGATCTGTTTATTACCTTCACTTGCAATCCAGCTTGGCCAAAGATAGCTAGGTTCTGTGCTAAACTAAATATAGATTCATGTGGTTGCCCGCAAATGGTTTCACGTATCTTCTTCTTGAAGCTACGATCTTTGATGAAAGTGCTGAAAACAAAAAAACTTTTTGGGACAGTTCGAGCAGGTATTTTTAGTACTTTTTTATTGTTCTTTGTCAGATTTTAATCCTATAATTCACATGCACATATTATTCACATCCACATATTATTTCATCTTCATGTTCTACGTTCTTGCTTGCATATATCAGATGTATACACTATAGAGTTCCAGAAGAGGGGCCTTCCGCATGCACACATTCTGTTATGGCTTGATAAAGCTCATCAGATAAATGACCCTGCACAGATTGATGGCATCATATCAGCAAAAATACCTGATCAAGGTGAGGATTCACATTTATACAAGTTAGTAGGGAAGTACATGCTACATGGTCCATGTGGTAGCAATTTCCCTAATGCTTTTTGCATGCAAGATAAAAAATGCTCAAAGTACTTTCCAAGGAAATTTGTTGATGCTACTTCTGTCGATGACAATGGATATCCTACATATAAGCGTCGGAATGATGGTAGAACAATTACAGTAAAAAATGTTGAATTTGACAATCGTTGGGTTGTTCCTTATAATCCTTCCTTACTGAAGATGTTTGAGGCTCACATCAACATAGAAAAGTGTAATCAATCAAGTGCCATCAAGTATTTATTTAAGTACATTAGTAAGGGCAGTGACAGAGTTGTTGTGGGATTATTTGATAGTACCAACGATGGATCTAATATGAATGACCTCAATGAAGTACAACAATATCTGAATTGTAGGTACATTTCAGCTTGTGAGGCATCATGGCGTATTTTTGGATTTCCTATTCATCACAGATTACCGTCGGTTGAGAGACTTAGTTTCCATCTTCCAAATCAGCAATTCATTATCTATCAAGCCTCAGAAGATGTGTCCAGCCTTCTAGAAAGACCAAGAGTGTGTGAATCGCAATTTCTTGCCTGGATGAAAACCAATCAAGAAGATACAAATGCTGCAAAATTGACATATTCTGAATTTCCAAATAAGTATGTGTGGCAGAAAAGTAGTCGTCAATGGAAGAAAAGAGAGAGAGGATTTTTAGTTGGTAGAATGGCTCATATTTCGCCTGCTGCAGGAGAACTCTATTACATGCGCATTCTTTTGAATCATGTGAGAGGTCCAAAATCATATGATGATATAAAAACTGTTGATGGAGTTGTTCATGATAGTTTTAGAGATGCATGCTTTGCACGTGGTCTTCTTGATGATGACAAAGAATATATATCTGCAATCAAAGAAGCAGCTACTTGGGCAACAGGTCCTGCACTAAGAAAGCTATTTGTTCAGATGTTATTATGTGGATCCTTGCATTGGCCACACATAGTTTGGGCAGCAACAGCAGAACTGCTATCCGAGGACATGTTATATATTTCAAGGAACCACCCTTCATCCTCAGGTAATACTTGCAATATCTAATGATTCCTTGAATTCTTCTAGCAGAATAGCAATGTTTAACGTATACTTTTTACTGATTTTCACAACAGATATCAGCATCACACCAGACCAGAAACAACAAGCTGCACTAAAAGAAATCAGCAAACTGCTTCACTGTAGTGGCAAGACTTTAGCGGACTTTACTGAAATGCCAAAGCTTATTGAGGCTGAACACTTTGATTACTCAAATCACCTGATATTGCAAGAATTGAATTATGACAGAAAATTACTACGACAGCAAACGGCAGAGTTGGTTCAGCCTTTAAACCATGATCAACTGAATGCTTATAGTGCAATCATGGATGCTGCAGTCAAAAGGTCTGGTGGCTTCTACTTTGTGTACGGCTATGGTGGAACTGGAAAAACATACTTATGGAATGCATTGGCTTCTTCTTTGAGAGCTAAGGGAGATATTGTATTAACAGTTGCTTCTAGCGGTATAGCTGCAACATTGTTGCCCGGAGGTAGAACAGCACACTCGAGATTTGCAATTCCAATTTCTATCAATGAGTATTCTGTTTGTAACATTTCACATAACTCACCATTAGCGAATCTGCTCAGAGCAACTACACTGATCATTTGGGACGAAGCACCAATGATTCAGCGTCATTGTGTGGAGGCATTTAATCGTTCCATGCAAGATATCACACGTTGTGGGCTCCCTTTTGGCGGAAAATGTGTAGTCATGGGTGGTGATTTCAGGCAGATACTTCCAGTTATGCCTAAAGCTTCAAGAGCTGTCATAGTGAACTCTTGCATCAACTCATCCCAATTGTGGAATCATTGCAAAGTCTTTGAGCTGACTGTGAATATGCGATTGACTCCATCAAATGAACCTCAGTTAAATGCATCCATTGAAAAGTTCTCACAATGGTTGTTGAAGATTGGAGATGGACAGATTGGTTCTACCATAAATGGAGTGTCCAACATAGACATTCCTAAAGAACTACTGCTGCAATGTGATCAAGATCCAGTTGATAGTATTGTGAAGTGGACATATGACAGCTTAATTTCAAATTATACCACAAACACATACTTTAATGATCGTGCAATTCTGGCACCAACCATACAGATGGTGGCCCAAATTAATGATCATATGTGTGGACTTCTACCAGGTGAATTGCATGAGTTCCTTAGTTGTGATAGTGTTTGCAAGGCATCAACAACATCAGATACCATAGAAAATTTATACACCACTGAGTTTTTAAACACTATTTCTGCCTCTGGTCTGCCACCACACAAATTGCTTATTAAAGTTGGAGCTCCTATAATGTTGCTTCGCAATGTTGACCAGCAGGCAGGTCTTTGCAATGGCACTAGATTGAGAGTAACCAGAATTGGTAAAAAGGTGATCGAGGCAATCCCTTTGAGTGGCTCTGTTACAAGTGAAAAAGTTCTCATCCATAGAATGGATATGAACCCTTCAGAGACTACATTACCATTTAGAATGCAGAGGAGGCAATTCCCGATAATCCTTTCATTTGCAATGACCATTAACAAAAGCCAAGGACAATCTCTGAAAAAGGTAGGTCTTTATTTGGCAAAACCAGTTTTCACCCATGGTCAATTATATGTGGCTCTTTCAACAGTTAGAAGTGTAGATGGACTTAAAATAGTGTTGGGGCTGGATCAAGAAGAAGAGAACACTACTACAGCCAACGTTGTGTATCATGAGGTTTTTTCCAATGTTCGTTGTGCATCTTAAAAGTGGCCACCTACTATTGCTGTTGTGTTAGTTTATGGTAATTTTTGGATGAACTAGAAAGTATTTTGTTGCTCTGTGCATATTAGTTTGCAGCAAGCTCTTACCACAATATGCCTGTTTAGCAAATTATGCCACTAACATTGGCTTAGCTTTTGGTTAAACAGGATACCTTCAATGGTCCTGTTTTGTTCTGTTCATCTATGCACGTTTTTGGGGTCTTCAAAGTATTTTGCCTTTGTCTGTATACCAGTTTGCAGTAAGGACAAACTGCAGTAGTCCTTTTTGGCCAATTGATATTTCCAAAATTGGCTTAGTTTTTGGTTAATCAATATAGGTACAATGGTCCTGTTTTGGCTCATTAATGTTTGCAAGACAGCATAGCATCTTAGACATTGGTAAGCCAAATTAGTAACCTTCACTGTACCTATTGAACATGGTGATTCTTTTGTGTATGTCTGTACTGCTGTTATTTAGAAGTGTAATTATAAAACGGCAGTATTGGTAGTATTACATGATGTTGTCTTCATTCCATTTTCTGCTCTGTTTTCTGTATGCAAGCAAAACTTATCTACAAGGTATAAAGCTACATATAATATGTCAATCCTTTTGTGCTTCCTCACATTATTAGTCTTATTATCCAGATTACATTTGATCAATGTCAATGAAAACAAACAAATTGATAGAGTTTTTCAAGATAACGCCATCCGTGCAACGCACGGGAGCAAAATCTTGTTTTACCTATAAACTAATGGATAATCTAAAAATATATCAAATATGTCATCATTTGATGACCTATTTCGCAACCTGAATCTCTCCAAAAAAAGTCAATTAGGTCTTATATTTAGGACCGGAGGTAGTATAAAAATTGGGTGAGTACAAAATTCATGAGTATTTTCGTATGCACACACAATCAAGCACAATTATATTAAGTGCAGAATTTCCACCACATCGATCAAGCCAAATCTACTCACACATTCAATATCCCTACAATCATCTTTAAGTGTGAACTTGTTTTCTATGATCATAGAGCTTCCCCTTATTTATTACGCCAAAAACATCAATTCTACTTTATAGTAGTTAAACCAATTATCCAAATCTGGATACAATCTTTATACAATATGGTACACATAAGTTTCGATTTCATCTTTACGTACACAACAAGAATGAGAACCAAAATGAGGAGCAAAACATTCAGAACGGGGGAAGATGTGCACAATGAAATCAACACCATATCGTAGCTAAACTTCAAGACTCAATTTTATAGATCATTATTCCTCTCTCTCACACACATAATATGAATTCCTCATCGAATCAATTTGCTTACACTTGAAGTACCCAAATATACCATCTAAACTATCCTTTAGTTTTCTAAAAAAATAGAGAGACCCTGTCGTACACATAGTATTAGAAAAAAAATATTGGAAATGAAGAGAGTAAAAACAATTATTGAACAAAAAATATAAGAGATGTTAATGTGCGTGTGTGTGTATGAATATATAGTTGTTTTGTGGTGGACATCAAGTGGGACATAAAGGATACTTATCCTATCCGACCAAAAGAAAGTGTTATGGGGTCATGTCAACTATATAAAACAACACAACGTTGCCTAATTTTTCTCGAGGCTATTGTATATATGTCATCTTACTTCATCATTGTTTGCTTTGAACAGAAATATATGTCATTACCTTGCATCAATACGAGTAATTTTTAGAACCTTTCTCTCATTTTTCTTTCTATATTCGTCTTTCTTCCCTCTTTAAAATTGTCACGTCTTGAATTCTCATCAACTAAACAAACTGACTGTTTTGCTTAAATTTTGCCACAGCCTGGATAATTTATTTTAGGCATTTTTCGCTTTATAAGATAAAACTATATACTCTAAACATTATATAAAATTACTTAGGATACATTGATCGAACCTAGCCCTGATATATGATTGCATGATTTATTTTCAAACTCAATATAATGTGTCAAAGGATTTGCCTATATATAGTGTGAACTAAAAGTATGATATTAAATCGTTAGAAGTTAGAAAATTTGAATTTAATGTATACTACACACACACACACAAATATTCAAATAACTTCTAGACTGGATAAATTCTCTAATAATGATCAATAAGAAAATGCAATCAAACAATCAGATTATTGTCTATTGGTACCTGATTTCTTAATACTTCACCAATCACCACCATGTGATGGTTAGGCATATTATGACACACCAACTTTTGTGGATCTTCGGGAAAAATAATATTTTCAATTCTCATAATTTTAATATTTTATTTTAAATTATAACTTATGCATCTATGATTTGAAAACCGAATGAAAAGTATAGGACAAATGATAGGAACACACACACACACTTGTTTTAAGGAATAAGGATGATGATGACATGTGCGAATTATTCATTTGTAAAATTTCTTAATTTTTATTCTAGCTGGGACTAAAAATATGGGCGAAGACCCAAAAATGATACACAACTATTGGTCAAGGAACAAAAATAGTACATAACTATTCCGAGGTACAAAAATGATACCAAACTTTTACCATGTGATCAAAAATGATATTTTCACTTATATGACAATAATATTTGACATGAAATGTCGAAAATGCCCTTATAATTAAATAAACTTGTACCGGACGACGATTAATTTATAAGGGCATTTTGGACTTTTCATGTTTAATATTATTGTCATATTAATGAAAATATCATTTTTGATCACATGGTAAAAGTTGGGTATCATTTTTGTACCTCGGAATAGTTATGTACTATTTTTGTTCCTTGGTCAATAGTTGTGTATCATTTTTGGGCCTTCGCCCCTAAAAATATTTGCCTCCTACTTCTAATACAACCGACAGCTCCGTCGTGCCTATTGTGATCTCATGGCATGTTCAATTAATTAAACAAGCCGGTATCATCGTCAAGAATTAAATTATTTTTATTAATTAAATAACCAAAAGATCATACATTGATCGATTAATTATGTAATTATTAGAACTAAACAAGTTAGCTAGGTGATGAAAAAGATTCTGCCAGTCTGTGGAAGTTAAGAATTAATTCGTCCAACACATGCAGCCACCTTGTACTTGATAAAACATTGATAACAAAATCAAGAGAGAAAGGCGAAAATGCTCAATATTTTAACAACAGTAAATGTGGAGGGATTTTTTTTTAAAAAAAGAGGTTTAAAATGAGATATTGGTACCAAAGTTTGCACTTATTTTTAAGGTGTGTGTATTAATTATCCTTGGGCAAAGACCCAAAAATGATACATAACTATTGGCCAAGGAACAAAAATAGTACATAACTATTTCAAGGTACAAAAATGATACTCAACTCTTACCATGTGATCAAAAATGATATTTTCACTACTATGACAATAATATTAGACACGAAAAGTCCAAAATGCCCTTATAAATTAATTGACGCCCGGTAAAAGTTTATTTAATTATAAGGGCATTTTGGACATTTCATGTCTAATATTATTGTCATATGAATGAAAATATCATTTTTGATCACATGGTAAAAGTTGTGTATCATTTTTGTACCTTGGAATAGTTATGTACTCTTTTTGTTCCTTGGTCAATAGTTATGTATCATTTTTGGGCCTTCACCCATTATCCTTCGTATCAGCAGTTGTATATATTGTCATGTAATGTGATTTTCTCCTATTATGCCAATGTCACCTCACATATACTTCAAAATATATATAATTAATTGACATAAAAAATGTTTTACTACTATAAATAAATTTCAATATTATGGTTTCAGGTTATTTTTTACCTGCACGATAATTTAAGGTATGCTTTTATATATATCGTTACAGTGAACATATTTCATAATGTTTTTATTGTTGAATTTTACAGCGTACTTTGAATCAAAATTATCGTCATCATTTGTTTACACGTGTATTATTTAAGACAGCTATTTCCTCCAATTCTATTTACAAACAATTCTATTTCCTCCAATTATATTTGTATAAAATATATTTTTATACAAAAACATATATGATACACTTTTTCATTTTTTCTACATTAATATGTTTTTCTCATATCTCTTTTTTTCTACTTTTTCGCTCTCTTCTCCCTTTTATTCTCTCTCCCACTCATCAATCATCATCTTAAGTTGGATAAAAACACATCCCTTATACATTTTGTTTTAACTAATTTAAGCTAACATTTTGATTTATTTGTATAATTCATTAATTCACCATCCTACTTCTGCACCGATGATCACCTCCTCCCCACCGCTAGCCACCCTATGCCATTTCCACCTCATTTATTGGCATTCATTCAGGGACATTTTCGGATTTTCAATCATATTTCAGTAATTTTCTTAGATAGATCAGGAGAATTTGAATACTTGACGTTTACCTAAATCCCATGTCACCTTTAGCATCTAAGCTAGCATCATGCGGCTACTATGGCTTAATTTAATGTCCACATAGTATTCAATAATAAGCAATAATTTTTTAAAAAATTAAATATGTAATTATTTTTTAAATAATATCATTATAAGGGTGAATAAGTAATTTATTAGGACACACACATGACATAAGTACATAAATAAGAGAATTGGGCATTATATTAACGTGGGAATCAGGATATTGCTTATTAAATGAGAGACGATATTGGATCCAGAGAAGATAAGCTTTCGTCCCTAAAAGAAGAGATTCCCTTGGTTTTAAATTCTCTTTTTAAATTATTCAAGACATAATCACCTTTCTATTTTTTATGTTTTTATTTTATTGTTTTCGAATCTGATACACTGAATGTGAGAGGTCAAATCCGATATTGTTCCCTTTCATTAATTAATAATTTGAAAAACAAATTCCTTTTTTTTCAGTGGCCAGGTATTGTCATTACTCTTGGACTATATGGCAGATGATCCCAGAATCCACAATGTTTTAGATAATTCAAACTTTTTAGGTATTATATTTTCAATGATATTAGAACTGATAATTTGTATTTGACTTTCGTAAATTAATATTCGGTTTATGTAAATCTATGAAGGCTCAGGCTAGATGGACTCTCTAATTTGCATTCTTTAAACAAATTATATGCATGGTATATCACCTGTAAATATTAAGATTACGTTATATTTTTATATTATATTGATAATTATGATTTTAAATCTTTTTTATTATAATCTGTTTTATTTTACTCATGCAATACCAAAAATACCAGAGGATCTAATTATTCACTGCTTATTTACATATCATATACATAAATTTCCACAATTTATTAAAATTTTCATTTCCATCAATATATGAAATGCATGTAATCTTTGTTCAGCTAACCAATGGGACCAATAGAAATTGACAAGTGAATGTGATTATGTGAAGGATCGAGCCTAGGACAATTTTTGAATGAACAATTCTTCTGAGATATATTTGTATATATTTTTAGGGTGAAAAGAATTAATACTCAAAAGTAATAAGAGATAGACAATAGTTGAAATTAAGAAAACTAGATTATTCTCCATGTCACTAATGGTATGATTGACTCCTTTTTCTCGTCATAAATTAAGTTCACATAATGCACTTAAATATAGTATATAGTTAAAATAGATAGATGCAAACATGTCAATGATGAGGTCAATTGAAGAAATTGAAGAAATGGTTGGACATTCAACATCATTGCAAGTGTTTGATCACTAAGAACATCACTTAATTGTTTCGGCGTATGGGGAAACATCTCCATCTCCATTTATATGAAAAGCTTGGCATAACTTATTTGTATGGAAAATATATGTTTATATATTTGACATGTTCCAGAGAGCCCACTGAAACAGATCCTAGTTGATTGTGAGTTTGGAGTCTTCCCCTTAGACTGTGGTGAGTCCAACTTTTTCACTAAATTTTTAGTATAAAAAGGATAGTGCATAGAGAGACTTATGTGTCCTGTTTACCTAATTACTGTATTTTTTATCTAAATCTTTTTATATGTTAATTAACTATTTTTATGAAAAAAATTAAGGAATATTTTTTATAAAAGCTCGAATCAACATCTACAAAACATTAAATTTATAACAAGTTACTTTAAAAAAACATGAATAATGCCCCCTTGCCTCATTCTCTATACTCCATATGATTTATAATAATATATGTCCAGTCACCAACATATATAAGTATAAAAATCTCAATCTAAAATGTAAGAACAAATCTATATAATTATTCCCCTCTTGAATTATTTGAGTTGTCTGCACTGCGTTTCACTAGTTCTGAAACTGTTGAGTCAAGTTTTAATTATGTAGATCAATTTTTATTTTAATTGTTTTGGCCAAAGATCCAATTTTATTCTTAAAAAGTATATGAAAAATGATATTTACATTATTATATTTATTCATGCATGACCGCCTTATTTTAAATAAAAAGGGTTTCAATACGCATTCATTAAGCATGATCATCAATTGCACACACATCATTCTATCAAAGACAATTTTATTCCAAACATGACAGAATAATATATATCTAGAAAAAAAAAACACACACACACACAGTTTTCTCAGTGCGATCCTTTTTTGGAGAAGAATGTGTACAAAAAACTTAAAAATAAGATAAAGATATAGTATAATATGATAGGAGATGAATGTAAAGAATCACACAGGGAAACCGAAGGAGATGAATGAAAAGGATTTAAAGTAAAATAGGCGTGATGTTCACAAGTACTTTAATTTACGCATTACTTTGGCCTTAATCAAACAAAAGAAAAAGTAGGCTCTACCTAAGCATGCTTAACAAGATAACTAAAATAAAAAACTGAAAAGGCTCCATCTATATAGCTAGATTGAAGGTCAATTTGATTGTCTAATTATGAACCTAACTAGCTTGAACAAGCCTATAAGGAAAGTGTCACTAATTATTAATTGGATACATTACTCCATATATTAATATGTATATCAAAACAAATGATAAACATGATCTAACACAAACAGGTCAAATCACAAGTGACCATTAGATTTGCACGGGGTTGGGGACAACATTAAAAATTAATAGAGTACTATGAATATGAAGCATTTACATGCGGTTGGGTGAGTGACACGTGTCTCTCCAACAACCTTTGGTGGGCCCTACATGACCCTCCATTTTCTAATTTCCAGTGTTATGCCTTATCAACACCTACATGTGATGTGAGTCTGATCATCTTTTGAATTTGTAAATCAGGACGGCACTTATTGTGGCATCCATTTTGCTTGAAATTAAATTCAAAATTCTTTTATAAAATACATTCAGGAGAAACAACATGATGGGAGTCAAAATAATAAAATAGATTCTATGGAGATGTAAAATTACCATATTAGCATTTGATTGTTTCAATTAGTATTTGCATTTAATTTTCATTTCTAAAATAATTTGATTGTTATCAATTATTATTAACCATAATTTGCAATTCTAGAATATTCTGTTACTAATTCCTAGGTTGAGGATGAGACCTATAAATAATATCCCAACTATTTTCTTTGTAGACGCTTATAATTTGAATAGTATAATATTGAGTTTCCCCCTATCTCTTTTCTCCCTTATATTCTGACAACTTAATGGGCAGCCATGACAACTCGATGGGCATAACTTGACAACTGAATGGGCAAATGTGACAACATTTTTCCCATTAACTTAACAGAGTTTGGGCAATTAACTTAAAGCACATGCCCAACACGTTGTCACATTTGCCCATTCAGTTGTCAAGTTATGCCCATCGAGTTATCACGGCTGCCCATTAAGTTGTCAGGTTTTTCCCATCAATAAAAGGACAGGGGCAAAAGTGTCTTTTCAATTTTCAAATATATTAAGATGAGGTCCCTTAGAACCCTACATTAATTATTTCAACTTTTGGGACTTTTCTAGTATTAAGTCCCTTGTGGGGGACCTCAAATTAATTTTCCAATATTCTAAATCTCTTCATCTTCTTATTCTCCCCCTCCCTTCCCTTCTAAATTTTTTCCTCTTTCTTTCTCTCCTTATTTTTAGTCCCTATATCTCTCTAATTCTCATATACATGCTCTTTTTTATTCCCTTACATTTTTGCATCATTGGTACAAGAGCCAGTTTGACTTCTGTTCTGCACACATAATAAGTGTTAGTTGTCAGAATTTTCTAAGCCTTATAAAGCTTTAATATTTCTTTTGTGCTACTTTTTATTACTTGGCGTGGTTATTTCCATCAAGATCTACCGAGAGCAAAGAATTATGATTTGAAAAAATTTCTATGGCAATTATCTCTTTCTATTAGTTTTATTTTGTTTTTAGCGAAAAAGAAAAACAAGAGTTTGGTATATGTTCTCTTTGTATTAGTTTTTTTTCTATTTTTGTAAAAAATAGAAAAAAAAGTGAAAAAAAAGAGAAGAAAAACAAGAGAAAAAAGTGAAAAAAAAATTGAAAAAAGAATAAGGAAAAATATTGCAATAAAAATTTTAAAGAAAGAGAGAGAACAAAGGCAAAAGGAAATAAGTGTGAAAAAATTCCTTTGAATTATTTTGTTTAGTCATTTATAAGTCTTTTATCTCTCTCTATACCTTAGTCATTTATTAGTCATTTATAAGTTTTTAATGGTTTCCTTTTAAGGCTGAGGCTATTGTGAATATCTCACTCAAATTATTACTTATTTAGTAAGAATAGCTTATGTGGAATGTCCCTGAAACTTAAAAACCTTATTAAATAGGGTTTTCACCTTTTCGGTAGAAAGCAACTTGGGAACCTTTTCTAGGTCTTTAAAATCACCCTGACATGTCATTTATTTGTAACCATGGGCTTTAGAGGTGCCCATGTCGAGAATTTCGATACAAATATGGTCATCCACCTTGGTACATTCAACATCGACAAAGAGTACGAAACTTATCAATGATATCAAGATAATGATTATCAATATGACTACATTGGCACTCATCATTACAAATATTTCAACAACTATTAATACGAAGAGGAATATTATCATGATCAATGTCCTAAATTCTTCCCCAGACAATTGAAGGAGACCGCGTGAGGGTTGAAAGATGTCACAACGGTGGGAAGGACTATGAAACATCTCACAAGCTAAGCTTGTTAAAGCTATTATTGAGAATCAACATCAAGATAAAGAAGAGTATGAGGCTGCCATGGAATGTCGTAAAGATGAAGCTGAAAAACAACAACTATTGGAGGAATTAATGACTAAGTTTAAAGAAATGCGGGATTGATTACGTGAGTTAAGAGTGGATAGGGAAAGGGGGAGAGCTCATCACAAATGAAGAAATTTACTATAAGGTTGAGAATAACATCCTTCAAAGTTCAAATGCAAGAGATGCAATATTAGCTTTATTAGAAATGTTTCCAGCAACTATGGAACTCATTAATACAAATACAATCAATGTGACCCCTCCAGCACCTATCCTACAACAGTCACCATTATATTGGACAATCTTGTGATCAGTAAAGACTCTAACCTCATTTTTCATCAAAATTATTCTAGCAAGGATCAAGACATTATTCAAGCTATACAAGTGCAAGTAACTCCAACAGTCCAAAAATAATTTTTTATCAAAATTATTCTCGGTGAAATTATTAACTAGAAGAGTGAGACCTGCACTCCAAAAATTTGAGCTGCGGCTCAATTCACTTTTGGAATAATGAGTTTTTTTTATTGCAAATGAAGTATTTCATCCACGGCTCTTCTGCCCTACAAGTAAAAATGCATTTGAAAAATGATCAAATTCCCTTCAATTATTTCTAATTATCTACAAATTATGACAAATTAAGTCATGTTTTTATGCTAATTTCACCTATGAATATAAATTATTAATTAAGTACAATTGAACCAGAATTACATCTCCATTAGGTTAAAAAACTTATTTTTATGATAGGTCACTATAGATCATGAGTTAGTAGCACTACTCTTGAATTGTAGGTGAGTCAAATCTCTTTATTAATTTTTTTTTCCATTAAAGACCTCATTTTTAGCATAAAAATCATATAAATACAAGGATTTGTCAGTAATATTCAAAATAGTTTTATTTTAGACATATTCAGAATTTTTAATTAACTTTCAACAGTTTTATTAAAAAGCTCAATTTATCATACTCTTATAATATGGACCGCATAGAATAAAACATTGTTATGAGTTATTATGGATAATTTTGGTGGTTATCCAATTTCAACCTTATATCATTTATATACATTTATACTCTCTCCTCTATATATAGTTAATATTCAATGACAAAAATTAAATATTTATTATTTTTACTTTTACATGTTACTCTTATCTCTTATAATGAGATTATAAAAAATTCGCATGTTACCTTTTATATAATAGACCTAAGGAAATACCCCGCATGACATTTCCAATTTGTAACTACATATACTTCATAATTTCCATGCTAACTCATTAAACACTGCATAAATTAATAAGTTTTTCAATTTCCCTCATTTATCTGTTTCAGCAATTATACCTACACTTGTGTTTCATCTCTTCATGCTCTCTCAATATTTATTAATAAAGACAAAATTTTAACATTCACCATAGTTGCTCTCGAAATGGACTCATTATGATTTTTTTTGGCCAGGAAAAGGATATTATATTAAATTCAAGAAACAAAGCATACAATATTTAAGGTCTGAAGAGCACGAGCTAGAAACATAAGAAATAAAAAGCAAATAAACTAAGCTAGCGTTCAGTGCATCCAGAGATAGGAGCTTCTCTAAAGGCAGAGGAGGTCTGAGGTTCCAATTGGCAGGACATGACCTCGAGAGGGAAGCCTTTGCAATCCAGTTGGCAATTGCATTAGCTTCACGCGGAATCCACTTGAAAGTATGGTTCCTAATTAGAGATCCAGCAGAACGAATGTTGTCAATGATGACATCACACATCCAGTCAGGAGTACTATCAGAAGAAGAAAGATAGTTCACAAGGATTTTAGAGTCAGATTCAAACACAATGTTATGCAGTTCATTCTCCTTGGCAAAAAGAACTGCAGCCTCCAAGGCAAGACATTCCGCTTGAAGGCATGATGAAGCAGAGACAACTTGAGAACAACCATCCAACAACCAACCAGAGGAATCTCGAATTATGAACGTAATGGCAGATTCCTGAGATTCATCTTTGAAGGCATTATGATAGTGACCAATAATTTATCTCCCAACTACTTCTTTAATAAGTGTAATTTTACCTCTTTAGCTCTCATAATAATAAAGGACGGCTGGAGTATTATTAAACTCATGTTGATTATAAATTAATTAAGTTGAATCAAACACATATTAGGTAGAACTTGATTTGAAGCAGAATGTGTTTAAGAACCAAGTTTAGAGAGAAATAGAAACAAGAGGCTAAACTAATATTAAATCAAGAATATAAGAAAGAGTTAAGGGTCAAATCTAGCACTTTACTATTATCAAAAGTTCACCCAACATAAACAAGAATTTGATGGCTCAAATGTAGCACACATCTATTTAAAAATGGGTCAAATTTAGCATTTTCGTCAACTCTAACGGGTTTGACCGTTAAGTTTGACCCGATTATGTCACGTCACCCATTTAGGCCACGTCACTTGCCATGTCACCTAATGGGCCCACTTACTATCCATGATTGGATGACGTGACGGGTGACATGGCAGGTGACGTGGCCTAATTGGGTGACATGGCGGAAGACGTGACATGATCGAGTCAAACTTAACAATCAAACCCGTTAAAGTTGACGGAAATGCTAGATTTGAGCCATTTTTGAATAGATGCGTGTTACATTTGAGCCATCAAATTCTTGTTTATATTGAGTGAACTTTTGGCAATAATAGAGTGCTAGATTTGACCCTTAATCCTATAAAAAATACCAAAAACAAGTTGGCTTTTTTGAAGTTGTAAAGTCGTGTCTCCTTCTTAGTCATCTGCTCTGATATCCCTAACGAACATTTAGCCTCTGGGTAAGAGTCAATACTCAAAAAGAAAGAAAAAGACAAAAAAAAAGAGACAGAAAAAAAATGAAATTAAAGGAGTGCATAGTGAAAGAAAGTGAAATAATTTTTAAATATATTTTACCTAGTCATTTTTTATTTTAATTATGTAATTATATATCTTCTATACTTTATTTATATACGTACTTAATACTAATATTTTCGTTGTTTCCTCTCTTCTTTGGTTAAACATAATAATTGTTTTTTAATAACTTGAGTACAAAAGAACAACCCGAATCCAAACTAAACGTTAGCTTATAAAATTGACATTTAACCTAAACAAACCACATGGTACATGCATAAGCAAAACATTTTTGTATATACTCAAATCCATAATGATCAGAAGCGATGAGCCAATTTATATACATTCAAATAGAAATCAAAACAAAAGATATAGCAACAAGTAGACAAGGACAAGAAAGCATGTTATCATCATCGATCATCATCATTATTTTATGACCAGTAATTATTATGCAGTTACTTGGATTTATTCTAAAAAGAGAATCTGTCTCGGAGTTGGACCATCGGAAAGTGTTGAAAATAATATTACTAGATTTTAAATGAAACAAGTCAAGTGTCGGTTCTCTGCACTCTGCAGAGAGTAAATAGTGAGCAACTTAAATCAAAACAATAACATATAAACTCAAATGCTTTCAAATTACTTCTTCTCGGATGGATTTTATTTAAATGCAATAAGTTATTGTCATTAGTTTTCTTTTTTTGTTTTGTAGTTTTGTTGGATTGTAGTCGAAAAGACTAGGCATAGAGAAGGGGAAAATGATAAGTAGCGTACTGGGGCGAGTGGGTCTACTTTCTTACGGCTTGTGCCTTACTTAGCCTACAACGCATGCTTTTCTCAACCCAATCTGAAGAAGAAATTTCAGCATGATTTTATTATTATTAAAACAATAATAATCAAATTTAATGTTGGTGTGTTAAGGACTCTACCTTTATATCTATTAAGGAAAAAGTATTTATTCCTCAGTTCAATCTATTGAAGGTGGTGGGATGGGTTGAAAAAAAGTCACCTCAAAGAGGTTGATATTTTGCCAATCGTTGTCGGTTGACAAATATAGATATAACAAGTTAAACCTATATTATCACCTCTATCCCTGAGTAAGAGTTCATATTAAATAATAACATGGGTTCATTTTTCTTGTTATCATAAAATAATTTTAAATCTTATGAAATACCATTTACATGCTATTTCATCGTAAACTAATTCTAGGTTATTGATTTTGATTTTTGGGAAAAAGACAAAATATATCTTCCAAATTTAAAATCTCAATAACTATTTCTATATATGCATTAACAATTTCATCTAAGTATTAACAACTCAAAGTGACCAATTTATGATTTTGAAATTTGGAAGGTATTTTTTGCTACTATCCCTAGTTTTTTTTTCTCTAACTATTACAGTTATAATAATGAGTAAACGAATGTAATTATAGTTATATTACAATAATTAGTAAAACATGTTAAAAAGTTGCACATTGCAAAATTGTTGAAGATCTAGTTTGTAGTGTAATTAATGCCGCAACTATAAGTTTGATTATACTACCTCCGGTCCTAAATATAGGACTTAATTGACTTTTTTTTTGGAGAGATTAAGGTTGCGAAATAGGTTATTAAATGATGACATATTTGATATATTTTTAGATTATCCAGTAGTTTATAGGTAAAATAAACTAGTTTAAGGGAAAAAATTAGGTAAATCAATTTATAATTAACTTATTTTGCTTTTTTAAGGATTTTCCAGAAAAGTCAATTAGGTCTTATATTCAGGACTGGAGGGAGTGTGTGTGTATTTTGTCGTAGCCTTATGGCCAATCATTCATAGATGAGTAATACTTGATGGGTAGGTCACAATAAAACAATGTTTGTGAAAACGAAGAATATAACAAAAAGAATTCTTCACAAGTGTTGTTACAAACATACATGGGAGGATCTGATTCACCCAAAATGAAAGCTACATGAAAAGGATCTGACCAAACTAAAATAACACACACACACACACACACATTTCTGTTTGTATATATAAATTAGTAGTTTATCTAATTGCTGACCTGAGACAGCGAAGGAACACCATGGGCTTAATTAGGTGAAGATGCATAGATTAGCTTTGATTATGTCTTTGTTGATTATGTTTGCTAATTATTATATAGGTTGGTGGAATGGAGAAAACTGAACACAAGAAATTAAAGGGAAGATTGCAATTATAAAAAGATCACAGTTTACATGAATATCTTAAATGTTTTGATAATTATAAACATGAATTAATACACAGTCTTCTCAAATTAAAGTTATTATTCAAATTTTATGAAGTTATGATATAACTATATTTTAGAAACATTACAATGTTATTTTTATTCATGAGTATTTTAAAATGTCGGCTAAAGTATGTTTTTAGTCCCTTAACTTTGGAGAAAATCATGTTTTAGTCCCTTAACTTTGAAAAGTGTGTTTTTATTCCTTTAACTTTGGACAAAGTCATCTTTTAGTCCTTTAACTTTGAAAAGTGTGTTTTTAGTCCTTTCAAATTAAGTCAAAGTATATTTTTGGTCTCTTACCTTTGTATAAAATCATGTTTTAGTCCCTTAATTTTGAAAAGGGAAGGGACCAAAACCATACTTTAGTTTTTTTAAAGAACTAAAAACATCACTTTGTTCAAAGTTAAGGGACCAGAAGCACACTTTTCAAAGCTAAAGGACCAAAAACACACTTTGTCCAAAGTTAAGGATCAAAATCACACTTTTCAAAGTTAAGAGACTAAAACATGACTTTCTCCAATGTTAAGGGACCAAAAAGATACTTTAGCCTAAATTGTTTTTCTATATCTAGAAACCACAAAGTATCTATAGTGAACATAAGTAGTGAAAATTTTAGAAAACATTATAAAAAATTCTAAATGTTTTTCTTAACATTAATCTCAATTTTTTATCGTCTTTAATGTGAATGAGTCTTTAATATCATTCTTCATTAGAATCGCATTATAAGTTAAGTAGTCAATAACAAGAATAACAACAAAGTCTTATCCCACTAAGTGAGATTAGCTACATGGATCATGACACCATTGTGCTTTATTAGTAACAAACTTTTTGGTATACTATATTCACCAGTAGGTCACATTTTATAAGTTCCTTGAGCATTTGTTTTGGTCTCCTTCCTCCTCTTTTAATTGGATCCCTAGTTGTTTGGACCACCCTCCTCACTGTCACATCTTTATTTTCGCCTTCTTTGGACGAGTTCAAACCACCTCAAACAGTTTTCTATCATTTTTAGTAATTGGAGCCACCCCAACCCTGTTCTTATATATAGTCATTCTGAATCTTATCCTTTCTTCTATAACCACACATTTATCTCAATATCCTCATTTCATCTTCTCCAATTTTATGTTCATGTTGTCCATTCACAGCCCAACATTCATGTACCATATAATACTGCCAGTCTTATACTATAAAACCTTTTTCTTCACTTTATGGGGTACTTTCCTATCACAAAAAACTCCAATAGTTTTCCTCCACTTACACCACTCAGCTTGGATTCTATGATTCAAATCATAATCAATTTCATCATCTTGTTATATAATAGATTCCAAGTATTTAAACTGTCATTGAGGGATTATTTGATCGATCTCCTAGTTTAATATCTAAATTGTCTCTAAGTTGTTTATTTGTAAAATTGCAATGCATATATTCTGCCTTATTCTTATATAGACGGAAACCTTTAACTCAAAAGTGTTTCTTCATATCACTAATTTACTATTAATCTTTACTCTTGATTCCGCCAAAAGTACTATATTATTAGTAAAACGAATATACATATGATCCTCCTCTTTGGTGCTCTCGATTAAAACATCTACAATTAAGTTAAATAAATAGGTGATGGTCCTGAATTAGAAGTTAAGTCTTAAGGACTCATTATTATTTCAAGCATAAATTGTCGGATTAAGTTTTTTGGATGTAAGAAAACTATGGTAAAAAAATATCATGCTTGAACTCTAACAATCTAAATTCAAATTAGGTAGTGTTAAATATTTCTCGACTAAAATTAAAAGGGAAGAAGACAAATAAAGTCTTCTAAATTGGTAAAAGGACAATTGAGGTTGCTAAATTGTAAAAAGGACAAGTTGGGTCATAAACACCTAATACACATTAACAAATTTGTGAGAAAAGACTCAAATGCCCTTAACAATTTGAGATTGGAGAGTGTGGAGTGGAAATCGAATAGTGTGTTTTGTGAGGGTGGGGTAAGTGTGTGTTTTAAGGGTATTTGAGTCATTTGCCCAAATTTGTTAATGTGTATTAGGTACTTATGACCCAACTTGTCCTTTTTACAATTTAGCAACCTTAATTGTCCTTTTACCAATTGGGAAGACTTTATTTGTCTTTAATTTTCCCAAATTAAAATTGACATTGTTCAATTTTTTCCCTTATTTATTCACTTACAAATTTTAAAAAAGAAGGTGATGCATGAAACAGCACTTTTCTCTCTTGGATTTTTTTTAAAAAAAATTAGATGTTGGTTGATAGGCTAATTAGGCATGTGGAGGGAACACATGTCCAACCTAACCACATCGTTCAAGTTCTTAATTAATTATTTTATAATCTAATTACAGGTTCCACATACTAATTTCTTGCATCATAAATTCATAATCATGATCACTTAGAAAATTAGGTGGGTGGAAGTATAACATAAAAAATGTATTAATATGAACCAACTCGTCATTACTATCAAGACTTAAAAATATTTCCTGTGTTACTTTTTAACAAGAAACAAATTCCTAACTACCTTCTCAATATAGCAAGAAAAATAAATTAATTTGGTTAATAGCTTTAAATATATGTGAGGATTTGTTTTTTGTTTTACAATGACAGTCCTTAAAAATTGAATCAGAAATATGCTAGAAATATATATTCTACAATTATCATACTTAATTTTTATCCTCATACATATCAATAAAGCTGAAGGAAAATTTCTCTTGCCTTTTGAACCCCTATAATTAAACTTTTTCTCACGCACCGTCACATAAAAATGTTTCCCATTTATTAAACCTGATATCATCTAGACAATTGTTGCTTATATACCTATATTATTTGTTGATTCCCAAATTTCTAAAATTATTCTTACACATCTATCATGAGAATAGCCTAATCATTTAGACGTATGTACGTACTTTTGTGTGTACATATATACATATATTATATATATACATATTATATATATATATATATATATATATATATATATATATATATATATATATAGAGAGAGAGAGAGAGAGAGAGAGAGAGAGAGAGAGAGAGAGAGAGAGAGAGAGGTGTATAGGATTAGGATTGGATTTTGGGTAGGACCTAGGGATAAACAAGGCAGGGCAAAGCCACATGTAAGGATTGAAGAAAATGTTAAAATAGCAATATCTATGCATTACTTAATGATAGCAAGTACATTTTGGGTCTATGTGGTTCTTGTTTATTTGGAATCTTAACTTCACAATAATATTGTAGCCTTTTTGTTTCCCTTCTTCTTCTTGGATTTTCTTCAGCCATGGAAATAATATCATGCTTTTGATAGAAAGTGATGGGTTTGGATTAACTGGCTAGTTCCTCATGAAAAAATAATGCCCCCAACTCCAAGCTAAGTGTTGATTTAAAGTATATATATGCCAGTTTTTGACAAAATTAAATAGAAAATATACATAATTCAAAGAAATAGCAACAATCTGTAACTATAGAATGATATTTAAAAAATTGCCAACACTTGTGGAAAACAATTTATCAAGTTCGTCAGGTGAATACAGGAAACAATTTCAGAGAGCACATCCACAGTATAATTGGACTGCATAATACTTATTTCTTTATGTTTTTTGCCAAAGACATAATACTCATTTATGATCCTATTAGTAGAAAGAAAGAAGAATGAAACTAACACAAGACATCTTGGCATGTTTATGGTGAAACCCATAGAAAGAGGAAAGAGCTAAAAATATATATGCGGTGATAAGATATTTTATATTTGTGCAATATTGGTCCCTTTTCTTTTTTCTTTTTTTTTTTGGTCACAAATATTGGTCCCTTTTCAATGCATCTGATGACTGAATATTAATAAAACCTGGAAGTGGTAATTCTAAACAAATCACAGACATTTTCAAATTTTTTTCAAAAGAAATTATTAAAGCAATGGAAAATAAAAAGGAGGAAGAGATAAATAAAATCTGAAACATGGGGAGGATTGGATATGGATTGAATGTACGGAAGGAATAATCACAATCCCAATCGTTGAATTCCCAAAAACAAGAAACAGTAGTAGAGATGGAGAGAGAAGATGGTGATAGTAGACCTATAAGAAAGAGGCACTTGAATGGAAGATGATGATGATGCATGTGTGTGTGTTTGTAATAATATTTTATATGTGATTGAATTAAGTCACTCAATAACTTTGTCTGGAATATCTTGTTCACTGACCTACACTGGCCTCATGTAATCTACTCTCTCTTGTTTTTATTTGTTCTCTCCTTTGTGGTCCTTTCTCTCTATCTTTCTCTAATATCTATTCTTTTCTTGCAGTACAGTCCAACACAATTATACAAAATGCAGCCACCTACAATGGCAAAATATTCAGATAAAAATACTGCATTAGCTCCTTAGAAGATAATTTACTTTACAAGATATACATGTACGTATATACATGTAAAGTTAGGACATGTAGAAAGGTTTGAATCTTCAAATTTTTATATCTGTTGCACTCTATTCTTATTTGCTTGATATATATATATATATATATATATATATATATAAAGTTGATTACCTAATGAAAATCTAAAATAGGGGACATGTGATAATTTAATTAAATAAGTAATGTCATAATGTGAACATTGATCTCTCTCTCTCTCTCTCTCTCTCTCTAAATATGAGAGAGGCACTCACACATGGAGAGACACACAGCTAATCCAACTTTTCATTTCTTGCCTTCTTCCTTCACAGCCTGTCAAGCTTGAATCATTATTGCTCCATCATTCTACAGTTAACTCTTTTAAAATCTGTGTTTGAAATCTCTGGTTATTGCTTTGTTTATTGTTCTCTAGAGAGAAGTTTAATGTTCTTGAGCTGCCAAGAGAGAGATTAATTTTTCTAATGCCTATGATCTTTCTCAGAACTCACCAGCATGTAGATTGAGAACTTCTTAGAATTTTCCACATCGTTTGTGTCAGAAAAAACCATGACACATTTGGTCTCCACTATTATTAAGTGTCATCATCATCACTTGTGGCTAAAAATTCTGGAATGAGGAAGGAAAATGTTCAATGAGCTTCTTCATAGAAAGCTTCACTCTTGCAACTTCGTTTTTCAGGTATTACATCGTCAGATTCCCTCTTTTTCATTCCCTTTATACATCAAAAACATATAATTCTCAAGGTGTTTCAGTTTGTGTGAAAACTTAAGAAGGAATTTCTGTTAGTTTTCTTTCTTGGTCTACACGCTCAAGTGCATCCTTGAGTTTTGGTGCATCTAGACTAGAAGAATCTTCAACCCATATATATATTATGTAAAACTTTGGTAGTTTTTTTTATATTTGAATTCCCATTCAGGGAAATATTTCAGAAGTTTTAAGAAAAAATTGATGAGTACTGCATCTACCCTTGACATTCAACCTCTTCTTCTATACAGTTAGATTTTTTTGTCTTTGAATTTTTCTGGGCTCTTCTGTTTCATCTTCATTAAATATAAAGTTTAGGCCTTTTCTTCAGGTTCTTTTTGGTACGAGGGATTTGGAGAGAAGGGGAGGGGAAGAAAATTTTTGTAAGATGAATTTTTAAATATTGAAGAAGTGAGATTATGATATTTTAATAAAGATACAATGTTATATAAGAGTTATATATATTAATTTAGAATTTTCAACTTCACTTCTCATATTTTTATAAATTCATGCCACAAAAATTTTTTCTACCCTCCACTTATACCAAACAGACTTAGGAATTTCTCAAAAGTCTTAGTTTTAAAAGGAAACAAGGAGAAGTGGGAACTTTCATGAGACGCAAGTTTAAAGGTGCAATAGCAGATGAAGACTATTGATTAACACTTTAGTTGCTTTCATCACACAGACCCACACATATCAGTTTGGCCTCACTAGTGCCAACATCTAATTGTTCATACTCATGCTTCTTTAAAATGCCTCTAGCTATGTTTGATTACTTTTTTGAACATCTAAATACAAATCCGTTGATCCACATCATCTCTACTTTTTTAGTTCTTATAGTGACAGACCCTGTTTTGACATTGATACAAGTTAATACTCCTTTTGTTTCTAAATATAAGATCACTTTCCCTAATTTGAGTAAATTAAGGAAATTAGTTTAAGTTAGTTATTTACACATGATATTACCAATTTATCCCAACTATATATACCTTTATCCCCACTCTCTCTCTCTCTTTTGCTTGTTATTATATATAAATATTGTAGGGTTATTTTGGGGAAAAATTGGGAAAAGTTAGAAAGTGATCTTATAATTAGGAACAAGTTAAATTTTGAAAGTGATCTTATATTTAGAGGAACAGAGGGAGTACATTAGTTTGGGTGGACTTTTGGAAAAATGACTTATTTTTAAGTTGACTAATTTTAAGTCAGTTAGAAAATAAGCTCTAGGTTGACTTATTTTTATGTTTGGATGAACTTTGGAAAAATTGTTTTATTTTCCCATTTGACTTATAAATATGTTTGAATGACTTTTGTTTTAAAGGACTTATTTTTACGTTACGTAGAAAATAAGCTGGTTTTTTTTTTAAATAAGCCACCCAAAGTGACTTATGAATAAGTTGACTTATTTAAAATAATCTGGGTGAAAAATAAGTCTACCCAACATAGAAAAAAGCCAGACACTCAAAATAACCTGACTTATTCAAAATAAGCTGGTTTATTTCTAAAAAAAGTCAAACCAAACACACTAAGAAGCACGTGAGGTTTAGTAGTGAGACTTGTAAAAACAATAACAGAAGACAGTTTGGGCATTGTAACCACTTGTAACTACTTGTAATTAGTTAGTTAAAGAAGTTGCTAGAGGGATGTGATTCACTTAGAAGATTATTACAGATAATAATACATATAAATACGATGTAATATCCATTTTTACAGTGTCTGGAATAATAATCTTCTATCTCTCTTCTTTCTTTCTTCTTCTTGTTCTGTTTCTTCTGAACTTGTATCAGACATATTCTCAAAACAAACTTGTGTCATCCCTTTATATATAGCATCTATAAATTCAGCACAATAAAGCTCATTATCATTGTAGTTGAGAAATTAGGTTCTTGCTATGGAATTAAATATGGTATATTTACTTAGTAGTCTTTCAAACCATCATCTTATTCTAACATGCTCAATAAGTTTTTTCTTTTTGTCAAGCATTTGCATTATGATTCTTATCACTTATTATTTTTTTATTTATTTTTCAGGCATGGGGACCAAAACTGAGCATTTCATAAATCCTCTAGCACTAGCTGTGGAGAGCAACAACTTTAGCATAAGTGGCGTGGATGTCTGGGAGTATTATCAGAAAAAAAGGCTGACAGAAATAAACAGTGATTTGAAAGATCCTATTTCCATGGATAGAAATTCTGAGCAAAAAAAATTTCCCATGGATAAAAATACCAAGGAATACATCAGGAACACAATGCTGATGCAAGAAGCTATCTTCCAACACCAGGTAGGTATCATGAGGTTTTGATACTGTTTCAAGATCCTGTCTTGACAATTCTGAAGTGTCAGTTTGATTTGCTGGATTTATTCTGTTACCTTATACTCAATTTGAAGTCATATGTTAAGGAAACCGCCAGTAATATGGATGAAATCATAAAGCATGTGACACTAAACATAATGATGTCAGAAACCGTACATAGAATTATTTAATGTGACATTTAACTATAATTTTAAAAAAGGTTTCTTCTATGTGAGATAATTTCTGTTAACCTTGTAAATGCCCCTTTTACTCAAAAATCACATTTCAGGATTAAAAGATGATATTTATATTTGTGAATATGTTTTGTTTCACTTTCAGAAAAAAACTCTTCAGAATCACCATGAAGTTAATCTTTCTAGTAACAAAGTATCAAAACAATAAATTTCTTTAAAAACTTTCAATAATACTACCTCCGGTCCTAAATATAGGACCTAATTGACTTTTTTTTGGAGAGATTAAGATTGCGAAATAGGTTATTAAATGATGACGCATTTGATAATTTTTTAGATTATCCATTAGTTTATAGGTAAAATAAACTAGTTTAAGGAAAAAAATTAGGTAAATCAATTTATAATTAACTTATTTTGCTTTTTTAAGGATTTTTCAGAAAAGTCAATTAGGTCTTATATTTAGGACCAAAGGGAGTATAATGAATAAGAGATATATTAGATTCTATGAGAAAAGATATGATGATATGTTATGATTAAACATAAGCCGCAAACTAGCTATTAATTACAAAAATGTGGGAAATTTGCAGTCAAAAGAGCTGCACAGAATACTTGGTGTTCAAAAAAGGCTGATGGAAGAATTGGAAAGGGAGAAAATACAAAGTGATATTTTGACTACTACGACTGAATTAGAAATTAGCACCCCTTCTCATAATCTCAATGAGCAAATGCAACAACTCCAGAAAAGAGCAGCACAAGCTTTACATGGACCAGATTTGCAGGTTCATAGTTTAAGACAAGATTATTGCTCAAGAGAAATGAGTGGAAGTTGTTCTGGTGGTGGGGACACAATCAAAGTTCCACATAGGGGGTTTGATCTTACAAGGCCTGCTAATGAAGTACAAGATGAAGGTAGAGAGGCAGGACCTAGTTCATATACTGCACTTCAGAAGCGTAAAAGTAGAAATGAAGGTGATGATGAAGACGTGGAAATTGATTTGACATTAAGTTTAGGAGGTAGTAGTAGCAGCCAGGGTAAGGAGAAGGAGAAGGAGAAGGAAAAAACCAATCTGCTTTATTCATCTGCATCTTTCAAATCAGATAGAGGAGAAGAGTGTAGTGATCCTAATACCCCAATGAGCAGCTCAAGTGTGACATTTGATCAACAAAGAAAAGGGGGGACATCAACACATTGGCTTCCTCAGGATTTAAGGCGTAAATAGGAGCTTAATTCAACTTTGCTTGTTTAGAAAAATACTATTTCATCTCTTTTCTTCATGGACCACTGAATTTATAGCAGGGTTCATGCATTCAGATATTACTCTATATTAGTTTACTTTTCCCCTTCTTTTTCCCAATAAATGAGTTGGATGATTTACAAACAGACACTTCACAATGTTTCTTTTGTACATAGCTTATCTGCACTCTTCACAATTGACTAGTTTTTTTTTTTTTGTTAAACATCGCCCGGTAATTTTGGGCCTAAAGACTGGAGAGTTGCCCACTCATCCGGTAATCGACTAATCTGGATTTGAGGGGTAGGAGTGTTGCCCACATAGGCAAGGTTGTTCTCTCTCCCAATAAAAGTGCTTCCCGGGATTCGAACACTCATTCTCATCCTTACGGGGTTGTAGTCCACTTACCAGCTCAACCAACTACCCATTGGTTCAATTTTCTAGTTTGCATGCTCGTTAAACATGTTCTTTTTTAATGTAATGTTATTGCAAATCTTTGAAGTCGAGAACTATTGAAGTAGAAGTAAATGTGAATTATATAGGTAAGTTCTGAGCCAATACCGTGTATGCCACTCACTTCATTCTTTATGAACGGAGTTCAACTTGATGCAGCTAACAAAAAAGATGATTTAGTGTGTGTTTGGGAACAGCTTCTGGGCAAGAAAAAGCTCATTTGAGCTGGAGAAGCTATTTTGCTCATAGAGTGTATGTTTGGGAGAAACTTAAAATTGGCTAGGCTTTTGCTCTAGCTCATTGAGCTTCTGGAGAGAAGCTCATTTAAAATGCTTCCGAAAAAAGTCACTTACGTGTACAAATACAAACATAAATCACTTTTCACACAATCTGACTTCTATCCAATCTTGCTTCTACAAATGTCAAGTTGAAAAAAGTAACACTTCCACCGGGATATCCAAAAACACAACTACTTGGTAAAGAATTGATTCAATACCCACAAAACATTGTTCAAATGATGCTACCAATGTAAGTATCTTGTCACTGAGAAATTTGTTGGTACTTTTGATAGTATACTTTGAGTTTGAAACCATGACAAATTTAAACCTGTTTGGTACAACTTATGAAATTATGGTTTGGAGCTCGGACTCCAAACATGGTGAGGTCATGAACCAGATGATGTTGTCGTAGAATTGAATTCTCTAGTTTGCTCCACCTTTCCAAGCATGGGATTGCAAACAAGATATCATCATTATGTTTCCCTGAAGAACTGCTGACTTTTGAAGCTTATGTTAGATGTTAGGTTGATTCACATACCATCACCTAAGTCAAGGCATGGCAGGTTGTCAGAAATATATCCGGGATTATTATTGCTCTTTGTAATGTTGTTGTCGCTTGCAAATTGAATGGTCACAAATGTGTGTGTGTGCGTGCAGAGGTGGATTCGCTATTTTCTGTGCAGAAGTTGTACCTCTTGTGTGTGATTTTAATTTATTGTTTTTTATTCATTTTGATACTTTCAATGCAAGTTGTTCAAGCTTAAGGATGAATCCCTTTTTAATTTCTTCCTACTTTGCGTTATAGAATGGGAAATATAGAGTATTGATATAACAATAACAGCATTTTGTTATGTTGGCACTTGGCACATGGGAAAAAAGAGCAAGTATCGATGTGTAATGAATAATGATAACAATATAGTAATATTTTCTCTTGTACTCACTCCTATATATAAGACTTATTTAATCAAGGGTTAAACTAACTTTTGATGCATGAATTTTCACTTTATTTTGTTTTTAGTCCCTAAACTTTAATTTCAAAAACACGATATTGATCCCTAAACTTTATTCAATGTAGAAGGATTAGTCCCTAAAGTCATGACTAATAATCTACATACACTTTGAGTCAAGCTACAACATTTCTCATTAATAATTAAGTTTGAAATTCATTACAGCACAATAACCATGACAATAATATAATTTTGCCTAATCCCATACAATTAATTAAATTTGCCCTTTTTCATGGACCAATCCTTCTACATTGAGTAGTTCAAGGACCAATATCATGTGTTTGAAATTTCAGGGATCAAAAGAAAAATGAGGTGAAAGTTCAGGGACCAAAAGTTGTTTTGACCCTTTAACTAATTTGATAAGAATAAAGATGTTAATTAAATTAGTTAAAAATAACATGACATTGATATCCCCTAACCAATATACTTTTAACAATACTCTCCATGTGTCTATTTATTGAGAAGCATTTATAAGGATATTTTGAAGAAATTTTGGTAAGAATCAGAAGTAGGTCTTATATTTAATACCAAATTCATATCCCTAAATATGTTTTATATTTAGTACGAGAGGTAGTATTAAATATAAAATCCACTACATTAGTTTAAGTTTAATGAGATTAAATAAATTGATTGATTACAGACATATATATATAGTAGGGAAAATCCCAAATAAATCCCTCATAATACCCAAAAGGACAAGTGAGAAATTTAAACTTCCAAAAGGACTATGAAGAAACTAGCACCTACCTGTCATTTTAAAATTTTGTGAAAAGACAAAATTGCCCTCATTCTAAAACACAAATTGCAAGAAGACGGTGGGTGTTAGGATGAGTTTAGAGTGAGGTAGTAATTTGTGTTTTAAGATGGAGACAATTTTGTCTTTTCGCAAATTTTAAAATGACAGGTAGGTGCTGGTTCCTTCATGGTCCTTTTGGAAGTTTAGCTTCCCCACTTGTCATTTTGGGTATTGAGAGGGATTTATTTGGGATTTTTCCTATATAGTTTATGTCATATGATCTTTCTGAAATATTTAGGGAAAATGACATATAAAGTCTGCCCAATTGGAAAAAGGACAATTGAGGTGGGTAAATTGTGGAAATGACAAGTTGAGTCATTTTAACTTAAAACAAATTACCACATTTGAGGAAAAGACTAAAGTGCCCTTTACTAATCTAATATATTACAACACATTTGAGGAAGGAGTAAGATGTGGGATTTCAAAGAGATTTAGGATGATGTGTGGGGCAGGAAGTGGGAGCTTGATGAAGGGAGTGGTTGGCCGGCGGAGTGGAAGGGTGGCCGATATGGTGGGTTTTGAAGTGAGAGTGAGGTGAGATGAGGAAGACAGGGAGGGAGGCCGATGATGATGGGTGGGGTGGGCTAAGCTAGGGTTTGATTGTTGTTTTGAGAGGGAGGATGAGTAAGTGAGATTTTAAGGGTAATTAAGTCTTTTCACCAAATGTGTTAATTTGTTTTAGGTTCCAATGATCCAACTTGTCATTTCCACAATTTACCCACCTCAATTGTCTTTTTTCCAATTGGTCAGGTTTTATGTGTCATTTTCCCAATTTTCCCAAATATATTTACGTGGATCATTAAATTATTTGTGTCATAAGTCGGACAAATCAAATTGGAAAAAAATTAGAACTAGAACTGATAAATATTATATAATTTGAATTACAGAATCCTGGCCTCCAAAGATAATGCCAAATACTATAGACTGTTTTTTTCAATGCTATATCATTTAACGTATATGAGTTAGATCTAAGCACTGTAAAGCCTAACATTTAGGGTTGCTTGGTATGATAATTTTGGAGAGGAAGGAAAATTATAGTAAACTAAATTTTTAAAAATTGAAAAAGTGAGATTACTGTATTTTAAGAAAATATAATATACACGATAAACAGGTCCTTTATTAATGGCTTTCCCTTCGCACTACCTCACGTATATATGTACACAGTAATCGGTGGCAGCGATGATCTTGCTTTTGTGAAGTAGTATATTGCATGTTGGCAGCATCAGGCGGGCTTATGAATTATGATTGTGCTTCATCTTGTTTTAGTTTATGATTCAACATGTTACTATATTTGTTCTGTTTCGATTGTGTATTAATTTCATATGATAGAAAAACTATATTATTTTTTTTGAATGAAATGATGTATATTTATTCAACTATGAAAATATGTAATTACAACCAGTGAAGCTGTCAAAAGCTAATAAAATCTGTGAAGCTATCAAAGCTTACAAAACATGAGCCTTTGATGAGCTATATATCTAACTACTGCTATCTACTTCTAGATGAAAATACAGTTAATTGCTTCACTGTGTTCTGCTCAATGCAGCAAAACTAGAGAAACACTGAAGAGAGTGTAGGACTATGGATCTAATTTGAGTGAGAGTTCTCTCCACAATGTGTTGAGTTCCAGAAAAAATGGAGTTGTTCCTGCAAGCCCACAATTTCCACAGAGTTACCAGAATTCCCACTCTTCAAGAGGTTAGCCATCTATCTTGAATAATAATTTCCCTGAGTTAGTCAACAACAAATTGAGCATTGAACCTACAGAACATGGCGTCAGGAAGTAACCTTCGTCACACCCAAGCAGACAACAGACAAAGTTTGAAGACGTGGTTGATATCTTCAGGTCCTAGGTCGCACCAGGAACATTGTTGTTCTGAAGACATATGCCTCTCACACCTCTCTGAATTAGTAAGGAGTCTTTCTTTAAAGAAAAGCCAAGCAAAGGTTCGGATCCATGAGCCACAGGAAGACGCCAAAGCTCAGTCCAAAGCTTAGAGGGATTTGGCCAATTTAGAGATTCCCAAGCCTGATATGTTACCTTTGTTGAGAAGTCTCCACTGTTTGTAAGACTCCAAGAGCATAATGGTGTGTTTTGGCTTCCAAATGGCTTAGTCTTCTCTATCTGGTCAAGCGATTCAGCTAGGAGGAGGTTTTATAGAAAAACCATATTATAATGTATTCATATAGTCTTAAGTGTAAGACCTAGCTTGAAGTATATATTTTTTTATTCACATTTCAATAAATTTTTCCAAAAAAGGCATCATTTAGCCATTTGAGCGTGGCTCCATAACTATTTTTTTATTCTTCCAACAATATTTAAACCTTAATCTCTAAGGAAGTTGCATAATTTTCATTAAACACAATTACTTTTAATTATCTAGCTCTATATTTATGATTGGCCGAAAAAATGTTTAATTTAAAGAAATCTACGTTTAATGGATAGATAATTTGATTTCAAAGCAATGTGAAATTAATAGTATTTCATGAATTCACAATTTTCCATTCAAAATATGGCTTTTTCCCTCGTTTTAAAAGGGTAAGAAGAAAAACAAAGTTATTTCCAACGTATAAAAAAGAAGAAAAGCAAAGTTAGTTACTAGTATTTATAAAGAAAGGAACATGAAGTTTTAACTTTATGTTCCTTTCCTTATAACTTTGCTTTTCTTCTTACTCCTTTATATAAAATTTATGTTCCTTTCCTTATAAATAGTAACTAACTTTGTCTTTCTTTTTTACCCTTTTATACTTAGGGAAAGAGCCAGGTTCCCATGTGAAATGATGCCTTTTCATTTTATCTTTTTAAATTTATTTTTAGTAATGTCACTTGCAAGCCATCATTGAAGCTTGAAGAAAGAGTCTCTTCTTATTCAAACTATAAAAGGCATAATAAACATATTTTTTGGTGAAAAGCTTGAAATTTAAACTTATTTCTTTTAATTTCTTCAACAGCATGACATAACCCCTCAATGAAGTTATTGTTAATAAGGAGTTGACTGTTGTTTTTACAAAGCTGTATACACACTGCATGCTCAATTATCAGTACAAAATAACTGCATTTGTAGTTTCAATTACTTTGCCAAACAAATTTGAATCAAAGAATGAAGGTTGACATGAACTCCCAATTAAAGGGGCATGACAAAATACAACCTGTACCCTACAAAAAGACACATTTCCAGGCAGCTACATGCCCAAAGAATGAATGCTAAATATATCTAATTTCCACTCCTCATGGAAGAGCTCTTCAGGAGCAAGAAGAATCTATAATAGGATAGCTAAGTGGACAAGGCTTCCACCATGTAGCATCTGAGGATGGATAGATGTATGCAGCCTTCACTCACACAAGTAAAGAACTTGTGTGTCTAGGATTTAATCCATGACCTTTAGATTACAGCAAACCTCACCTTCTTAGCAGAAGCAGCTATGCTTGAAAAACCACTGATGCTGTCTCTTCCATATAATCAGTTCCTCACTGGAAAATAAAAAAAGATAACATTCAGATCAGGAGCTCCTTGTGAAGTTACCAATAACAAGGATGGAAATGTTCCAAATTTGATAGTATTTAAGGTGAAAAATTCTACTTCAAATACAATAATCACATTGAATGACAAATCTGATAGTGCATGATGTTCTAGAAGAAATTTCCTTGTACCTGCAACCTAAACCATTGGGATCTCAGAATGAAAAGCATATAACTAAGACTCAAAATAACTGAATGACCATCTTGAGTTTGTTCTGTTTCCATTTGGGCAACTTGTAGAATTCCTTCTTTGTCATCTCTAACTTCTCTTTGAACTCCTCAGCTGACATATAAGCCTGCATGCATGAAGCGGTTCAAAATAAGTTATAACTAAAATCAAAACTAAGCCTTATTATCATATGCAACAGATTCAAAATCAATTATACCTCTCGCTTGGTCACATCAACGTCTGCTACAGGATCTTTAGATCCTATTTTTAGGCGTTCATATGGATAAACTGGAAGACCAACATCAATATCAGGTCCATCTTTCACATCATCTATCATGTTCATAGAATATTTTCCATTGCTTGTCTCTGGCTTTGAGGCCTCTCGGTTCACTTCACATCATAACAATGCACAGAATAACAATATTAGCAACTGTATAACAAGGAACAGCATTAACAAGCTCTTCTTCAAAGAATACCTTTGATTGATCGAGGTATTAAATTATCTTTCGGTGGACGGAATGATTCAAAACCAGAAGTAAGTGAAGCTATAACTGAAGATTTGGGTGCAAACTTTGCTGACTCTTGTGTCTGAGACTTTGCATACAGCTTCCTTATGATAGGAGGTGGAGTTGAAAGGTTTCTGTCCTTTGGACCTTCAAATGCAGCTGCTAAAGCATTGAAGGCTGGAGATCTTCCTCTCACACGTAGACGGTCAGGCGTAGCGGATACACTGCGAGAACGCTGGGCTTTATCTGGTAGACTACCAGACCTTGCTCCATAAGACACTGATGTTCTCCTTATTGGTCTCTGATCATGTGCATGACATTCAATAATCAAATAGAATAAATCAGAATACTAAGGAAGCTGAATCAAGTGCAAGAACAAAGTTCTTTAAGGTTAAGAAAATCAAAAGTTTTAAACTGTTTAAGAATTTGAATGACTCTCCATATTATGTGAAGCCCACAAAGACCAATCATATTCATCTAATATGAAGATATCTGCAGCAGCTTCATAATTAATGGAAAATTAAAGAGAAGTGATTTGTTTGCACTATGAAACAAGTTAATAAGATGTCAAAGGTGGACTGCAAAGGAAGGAAGATGAAATCAGATGCCTTACATCCAAAGGTGGAGTGCCCCCATTTTTCATTATTGTAAACCTCCTTTGAAATGAGTTTCCAAGCATCTGCCAAAGGTGGAGTGCCAATAAAATAAGAAGAACTTTCATATTTTTAGGAAGGATCTAATATATGATCATTATTCATGAGAAACTTACAGCACTTTTTGCAGACTCCCATTTGAAGAAGCGAGTGAAGAAAGGTGGTTCACTACCTTCCATGACAACATATATTGAAGCTTCACGAGATAAATTTTCCATACAAAAGTCACACTCAAGAAATTTCTGTACAATTGAAATACATTAGTCAAAAATTTCACACCAGGGTATTTATTAAGAGGCGTTTTAAGTATTAAAATTCTTTCAGTCTACGGCTCAAAGGGAAATAATGTTAAAAGAAATACCATAATCATTAGCAAGAAAGGAAAAAAGACAGTACTGTATCTGATTCAACATTGAAGATACAACAGATAATTATACCAAAAAAAGGTACAGTAGAGACAAAACTTAATTGAGTGGTGAAGTCTTTAACAATAGGCACTAAGTATGGTTTTGGCTTCTAGCCAAAATAAAGCCAGTTATACCTCACCAATTGTTAGAGCTTTGGTTCTACTCTTGGGGTCAAACTGCTGGCCCACCCAGACAAAGATTTCTGAATGACAATCCAAGATCATAATATCTTCAGTCATTAAATCATCCTGGGAAAAGTTGTATACTTCTGTCACCTGCCAATAAAATTTGCCATCAAATCATATAAATTTTCTTTAGCAATTATACCTTTGCACAAATAAGTATAAAAGAAACAAAACCAATCAGAAAGTAATCTCACCTTCAAGTTCTCTGCATATTTGTTGAGTCAGGTGGCCAAAAACATACCATTGTAAAATGTCAGCTGTTAGCCTCCGGAAAATGAGTAATCAAAACAAACTAAATCTTTCACAAAATATGATCCTCACCTTTTGAGAAGTTGCAAGAAAATAGACGAGGATCATCTTCAGCATCCCTTACAATCTTTTGATTAGGATATTCTGATTTTCCTCCTAACAAATCCCAAAACTGTTCAGACTCTGTACCTTCCTTGTGGGGTTTTGTTTGTAGTGCCGGCTGCAAACAATTTCCAAGCATATAAGAACCAGATAAACATGGAAACCTGACCATACACAAATAAAAATAATTTAATGACACCCTCCTAAAAGTTCAAAACGTTCAGAAACTCAAATTTGAGAATATGCAAGTACATATGGCCAACAATCCAGGGATATAGGAGTATATCATTATTTTGAGCCCATAAAAATACAAGAAATCAACAAGCATTAGCTGCTAACATGCCAAGAAAAAGGTTTTTGTTTTTAGATTCATTAGATTCCCTCTCTTTAAGCATATCTTTGAACCAATCATACCTTTATCAGATCCAGCATCCTCTCAACCAGATCATGGTCATCTGTGTTTGCAAGGCTTCCAGTCCAAGTGTAGACCGTGGGCCCATCATGAAGTATGTAGCAATATGAGGAATTCAAGGAGGAAGCAACCTAAGAGTGGAAAAAATAATGGAAATTTCATTACTAAAGAAAATCTGTTAAACTTTTTTCATGATAAAGAGACAAAATGATATTAATTAAGAAAGATTGCATAGTTCTAACAACTTCATGAAAAATGAAATGGAAAAGCTGATCAGCAGAAAACAAATGAATAGAAAGAAAAGTAAATGGGCTGATTAAAAAGGTGACATCCGTAGATGTATGTTTGACCAAAGGAGCCCACATACGTCAGTTGCCCAAGCAAAAAAGGATGAACAGAAAAGATGCAGCGCAAAGAAAAAGGAGAACATACTGGTTCAACTTGTATAGCTTGCATACTTTCAGGTCCAGAGCCCTGAATGCGGAACAAAGCTATGCCATCTTCCTTGTAAGTTTGATCAGGAATTTTCTTCTCCATAATGTATTTCTTATATCCATCACTAAGACCACCCTAACAGAAAATTGTGTGAATGCAGTTTAGAACATGTATATGTGTATGAAATCAACCAAAAAGAAAAAGAAAATATTTATGAAGAGAGATTTATCTTAGTTCCTACAATATCAGAACCCAACAAACCTTCAACACAATTAAGCTTTGGACGATAGAATAAAACTGAATTGGTTCATTCCCTTCACAAATGCGAGCCTAGAAATAGAAAACATGAAGACAATATCAGCAACAACATGAATGATGAGCACAATTGAAGTGAAAAACCACATTTAAATGAAAATCACCTGGGCAGGAATAAACTTCATTGATTCAACAATTTTGCTTGCTATTTTAATAGCTGAAGCTCTTTCTTCCTGTTTTCAACCCAAGAAAAAATGTCATGAGCAATGCAGGAGATATATATGAGTGTAGATATATGGAAAGACCAAACAAAACTCTCTACTATGCATATAGAAAGCACTTTCTGATCCTAAAACAGTAATCAGCACCCTCAAAACATTATGCTGCTAGTGCCAGACTAGTTATTCATTCAGTTATGATGGAAAAATTCATAACACATGCATAGAATTGGAATAGAATGCTTTTCATTTTCACCTCAACGCTGTTCTTTCCTATCCACGTCATTACAAGATGCTCTTCTCGATCTTCTCCGGGATATGAGTAGAGAAAGACATAGCAATCTCCACTAAAAAGTTTTGAGTGATCAGAATCTTGAAGGCTAATCTTTTCCTGGCCATTCACCCTCCAAACCTATGTAATGATGCTAATCAGGGTCAAATTGTGAACAAAAGAATAAATAAGCTTTGTGAAAGTAATTTTAAAAAGTAAACAGACTTTTTTATCTGAAAAAGTCCAATTCCTGAATTATTGGCTCATTTTGTTTTAAAAAAATATAAGATTATAAGCATATGCTTTGTGTGCTTTGAATTAGTTGATAGACTAAGTTGCCTTGAACCACAAGCTAAGTATTCTAAATCTTATTTCAATGGCCATAATGTAAAGATTGTAGGGAGCTAAGGTTTTTATAATATGGGGATTGTGATTTTGATGAACTTTCTCATTCTAATATGACATTTGAAAAAAATCTACAGATAGTTATAGAAACATTATGTATTACCTGCAAACGTCCTGTGCAATCAATGTGGGGTTGAGGTTCTTCTTTTACTGGATCAGCTTTCAACAGACCTTTGACATTCACTCCTTGACGCTTTAAAAGTGCTGCAACAACATCAATAATAATGATCAGTAAGTATTGAAAATAAGCTTTAATATTATTAGTAATTCATACAGGCCAAAAAGGAATATATGACAATTGTACTTACCTGCCACCTTGCCACGGCCATCTTCAGCCACAACTACATTAGGTGTTTGAGGCCAAGAATCAAATTTGGACTTGAACATCACGGTTTCGAATCCTTCAATCACACAAACTACGTGGGATTTTAGTCTGTCAGAGCCTCTGATTAATACCTGTTAGTGGTCAACAGTAGTTTATGAGTTATTAAAGTTAATATGACATTAAATATTTCAAGAAATAAATCAGAAGCATTACTTGTGCGGCTGCACTTGCACTCTTTCTTTCATCCAGAGAAGTGCCTCTTCCCGTCCACACAAAAACTTCCAAACCACAGTCAAGAATATAACATTTATTTGTGTTTAATAGTTCTTTTTTCAAAGAACCACTCTCCATAGGTTCTGCTTTCCCCTTCACAACACTGGAAAAATTATAAGCCTTCCATTAGAACTCTTGAATCATAGGTTCCAATGTTACAATGTAAACCGTGCACTTCATATGTAAGACTAATTTCAGATATTACCTATAATCAATGCAACTTTAATAAAAGAAAGAACAACAAATTTGTAAAAGTCCTACATTAATACACTGTAAATTTTTCAAATGAAATGAAACAAAAAAGAAATCAGTACAAGAGAAATTACACATATGTATATGAGCATAGGCTCTATTCCATCAAACAAGTTTTGGTGATGAATGAAATATATTCACAGGGAAAATACAAATAAGATATCACAGGTAAAAAATAAAACATATTACCACAACAGTTTTGGAGGCTGAGAATCAACGGTATTATCAGAGTCACTGGCTGTTTTTTTAGGAAGAGGAGCAAAGCCACCAAATAAGGCCCAAAATTCTCCAGCATCAGCATCAGCCATCAACCTTCCATCCTCTACATTTTTGTGCAGGTGTAAGCATTCAATTACTGATATTTTAGCAATAACTTTTAACCTCTAAAAATATTATTGTCCACTTACCAACAGAAGCAATCTCACATTTCCCATCATGGTAGTTATCTTTTATATACTGTACAACTTCCAATGCTTTAGCCCTTTCTTATATAGATGAATTAGAACCATTGAACTGAAATATTTTAGACTTGGTATCCAGAATAAAAACATCATCATGGTTGAGTGTTGACCGTGCAAAAGGAACCTAAAACAAAGACAAATAACAATTCAACAAATCGAAAATGATATTTCAATTCATTTGTGATGTCTTTATCTAGTGTGCATGCTATTGATACACTAGAATACAACCTCAATGGGCAAGGAAAAATGTCAGACTTGCCTCTTTGACACGCACAACATGTTTCCCCTGGCATACATACAAACGTGTTGTATGTTCTTCAGCCTTGACATGTTTAAAACCAGAAGCAACTCCACCTTGTTGAGGGATTAAACATGGTTTAAAGTATGACAAAAACTTTTCAGTTTCATGACCTTGTGATTCACGATACTGAACTGCACGTCCTCCTAGAGCTGCATCCAATTCAATGGTTTTGATGGCTGCAACACCAGCTTCATCCTGGTTCAATCCCCCTTATTTAGGACGTATGGTGCAAGAAATTACAGTAATTCTTGCCAAAGAAAAACCAGCAATGTGTTACAACTATCATACTACTTACTTGACTGGTGTCTTTACCAAGCCAGTAATGGATATCATGACGCAGTGCACCACCTTTTGAAGTTGTTGTCTACACACAGGTGACAAGAAATTTAAAAACAAAATATTGATTTTATAATAATGAAAAAAATGCTTCTTGTCTAAGGAAGTACGGATAACCAACTTGATAAAAAGCAATCATTATTAATATGTAAGTACAGAGAGAAGAATACTGAGAGTTGAGCTAGTGACTTTAAAAATAATTGTGCATTCTAATAAAGTAGGAAATTAAGTTTGTAGGAAAGAAGCAAAAATTTTAATTAACTGAAGTAATCTTCATGGATGAAGAAAATGATATTTCCTACATATAGAGACATTGTTTTCCAAGCTATTGGAAAAGTCCGCGGCAAAAGTCTTGGGCACAAGAGTTCCCACTAATGGAAGAGCTGACATTTATTCTTTATATTGATGGCCTCATAACTGTTACTAGTTATCCTTTTCTTATATACAAGAAAAATAAAAGGTATGCAATCATGACTACGATCTTAAGATGAAGAAAAAGATTCTATTCAAAAAGAAAAAGATGACAGTTGACAGCTATAACATGGTTATTACCGCCTAATAGTTGAGCTATTTGCTGTTGCATCCTTATTTTAGATGACATCAATGTCTTCATCATGTACATAATAAATTAACAAGATGTTACAGTATGAAATCCAATACTAAAGATTAAGGTCTTAGATGAGACGAGCTAAGATATTTCAAATCTGCAGGTCTTAATATGCTTGTTCCTTCATCATGAATGTTTATAAAAGGATGAGAGCAGACATTAACTTCATGTGTCATGCCATGACGTATTAATAATGTGCTTTGTGTCAACAAGTTTCTTAAAACTGTAGAAGCTAGCATGAAAATGTGGTTATCATGGAGAGAAAAAATTGTAAATATAACGGCTTACCTTCAAGATCACGTAGGAATCCCCAGTGAAAAACTTCCCATATGAGGAGGTAGGAACAGCAACCGGTCTTAAATTCTCAATGCGCCATATTTCAAGTCCACTATATATATACAGTTAAGAAGCACTAGGAAGAAATTAATAAGGCACATGGAATCAAATTAGCAAAGAACTAGAAGCAAAAAGAAGTTGTTATCTCAGAGAAAATCATGTCAGGAATTTGTTTCCTGTATCAATCAATTTACTAGAAATCTGATTAAAAGGAGATTATGATTTGTCGCAAACATAAAACATAGTATGCTTATAAGATTGAGGATACGCCTTTTGTCCAGTTCCTTGGAAAGCTGCATCCAAATCCTTCAAGGGAACAGACATAATATTCTACTTTCTGCTCTTGTATCACCAAGCTAGAATATAGCCAACAATACCCTGAAAGAGAATTATAAAACAAAGATCAACCTTAAAAAGTTCACTTTAATGGGCAACTCTGCTAAAGAAAACATAAATAGTCTACTAATTGTACTGGAAAACAAAATTCTGTTTCAGACAAATTAACCAAAACTTGAGCCAGATAATCCAAAATTAAGAGGTTAACACCAATAAATGGTCTTTAAAATAGTGAAAAATAGTAAAACCTTAGCTAAATTATAAACGCACTTAAAATAATATACTCAGATAACATGACTCTCTACCCAAGCTAATTTCTACCAACAGACTAGCTATATCACAAAAGTAAAACTAATACCAAAAGTACTCATATAATTAAAAAATATTCTATACTAGTAAAAATAATGTGACTCTATCTACTCCACTAATTGATCACAAAAGTACTCATATATTAGCTAAGACAATGAGGCAATATTAAAAGTGCTAAAATTTCCATAGAAAACATTCAAATGCTCACGTTTTAAAACGGCACAAGAACATTCGTGTACACACACGTATACCTATTTACGTGCATGTGACATGCAAGCACGTATACGTATATCTTGAAAACCAACATGCTATATAATATACTCATTTACATTTTCGAATGTCCCTATTACTTTAATGTCTTCTGGTTTAAATTTGTCAAGCTTCACATGAAACACTAATATAAAAAAAATGCACAGAAGAGCGTATAACATAAACACTAAATATAGCATACCTGAAGATATATAGAAGAGAAGCTAAACGACGAGTTTCATTGAAATGAACGAAAATTCAGAGGAATTGTATATGAAAAACTTGAATGAGCAAAAAAAATGGACAAAAAAAGTAGAGAAAGACGAAAGGAGATTTTTGGAGGGAAGGAAGATGAATTAATGACAAAAGCATATTCTTATTCCTAACGGCCATAAAAGTCCAAACCACGTTACAGACAAAAAAACAACCTACGTGAATAGTAATGTAAGAAGAATAAAAAAATAAATTGAAAATTGAAAAGACACTAACAGACAATTTTTTTTGTCTTTATAAGGAGGAAAACAGCATTGAAGAATAATGACTTTAAGAAAATCTCATTTAGGTGAGAAATCTAGTAGAATTAAAAAAGTATTTGAAAAGGAATGAACAAGAAAAGGAAGTACCTGAATTCACCAGATTCAACTATAGGAGAAAATCCATTGTTGTTGTTATTGTAATAATAAATTTTCTTTTTCCTTTTTTTTTTGGGAAAAATTTTATTTAGTGTGATAAATTTTTATTTTTTTAATGGTGGTGAAAAATGGGATTTTCTTTGATGGATGGTAATTAAGGAAGGTAACTTCCGTGTGGTGGGGAATGGTGATTCTATAAATGAGAGAGGAAAGGTGAGGCAAAGATTTTCTCATGAATTTTCGTCCTTTATATTGATACCAAACTTATTTAGGTACTAGTTTGAAAACATTTTCTACTTTTTAGTCAATACCCCATTACATTTCAAGACAAGTTGTATGTTTTTTCGCTTTTCAAATTGGTCCTCATATTTGCCTTTTTAAGATAATTAAATAAAAATATTTAAAACTATTTTAATATATAAAATCAATACATGGCTTTTAAGGGTGTATATCTGGCCCAGCCGCCTAGGGCGCCCCAATTACCTAGAAAAAAAAATGCTTTGCCTGTTTAAAAAAAAGAGGTCCATCAATAAATTAAGTATGTTTGGGTCATACATGTTTACGGGTGGGCCAGAGAGCGAACAGCCCATTTGGCCCTTACCCATAAATTAAGTAATATTATATAGTTATATTTTTCAATTGATAAGAGTACTATATATTTATATTTATCTATTATACATACTAAAAGTGGTGTCAAATTTCCTATTGAACCGCTTGTCACAATATGGTTGGATCACTTGTCACAATATGGTTGGACCACATGGTTACCTAGTTATTTAAAACTAAAAAATGATTCAAATAAAATGAATTTTCATTTTCCAAATTCCTTGTATAAATATTAGATCATGATTATTATTAATGGAATAATTTGCTATAATTGACTATTATATTAGTAAATTTCAATGAATAATGAACAAATAATTTTAAATATTCTTATTAAATAATTACTTTTCGTACATGGCATAAGGGAGGAAGGTTGAAGAAGGGAATAATATAATGAAGGACATAAGAATCTTTTTATATTTAAATTTTATTAGGTTAAAGATCAAATTTGCCCCAGAAGTTTTCACCGAAGATCAAATTTGCCCTGAAGTTTTCAAAGAGGGTCAAATTTTCCCTGCAGTTGCTCAAGGTTAGTTTTCACCTTTAAATTGGTCAAACCTCTCACATGTGGTGACACTCAATCTGCCACCTCATATTATTATGCCACGTCATCGTCTCTACCCTTCACCCTCCCTCTCACCCTAACTCCCAACTTCAATGAATTTGTGGATGAATCAGAAACTAGAACATAACTAGTGAAGAAGAAAAATCATCACTCTCATTATACGTGTGGTGGAATAAAGGCACTGATGGATGACAGTGGCAGAGACACCAGAGAAAATAGCAGTCACCCCTTCTTGTTGAACAAGCCAAACCCCAACAGTGATGGGACCCACACGAGCAGGAACTGCCGACGCCGGAGGTAAAACATGGCTGACAGAATTCAAATGAAAAGCAAGCGCCGCCGGGCAAATTTGAGGCACCGCGTAGTCCAGAAAATAATATGAGAGGTTTGACCAATTTAATGTTTAAAATTAACCTTGAGTAATTGCAAGGCAAATTTGTCCTCTTTGAAAACTTCAGGGCAAAATTAATGTCAAAAAAGCTTAGGGGAAAATTTGATCTTAGTGAAAACTTTCGGGGCAAATCTGATATGTAACCTAAATTTTATTTCATTTAAGTGAAAATATTATTTTTGCACCTGAACCCCAAATTGAGTACTCTTTTTGCACCTCATAAATTTTAATATTAAAAACGCTTACAGTGACAAAGTTTATAACATGAAGAAGGAAATTCAAGAAGATATAGTAAGCTAGCGATTGACAAAGGAATGATCACGTGGACCAATGATGGATAAGACATGTGCACCAATTACATCCATCATATATGTTTTAAAGATATATAATTGATATGATTTGACTTGGTTTGACATGTCATAAAGGGGTATTAAAACTCTTGTGGATGTATGCTTTTAATATGTCTACTTAAAATAGTAAATAATTATTATTGGTTGCCTTTTAATTTAGTTTTGGTAGTGAATAGTAAATGTTCCTTTCAACACAAATGATTTATTTGGAAAAATAGGAATAATGTATGAAATTCAAATAAAATGTCTTTAGATATAGGACTGAGGTGTCAAAATACGCATGTAATTGTGGTAAAAGTGGAAAAATACCCATATGATTTTTAGTAGCAAAAGTAATCATAGCATTTCAAAACAGGGGCAAAAATACCCGTAGGAGATAGGTACTTTTGCTTGTTTTTTAGATGTTATGATTACTTTTGCTCCAAAATCACATGAGTATTTTCCACCTTGGATATAATCACATGGGTATTTTTGCACTTTAACCCTTAGATCGATATTATATTTTATGTAGATAGATCAAATCAAACAAAAAACATATATACACAAGATCTGTTTCAATTAAAAAAGAAAAAAGATGTGATATAGTATAAATTAAGGCATAGCTTCAATCATATTCATGTCATATTTCACTTTGCTAGGTAGTGTTAGATTTTTTGGTCTTTAAGGATGGCCAAGCTCTCATTTGTATCCTGCATTCTCTTTCTCCTTCTGGTGGTGTTCACAGGTAAATATGTTTTGCCTGTTTTTACGTTTTGTGTATCTACTGTATAAGGTATTTCTTATTTGTTTATGATTCATTTTAGACAATGTTCATCAACTTTTACGGTATTAAGATAAACTATCCAATATAAACTACACTTGAACTTGTCAAAAACATTGAATTAACGTTTTCATTTCTTCTTCCAATTATTTACACATTTCACTCACACATCTTTTTATCTCATAAAAGTTTTCATCTCTTTATTAGTAGTTCATTTTTCTCCGCACTCATATATTTGAAACATAAAATACATTCCTTACTCATTTATTGTTTGATATCCAATTTTAACTTACTTTTTTATCTGCGTATGGACTTTTCACAAAGTGTCTAATAATATTTAAAATAATAAAAATCTTCCAGAAGATCAGAGGTTTTAATTTTTTTATATAAAAGAAAAAGAGAGAGCAACTCGGTTAATTGTAGCATGCATACAAGACCGGAGGGGCGGAAGGTTAGAGTTGTTAATTAAGCTCATGTATTTTAGCAAAATCCTGAGAAAATAGAGAACTTTTGTCGTGAAATACAATTTTACTTTTATAGAAAAATAGGTATTAAAAGTATATAACTGTGTGTATATCCATATATATTAAATAATTAATGTACAATTACAAGAATTAGATTTCAATTTTAATAAAGTTCATATATAGAATCACTTGGCATGATCAAAGCGGTAAAGTGTACTATATTTATAAATTTGCAAGTGTAATCAATCAATTATAGCTAGCATGAATGCAGCGTGAATGGATTAGGATTAGACACAATTTCGTAAGTTGGAAATCTGAAAAAAGGTAATTAAGGTAAGCTTGTGGTTTGACAATGATATCAGAGAATTAATCTATGCAAGAAGTATTGACAATATACATGTATGTTAAGATTAATTTTGATTAAATTTAAGGAATTTTACAATGTTGAATGGATGCAACAGGAAATAATGTATTGATAAAGATGACAATGGTGAGAGGGGAGGATTGCTATGAAGACATTGGAGCATGTGATGCTGATTGTTTTGCAAGATGCAAAGCAGCTCATCCTAACGGACAAGGCACGTGTGCTGGAGCTGAGATTTGTAGGTGTACCTTTACTGAAGGATGCAAGAGTTGCACTGAGGGATTATTGCCAGTAAGCTTGTGCGGGAATAATCAGTGTGAATCTGCATGTACTGCTAAACACCCTAATCGTGGAGCCGAGGGATATTGCGTGCCCTCACCAACTGCTGCTAATTTCTGTATGTGTGACTATGATTGCTGGTGATTTTAGTTAAGCCAATGTGTGGGGGGTGATGATTGATTGGCATTTGTAAATTTTGTTATCAATAAATTCCTACATGGTATTTGGTTAAGTTTAACCCTCTTATCTTTATTTGGTTTTTTTTCCCCATTTTATTTGGTTTTATCGCATCTGAAGTTAAAATATTTGGCAAATTGGGCCCACATCTTTATAAATTCTGGCCGCAAGATGATCGGCTATGATAGTTAGGAGTGAAACGTAATGGGAAGGCTGGATTGATTATTCATTAATATTAGTATAATTGACTCTTAATTAAGGGGTGTGTGTGTGTGTTTGTGTGTGTATAAAATGATCATCATTGCATTTTGAATCTTATTGACTCTTAATTATGTTACAAGTTACAACATAAAAAAACATTTATGCTCTCTGTGTGAAATTAGAAAAGTACAATCAAAGAGGCTTAAGAGTCTTTTGTGTTGTAACCTAATTAAAGTAAGGTCCCTTGGGACCCTGCTTTAATGTTACTAATTGATGAGATCTGAAATTAATTTTCCCGTAAATTTTGATCTGAAATGTCTTCACTTCTATTAATTAAAAATCAATATATAAAATATTTTGACAGTAGTTATAGTCTTACACTCTTACATATCACCTAATCAAATTTTTGATCGAGTGTGATTATGAGAGAAACTCAATCCAACCGGCTTAAAATTTAAAATAAAAACAAACCTTAATACCTTATATATTTAGAAGGCAAGGTCATCGATCAGTTAAAACAAAAAGAGGGCAAGTTAAGGGAGTAATAAGTTTCCTTCACCTAGTTTTCCCAAGTCCTAACGGACTGATATGATAAATCCTGACCAATCAAAAAACAATCTTACTGACAATTTATATTCAAAGCTTGACGACTGACGAGAATGTTATCTCATTCATTTATAGAAAGTTGTCATCGATTTCTTATAAATAAGTTTGTCTTCTTTAAAACAAGAAACCGCATTTTTAAGGTTATGCATGAAATACCTGAAAACTTATGTGACAAGCAATTATTTTAAGAGGTAAACGACATTAGATAAATATTCTTAAAAAATATTGCCAAAAAAATTTACATTTTTCATTATAAATTAAAGTCCATATTTGTATATTTTATAGGTATAAAATTAGAAAGTTTCCATAAATTTCATATCATCTGAAATAGAATCGATCATTCTAATCAAAGTCTGTAAAAAATTGAATAGTAATATTAGTAATTTTCTATTGAACTATTGTTATAGGAAAGTTTTTGGACCTCCCGTATCTTAACTAATCATTAAGCATGTCAAAATCAAATCAAGTCATTCTGCTATTTGAATTATACTTATTTCCATAAACGACAAACAGCTGTGCTATAAATCAAGGCGTAGCATCTTTCAGTTCAAAATAAGGCGTAGCATCACGTACAACCTGCCTTGCTAAGAAGTTTTCGATTTGTTGGTAAACAACTAAACATGACCAAGCTCTCCTTTGCATCCTATATTCTCTTTCTCTTTTTTATTGCGTTCGCAGGTAACTATTTTTTACACACTTTTCCATTCTATTTCGCTTAGAATCCACTATAAATTAAATTATTTGAAACAAATTTTATCTGTTAAGATATTAGGCTAACCTTTTTTTTGGCCAATAAGATATTAGGCTAACCTTGAAAACAGAAGCAAATTATATATATTATCGAAGAAGAGTATTCTTCAAATGGGATGTTAAAGAGAAAAGAGAATAGAGTTATGCTGGAATAATTTGTAGGAGGGGGAGGTAGAGAGAATTAGTCTGAATATGGGTGAATTAGGACAATTTCATCGATTGAAGTCTTATAATGACTTATGTGTAATTCTTTTGGTATATAAGAGTCAGCTAAAATAGACTTATAATAACATAACCATAATTATAATAGTACATAACTAGAAGATGAAGTTCATTACTCGTATCAGTGCTACTTTTGGGGCTAAACGGTTGATATGAGCACCAAGAGCTCATCACCATTGCATTGGCAATATAATGATGAAGTTATGGAGTGATATATTTTTTTAATAATAACGACGAGTGTTATAATTTCGATGCATCATAGTTCATACAACATTTTTATCTGTTTTGTTAAAGATTATTTTAATATTCTCAAAGTATAATTAGTAAAATACTACATTCAATACCGCGTTAGTTGGTTTTGCTGTTGTATTTGGTCCGAAAATGTGTTAAAAAAAATACTACATTCAAGCTCTTTTTCTTCATGCTACACTTTTAAAAAACATTTTTATTTAAACATATCAATTACAAACGTGAAAACTAAACCATTGAAATTTTATTTGAACGCAAATGATCTTCTAATGAACCATTTAATAGAGCTTTATTTTTACGTGGGAGAACATCGGTTCAACTCTACCATCAACTATTAGTACACGCCTGTCTAATACCAAAAAACAATATTTGAAGGGTATAAATCATGTTATTAACCTATATATTTCCCTTCCATTAATTAATTATTTTACATGTGCATACACAGGACATAATGTAATGGTGAAGATGGCGATGGGTGGGGGCTTATGTTATGAAGATATTGGAGTGTGTGATGCAAACTGTATTGAAAGGTGCATGCAAGCTCATCCACGTGGACAAGTAGGAGCTTCTTGTGTTGGTCCTGAGATTTGTAGGTGCTTGTTTGATGAATGCAAGACTTGCACTGAGGGATTATTGCCAATTAGCTTGTGCGGGAATAATCAGTGTAATTCTGCTTGTACTGCCAAACACCCTAATCGCAGAGCGGAAGGATATTGCGTGTCCTCTGGTACTGCTGCTGATTTCTGTATGTGTGATTATGATTGCTGGTAAACAATCAATTATTCATTAATCAAAAGATTTTATTTGTCGGACAATTATGATATAATTATTTAGCACTATATTCATGCCAAGATTATTGGCTTTTCTGGAGAGTGATTGTAATGAAGAATTTCAGTCATCATTTAATTTTATATTTCGTGTAATTTATGTCTCTTATATTTTATTTGGATTATTATTTGTTCCTGGACGATGTGGTTGATAATTGGAAAGCAGTTTATTAACTCTTGATTGGAATTTTTTAGGGATGATTAATTTTGTTAATGTTTTACTGTGTACTCAAAGTCATTTACTTTATGAGAGTTGTTTTTCGTTTTAAGCCTCTTTATAATGGGATTATATATTAGTAATTTCAGCTGCCTAAAAAAGATACATTTACATTGCCTAATATTAAACAAAGGATAGTTTTGAAAATATACATTGAGTATACTAAAAAGTCTGCAGAAGTATTTTTAGTATGTTTAGTAAACTTATTATTAAATAACATTATCAATTGAGATCAGTGATATTAAGGTTTTCGATTGGAAGCCTCATGTTTTTATTGAAGTTTAAGTATCGAATTTAAAAATAGTAAATTTAGGAGACAAAAAGGATAATTGGATACTTAAACGTTGAATATTGGCTTGGGGGTGTTCGCACCGCAAGTGCACGGGTCGCGCCAAGTAATAAAGTGATAAGAAAAGTATTGTTCCCACGAGGATTTGGTTCCAAAACCCGGTCAAGTAGAGATTATCGCACTCTCGCTTAATTTGAGTGATACAAATATCATGAGTGAATGGTAACTAATTTAAACAAATAAAAAAAACTATAAACAAGTGATTCTTAACTTCAAGGATAAAATGGGTCCTAAGATTATTTTTCCCCCTTGTATTTCATAAACTTAAAGAGCCTCCTCTCACAATTGCTTTTAATGACTATATATTTGCTAACCTAGGGTTCTATAATACTTGTAAACGCTCCGTCGAGTCAAGAACAAGTGTTTAATTTTATTAATCATGCAATTTCTTGTCACAATTAATAAAACCCAATTTCTAAGTTTCAACCCTAATGTGGTTATGTGAGGTCAATAAGTATATGTCTATCTTATCAACAAAACTATCCATTTGTCATGCAAACTTCAAGTTCTCACACTATTTTACCCATGTTCTACACTCAACCTAGCTCTCTCAAGCATCAATCAAGTGAACACAACATCTAAATGGTGATCAAGCACTTAGAAGCATTAAGAGAAAAGTAAAATAAACACATATATAACATTAATCACAAAATAAGAGGAGGAATTAAGAGTTAATCCATACAAGGGTTCCAAATAATCCTAGACTCAAAGCTTTAGCTCCACATGTTCATGAAATTCAAAAGAATATATACATATGACAGCACAATCATAGAAAAGAGAGAGGGAAAGGAAAATGGAGAAGAAAAACCAAGATTTGAAGCCAAAATCTCTTCTAGACTTCAATCCATTGACATCCACTCCTCCAAAAGCCAAACCCTAGCTCCCAAAATGCCCAAGAGGTCAAGAATGGGGTTTTCTGTTGAGCTCCCACTTTTATACCTCAGAAATTTCGTGTTTTGCGAGTCTGAAACGCAGAGTTTTAATTTTCGTTCGTCGCGAGTTCATTGCGCGACGAACGCTCAGCGAACAGACATTGGAGGCAGAATGGAAACATCATTCGTCGTGCCTTAGTTGTGCAACGAAAGCTCAACGAATGTCAGTGAGAAAATTTCTTCTACCTATTTTGTCCCTTGCTCCACTCTTTGACTTGTCCTATGTTTTTCTTGGTAACTTCATGCTTTCCTTAGGCTTTTCACTTGTCCACCTCTTCCTACAAAAGAGAAAAAGGGTTGATGAGTGTAACATCCCCAAATTTTGATTAAGGTTAATTAGAAATTATTGAGGTGTTATTTAGGAAATTTGAGTTTTAGGGAGAAATTTATGGAGATTTATTGTTATTAAATCTTAATTTTTGGAATTTAAGGAAATATAGTTAAAATAATTATTTGGAGTTAGAAACTTTCATGAACAAGTGTTTGGGATAGTAGATAATGTTACGAAGGAAAGAAAAGGGAAACAATAATATATATAAACTTTTGGGCTAAAAATATAATTAATAATAAACATTAGGGTAGTAAATTGTAATTTTCTCCCTCAAACCCTAATTACATACACTTCTCTTCTCCTTCCTTTCTCATTTTTTCGGCCGACACTTCTCCTCCCCCTCCCCTTCGTTTTCGACCGCCCTCCCTCTCCCTCTCACCATTTCTCCATCCAAACTTCTTCATCCTTCCATTCAAAGTTGCTAAATCGTGTGGGTTACTCAGAAATTTGGGATGGTTTGCTCGATCTGTTCTTCTTGGTCTCACTTCTCTCCTCGCGTTTTCCGGCGAGTTTTCCGGTGCCAGCGCCTTTGTTCTCCGGCGGACAATGGCGGCGAGTGGTGAGGGGTCTTTGCTCTTTCATTTTTATGAATTTCCTTCTTGTTGCAACTTCATTTTCTCACTGTTCTTTCTCTTTCCTTCTGAATCTCGGCCAGCCACCTAAATGGCCGATTTCCGGCGGGTTTCCGGCGACGGCGAAACTCCGGTGAGTCATGGAAGGTCAACAACAAGTTTAGGTAACATTTTTCCTTCCGTTTCTAACCTTTATTTGTGATTTGGACGAATTTGAGAGAAAGATTCTGAATTTGGGGTTAGGGTTTTGAGTTATAAATTGTTGAAATTGAAGTTACAGCTTCAATACTTTGATGTATTGAAGAGATTAGAGTCTTAATTTGATTATTTACAAAAGATAGCTTCTTTGGTGTTTAAGGAATTTATCTTCACTTGAAAATACATGGTTATGTATTGATGTTGATTGTGTTAGTTAAAAGATGTCATGTTTGATTGAATGTACTTTACAGTAACCATGGTTGTTTTTACATTAATTGTCAATCTGATTTGGAAGGAATGGAGGTCGATAATAATTTGTAAAGTGCAAATAATGTGTTTGAGATGCTTGCATATGAACTTGGCAATGTAATTGTATGTTCCTGCACTGGCTGGACAGATTTTAATGAAATTTTAGACTGATTAATGGGAGTGAATGAGTTTATGTTCTGTTTTGGGATATGATAGTTAAATGGGTTGAATGTTGATGGTGCGTTGCTTGATTCTAATTAATTTATGATTGGTAAAATGAAATAATGCATGTTTTATGCTGGTATGCAATTGATGATTATGGTTAGGTAAACAAAATATTAACGAAGTGCCTATGTTTGTTGGTAAAATGTTGTAAGTATTGTGATTCTTGAAGTTTTAGGTGATTTCCATGCTTGGATGTGTTCTAGGACTTCTTTTGGGAATTTCAGATTTTTGTATGCTTAGGGTTTAATGGAATTAAAAGTTAAATATAACTTCACTTTGTAGCTTAAATTGTGAGTTGGAAGGGAATTCATGAAATGCTAAATAATGTGTCTGTTTGGTTTTAGTTTGCTTATTATCTCTTTTGTTTAAATTTTTATAGTATTGGTTCATGAGGAATAATTAATGTTGTGTCATGCATGCATGTTTGAATCTTGCTGAAATTTGTTGATTACTGAGGTTTCATATGTGGTTGCCTTATCTTGCCATTTGATTTTTAACATGGCTGAATGTAGAAGAAAAGAATGCTAATGGCATTGACATATGGATAGGAAAGTGATATTCTATTTGGTTCATGACTAGTAAAGGAAATTATATATGTATGGTATACTTTGCTGGCATTTGGATTTAAAGAAGTGCTTAGTAGGATATAAGTGTTGATTGAGAATTATTTTGGTTGTTAAGCATGTGGTATATTGAAGTTGTGGTTGGTTTTAGATCATGTTAATCCCAAATTAGACACATGTATGTTTTATTAGTGGTGCTACTGGATTGTTCTTTATGCATGTTGATTACCTAGAATTCTAGAATTTGTATTGCTAAGATGCAAGTTTTGCTATTATGTTTTTCCTTTTTGTTTAAGTCTGATTTGCTTGGTTTAAGTGTTGTATGCTAAGCTTGTAAATGATGTGAGGTGTTTAAGTGTGCAGGTCTAATGGGTTAAAATAGTTTTGTGGCCAAACTAGTTCCTAAAATGGAGTATATAATATGGTGTTCCAAAGTTTTGCAAAGGGTTGGTAAAGTTGAACGGTGCTAATGCATGTGAATGTTTGTTGAACTTGCTTGATTTTGATTTCCTTGCTTGTTCCAAAGGTATAGCTAGAATGAAATGCGTGTTTCTTATTTTATATTTGGGTGAATGCTTGTTGAATTACTTGATTTTGATTGTGACTGTTAAAGATACTTAGACTAGACAATAATGAAAATATTCCATACGATAATGTAAAAGAAGAAAGGGTTGGGTAGTAATACGAATGAAAAAGAGACGCCAAAGTATTATACAGTGGAAATGATATTAATTTATCATTTTGTATCCTATCATTATAGGAGGAACTAAAGTATTTGGAGGAATCTACGAGAGATGGTAAGAAAGAATATCAGAATGCTAAAAGGGGCGGCAGGTAATCACTCTTAACCTTGCTATAACATTGAGGGTGACGTTAGTTGGGATTTTCAAAATCCTTTCTCACCTTCTGTATATATAAATCATTGAAATGTTATTTTTATACAAAATAGGCTATCGGGTGCCTTTCAAACGCGATTACTTTCACATAAAAGACTTTGATACATATATATATTATCCTGCTTGGTGATTGCTATTGATTTGGAATGGTGTGAAGGATATATAGGTCTATTGTTTAGATAGTGGTTTGAGAGGTATGATGATGGAAAAGAGAGTTGGATATTGAGTTGAACTTGTGGAGAGTTATGTTGTGGAAACAATGATATGTTGAGATTTAGATATTGAAGGGAATGGTAAGAGTGCAAGATATTGATGTAGAAATTGAGATACTGACGAGGTTGAAATTTATTGGACATTGTGGACATTGCATGACACTGAGACATATGTACCATCGCGCGATGATAACCGTTCGATAGGCCAATCAACGGTTATTTGTACGGGTTAACAGATTGGAGACTGTGACCATTGGTCAACAGATTGGAGACTGTGACCAGCAGTCTTATGATTGGAGACAGGGACTGCTCCCTTTCTGATTGGAGACAGATTGGGGTTTCCCTCTTATGGGTTTACCAGAGAGGGAAATTGCCCCTCACATTTGAGAGGGGCACAGTGTCAACTCATTTGGAATACATATAGGGCTCGAGCGTAGTGCCTCCAGGATGGCATGAGTAGAGCATCAGGTTGTACATGGATGAGAGTTGAGAAGTTGGATTTGATTTATTTTGGACGTGACAGAGGTTATAGAATGGTAAATGGAAGAAGACTTGGTTCTTGTATATATATATATTCATTTTAAAACTGTGGTACCCTTTAGACGCCCTCACTACCGCACATCTCGCTGTTATAGTGAGTTATGTAGTAGATTACTGAGACAAGTTGTCTCACCCCACGATTACTTACATTTTTGCAGGTGATCATGCACAGGCGCAAACATCAGGAAAGGGAATTAGGTAGTGGAGATTGTATAGTTTATTTAGAATTGTATATTGCCAATTTATAGGTCTGCATTCGCTTCCGCATGTATATATATCTATTTATTGTTTAATATCAACTAGTTTTGTTTATTAACCATGTTAGATAAATCCTTTCTAACATGGTTAGCTAAATTATCCATGATAGCAGCTGTATTGTATTACTTTATTCTTTTCTATCATGGATAATAATTTAGTCATTAGGATATTCTTTTTCTAACTATGATAGAGATATTGATATTATTGAAATTCCTTTTTCTATCATAGTTAGCAAAGATATTATTGAACTAAAAGAGATGTCACAGGTTAATTAGGGGAATTAGTAACAGTATGTTACAACGAGATTCAAAAATCACTTTCACACACATATAACTCCAAATTTCACCAAAATATCTATCTTTTAATTTTTACTCTTTTCTATGTGTATTCATATCTTTCTTAATCATTTACCACCAAAAATCATGTATATTCAAGGGAAATTGAGATGAAATATGTGAAATTATGGAGCTTATCACTCCCCCAAACTTGAGTCCTTGCTTGTCCTCAAGCAATTTAGAAATCTTTATACTTTGAACACATGCTATCCCTAATTCAATTGAATTACTTGTCCTCATATGTTGTTCTTCCTAATTGATATATAGAATACATGAACTATATGCAGAGATAAATGACTCATGATGTTAAAAACAAGCTCTCCATAATCTTTGAACTAGTGTGTGTGTGATGGAGTTAATAAAAATTTTCAAGATTTTTCTCCGGTCCTTTGTAAGACTCCAATGTATGTATAGACTCTCACTCTTCAAATTTCTCCACTCTTTTCTTCACTCCCCACTTTCAACTTGTAGCACATAAGTTTAAAATTAAAAGGATTTTTAAAGCTTGTAATGGGGTCAGGGGTTTAAGTGTTTGGTTAATTGAAAGAATGAGATAACGGAGTTCAAATATCTTGAGATAAATGAAAACATTTCATCATAGTCACTCTTTCACAAAATTCTCTTTCAAGAAATATAAAATTCCCCCCAACTCATCTCAATACTTCTGGTCTTGTTGCCACTTTTTTTTGCTTTCTATACTTCTTTTTTTGATACATGATCAAGGTATCCTCTCACTCGACAAGTGAGAGACTAATCCCCCGCTGATTTGTAGGCACCTCAAAGGGTGAGACTTTCTTTTCTTATTTTTCATTCTTTTTTCAATTCACTTTCTATCTTTTTTTTCAACTTAGGAGTACAAACTTTTCCTTTTCATAACCACTATTTCTCTTCTCACACATGTTTTTTTTACATTTGCACACACTTTTATCAACCATACCAATCCTCACTACTAATGAAATGTCAATTATCTCAAGATTCAGGTAGTTCATGGTTTTTCGGGCTGTAAGGGTTAGGTCCGATGTGGGTTGAAAAAGAAAATCATCATGGTTTTTCATTAAAAGGCTCAAAGAGGGTGCAAATGGGATAAAAATTGTCAAGGATGGCTTGAAAGGCTCAATTGCATTTAATGATGACCTCAATCATTTTCCAAACTTATGTGCAACCTGTCAAAAATGTGAATTTTCCAAAAAGAATTTTGAAATTATCAAGTGAGAGTAAATACATACATCGGTTTATTACAATTTTCCTTCACAAAATCCGTCATCCAATTACTCTAATTCCATTAGTGCTTAAGTTGTTCAAGAGAATTAAGGAGAGATTTGCCCTAACACCACAATCCACTCAAGCAAAGCATATAATTTCACCTTCTATATACCCTTTAGTCAAACAACTTATTCCTATCATTGAACTTTCTTACACTCTTTCAAGACAGCTCATGGTCAAATTTTCAAAAAATTGCAACAACTTAAGTTTAAGACAAAATATCACACATTATCATCACAACAAAGTCAAAAAAAAATTCCCTTGCATTTCCCTTGTGCACTTATTAGTCACAAGCAAACAAAAAATTTATTCACAATTCTCAAAAGGTTTCACATGATGATCATCATCTCATCATCTCTTTAATCCCCCAAACTTAAAACAAACAGTGTCCTCACTGTGGAACAAAGGAGGGTAGGAACAAGCATGGAGTTAAACATGGACAAAGATTTGATATCACACCAACAAAACTAGAAACTATCCTAGATGCCTAAATGAAATTCTAAAACAAAGATTCTAAGAGAAAAGTTCCTAAAAGAAAAGTTCCCCCCAAACTTGAACTATACTACACATTAAACTTCTCTTATGAGATCAAGCAGTAGTTCCATTCCTCACTGTCATTTTTCAAATTTCTTGACCTACTCACCAAATAGTCAATGGTATGACTTGTCAAAATAATCATCATTAGCATTGAACTTGAGCATATGCCTTATTTCAAAGTGACCAAGTTTTATTTTCCAATGGCAAATGGATGAGTCTAAAGCAAAATTTCAAAACTAGTTGCTCAAGTTCTATGAAAATAAGGATTATAATGATATAGTCACAACAAATTCCCATGAAGAAATGCTCCTCTCAAATAAATGTGATGAAGGTGGGAAGTAAAAGTATTTGGTGAAAGAGGGTGTTCCTTGGTCCCGCATTTGCTGTGCAACGAACGCGCAACAAAGATGCAAATAGAAGGGGAAAAGTGGCTTCGTCGTGGATTCGTCGCGCAACGAAACCACAACAAACAGTCAGGTTCTGCAGAATTTCTGCAGAATTAAAATACAAATCTAACTAGCCACCTACATTGACATCAAAATCACCCAATACCTCCATTCAACTCATTACCATTCAACACCAAAACTCACCCTACCTTCCACCTACAAGACTCATTGAGCAAATTAATATTTCAATCACAAAATGCCTCAAGATCCATATATCAATCATAATGTGCCCAACAATCACAATGTTACACTCTGTTACTAATTCCCTAATTAACCTGTGACATCTCTTTTAATTCAATAATCTCTTTACTAACTATGATAGAAAAAGGAATTTCAATAATATCAATATCTCTATCATAGTTACAAAAAGAATATCCTAATGATTAAAATATTATCCATGATAGAAAAGAATATACTAATACACACCGCTGCTATCATGGATAATTCATTGCTAACCATGTTAGAAAGGATTTGTCTAACATGGTTAATAAACAAAACTAATCGATATTAAACAATAAATATATGTATATATACATGCGGAAACGAATGCATGCCTATACAAATTGGCAATATACAATTCCAAATAAACTATATTACTCCTATTACCTAATTCCCTTTCCTGATGCTCGCGCCTGTGCATGAACACCTGCAAAAATGTCAGTAATCGTGGGATGAGACAATTTGTCCCAGTAATCACCGCTTAACTCACTATAACAGTGAGATGTGCGGTAGCGAGGGCGTCTAAAGGGTACCACAGTTTTAAAAACAATAGTAATATATATATATATCCAGATCTTCTTTCATTCCTTACTCAAGTCCAACAATCACCTTCAAACCAAATCAATTCAACATCTCCATACTCCAATCAACTAATACTACCACAACAACTCTCACACTCACCTAGAGATGCATTGTGCCACCACAGTGCATTCAAGCATCTATTCTTCACTATATGATTTGACATTGTGTCCCTCTCCATAATGAGGGGACAATTTCCCTCTCTGGCAATCTCCAGAGAGAGAATCCCAATTCTGTTTCCATTGCAGAACGGGAACGGTTGGACTCTTCAATGCCAAAACAACCGTAGGTCACTTCTCTCAATAAGTCGACCTATGATCCCCGATCCAATCAATCCGAAAAGGATCATCAGTACAAATAACTGTCGATTGGCCTATCGACAGTTATCATCGCGCGATGGTACGTATGTATATCAGTGTCATGCAAACCTCACATTATCCATCAATTTCAATCTCATTCAGTATCACAATCTCAATCCATATCAATATCATACATTCTTACAATTCCCTTCAATATCTCAAATTAATAATGTTTTCCACAACATAACTCTCAACAATCTCAACTCAACATCTAACCCTCTTTCTATCCTCATCACCTCTTAAACCACTACCCAACACTATCCCTATATACATTTCACGCCATTCCAGATCAATGGCCACCACCAAGCAGGATAATAGTATATATAATGTGTACAAATCTTTTATACGAAAATAATCGTGTTTGAAAGGCACCCGATAGCCTGTTTTATATAAAAATACCTTTTCCAAGATAATATATGTATAGAGAGAGTGAGAAAGGATTTTAGAAATCCCCAGCTAACGTCACCCTCATTGTTATAGCAAGGTTAAGTGTGATTACCTGTCGCCCTTTAGCACTTTACGCGATTTCTCAACCTTTCTTTCTTGATGCCGAGAAAGCATACATGTTTCCACTCCTATAATAATATTGAGAGCAAAATGATAAATTAATATCATTTCCACTTTATAATACTTCAACGTCTCTCTCTCGTGTCTATATGACTACCCATTTTCCCCTCTTTTAATTTAACTCTTATAAAAATCATTTTGATCATAACATCTTAACATCTTAAGAATCTTTTAACAACTCACATCTCATACAAGTCATACCCATACAGATTTCCAATACAACCCAATCACCATTCACAACAATCAAACATCATCTTTCACTTCCAATTCAAAACAATCACAATTCATAACAAATCATCATCTTTCATAATCAACATGGTCAATGACTAAATAAACAACAATTCCAATATCTTCATCATTACTTCACCATCATATTGTAGAGCACCCAAATTATGCTCCAATTTTAGACTACACTTATTAGCCACAATTAACCTTTATTTTCCAGCCCCCCTTGTTCTAGGATTCAACTATTTAAGCCCCTCTTTAGCACTTCAAATATTGTGCAGAAATTTGTAATTACACATATCCCTAAAACGAAGTAATTAACAGCCCAAACTTACATCCAATAAACAAATTCAGCTGCACCCAAAACATACAGCCCATTTACCCATTGTAAGCATGGTCAAAAGAACCTTTCACTCCCAAACCATTTAAACCAGAAAAAGAAGGAAGAACATTCAGCATTTACAAATCAGCTCAATAAAAATATGAAATAAAATTCGAGAATTCACGTGACCTCCAACCATGTGCAGAATATTATTAATCCCATATGAAATTGCTACTTTTTCCATTAATTTCTTATTACTTAACATCCACTAACACAACAAGAGGAAAAGAGAATCAAAACATAACTTCACATTTAAAATCACAAAACTTGCACCTTCAACAATGATATTCACAAGCAGTAAATATATACATTTTAATATTTCCTTATACCTAATGGAACCCAATCCCTTTTTACAAAGAAGAGAACAAAGAATAAAATCAAAACCTCATATACATATAAGCACCTAACATCAATCCCATGATCATAGCAACATCACAACCCTTCACTAAAAACCTCCCATTCATGCCAAACATAATCATATCATGGCAGTTTCATCCCATAATATATTCAAACCCAATAAAGCAACTAGAAAGGAAAACCAATTTCATAGTCACTTAGTATTTTCCGATTCATTCCCAATGTATATAACCATAATAATAATAATATAGAGTCTATATTTGTGTAAGAATCATAAACCTTTTTAATTATAATTAATCAAACATTTTGCATTTGTCAAGCTTTAATTTCAGTTAATTCATCAACCTAACTCAATCTGAAAATACACTTCTTAAATACCACACAAGCAGAAAAGTATACTCAACCACCATAATACATCATAAACCAGAGACTTGCTCCACCCATCAAACCTGCACTACTATCAATCCATTCTTTGCAATACACTTATGCACAGAGTCAAAAGCTAAAGAGCAAAAGTAACAAGAACATCAACTTCACTTTCTATGCCAAACTGACCACATAACAACCAATATCAATGTCATTATTCCTTTAATTAATTATTCAGATTTTAACATGCAGGACACATAATCAACATGAATCATCCATTTACCAATTTGAGACACAACATAGGCATATGTCTACACTTCATTAGGAACCTGACCAAACAAAATATCATCATAAGGAAGAAGCAATAGAATCAGCCATGTACAGTCAGCCCAAAAAGAAACATAAACTAAAACTATATAACACTCACCAAACAAAACTCCCTTAAACTCAACAGATTTGAAGTATCCAAGATTAAGGCTTTCGGTCAAACTCTTCCAATGCCACCCTTATTACCCAAATCCATCCCTTAATCCTCTAGATTGAAGCTTGAACTCTATTTTTAAAGGTTTATTGCTCCAAAACAGAAACCCCACTCGGCCTCTCATCCAAACTCACGCAAAACATAACAGAAACAAATACAAAATGGTTGGGGATGCTCACCTAAGCTTGAGCCGAGCTTGCAGACAACAATGGTGGCCTCCGCCGTCGAGGAACTCGCCGGAAACCGCTAGCTCGCCGGAAACGACGAGGAACAGTGAAGAAAAGCAAAAACAAGGAATGTGTGTGAGGAAATCAACTTTGAAAGGAAGACAATCGCTTGATGAATGAAAGAAAAAGGCAAAGACTAACCCTTTCCCTCGTCGGCCGCCGCTGTATCCGCCGGAAAACTCGCCGGATTTGCAAAGAAAACAAAGAGGGTTTGTTGGGTCTAAGAAGAGAGAGCAAAACGGACCTAAAAATAAAGAGGACAAGGGAGGAAGGGAGGTCGCGCCGCCGTCGCTGTCGCTGTCAGCGGCGGCCTCCAGGGTGGTCGGCGAAACAGGACTGGGAAGGAGAAGAGATCGGGTAAGAGGGGAGGAGGAGTTCGAATGAAGAAGGAGAAGGAAGGAGTTGAGTATTTATATATATATGTGTGTGAAAATTACCACTAAGTACCCTATCATTCATTCTGAATTATATTTTTAACCCAAAAATTTGTATATATTACTATATCTCCTTCTTTCCATCATAATATTATCTACTATCCCAAATACTTATTCATGAAAGTTTCTAACTCCAAATAATTATTTTAACTATATTTCTTTAAATTCCAAACTAAATAAGATTTCATATTCATAAATTGCCCAGAATATCATAAAATTTCTCCCTAATACTTTAAATTTCCTAATGACACCTTGATAATTTCTCATTATCCTTAAATCAAAATTTGGGATGTTACAATTCACCCCACCTTTTAGGAATTTTGTCCTCAAAATTCACGATACCTACACCTAACACAAGGAAATTCACACGTCAGTTCTGCATTCTGCATATTAACTCTAATCATTTCACTACAACTTAATACACTCAACGCCATATTTTACCATTTTTCCTCATTTAATCTATAATAATCATTAATCCTTATCCTGTTTCTCTTAGCTAATCCTCAATTTACTAGCCACTCTAACCTCAAATTACTTGTATTAAAGTCCACCACATCAATATATTTCTCTAAATCATCAACACAATGTATTCTTAATAACTAGTGGAACTACGAAAGTCGTTAATCCATAGAAATCGCCAAGATATTGAAATCCACCTCCAACTTTGCCTTTTGTACGAACAATTCTATCAAATTCCCCATACCTAAGATATATGCCTATTCATACCATCATACCAAAAATATGTGACGATACTTAATTTCTCACTAAAGTCATCAAATATTTTTCCCAATTTTCAAAACTCAAATTTGGCAACCTTCAATACAATCCTCAACCTTACAAATCAATAGATCCACAGTCATAATACCTCAATTCACTTGTTTTACAATCCAATGTCCACCATATATATTATCATTTACATTCTCCAAATTAATCAACCCATTGATTTTCCTCCATATAACTCTAATTTAGTATATGACTAACCATGTCAACTTCTCATAAAGGTCGCTCTGGACTACATTCATTTTCCAATGAATCCATTTAAAGTGTTAGCTAAAGCTTTAACATAAATCCTTAAATTTAACCAGTTTCCCAATCCATGTAGTTCAACCATGATCAACAAGGTATATTCATTACTACCACATTAAGAATCTCAATTTTTAACAATTAATTCTTTTTAATCTTCCCTACATACTAAAATATTATTCTATGTCATCATGGTACAATTTAAATTTCCATGTATTTCCTTTAATTAACTTTAATCTAAAACCTAAACTTCTCCAATCAAACCTCCTATCTTAGTCATTATTGTATAATCTAATCACTAAGATCACAACTCCTCTCCTAATATATCTTCGCATATGCAAAAGCAATTCATAACAACAAAACACCACATTCTAAAATCCTCTTCAGACTCTAATAGTTTCCTTGATCATAATCCAAAATCTTGCTTTTAATTGTTAAATAACAACTCTACAAAATTCCATTTCTAACTTAAGCTTCAACAGCTTCCTAAGTTTCATTCTTCAAGCCAAATTTCGGCCACTCATCGATTCATAGCCATTACATAGTAGTCAAATCTTTATAGTCAAAACTCCTCTCAATTACCTCTCTTTCAATCCATACTAGTCTGACAATCGTGACTTCCCGAGTATTTATTTCCTGTAAACAAAATCATATACATGTAATATCGAGTTTCCACATCAATGAATCATTGAACCACAATGATTACCCTCAAATCTGCATAATGATGTGCATCGTAGCAACCAAGCATCAAATTTCCTAACTCATGTATAGCCCAATCAATTTCAGCAACCATCAAAACCAGAAAACCAATCACATTTAACATTGCATTTCACAAAGGACAAACAAAACATCAAACTCCGTAACTTTCCGCCCTCATTTCCAATAAAACAATTTTCATACTTTCGTGATAACTCAATCATCAGCTTTAACCAGAAACCAAGGAAAGGACACAAAAATTCAACCAAATAGGGCACTATTCCTCATAATATATAAATATCGAAATCAGAGAAAGGTTATGTTTTTCAACCAAATTCCAACATGAATATTCATCAACAGTTACTATCTTCCACTTAATATGATTAAAGAAGTACTTCCATCACAAGAATTCATTCAGCCAAAAACATAAAAATAGAGAACCCAAAAGCCTTCATACAACAATATTTACTACCAATATACTAGCATTCTAGCAGCATTCTAAACCAAGAGGGAAGAAATTTCTCAAAGAATCATCATATTGGAGTGATATTTGAAACATTGAAACCTTCTAACTTTCAAGAAACTAAATCCAAACTCAAATCATCTCAATCCCATCCATGAAAGCCTAGTGATAACCTATCATCGAGTTAGTATAGTTCACCATATCAATACATATATCAAGTTGGAGACTGCAAATCAAACAATTGAAAACAACCTTAATTACCAATTCAACAAAACAAGTCAATTTATCAATTAACCCTATACTTTCAAAAATTCACATTTCACTTGGTATTCATTATTAAATGTTATTCCTCATATTAGCTTAATTCCTTAAACCCAATAAAGGATTTCATGATGCCTCGACTATGATTATGGCCGGCACATAACTATACTCGAGACCCCAGAGAAGCATCCTTATTTCGCCATTTTCCCTAAATTCTTATCAATATCGATATTTATATCGTTATTCTTCCTATATTCTTCTCATTCTCTCCACGCTACCTATTTAATTGCTCTTATCACTCTCTCCCCATCACGGGATGAATGATATTCCTCTCAAAAGAACAAATATTCATGCAAATAAGGAAGGGAATACAAAGAATGTATATTGCCAATCTATATGCAATGCAGCACAGTCCTAGGTTATCGTATATCAAATACTGATAACCAAGTTGTAACATATTGTTATTTTAAAATTTTTATTGATCCAAAACAGAAACCCCACTCGGCCTCTCATCCAAACTCACGCAAAACATAACAGAAACAAATACAAAATGGTTGGGGATGCTCACCTAAGCTTGAGCCGAGCTTGCAGACAACAATGGTGGCCTCCGCCGTCGAGGAACTCGCCGGAAACCGCTAGCTCGCCGGAAACGACGAGGAACAGTGAAGAAAAGCAAAAACAAGGAATGTGTGTGAGGAAATCAACTTTGAAAGGAAGACAATCGCTTGATGAATGAAAGAAAAAGGCAAAGACTAACCCTTTCCCTCGTCGGCCGCCGCTGTATCCGCCGGAAAACTCGCTGGATTTGCAAAGAAAACAAAGAGGGTTTGTTGGGTACTTGAAGGATGCCGGATTAGCGGGTCGGTGTAGTGCCTCAAGACCAATCCTTCAAGATAATTTGGACCTCGGGGTAAGTGGAAGCTATCCCCGGGTATCGATCTCAAAGGAGCCTATAAATGTAACTAATTACCTAGTACTAGTGTGAAACTTGTTTGAAACCGAGAAAAATCATTTTCATTTACTTCTTTCTTTTTAGTATTAAATCTAGAAAATATTTTGTATGATAAAAATAGTAGAATAAAGGAGGATTTTTGGAATAATAGATAATAAGATGTTCTTAGTGATTGGGAAATTCAAGAATCATAGCTTTTATAAAATATTTGGGGTAAAGTGGTCAAATCAATAAACTCCCTAGAGGAACCCCTCTAGGCTAGGCTTAGATCAATATAATTAATGCCGGAACCCCTAACATTAATTATCTTAATCTAAGTTGATTAAGCACATGACCAAATTAAATTTACTAAATTTATTTGTCAACTCCTAAGCATGAACAACCAACACCATTATCCACTAACAAGAACCCTTAATTAGCACAAAATTTTAACTAAAAGCATGTGTCAAAATCATAGACCATGAAATTAACATATGTTCAAGTCAATAAGCATCAATGTTGATAATCCACACTAAAGAAACTAACAAATAAAAGATTGTTCATACACATCTCCAAAAGATAATGATAGATCAAACAACCAATCATATAGAACTAATTCCTAGAACCCTAGAAATTTAGACTACATAAAAGGAAGAGAATGTGTATGACAAATTACCCCCATATGAAGCTCACTTAGCTCAACCATCCATTCCCATCACCAAGAACAAGAGAGGATTAGTTGCTCATGTGGAAGGGAAGAACACCAAGAATGGGTGGGTGTTTGAGAATCATAATGAAAATGGAGAATGAAAAATGTGGAAGAGGAGTAATAGTTTGGTTGGGTTCAGCAGCTCCCAACGCGCCTCAACTCCAACTCCCTTTGTCTCTGTTCGGCGCCTCCTCACTTTGTGCTTCCCTCCTCACTGCGTGCTGCCTCTGGTCCTCTATTTTCCAAATCTGATCCCCCCTTCCTTTTTCTCTTTTTTCTTGCGTGGCTGCTTCCCCAATTCTCCTTCAACCAAGTCCAGCCCATGTGTTTCTCTCCCTTCAGCCCAAAAATGAACATTTTTCTAAACCCATGACCCATTTCATGTAGCATTTTGGTCCTTGTCTTCATTTGAATGTAATTGATTTCCTTTGACTTGAAGAGGCTCCACCTAATGCAAATTAGTATAACACATGGTGAGGTAAAGTGAAAGGTAATAAGACTATTATGATAGCTCAAAAATATTATTATCAAGATCAAATTCTTTTTGTTTTCTATCAATGACATCCCCAAATATAAACCAATATATTTGTCAAATATAATTAAAAATGGGAATCATCACACATAAGAGCTTTATATATTAATCAAGCACAATTGGATAAATATTGCATCTCAATCATGTTAATTGCCTCAAATTAAGCATATAAAACCATGCAAATCCAAGGATTTGTCAACTCCTCCACACTTGAACATTTGTACTCCTGGACAAAATCAAATCAAAAACACAAAGAGGCTAAAGATGATTTAGTACAATTAAGTACCAAAGAATAACATTTAGCGAATATTGGTGTATCTTCTTGTTTCAAATCCATGAGTATGCCATATATTGAAAGAACTAATAAATGATGTAAGGTTTAATTAAAATGTATTCAATTTGGAAACCTCACAAGGATAAGTGTTTGCTCTCAACTCTCATGTAGGGTATTTTCACTCACATCCACTAAATCATGCTCTACCATAGGCTTGTGATCTTTCTAAGCTCTCCACTACTTATAGCAATGACATGAGTAGATCCAAAAGGACTTTTTTTGTGTTTGGCTTTAGAGATGGAAAAGGCTAAATGAAATGGTTGAAAAATATATGTCAAGAAACATGCACACAATACAAATAATCAAACCAAAGTACATCCCATTTTCACACATTAAGTGCAAGCCTTCTATGTTTGCTACAACAAAAATGAATGCCTTATTTCTCTATTTTTTTCTTTTTCTTTTTCTTTCATTTTTTCCACTTTTTTTCCATTATTTTCTTTTTTTTTCTTTTTTTTTTCATTTCCTTGGCATTCTAACATATTTATGATCGTAGCAAGATTCAATGATATCATAAGGCATGAAAATTATTGGGACACTCTAGAAATCTTAATGAAGTAATGATGTGCATAAGTATTGGTGCTTGTTAAAATGATGGGTGAAGGGAATCAAAGGCTCAAAAGGAAGCAAGAAAGAAGGGATTAATGAATACTAGCATGTGGTTGGGATAAAAGGTAATGAAAGGAATGCCTATGTCATTTCTACTCATGACATTGCAAAATGTAGCCTCAAGCAAGAAATAAAACAAGTTCTAGAGAGCAATAACTTTAGTGGAATATCACACAATAGAAAGAATAATTAGGCTCAAAATACCTCACGACTAGGCTTTTTGTTTCCAACCAAATTCATGATAATTAAACAATACATCACCTTTAGGACTTAAAATATATGGCAACTCACTTCATTAAGACTAGTTCCAACATCAATATCCAACTAAATAAACATTGAGAAAAACATTTTTTTTTAAAATAGGTCATGTCCAAGGGTAACAAGCGTAAAAGTGAAGGAGAAGTTCAAAATTTTCAAAATTTTCTCATTTTGAAGCTAAAAACATAATCAAGATGCATTGACCCAAAATTTGAGATAGCCAATCCAAGGAGCAACCAAAAGTAATCCTCTCCCCCACACTTAATTTCTACATTGTCCCCAATGTAGCAAAATAATGGAAATAGCAAGTGGACTCATGCTAAAACAAGTCAAGATGCTATTCCAACAAGTTCAAATCATGCAAAAATCAAGTGTGGTGGTGATAGTGAGCAAGGAGCATTTATTCCTACACCTAAGAATTCAAAAACAACTAAACTAATCTACTTTTACTACTAGGTTTGTTCCTTCCCCCACACTTAGCTCAAAAACATATATCAATTAAAAACAAAGAGCAAGTACAAGGAAAGAAACGACCTGACAATCAAGGTGGCTTTGGTGACTCATGAAAGTGCTTGAGGAGATGACCATTAACTTTGAATTTTGCTCCGGTAGCACCATCAAGTAGCTCAAATGCTCCAAAGGGATAAGTCTTCACAACTTCATAAGGCCCCTCCCATCTAGACTTGAACTTCCCAGGTAAAATTTTAAGGCGGGCCTTGAATAACATGACTTTTTCCCCCTCCTTAAAATCTTTCTTGAGAATCTTTCTATCATGGAGCCTTTTCAATTTTTCCTTGTAAACAATCCCCTCATCATAAGCTTGCAACCTCAATTCTTCAAGTTCTTGGAGCTGCATCATCCGATTTGCCAAAGAGGCCTCCAAGTCGGCATTACATGCTTTGATAGCCCAATATGACTTATGCTCCAACTCCATGGGCAAATGGCAAGACTTGCCATAGACAATCCTAAAAGGTGTGGTCCCAATAGGTGTCTTAAAGGCAGTCCGATAAGCCCAAAGAGCTTCCTCCAATCGATCACTCCAATCCTTGCGCGATGGCTTCACAATCTTTTCAAGAATGTGTTTCACCTCCCTGTTTGAAACCTCAGCAAGTCCATTGGTTTGAGGGTGGTATGGTGTTGCAACTTTGTGTGTGACTCCATACTTGGCAAGAAGAGATTGGATGGTCCGGTTGCAAAAATGGGTGCCTTGATCACTGATAATTGCCCTAGGGATGCCATACCTGCAAAAAATATGAGAACGCAGAAACTTCGAAACAGTAGCAGCATCATCTTTCCTTGTGGGAATTGCTTCAACCCACCTAGATACATAGTCCACTGCAAGCAATATGTAAGAGAAACCACAAGATGGGGGAAGGGGTCCAACAAAATCTATGCCCCACACATCAAAAACTTCACAGAAATGAATGGGCTGCATAGGCATTTCATGCCTCCTACCCAAACTCCCAAATTGTTGACATTTCACACAAGACTTACAATAGGCAAATGCATCTTTAAACAATGTAGGCCAGAAAAATCCACACTCTAACACTCTCCTAGCAGTCTTCCTAGCACTAAAATGTCCACCACATGATAAAGAATGAGAATGATCTAGGATAGAGTGGATCTCATCGTTTGGAACACAACGACGGATAATCTGATCACTACACACACGCCATAAGATCGGCGCATCCCAAATATAGTACTTGGCCTCTCTCTTCAACTTGTTAACTTGAAAAGAAGACAAGGAAGAGGGCACAACATCGGCAGTAAGATAATTCACAATATTAGCATACCAAGGCTCAACAGATGTCAATGCACACAAAACAGAATCAGGGAATGAATCAACACAAATATCAGAACAATCCACTCCCTTTGTGTCGGGAGGCAAACGACTCAAGTGATCGGCCACATGATTTTCAGCTCCGGCACGATCCTTGATCTGTATATCAAACTCTTGCATAAGCAAAGCCCACCTCAGTAGTCTAGCCTTAGACTGGGGCTTTTGAAACAAGTATCTCACAGCAGCATGGTCAGTATACACCACAACAGAAGAATTAACCAAGTATTGCCTAAACTTATCAAGTGCAAATATCACAGCAAACAACTCTTTCTCAGTTGTGGTATAGTTCACTTGGGCACTATCTAAGGTCCTAGAGGCATAGGCTATCACTCTTGGAATCTTATCCACTCTTTGACCAAGCATAGCACCTACCGCAAAATTAGATGCATCACAAGAAATCTCAAAAGGGACACTCCAATCCGGTGTACTAATTATGGGTGGTGAAACAAGAGATGATTTCAATGTGTCAAAAGCATGCTTACACTTCTCATCAAATTTAAAATCAGTTTCTTTCTTAAGCAAAGAAGTGATGGGCAAAGCAATCTTTGAAAAGTTGGCGATGAAACGCCGATAAAAGCCCGCATGACCTAGAAAAGATCTAACTTCTTTAAGGTTGGTAGGATAGGGTAAAGAAGAGATGACCTCAATCTTGGCCTTATCTACCTCAATCCCCTTTTGGGAGATAAGGTGGCCTAGCACAATACCGCTATCTACCATAAAGTGGCACTTCTCATAATTCAGAACAAGATTTTTTTCTATGCAACGTTTTAACACAAGTTCTAAACTACAAAGACATTCCTCAAAGTTAGACCCATAAACAGTAAAATCATCCATAAATACCTCCATATTAGACTCTAGCAAATCACTGAAGATTGACATCATACACCTTTGAAAGGTGCCAGGGGCATTGCACAAACCAAAGGGCATCCTACGGTAAGCAAAGGTACCGAAGGGACAGGTGAATGTGGTTTTCTCCTGATCCTCTGGTGCTATTGGCACTTGAAAGTACCCAGAAAAACCATCTAGGAAACAATAGTGAGTCTTCCCTGAAATCCTCTCAAGTAACTGATCAATGAAAGGCAGGGGAAAGTGATCTTTCCTAGTAGAAGCGTTAAGCTTCCTGTAGTCAATACACACTCTCCAAGAGTTTTGTACTCTTGTGGGAATCAACTCATCCTTATCACTCCGGACAACTGTTATACCACTCTTTTTCGGCACTACTTGCACCGGTGACACCCACTCACTATCAGAAATGGGATAAATAATCCCAGCACTCAACAACTTGGCTACCTCTTTTTTCACAACATCTAAAATGAGAGGATTCAATCTCCTCTGAGGTTGCCGAACAGGCTTAGCACTTTCCTCCAAGAGGATCTTATGAGTGCACACCGAGGGATTAATTCCTGGTATATCAGCAAGAGACCAACCTATAGCACCCCTATAAGACTTAAGCAGAGAAACAAGTCTACCCTCCTCAACATCAGACAATGCACTAGAAATGATAACAGGCAGTTTATCACCATCAGCCAGAAAAACATACTTAAGATTAGAGGGTAAGGGTTTAAGGTCCACCATAGGTGGTTTTACCACAGAAGGAACCAACTTCTGCAGCTCAATCGCTCCAAGGGCAAGAGTGGTGTCCTCAACCAGCGGGGAAGGAGATATGGGTGCATCCAAGCATGCAGTAACTTCTCTACTTCCCAAAGAAGGGCAAACATCAATCATAGACAAAGCCATCGGTGTAGCTTGAGTATCAGTGTCTATGTGATCAGAGGTACCTACAACACAAGCAGAAGAAACTATCCCAAAACCACTTGGCAAGGGGTGAGTACAAGCAGTATTAACAGAACAATCAGAAGCATCAGAAGCATGTGAGGTAACAAGGCAATCATGAATTTCAACACAAGCAACACATGACATATTATCAACACACTGACAACAAGATGAAGCATGCGAAGAGGAAAGTGTAGAAGGAGGCTCAACATGATCAAATGAATCAGAAAATATGGCATCACGCAATGAATCAACCTCATCATCAATAACAGAAATAGCATTAATGCCTAAGTAAGAGCAATCATCCCTAACACCGCGCATAGCTTCAGAAAGTAGGAACTTGACCTCTTGGTCACCGACACCCATAGTGATTTCACCTTGCTTCATATTAATAACAGTTTGAGCCGTCATTAGAAAAAGGCGACCAAGAATCAAGGTGCTCTCACTACTGTTGTCACTAGACATGTCTAGGACATAGAAGTCAGCTGGAAATACAAGATCCTTTACTTGCACCAAGACATCCTCAATGATGCCCTTGGGATACCGAATGGTTCGGTCCGCAAGTTGGAGAACCACACTTGTGTCCCGAATTGATTTGGTACCCAATGACTCAAAGATAGAGGTAGGCATGACATTAATGGCAGCACCAAGATCAAGTAATGCATGTGAAATAGTTGTCTTGCTTATAGTACATGGAATAGTGTAAGAACCCGGGTCTTTGCATTTTAAAGGCAATTGAGGTTTAAAAAGAGCACTAACATTAGACCCAAGTTGGATTCTTTCACTATGCTTGTACTTCCTCTTGTTGGTGCACAAGTCTTTCAAAAATTTTGCCGATTTCGGCATTTTCTTTAACAAATCAAGCAAAGGCAAACTAACTTCCACTTTAGAAAACATCTCATACAATTCTTTATCACACCTATCATCAACAACCTTTTTACTAGCTAAGTAAGAATTAGGAAAAGGAAGGTTAGAAATGTTTACCTCCTTACCATTTGCTTGAGGCTCTTGGTTGGATGAAAGCGGTGGATCAAACTTCACACCTCTTTTGAACTTTGGAGTAGAGGGAGTAGCAAGTAGCTTCTTCTCTTGTTGGCTTTCACTATGCACCGGAGTAGATGGAGGAGGAAGAAAACACTCCTCGGGAGACTTAGAATGAGAGTAGTCTCCATGACTCAATGGTGGTGGCTCACAAATAATCTCTTCATCAACTTCACCATCTATATCCTCATCATCAACACCTTGGAATCTCACCTTTTTTCCACTTCTCAAGGTGATAGCATTCAAAGACTTAGGATTAATCACCGTATTGGATGGAGAAGCCCCACTTGAGCGAGCTTGCTTATCATTAATGCTATCTGAGAGCTGTGTAACATGAGATTGAATATTATTTGATCTAGTCTCCCACTGTTCAATCCTGGACTCCAATGAGGCAAATCTAGCATCATAACGAACATTGTCCTCTTGTATCTTTTGGACGGCTTTAAGGATTTGGAGACTAACATCATCCGCCCTTGGTGAATCTAGAGGAACCATAGCTCTTGGAGAGGTACTAAAGGATTGCCCTTTGTAAGTCAAAACATTGGGATTATCCTTCCATCGGAAGTTGGGATGTGACCTCAAACCCTCATTGTAGGTAGTACCTTGGGAATCCCACCTTTGACTTGAGGAGGGAGATCTCCCTTGAAAGACGACACCAACCTTTTCCGGATAACCGGGACACACACTAGAGATATGCATAGTTGAGCCACAGTGTTCACAACTTGGGGCAACCAAAGCCAAAGACCTTGAAGGCGAAGTAGAAGAGGCGGGAGAATGACCCAACTGTTGCAAACTTAGATTTCTCAACTCAGAAGTGATGAACTGAAGTTGACTATTCAATTGAGAACTTAGGCCATCCACCTTAGCTTCCAAAGAATCCATCCTCTGGGATTGTTGAGGAGTGGATTGAATCTCAAAAACACCTTTAGAACCCCTTCGACCATAATTCTTTGTATTTTTAGCCCTTGTTTTGATTATGGCCCATGCCGCATCCGCTGGAACATCTTCCAAAGAACCACCTGCAGTAGCATCTATAATACCTCTCTCATTGGACATGAGACCCTTGTGAAAATAGGAGATCAACTCTTCATCACATATTTGATGATGAGGTATTTTGGCCAATAACTGCTGAAATCTGCACCAATATTCATAGAAGCTCTCAGATGGGTCTTGCCTGATTGCATATATATCTTTCTTGAGCTCTGCAGTCCTATCATCAGTGAAATAATGCTCCAAGAAGGCTTTTCTGAGATTTGCCCAAGAAGTAAGGGCATCAGGATCATGCTGAGGTAGTAACCTGAACCATTCCTTAGCTTTCCCATCCAAGGTCAAATGAAAAACCTTTAACTGCACATCATCAATATCAACCCCTTGTGGCTTTGTGCTTGTGCAAGCAAGGAAGACGCTATGGAGGTGACCATAAGCATCCTCACTATCCAATCCAGCAAAATGAGGAAGAGCAGCAATCAACGGGCCTTTGATCTCAAAATCTGCAATAAGGTTAGGATATGCATGCACAAATGGATCATGGGCAACCTCACGAGACACAACCTCTCTAATGGTCCTCCTACGCCCTACCCCTTGTGGAATTTGACCATGGTTTGGATTTCCTATGTTTTGGCCATGTTGATTGGGTGGGTTGTGATTAGGGATATTGAGAAAGAGTATATTGGGAGGAGGTGGGTTTATGACATTGGCTTGGTCTTGGTTATTGGGAGGTTGTCTTTGCTCCATTGGTGGGACTACTGACAAATCCTTGAATTTGTATATTTTTAGTGTGCTAAATTGAAGTTATTAACATTTCAAAGATGTAATATTGAATTAAAATGCATTTATTATATTTTGAATTGAATTAAAAATGATTTTATGTGAAAAGGGTTAAAAAAGGGCATAATCGTCACATTTAATTGTTTAAAGGGTGAAGGTGCAAAACTAGCCACCGTAAATTTTCAAATGGACAACTTTGGAACCCGTAAATTGGATGGTGCAAAACCGTACATTATAAATTAAAATGGGACAAATTTAGCCACGCCGTTAAGTTGAAGCTAACAGACGTTTTGATTTAATGAAGGTGGGCCCCACGCCAACACAAACGTCCGTTAGCTTCAACTTAACGGCGTGGCTAAATTTGTCCCATTTTGATTTATAATGTACGGTTTTGCACCATCCAATTTACGGGTGCTAAAGTTGTCCATTTGAAAATTTACGGTGGCTAGTTTTGCACCTTTACCCTTGTTTATATTAAGTGATTAATTTTTGGGATGAAATGTATTATATTGTTGTGAATTTTCCCTTGCAGAAAATGAAGAAAATGAGCTGAAATAGCTATTCTGAGCATTTGGAGAAAATTACAGAATCGGCCCAGAATCCTGAAAATGCTTCAGAACAGTCCTGGGAAAATTACAGAATCTGACCCAAAACTTTCAGATTTTGCAGATCAGTCCCTGTCGCGAACTGCTACATATCAGCTCGGGTTTTACTGATTTTTTGACTATTTTGACACCAATTTGGACCCAAATTGAAGCCCAATCATTGACCCAACTTCCATTTGATATTAATTGAAGAATTAGGCTTAGAAAACATAAGTTTTGGGGGTTGGGTGCTCCCCAAAACCCTAGTTACCTCCATTCCCTTCATCCTCTTCTCTTCACTTCTCATCCCATTTCTTCAATCTTCCACCTTCCTTCCTCCATCCATGCCTCAATAAAGTTCCTCCTTACTCTTGGAGTTGATGGGAAGTGGCTTGAGCTATGGTTCTTCAAAGGGGAGTCCCAATTCCTTTTCTTTCTCTTTATATTTTTGATTGCCTAGGTTTAGGTTAGCATTTATGTTTTGAGATTGGACTGGACTTGGTTGTTATTATGGGTATTTGTGATTTTGACTTGTAATGAGGGATTTGGACTCAACAATATGTATGGTCATACATATGTTCTTTATAATTCATTAGATATTTCTATTTACTCATGGTATTGGTAGATAGTTTATTGAATTGAATTGTAATTGAACCATGCATTACAAATCACTTATCACACTCTAGGGTAATTAATAATGCCTAATTTAATGAGTCCATGAGATTAGGTGTTAGACTTGCCGGTTGGTGAGGTTTGGTATTTTAGGAAACCTAGAGAAACTCAAAGTGAACCTATTAATTGCTTGAGTAACATTGGACTTCAATCCTTAGATTTTATTTTATTATGTGGGGTTCCAATAGTGAATTAAAATCATAGGATCAATTAAGTGGCGATTCGGGGTTCCGGTCGTAGGATTAATAGTTCCTTGCAAGTAATAGGTCCACAAGCACTAAAGAGCTTAACAATGCCTAATTGGATGAGGTTTCAACAACTAGGTATTGGACTCATGGGTCCATGAGGTTTGGTAAATTAGGAAATTAGTGCATTTAACTCCCCAAAAATATTTAGAAAGCTATGATAGCCATTGAAAATTATTTCCAAGAGCACTTCACTTTCATTCCACCCTTTTATCCAAAAATACCAAAAATATTTATTTGTTTTACATTCTTCATTCCATCTTAAAAAAATCAACAAAACATATTTTCTTTACTCAAATCCATCTTGCATTGCATTTAATTTACTAGGATAGTTAGATTAAACAAGGCTCCTTGCGAACGATACCCGGGGTAGCTTCCGCTTACCTTGAGGTTCTAAAATTTCTTGAAGGACTAGACTCAAGGCACACTACACCAACCCGCAAATCGGTGTCCTTCAACTACTATGGGTATCTCAAAGTCTACTAAGGTTTGGGTGTCCTCTTGGTTTTGTTGGAAGGATTCACTAGATGAGTCGTAGTCGTCTACTATGGCACCTCCGGCTTCTAAAAATTGTTGATCGGTAAGGTTCCTTTGAACTTGGGGGCTAATATGTGGTAGGTTACCCAACCGTCTACGACCTCTCCGTGGCGGCATGCAAACTCAATGAATCAAGAACCAATGAGAAACAAGTAACAATGAATGGAATGGAGTGTAAGAAATATGAATGAGATGATGTATGGAATGATGTATGTGTATGGAAGTATGTGATAAGTAAAAAAATGACTTGGGAAATGGAATTATGCACTTAAAGCAAAGCAACAACAAGCAATAACAAGTAAGCACATAAAACAACCAAATCACCAAGTGAGCATGTAACAATGCAAATATTTTTGTGATTTTCAAATTTAGTATGAAAAGAGTAGGGAAAAAAATGACTAAACTAAATGCAACTAACCTAAACTAAATGCACCTAGATAAAGACCCCGTCAAACAAATTCGACAACCAATTACTAGGGAACCAATTACTTGGCTCCCCGGCAACGGCGCCACTTGAAGGATGCCGGATTAGCGGGTCGGTGTAGTGCCTCAAGACCAATCCTTCAAGATAATTTGGACCTCGGGGTAAGTGGAAGCTATCCCCGGGTATCGATCTCAAAGGAGCCTATAAATGTAACTAATTACCTAGTACTAGTGTGAAACTTGTTTGAAACCGAGAAAAATCATTTTAATTTACTTCTTTCTTTTTAGTATTAAATCTAGAAAATATTTTGTATGATAAAAATAGTAGAATAAAGGAGGATTTTTGGAATAATAGATAATAAGATGTTCTTAGTGATTGGGAAATTCAAGAATCATAGCTTTTATAAAATATTTGGGGTAAAGTGGTCAAATCAATAAACTCCCTAGAGGAACCCCTCTAGGCTAGGCTTAGATCAATATAATTAATGTCGGAACCCCTAACATTAATTATCTTAATCTAAGTTGATTAAGCACATGACCAAATTAAATTTACTAAATTTATTTGTCAACTCCTAAGCATGAACAACCAACACCATTATCCACTAACAAAAACCCTTAATTAGCACAAAATTTTAACTAAAAGCATGTGTCAAAATCATAGACCATGAAATTAACATATGTTCAAGTCAATAAGCATCAATGTTGATAATCCACACTAAAGAAACTAACAAATAAAAGATTGTTCATACACATCTCCAAAAGATAATGATAGATCAAACAACCAATCATATAGAACTAATTCCTAGAACCCTAGAAATTTAGACTACATAAAAGGAAGAGAATGTGTAGGACAAATTACCCCCATATGAAGCTCACTTAGCTCAACCATCCATTCCCATCACCAAGAACAAGAGAGGATTAGTTGCTCATGTGGAAGGGAAGAACACCAAGAATGGGTGGGTGTTTGAGAATCATAATGAAAATGGAGAATGAAAAATGTGGAAGAGGAGTAATAGTTTGGTTGGGTTCAGCAGCTCCCAACGCGCCTCAACTCCAACTCCCTTTGTCTCTGTTCGGCGCCTCCTCACTTTGTGCTTCCCTCCTCACTGCGTGCTGCCTCTGGTCCTCTATTTTCCAAATCTGATCCCCCCTTCCTTTTCTCTTTTTTCTTGCGTGGCTGCTTCCCCAATTCTCCTTCAACCAAGTCCAGCCCATGTGTTTATCTCCCTTCAGCCCAAAAATGAACATTTTTCTAAACCCATGACCCATTTCATGTAGCATTTTGGTCCTTGTCTTCATTTGAATGTAATTGATTTCCTTTGACTTGAAGAGGCTCCACCTAATGCAAATTAGTATAACACATGGTGAGGTAAAGTGAAAGGTAATAAGACTATTATGATAGCTCAAAAATATTATTATCAAGATCAAATTCTTTTTGTTTTCTATCAATGACATCCCCAAATATAAACCAATATATTTGTCAAATATAATTAAAAATGGGAATCATCACACATAAGAGCTTTATATATTAATCAAGCACAATTGGATAAATATTGCATCTCAATCATGTTAATTGCCTCAAATTAAGCATATAAAACTGATTGAACCAAATTTCATACCTTTAAGCATGTGCATTTGAGCTTAATTAGTGTGGTTTATTTGTTATATTTGATCATTATTGGTGCATTTTCATGCGCATGCTTATGTGTAAATATTTGAAGAATAATAGCCTTATTACTTGCATTTTATGGAACCAAGGGTATTTTGGTCACTTTGACTGTGTGATGTGTTTTTCATGTAGGGGGTCCCAAGTGGGCCCCACACACCCTTGGTGGAGCTTCAGTGGAGATAACTTGGCATGGAGGAAGGCTAGATGACTTGTACTCAAAGTCACATCCGGATGCAGGTTTACATCCGGAAGCATATTCACATGAGGAAGCAGGTTCACATCCGGAAGCAAAGTTACAGCCGGAAGCTGAGCTACTTGAGGAAGGGAACTCACATCCGGAAGCGGATGTACATCCGGAAGTGAACATTCTGGCGCTGGCGGACGAAGAGTTACATCCGGGAGCTTAAGCCTATCCGTCAGCGAGTACAAGAGCCAGACTGCACAATGATCAGAATGTCAGCTACTTTTCAGAAGTCTTTTGTGCAGAGTAAACTTAAGGCAAAGTCAGCCCTGCTGCTTGAAGGTACTTGGGGAGCATCTTTCCAAATGAGGCAAAATTGGCGCCAAGGCCAAATTCAAATCTGGAGGCCTCATTAAGGGCAATTTTGGAAGCACAATCACTTGGAGAAAAAGGAGGAAGCTTTAGAAATGCATGGAGATGAGATCTAGTCCACATTCATCCTAACCTTTTACCAAATACCAAAAATACCCTTTGGGCGATAATCCCAAAGTTACTCACCACTATAAAACCCAAATGTAACTAACTTTTGGGAGAACCGAACATAACTTCACTTCCACTTTCTCTCTCCTCTAACAAACTCTCTCAACTCCATCTTCATCTTCTTCATCTACTTCACTTCGCCATGTCCAGAACTTCATACCTACCTTCATCCGCCTCCATCTCCATGTCAGGCTAGATCGCCTAGCCTTCTTCTCCAAGGAAATGTGCTTATAGATTCAACATTTGGCTTCATATGCTTGTAATTAGCTCTTTTAGGTTTCAAGCTAGATGTATATTTTTGCCTATGTATGACCTTGATTTAGGCTTATATAGGTTAGATCATCTTTACTTGAGGTGTTCTACTTCATTTTAGCTTGTAATCTCTCTTTGTGTTAGGAACATGAAAACCGAGGCTTAATTCTTGTAGTTTCATATATGTATGTGTGTGCGATTAGCTCCTCTTGCATTTATGGAATGAATTTGTTTCTTAAGTACTAGATCTAGTGCTTAATGTTGCTGTAGGTATGTTCTTGGCTTAAAAGAGCTTTAGGCTTGATTAAATTAGTTAAACTCTTTTAGATTTCTTTGATTAAAGAGGTCTTAAGGATTTAACTAGTTTATATTAAGTGAAACAAGTATATGAAGTCTAATTCATCAAAGCACTAGTACTTGGAGAAGGAGGTACCTTCCATTCATACTCTCACACTTTTAATTTTGTTAGTTGTAGTTTCTTCTAGTTTTAATTAGTAATAGATACAGAACTTGCACACAACCTGTTTGATAATTTGCTTAACTTGTGATTATTTGACCTTAGCAAGAGATAAAATCGAACTGTGAATTGACCTAAGACTTGCTGCTAACTACTGTAGTTTAATTCTAGTTTTTATTTGCTTTAGCTCTTTTTAGACGACGAAAAAGAGTTAAATCAAATTGGCGCCGTTGCCGGTTTGGTTGAATTCTTTCTTGTCTTAGGTTTCTAGTTATATTTTCTTAGTTCTTGTTGTAGGTGCTTTTTAGTTAGGTTATTTTGGTACTTTAGAGATTAAATTGTGATTTTCAGCATTTTGTACATTTTAGAAGTGTTCTGGACGTGTTAGGCTGCTCTAGTTAGCCTCTTTTTGCTGTACTGTGTTGATAGAAGTTGTGTACACTTTGCTGGACTCTGCACTGATTTTTGCTGGTATTTTTATCTGTGATTCTGCTGGATTTTGTTGGATTTCATTGCATATAGTTGCACTGAGTAGCTTTGCATGAACCCTACCACATCTCTAGTGCCATTGGATAGAGAGATTAATAAGACTTTGAGAGAACTTAAGAAAAAGCAAAAACAAGAGAAACAAGCTCATAAGCAACATATAGGATCCACCTCTAATCCACACAATTCATCTGTAGCATCCAATCACCATATCCTAGACCAACATATTATCATGGCTGAACAGAGGCAAGATCATAGAGAGCGTGAAAGAGATGATAGGAATAATGATCATGAGCATGAGCATGAGGGGCGAGATAGGCGAGAGCAAGAGGGAGAGCATCATTTTGAGGGGGGTAGGCAAGTACATGATGATGATCGACCAATGAGGGAGTTCACACAATCATATGCATCATTCGCACCTCAAGGTTTTTATGTTAACCCCGCTAACTTTGAGATCAAAGGATCTCTTCTTGCTCATCTGCCTAAGTTTACAGGTTTTCCCCATGAAGATGCTCATACACACTTGCTAGGCCTCTACCACACCTGTTCCTCCATGAAGCCGCCAAATGCTAATTTGGATGATGTGCTACTTCGGGTATTCCAATTCTCTCTGGAGGGCAAAGCCAAAGAGTGGCTATTGAACCTTCCAACACATTATGCCACGATGACTTGGGATGAGCTTAAGAAGGTCTTCTTGGATAGATACTTCCCTCTTTCCAAAGTATCTAAGTTGCGGAAGGACATCACTGGTGTTCAACAACTTTCGCAGGAGACATTTTATGACTATTGGAACCGGTTCAACACCTTGATCAACTCATGCCCCAACCACAACATCTCCAAAGGCAATTTGGTCCAATACTTTTATGATGGACTTGTTCCTCAACTCAAGATGAGCGTGGATGCTGCCTCTAGTGGTTCTATTTTCAATCTCTCCGCTAATGAAGGATGGAACCTATTCTCAACCATGGCCTCTAATCACCAGAATTTTTATGGCAGAGATGCTATGTATGGTGCTGCGCCAAAGGTTGCCTCAGTGAGTAGTGATGACAAGCTGTACAACTCTATTGAAAGGTTGACTGAGAGTTTGAGTCGAATGGACGGCCGCTTTGTGAAGCCTACTTCTTGTGTTGATGACTCAATGGCCTTGGTTGCCTCATCTTGTGATCACTGTGGCTCGCCGATGCACTTACCTTCAGACTGTCCATTCCAAGCGGAAGTTGCGGCAATGTATAACAATGCTAGACCTCAAGCCAAGTACGATCCTTACTCTTCCACGTATAATCCGGGATGGAGGGACCACCCGAACTTCAAGTGGGGGGGGTTCAAACCAGGCCACAAATTCTAGCTCTTTCCAACCTCAGCAACAGCCTAAGTGGGGGGAGGCAACTTTCAAGCCTCTAATGCCTATCCCTCACAGCAAGGCTATGGTTCATATCAAGGAAGGTTTAATCCTAATGGTCAAGGATACAGGCAGAATCATCAAGCAAATATTCCTCCTCCATTTATGAAAAATGATAATCCAGCTCATGCTCCACGAAACAACATGGTGGGATCTCAATCCTATGATCCTCCATCTAGCTCTTCGACACCTCAGCCAGACATGATGGACCAAGTAATGTCAAGTGTAATGGCGAAGGTTAATGAGAGCCTAAAGAAGCAGCAGGAAGATTTTACCACCTTGGTTTCTCAACTGTTAAACAATAGAGCTGAGCAGGACGCAAAGAAAGGAGGATTACCATCTAATGTGGTGGTAAATCCTCAAAACATTCATTCTATGAACCTGAGAAGTGGAAGGAAGTACGGTGATGCTTACGAGTATGAGGAAGAGGAGGAGACACAACTGCCTTGTGAAGCCGAGCAGAATGTATTGATTGAGGGAGGTCACACTAGCCTCCTGAATGATTTTGTTGGTAACCAGATGCATGGAGAGGCTGCACTGAGTCCTACTCTTGATGAACAATTTGGTAAGGCTGAGAATCTGACAAAGAAGAGTGATGAATCTGAGACCTCCAAAGAGGATAAGCGGAAGGAAATTGCAAGAGGGAAGCTCAAAGTCGGAGACTCTTCTTCTTCTCAAGAACCTACTCCACAAAGAGAGGAGTCTCCTAAAGGTAAGTCTCTTGACTCTAAGCATTTACCCTTTCCGAACTCATATGCCTTAGTTAAGGAACAACATGATGATGAGTTAGAGAAGGAAATGCTCAATTTATTCTCTAAGCTTGAAGTAAATGTGCCTATTCTTGTACTGTTAAAGCAAATGCCTAAATATGCCAAGTTTTTAAAGGATCTGTGCACTAACAAGAGAGTTGGTAATGCAAGTAACAAAGTCCAATTAAGGACTAATGTTTCGTCTCTCTTGAAAGGACATTTACCCTCGAAGTGTGGAGATCCAGGATCTTTCACCATTCCCTGTCAAATTGGGAAACTTAGCTTCGGGAAAGCACTTTTAGATTTAGGGGCTGCTATTAACGTGATGCCTAAAGCCACCTACTTAGCATTAGGGTTGAAGAACTTAAGTGAAACTAGTGTGGTGATTCAATTAGCGGATAGGTCCATAAAGAAACCTTTTGGCTTTATAGAAGACATATTAGTGAGGGTTAGGGAACTAGTTTTCCCAGTGGATTTTTATGTGCTGGATATGACAAGTAACACTAGTATGGATGACTCTTTGATCTTAGGAAGGCCATTTATGAAGACTGCTAAGATGGTGATTAGCCTAGAAGGGGGATTTGTGACAATGCAAGTGGGAAATCAGATAATAAGGTTTGATGTAGGAGAAGCCATGAGACATCCCCACGAAGACTATTCTCTCCTAGGGCTGAGTGTGGTTGATTCATTGATGCAAGTAATCTGTGATGAGCATGTAAATTCTTTTAAGCTGAATATGTTTGATATGGTTGATGCTCATATGTGCTATCATGATTCTTGTGCTAGTTTGATTAATAATACATGTTTGCATGATATGCCTAATGATTCATCTAGCATAGGAAGTGCAGTAACTGAATTCATAGATTCCTTGCATGTGCACTATAACTTTGATGATGATTGTACATCTATTTCTTCTCTGTCAAGCTACAACCCCTTGGAAGAGGGAAGTGTGTTCAATTTTGTAGGACATGAGGAGAATGGAAATTGTGAATTCACTGAGGAGATTGAGAACTCTGGTGCACAAGAATTTGATATTGAAGAGTATGAAGCTTTAAAGAGAAGCCGCTTACACAAGTTGAGGGAGAAGCTCTATCTGAAGGAGCATGAGCTTGCTGATGATCCACATGTTTTCACCCTGAGCGGCAGTAGCGATGCAGGCTTGAGCATGATTAAGGAGGCCTTAAACTCTAAGAGGCCGAATTGTGGTGATGAGTTGCCAAATTTTGATGATGATTCCTATGAGCCTCAAGTTCTACAAGTAGAGATGCACACTTTGGTTCCGTCTATTATTGAGCCACCTACTCTGGAGCTGAAACCTTTGCCACCCAATCTTAAATACGCTTACTTGCTTGATGAGGAGAAGCTCCCAGTGATTGTTTCTAGTGCTCTGTCTTCTACTGAGGAAGGGAAGTTGCTTGAGGTGCTCAGACGGTACAAGGCGGCCATTGGGTGGACTTTAGCCGATCTTCCAGGCATGAGTCTCACCACCTGCATGCACCGAATCTTACTTGCTGACGATGTTAAGCCAGTGCGACAACCTCAGAGGAGGCTCAATCCCTTAATACTTGATGTTGTGAAAAAGGAGGTAGAGAAGCTCTTAAGCGCTGGAATTATATATCCGATCAGCGATAGTGAATGGGTGAGCCCCATCCATGTGGTGCCCAAGAAGAGTGGGCTGACCGTGGTGAAAAATGACAAAGATGAGCTAGTTCCAACACGAGTTCAGAACTCTTGGAGGGTCTGTATAGATTACCGGAAGCTGAACGACTCCACAAGGAAGGACCACTTCCCGTTGCCATTTATTGATCAGATGTTGGAAAGACTAGCTGGCAAGTCACACTACTGTTTTCTGGATGGTTTCTCAGGGTACTTCCAAGTTCCAATAGCACCTGAGGACCAAGAGAAAACAACCTTTACTTGTCCATTTGGGACCTTCGCATACAGGAGAATGCCTTTTGGTCTGTGCAATGCTCCAGGAACATTTCAACGTTGTATGATGAGCATTTTTAATGACTTGCTGGAGGATGGCATCGAGGTGTTTATGGATGATTTCTCCCTCTATGGAGATAGTTTTGATGCTTGCTTGGTCAATCTTGAGAAAGCTTTGGGTAGATGTGTGGAGAAAGGTTTGGTACTCAACTTTGAGAAGTGCCATTTCATGGTGGATAAGGGCATAGTTTTGGGACACTTAGTCTCAAAGGAAGGTATTCAAGTTGACAGAGCCAAGGTTGAGGTAATCTCTTCCCTACCTTTCCCTACTTGCTTGAAGGAGTTGAGGTCCTTCTTAGGACATGTGGGATTTTATAGAAGATTTATCAAGGGCTTCAGCCAAATTGCTGCTCCTTTATCTCATCTACTTCAAAAAGAGGCCGAGTTTGACTTCTCTCGTGCTTGCAAGGAGGCCTTTGTTGAGTTGAAGTCACGGCTTATCTCTCCTCCTATCTTGGTTGCACCTAATTGGGAGTTACCTTTTGAGCTATCTTGTGATGCTTCTAATGAGGCCTTGGGAGCAATGCTCGGCCAGAGGCATGATTCATTGCCGAGGGTGATTGCTTATGCGTCCAAGACTTTGGATAGAGCTCAAAGGAATTATACAACCACTGAGAAGGAATTATTTGCCATTGTCTTTGGTCTGGACAAGTTTCGGCAATACTTACTTCATTCCAAAGTAATTGTATTCACTGATCATGCAGCTGTTAGATATTTGTTATCTAAGCCACAAACAAAGCCCAGACTCTTGCGCTGGGTGTTGCTGCTACAAGAGTTCGAGGTTGAAATTAAAGACCGGACTGGACGAGAAAACTTAGTAGCTGATCACTTGAGCCGTTTGCCACTGGATGTGGAGGGTGTTGATGATTCTTCTCTTGTTTGTGACACCTTTCCAGATGCTTTATTGTGTGCCTTGAATGCCAAGAAGGATCCGTGGTATGCTCATCTTGTAAATTACCTTGTGGCCGAAGTTATTTCACCATCTCTGAACAAGCATCAAGTCCAGAAGTTGAAGAGGGATGCTAGTTATTATGTTTGGGATGAGCCGCACTTGTGGAGGCTATGTAATGATCAGATCATCAGGAAGTGTGTGCAAGATGATGAAGTCCCATCGATCCTGGAATTTTGTCATTCACTAGCTTGTGGAGGACATTTTGGTGCTAAAAAGACTTCAAGGAAGATTCTGGAGGCTGGTTTTTATTGGCCTACTTTGTTTAAGAACGCATATGAGTATTGCAAGTCTTGTGACAAGTGCCAGAGGTTTGGAAGCCTAGGGAAGAGACAGGAGATGCCTCAAGTGCTGATGTTGTATTGTGACCCTTTTGATGTTTGGGGTATAGACTTCATGGGACCTTTTCCCCCATCCAACGGCTACACATATATTCTGCTGGCGGTGGACTACCTATCTAGGTGGGTAGAAGCTGTGCCAACCAGGGCTAATGATGCAAGGGCTGTGTTGAAATTTCTGAAGTCTAATATCTTTTGCCGGTTTAGAGTTCCAAAAGCTTTGGTGAGTGATCAAGGGTCTCATTTCTGTAACAAGCTTATGTCTTCATTGCTCAGCCAATTTGGGGTGAATCACAAGGTTTCTACACCTTACCACCCCCAAACCAATGGAGAAGCTGAGGTGAGCAATAGACAAATTAAAAATATCCTTGAGCGTATTGTGAAGCCCAGCAGGAAGGATTGGAGCTTGAGACTTGAAGAAGCTCTCTGGGCATATAGGACTTCATTTAAGACTCCTATTGGCATGTCTCCTTATCGGCTCATATATGGAAAAGCTTGTCATTTACCAGTTGAGCTGCAGCACAAGTCTTATTGGGCAGTTAAATCTTGTATTGAGGATATGGATGCTGCTGCTCAAGAGAGGCAATTGACTCTGAGTGAGCTTGAGGAGCTGAGGAATGAAGCTTTTGAGAACTCCAGAATTTTGAAAGAGAAGACAAAGGCCATTCATGACAGTGGCATTCTGAGGAAGCAGTTCAAGGAGGGAGATCTTGTCTTGTGCTATCGCGTGAGATTCAAATTTTGTGGAGGAGGCAAGCTTAAGGATAAGTGGCAAAGACCTTACGAAGTGCTCAAGTCTCATGACTTTGGGATGGTTGAGATCAAGAATCTCAAAGATGGCAGAGTGTACAAAGTCAATGGCCACTTGCTCAAGTTATATAAGGAGAATTTTAAGCCTCCCTAAAGGTCGTTTCTTTCCTTTCCTCACTTATTCTCTTATTGCAAATTCTTAAGTGTGGGGGAAGGTATTAGTATTAGAAAAATTTTTTTTAGGATTGTGTTTTTATGTTTAGGATTTTGTTTAGGTCTGTTTTAGTATGATGTTTTAGGTTGTTTAAAAATTTTTCACTAGTGCTGGGGGATGCCTATTTTCTTCAGGAAGTGTCACTAAGGAAATAGAGGATTTTGCATCCGGAAGTGTTTTGGCTTCCGGAAGCTCTCCACTTAGACTGTGTTGCTTAGGATCAGATTGAGTTTATTATGCTTCCGCTGGGGGATGAGTTCTTGCTTTCACAAGCGTCAGTGCATTCGGAAGCATTTTTTTTTGCTTCCGGTAGCATGTTTGCTTCCGCTAGGGATGAGACTTAGAATCTGAACCAGAGTGACTTCATACAGCAGTCTGCATCCGGAAGCATTTTTGCTTCCGGTAGCAACTTCACTTAGGATCTAGATCACACCGTGCTTCCGATGGTGAGTTCCCTTAGAGTCTAAGACCAATTTAGCTTCTGAGAGTATTTTGCATCTGGTAGCAATTTTGCTTCCGGAAGCTCTTATGCATAGGGATGAGATTTAGACTCTAGATCCAGTTGGGTTTCCTGAGCGTCAGTGAGAAAAAAAATAATAATAAATAATATTTTAGGTTGTGTATAGTGTAGTCTTGTGAATAATACATGCATTGGCCATTTGTATGCTTGGACTGCCCGGCCTTTATGTTGCTGCTTTGCCTTTGAAATGCATCTTCCTACTTGATTTGATTGGTCCATTGAGGACAATGCATGCTTTAAGTGTGGGGGAGGTGTATTATGTGCTTAAAAGTGGTTTATTCCAAAGCTCACACACTTAATTTTTGGACTTCATTGACATAATTTTCTAAAAAAATTTTTTGACTTGATTTTGGCTCTTGAAAGCAAATGGAATTGTCCTTTAGTGTGTAAGTAGAATTTTTGGAATGAGTACTTAGGGCATTGCATGGGGCACTTTTAAGGTATAAAGAGGGTGTAAGTTTCTCATTTAACTTTTCTTAGGGAGGAAGTGACTGATTAGAGTAAGCCATAAATGTGAGAAGCCTTCAACCGAATTGAGTGGCCAATAGTTACTTGACCTCCTAGAACTTGTCCTAGCTCTTGTTCAAGATCACAATGCATGGCATGATTGAAAATGAAAGGGGCGTTTCTTTCTAAACCCTTATGACCCAAACACTAAGTCAACCAAATATTATCCTTTGATTAACCCCTTTGGGCCATTCACTTTTCTTTTCTACCACCTTGACCAATGTGTGAATTAGTGACTATAGCATATGCTTGCATTCATATTAGTGTTGTATTGTTGTATCTAGTGAAAAGCATGCTACATTGTGAGAAATAAAAGATGGCCGAGAGCCACATTGAAAAGAAAGAAAAAAAGAGATGGCCAAAGGCCAAGGAAAACAAAAAGAAATAAAGAAAAGAAATAAGGCCAAAGGCCTAAGTAAAAAAATAGCACAAAGTGTTTGAGTATGCCAAAGGCATAAGAGTGGAAAGGGAAAAAATGAGAGAAGCACAAAGTGCTTGAAAAAAGAGAGAGATGTAGCATGTTAAGTGGAATTGTATTCATTGTATTGCATGCATATGTGGTGATTACTTGTTCATGTCATTGGTCATTGACTACTTTCCATCATTCACCATTCATTATTAGCCTTCCATTCAACCCATAAAGTCCTCTAGATTTGGTTGTGTCATGCATAATAATGGGTGGAGAACTTAGAGCTATTACAAGCCTATGGTGATGGTCAAGTGCATTGAGCCAAAGAGTGATCACAAGACCCTAGTTAGGCATTTTTCCTAACTTGAGTGAATGAATGTAAACACTTTATCCGGTGAGGAAAAATCTCAATTGACACTCCTCCTTAGGTCTAGCTGCTTGATAAACTTGCATTCGCTTTGTATTCTTAGATTTGGCCCATGCGATGTTTTAGGGAAAGGTTCAAAAAGTCAACTTGTATTCTATGACAATTCCAAGTGCCTTCACTATGCTTAATGATTAAGTTAGTCTTTTATATGACTTTGCCCGGAGTGCAAAGATTAAGTGTGGGGGATTTGATTGAACCAAATTTCATACCTTTAAGCATGAGCATTTGAGCTTAATTAGTGTGGTTTATTTGTTATATTTGATCATTATTGGTACATTTTCATGTGCATGCTTATGTGTAAATATTTGAAGAATAATAGCCTTATTACTTGCATTTTATGGAACCAAGGGTATTTTGGTCACTTTGACTGTGTGATGTGTTTTTCATGTAGGGGGGTCCCAAGTGGGCCCCACACACCCTTGGTGGAGCTTCAGTGGAGATAACTTGGCAAGGAGGAAGGCTAGATGACTTGTACTCAAAGTCACATCCGGATGCAGGTTTACATCCGGAAGCATATTCACATGAGGAAGCAGGTTCACATCCGGAAGCAAAGTTACAGCCGGAAGCTGAGCTACTTGAGGAAGGGAACTCACATCCGGAAGCGGATGTACATCCGGAAGTGAACATTCTGGCGCTGGCGGACGAAGAGTTACATCCGGGAGCTTAAGCCTATCCGTCAGCGAGTACAAGAGACAGACTGCACAATGATCAGAAATGTCAGCTACTTTTCAGAAGTCTTTTGTGCAGAGTAAACTTAAGGCAAAGTCAGCCCTGCTGCTTGAAGGTACTTGGGGAGCATCTTTCCAAATGAGGCAAAATTGGCGCCAAGGCCAAATTCAAATCTGGAGGCCTCATTAAGGGCAATTTTGGAAGCACAATCACTTGGAGAAAAAGGAGGAACCTTTAGAAATGCATGGAGATGAGATCTAGTCCACATTCATCCTAACCTTTTACCAAATACCAAAAATACCCTTTAGGCGATAATCCCAAAGTTACTCACCACTATAAAACCCAAATGTAACTAACTTTTGGGAGAACCGAACATAACTTCACTTCCACTTTCTCTCTCCTCTAACAAACTCTCTCAACTCCATCTTCATCTTCTTCATCTACTTCACTTCGCCATGTCCAGAACTTCATACCTACCTTCATCCGCCTCCATCTCCATGTCAGGCTAGATCGCCTAGCCTTCTTCTCCAAGGAAATGTGCTTATAGATTCAACATTTGGCTTCATATGCTTGTAATTAGCTCTTTTAGGTTTCAAGCTAGATGTATATTTTTGCCTATGTATGACCTTGATTTAGGCTTATATAGGTTAGATCATCTTTACTTGAGGTGTTCTACTTCATTTTAGCTTGTAATCTCTCTTTTGTGTTAGGAACATGAAAACCGAGGCTTAATTCTTGTAGTTTCATATATGTATGTGTGTGCGATTAGCTCCTCTTGCATTTATGGAATGAATTTGTTTCTTAAGTACTAGATCTAGTGCTTAATGTTGCTGTAGGTATTGTTAGAATCTTAAGTTTTGATGAAGACTAAAATGTAGAGGATTAGACCAAGTGCCTAGGAAGCAATAGGATAACATAGGATCCCAAGTAAGAGTGCTTCCGGGTGAAGATCTACTTCCGGATAGATTAGGACTTGCGCATGCGGATGAATGCTTTCATCCCCCAGCGTCAGCAAGTAAATAACTAGGGGTTTAACTTAGTCCATGAACTTTAGGTGCACAAACCCTAAGACTAAGCTATGGTTCAATCGGAAGCGAAGTTGCTTCCTGTTAGACTTAGACTGGCGCAGAGCGATAGAATAGATATTACTCCAAGCGACAGTGAGTCTACTTCCCCAAGTGAAAGCGCTTCCTGTTAGACTCAGACTGGCGCAGAGCAATAGAATAGTTATTACCCCAAGCGTCAGTAAGTCTACTTCGCCAAGTGAAAGCACTTCCTATTAGATTTAGACTGGCGCAGGTTGATAGACTAGATATAACCCCGAGCGTCAGCAGAAATGCAACATCAAGTGAAGTTGCTTCCTATTAGATCTTGACTGGCGCAGACTGATAGAATAGATTTCACCCTAAGCGTCAGTGAGTTCACTACGTCAAGTAAAAGTGCTTCCGATAGCTTAGTGACTAGCGCTGAGTGTTGGGATGAAATACACTAAGTGAGAGTGAGTTATAGTGAACCAAGATCCTTCATCTAGTAGTTTTACTTCCGGATGTAAAAATGCTTCCAGATACATCATAGACCAAATCAGAACACAGTCTAAGTAAACTACTCCCCATAGCAAATAAACTTCCCACAGCATGTACAATTCTTATATATATTGCTATGTTGGACTAACCAGTATGTGCAGAACATGGTCACGCTTCCGGATGCAAATGAGCTTCCGGATGGAAAGACTCTTGACATTGGGACTCAGAGCTTAACACTTGCAGAGCAAGATTACCACTTGCGGATGAAAGATGATCATCCGTCAGCAAGAGTGCAAGAGTAAACATCACATACTCAGAAGTCAGAATGCTTTTGTCAGAGCAGAGGTGTCAGGACTACTTTTCAGAGATAAAGCAAGTCTACCCTGCTAAGCATTAATGAAGATGTACTTCTCAACGGTAACATAGGATTAACGGCACTATTCAAACGTTCATATTCAACTTGCCACCGAAGCCTATGAAGCCAAGTATAAAAGAGACATTCATTCAGAAGAGAAGATATGGAAGAAAGAGAGAGAACAGAGCAAAGTATCTGATATATCATATTCTTCATCCTATACATCTTCTACTACTCTCAGATCCAGATTTGTGATATTTTTCCGAGAGTGATTTTATTGTACTTAAGTGAGTAACATCATCCACTCTTAGAGAGAGTTAGTTTTGAGCTTAAGTGTTTAGCACAATCAGTTCATAGAGTGAACATAGTGTAAACTTACAATTTGTAAGGGGGAGCATTTAGAGGTTGTCTAAATCTCCATAGGTTGCAAGTTAGCCCGTAAAACTTGCATTTGTAAGGTTTGCAGGTGAACCCGGTGTAAAACCTGTGGGTTGTTAGGTGAACCCGTGCTCGTAAAACCTAAAGTGTAAAGGCTTCTCTTGTGCCCGGTTTAAACAAGAATAGTGGATTGAAAATCTCAGGTGGAGCCTGGGGACTGGATGTAGGTCTGGGTGACCGAACCAGGATAAATTTATGTGTGCATAAATTTACATTCAAACATTCTATTTTGCATCACATAACATACTGACTTGTGCATATCACTACTTCGTAAATATTATCACCAAGCACAAGCAGTCTTTCGAAAAGAAGAATCAAAAGATTTAATTTATTCTCTCACCCAATTCACCCCCCCCTCTTGGGTGACAGCCACGTTTATCATTTGGTATCAGAGCAAGGTCACTTGTTTAAAGGATCCAACGATCTCAAGTGCAAAGACCTAGGCTGATTTGGGTTACAAAATGTGTTTTGAAGGTTTTGATCATACAATCCCACCCGTGTTAGAAAATGCTGATTTTTACTTATGGAAGGGAAGGATGAAAAGTTTTATACTATCCACTGATTTCAAAATGTGGGATGTTTTTGAAAAGGACTCTGATTTCAAACCAAAAGTAAATTGGACAGAAGAGGACAAAAGCTTATTTTACTTAAACCTTAGAGCAATGCAAATTTTGCACAAAAGTTTATCTGACAATGATTATCAGAAAATTAAACATTGCTCTAGGGCTATAGATATTTGGAACACTCTTGATACTATGTATGCTTCTAACCAATTTCTTGATGATAAGGCTGTCCAAAGCTCACTATGTGCTCCTTGTGAATCCACCGTTGATGAGCTACTGGATGGTGATGTAGTAGAAGCTAGTATCAGCAAAGAGAGAGTGGATCTCCGCCTAGTAGATTCAGAAGCTGAAGAAAATGAGGTACCTAAACTTGAAACTTCTGAATTGCAAGATATGTATAATGAGCTACATGTTGAATTCTGTAAACTTGCAAAAGAAATTCTAGGCTTAAGAAAAAGGAATAGGGAACTTGAGGAACTTATTCCTTCTTCTACAACCAAGGAGTCCAAAGTCCCAATCATAAAAGAAGACTTTTCGAAAGACCCTGAGATTTCAAAAGTTAATAAACATAGAGTCTTTGAAAAGAAAACTGACCACCATAATAGTGATAAGAAATCTGATTCTGAACATCATCCCATTATCTGTCATTATTGTGGTAGAACTGGTCATATTTCTCACACATGCAATTTTAAGAGAAATTTAAATGTGAGAAATAAATATATATGGATCCCCAAAGGACAAGTAAGGTCCAGCGCTAACTATGTAGGACCCAAGTACAAATGGGTACCAAAACTCTCTTCTAGTGCCTTACCTGTGCAGGAAAGATCAAGAGTTTCTCTTGTCCCAAAGAAGAGAACTCGTGGTGATGTCACTACTGCAACTACCTGGTTCAATCATAAGAAGCAGTGCGCTACCACAAGGAACAAAGACCTTGTCTCAGGGATAAGCTATCACAGAGTTCCATTCAACTATCCTGAGAAGGACAAAAGAGAGAGGATGTCTCAACTCACATGGAGAAAACCTGCGAATCCTGTCTCTCTTAAGAAAGTGCTTCAGGCCAAGGATAAGTATAAAAGATCTCCTTGGGTAAGCAAGGGATTATTTAAGGTTGAAGCATGCAACAGTAAAATCTCCTATGCAAATGGACTTATTGAGATTTTACATTAAGCATCATAAGCATGAACATGATATGGCTTATAAGATATTTCACACAATGTTCATACTCTACATGCTATCTATGACTATCATTATCAGAAGCCATGTGCATATAGTCATAGTTGATTCGCAATGCTATATTCATAGTGAATATTTCTTAAGTGCATAAGAATCACATACTTCCTACAAACTGACCAGTCAGATCCAAGTTTGGAGACTGAAAAATGGGGAGAGAAATCATTTGCTATTTTGTAGGAAAGAAGGTACGAAGGAACAACAATTTTCATAATCATACCTGATCAGAGCAATGTATCAAATCTGAATGAGTTGTTGTTCATACTGGGCTCCGAGAGCTACTGCTCCTGAAATTGAGAAGATCAAACAAACTCTACTTGATGCAAATATGGCTTTAGTTATGAAAGCTTGATCGCTGTGGATGCACAAGAGAGAACATCAACGAGTTACTCAATGTTAAATCTTAAGTAAGTACCATCGGAAGCAAAACTACTTCCGGATGCTCTCGTGCTGACGCTGAATGACTACTCAAGGCAACCAGGAGCGTCTGTCCGACCAGAAGCAAAATCACTTCCGGATACTCTTTGGCTAGCGCTGGATGATAATTCAATATGATCAAGAGCGCCAGTGTCAGATCAAGGGACACATCACTTCAGAAAACGTTTCAACTTCCTCTATGAAACGCTGTGCCTTCTCTGAAGCAACACGTGTCATCAGGTGTGTCGTTCCAACTTAAAAACTTACGTTACCCAATGTGTGAAAATTTGAAAGACTATACCCATTCTATCCTCAGAAGCTTTACCTATAAATAGATGTAACTTTTCATCTTCACTTTTTACTTGCATTATTTTCACACGCATCTTTTCTCTGAAAAATTTACTTCATCTTCTTCATTGCATTCTTCATTTTTACACACTTCTCGCATTTCATCTTTATTTTCACAACATTCATACAAAAAAAATGGCCGGTACGAATGAACCCAACCCAGTCATCCAGAAAACCTCTTCTTCTAAGAAAAATAAATCGAAATCTGGGAAATCCTCTCACAGACATTCTGGTAAATCTGGGCACCATAAAGAAAAACATGAAGAACATCATGAACGCCAAGAAGGTTCTGGGCAATCACAGGGACAGGGTGAAGACGTTCAGGGTCAGTCTGAAACCTCTGGTAGAATAGAACAGGCAGTGGGTTCTGAACAAGAGCGGGATGCTCAGGGAGAGGGAAAGAAGAAGAAGGTTCATTTTTCTGAGGAGCCTTCCTCCAAGAGGCAGAGGGTTGAGGAAGAAGATGATCTCACAGTTTATAGAGATGGGGCTTTGGAGAGTGTATCCGCCAAATTTGAGACATCCATTCCCATCTTCAACCATGGCCTGTTCATCAATCTGGACAAGTTGGATGAACTAGGGTTTGCTCATCTGCGCCCTTACTTGGAAAAGTATATGCCTTGGCTGGGCATCAACCAGGACTACAACGTCAACGTCCTGCGAGTCTTTTGCCAATCCCTCTCAGGAAGAGCTAAGTACAGAAAGGTGGATGGGAAAGAGCAAGTCCACAAACTCTCCTTCACTGCCACTGTAAGAGGAAGAACCTTCAGGTTCACTTGGAGAACCTTGAATGAGATGATGGGAATCACAGAAGAGGATATGAATGAATGGATCTACCCTGAGTCTCACAAGTACAGCAAGGAGGAACTCGAGGAGTTGTATGGCACCAACAGCAAGAAGGTGTCCAAGATGTCTGATTCTAACAGGCTCTTGTACTACGTCTACTCCCGGATAATGACTCATAAGGGAGGCAACTTCAACGAATTCACACTGCTGGACAACCCTTGGTTCCCTAGACTCCTCTCGCTCAAGCCTTTCAACCCTGGGCAGTTGATATGCCTAGAGCTTCAGCGCTGGTTAAGCAATGACAAGTCAGGGTATCTTCCCTATCCCACCATCATTGCCTTCCTTCTTGAGAAGCATCTGATCAAGGCTACATCTGCTGTGGAAGAAGAGAATGTCAAGTGTAGGCCTGTGGGAGCAACCAATGTGGCAAGGATGGGGATCAAGTATTTCAAGCCTCCTAAGCTCACTCGCTCACGCTCACAAGCCAGTAGTGCTTCTGGTACTTCAGCTCCCTCTGCATCTGGAGCAGGCGATCAGGAAGTTGACTCTCATGCTGGGCCAAGCCGTAGTGCAAGGGTTCCAGCTTCTGTTAGGGCCTTTGCAGAGGACATAAAGGAAGAGCTTCTGTTTAGACTGACTGATTCCTTGGTGGGTCCTCTCCGTGTTGAATGTGAAGCTGGCTTCCACCACCAAGGGGAGCGAATCCAACGACTTGAGGACAGAGTAGGACAACTCGAGAATCACCTTGCCAGGGTGGATGCAAAATTAGACCTCATCCTCCAGCACCTACAAATTCCCCAACCCTCATCACAAGGTAACTTACCACCTCCTCCTCCTCCTCCTCAAAACCCTCCTCCTCCTCCGCCCAACACTCAACAACCTCAGCCTCCACCACAAAATGACCAACAAGCCCCACCATCACCCAACAATGACCAACAATCCCAACCTTCACCTACCCATGACGACCAAACCCAAGACTCACCTCACAACTCTCCACGCCATTCTCCTAGAAACTTCTCATCCTCACCTTCCTCATCCTCATCCTCACCCATTCCCACACGACCAGGTGCCCCTACACGCTCTCCACTCCGCTTCTCCAACCCTACCCATCCAAGCCCTAGACCCATAGGATCTGAAACAGCCATTCACCCCCTCAGCCAACCATACGGCGAGTATCCCCGCCTTCAACCACTCTCCGATGACCATTTACCCTTTACCCCTGACTCCGCTAACTACAAAGAATACTCCTCCACTCATCCTTATGGGGATATCTTTGTCACCACCAGCTGCTTCCCCGACCCTCCTCAAACTCCTGAACACCTATCTTCTCCCACATCCTCCACCTCTACCCTCTCACCCTCCCCTCCCAAGAAATTTGGTCCTGAACCACCTCCATCCTCCTCCACATCCACTCCATCCCTGGCACTCACCCCTGTTGATGATGACAAAAGGGGGAGAAATGTTATGTCTACTCTTCGCCTAAGTATGGCCACAAGGGATGCCCTCAGCCAGCCTTCACTCTGGATTGATGAAGATATCACGGCCGCCCTGCGTCGTGCATATGAGTCTCAGAGGCTGAGTGGTGCAGAGAGCCTTATAAGAGGAGAGGCCCTCCGTCTCATGGAGCAGAAGAGAACAGCTGAGCAAGGATCACATTTGGAGATGATTGTGTTTGGACAGAATGAACAATCCTCACAATCTGAGTCATCATCAGAGCCTCCTCCAAATAAAACAAGTAGAGAGATGGTTGAGGAGATCATAATGAAGTGGGGACTGAAGAGACCCAACCATCCTCCCATTGTGATAGCTAAGCCTGTTCCTGCATCCTCTGGGCAAGAGTCTGAGATCCCTTCATCTGAGCAATCTTCTGATCCTCCTCCCTCGTCTGAGCCAGCTGCCAGATTCAGTGCACCCAGAAAGAAGGCCGTTGCTAGGAAACGTGCCAGAAAGTTAATTGCCACCACTGAATCTGATGAGTCTGAGGAGGAGACTCCATCTGACCTACCTGAGCAAGGAACTTCATCTGCTCAGGTTGTGCAAGAAAATCCAGTGGTCCAAGCGGTTCCAATTCTGAAGGAAGTCAAATTGGAAATTGAAGACATGACTCCTGAAGAATTTGAGAAGTATGGATTCACTGACAAGCTATCCTTTGGTCAGATGGCTTGCCTCGATGCTGAAAGAGCAAGTGCCATGCCCACTCCTCCAATTAGCAAAAGCAAAGGGAAGAGCAAAGGGAAAGGGAAAAGGAAAGCCCAAGAAGTTGAAGAGGATTCCAACTTCTCTGCATGGAATGTAAGAATCCGGGCTGTACACTATCCCAATGGAGAAGTCTGCTACTTCGACGATGCTACAGGTTTCCCTGGGTATGAAGAAGTGGAGAACATGAAAAGGGCATACGAGGAGTCCATTGAATCAGAAAGGCTCAGAAGGGAAAAAGAGGAAAAAGAGCTTCAAGAGATCATTGCCCAGATAAACCAGAATGAGCGTGAGGAAAATGAAGAGAGACAGAAAGAGAGGGAAAAGAAAAAGAGACACAGACTCTAACCCCCAATCCAAATATTTTTGTTGATTTTGTTTTCATGCATATCTTCATTCATACTTAGTGAAATTTATTTGTATACATTCTTTACTTGTATATGTTATTTGATTGTATAACTCTGACTTGTAACTTCTGCTTGTCAATAATATTTGTCTGAGTTACTTGCTCTTAACTATTGCTTTTATTCTTCAGCTAATCCTTTCATATGAACTTAATTAATAGAACTAGGTTTGTCATCATCAAAAAGGGGGAGAATGTTAGAATCTTAAGTTTTGATGAAGACTAAAATGTAGAGGATTAGACCAAGTGCCTAGGAAGCAATAGGATAACATAGGATCCCAAGTAAGAGTGCTTCCGGGTGAAGATCTACTTCCGGATAGATTAGGACTTGCGCATGCGGATGAATGCTTTCATCCCCCAGCGTCAGCAAGTAAATAACTAGGGGTTTAACTTAGTCCATGAACTTTAGGTGCACAAACCCTAAGACTAAGCTATGGTTCAATCGGAAGCGAAGTTGCTTCCTGTTAGACTTAGACTGGCGCAGAGCGATAGAATAGATATTACTCCAAGCGACAGTGAGTCTACTTCCCCAAGTGAAAGCGCTTCCTGTTAGACTCAGACTGGCGCAGAGCAATAGAATAGTTATTACCCCAAGCGTCAGTAAGTCTACTTCGCCAAGTGAAAGCACTTCCTATTAGATTTAGACTGGCGCAGGTTGATAGACTAGATATAACCCCGAGCGTCAGCAGAAATGCAACATCAAGTGAAGTTGCTTCCTATTAGATCTTGACTGGCGCAGACTGATAGAATAGATTTCACCCTAAGCGTCAGTGAGTTCACTACGTCAAGTAAAAGTGCTTCCGATAGCTTAGTGACTAGCGCTGAGTGTTGGGATGAAATACACTAAGTGAGAGTGAGTTATAGTGAACCAAGATCCTTCATCTAGTAGTTTTACTTCCGAATGTAAAAATGCTTCCAGATACATCATAGACCAAATCAGAACACAGTCTAAGTAAACTACTCCCCATAGCAAATAAACTTCCCACAGCATGTACAATTCTTATATATATTGCTATGTTGGACTAACCAGTATGTGCAGAACATGGTCACGCTTCCGGATGCAAATGAGCTTCCGGATGGAAAGACTCTTGACATTGGGACTCAGAGCTTAACACTTGCAGAGCAAGATTACCACTTGCGGATGAAAGATGATCATCCGTCAGCAAGAGTGCAAGAGTAAACATCACATACTCAGAAGTCAGAATGCTTTTGTCAGAGCAGAGGTGTCAGGACTACTTTTCAGAGATAAAGCAAGTCTACCCTGCTAAGCATTAATGAAGATGTACTTCTCAACGGTAACATAGGATTAACGGCACTATTCAAACGTTCATATTCAACTTGCCACCGAAGCCTATGAAGCCAAGTATAAAAGAGACATTCATTCAGAAGAGAAGATATGGAAGAAAGAGAGAGAACAGAGCAAAGTATCTGATATATCATATTCTTCATCCTATACATCTTCTACTACTCTCAGATCCAGATTTGTGATATTTTTCCGAGAGTGATTTTATTGTACTTAAGTGAGTAACATCATCCACTCTTAGAGAGAGTTAGTTTTGAGCTTAAGTGTTTAGCACAATCAGTTCATAGAGTGAACATAGTGTAAACTTACAATTTGTAAGGGGGAGCATTTAGAGGTTGTCTAAATCTCCATAGGTTGCAAGTTAGCCCGTAAAACTTGCATTTGTAAGGTTTGCAGGTGAACCCGGTGTAAAACCTGTGGGTTGTTAGGTGAACCCGTGCTCGTAAAACCTAAAGTGTAAAGGCTTCTCTTGTGCCCGGTTTAAACAAGAATAGTGGATTGAAAATCTCAGGTGGAGCCTGGGGACTGGATGTAGGTCTGGGTGACCGAACCAGGATAAATTTATGTGTGCATAAATTTACATTCAAACATTCTATTTTGCATCACATAACATACTGACTTGTGCATATCACTACTTCGTAAATATTATCACCAAGCACAAGCAGTCTTTCGAAAAGAAGAATCAAAAGATTTAATTTATTCTCTCACCCAATTCACCCCCCCCTCTTGGGTGACAGCCACGTTTATCAGGTATGTTATTGGCTTAAAAGAGCTTTAGGCTTGATTAAATTAGTTAAACTCTTTTAGATTTCTTTGATTAAAGAGGTCTTAAGGATTTAACTAGTTTATATTAAGTGAAACAAGTATATGAAGTCTAATTCATCAAAGCACTAGTACTTGGAGAAGGAGGTACCTTCCATTCATACTCTCACACTTTTAATTTTGTTAGTTGTAGTTTCTTCTAGTTTTAATTAGTAATAGATACAGAACTTGCACACAACCTGTTTGATAATTTGCTTAACTTGTGATTATTTGACCTAAGCAAGAGATAAAATCGAACTGTGAATTGACCTAGGACTTGCTGCTAACTACTGTAGTTTAATTCTAGTTTTTATTTGCTTTAGCTCTTTTTAGACGACGAAAAAGAGTTAAATCAAAAACCATGCAAATCCAAGGATTTGTCATTGGGTCTAAGAAGAGAGAGAAAAACGGACCTAAAAATAAAGAGGACAAGGGAGGAAGGGAGGTCGCGCCGCCGTCGCCGTCAGCGGCGGCCTCCAGGGTGGTCGGCGAAACAGGATTGGGAAGGAGAAGAGATCGGGTAAGAGGGGAGGAGGAGTTCGAATGAAGAAGGAGAAGGAAGGAGTTGAGTATTTATATATATATATGTGTGTGAAAATTACCACTAAGTACCCTATCATTCATTCTGAATTATATTTTTAACCCAAAAATTTGTATATATTACTATATCTCCTTCTTTCCATCATAATATTATCTACTATCCCAAATACTTATTCATGAAAGTTTCTAACTCCAAATAATTATTTTAACTATATTTCTTTAAATTCCAAACTAAATAAGATTTCATATTCATAAATTGCCTAGAATATCATAAAATTTCTCCCTAATACTTTAAATTTCCTAATGACACCTTGATAATTTCTCATTATCCTTAAATCAAAATTTGGGATATTACACACAATGTATCCACAATGACAAACAAGCCAAAATCCATATTCCACAGTTCTATATCCAGTTAAATGATACCAAAATCAATGACAGTAGGGCATTTTCATATCACAAACAAAAATCATTCATATGAACTTCATGAACTCAATATGTACATCAAGCCAACACCCAAAAAATCAATTGAGCACATCTTCAGTAGGCAAATAAGATTCACTACATAATGAAGATCATTTCAATAAAATCAAACAATTCTTGTCAATTCAACTCATGAAACTCAATTTGGTCAATCAGCATAAACTAATACCATAATTCCAGCCCAGCATCAATTTCCAGTCATCAACATCATCATTTATACTAGAAGAAGAAGAACAAGAAAAGAGGGAAAAATGAATTTAGATAAAGATTGGAATAGTACTCCCCTTTGTAGACCTCTTCTTGCCTTCCAAAACGTAAGCTCCAGCCATCCTCATTAACTAGTCATCCAAGTGTGGGAGAAAACCTTTCTTCCTACAAAAAGTGAGACCAATAAAAGGGAAAAAAAATCTACCAAACTAAACTAAAATAGTAAGGGAAATTAAAACTTAGAGAAAATGACAAGAACTTGGGTTGCCTCCCAAGAAGCGCTAAATTTATAGTCTTCAGCCAGACTTTCCAACACCAGTCACTAATCATAAGTATCAAAAACTAAAACCACCTTGTCTTCATTTCTCTTCAAAAGACAAGGTTTCACCAAAAATGAGCATTCATATAAGAAATATGATTCAATATAATACTTAGTGGGCTCTAATTCAAATACCTCAAAATTATCCTCAATAGCCCCCAAATATTTTAAAAACTCAATAAAATCCATTGGACTCACATCAGTAAGTGTCAAAAATTCATTACGAAGATTTTGAACAACAATTGTTGGGATTTCTACTTGTTCATAACAACGAGAATTAGGCTCCAAGCTTAAAACCTCAATTGAACACTCAACATTGTTCTATCCCTCTTCACTTTCTAACTCACTATCGCCCTCACAATTGTCACAAACCGTTGATATCACATCATCACTTCCCATGATCAATTCTCCATTTGAGGTATTTTCTACACAAGAGTCATTTGATGCATCAATGAAAACACCTCTTTGCCTTAAAGACTCAAATTGAGAAATTAGTTCACCTAATTTGATTGCTAAATTTTCAAGAGCTAATGTTTGTTCCCTCCATTTTTCATCATCCCTAGCTCTATACTCATTTTCATTATCAAGATAAAGTTGAAGCATATCCATTATTCTTGACATCTTCTCTTGACTGGAGCTAGACTCATCTAAACTATTAGGTGATATTTGACATTGTGGTGCATATGAAGGGAAAGAATAATTTGGATCCCTAGACAATGAATGTTCATGATTCCAACTAAGGTTAAAATAATTATTATGCCAATTAGCTTGAACCTTAGCAAAATCATCCTCTACATAATTCATGGTTGAGACATGGGGACATTGATAATCATAATGGTTATTTCCGCAATAATTGCAACAAATGTACTCATATTGAGTTTCAAAAGTATTAGGGTCAAAACAAGATGTTGAATAACCATTATCATGTTCAAATCCATCATTTGCCCCATTAATCCACCAAGGATAATCCATACACAAGTTCAAAGAAAAACTAACAAACACAAGGACACACAAAAAGAACAAATATACACATGAACACAAAAAACAAATACAAAAAGAAACACACAAACAAATATATACAAACTCAAGCTTAAGCTACTAGTGCTCTAATCAAGATTGACCAAGGACGGTTTCGGGACACAAATCCCCGGCAACGACGCCAAAAACTTGTTCGCTCCGCAAGTGCACGGGTCGCGCCAAGTAATAAAGTGATAGGAAAAGTATCATTCCCACGAGGATTTGGTTCCAAAACCCGGTCAAGTAGAGATTATCGCACTCTCGCTTAATTTGAGTGATACAAATATCATGAGTGAATGGTAACTAATTTAAACAAATAAAAAAAACTATAAACAAGTGATTCTTAACTTCAAGAATAAAATGGGTCCTAAGATTATTTTTCCCCCTTGTATTTCATAAACTTAAAGAGCCTCCTCTCACAATTGCTTTTAATGACTATATATTTGCTAACCTAGGGTTCTAGAATACTTGTGAACGCTCCGTCGAGTCAAGAACAAGTGTTTAATTTTATTAATCATGCAATATCTTGTCACAATTAATAAAACCCAATTTCTAAGTTTCAACCCTAATGTGGCTATGTGAGGTCAATAAGTATATGTCTATCTTATCAACAAAATCATCCATTTGTCATGCAAACTTCAAGTTCTCACACTATTTTACCCATGTTCTACACTCAACCTAGCCCTCTCAAGCATCAATCAAGTGAACACAACATCTAAATGGTGATCAAGCACTTAGAAGCATTAAGAGAAAAGTAAAATAAACACATATATAACATTAATCACAAAATAAGAGGAGGAACTAAGAGTTAATCCATACAAGGGTTCCAAATAATCCTAGAATCAAAGTTTTAGCTCCACATGTTCATGAAATCCAAAAGAATATATACATATGGCAGCACAATTATAGAACAAGAGAGAGGGAAAGGAAAATGGAGAAGAAAAACCAAGATTTGAAGCCAAAATCTCTTCTAGACTTCAATCCATTGACACCCACTCCTCCAAAAGCCAAACCCTAGCTCCCAAAATGCCCAAGAGGTCAAGAATGGGGTTTTTCTGTTGAGCTCCCACTTTTATACCTCAGAAATTTCGTGTTTTGCGAGTCTGAAACGCAGAGTTTTAATTTTCGTTCATTGCACGTTCGTTGCGCGACGAACGCTCATCGAACAAACATTGGAGGCAGAATGGAAACATCATTCGTCGTGCCTTAGTTGTGCAACGAAAGCTCAACGAATGTCAGTGAGAAAATTTCTTCTTCCTATTTTGTCCCTTGCTCCACTCTTTGACTTGTCCTATGTTTTTCTTGGTAACTTCATGTTTTCCTTAGGCTTTTCACTTGTCCACCTCTTCCTACAAAAGAGAAAGAGGTTGATGAGATTCAAAAATCACTTTCACACACATATAACTCCAAATTTCACCAAAATATCTATCTTTTAATTTTTACTCTTTTCTATGTGTATTTATATCTTTCTTAATCATTTACCACCAAAAATCATGTACATTCAAGGGAAATTGAGATGAAATATGTGAAATTATGGAGCTTATAAGGGGGGTAGTGTACTATAACAAAAATGGGAGGCAATGATTTGACATAATTTCTCTGTATGGATTAAAATAGGCTAAATTATGTTTTAGATCCCTTAAATTTTAGCAAAGTCATGTTTTAGTCCATTTACTTTGAAAATTGTGTTTTTAATAATCTCTTAATTTTGGACAAAGTCTTATTTTAGTTCTTTAAATTTGGAAAATGAGTTTTTAGTCTTTCAAATTATACTAAAGTATATTTTTGATTCCTAACTTTGTACAAATTTATGTTTTACTGTTTTAGTCTCTTAAATATGAAAAGTGTGTTTTAAATTATTTTAAATTATCTTTATCTTTTTTTAACCGAATATCTTTAATGAATTGAAAACACAAGTTATACTATTTAGTATTGAAAAACACACCTATACTATAACTTCAAGCATGAAGTCATTATAGTCTGACAAATTTAAAAATACACTTCAGAAATAAATATTTTGATCTAATTTACTATTATAAAGCTTGGATTTTCATTTCATATAGAAAATATAAAAATGGATTAGTGCTTTTTGAATTGGTTTATTAGTGAAGCAAACTAGCTCATATAAAAACATTTCAAGTAAATCAATTTATAGGTGACCTATTTATTTTTTTTATAAACATTTTTTTAAAAAAAATCAACAAAATCTTATTTTTATGATTGAAGAAAATATGACTTAAATGACCAATGTCAATATCTACTTAGTGCTAATCGTTTTATTTAAACTCGAGAGTCAACTCTCAATTTTTACAATTTTTATCGCTCTACCTTACCAAAATGTGCTATTTGCTACTCAAATTCATATTGCTAGTAAACTCAGTAAAAAAAACTCATGAGTTTAGTTTAATGTTGAATTCACGAATTTTATTATTACCTTATGGAATATCATTTTAACATCCTCAAAACCTCATGTCAATTATTTATATTGAACCATATTCAATGAAATTATATATAAATTTCATAAATATGTATTTATTGAATTGGATAAAGTATGAATATTATTAATATATTGAATTTCAAATATTTATATTTAAAATATATTCAATTAAAATTATTGTTATTTTTTATTTCTTATTAATAATATAACGAAAACACATGTTTATTAATAAAAATAAAATTTTACAAGTTTATAATTCGAGTTTACTATTTTATTTTAAATACATTATTTATTATGAGCTAGTTTACTTAAACATTTAATAAACTTTGTGTGCACTAATATTGAATTATTTAAGGAAACATTCAATTCATCTAACATTCTTGACCATGTCTGGCAAAAAACACCAAAGATAGTTGCACTTCAAACTCCATGAAGAATTGGTGGAAGATGGTGGAGTAAACTGTGAAAGAGAGAATGAGTGGAAGAATGTGTAAAATGATGGTATGAGATTGTGGAATTCTCCCCAATTTCGTTCTCCCCTCATTCTTATAAAATAAATCATCATAAACCATGCTTGGAGAGGAAGAATTACCCAAATTAAGTACCTAAAGCTAATAGGGAAGAATTGAGGACCGAGAATTGCCTAAAATATAGAATACTTTCCTAAAATGTAATGAATAATATTGCTTGGAGAATAAATTTTGTAGGAATTCCGTGCTCCCCTTTATGTAGCTGAAAATTAAGATGACTCAAAATCTTCTAAAATGACAAATGATTTCCAAAATTTAAGGCTCAAAGTATATACGAAAGATATGAAGCACAAAAACTTTCTAAACTTAAGGGAATCACTATCAAAATAGGAAAGAATGAGTAGGCTAGTGATTAGCACGTTTTTACACTCATTTTAGAAATAGGATTGTTTGGGGGAAGTCATCTATCAAGATTAGGAAATGATTGAGAGAGAGTTATTCATTGAAATAATTAGTCCTAATTGAATTAGAACTTTCCAAAAAGGAAAAAACTAGGGTTAAGGTGCATTTTTAGTACTCTAGAATATAGCAAAGTGCACTTAACATAATACACAATATTGTGGTCCATTTGTGGTAACCAAGAATTATTTTTGTGGCTTATTTAGTAACGACGTTAAATAAGTTAAGTTTGACCGTTATGTGTCAAATTTTGACCGTTAAATTGTGGGGTAAAGGAGCATTTTCAGTACTCTAGAATATAGAAGGGGCATCAAGCATAATATACAATATTTAAACACCATAAACAACTAAGTCACAATATTATTCAAAGTGTCAAATAATTAAACACTACAAAGTTATAAAGATCCATAGACTATCCTAGAATCATGAATGTATAAACTAATAAGTCATTAGTATTTTACATATATAAAAAATGTAAGCAAAGAATCATAAACTAAACAGGTTGGCCTTACTGAGTTAAAACGGGTTGGTCATACTGGCTCGACACAAATTAAAACGGGTTGGTCATACTGGCTTGACCCAAATTAATGACATTATGATGTAATAGAAGAAGAGTTACTTCTATCTGATTACATAGTTATAAACTTAAAATAATGTTCGTTGAATTGTTATTTCAATTTACATATATCACATCATTATGTCACATTAGAAAAGTGAGTTTTAACTAACGAATTACTAGATAAGCATTGAAAATAATTCTTAGTTATCACAAAAGGACCAAAATATTGTATATTATGTTTGGTGCTCCTTCTATATTCTATAGTACTGAAAATGCTCCTTTACCCCACAATTTAACGGTCAAAATTTGACACATAACGGTCAAACTTAACTTATTTAACGTCGTTACTAAATAAGCCACGAAAATAATTCTTGGTTACCACAAATGGACCACAATATTGTGTATTATGTTAAGTGCACTTTGCTATATTCTAGAGTACTAAAAATGCACCTTAACCCAAAAAACTATATCAAGTTGTTTATATCAAGTTTGTCCAATTCACCTATAAGATATTGTCACTTGTTCAGTTTTTCCACGTCAACAAGGAGGTGTTTGTTGTCTCACAGTACTCAATCCAAAAACCAAATAATAAAGAAAAAATTATGAAACCTACGTTTTCCACAAACCACAACCAAGAATAACAGAATAGGAATCGACATCAGCATCTCAGAATCGGAACTGGTCCTTCATCCACACTAGCTCACCCATCTTCTTCATTATCCAAAAACTAAATATGGTCTCTTCTTCTCTTCTCTCTCAGTTTCACTAAAACCCCATAATCTCCACCACTCATTCCACCATGACCGCCTCTCAACCTCCGTAACCGCTCCCCTCACAGTTTCCTCAACCATAAACTCTCTCCGTCTTTCCATTATCACTCCCTCCTACCTTCTTCGTCCTCTCTCTTCCTCATGCACCGAACCCAAAATCCACCCCTCACCCATCCTTGATAAACGTGGCTGTCACCCAAGAGGGGGGGGTGAATTGGGTGAGAGAATAAATTAAATCTTTTGATTCTTCTTTTCGAAAGACTGCTTGTGCTTGGTGATAATATTTACGAAGTAGTGATATGCACAAGTCAGTATGTTATGTGATGCAAAATAGAATGTTTGAATGTAAATTTATGCACACATAAATTTATCCTGGTTCGGTCACCCAGACCTACATCCAGTCCCCAGGCTCCACCTGAGATTTTCAATCCACTATTCTTGTTTAAACCGGGCACAAGAGAAGCCTTTACACTTTAGGTTTTACGAGCACGGGTTCACCTAACAACCCACAGGTTTTACACCGGGTTCACCTGCAAACCTTACAAATGCAAGTTTTACGGGCTAACTTGCAACCTATGGAGATTTAGACAACCTCTAAATGCTCCCCCTTACAAATTGTAAGTTTACACTATGTTCACTCTATGAACTGATTGTGCTAAACACTTAAGCTCAAAACTAACTCTCTCTAAGAGTGGATGATGTTACTCACTTAAGTACAATAAAATCACTCTCGGAAAAATATCACAAATCTGGATCTGAGAGTAGTAGAAGATGTATAGGATGAAGAATATGATATATCAGATACTTTGCTCTGTTCTCTCTCTTTCTTCCATATCTTCTCTTCTGAATGAATGTCTCTTTTATACTTGGCTTCATAGGCTTCGGTGGCAAGTTGAATATGAACGTTTGAATAGTGCCGTTAATCCTATGTTACCGTTGAGAAGTACATCTTCATTAATGCTTAGCAGGGTAGACTTGCTTTATCTCTGAAAAGTAGTCCTGACACCTCTGCTCTGACAAAAGCATTCTGACTTCTGAGTATGTGATGTTTACTCTTGCACTCTTGCTGACGGATGATCATCTTTCATCCGCAAGTGGTAATCTTGCTCTGCAAGTGTTAAGCTCTGAGTCCCAATGTCAAGAGTCTTTCCATCCGGAAGCTCATTTGCATCCGGAAGCGTGACCATGTTCTGCACATACTGGTTAGTCCAACATAGCAATATATATAAGAATTGTACATGCTGTGGGAAGTTTATTTGCTATGGGGAGTAGTTTACTTAGACTGTGTTCTGATTTGGTCTATGATGTATCTGGAAGCATTTTTACATCCGGAAGTAAAACTACTAGATGAAGGATCTTGGTTCACTATAACTCACTCTCACTTAGTGTATTTCATCCCAACACTCAGCGCTAGTCACTAAGCTATCGGAAGCACTTTTACTTGACGTAGTGAACTCACTGACGCTTAGGGTGAAATCTATTCTATCAGTCTGCGCCAGTCAAGATCTAATAGGAAGCAACTTCACTTGATGTTGCATTTCTGCTGACGCTCGGGGTTATCTCTATTCTATCAGTCTGCGCCAGTCTAAATCTAATAGGAAGTGCTTTCACTTGGCGAAGTAGACTTACTGATGCTTGGGGTAATAACTATTCTATTGCTCTGCGCCAGTCTGAGTCTAACAGGAAGCAACTTCGCTTCCGATTGAACCATAGCTTAGTCTTAGGGTTTGTGCACCTAAAGTTCATGGACTAAGTTAAATCCCTAGTTATTTACTTGCTGACGCTGGGGGATGAAAGCATTCATCCGCATGCGCAAGTCCTAATCTATCCGGAAGTAGATCTTCACCCGGAAGCACTCTTACTTGGGATCCTATGTTATCCTATTGCTTCCTAGGCACTTGGTCTAATCCTCTACATTTTAGTCTTCATCAAAACTTAAGATTCTAACATTCTCCCCCTTTTTGATGATGACAAACCTAGTTCTATTAATTAAGTTCATATGAAAGGATTAGCTGAAGAATAAAAGCAATAGTTAAGAGCAAGTAACTCAGACAAATATTATTGACAAGCAGAAGTTACAAGTCAGAGTTATACAATCAAATAACATATACAAGTAAAGAATGTATACAAATAAATTTCACTAAGTATGAATGAAGATATGCATGAAAACAAAATCAACAAAAATATTTGGATTGGGGGTTAGAGTCTGTGTCTCTTTTTCTTTTCCCTCTCTTTCTGTCTCTCTTCATTTTCCTCACGCTCATTCTGGTTTATCTGGGCAATGATCTCTTGAAGCTCTTTTTCCTCTTTTTCCCTTCTGAGCCTTTCTGATTCAATGGACTCCTCGTATGCCCTTTTCATGTTCTCCACTTCTTCATACCCAGGGAAACCTGTAGCATCGTCGAAGTAGCAGACTTCTCCATTGGGATAGTGTACAGCCCGGATTCTTACATTCCATGCAGAGAAGTTGGAATCCTCTTCAACTTCTTGGGCTTTCCTTTTCCCTTTCCCTTTGCTCTTCCCTTTGCTTTTGCTAATTGGAGGAGTGGGCATGGCACTTGCTCTTTCAGCATCGAGGCAAGCCATCTGACCAAAGGATAGCTTGTCAGTGAATCCATACTTCTCAAATTCTTCAGGAGTCATGTCTTCAATTTCTAATTTGACTTCCTTCAGAATTGGAACCGCTTGGACCACTGGATTTTCTTGCACAACCTGAGCAGATGAAGTTCCTTGCTCAGGTAGGTCAGATGGAGTCTCCTCCTCAGACTCATCAGATTCAGTGGTGGCAATTAACTTTCTGGCACGTTTCCTAGCAACGGCCTTCTTTCTGGGTGCACTGAATCTGGCAGCTGGCTCAGACGAGGGAGGAGGATCAGAAGATTGCTCAGATGAAGGGATCTCAGACTCTTGCCCAGAGGATGCAGGAACAGGCTTGGCTATCACAATGGGAGGATGGTTGGGTCTCTTCAGTCCCCACTTCATTATGATCTCCTCAACCATCTCTCTACTTGTTTTATTTGGAGGAGGCTCTGATGATGACTCAGATTGTGAGGATTGTTCATTCTGTCCAAACACAATCATCTCCAAATGTGATCCTTGCTCAGCTGTTCTCTTCTGCTCCATGAGACGGAGGGCCTCTCCTCTTATAAGGCTCTCTGCACCACTCAGCCTCTGAGACTCATATGCACGACGCAGGGCGGCCGTGATATCTTCATCAATCCAGAGTGAAGGCTGGCTGAGGGCATCCCTTGTGGCCATACTTAGGCGAAGAGTAGACATAACATTTCTCCCCCTTTTGTCATCATCAACAGGGGTGAGTGCCAGGGATGGAGTGGATGTGGAGGAGGATGGAGGTGGTTCAGGACCAAATTTCTTGGGAGGGGAGGGTGAGAGGGTAGAGGTGGAGGATGTGGGAGAAGATAGGTGTTCAGGAGTTTGAGGAGGGTCGGGGAAGCAGCTGGTGGTGACAAAGATATCCCCATAAGGATGAGTGGAGGAGTATTCTTTGTAGTTAGCGGAGTCAGGGGTAAAGGGTAAATGGTCATCGGAGAGTGGTTGAAGGCGGGGATACTCGCCGTATGGTTGGCTGAGGGGGTGAATGGCTGTTTCAGATCCTATGGGTCTAGGGCTTGGATGGGTAGGGTTGGAGAAGCGGAGTGGAGAGCGTGTAGGGGCACCTGGTCGTGTGGGAATGGGTGAGGATGAGGATGAGGAAGGTGAGGATGAGAAGTTTCTAGGAGAATGGCGTGGAGAGTTGTGAGGTGAGTCTTGGGTTTGGTCGTCATGGGTAGGTGAAGGTTGGGATTGTTGGTCATTGTTGGGTGATGGTGGGGCTTGTTGGTCATTTTGTGGTGGAGGCTGAGGTTGTTGAGTGTTGGGCGGAGGAGGAGGAGGGTTTTGAGGAGGAGGAGGAGGAGGTGGTAAGTTACCTTGTGATGAGGGTTGGGGAATTTGTAGGTGCTGGAGGATGAGGTCTAATTTTGCATCCACCCTGGCAAGGTGATTCTCGAGTTGTCCTACTCTGTCCTCAAGTCGTTGGATTCGCTCCCCTTGGTGGTGGAAGCCAGCTTCACATTCAACACGGAGAGGACCCACCAAGGAATCAGTCAGTCTAAACAGAAGCTCTTCCTTTATGTCCTCTGCAAAGGCCCTAACAGAAGCTGGAACCCTTGCACTACGGCTTGGCCCAGCATGAGAGTCAACTTCCTGATCGCCTGCTCCAGATGCAGAGGGAGCTGAAGTACCAGAAGCACTACTGGCTTGTGAGCGTGAGCGAGTGAGCTTAGGAGGCTTGAAATACTTGATCCCCATCCTTGCCACATTGGTTGCTCCCACAGGCCTACACTTGACATTCTCTTCTTCCACAGCAGATGTAGCCTTGATCAGATGCTTCTCAAGAAGGAAGGCAATGATGGTGGGATAGGGAAGATACCCTGACTTGTCATTGCTTAACCAGCGCTGAAGCTCTAGGCATATCAACTGCCCAGGGTTGAAAGGCTTGAGCGAGAGGAGTCTAGGGAACCAAGGGTTGTCCAGCAGTGTGAATTCGTTGAAGTTGCCTCCCTTATGAGTCATTATCCGGGAGTAGACGTAGTACAAGAGCCTGTTAGAATCAGACATCTTGGACACCTTCTTGCTGTTGGTGCCATACAACTCCTCGAGTTCCTCCTTGCTGTACTTGTGAGACTCAGGGTAGATCCATTCATTCATATCCTCTTCTGTGATTCCCATCATCTCATTCAAGGTTCTCCAAGTGAACCTGAAGGTTCTTCCTCTTACAGTGGCAGTGAAGGAGAGTTTGTGGACTTGCTCTTTCCCATCCACCTTTCTGTACTTAGCTCTTCCTGAGAGGGATTGGCAAAAGACTCGCAGGACGTTGACGTTGTAGTCCTGGTTGATGCCCAGCCAAGGCATATACTTTTCCAAGTAAGGGCGCAGATGAGCAAACCCTAGTTCATCCAACTTGTCCAGATTGATGAACAGGCCATGGTTGAAGATGGGAATGGATGTCTCAAATTTGGCGGATACACTCTCCAAAGCCCCATCTCTATAAACTGTGAGATCATCTTCTTCCTCAACCCTCTGCCTCTTGGAGGAAGGCTCCTCAGAAAAATGAACCTTCTTCTTCTTTCCCTCTCCCTGAGCATCCCGCTCTTGTTCAGAACCCACTGCCTGTTCTATTCTACCAGAGGTTTCAGACTGACCCTGAACGTCTTCACCCTGTCCCTGTGATTGCCCAGAACCTTCTTGGCGTTCATGATGTTCTTCATGTTTTTCTTTATGGTGCCCAGATTTACCAGAATGTCTGTGAGAGGATTTCCCAGATTTCGATTTATTTTTCTTAGAAGAAGAGGTTTTCTGGATGACTGGGTTGGGTTCATTCGTACCGGCCATTTTTTTTGTATGAATGTTGTGAAAATAAAGATGAAATGCGAGAAGTGTGTAAAAATGAAGAATGCAATGAAGAAGATGAAGTAAATTTTTCAGAGAAAAGATGCGTGTGAAAATAATGCAAGTAAAAAGTGAAGATGAAAAGTTACATCTATTTATAGGTAAAGCTTCTGAGGATAGAATGGGTATAGTCTTTCAAATTTTCACACATTGGGTAACGTAAGTTTTTAAGTTGGAACGACACACATGATGACACGTGTTGCTTCAGAGAAGGCACAGCGTTTCATAGAGGAAGTTGAAACGTTTTCTGAAGTGATGTGTCCCTTGATCTGACACTGGCGCTCTTGATCATATTGAATTATCATCCAGCGCTAGCCAAAGAGTATCCGGAAGTGATTTTGCTTCTGGTCGGACAGACGCTCCTGGTTGCCTTGAGTAGTCATTCAGCGTCAGCACGAGAGCATCCGGAAGTAGTTTTGCTTCCGATGGTACTTACTTAAGATTTAACATTGAGTAACTCGTTGATGTTCTCTCTTGTGCATCCACAGCGATCAAGCTTTCATAACTAAAGCCATATTTGCATCAAGTAGAGTTTGTTTGATCTTCTCAATTTCAGGAGCAGTAGCTCTCGGAGCCCAGTATGAACAACAACTCATTCAGATTTGATACATTGCTCTGATCAGGTATGATTATGAAAATTGTTGTTCCTTCGTACCTTCTTTCCTACAAAATAGCAAATGATTTCTCTCCCCATTTTTCAGTCTCCAAACTTGGATCTGACTGGTCAGTTTGTAGGAAGTATGTGATTCTTATGCACTTAAGAAATATTCACTATGAATATAGCATTGCGAATCAACTATGACTATATGCACATGGCTTCTGATAATGATAGTCATAGATAGCATGTAGAGTATGAACATTGTGTGAAATATCTTATAAGCCATATCATGTTCATGCTTATGATGCTTAATGTAAAATCTCAATAAGTCCATTTGCATAGGAGATTTTACTGTTGCATGCTTCAACCTTAAATAATCCCTTGCTTACCCAAGGAGATCTTTTATACTTATCCTTGGCCTGAAACACTTTCTTAAGAGAGACAGGATTCGCAGGTTTTCTCCATGTGAGTTGAGACATCCTCTCTCTTTTGTCCTTCTCAGGATAGTTGAATGGAACTCTGTGATAGCTTATCCCTGAGACAAGGTCTTTGTTCCTTGTGGTAGCGCACTGCTTCTTATGATTGAACCAGGTAGTTGCAGTAGTGACATCACCACGAGTTCTCTTCTTTGGGACAAGAGAAACTCTTGATCTTTCCTGCACAGGTAAGGCACTAGAAGAGAGTTTTGGTACCCATTTGTACTTGGGTCCTACATAGTTAGCGCTGGACCTTACTTGTCCTTTGGGGATCCATATATATTTATTTCTCACATTTAAATTTCTCTTAAAATTGCATGTGTGAGAAATATGACCAGTTCTACCACAATAATGACAGATAATGGGATGATGTTCAGAATCAGATTTCTTATCACTATTATGGTGGTCAGTTTTCTTTTCAAAGACTCTATGTTTATTAACTTTTGAAATCTCAGGGTCTTTCGAAAAGTCTTCTTTTATGATTGGGACTTTGGACTCCTTGGTTGTAGAAGAAGGAATAAGTTCCTCAAGTTCCCTATTCCTTTTTCTTAAGCCTAGAATTTCTTTTGCAAGTTTACAGAATTCAACATGTAGCTCATTATACATATCTTGCAATTCAGAAGTTTCAAGTTTAGGTACCTCATTTTCTTCAGCTTCTAAATCTACTAGGCGGAGATCCACTCTCTCTTTGCTGATACTAGCTTCTACTACATCACCATCCAGTAGCTCATCAACGGTGGATTCACAAGGAGCACATAGTGAGCTTTGGACAGCCTTATCATCAAGAAATTGGTTAGAAGCATACATAGTATCAAGAGTGTTCCAAATATCTATAGCCCTAGAGCAATGTTTAATTTTCTGATAATCATTGTCAGATAAACTTTTGTGCAAAATTTGCATTGCTCTAAGGTTTAAGTAAAATAAGCTTTTGTCCTCTTCTGTCCAATTTACTTTTGGTTTGAAATCAGAGTCCTTTTCAAAAACATCCCACATTTTGAAATCAGTGGATAGTATAAAACTTTTCATCCTTCCCTTCCATAAGTAAAAATCAGCATTTTCTAACACGGGTGGGATTGTATGATCAAAACCTTCAAAACACATTTTGTAACCCAAATCAGCCTAGGTCTTTGCACTTGAGATCGTTGGATCCTTTAAACAAGTGACCTTGCTCTGATACCAAATGATAAACGTGGCTGTCACCCAAGAGGGGGGGGTGAATTGGGTGAGAGAATAAATTAAATCTTTTGATTCTTCTTTTCGAAAGACTGCTTGTGCTTGGTGATAATATTTACGAAGTAGTGATATGCACAAGTCAGTATGTTATGTGATGCAAAATAGAATGTTTGAATGTAAATTTATGCACACATAAATTTATCCTGGTTCGGTCACCCAGACCTACATCCAGTCCCCAGGCTCCACCTGAGATTTTCAATCCACTATTCTTGTTTAAACCGGGCACAAGAGAAGCCTTTACACTTTAGGTTTTACGAGCACGGGTTCACCTAACAACCCACAGGTTTTACACCGGGTTCACCTGCAAACCTTACAAATGCAAGTTTTACGGGCTAACTTGCAACCTATGGAGATTTAGACAACCTCTAAATGCTCCCCCTTACAAATTGTAAGTTTACACTATGTTCACTCTATGAACTGATTGTGCTAAACACTTAAGCTCAAAACTAACTCTCTCTAAGAGTGGATGATGTTACTCACTTAAGTACAATAAAATCACTCTCGGAAAAATATCACAAATCTGGATCTGAGAGTAGTAGAAGATGTATAGGATGAAGAATATGATATATCAGATACTTTGCTCTGTTCTCTCTCTTTCTTCCATATCTTCTCTTCTGAATGAATGTCTCTTTTATACTTGGCTTCATAGGCTTCGGTGGCAAGTTGAATATGAACGTTTGAATAGTGCCGTTAATCCTATGTTACCATTGAGAAGTACATCTTCATTAATGCTTAGCAGGGTAGACTTGCTTTATCTCTGAAAAGTAGTCCTGACACCTCTGCTCTGACAAAAGCATTCTGACTTCTGAGTATGTGATGTTTACTCTTGCACTCTTGCTGACGGATGATCATCTTTCATCCGCAAGTGGTAATCTTGCTCTGCAAGTGTTAAGCTCTGAGTCCCAATGTCAAGAGTCTTTCCATCCGGAAGCTCATTTGCATCCGGAAGCGTGACCATGTTCTGCACATACTGGTTAGTCCAACATAGCAATATATATAAGAATTGTACATGCTGTGGGAAGTTTATTTGCTATGGGGAGTAGTTTACTTAGACTGTGTTCTGATTTGGTCTATGATGTATCTGGAAGCATTTTTACATCCGGAAGTAAAACTACTAGATGAAGGATCTTGGTTCACTATAACTCACTCTCACTTAGTGTATTTCATCCCAACACTCAGCGCTAGTCACTAAGCTATCGGAAGCACTTTTACTTGACGTAGTGAACTCACTGACGCTTAGGGTGAAATCTATTCTATCAGTCTGCGCCAGTCAAGATCTAATAGGAAGCAACTTCACTTGATGTTGCATTTCTGCTGACGCTCGGGGTTATCTCTATTCTATCAGTCTGCGCCAGTCTAAATCTAATAGGAAGTGCTTTCACTTGGCGAAGTAGACTTACTGATGCTTGGGGTAATAACTATTCTATTGCTCTGCGCCAGTCTGAGTCTAACAGGAAGCAACTTCGCTTCCGATTGAACCATAGCTTAGTCTTAGGGTTTGTGCACCTAAAGTTCATGGACTAAGTTAAATCCCTAGTTATTTACTTGCTGACGCTGGGGGATGAAAGCATTCATCCGCATGCGCAAGTCCTAATCTATCCGGAAGTAGATCTTCACCCGGAAGCACTCTTACTTGGGATCCTATGTTATCCTATTGCTTCCTAGGCACTTGGTCTAATCCTCTACATTTTAGTCTTCATCAAAACTTAAGATTCTAACAATCCTCGTCTCCGTGAATGAGATGGTGGAGCGATGAAGGCGGAGAGAGAGAGAAGATCACATTAATCACCCATCACTATCACTACATCACCGTTTACTTTTTTTTTCTTTTTTTACCTTATTTGATTATTTCTTTTTTCTGGATCTTTTATGTTTTGAGATTTGTGAGACAACACGTTTCCTTTGTTTTCTTTTTTATTACTTTATTTGATTATTTCCTTTTTCTGGATCTGTTAATGTCTTGGAATTCATGCTTTTTAGCATGATTCATGTTCTTTTAGATATACTTTTGAAGTTTTTTTTATACATACTTTTGAAGTATTTATACATACATTAAATGCTTAAAGATAGAAATTGATTCATGATTTTTGGTAGCACATTTGTTAAGTGATTTTGATTATTTTGGTAATTTAATCATTTAAGTTAAGTGTTTTGCAAAGCAAGTGTGTTCAGGAAATTAAAGTCAAGTCAGGTGAGAAGCAAAGATGAATGGAATGATGTTAAAGCACATTGGAGCAATCTATTTGTGTGGAAAGAAATCAATTTTTACTTGAAGAAGTTGAGCCACGGCTCGGACTTTGGAGCTGCAGCCTAGTTTTGGTTAGAACAGAACCATGCCGCGGCACAGTCCCAGGATTTTGCCACATCACCAATTTTCAGCCGAAAATAGGTGTTTAAAAAAAAAGGAAAGAACGAACAGAGCAAAGGGGTCCTGACTTTTGAAGACTGTAAAGCTTTTGGGTGTGCTAGGGTTTGTGATTTTGAAGAGATTGAAGCAAAGATTGGAGCTTTGGAAGAGATTTGGAGCTCCAACCATTTGATTTTCTTCTTCTTCATCTTCCTTTCTTTTCTCATGTCATTTATGGCTATACATTCACCATGTATTTGTGCTTTTACATTGACTATGAGTAGCTAAACTCTTTATCTAGGATTACTTTGAACCTTTGTATGGAGTAACTCTTTACAACTCCTATCATTTTGTGATTAATGTATATATATGTGTTTATTTCACTCTAGCTCTAATGCCTCTAAGTGTTTGATCACCATTTAGATGATTTGTTCATTTGACTTATGACTTGAGAGAGCTAGGTTAAGTGTAGAACTTGGGTGGAATAGTATAAGAACTTGAAGTTTGCATGACAAATGAATAATTTTGTTAGTAAGATAGAGATATACTTATTAACCATACATAACCATATTAGGGTTGGAACTCAAAGATTGAGTTTTATGAATTATGGCAAGAGATTGCATAATTGATAGAATGAAACACTTGTTTATGACTTAAGATAGTTTTACAAGTATTATAGAACCCTAGGTTAACACATATATAAACATGAAAGCAATTTGGAAAAGGAGTTGATTAAAGGTTATTATAATATACAAGGGGGAAAAATAATCCTAGGTTATATTTCATCTTTAAAGTCAAGAATCACTTTTAGCATCTATTTTCTATTTACAAACAGTAGTTTTAGTTGTTAAATCCTCCAACAATATTTGATTAGCTCAACTTAATTAAATGACAAAGCCTCTTGCTTGACCGCATTTGTATCCTAATCCTCGTGGGAACGATCTTTCTTATCACTTTATTACTTGGTGCGACCTGTGCACTTGCGGTGCGAACAAGTTTTTGCAGCTCAAGTGGTAAAGGTCACTCCTTAAGTGTCGGCTTAAGGGGGTGATAGCTCGAAGTCGCGATATCGAATCCCACCAGGGCTGCAGCCTGGGGATCAAGGTCTCGACGGAGCCTTCGACTTCGAGTAATGCGGGGCCTAGTACTGTGTCGGCAGGGGCCCATTTGGGGAGTTCGGTATACTGCCGTGTGTAATACCCAACAAAATAATATCCAATTTATAATAAAAAATATATTTACACTCTATTTTTAAAACAAAAACAAAGTAAATTATTAAAGGTTGAGGTCAATGACAAAATAAATATAAATAGTGTTTACTCCTCAAGTGTCTTCCCTTGCTTATTATTAGATCTTCACCTAAAAATTGTTAATGATGGGTTGAGATCTACATCTCAGTAACTACTGAACTCTCCTAACATACACAAGCAAATTACATGTAATTACAATACAAAAGATATTCTCATATTCATCCGCACAAATCAACTCTTTATCCATCTCAATTGGCCTCTTAATTCAAAAATGATTTCTTCACATTAAGATTCTTTAATCATGCATAAATGCAGTATGCCTCCCTTATATCACCTCCACCTTTATACCGCTGACAGGAGCCATAGGCTAACATATAGTACAAACAGAAATAAATCCAATTAACTAGATTATTCCAAGCTTACCAATACATGAGATATACCCTGCCAAAGGTATAGAGCTCAAGTATGAACTATATCTCCCCTCCTTAAAGAACAAATATAAGGAGGTGTCACATGTCCCATAACTTCCATGCAGTCCCTGGCAAAGGAAGACATAGAAGAAAGGGCCCTGACAAGTACCACTACCTTTGTGCACCGAGTGGTGGTATAAAAATTCATCATCACATAATCCTCCTCTAATCCCTATCCCATCATAGATGCTCATGCAATGACAGATATATACATTCACCAACAATTAAAATATACTTGAATTAAATTACCATAATATATACACTCTCTAACAGAATATAATATCATCATATAAGCAAACATGCTTGAAAAGAATTAAAGTACTTATCATTCACATATTACATATCAAAACAGTTAACAACAAGTATGCTTGAAAAGGAACATACTAATTTAACAACAAGCATGCTTGAAAAGGAACAAATTAATCATAACAGCGCACATTTTTAAATTAAGAGGTAATCAGTAATCAGTCAGATTATAATTATACATAACTTACTAGCATACGAAAGAATCATTCAGAGTTACCTGTTTCTCCCAAGCTTATAGATAATTACCAAAAATTTACTCCATGTTCATAATGAGTCTACTTGAAAGTCTACAAGGTCATAACACACATATCTATTATTAATATATTATTCAAAACAACTCTAACCTGACCTATACCTAGCTACTCTACACACACATACTCTTAAGGTACCCGAAAACCACTACAAACCTTAATTATGGTTTAATGACATATTCTAAATATAAAACTAGGAACCGCATGGACTACCATGTGGATATTGTTATTATATGTATTGTTATATATATATATATATATATATATATATATATATATATATATATATATATATATATATTTGTGTAGGGAGTATAGTCATTTTACAATTTGGATTCATGTAGTCATGTAATCGGCAAATACATTCAAGAAATTTAAGAAGGTTATATCTATATATTATTGCCGATATATTTTTTTAGGGTTTTAAAAACATAAAAATAATATTACAGTGACACCCAAATATTTTTTTTTTAAGGTTTAAAAAAAACATGCCCAAACATATATTTATACATGTAATAATTACCGATTGAATATATATAAATATAAGGTTTGAAAATAGGCAAGTCTTGCCACTTAAGGCTACATAAAAGGAAAGGAGTGAGAAAGTAAACTTCAAGAAGGGTGTGAAAGTAATTTTTTTTCATGTTTTTTAATACCGAAAACCTCACAAAATTAAACAAAATGGAAGGGAACCAAATCAGTCCCAATATGTGTATTAATAATATACACAAAGATGTGCACAAACGAAAGAATTATAAAAATGATTTTTAATACAATATAATATACAAATAATCCCATGGAATCAAAGAATAGGGTTATTATTGGTAACTTTCAAACATTTGCACACAAGTATTGGCTTACTAGGAAAAATATGAGCATCTATGTGTACGTTAATTCAACCATATGCATAAAAAAATGGGAAAGATTAATGTTTTGTATACAATGACACTTACACTAAAAATATATTAAAATTTAATAGTAGAGAATGAAGAAAAAGCAGTAAAATGTTTTTTTAGAAAAATGTGCAGACTTAACAAAATGAAGAAGTATGAGTAAAAGTGGGAATGAGAGTTACCTTGCAAAGGAACAAGAGACAAGGACGGCTAAAGTTTACAAAGGAGAGAATGTAACGTTTTAAATGAATTGAGTAGGGTTTTGTTACATTGGGCTTTTGGGCTTTTATTATTATTTATTATTATTATTTTTTAGAAAAAGAAACTACATCTTATGTAAGTGTATATTCTAACTTTATATTAATTATACCCTCATATATAATATAGAAAAGTGATCTTCATATAATTTTTTTTGTAACTTTTAAACTAAATTCATTATTTTGGTACCTATTCTTAAATAAAAAATTTAAATCTTTCTAAGACAATTTATTTTTAAGTACTAAAAATATGGGATGTTACACCGTGCTCCCCTCAAAAAGCGTCTTTTTGTTGAGTCCAGCATTTTTGGCTACTGAACCCACTAAACATATGGGATGTTACATCGTACACCCCAGGGTCAGCTCTCGCATTTCCCCGGTGTTGGCAGGCCCAACTCAGGAATTGAAGGGAGGCCCAAGGCTCTCTCGAGTTCACGATCTAATGCTGCAGCATTCCTGAGATAAAGCCTTGTCATTGGCCCTCCCAGGGATCGAAGTCGAGACCTCCCACTTTATAGGCATTCTAGATGCCTCGCTTGTCACCACTTGAGCCGAGGCATCTAGAATGCCTATAAAGTGGGAGGTCTCGACTTCGATCCCTAGGAGGGCCAATGACAAGGCTTTATCCCAAGAATGCTGCAACATTAGATCGTGGACTCGAGAGAGCCTTGGACCTCCCTACAATACCTGAGTTGGGACAATGCTGGACTCACAGGATCTTTTATGTTTTGAAATTTGTGAGACAACAAACACCTCCTTGTTGACGTGGAAAAAATAAACAAGTGGCAATATCTTATAGGTGAACTTGACAAACTTGATATAAGTTTTTTCCTTCCAAAAATGTGTGTAGATTTTTTGTTCTTCCATATGATCTTCTCATTTGCTCCTAAAATAGGTATGCTCAAATTATCATTAAAATGTAACTAACTCATTAAGTTTAGACCCAACAAGAAATGATATCTAATTCTTTTTATTTTTGACCAATTGACATGCTAGTTTTATATTATGGGTTAAGGTGCATTTTTAGTACTCTAGAATATAGCAAAGTGCACCTAACATAATACACAATATTGTGGTCCATTTGTGGTAACCAAGAATTATTTTCGTGGCTTATTTAGTAACGACGTTAAATAAGTTAAGTTTGACCGTTATGTGTCAAATTTTGACCGTTAAATTGTGGGGTAAAGGAGCATTTTCAGTACTCTAGAATATAGAAGGGGCATCAAACATAATATACAATATTTAAACACCATAAACAACTAAGTCACAATATTATTCAAAGTGTCAAATAATTAAACACTACAAAGTTATAAAGATCCATAGACTACCCTATTATCATGCATGTATAAACTAATAAGTCATTAGTATTTTACATATATAAAAAATGTAAGCAAAGAATCATAAACTAAACAGGTTGGCCATACTAAGTTAAAACGGGTTGGTCATACTGGCTTGTACCAAATTACTGACCCTATGATGTAATAGAAGAAGAGTTACTTCTATCTGATTACATAGGGCTTGTTTGGTTGTATGAAAGTAAAGAAAGTGAAGTGTAAATAATTGAAAAGTTAAGGGGTAATATGGTCATTTACATATATCCCGGGCCCACAAGTTTTCTCTCTCCATCTCACACTTGTCGTGGGGCCCACAAATTTTACTCTCTCATCATTACCCCTACTTTCCATCTCTTACCCTTTCAATTTCTAATTGTTTACTTTGTTTCAACCAACCAAACATACTCATAGTTATAAACATAAAATAATGTTCGTTGAATTGTCATTTCAATATACATATATCACATCATTATGTCACATTAGATTTTATCTTACAAAAGTGAGTTTTAACTAACGAATTATTAGATAAGCAATAAAAATAATTCTTAGTTATCACAAATGGACAAAAATATTGTATATTATGTTTGTGCTCCTTCTATATTCTAAAGTACTGACAATGCTCCTTTACCCCACAATTTAACGGTCAAAATTTGACACATAACGGTCAAACTTAACTTATTTAACGTCGTTACTAAATAAGCCACGAAAATAATTCTTGGTTACCACAAATGGACCACAATATTGTGTTTTATGTTAGGTGCACTTTGCTATATTCTAGAGTACTAAAAATGCACCTTAACCCTTATATTATTAGTGGTATAAAAACATATAAATACTATGCACAATCATATGCATGTTATTGAGATATAGTTAGGCCTAGTATGATCTAAACATATCCTAAGATAATTACTTTTTTTTGCCAGATAATTATAGACATTAAGACTTCTGAGTTTTGTGTATCACTCTTGTTATTCCATAGCTTACCTTATTTTATTCCCTCCAATAACTTATAAATATTTCAAATTTAATTTATTTGAAAAACTATCATTGAGGCATTTAAATATAAGAAAATAAATAATATAAATTGAAAATTTTTAAATAATTAATCAATGTATATTTTTGAAACCAATATGAAAAAATATGTATATTTCTTAACCTAATATGAAAATTTATGCATTGCAAAAGGACTATAATTAAAGTGTGTGTGTGTATAAAATCATCATCACTGCATTTTGAATCATGCTGACTCTTAATTATGTTAAAACACAAAAAGACATTTTCGCTCTCTTTATGAAATTAATAAAAGTGTAGTCAAAAGGCATAAGAGTCTTTTTGTGTTGTAATAACATAATTAAAGAAAGGTCCCTTGAGACCCTACTTTAATTTTGTCAATTAGTGAGATCATTCCAATATTATATGTTTTGAGTGAGACTTGAAATTAATTTTCCCATAAATTTTGATATGAAATGTGTACACTTTTATTATTTAAAAATTAATATATAAAATACTTTGACAATAGTTAATATAGTCTTACATACCACCTAATCAAATTTTTGATCGAGTGTGATTATGAGAGAAACTCAAATACTCAATCCAACCGGCTTGAAATTTAAAATAAAAACAAACCTTAATACCTTATATATTTAGAAGACAAGGTCATCGGTCAATGAAAACAAAAAGACGGCAAGTTAAGGGAGTAATAAGTTTTCTTCACCTAGTTTTCCTAAGTCCTAACGGACTGTATGATAAATTCTGACCAATCAAAAAAAAAAAATTCTTATTGACAGTTTATATTCAAAGCTTGACGACTGACGAGAATGTTATGTCATTCATTTATAGAAAGTTGTCATTGATTTCTTATAAGTAGGATTGTCTTCTTTAAAACAAGAAACCACATTTTTTAGGTTTACATTAAATAACAGAAAACTTACGTGAAAAGCAATTCTTTTACATTTTATATAAAGTCCATATTTGTATATTTTATAGATATAAAATTAGAATGTTTCCATAATCGATCACTCTAATCAAAGTCTGTAAAAAATTAGATGAAAATAATAATAATAATAATAATTTTATATTGAACTAATGTTATAGGAAAGTTTTTGCACCTCCCATATCTTAACTAATCATTAACCATGTCAAAAATCAAATCAAGTCATTCTGCTATTTGAATTATACTTATTTCCAAAAAAGGCAAACAGCATGTGCTAGTATAAATTAAGGCGTTGCATCACTTACAACCTGCCTTGCTGAGAAGTTTTCGATTCGTTGGTAATAAACAACTAAACATGTCCAAGCTCTACTTTGCTTCCTATATTCTCTTTCTCTTTTTTATTGCGTTCACAGGTAACTTATTTTTACACGCTTTTCCATTCTACTTCTCTTTGAAGAAGAGTATATTGTTCAAATGGGATGTTAAAGAGAAAAGAGAATAGAGTTAAGCTGGAATAATTTGTAAGGCAATGACTTTATTTTGCCTTTCAAGTGCCCTTCAAGTAACCACTCTGGACCACAGGACACAATAAACTAACACTGATACAATTTTACTAATTAAAGTGTTTCAATTGAAAGGTATAAATCCTGTTATTAACCTATATATTTCCCTTCCATTAATTATTTTTTTACATGTGCATACAAGCTCATCCACGTGGACAAGTAGGAGATGGGTGGGGGCTTATGTTTTGAAGATATTGGAGTGTGTGATGCAATCTGTATTGAAAGGTGCATGCAAGCTCATCCACGTGGACAAGTAGGAGCTTCTTGTGTTGGTCCTGAGATTTGCAGGTGCTTGTTTGATGAATGCAAGACTTGCACTGATGGATTATTGCCAATTAGCTTGTGTGGGAATAATCTTTGTAATTCTACTTGTACTGCCAAATACCCTACTCGCAGAGCGGAAGGATATTGCGCGGCATCAATGGTTGCTGTTAATTTCTGCATGTGTGATTATGATTGCTGGTAAATAAGCAATTATTCATTAATCAAAAGATTTTATTTATCGACAGTTATGATATAATTATTTAGCACTATATTCATGCAAAGATTATTGGCTTTTCTGGAGAGTGATTGTAATGAAGAATTTCAGTCATCATTTAATTTTATATTTCGTGTAATTCGTGTCTCTTATAGTATTTTATTTGGATTATTATTTGTTCCTGGACGATGTGGTTGATGATTGGAAAGCAGTTTATTAACTCTTGATTGGAATTTTTTAGTGATGATTAATTTTGTTAATGTGTTACTGTGTACTCAAAGTCATTTACTTTATGAAAGTTAGTTGTTTTTCGTTTTAAGCCTCTTTTTAATGGGATTATATTAGTAATTTCAGCTGCCTAAAAAAGATACATCTACATGGCCTAATATTAAACAAAGGGTAGTTTTGAAAATATACATTGATTACACTAAAAAGTCTGCAGAAGTATTTCTTTTTTTTTACGAAATGCCGGATATCAAGACGGTTTTTTTAGAAACAATTTCCTAATTGTAGCTTCTCGCAATTTGTTAGTTGACATCTAGCACTACACATGGCATTCAATATACCAAATTATCACAATATGTATCATTTAACAGCTCGTTGATTTGAACCAACTTCCCCTGATTTAAGGTAAAAAGATCTTAACATGGTTAAGCATATATTGGACATTTTGAGAACCCGGAAATACCCACACAACAAAACAGAACACTGGTCTGAACATCAACAACCTCAACAATAAGTGAGAATAGAACAAATAGCCACATGATTCAACTCTAGTATAATCTATATTCATTTAAACGCTATTTAGCTAATCGGAAAATCGAAGAATTCTTGATGAACAGTAACTTTCAAAACCTGAACAATGACATCATGCATGCTCAAATTTCTTTATGAGAAATCAAAACCTATATTATTTTGAAAAAACAAAAACCACGTTTCCAACCTACATTGAAGAAAATAATAGCAATGAATCAGAAACGTACCATAGATCAGAGTTGTCGTGCTTATTCCGCAGGTACTTGTTGATCATATTAGTCAAAGGAACGTAAGAAAAAAAGAAATACAAATACTAGCGTTATGTGAGACTAAAAAAAACACAGATGAGACAATGTTAATTACGTAAAAGAAATACTTCATTTGATCCAAAATATATGACCCTTGGACTTTTTGTGAATTCATAGAAAGGAATTAAGTCATCATATTATAATACTTACTACATGTATTAATATATGTGTGTGTATGGCTCGTTAAGTTTGTTAAGTTTATAAGTAGAGTAAAGGGTTAAATAGCAAATTCACCCTGAAAGTTTTTCCATAGGAGTATCTCCACCCTAGAAGTTTTTCATATGCAATTAAGCCCCTGATTTTATTTTTAGGGGCAAATCAGCCCAATACTAACGTGTGGGTTAAATGAGCATCTGCCACATGTATTTTTTTTCCATGTAGACATGTGTCCAGCCAGCTCAGCTTTTGAAAAAATTGATATTTTTGTAAGAATTCGTTTAAACGCAAACTGAAAAAAGCGGGAAATGGGCTAGGGTTCGTTCTTGCTTTCGTTCCTTCTCCACGACAGATTCGTCGGCTTCTAGGTATGTCTCTATCTCCTCTTTATCGTAGATTGCAGAAGCCCCTTCTCTCTCTCGCTTAATTTTCTGCTTAGAAGGTCTGTGATAGAAGATGAGTTTTGGGTTGTATATTTTGAGTTTTGATTCCAAGAAATTTTGGCCTTCGTTGATGCAAGAACTATATTTTAATGCTACACTGAGAGAATGGTGATCTAAGTGTGGGTTGTATATTTTGGGTTTTGATTGAAAGAAATTATAATAGTGAATTTACTCTTGATGGTTCTGATGTGAGTATTATGGACTGATTAATTAAAGTGAAACTAGATAAATAGGAGAAATCGAGCAGGTTTTAGGTGATTAATCATACAACTTTAAGCATCTAGAATTGTCTGGTAGATAATCAACATAGTTTCATTGTAAATTAAACCGGAAAAAGGAGGACATGATCTGTTTGTTAGCCATGATGATTCTGACTTTATAAAAAAAAAGGTTTCTTCTCGTTATCCATCTCCAATAATTATAAGAAAGGGTTTCAAAAACAGAGATTGATTTAAATGGGGGAGGTGAGGAATAGATCTGGAAGATAGAAATAGAAGGGGGAGGTGAATAACCATATGGCATTGATGTGCATCACTTTTGAATGGTTCTTGTTTGCTCATGTAGAAACTATGATCAATTTAGAACCTTTTGACTTCAGTACTCGTCAAACAATAAATAATTGTTTCTTTCTTCATAATTTATATGGGGAGGATGTGGGTTCTTCTTATGGGACAATCAAGATGAAGAAGATACCAAGTTGTCTAAGAAGCGTGGTGTACATTGTCCCTTAATTGGTCAATATTTGCTTTTATTCTGATATATTTATGGTTAATGGATATATGTATGTGTAAAGGGATGATTGGTGTATGTTTAGAATAGAAGCAAAAAAGTTTCACTGCTAGCATTATGTTTCCTATATAGTTTTGAATTTCTGCACTTCAAAAACGTTTACTTGTGAAATTATGTAACAAGAATATGTTCTCAAGAGGCACATTTGAAAAGGATTGAAAGTTTAAAATGGATTACACTAAGCCAAATAAAAATTCTAACATAAGGTTTATACCAGTGAAAATAATTATAGTAAGCCAAAGGAGTGTTTATATCAGCAAACTGCTGATTCATCTAAGAATATCATTTTGCACGTGTATGCCAGTAATGTTTGTACCAAAGATGTAAAATTAAAAAAGTATTTATTCCAATGCAAACTCAGCACTTCCAATACTTTGTATTTATTTTATCTTTACAATTATTTATTCATATACATTAAAAGAAAATTATAAAAGGAGGCGTCTCTGATTCTAAATTTATTCATATGCATAATCATGTGGGATAAGATAAGACCAAATACCGATACCGTACCAAAGCAAGCTGCAAATTAAAGGAGGCTTCCCTGATTTTAAATTTATTCATATGCATAATCAGGTGGGATAAGATCAAATTTCGATACCGTATCAAAGCTGCAAATTAAAGAGGCTTCCCTGATTCTAAATTTATTCATATGCATAATCAGGTGTGATAAGACCAAATTTCGATACCATACCAAAGCTGCAAATTAAAGGAGACTTCCAAATACTGTAAATTAAAGGAGACTTCCAATACTGTAATCTTTACAACTATTTAAAAGATAATGAAAACATGAAATTTATAGGCATTTTGGCTGTCAGTTCTAAAAATTTATAGGAAATGGATTTCTTGGTCATCAACTTCACTTTCTTCATCATGGGAGGCGTTGACACGCATATAGACTTTATCCGACCCCTCTTATAGCACAACCTAAGACGGCAGGCTAGACTGCATAAAAATGTTAGAGTATCCCATCAGAAATCTTAAGCCTCGAAAATTCAAAAATTCAAAAAATACCACTGATACATGGTTGGTTGCAGGATTAATAAAGATTAATAAAGATGAATAAATATACCACCGAAGAATAATTACAAATGAAACATGAAGATTATGAATCGGTGCAGCAAAGCAATTAACAAGCAGCAAAGCAATTAATCTTTGTTGCATAACATGATAAGCAATTAATCTTGCTGCATAACAGCAAAGCAATTAATCAACATGCAGCAAATCAATGTGTCTTGCTCTCAAAATCGCATCAATGATTCTAACAGCCTTTGAATGAAGAACAAGATGATTCTAACAATCTTCATCTTCACAAACCCTTTCCCTCTCAGCAATCATCAAGTCACAGATTAAGAAGAAAGGGGCAGATTCCAAAAACTAAGACAAGTTTCTTGCTCAGTAAACACAAATCACTTCTAGTCATTGATGTCAAAAATCTCATCAGTAAAGTATATCAAAGAGAATAGGTAAATTTCATAATGGTTGCAGTAAAAAATTAACAATTAAGAGAATTTCCTCAATTAAAACCCACAAAAAAAATTCTTATATCTTAGTCAACATCAAATCCACTTTGCACACAACACACTTTGCAACAAAAGACTCCCACAAGGAGCTTCACTGCCCTGTGTGTCGTACTTGTTCTCACCCCTCTGCATCGTCTTTTCGGAGAACAATCGAGAATCAGATTTAGGTTATGAAGGTATTTTTCTGAGGGCGGTGAGGGTGTCTTTTTATTAGAAGAATCGTCGTTTTTGCTGTTCAAAATGCTACTCCCTCCGTTCCTAAATGTAAGAGCACTTTGACTTTTTTGGAGAATCCTAAGAAAGCAAAATATGGTAATTAAAAATTGATTTTCCCAAATTTTTTCACTAAACTAGTTTATTTGACTTATGAACTTACATATGATCTAATAATATTTAAAATGTGTTATGATTAAATTGTTCATTTTGCTTTCTTAGGATTCTCCAAAAAAGTCAAAGTGCTCTTATATTTAGGAACGGAGGGAGTATTATTTATGAAATAGTAGGCCAGGTACGCCATGTCAAAATAAGTGATTTCCACATTTCAATTGTTAACAGTCAACGTCCGTTGACTGTCAAAATTGGGGTGATTTGGTCCTTAAAAATACTTCAGGAGCTAAATTGCACTTGAAAAAACTTCCAAGGTGGGGATGCTCAACTTGGAAAACTTCCGGGGGAATTTGCTGTTTAACCCTAGAGTAAATTAGTTTTGAGAGAAAAATATAATTATAGACAATATAAAATGAGTAATTTGCATATTTAATCTCTAAAAAAACTGAAGCTCATTATAATTAGGAATGGAGAGAGTATAATCTAATAAAGATTTAATAGAGAGAACAAACTTCTTTAGTTTTACCCATGGAAAAACAGAAATTGAGATGTTTTTATGTCCAGAGAAGTTTTTCTGAGGGGTAAGGTACGTTGAAGGAAACAATTACCTTCCGTTTGGTTGATTGGAATTGGGAAATGGAATTGGAGTTAAGAATTGAGGGTAAGGGGATAAAAATGGAAATTAGAGGTAAATTAGATAATGATGAGATGTAAAAGTTTGTGGGACCCAAGTAAAGTGTGAAATGAAGAGAGAAGTTTTGTGGGCCCGGGATATATGGAAATTTTTCCAATTCCAATCAACCAAACGGATTACTCTTCTTTACCGGAAACAAGATTCCACGAAAAGCCCACAACCTAATATGTGGCACGAAACGGCAGTGCATATATAGCTGCACGCCTGCACCCAGATGTCAACGAGATCATAATCAGAAGCAATAGGGTGTCTTTTACAATAAACTAGTTAATAATACTTGCATAAAGGTTTCATTTGATAGAAATGGAAAGTGAACTTCATAATAAAATCAAACACATGAATAGGAATATTACTCAAGCATGCCTCAATAAGTGATAGAGTTGATAAAAACCAAATGTAGTTTTGGCTCAAATATCATGACCAAACGTGAATAACTAACTTATACTAGTAGTGACACAAAAACACAAATATCTGTACTTGCAAACATTAAACATTAAAACAAAATTGATTCCTCGACTATTTTAACTTTTAAGGTTTACTTTAAACATTAAAACATGTCTTACTAATTGATTTTCTGGTGTAATGCAATAACACAAGTATATCTGTATGATTCCTCGACTAGTTGAGATTTTGTTTGTATAGGTTAGAATTTATTTTGTATTATAATTTTAGATATTTGGTTGTATAGTATTAATTGGGTAATGGGTGTAACTGTTGGGCCAGGTACTTTCACTATATGTTATTGTTAAAGCCCACAAACGGTCTATGTATGAGTCTCTATATATGAAGTTCATTAATGTTTTGTAATGAGATTTTTAACTAATTTTTTTTTTGGCCAAAAGATTTTTTAACTAATAAAATTTGCTTCTCCCCCAATCTTGGTCCAGTAGATTTTGTCAACATGATATTAGAGTCAAGTTTGATTCCTCCCCCAAGATATTGAAGATCCTAAATTGCCCTTCACCTTATAGATAGGTACCCTAGAATGTGTCTTTATCATTTGTTTTTATGGTTAGGCGATTGGAATGCGAAGAATCGACCCTCATCTCAAAGAAAACTCCATTCTCCCAAAAACATTTGCAGCCATTTCAGGGTTTTGGGTGTCATAATCAATTTGAATTTGGGTGGAGAGGCAGAAGGCTTTCTTGAAATTTTGTTCCACTAGTTTCGTAATAAGGCCATTTGCATTCTCATCATTGCCATTTCTTAGGTGATGAGCCAAGCTTATAATTGCCTATGTGCGTTTTCGACTCCAACTCGAAGTGTCCACCTCACTTTAGTAACACTTTTTATACGTGTCAACTATGGCTTAGGCATTCACGTGGTGTCCAAAGCTGATGCGCTGCATCTTCTAAAGGATGTAGTTGGTTCTTAGTATTTTTTTGTGTAGTCTTATTTTCTTTTTATATAAAAAAAAAGTAACTATGCGTGAGAAATGAACACTTAATTAAACATCTTGCACAAGAAAAATGACAGTGTTTGGAAATTAAAAAAAATGCTTTAGTTATTTTTTGTGGGCAAAGGCTCAAAAATAATACATAACTATTTGCAGAGGAACAAAAATAGTACATAATTATTTCAAGGTACACAAATGATTATCAACAATTGGGCATGAGATCAAAAATGATATTTTCACTTTATGGCAATAAGATTAGACATCAAATATCCAAAATGCCTTTATAAATTAAATTAACTTTTACCGGGCGACAATTAATTTATAAGGGCATTTTGAACTTTTCATGTCTAATCTTATTGTCATATTAGTGAAAATATCATTCTTGATCACATGGTAAAAGTTGCGTATCATTTTTGTACGTTGGAATAGTTATATACTATTTTTGTTCCTTGCCCAATAGTTATGTATCAAATTTGGGCCTTCGCCCCTTTTTTTTGATTATATGGATTATATTCAACAATCAAGAGTTAAACATTGCATGACCCCTTGCTTTCAAATCCGCCACCATTTAGTTCAAAAAAAAGATCCCACATCACAATATCTAATCTATAATGAGACAATTGCATCTAGGTCTCAAATAAAATATTTAATTTTAAAGTGATACCAAGAAGTTGCTAATATGCACTATTAACAAGTGCAATAGCCTTCATTAACAAGTGGTAACAACTCATTGACGAAGAAATTGGTTTCGGAATCTCACTCGAGACTGCTCAGATCGGAAACGACTTCCATTGACGTCGGAGATCAATGCCTTACCTAGGAGAAATGAGAGAACTAGAGAGTAGTGGGAGAGATCAACCTACCATTTTACCCCTCTTATTACACACAAAAAATTTCACATCAAGGGCAATTTTGTCATTTACATTACTCCCACTTTTTCATTCCTCTCCTAATTATGCCCGAACTCTAAAATTTTAATTACTTTCCAATTGAATTTTGTTTTACTTTTTAATATCAAAGTAATATCCTTTTTTTATCGAAAATCAAAGTAATATCCTAAGAATTATTCTAAGTATTTTGATTTATTAATAATTCTACTTAAAATTTTAGGATGTTTCAACTTTCAATGGGTTAGATTGGAATGAAAGGACAAATATAGTATTGTGTGTATTTTCAATCAACACTTTTTTAGACTTGAAGCCTTGAACTAAAAATATAATGGAAGAGAATAAAAATGTTATTCATGTGATTATCTAATGATGAAATTATGACAGGATTATTTTTGGCCAAAGGCGAACACACGTACCGTGTCTGTAAGGTAACAAAAAGAATAAAATTTGTTTTTTAGAAATTTATCTCTTTGTCAGGAAAAATATCATGTACGCTTGATAATTTTCATCCATAATTACTAATTATATTGTGTCTTTTCAATTAATGCCTACTTCATTTGAATATTTCACATTTTTTTAAATTATTATTTTCGTCATCACCTGACCCTGTGGTTAATCCTAATCGGGTACAAGGATAAGTTCTCAGGTATTTTTTTTTAATGCAGATAGAGTTCAATAGCATTGTTTGATCCGAAACCAAAATCATTTAGTAAGATAATATAATGATCGATGTTGTTCTAGTATTTTTATTAAGATAATGGTCGTTGCTTTTTAAAATAATTTTATTAAACTTATTTTGAAGAAAAAATAGATATAAGTACAGATGTATCAAACTAAAAATTTTGATAAAAAAAGCAAAAAGAAAACTAATGTAAAATCCTAGCTTTTTCAACTATATTTATAGCCTTCTAATCAATTTATAACCACTTTCTAATGTTAGAAGCCCAAAAATATGAATAAATTAAAACTTTTCTATTTCAAAAACTACATTAAAAGAATTTCCAACATAAACTTGGGCTCCTAAACAATTTATGAAATTATATCTGTTTCCTGAAATTCGCAGCGGATTATAAATTCATTAAATAGCTAAATTAGTAGTCACTACTTAGTTTTATTTTATACACCTATACTATCTATTGTTACTAAATACTTAACATATTTGAGTCTAACTATTACAATTTTATATAATATAATTCGGCTATCGCAGGTGATAGCCTATACCTATATACATCACAAGTTATAAACTTGTATAAGAATATATATAACAACTAATATATAATACAAATATATCTAACTATTGAGCTTCGGGCCTAACAAGCATCCTTCCTACCTTCCTAGAGCTTCCCTCGGAATTAACTTCTCCCGGCTTATCTGTAAAAACATTTTAAAACAACAGTGAGATTCAAAGAATCCCAATAACAGTTTATTTCAATAGTTTACCTTTAAATCATGATAATATTCTCCTCTTTCCAATCTCTTATTGGAACCTGCCTCTTTCCAATCTCTTATTGGAACCTGCCTCTTTATACCAACCATTTTTAACGATATGTTCGTTAATTAATGGAGGTATTCTTTACCTGCAGGGTTTCTGAAAATGTTTGGCATAGGGGGAGCGACCCACCTGATGCCTAGAGTACTCTACTTTCTTATTTATCTATCTGAGATAAATATACCTCTTTCCTCTTAGGATCAACATTATCATGCTTTAAATAAAATATTCATGCGCGCTTATTGCTATTGAATTAAACTGTTACCTGTCCTTCATTTTACCAATACTCCTCCTTTTCTTCTTGCTGCCTCCAATTACTTGACTTCTAATTCCTCCTAGTATTACATAAAGTAATAGTTACTGTAAATAAATTTCTTATACATGAAACAACGTCTCTCTCGAACCTATATTACTACCAAATTCCCACTTATCTTTACCCTATCATCTACTTCCTTAATCATCAAACCAAAAGTAAGTTCACATAGTTCTATTAAATCATACCACAATCCAAATCAATAAGGACTAAATGAAACTACCACTTCAATCATTTCATTTAATCAATAATCAGTTTATGTAATAGACCATGCATATACACATTGAAACAAAACTCTTGCTCAAATAAACTATAAACTCAATCATGCATGTAGCCACTCAAAATACATTCATCCACAACTCCTTAAACAATTTAAACAGGGTTAACATGATGACTTCTTTACCTAAGAATCTCTCAGTTGAATTAGATTTCAGAAAATCACACAAACCATATATTAAATGACAATAAATACTAAGTCAAGTAGCAACTATCCATGTAATTTCACACCATCTCCAAAATAGAGAATGTCAAGACTAAAAGCATATCTATTTATAGTTCCATATATAATTCAGCAACAACTAGAATACTTTCAACAAGAAATTCTCACTTAAGTTTAGTCACTGCAAACAAATTAGAAAATTCCCTAGTTGCATGCATAATAAATTCAATTATTTATACCTCTCACATATGTTCAATAAGACAATAACATTTCCAGCAACATAATCTTTATCCATGAACACCTAAAAAAACTTAAAATCTTTGTTTACTCTTCATTGAGTTAATGTAAAGGGAAATGAATTAAAACTTTAGTTTATAGTTCAAATTAACTTTTAGAAAACCATGAGAGCATAAGAGTAGCATGTACTCACAAATTTATTTCCTAAGCAAACAACCATAATATTGTAATATGTAGCAAGTTCTTAAACATTCATTCAACAACTCTTTAGCATTTCAAACCTTTTTCTTAAACATCTTTTAAAACAGAAATTCCCAACTACATGCAATCTTCTATCTTCTAAGCATACATTATCAAACTTGAAGTTGGGAAACTTAAGCTCCCCAAAATATAACCAATACTTTTCAATCAATGTAGCAAAGGAAAATCATATTCCAAATTAACATGTAACACACAACTCACCATAAACAACATTAAGAGTCACAATATCAACAAAATAATCAACATAAGGTTCATTTCATTTTCCTAAATCATAAACAATGTAGAATCATACCCAAATGAAAGAAAACTATCACTACTTACTAAAAGTTTCTTTTAGGCATTTTAACAAACACCTTATGTGCAATGATATATACATTATTTATGAAATTTCCATCATCAACTCTCTAACCCATACACCATTTCAGCAGCCCCTAATATAAAGAAAACACACATGCATGACAATTTAAACCCTTTTTCCATACTCATGAAAGTAGCAAAAATCAAATCAAAGAAGACACAATATTTATTTACCCCAACAAGCCAACATAATGCTTACTCCTTCACATATTGTTGACATATCAATTGGTTACTAGCATGCATGTACTAAAACTAAATTAAATAGACTTAGGAACCCTTTTAATTTCGTCCATTAGCAAACCCACAAACTGAAATCTCCCAAATCCTCACCAAAACTAAGAAAAATTATATGGGAAAGTAAGGAAATTCACACCTGAAGCTAAATCACCAATTGCATGAGAGATTGGACCAAGTTTTGCTAGGTTTGTGGCTGGAAAATGTGATGTTTATGGAGGGGCAGCAGGGAGGACGAAAATAAGAAGAGAAAGATGGAAAAAAAATGGAAAATGAGAAAGTGAGAATGAGAGTGTATATATATGTGTAGTTTTTTTTTAAAAAAAGATGGGTATTTGTGTGTGTGTTTTGTTTTGTTTGTTTTTTTTTAATAAGGAGAAGAGGGCACTTGTGTCATTTGCTTTCTATATACTAATGACTATTCTTCCCTTCCAATTTTTTTAATAAGACTACCCTCAAATTCTATTTTCTTTCATTACTCCTATACTCCATAATTAATTTGTATACCCAATTTCTAAAATTCCTAATTTATAATTATAATCCTCATTTAATTTTTTCTAAATTGCTTTGTAATTCTCTAATGATATCCTGAGACCTTAATTAATTCTTTACTATCCCTAATTTGAAAATTGGGGTGTTACAACTAACGTGTTCAAATTCCGCTAATATGAGGACCTTTACATAATCCAACTCATCTAAATGTTTTGTCATAAAAAAACAAAAACTGACAATGCCAAAGATTAATTAGAATGACGTTTCCTTCTAAATATAAAAACATAATTATAAAGAATATAAATTTAAACATGCTTTTTCATCATTTAGTTATGGCGTCAACATTTTTTGGCATCAAAACTCATAAGATTGAAAATACAGTATTAATTTGAAAGGATTAAATTGAAATTGTAGGAAAATTAAAAAGAGTTGAAATCTTTGACCCAAAAAAAAAGAGTTGAAATATTTTTAAACTATTAACCTAAGTTTTTTTTATTACAACTATTAACGTAAGTTAATTGTATTATTGTATGGCCCAAAAAAGTTAATAGTACCATTTGAGTTTAATTAAAAGATTTAAATATTTAATGAATAGATAAAAGCACACCTATATCAAATTAAAAATTGAAAAAATCATGAATATCTCAAGCACAACGTACAGTTTTTCTTTATATAATTATTACATATAAAATTTTCATGGCCGTGTGATAAGACATTATTACATGATATTGAATTTTGGCCTTGATTGAAAGGCTGCTTCGACTCCCAATAAAAATGTTAAGAAAATATTATAGAAATTTTACAAGAAAATATACCTCAAAAATCTCTTTAAAAGATGAAGAGGACAAGTTAGTCCCTTAAATTTGAAAAATCTAAGATCAGACCCATAAAAGAATATGAGATTCTTATATCCATGAAAAGACACAAATGAATATATTAGATAATAAGTATTCCTCAGCAAAAAATATATAATAAGTATTCACCAATTAGCATAGCGATTTTTAACCTGGTAATAATAATTTTAAAGTTAATGTTTACCATTCACAACTTTAACTTTTTTTCATCAAGAATTGATATGGCCTATTTTAGGAAATCCCTCTAATATTAGTGTTCCCAAATTTAACTTACAAATTCCCAACATGATGATAATGACTTTCGAGTAGTTCATACCGCAAGTATTACCTTTTCAATTTAGATTTGACAAGTTATATGTTTAAAATCCTCTGATAGAGAGATTCATGTTGGTGTTTAACAAATTTAATTAAGATAGGTCTTTCCAATTACTTAATTTACCATATGGATTACCAATTACAATTTCTTATGTTTATTTCTTTCCAATTAAGCTTCTCATGTTTATTTCTTTCCAATTCTGCTTTTGTCTCTATTAATAATTTATGAAAATATCCAATTCCTGCCTGGATCGTCATATTTGTCTTTTTCTAATTTTTAAGGGGGTTCTTATGGGATTTTCCATGTTTTCAAATGCTGCGTGGATGGATCAGAAAATCTCATTCGTTTAAGTTTATTTTGATCAAATAAATAATGTCATTAAATGAGAATTTCCATAAAATAAAAATAATTTATGTATGTCTGCACTGTATAAATTAAGACGAGGCTTAGCTTCGTTCATTTCATAACTCACCTTGCTACGAAGATCGAAAAGCATCATCTTGTCTGTGAAGTCTAAACATGGCCAAGATCTCCTTCGTATCATTATCATGGATAACTCTCATTCTCTTGTTTATTGCGTTTACGGGTACTAGTAAATATTAACTTGAGCTTGTTTTTACATTCTATCCCTTTCACACATTAATATTGTTCTCTCTTTTGTATTTTGTCATTCATTATTCTCATAAATATTATACTTATCATTTTTAACAAAATAACTTACTTTGATTGTAATCTGCTATATAATGTATAACTATTAAATGTATCATATTTTACATTTGAACAAGATAATTTTGCCATACTTAATCTTTTCTTAAAAAAACTGTTTTATTGTTAAGAACTAAAGAAAGTTTAAAGCTAATGATTAGACACATTTTAACTATTATTTCCACTATCAATTATTAATTTAAGACAAGAAAATCGTGATATTTCACAAAGCCTTTAATTATTCTCACGTATTAATTATTTGAAAATGTAGTGATTTATTGAAATGAACGAAACAGGAAATAATATATTGGTGATGAAGGTGAATGGAGAAGATTGGAATATGGATATGGGGGAATTTGATGGAGATTGTTTAGCAAGATGCAAAACTGCACATCCAAATGAAAGGGGCAAACAAATCATGAATACTTGCTCCGAGAAATTGGGGCCACCTGATATGGACTGTGACTCGAATAAGTGTAAATCTAGGTGTGCTTCTAGACACCCTAATGTTAAAAACAATGGTTATTGCTATGAACTCCCGTGGCCTATTGGTTATGTCTGTGCGTGTGACTATGATTGCTAGTAATTATCATCATTGACAACAATAAAAAAGCTCCACATTATTGGCTTGTAAGGACTAGTGAGTAATTGCAATAAAAAGAAATATTACTATAATCTTTGGCCAAGCTCTCTTCTTTGTATCTTGTATTCTCTTTAATTTCACTGTTTTATAATGGGTTAATAAGTAGTACTTGCTCAAGCTCCACATCATGTGCTTGTTGTTTTTACATTTTGGGTATCTACTGTAAGGTACTTCTTATTTATTTAAGATTTTAGACAATGTTCAACTTTTACGATATGAAGACAAACTTCCCAATATAAACTACACCTTGAACTTGTCAAAACATTGAATTAACGTTTTAATTTCTACTTCTAATTTTTTTGAGTGAATTCTTTTTTTTATTCAATTCTACTTCTAATTAATATTACACATTTCTCTCACACATCTTTTTTCTCATTAGCTTTTTCTTCTCTTTACTACTATTTCATTTTTCCTGGCACTCATATATTTGAAACAAAAAATATATATATTCCTTACTCGTTTATTGTGTGATATCCAATTTTAACATAATTTTTTATCTTCGTATCAACTTTTCACAAAGTCCCTAGTATTCAAAATAACAAAAATCTTCCAGAAGAGGTTTTAATTATTTTATAGAAATAGTCAATTAAAGAGAGCAACTTTAGTTAATTGTAGCATACAAGACCGGAGGGGCGGAAGGTTAGAGTTGTTAATTAAGCTCATGTATTTAAGCAAAATCCTGAGAAAAAAGTGAACTTTCATCAGTTTACTTTCATAGAAAAATAGGTATTAAAAGTACGTATATAACTGTGTGCGCGCGCATCTATATATATTAAATAATTAATGTATGATTACAAGAATTAATTTTCAATTTCAATAAAGTTCATATATAGAATCACTTAGCATGATTAAAGCGGTAAAGAGTATATATCTATAAATTTGCATGATTGATTAGTTTATTAATTATTGCTAGCATGATTTGTAGGTGTACCTTTACTACTGAAGGATGCAAGAGTTGCACTGAGGGATTATTAAAAACCATCCTATCATCTGATAAAAAAAACCATCCTATCAGCAAAAGACTAGAAAAGCCATACAATTAACAGAAGGAAGAAAAGGCAGCAAATTAAGTAGCATCGCCCTGTTCACAAGAAGCAGAAGAAGGCACAAGATTGACTTCATTTGGTTTTTTCGCATCTGAAGTATCAATTTTTTGCAAAAGAAGTGTGATGGGCCCTATTGGGCCCATAACTTTATAAACTTTAGCCGCAAGATGATCGGCTAACCCAACTATATGGATGCTGAAAGGGCCGAGATATCATGTCCAGTTCCTCGACTCTTCCAATCATAGAAGGCTGGATTGGTTATTGAATAATATTAGTATAAAACCCATTTGGTTGGACTAAAACTGTATAATAGAAATGAAAATTGATTCTTTTTTTTACCAATGGGTAGTTGGTTGAGCTGGTAAGTGGGCTACAACCCCCGTAAGGATGAGAACGCGTGTTCGAATCCCGGGAAGCGCTCTCATTGGGAGAGGGGACAACCTTGTCTATGTGGGCAACACTCCTACCCCTCGAGTCCGGATTAAACCGGGCGGTGATTAACCCAAAAAAAATTGAATTTTTTTTAAGTGTAAGGGGTAAAGATTGAAAGTAGAGGTAAATTAGGTAATGATGAGTTGTAAAAGTTTGTGGGCCCAGAAAAAATGTGAGATAAAAGAGAAAACTTGTGGCCCCAGGATATATGTAATTTACTATTTTCAATTCCCGCCTCCATTTCCATTTCTCAATCCATTCCTTCCAAACGCACATTAATTGTTAATTAAGGTGTGATTTCCATTTCTCAATTCATTCCTTCCAAATCCACATTGATTGTTAATTAACGCGTGTGTGTGTTCTTGTGTTTGTGTATAAAATCAGCATCACTACATTTTGAATTGTGTTGTTGACTGTTATATTACAACTAACACAAAAAAGTCATCCATGCCATCTTTGTTAAATTAAAAAGTATAGTTAAAGGGTATAAAGAGTTTTTTTCTTATTGTAACATAATCACAGTAAAGTCCCTTGAAACTCTACTTTAGTTTGGTCAATTGGTGAGATCCTCTTGTAACAACAAGAACAAACAGAAAGCCCTAAAGGAAACAAGAACAAATTGAAAGTTCTAACGGATTCAGCTCATATAGAACCACACCTCTATTTATAGTGACATTCATGTCGCTATGAAAGGTAATATCACCGTCATAATTGCAATTATTATGACGTCAATTAACAATAATGACTAATTTGAAAATCAATCAAAATCAATCACATATTAACGTTGATCAGTATTGATCACATATTAATGTTGATTTATCAACTTTCTGCTTTTATATAGGCTGTTAGATTTAGCAATGAAACGATCCAGTGACATATCCGATTAAATATTTAATACATTCTTACATATCACCTAATCAAATTTTTGATCGAGTGTTGGTATTATATTATGAAAAGATAATGAAAAAATGATTATGAGAAAATCTCAATCCAACCGGCTTTATATTTAAAATAAGACTAAAGTATACTTTTAGTCCTTTATGTTTGCATCAAGTTTCAATTTAGTCCTTTATGTTTTGAAAGTACACTTTTAGTCCTTTTTTGTTAACACCGTTAGTTTAACTTAACAGAAAATGCTGACTTAAAAATTTTAAATGGTTATTAAATACTAAAAAAATGTTTAGACTAAAATATTTGAGTGTAATTATTATTATATATTCAAAATTTATCATTTTTGGTCCCAATTTAATTATAAAATAATCATTTAAAATTGTTAAGTTGACATTTTCTGTTAAGTTAAACTAACGGTGTTAACTGAGAAGGACTACAAGTGTACTTTCCAAATATAAAAGATTAAATTGAAACTTGATGTAAACATAAGATCAAAAATATACTTTAACCTTAAAATAACAACAAAGGGTTAAGTAGCAATTTACCCCTGAAAGTTTTACCATAGGAGCAACCCACCCCTGGAAGTTTTTCAAGGTGCAATTAAGCCCCTGAACTTTTTTTTGGGAGCAAATCAGCCCCTATCTAACGGTCAACGGGCGTTGACTGTTAGTAGTGAACATCTGGAAAATTTTTTTTGCTTACATGGACTTTTATGAGCTGACCTGGCATACTTTTTTATAAAAAAAATTCATTTTTGAAATCAAGTTGCAGTGTTGATAGATAGTCTTCGATTATGAGGAAAAGGATTGAGAAAAACCAACTTGCAGGGGCGAGAAATCTGATTCTTGCAGGGCCGAGAAATCCGATTCACTCGTTTATCCATAAGGCTGAGAGCAAAGACTACATCTGAGAACGATTCCAAAGAAGACCGACCGTATTTGAGGTTAGGGTTTGTTGAAATTGTTTGTGTTCAAGTGGGTTGAAATTTTGTGGGTATGTATAGAAATTGACCATCTTTTGTTTTGTAATAGAATCATTTGTTCTTTTCTGCTTCATGACCTTCGCCTTTGTTGTGGGTATGGGTGTGTATGCCTTGACATTAATATGCTTTGCAGACGGGTGTGTATGCCTTGACATGAATATGCCTTGACTGAATCATTAGGAATTAACAAATGTTTTGTACCTTGAATAGTGCTATAACTACAGAGAAAAAGCTCATGATAGGAGTTGAAAAAATCAGCGGTCTTGAAACTGTCAATGCAAAAAATAACAGCTGGCCTCTTGAATCAGTCTTATCAACATATGCTGTCCTATTATTATGAACATATGGTCTAGCCTAAATCAGTCTGCTCTTCTGTTATTAAAGAAACAATTATTTAATGTTTGTTTGTATCAAACATTAAATAATTGTTTCTTTCTTCATGTATGACAGGGAGGATGTGGATTTTTCTTTTGGGAGGACCAAGTGGATGGGAGGATAAGAGAAGTGATCAATGACAATGAGACTGGCGTTGTGAAGAACAATGGAGATGTCTTGCAAGGAAGGAAAGGAGATATTGATGATGTTATTGCAGAGATTTGAAAGGAGATCAATAAGACACAAAATAGTCAAAGGATCATGTGGTGGGCACTTTCCCTGATGTTGTTTGCTTTCATTTTGATGTATTTATCATTAATGTGGAGGTAGTGAACAAGCAAGTATTTGTTGGCAGTGGTGGGTGTAATTGATGGATATATGTATGTATGAAGTGGATGGTTGGTGTATGATGAAAATGATAGCAATCAATGTATTACTCAAGCTTCCTCTAATCAGATTATTCAGATTATAGTACAGTGGTACAAATGTTGCTATTAAAACTGGATGTTGGCATTTGTGTAATTAGATTTGTGCAGCCATGATTTTTACTGTTAATAGTATCTGATTTGTCTAATCAGATCTGTGCAACCATGATCTTTACTGTAAACACATGGAGCTGAATATATCACACAAACAAAATCACTTTTATGTAGTTAACACATATATACAGCTGATATATATATCACACATGCATTACACACCACTTTTATCTTCTCTGTACACACATGAAGCTGATATATATATCAGCTTAACACATATATGCGGCTGATATATATATCACACATGCATTACACACCACTTTTATCTTCTCTGTACACACATGAAGATGATATATATACCACACAAACAAAATCAAACATTATATTCCATATTTATAGTGATCATCTATTGTTGCATGTTTACTTAATATATTAAAGCACCATATAAAAATAAAGTACAGGGAATTGTAAAGAAAATTACAAAAAGCACTTGGCTAGTTTTGTAATTAATTTTTTGACATTAATTTGAAATACAAAGCAAGGTTTAGCAAATTATGCTGTCAGCCATGCCTTTAAATTACATGTATCAATTTCAAGTACATATATCCTTTACATCAACAATTTCAAGTGCTACAGTGATCCTTAGACAACTACTTTGTGTCGTCTTCATCTCCTTCCAAATGTCACCCTTGTCATCATCGTCTATGTTCTCCCCACAACAAGTCTCATTGATCACTTCTCTGGTCTTCCCAATCACTTCATCCTCCCACAAGAAAAACCCACATCCTCCCTGTCAAAAATGCCAAAGAGAAAATTCATCAATGAAGTATATCAAAGAGAATAAGTAAATTCCAGCCATTGTAACTTCTAAGTCTGCTTGCTAAATTGACATCAACAAATGAGGAAATAACAGCAGGCATCTTGTAAACCAGAAAAGAAGCTTTTAAAACCCCATTTCTTTGAGCAAAACACTTGCAGAAAGAAGCTTTTCCAAGCTTCTACCACTAAAATACAATACTTCAAGCAAATTAACATGAGAAAGAAAGCGCACTATTATTGCTCCAGCCAACAAAATCACATAAAAATCACTATTATTGTACCCATTTATCACTTATTTTAACATAAAAATATCAGCTTACCAAAATCACAACAAAGTAAAGCAAACTTACAAAACTTTATTCCTTACAATTAACAAGGAATAAGAGATCAGAACACATACGCCTTGGCAATTGATCAATATTAATCCTCATTTAAGACCATATCTTCAGAAATACACATATAATCAATCCAAAAATGAAGATTCACATCAAATAGAATTTCCTTTATCGTAAATCCCTCTTCCTCCGAATACACACACACATAAAAGAAGGAACAAAGATTTCCCATCATCATCATCATCATCATCATCAGAGAACGTCCATTACACATGATATAACTCCAAACTAAGCACAATTTCAATAAATCCTCCCTTAACACTACCTGGGCAAACAGAACAGTGAAGCAAGAATGGAAGAGGAACAGCAAAATTTCAACTACCTGTCTATAACTCTTGCATCCAACACTAGAAGCTGATGAATCCGCCTTGCATTACCCACGTGATGAAGTGAAACCCTAGTTTCCCCTTCTTCGACCTTTTTCCCCATCTTCGAGCTTTTCTTTCTTTTTTAGATCTTAATTTCGTTTAGAGGCTTCCAATTCTATGTGAGCTGGCGAAAACAAATCCAAGGTGGCAAATATTATACATGTGGCAGACACCATTTGATCTAGACGTTAGATAGGGGCTGATTTGCTCCAAAAAAAAGTTTAGGGGCTTAATTGCACCTTGAAAAACTTTCAGGGGTGGGTTGCTCCTACGGTAAAACTTCAAGGGGTAAATTGCTACTTAACCCTAACAACAAACCTTATTAGTTATTACCTTATATAGTCAGTTAAAACAAAAAGAAGGCAAGCTTTTTTGTTTGCCATAAAAGAAGGCAAGCTAAGGGAGTATAATAATTAATAAGTTTTCTTCACCTAGTTTTCCTAAGTCCTACCGGACTGTGTAATAAATCCTGACCAATCAAAAAAATTTTTTACTGACAGTCTATATTCAAAGTTTGACTACTGACGAGAATTAAGCAATTAACATTCATTTTTAGAAAGTTGTCATCGATTTCTTATAAAAGCGATTGTCTTCTTTAAAACAAGAAACAACATTTTTTAGGTTATACACGAAATAACAGAAAATTTATGTGAAAAGCAATTATATTCAAAGGTAAACGACTTTAGATAAATATTCTGAAAAAATCTTGCCAAAAAATTTTACATTTTTCATTATTAAGTCCATATTTCTATATTTTATAGATATGAAATTAGAAAGTTACCATAAATTTCATATCATGAATCAACCACTCTAATCAAAGTCTATAAAAAATTGAATAATTATAGGAAAGTTTTTGCACCTCCCGTATCTTACCTAATCATTATTAAGCATGTCAAAATCAAATCAAGTCATTATGACTATTTGAATTATACTTATTTCCATATATAAAAGACATAATTAACAGCATGAGCTAATATAAATTAAGGCGTAGCATCAAAAGGCATTGTTGTCAAACTCGCGAGTCCAATTTTACCGCATTGACGTCATTACCTAAAAGAAATACATTTCTTTTATATTCGAGTTTACCTAGTTTATTTAAACTCATGAGTTTGATAACATTGCCTACAAGTGTACAACCTGCCTTGCTAAGAAGTTTTGGATTTTGGATTTGTTGGTAAACAACTAAACATGACAAAGCTCTCCTTTGCATCCTATATTCTCTTTCTCTTTTTTATTGCATTCTCAGGTAACTAACTACTCCATTCTATTTCACTTTTCCTTTGCACATTATTTTTACACACTTTTCCATTCTATTTCTCTTAGAATCTAATATAAATTAAATTATTTGAAACAAATTTTATCTGTTTAGAGGTTAGGATGACCTTAAAAAAAAGAAGCAAATAGGATCAAAGAAGACTATTTGTTCAACTGGGAAATTAAAGAGAAAAGAGAATAGAGCTATGCTGGAAAAAATTGTAGGAGGGAGAAAGAATTAGTTTGAATATGGGTGAATTAGGACAATTTCATCAGTTGAAGTCTTATAATGACTTGTGTGTAATTCTTTTGGTATATAAGAATCAACTAAAATAGACTTATAACAAAGATTATAATAATGGTACATAACCGGAAGATGAAGTTCATTATACTCTCACCATTGGCAATATAATGTTGAAGTTTTGGAGTGATGATATATATTTTTTAAAAAAAAACTGATGAGTGATATTATTTCGATGCATCATAATTCATACAACATTTTTTATCTGTATTGTTTAAAAGTTATTTTATTTTTCTCAAAATATAATTACTAAAATACATACAATCACTTTTCTTCATGCTACACTTTTGAAAAATACTTTTATTGAAACATATCAATAACAAACGTGAAACCTATATCATTGAAATTATTGTATTTGAATTGAATGCAAATGATCTTGTAATGAACCATCAAATATAGTTTTATTTTATGTCGGATTTCATCGGTTCAACTCTAACATCAACTATAAGTACACGCATCTCTAATTCCAAAAGAAAAATATTTGAAAGGTATAAATCCTGTTATTAAACTATATATTTCCCTTCCATTAATTAATTTTTTTACATGTGCATACACAGGACATAATGTAATGGTGAAGATGGCGATGGGTGGGGGCTTATGTTTTGAAGATATTGGAGTGTGTGATGCAAACTGTATTGAAAGGTGCATGCAAGCTCATCCAAATGGACAAGTAGGAGCTTCTTGTCCTACTCCTGAGATTTGCAGGTGCTTGTTTGATACATGCGAGACTTGCAATGAGAGATTATTGCCAACTACCTTGTGTGCCGCTAATCAGTGTGATTCTGCTTGTACCACCAAGTACCCTACTCGCAGGGCGAGAGGATATTGCCTGCCCGCACTTTTTGTTCCTGGTGATTACTGTATGTGTGACTATGATTGCTGGTGAATTATCAATTGTTCACTAATCAAAAGATTTTATTTATCGGACAATTGTAATTTAGTTATTTAGCACTATATTCATGCAAAGATTATTGGCTTGTGTGGAATTTCAGTCACATTTTATATTTCATGTAATGTGTGTCTCTTATATTATTTGGATTATTTTTTGTTCCCGGACGATGTGGTTGATGATCGGACGATGTACTCAAAATCATTTACTTTATGAAAATTAGTTGTTTTTCGTTTCAAGTCTCGTTTTTATGTAACTATATTTGTGATTTCTGCTGCCTAAAATAGGTACATCTACATTACTTGTATCAAAGGAAAGGTAGTTTTGAAAATATACATTGATTATCTCGACCAAAATAAATATACATTGATTATACTTAAAAGTCTGCAGAAGGTTATTTTTTCCTACGGAATGCCGGACGGTTTTTTTAGAAATAATTTGGCTCGCAACTCGCAATTTGTTAGTTGACATCTAGCACTACACATGGTATTCAATATACCAAATTATCACAATATGTAGCTTTTACTTTCCTCGTTGATTGAAGCCACTTCCCCTTATTTAAGGTAAAAGATCTTACCATACCATGGTTACGCATATATTGGACATTCTGATAACCTGGAAATAGCTACACAGCAAAACAGAACACTGGTCTGAACATTAATAACCTCAACAATGAGTGAAAATAGAACAAATAACCACATGATTCAACTCTAGTATACTCTATATTCATTTGAACTTTAGCTAGTTGGAAAATCGAAGAGTTCTACGATGAACAGTAATTTTCAAAGCCTGAACAATGACATCATGCATGATCAAATTTTTTTATGAGAAATCAAACCCTATTTTACTTTGAACAAAAAAAAACCATGCTGCTTCCAATCTGCAATGAAGAAAATAAAAACAATGAATTAATTACAAGATGTGTGCACCCATAATGTGAATTGACCAACATGATCAGAGCATAATCAGAAACGGAATCAGAAACGTACCATAATCAGAGCATATTATTCAGTTATTTGGCAAATTATTGGTGATCATAATCAAAGGAATCTAAGAGAAAAAAACACAAATACTCGCGTTAGGTGAAACTAAAAAAACACAGATGGAATGTTAATTACTTAATCGAAATACTTCCTTCGATCCAAACTATATGACCTGTTGACTTTTTTTGTGAAAATTAAGTAGCAAATTAAATCACCACATTATATTTGTCACATGTAATTGAAATATATGGCCTATTATGTTTATAAGTAGAGTAAATTAATTTTGAGCGAAAAATATAATTATAGACAATATGAAATGATACATCTTTAATTTTTTCTAAAAAACTAAAACTAAAGGAGTCATCATAATAAGGAGAGAAGGGAGTATAATCTAGAAAAGATTTAATAGAGAGAATGGAGCTTTTTTATTTTCATCCATGGAAGAACAGAAATTGAGATGGCTCCAAGTTTTTATTTCAAGAGAAGTTCTAGGGGATAAGGTGTTGAAGGAAACAATTACATTACATTTCTTTACCTGATTATGAAATGTCTTTACTATGCGCTATAACATACATATCATAACCTAACTTGGCATTACACTACGCTTCTTTACCTGAAACATGATTCCAAGAAAAGCCCAAAACCTAAATACGCGGCATGGAATGACAATGTATAGCTGCACCCAGATATCACAGAAATCGTAAGCAAAATCAATAGGGCGTCTTCAAAACTAAACTAGTTAATAAAAATGCTTGCATAAATGTTTCATGTAATATATAGAAATGGAAAATAAATTTCATAATAGAATCAATACATGAATAGGAAAATTACTCAAGCATGCCTCAATAAGTGATAGAGTACGATTAAAACCTTTAGAAAAGTCTTGTAGAAGGAGATGCTGCTTTAGCAGAACTATGGGCAATTCTCATGGGACTAAAGATGAAATGGACTATCGGTTGTAGAAAAGTCATTTTGGAATCTGATTCTAAAGAAGCAATTGATCATCTATTGAAGGATTCAGATGAAGCTCACAGAGATTTTGAAGTGATTAAGCAGGCTCAACTTTTATATAATAATAGCGAATGGGAGATTTGCATACGTCACATTAGCAGGAATGTTAATATGGCTGCAGACTTCTTAGCTAAACGTGGACTTAGTGAAAGACAAGGACTTCATATGGTTCATCATGTTTCGCGAGAGCTAGAAGATTTGATCAAACATGGATTGTAATGGGATAACTCCCATAGGAATTTAGTGAGGCATCTCTTTTGTATATAAAAAAGAATCAATCCATGAATAGAAAAATTACTCAAGCATACCTTAATAAGTGATAGAGTACGATAAAAATCTGTACGGAAATAAAGGTGTAACACCCCAATTTTTAAACTAGAGATAATAAAGAAGTAATTAAGGTATTAGGAAATTAGAAATCATTATAACTAAATAGATGAGGGTATTTATATTTTTAGAAAGTAATATGCCTATTTCTTTAGAAATTTTATAAGGAAGAAGAGATTTAATTTAAAATGATAAAAATATTCATGAAAAGGGATTTAAGTGAAGAACAAAAGATTTTGAGGGGCAAAAGCTGTCATTTTCTTCAAGCTCTTTTTAAAATCAATTTCTCTGCTTCTTCCATTGATATCATCGACATTTTTTCACTGCACACTCCCTCTCCTCATGTGTTCCAGAATCTTCCACCTCCTTTCAAAATTTCTCCTCCTCTTTCGGCTCTGCCCCACGCCGCCACGGAGCAGCCACCGACGGTGGTGAGTGAAGCCATCGTGGCTCCTTCCATCTCCTTCTTTGTGCCTTTCTTTCTTCCTCCCCTTGTGCGTATGCTGTGAAAGAAAAGAGAGCACGAGTTTTCCGGCGATTTGGGGGTTCTCCGACGAGTCTCCGGCACCATATAGAGTGTGTATGCTCCTCTAAATCATTCCTTTACCTTATACTCCCTCCATTCCTAAATATAAGATCACTTTGGTTAATTTGGGGAGATTAAGGAAGACAATAAAATTACATGATCTTCCAAAATCCCCTCAATTAATTAACTTTAAAAGGAGGAGGGGTTTGCAATGAAAAGAGGGAGTATAAGGGTAGTTTGGGCAAAACTTGAGATAAAATAGGAAGTGGTCTTATATTTAGAAACTTATCCACTTCCCCAAAGTGATCTTATATTTAGGAACGGAGGGAGTAGTTGATTCCTAGGGTTTTCATTGTGAAATTTGGGGGCTTTTAGTGTAAATCGAATCCTATGCCTTTTGAGTTTGATTTTGCTGTTTTAAGACCAAATTGGGTTGGTTTCTAACTAGTCTATGGAATAGGATTACTTGAATTGGGGATAAAATGAAGTTTGGTCTAATTGAAGTGTTAAAAAGTTATGGTTTAGTGGGATTTTTCGAAATTCCAGCAAGCTTTCTAGGAATTGATGGTCCTAATTTGTTGAATTAAGTTTTATGATGATGATTATTGGTTTAAGTTAGTTATTGACACTCCTACATGAGATTTCACTTACTTAAGGTTGATTTACATTCAAGAGCTATAACTAAATCCTTTAAATACGATCTTTTAATCATGATTTATGGTTGTTATAGGGTAGGAAAAGTTCAAATATAATGTTTTAGGTTGTAATGGATTAGATTTCAGTTTTTGGTTAATTTGTATTGATTTGTTGCATGGTTTTGGGCGTGAATCAACACCATTTAATGCGATTCAGGATATTAAAGGTTATGGGAAAAATTTTATATTAAGTAAAATATAGGTTTTTGAGTTAAGTTTGTGGTTTAACTTAACCCCAATAGGTTAATTATATATTCGGGAATCTCTAGGTTTAAGGTGCAAAAGGATGAATAAATGATGCTTAATTGTTTAATAGGCTGGTTGATGTTTACTAATGCCTAATGGCACTAAATGGTGCAATTGGATGAGGTAATTGTGGGATTGCTTTTGAATGGTTTGAGCTAGGAAATCAAAGTGGATTTTGGTTTTGGGATATGATATGAAGGCATTTAGTTATACTTGAATGTTATTGAATGAGAGTTTTGACTCATGAGGATTATGGAAGGATTTAATTAGATATTAGAAGTTGTAAGTTAAAAAGAAATGAAATTTATGTTTCGTGGGGTAACATTGACTATAAATCAATTGGTTGCGTGCATGTCAAAGCTCTAGATGGTTAGAAATTGTTATGAAATTCTTTTTTCTTTCCATATGTTAATGGATTCATTTTGTGTTTTGATGTTGGCATTGAAGGGGATATAAAAATGGTGTAATTCAGATTTGAGAAGGATAAGCAATGAGAAATTGTTATGTTAATCTTATGTTATATTTTGGAATGAACTCATGGGTGTGAAAGGAAAGGAAGGTAAATAATTTGTTTATTTTGATTTGTGAATGAATGAAAGTGGTTGCTGCAAAAGTGGCATTTCTCTTGCTGATTTTGATAATTTTAAGAATTGGTTAATTGGAGTCAAGCTTTATTGATTTTTCATGGCAAGTGTGAACATTAGGTTTTGGTTTCAAATCCAATTTTTGTCGAAGACTTATCTTGGCAGTGCATATGTGCATTTATAAATTTTTCTGCAGTTTTATTGTTTCAGCTGGATATAATTTTTAAAAAAAAAATTAAGGAAGGTAATTTATGAAGTGAGATTAGGTGTTTTGAAGCTTGTATGTTGAGTTTGGAATATAGGAAATGAATTATCTTTCCTTCTTCTTAGTATGGCCGAATGTAGAATGAGATGTGAGTGCAATGTTTATGACCTTAAGCTAAATAGGACTTGCTTACTTGGGATTTGGAATTTATAAAGTATACCAGGTGTTACATGAAGAGAATTGATGGATATATTTCCCATACTTGACACGTTTCAATGAGTGAATTGATTAATGATACTGATGCTCAAGAATATGTGGAAATGATATTTTGTATTTATGAACTGGTCGCAAGTTGGGTATTCAATTGCTTATCTTGATTTTCTTCTGAGGGAATTGGCGAAGTTGTGATGTGATTACTAAGTTAGAAATTGCTAAGTTTTTAAGTTTACTAGAAAGTAGTGGTTTTGACTTTAGTTTTAGTTTGGATTCATCCTTGTGATCGATAGAGTGTGTTAATTTTTAACTTTAGATAATGCTGATGTTAAAATTGAACTTGAAGGAAAGGCATGAATTATTGTTTGTGGATTTGAAGATGTGAATTACTTGTTTGTTAATGCTTAAGTAGTAAATTTGGAAATGGGTGGTGGGATAAGGGTTGTTAACCAATTTATATTTTCTTTGTTGTACGATTAAAAAATTTATTTTGTTCTTTTATTCTCAACTATATTTGTTCAAAGTATATTTTATACTTGTGGATAAAACTGATTTGAAAGTTTTAAAGATACTGATGTGGAATTTCATACTGAGATATTTTATTATAAACTATTTGATAAAGAGTTATCGTTTTCCCAGAATATTTGTTATTGTTATTGGTATATTGACATCAAGTATGCTTCAAAACATTTTGAAGTCTTATGGATGATGAGATTCGATATCTGATTTCAAATTGATTTATTTAATACTATATGAATGTATATTTTTGAGGAACTAGACACAAAGCGCTTGTTTCGTGACTCCGTGTCACGCTTGTTTCGTGGTTCTGCCATGCTTGTTTCATGACTTCGTGTCACGTTTGTTTCGTGGTTCTACCACGCTTGAAATGTTTTCGTAGACTCAAGTTACGCTTGATCTGTTTTCGTAGTCTCAAGCTACGCTTGAACTGCTTTCGTAGTCTTGAGCTACGATTGACCTGTTTTCGTACACTCGAGCTATGCTTGAACTGTTTTCGTAGACTCGAGTTACGCTTGATCTGTTTTCGTAGTCTCAAGTCACGCTTGAACTGTTTCCGTGGTCTTGAGCTACGCTTGACTTGTTTTCGTAATCTCGAGCTATGCTTGTTTCGTGACTTTGTGTCACGCTTGTTTCGTGGTTTTGCCACGCTTGGTTATTTATCCTCGTGGACTGTGTGTCCACGCTTGTTTTCGTAGTTTCGAGCTACGCTAGTTTTTCGTGGCCCTCGGGCTACGCTTGACTTGTAGATTTTGAGCTGCGCTTGTTATTCGCTTGTGTCAGTTCCTCTATAAAAAACAAGTTTTTCATAATGAGTTTTCATATGGAGTTTGTAATACTTGAAAGGGATTATATTTTTTTATTTGATACTTGAAAGGGATTATATCATTTTCACCTTTTGGGTTTCTATACCTCTCAACTACAAGTATGATGATAATAAACTGAAATTTCTATATTTTAATCTTTGTTTATTGTATTTTTGGCCAAATTTATATTATCTATTTATTTTCCTATCTTCGGTGGATTTAAATAAAAAGGCATGTAATGAGATTGTACATATTTATATAGTACTTTGTATTTCAGATTGAAGAATGTGGAACTACACTTCGTACTTTATGACAATGGAAGTTAAATGTGACTAGGTATTGTAGATAGTAGTTACTTAGGTTGTCATTTATCTGATGTAATTACCTTTATATGCATTGAGGTGAAAATGATATAGCCAGATGCTTGAAATGTTAAATGTTTGGTAATACTTTGTATAAAGAAATTTATGTTTAATATGTTCATAATAAACTTTAAAGGGCTTACGAAATTTAGATGTCTTAAACTTCGTGCCGGTCACGCTATAGAATTTTAGGGTGTGACAAAAGGTTCACCCATAGTGGGTTAGGATCAAACCTGATTGGATTTGGGGTCATTATGTAAATATAAAAAATAATGGGTTGAAGAGTTATTTTCCCACGAATTTAATATTCAAAATAATATGTCTTTTCACAAAGGGTTACAACTCTTCTATACATTGCCTATAAATAGAAGATAAGTGATGGAAAATATAAATGAGTAGTTTCATTCACATTTATAGAGAAAACCCCTATCACTTTTCTCATCTTCCCTTCTCATGGTTAAAAGTTAGAAACAATGACCAAAATTTTCTAATTTTGGTCACTAAAACTTGTAACGGTCAAAATTATGTAAATTTTGATCGTTAAAATCTCACTTCACTTCAACGTTCGTCAAAAAAAAAAAATCTCACTTCAACGAACAAAGTTTCAGAAAATTAGGTCGTTTAAAGTCTCTCACTTTCAATGACCAAAGTTAAGTGAAATTTTGGTTATTAAAGTGACATTTTAATGACTAAAAAATTTTCTTCGAAAAATATTACTTTTAAAGACACCAGTATTAAGGGTTAAATATCATTTTGGCATACAAACTATTTATAATGGGTCAATTTGGCATACAAACAATAAAATGGGTCAATTTAGCATACAAACAATATAAAAGGGTCATTTTAGCCTATGAGCTCATGTAAAATACTAAAATACCTTTTGATATCTAATTAATAAAAATTCTGAAAATGTGGGTCCCACATTTAAAAATAAAAAAACACTCTCATGGACCCACCCACCCCTCCTTCTCTCCTCCTTTCTTCCCACCCCACCGGCAACCATATTCATAACAGATTATGATGATGATCAGTAGTGGAGTGTTTGAGACGGTGTCTGTGTAAGAAGAAGCATAAGGCGGAGACCATGCCGAGTGTGACAATTTCAACAGAGATGGTGACGGCGACCTTTTCTGTTGGTGGGGCCTTGGTGGCCGGAGTTATGGCGTGGACGGTTGAGTTTGATCTGGGGTTGGGGGTGATGGTGTGTTGGGGCCCATGGGGTTTTGGTGGAAGAAGGGGATGTCGAGGGGAGGAGGGGAATCTGGTGGCGGTACGGTGGCGGAGGAAGGTCGGGCGACGGAGTGGAGGCGTTGGGGTATAGGGGTTGGTGGAGGATTCTGCGTGGTTGGTTAGTGATGATTGGTTTGGTGTTAGTGGTATTGTTAATGGGGAAGAGGAATAGGGAAATGAGGATGAGGGAGATGGAGATGTGGAGAGGTTTTATGGTGAGTTTTTTCATCTGTGTAAGAATGTGGTGGCTGGGGGAGGGAAGGAGGGAGGAGAGAAGGAAGGGTGGGTGGGTCCATGGGAGTGTTTTTTATTTTTAAATGTGGGACTCACATATTCAGAATTTTTATTAATTAGATATCAAAAAGTATTTTAGTATTTTCATGAGCTAATATGCCAAATTGACCCATTTTATTGTTTGTATGCCAAAATGACCCATTGGAAATAGTTTATATGCCAAAATGATATTTAACCCTAGTATTAATGAAGAAAGTGTTTTGGTCATTAAATGCCCAGTTTTTTATTGTTAATGAACTTCTTTTCAGCAGTGCCTATATCATTGCCTATATCATTGTGAATCTGCCTCATAAGCAAACATTTCCTTTCCCAAATATGTTCTTCAATTAAAAAAAGTGACGTTCCTTTGGTTGAAAGGTTCAAATCATTGCATGTATGGGCAACCCATCCTAAGTGGACAATCCTACCAATCGAATCTCAATGGGTTAAAGGTCATTCTGTCACCAAACTATTTTCAAAGTATTAATTTGACATACGAACAATAAATGACCTCATTCTGGCCACTAAACAAAAAAATGGTCCATTTTGGCCACTGAACCATTGAAAAATACTAAAATGCCCTTTCTAATATAAAAAAAAAATCATTTCTCCTTTAGAAAATCCCAAATAAATACAAAAAATTACTAAGAATTTAATTGGGATTGTTAAATGTAACCCATAATGCACTCAACCACGCTTGAAAAAATCATCATACAAACAGATCAATAGATTAGCATTGATTAAGCCATTAAAGCTACAGTACCAGAAATCATATTAGCCAGAAATTCTAAACTCTCAACACAAGAAATTCTTCAAACACTCCATCCCTCCTTCTTCAGTTGTTATTACTTTCAAGCTTTCATCGTCAAAAATCAATTAGCCAAACATCCAGTTCCATTTCTTTTTTTAGGTGAGATGAAAATGACGTTGGTAGGAGGAAATGAGTTCAGAAAAGCAACTTCGTCACCACCGGCGGTTGTGCGAGCGACGTCAAGAATGGAGGCTCCGGAGGTGGCGGCTTGGATTTGGGGAAGAGCATTGCCGAGGGAGAAGACGGTGATCAATGGATTTCGTTTAGGATTTCAGTTGGGTTGAGAAGGGTGGGAGGAGTTTTGGTGGTGGCGGCGGCGGCTGAAAACGGTGGTGATGGTGGGTCGGAGGTGGGAAGCTGCAGATTAAGAATGAAGATGAGAGGTGGTGGTGACTTGGATCTGGTAGTTAGGTGTTTGATTTGAAGATGGGGCATTTAAGTCCTTTTCAACATTTAACAATCCTAATTAAATTCTTAATACCTTATTTGTTTTTATACAAATTGAAGTACCTTTATTGTTCTTTTGTATATTCAGAGTTCTTTATTTGAGATTTTCTGAAGGGAAAATGAATATTTTTTATATTAGAAAGGGTATTTTAGTATTTTCAAATGGTCCAGTGGCCAAAATAGACCATATTTTTGTTCAGTGGCCAGAATGAGACCATTTATTGTTCGTAGGCTAAATTGATACTTTGAAAATAGTTTGGTGGTTAAAATGACCTTTAACCCAATCTCGATTAGTCAATTAGTACTATGACCGGGTGATGTTTATGAATGACATTGAAATTTAGGAGTTTTAAACTCAATTTATCAATATAATGCATTGGCCCACTCCTTCAAGATATATACTTAATGAATTAATGATAATTCTGGGCCCCAACACCGGAAAAGCGACCTACATTGACGTCTGAGATCAATGCCATTGCCATGAGAAATCAGAGAACAAGAGGGTAGTGGGAAAGAGATTAAATTACCATTTTACCCATCTTATTACACCCCCAAAGAAAATTTCACATCTAGGGAAGTTCTGTCATTTAATTTTTCTCATTTAAGTTGCCTCACTTTTTCCTTCTTCCCCTTATGCTTCCAATTGAATCTTGTTTTACTTTTTAATGTCAAAGTAATATCCCAAGATTCAAAGTATTTTCTTAATAATTCTATTTAAAATTTTAGGATGTTTCAATGGGTTAGATTGGAATGAAAGGACAAATATAGTATTGTGTGTATTTTCAGTCAACACTTTTTGAGGCTTGAAGCCCTGGCCTACAAGGAAGAGAATAAAAAGCATATTCATGATTATCTCGTGATGAAATTATGAGAAGATTATTGTTGGCCAAAGGCTTAACACACGTACCGTGTCCGTAAGGTAACAAAGAGAGTAATTTTTTTTCAGAAATTTATCCGTTTAACAGGAAAAATATCATCTAGGCTTAAAAATTTTCATCCATATGATTACTAATTATATTGTGTCTTTTCAATCAATGCCTAATTTATTTGAATTTTTCACATATTATTATGTTCGTCATCACCTGACATTGTGACTTAATTCTGATCTAATCCTAATCAGGTTCAAGGATAAGTTGTAGTATCAGCATCTCAGTTTTTTTTAATGTAGAGAGTTCATGGTAAGATAATATGATGATCGTTGTTGTTCTAGTATCATTTTAATAAGATAATGGTCGTTGTTTTAAAAATGTAATTCTTTAAACTTTTTTAAGAAAAAAATAGATATAAGTACACATGTATCAAACTAAAAACAAAAATGAACATGTTTTCATATCCCACCGATCGATATGAGGACCTCCCCATGATCTAACTCACCAAATTTTTGTTATAAAAAATAAAATTGACGGTGCCAAAGATTAGGATGACTTTTCATTCTAAAATATAAAAACAAAACTATAGAGAATAAAAATTTAAACATGGTTTTTCACCATTTAGTTATGCAGTCAACATTTTTGGGCATCAAAACTCATAAGATTGAAAATAAACTTTTAACTTGAAAGGATTAAATTGAAATTGTAGGTAAATTTAAAAGAGTTAAAATATTTTTTAACCTATTTACGAAAGTTAATTGTATTATTGTTTGGCCGAGAAAAGTTGTTGGAGTTTAATTAAAGGATTAAAATATTTAAAGAATAGAGAAAAACACACCTATATCAAATTAAAAATTGAAAAAAAAAACATGAATATCTCAAGAACAACAGTGTTTCTTTATATAATTATTACAAATGCTGCGTTATAAAATTTCCATATGCTGCGTTATAAAATTTTTGATGGATCAGAAAATCTCATTCGTTTAAGTATATTTAAATCAAATAAATAATGTCATTAAATGAGAATTTCCATAAAAATAAAAATAATTTATATCTGCACAGCTGCACTGTATAAATTAAGGCGAGGCTTAGCTTCGTTCATTTCATAACTCACCTTGCTACCAAGAAAAGCATCATCTTGTCTGTGTAAACATGGCCAAGATCTCCTTCGTATCACTATCATGCATAATTCTCGTTCTCTTGTTTATTGCGTGTACAGGTACTGGTAAATATTAACTTGAGCTTGTTTTTACATCCTATCCCTTTCAATTCACAAATTATTATTGTTCTTTCCTTTGTATTCTGTCATTCATTATTCTCATAACTATTATACTTATCATTTTTCAACAAAACCGGTATATATAAATCTAACTATTACATGTATCATATTTTATAATTGAACCATGATATTTTTGCCTTAATCTTTTTTCTTAAAAACTATGTTTTATGTTAAGAACTAAAGAAAATTCAAAGCTAATGATTAGACACATTTTAAATATTATTTCAACTATCAATTATTAATATAAGAAAAAGAACCATGATATTTCTCAAAGTATTTAATTATTCTCTCGTATTAATTAGTTAAAACTGTAGTAATGATTTATTGAAATGTATGAAACAGGAAATAATATATTGGTGAAGGTGAATGGAGAAGATTGGAATAAGGATTTGGGAGAGTGTGATGGAGATTGTTTTGCAAGATGCAAAACGGCACATCCAAATGGAATGGGCAAATGTGTTAGGGATAATAATAAGATTTGCAGGTGCTTGTTGGATGAAATCATGTATACTTGCTCTGAGAGATTGGGGAAACCTACTAATAACTGCGACTCGAATAAGTGTAAATCTGATTGTGCTTCTAGACACCCTGATGTTACAAACAGTGGTTATTGCTATAAACTCCCGTATCCTCTTGGTTATATCTGTGTGTGTGACTACGAATGCGAGTGATTGTCATAATTGGCTTGTAGGGACTAGGGAGTAATTGCAATAAAAATAAACCTAAATATCTTTGGCAAGCTCTCTTCTTTGTATCTTGTAGTATCTTTAATTTTTCTCTGTTTTATTGGGTTAATAAGTACTTGCTCATCATGCTCTTCTTCCATTTGTAAGCTCCTTGTTGCCTGTTATGCTGTAGTTTTAATTTTTACTCTCTGTACAGCCTAATGGATTTGGCCTATATTTAAAATCGTTTTTATATATACACTTCACACAATAACAACAACAAATTCTTATCCACTATGTGGGGTTGGTAACATAGATTGTATGGCGCAATTAATAATTATTACCCTTTAAATTTACAGAGTCAGAATTTGTTGTTAAATCAAACTAATGGTCAAAGCCAAAATAAAAGCAATATTTATTGCGTTCCTGGTACTTGAAAAACACTAACTTGTGCTGATTTTTGCATTATGTTTCTCTTCAAATCTTCTAGCTAAAGTTAATGATTTTAGGCAAATTTTAACTACTAAATATCACTATCACGTAAACAAATAAAATAAATGCAAGAAATCCAAACATTTTTACCAACACATAGTTGGAATAGCTGGTCAAGTCCTCAATTAAATCATTTGAGGTTTCAAGTTGGGGTCTAGAAAAGATTCTCTATTGTAAGGAAAGTCATGAACTGAAATTAGTGTAGTTGGTTGCTCCATTATGATTGAATCTAGAAAAGAGGTTGATTGCATCTTATTGACACACACGCATAAAGAAATCCAAACCCTTTTTTCCTCAAATGATGTTCATGTTACTGTTAGGCCGATGCATGTTCACCAGATACCGTCATTCCTTCTCCGGGGAAACATTTTGCTCCAAATTATTTATTCCCCACCCATGCTAATGTTTCAGATCATTTAAAGAGATCATTTTTTTTATCAAAATGTTTCAGATCATTTACCGATTATTATTTCTTCTTTTTTTTTTTAATCCAAACACTTTAAGATCGATCTATTGAAAAGAAAGTAACGAATTCAAGTGTGCAAAATCAGAGATTTGCGCCCGCGCGTGGACAAATATATCTCAGTTTTAATGAACAGTTCAGATTATAATCATATTTTGCTTTAATCATATTTCATTACATTAATTAGCATTTAATCACTAAGTTATCATTTTAAATATGCTGAATAATCATATTTCATTACATTAATTAGCATTGTTAATTAAGTTTATGGAACTAATTAAAAATAAATTTTCTAAACTTACAACACTAAAATTAAACAAAATTTGATGCTATGATAAAAAAGAAAACAGATATTTTTTCAAAAGAAAAGAACACACATGTATCAAATTAAAAATTGAAAAGTATGTCCACATCAAGAATAATAGTTTTTCCTTTTCTATTCTGTACAAGAAAATCTACATGGGATTGCTTTTAAACAAAATTACATGAGACTGAATTTTTAAAGAGCTTTTTTAACTAAAAAGAGATAAAATCATATGCACTCCCAAATACCAATAACAAAATCATTAAAAATATTGTAGAACCTCCTCTGTAAATGGAATCTAGCTAACTATTACAAATTTACAACAGGCATGCATATGTAATAAAATCCCATTCATCATGAAATTCATGTAAGGGATAATTGCATCTAACTCCCAAATAAGAGATTTTAATTTCAAAGAGATCCCAAACAGTGGTTACCACTTGTTAATGAAGGCTATTGCACTTGTTACTAGTTATTATTAACAATTCATTGGGACCATTGAATATGTCATAATTCAATGCTGCTTCAAATTTTATTTCGTTTAATGCCTAATTTATCTCTTCATAGCAAGCATAATTCAAATGCAATATTGTCACTTAAACATTGGATTCTACCTAAATTAAATCCCTTCATTTGTGCCTCGTATTTTATTTCATTTCGTCAAATTTAAATCCCTTTATTTGTGTCAACTATCTTATTAAGTGAAAAAAGTCAAGTAAATATTATGATAACCAGTCATTAATGTTATGATTATAAAACATTTATTAAAAATTCAAAAAATAAACAAAATCATTATAATCTGCCATTAATGTTATATAGTTATAGAAAATAAATATGTGTAATTTTGAAAAAAGTTCAAAGTTTAAAATTGTATGATATTCATCTTATTATTTCAACGGTTTTGAATTTCTATAAACTAAACACAGACATATGTTTTGAAAAAAAAATGTATGTTCGTAATGTTGTTTCAAATGTATTATGTCTTGCAATTTTTTAGTTGTATGCAAATTCTCGATTATTTATACTATTTGACTTTGTTATTTTTTATAAGAATTTGACTTTGTTACTTTGTTATTAATTAACATACTATTTGACTTTTTTATAGATAAAAAATCTCGTCACATGTTTACAAATTAGTAACTCTAATAATAAATTCAAAACATAAAAAATCATCCAAATTTGCAAATTTTAATTCACAACCACGAAATGACCTATACCACAGTGAGGTTCTTAAAAATTAATTTAAAATTAAATTTTCTAGTAAATTGCCTAAATTAAATATCCTTAAAAAGTTTTTTTAATTTGGGTGTTTCTTCTTTGTGAGGATAACTGAAAAATTGTTTCAATATTTTTTCTTTTACTATTGCCTCTAAGTTATTGCTGATGTGGTTACAAACTTTTTACCTTCATACTATTATGAATATTTAAACTTGTGGACAACATATTTGTAGAATACATGATCTGTGCATTGCATGGGTAATTATCTAGTTTCTACTATATATAAATCCAATACCGGTTGATAACTCCAAAAGAATATAAAATACTCCCTCAAGTCCTAAATATAGGACCTAGATGACTTTTTTGAAAAATCCTAAAAAAAGTATAAAATAAGTTAATTAGAAATTGATTTACCTAATTTTTCTCTTAGACTAGTTTATTTTACCTATAAGCTAATGAATAATCTAAAAAAATATCAAATATGTCATGATTTAATAACCTATTTCGCAACCTTAATTTTTTCAAAAAAAAGTTATCTAGGTCTTATATTTAGGACCGGAGGTAGTACATTATTTCATTATGTTAATGAAATCATGATATTCACATTAAATAAAAAAATTAATATAGGCATTTAAATCAAATCAGTAAAATCATGATATGAAAATCGCCATTAAATAAAAATAATTAATACCTGATTGTATAAATTAAGCAGATGGGGCTTCATTCCCATCACAACCCACCTAGCTAATAGGAAGCATCCTTTTATCTGTAAACATGGCCAAGAACTCCTTTGTATCCTCATCGTGCATTATTCTCATTCTCTTATTTATTGCGTTCACAGGTAATGGTAAATATTTTTTTTATTCACTAGGTAATGGTAAATATTAATTTGTGCTTATTTTTACATTCAATAGTCGGTTTCTTTTATAATTCAAAGGTCTTGATTTTAATTTAGAAAAATCTGTGTTTATTATATAAAAGACAAAAACACAACTAGAAAACTCGTCTTATATTTATAAGACAACAAAACTCGTGTGCATAATTCTATGTCGGCTTCTTCTTCTTCTTCTCCTGAAATATAATCTCAAAGTCTTTCGTTATTTCTCGCTCGCTAATTATTCAATTGTAATTATTTTAATGGATGAGACAGGAAATGATATATTATTGGTGAATGGGGACACATGTGTTACGCTTCTTGGAAAGACTGGCACGTGCGTGTATGAAACTTGTAAAGCTGATTGTTCTGCTCAACACCCTAATGTGAGAGCCGAAGGTTATTGCTACAGAATCAAACAACCTCCTGGTCACGACTGTTTGTGTGACTATGATTGCTAGCAATGATCACCATCACCGTCGCCGCCGCCATCATCATCATCATATCAATAACAATTACCTTTAGTTTAGGTGATTGTAATACAATTCCTCCTTGTACGGGTCGGAGTGATTGTGATGTTTAGTTTCCTTCTTTATGAAGTCACTCTCTTTACTTTAAAATTGATACGAATATTGGTGGAGATAAAGAATTTGTCGTTATTGACTTTCTACACTTCATTTTTTATTTTTGACTATAAATATCTTCTAGAATGAGTCTCATAATATGGAGACAAGATGGGTATATACTTTCTTTGTTCATAATTATATGACTTATTTGGAGACATGAATTTGTTTTTCAATAAAGGAAGATGGAGGGTATGAATAAAAGAAGATGATTAGGATGATTATTATATAATATCATGTTATTTTAACTAACTTTAACTAATATTTTTAATCTAATCAAACTAGGTAAAAATCTTTTGTCTTTACAAACTAAAGGAAGTATATTACTTTAAGTACTTATCAAAAGATTAAGTAGATTATCTTATCTATTTATATTTAATTTTAAAAAATGTATTTGTATCCGTGTATCGATACATGATCTGAATTTTCTAAACCTTATTTTTCTAAACATCTCTAAGCCCTCTATTTATCCTCACCTTTCTTTTCATCCAATGACTCACTAGTTGACACTTGTAACATTAAAAAAAAGAAAAGAAATAAATATTCCTTCAATTGCAAATAAATATTCCGGAAACCTACACATTTAATTTGAACCTCATCACCGAATAAGAAAGGGGATCCTTTTGACAATGATGACACTAGGAAATCTCATCGCAACAAAGAACACGAATCATACATATTCTCCTATAACTACACGAAGATGAAAACGATATCCTCACAGAATTATCGCAATTGATCCCTTGATCAAATCTGAATTATAAAATGAATTAACTATCGCAATCAGAATTAATTATCGTAAATCCTTGTTGATCTCAGAAGTGATTGCAATTGATCCAGCCCCATGAAGTTTCCAGAATTATTGTTTCTTTCTTTTTTCTTAATATTACAAGCGTCAACTTGTGAGTCATTAGATGAAAAGAAGGGTGGATATAAGGAGAGACTTAGAGATTCTTAAAAAATTAAGGTTTAGAAAATTCATTTCCTGTACCACAACAACTTAAATTATTTAGAATGAATTTGATATTATTATAAAGATGAGACCAAACTACCAATGGGTAGTTGGTTAAGCTGGTAAATGGGCTACAACCCCCGTAAGGATGAGAACGCATGTTCGATTCCCGGGAAGCGCTCTTATTGGGAGAAGGGACAACCTTGATTCTGGATTAAACCGGGCGGTGATTAAACAAAAAAAAATTAGACCAAACTCCAAGCTAGCTCTCATATATACTAAATACCAATTAGAAAATAGGTTCACTGACTTGTTTTTTTTTTCCATCAACCAGCGAGAAGAGAAAACAGTTGCTTAATTATTCGAAATTACATCACTTATTTCCTTTTGTTTAACACACCAATTCATATAAATTTGACATGTATAACTTCCTAAGCATTTGTGCAATTGTACACACAATAACAACTCCTAAGAGGTGGAACTATATCTTGACAATATCCTCGACCTCCTGGATGTTTTTGAGCACAGTTGGTATCACAACATGGATCACTACACTGATCACTGCAAACACCTAGCCCTGTAGTGCATATTTTATCTATCGATATCTTCTCATTCAAAGGTGACGGCATCAAAATAGTTCGATTTGTTGATGCATGTTGACCTGCGTCCAGGTTCAGGGCAGCCAATTTCGTTTCCGATTGCTCTGCTCCTAAAACAATGAAACGAAGTAGAGGATTAATTTTCATAATGATAGAAACTAAGAATAATTAATTAACGAGGCTGGGGATCGGAAATGGACAATGTAGAGTGAGTGTGGATGTTTGGATTACTTTTTGAAATGATTGAGTGTTCTACATACTCCTTCCGGTCCTATTTATAAGTCGTCAACCGCCCATATTGTACAAACCAAGGAATGACGGTTAGTGGCGGTTACATCATTAAATTAGTCTTATTTTATTTTTCATTTTCATCTTTGCCCCTCCTTACAACTATTAAATGAGTCATAAAGAGACAAACAAAAATAAATGGATGCAAAGATCTCTTTTTTCAATGATAGGGGTATATTTGGAAAACTTTAATTAATGAGTTAGTTAGTGGTAGTTGACGACTTATATTAAGGACCAAAATTTAGTGGCAGTTAGCGACTTATAAATAGGACCGGAAGGAGTAGTAAATATGGTAAAAAAAAAATTTTCGTAAATTATGAAAATTACAATTTTGTGGAAAATCCAGTAAAAAAACTATTAATTGATGGTAACAAAATAAAAAAACTAATAATTCCACGGACTAAACTGTGAGATATTGGAATGAGAAATAATATTTGAAATGTAAATGTCTTAAATTGTGTAAAATTTGAATCACAAGTAATCTCACTAATGTAGAGCTTTAATTGGCCTCGGCCTCTATTTATTATTGCTACCATGCACACCGTATATTTTTAATTGAGATAGAGTATCAAGGTTATGATCTGAAGAATAATAAATAAATATGACTCAATGTTTCTATAAATTTTATTGATAACATTTTTTAAGAAACCTATAAATAAAATTTAAATTAAAGATTAAAAAACATGAGAATGTACCTAACGTGGATATGAAAGTCAGAAGTAGGAAGCAAGATGAAAGAAGCATGTTAGCCATCTCTGTGCTGATTGTTGGGTTGAGAGACAGGACGATATCTATCTATATATATATATATGTGTGCACGCGCAAGAATCACAGTAATCACAGTTTGGATTCTGTCATAAATGCTATGAATATTCATAAATCGTATTTACCTTTTTTTAACTGAATATTTTTCAACGAATTCAAAACACAACTAATTCAAAGCACAATATAATACTCTCTCCGTTCTTAAATATAAGATTATTTTCCCTAATTTGAGTAGATTAAGGATCTATTTGATATGAGGGGAGGGGAGGGAAAATTCTTGTGACATGAATTTATCAAAATTTGAGAAGTGAAGTTGAAAATTCTAAATTAATATATATATATATATATATATATATATATATATATATAACTCTCATATTTAACATCTTATTTTTATTAAAATATCACAACCCCACTTCTTCAATATTTAAAAATTCATCTTACAAAAATTTTCCCTCCCCTCCCCTCCAAATCTCTCGTACCAAACAGACCTTAAGGAAGTTAGTTAAGTTAGTTATTTATACATGATATTACCAATTTATTCCAACTATATACCTTTATCCACACTCTCCCTCTTTTGCTTGTTATTGTTATTATAGATAAGCATTGTAGGGTTAATTTGGGAAAAAGTTAGAAAATGTTCATATAATTAGGAACAAGTTTAATTTCAAAATTAACCTTATATTTAGGAACAAATGGAGTACTATTCAGTTTTACAAAAACACCTAATTTAAGTGTTGTAAGAACTAGATCGAACCGGACGGTTAGACCGAACAACATTTGACCGTTTCACAATTTGGCTCAATGGTTATCCATTCACCATCTGTCCAACAATCTGATTGAAAGATTCAACCGTGTTGAGCCATAAATCGAAGTCCTTTTCGACGCATTTTCCAGTCCAACTTTTACAATAATGTCTAATACTCTAACTTCATGCATGAATCTAATCTGCTAAGTCATTATAGTCTTACTAATATACAAATACACTTCAGAAATAAATATTTTGATCTAAGGTAGTATTATAAAGCTTTAATTTTTTATTTCATATAGAAAAGAAAAGAAAATCGGGTAATTGTGTTTGAATTGGTTTATTGGTTAAGCAAACTGCTAGCTCATATAAAACATTTCTAGTAAATCAATTTATCGGTGAGCTATTTAGTTTTTCATAAACCTTTTTTTCAAAAAAAAAAATTTGATAAAAAAAAGTATGTCTTAAATGACCAATGTCAATACCTACCATTCTACCTAGTGCTGATCATTGTTATTAAACTCGAGAGTCACATAGTGTCGACTCTCTTGAGTTGGCTCTATCCTCTCTCCCCCTCTTCTCTAACGTTTTGGGTGGTGGTGGAATGTTTTCTTTCGTCGTTGTACGAGTGTTTTCATCGATGTCTCCTTCCTCGGTTCATGCCGGGGAAGGAGACATCCATAACTTTCACTGGTCTAACTTTTACATTTCTTTCGTTTTCAAATGATTTGATGACATGTCTATGCTGAAATAAATTGGTTTGGGAATTTCGACGGCAATAGAAATTTCTTCTACCCAATCTTCATCTTAAGTATTAGCTTTGTGGGAACGTTTATTTCCGTGAGATGCACATGGAGGTTTTTCGAAAACCAAATTGATTAGTTTATTGCCGATAATAGGTTTGGATCCTTTGGGATAATACTTAGAAGAACCACTACTCAATGGCTTTCCTATCGGTGACGGTTCTTTTCTACCCACAAATTCTCATGAATGTAAGACGAAGAAGACGGTGAGGTTTTTGCAATGGCTGTGACTCATTCCTACCCATGTTTACCATTTTAAGGTTTCTATGTATTGTCATTTGAATTTTCTTTTTGTAAACTTATTTTGTATTCCAAATTTCTAATTTAATAAAATAATCTATGTTATTTGAAAAAAAAAACTCGAGAGTGAACTCTCCACTTTTACTTTTTTTTTACCGCTCTACTTAAACCAAAACTTATTACGTGTTATTTAAATTCATATTGGTGGTAATATCGATAAAAAAAACTCATCAACTTAGTTACATGTTGAATTTACGAATTTTATGTTTCTACCTTATGGAAAATCATGTTAACTTACTCAAAAACTCATGTAAATTATTTTTTCTTGGCCATATTCAATAAATTTATATATAAATTTCATAAATATTTCTTTATTGAATTGAAAAAAGTATGAATATTTTTAATATAGTTAAAGTCAAATATTTATATTTAAAATATATTCAATTCAAAATATTGTTATTTTTGTATTTATTATTTAATTATATACTAAAAACTCTTATTTAATAATAATATTAAACTCTTACAAATTTATAATTGAGTTTACTATTTCATTTTAAGTGCATTGTTCTGTGCTGATTGTTGGCGGTGACAGGTACGACGCCAAATGACTATATATTTTTTGGCAGAAAGGATAATATCATTGAAATTGAAACATAGTACATACGCTAATACTCAAAATAAAACACATAATATAGACACTTGACACTCTGCATCCATCCATTGGAGACACCAGGACAAATACATACAAGCCAACACACTAGCTACCATCAAAATATCTAGACAACATTGACATAACGAACTCTAAATACTAATGTCGATACCTAACCAATGCAGGTAAAAGGTGAAGGGATTGAACATCCATCCTATCATGATTAAGTGATGAGGGTGCAATAGAAGGTGGTAGTACAAAGACTTGCTCTCCCGAGCCCACCGACTTTGATGCAAATGCTGCATATTAGCAGCTTCAATCTCACCTCCAGGAAGGTGAGGGGGCCAATGAAGTTTGTGGCCAAACTTCATTAAGGTACATATCATGGTAGGACTTAGCCAACACCCAACACAGACAAAATTAACTCACAATAGCAGGCAAAACCATAGATATCAGATCACACATCCAAGAAATTCTAAAGACAAGACACATATACTACTACTAACACTTACTAGGGGTGACCAGGACTTCACTAGCTCTACCATAGGACCCCTCAAACCCAGATAGAGCTCTGACTTCAACATCATGGTGGCTCGCTGGCTGTGGACCAACCACCGGAAAGCAGAAAGAAACACTCACAAAGCTTACCCACATTCAGATCTGGACCACAGCCATAATCATCTCCAGCCAACACCATACCCACGCCGGAAACCTTCTGAGTCAGAGCTGGATAGCCTTCCTTCTCAGTCGAATCTGGACATCCTTTCTTCACCGCCGCGTCCATCATCTCCGGCAAGCACCATACCCACGCCGGAAAACCTTCGATTCCTGCGGTCAAACACCCATCCTCGACCGCGTCCTTCTCCGGCGTCGAGATACTTCTTCCTCTCGTTCTCAGTTCCAGCGCTCCACCATCCGCTCGCACCCTCGCCGTTGTCACCATCGTCGTCGCCGGCTTCGTCCATGCACCACCCAGCGCACCAAGGCACTAAAAAACCCTCACTCACAAGAGGAGGTACTGAGAAAGAGGAAAAGTTTAGAGAGAGGTGAGACCTTCTCTCTCTTACTTTCCCCACAAACGCGAAATTATGTTAACCGTCTGTTTCTATGCCGAATGACTATATATAAAGAGAGAGAAGTAGAGAATTGTGAATCATATTTTGGATCCTGTCATAAATGCTATGAATATTTCTAAAATTGACTTTATTTAGCACATTATTAATTAATATATTTATCTTATATTTATTTTTGAATAAATTGAATTTAAAACTATGACAATAAAATCTTTACATGAATCCGGTGTGGCACGTGATTTATAATCTGACACCCTTACTCGTTTATAAACAAATGTTTTGAAAACACTGTCATCTAATCTGAAAATTTTAATCTAATATGACAGAACCCGTTTGGTTAAATCGAATTGAGATGATGTAAATGAAAATGAGGGTAAAGAGTAAAGAAAGAAAGTAGAGGTATATTAGATAATGATAAAATGTAAAGTTTGTGTGACCCACGAAATATGTGAGATGGAGAGAGAAACTTGTGGACCTTAGGTATATGAAAATTATATTTTTCAATTGTCACATATAATTCCATTTCTTAATTCCAAGCATGCAAACAGACCCAAATTTTTCCTTCATATAGTGAAAAAGAAACTGGAGCCTTGTTTTTTTGTACCTTACACACGCGTACCACGTCAAATTAGAATACTTTTGAAGTGTTTATTTTTTATTAATCAAATCACGAGCTATATGATAAACCATGCTCATATAAAAGTTTCTCAATATGATACATCTATTGTTAGAAATTTCTATTGATTAAAAAGTACTACTAATATATAGTATTAATTGACCTTTTGAATTTCGATATCATTAATACTTTCTATCAATTAAAAAAGTCCTCTAATTATTGATTCCACAAAAAAAGGTCTTATTAATAATAATTTATCTTTTCAAAATTTCTATTTGCATTGTATATTTTATTTATAAATATTCACTCATGTCCTAAATATAGAACATGTTTAGAAAACCAACAAATGTTGGTTCAATTGGTAAAGAAATTTGACTCATAACTACGTGTTTGTGAGTTCAAATATTGCTGATGTGAGGACCTTGTTGGTGGGCAATTTGTAAGTACCTCTGTAAGCGCTCTTTGAGCCCGGAGACCTGCTCTGACCTTGATGAGCTCCCGGGACCCAACTTACCTAAACTTTTTGTAATAAAAGAACATGTTTAGAGGAGAAAGTTTAGTTTTCTTTCTACTTTTTCATAGTTTATCTCAAAATTATCTCTATTGATGCTCCTTAATTAATAATAAATTGGTAAAATAATGAAGGTGAGATCGGAGTAAAGGTAGATGGTTGTAGTGTTTTGTTAATATATCCTATAAAAATCATCATAAAGAATGTCTACAATTTAACTAATATTATTAACCTAATCAAATTAATTAAATTGGTTTATATTTAGCATTGAAGGGAATAACTATGTTTATTATAGAAATTTAAAATATATCAGTTTTGAAATAATTAAATATAATAAATTTAAAATATATTAATTTTGACATAATTAAATAAGATGTCTCTTTCTAGTTGGGAATAGACTCTAGACCATTTCAGCAAAAAAAAAAAAAAAACTCTAGACCAATACATCAAAAAGTATGAGGCCTCGTATTAATAATATCATCATCACTTCTTTTAAATTTGATATATAGTAGCTTATTAGAAAATGATTTAAGCTATGTGAGTGTTAAAGGTGTGACATGCATGGATATATAATTGAATTGCTTATTTTTATGATATATTACATATCAATTCATATTTGATAATATATTATCCTCAGCACTTAAATACACAACAACCATCATAAGGTGGCAATATATTTTGACAATATCCATAGCCTTCCAAAGGTCCTGGATATTTCTCAACACATAGAGCGTTACAACATGCCTCATTACACTTAAGACTGCAAATAATACCTATCCCAACATTGCATGTTTTTTCTTCTCGTGGCTCTGATTCTGACTTTGGCACTAGCGATATCGGAAATGTCTGATTTGTTGATGAGAATTCATGTTCGTCCGAATTGTTTGTTGTCAAATTGGCACCCAATTTTTCTACTTCTAAAAATGGGAAATGAAATTGGAGTAATATGCATAATATTAAGATATAGTCATTAGGCCTTATATATACAACAACGACAAAGTTTTATCCCAACTAAGTGAGGTCAGCTACATGAATCACACGATGCAATTTTGTTCCATCAATAGTCAAACAAATCCTAAGATAATTATAGGCATTAAGACTTGTGAGTTTTTTTGTATCACTGTTACTATTCCGTAACTTACCTTAATTTCTTTCCTCTCCTCTGATAAATTTAATTATTTCAAATTTAATTTATTTTAATTAAAACTATCATTGATCATTGAGACATTTAAATATAAGAAAAAAAACAATATAGATTTAAAAATTTTAAATAATCAATGTTTATTTTTAACCCAATATAAAAAATTATTTATTTAACCTAACATGAAAACTCATATGTGCTTTCGCATAAAAAAATAAGTGTATTTATTCTAAAAAAAAGTGTATATTTATCTTTTGGATAAAACATACGTGTGTTGTTAATTCTTGACCATACATTCATTCACGATGGCAAAAGTGTAGCACTCATTAATTACTCCCCAAATTGAATTTTAATAAAAACCAAATACTTTAACCTGGCGGGTTGGAGTGAGTGGTAAGTACTCTCGTCCCTTAATCAAGTGGTTGAGGGTTCGATTCTCAGCTCTTGCGAATGGAGCAAATCCACAAGCCAGCTGTCTACCCCCTTATGGGATTTCAAAACAGCGAGAGATTAATCTCACTTGACACGCGGGTGGGATACTCTTGAGTAACAAAAAAACCAAATACTTTTCACATATTGATGCTGGACTATTAAAAAGGATTAAAGTTCTCCTAATTTTATAAAATCTTAACAAGATATGATCAATACTTATGTGACGTATAAATAGCTAAGATGTTGAAAAAGATGGATATTCAAGTAGTACAAATCTCTTATTACGGTGCGTGAAATTCAAAACAATAAGACTAACAAGAACATGAGGACACACCTGACGTGATGATCAGAAAAGCCAGAAGCATGAAGCAAGAGGGGAGAACTATAGTTCCAGCCATTGTTGCGGTAAACTGGTGGTGGTCATGGCGAGCGGTTAGACAAGAAACCATATAAATAGAACCTCCTTGGGTATTTAATTCTATATTCAATAAGTGCCATTCAATAGAAGGATCATGCCAAAATATCATAAATGTCTGTCTTTAATTACTTTATTGAATTAAGTCACCAAAAAATTACTTTATTGAATTAAAGGCGATTCTAAATTATACTCCCTCCGGTCCCTAATGTAAGAGTTAGCCGTAAAAAAAACGCTTCTTAAGAAAACATGTGAATGTTAATTAGTTGGGTGTCTGAAGTTAATGCTTATTTTCCAAAATTGCCCATATTTATTATGGTTCTTTTAAGAGAGAGAAATACATAAGCATTAATAAATATGAAAGAGAGTTAGGGGTAAAGTAGGAAAAAATGCATTAAATGAGGAGAGAATATGAAGTGAGCTCTTACATTAGGGACCAAAACCATTCAAATTTTGGGCTTTTACATTAGGGACCGGAGGGACTATCTACTAACATTTATGGAAACGTAAATCATACCAAAATACCATAAATGTCTCTCTTTAATTTTTTTTATTAAAATGCATAGTCTATTTTACTTAAAAAATGCAGAGTAAATGCAGAGTCATTTTTTATTGAGACGCATAGTCCATTTAAACACGCATAGAAATATACCACAAGGATTAAATTAGAAGAAAGTAATTATTAATTGGATCGATGCATTATCCCAAGAGGATAATATGAATTCCAATACATATACCTAAAAACACTTGTCAAGAAAAGCAAAAGTTCGTTCAGCCTCAAAAGGGCGATGAAATCCTTGATCAAATAAAAAAGACTACTCGTAAGTTAATCCCTATTTTTTATGCCATGTTCTTGAAGCGCACATGGAGAGTGTTAAAAAAACTTGCTAAATTTCAAAGTTCTATATATAGGAAATTTTATTTAGTTGAATAATAACTCTATTAACAATTAGTTGAGTATCAATTGTTTTAATAAAATGAAACGGCAAACTATAAAAGCCTAGAGTAACAAGTGAATTTCAAACGACAACCTCGTCTTATTGTTGGGAGGATGCATACCATATCCCTAAGCTACAAGGCTTGGTGGTATGATATTATGTATGATAAAATGAAATCAAATAGATAAATCAATAGTTGAACTTCTCAACGTGAAATCCACAACTAACCCACAACCGTGGATGTTTAAGTACTGTAATACTACTATTATGATAAATCAAAAACTCAATATAGATGAGAACACTTTGTGTGTTTATCTTTACAAAATCGTGTCAAATCACTCTTAAACTAGTTCTAAAAGTAAATTCAGTTAAACTTGTGCGTCTACACACAAATCCACATTTATTATATATAACTAATTCAATTAACTTTCAATTTTTATAAATTAGTTATTTAATTATTGCATTGATGATTGAACTGAGTATGCACAATAGACTGATGCAAACCTTAAAATTAATGAAGCAAAAGCTTGTATTTCGATATAGCCGAACTGCATGTGGTAAAAATCCATTATATTGATCCCTTAATAGAGGGCTACTATGTTAGGCCTCCACTCAATGAACTTTCGCAAGCGATTTGACGATGAAGAGATCAGAGTCAGAAATTTAATACTCAGAAGAAAGGGAAATTGCTTACTAGCAACACGAACTTGATGTTTTAGATTTATTCATCATCTTCATCAGTTCATGGCTCCTCTCTTTGACACATTTTTTTGTTAATCATCGTCCGGTTTAATCCGGACTCGAGGGGTAGGAGTGTTGCCCATACAGGCAAGGTTGTCACCTCTCCTAATGAGAGCGATTCGCGAGGTTTGAACTGTTGGCGATAGCTTCGAAATCATCAAATAATCCATGCATATCTTTTAGCTCCCCACCAATGGTAATATGTCCAATAAGCAACTATGCCTGCAAACAATGAAAACACAATAATAAAAATGATCTGAGTCGCGTCCTCAAGGACACTTTACTTTAAAGGTATTCCGCGATCACCGGCAAGCTTAGGACGCGGCTCTCCCCAGCATTAAACAGATCCTTCTTGCTAAGTAGCAAGGATGAACAGAACTACAGAAGATCTTTTACTCAGTAAGGCATAAAATATTCAAGAGGAGGAGGAAGAAGAATGCTCTAACTCAAGAGCCAAAAGTCACTCTCTATGACATACACCAATTCACCACTTTCATAGGCATATATAAAATACATATTTCGCTTATAAAGCCTCACGTTAAATGAATGTTAATGTACATGAATGAATTTTAATTCTTGCAGTTTTTGTACGTTGAAGAATGAAGCTATAAAGTCAATTTCAATGCTCTGAACGTATGAAATATACAAACGAATACATTCATTACTAATTAATTCTGGTTCAGAAAACCAAACGTAGAAGCCAATTTAAATACTTAGCTTCTAAAATGTGTGTAATGAAGAGAAAATAATTAGTAATAAATGACTCCATAAAATCAGCTTTTGATTTCCTCCAACATACAAATCTAAATTAATGATTTGGTAACTTATTTGTTTACAAAAACATTAACTTCAGATTTCACAAATATAGCCTAATAAAAGGTAATTGGTTCACATTTTAACTCATACAAATGGTTGGGGAATATAGCCGGATTTATCCTCTTGTGGCCATTATTGTATGAGTTAACTTTTCCTCTTCTCCAATATAATATTTCAAATTCACTTATAATTTGGAAACTCACAATCCCAAACAATGTGAGACTTGTTCCTTATGACACACCCACTCAATATTTTCAACATGAACAAGTGTTTTCATTCTTAAAGGTTGTAGCACTTACCAGTTCAATCAAGTACCTAATGGTCTCTTTGACACCTTTTAGTTAGCATAATATGTCAACAACACATTGCAAATTTAAGCAAATATAAGGAGACTTTAAAGCGGGGGAAAAAGTTCAATTATATCATATCATAATCATGATAGGAATAGTATGAAAGCAGCCTTACCACCCTACAAGCAACAGGTTTAAGAGGGCCATCCGAATGTATAGACCATTTTTCGCCTGCCTGAAGGATGCAGCTCTAGGACCAGAATCAACATCAAAGGTGATCTGCACGAATTGAATAAAGTGTGCGTTGGCAAAATAAGTAGGAGTATAATTTACACGTGTGTAGGGGAACTGCCCGAAACTATAGAGAGTGGTGCTTGCTTGGAGGTTTTTGGTTTCATGGGGACACGGTGAATTGTTTTGATGGGGAAGCATATATGGGGAGTATTAATGGTGCTCAAATTTGCTTGGGACTTTGTTTTGCGATAGGTTATTCTACAATCTGATTGTCTAGAGTTGCTCAACGCAATTGGTAATTTTTCTTTGATGGGAGTATAGAAGTGTTTCGGTATTGCATGAGATATGTGTGATGCTTTCAAGGAAGTGGGATGATCATGTAGCATGGTGTTGCCGCGAAGCACACAAGGTGGCAAATACTTTGGCTAGACACGCAATATGTGAAGTGGCTAGTTTTCTTTATGTAGTTCTTGAAGAGGACGCTAGATCCCTTCATGTTACTGCTATGTAACTGACTCTCTGTTATTATTCAAAAAGAAAAAAAAAGAAAAGGAACTAATTAGGGTCATTTGTCTCTAATTATTGATCTAAACCCAAAATTATTTATACATAATGTGACTTAGCTTATGAAAAATAAGTCATATATAAGGCACTTTTTTTCATCCTTAATCCAAACACAAATCTCATTACATACAATTTGACTTTTTTCAAACTAATCTTAAAAATAAGTCAATTTTTTATAAGTTCAACTAAACACATTTACTATCTCTTTAGTATTTGATCGTTGCTTTTAATCTCTCAAAGTTATTTTAATCATAATCATAAATTATAGGATTTTGGCTATGGGTTAAAGGGCAAAAATGACCACATAATTGTCACGAAAGTGCAAAAATGACCATGTAAAATTTTTTGAGCAAAATTGACCATCAAATATTAAAACTGGGGCAAAATTGGTTATCACATTTAATTCTTTTGACTTTTTTACTTATCATCATCCGTCATATCATCATTTTATGGAAAATAAAGGGGAGGGCGATGACCAAGGAAAAAATTAAATGTTTCTCAATATCTTTTACAAAATAATTATTTAGAAGGACAAAAAAATTAAATAAATATATTATATTACCAAGTTTGCCATGCCTAGATCTTCTACTAATTCCTCAAATATTCTCTCTCACCTTTCCATCTTTATACAAACTTGTACATATCCCACGGTGTGAATCTAGTTGAAAAAATAATAACGTAAATGAAATACATGAATATTAATGTAGAAAAGTTCTACATTAAAAAAGGAATAAGTTCTTAGAAAAGGTCAACTCGTATATTGGTTAATTTTTTTAAAAAAATGAAATTCAAAATATGCATTAGAATTCAAAAGGTCTGGGTGGGTAGGGGTCAAAAGATAATACAAAATATTAAATGTCAAAGTTAACTAACAGAGGACCTTTGATAGTACTATCTCTTAAGTCTTTGTTTCCCATGTTAATTCTTTATCTTAGTTTAAGTGAATTTCTGATTGTGTGATTGTCCTACTTGTCTTATATTATTTATCATTTTTTATGGGTTGACTTTCAATCTGTAGGAGGTTGGGTTATGTTTCTCATGTTAATTTTCTCTTTGGTGTTTGTTTCCAAACTCCATCGGTTTAATTTTCAACTCTCATAAAAGGATGTGTGATTGAAATTGCTTCAATTTTTTCAACATTGAAATCAAAGGGGATAGACTTAGGAGAGCATTTTTTTCTTTGTCAAAAAATGATTGAAATTATTTATTTATGGCAAAAGTATTCATTTGGTCCCTTATGTTTGCATCAAGTTTCAATTTAGTCCTTTATGTTTGGAAAGTACACTTTTAGTCCTTTTTTGTTAACACCGTTAGTTTAACTTAACGGAAAATGTTAAATTAACAATTTTAAATGATTATTAAATACTGAAAAAATGTTCAGATTAAAATATTTGAATGTAAATATTCTTATATTTTCAAAATTTATCATTTTTTATCTAATTTCATTATAAAATAATCATTTAAAATTGTTAAGGTAGCATTTTCCGTTAAGTTAAACTAACGGTGTTAACAAAAAAGGACTAAAAGTGTACTTTTCAAACATAAAGGACTAAATTGAAACTTGATGCAAACATAAGGGACCAAATGAATACTTTAGCCTTTATTTATAGATATACACTCATGTGTATATATGTGTATAACATTTTTTATCTTTTTAGATATTGCTCTATCAAATTTTTTTTTTCAGGATTTCATTCATCTTTGTTCAATAATTATACTATCAAATATTCATGATGAAGGCTTAATAAAAGAAAGACTTAAAAACATACTCAATGACTCCCATTTGTCACCTCAACATTTTTCTTATAAGATTTTAACCATTTCTTGATAATTTTAATTTTATATGTTTTTCTATCCGATTAATAACATAAAATAATATTGATATAAATTTGATTGATCAAAGGAGGAAACAATTTAGATATGGAGAGCAAATATATGGATGGTTAATTTAATAATTAATATATTTACTATTACTATATTTTTAGTTCTTCTAATTAACTATTTAACTATTTTTAAAAGGTCCTTAACAATAATTAATTACTTAAGATATTGAATTTATTTTTCAAAAAATATAATCTATTTATATATGCAAAAAGTGGTGGCAACTGTAACATCCTGATTTTTTTTTATTATAAAAACAAATTAATAAATAGGTGAAATTTAGCCTCGCAAATTAATTTAGAAAGTATAATTTACTTTTAGTGAATTTGTTTTAAAAAAAAAACCCTTAATTTCCTTTTTAATTATTTGCCTTTGATTTGGGAATAGTTAAAAACATTCTACTAATAAAACATTATTTTAGGAATATTTATTTGGAAAGTAATTTAATATGGAAGTGAATTAAAATGTTATTTAGAATGTTTCTTTTATTTAAATAATAAAATTTATTCATTTGAAAATGAAAATAAACATAGATAAATTAATAATATGCTTATATTAAGGGAGAGACAATCCTTGATTTTCTAAATCATTAGCCGTCTTTGAAAATATTGGATCAAACCACAATAGTGTATACTCATAGGAAACTATATAGTTAATCAAGGGCATTTTTGTATTTAACCCCAAAACCCTAATATCTACTATTTAAACATGCTTCCTTCTCTCCTCTCTTTGACAAAAATTTGGCCGCCACACACAGTATAGCATTCCAGTAACCATTCCATCACCATCTTCATTCACTCCTCCCCCTTTCTTCACAAACACTTCCATTAATCTACCATCACCACCAACATATACTCCTTCCCTCAATCTCCTTTATTTTCATCCTCACCCAAACCACAGTCCATCGTCACCCTGGAGGTTGTGGTCCGTCAGAGCTTCGCCGGCAACAATCCGGCCAAAAAAAAAAAACAGAGACCCAACGCCGACTACGCACGCAAACAGGATGGAAGTTGAGTTCCGCTTCAAAATCAGGGAGGTTTGGGCGAAAAATTGCATGAATCCTTGTGTGCCATTACAAATATAAATTTTGGTGAGAATCTCCTAGCCTTCCATGTAATTTTCTATGAACGAGTGAGGAATTGTGAGTGAACCGAAGGGGATATTGGGAGGTCTTTTATATTCACTATGAGTAGAAATTTCTTTTTTTAGCTTTTTGCTTTTTCTTTGTTTGGACAAATTCTGTTGTGTTTGGATGTTTGAAATTCATGATTAAAAAGCCTTAGTTAAGAAAGATTATTGTTGATATCATGTTCATATGATTAAAATTCTGATTGGCATGGACATTGGTCTGTAAGAATGAAATGAATTGTAAAGCATGTATGTTTGGGATTTCTACTTTGCATTCCCACAGGCCAAACTGATTTATTTCACATAAGGAGATGAGAGTGCTAATTTTTGTTTTCTTTAATATGGATAGTGAATTAGGGAAGTGATGGCCTCTTCTTTTTATTTCTAACTCTGATATTATTCGGTATATGGCAAGGGAGAGAAGAAATTATTTCTCAACATGAGTACATGTGTTCTGTTATGTGGGAATTCTAATGTGAGTGTCTAACTATAATAAAATCAAATCACTTTGTGTGTGAGATCATTTTTTTGTTGTGATTTGAAATGTGAAATTTTAGTTTTAGGTAATTGTGCAATGAAATGATGATTTTTGGAAACTCTTACGGTTGCTTATTCCTTGGCCAAATAAAAGATTGATTTTTATTCTTACTGACCGAATTGATTTTTGTTAGAATTCCTATTTTCTGTTTTAGATGTCAATTACTAATGCTTTTCTACATGTGTGCTTATTAGTTTCTTGCACCTTTTACTGTAGACCATCAAACTAGTTCTCCATGAGACTTTATAAGCTATTTGTTTTTGACTTGTTATTGGCGTTTGTGTAGAAATGAAGTGTCATTTGGTTGAAAGTTCTTGGTCTTTTGTAGTGGTCAAATTGTTTGCTAAATATTATGTAGTGATGGTTTGGCGCTATGCTTTATGATATTGTTGGTGGATTAATGACTAATTGTTACTTGAGAATTATTCTCAACAACATTGGTGCCTGTGACTTGTTTGTGTTAATTTTAGAAAAGGGAAGAAAATCAAGAATATAATATCATGAAGGGATGTGTAGTATTTCTGGGAACGAGAGCGACGTTAATTAGTATATATGAGTTAATTTTTAATTATTTGCATGTGTCGTATTATTGCTTGTAGAAATTATTTATTGACGCTTGAGCACGTGGGAGCTTACGTTTATTTTTGGTTTAAATGCAAGGAGGTAACTACTTAAACTTGTTTGCGTGTGTGTGTATGTTGGTAAGCATATAGGTTAGTTATGAATTTATGATGTTTATTATATGCTTTATGAGAATTGATGCTTTGTTTGGTGCACACCGATAATATGATTATAATTATGCCATTCCGGAATGAGGTTCCCTGTAAAACCCCCAGGGACTAAAAGAAATAAGACAAAATTGTTTTATGTTCAGTAGGGTTGTTAGTCCCTTTGAACCAGTTCAAGCGAGGGTATATCGATCATCGAGTCGTGAGTCCCTATTGAACTGAGATATTACGGTGTGTTGTGTTTGATTTAATTGTTATTATTGATGTTTTAATTATTATTATTAATGTGTTGAGTTGCGATGTCTTGAGTTATGAATTATCCGTATATTTGTGCTGCTGCAATACATGATAATTGGTAGTTACTTGAAATTAGCATAGATAATATGTTCATGCAACACAACATGTAGCACACACCACTTTACACATTATCACACACCACCTTGCGGGCATGCACATGCACGTAGTGCAAAGATGTACGTAAGCGAGTGGTAGTAGTTGCGATTTCTGGGTCTACCCCAATCGTTGATATTACAGGTACTAGATCGGGGCAGGAGTGATGGGAAAGATCTGGTGGAGACTTAGGACTAAGCGTTATGTTTGCATACTATTTTTCATATTTCATTTATTAATTTGTAAACCCTGTTATTCATTTTCCTTGGATTACTGTATAATAGTTTAGGCTGGATAACTGTAATTAAACATGTTCATGTGCTTATTTGTAAATGATGATTTTGAAAGAATTTAATCAGGTATTACTAGATTTATTTAAATATCCATGTTAGTCAATTTTTATCTAACATGGATATATCAGATTTGATAATTTTAAATAAACGATTTTCAATTGTTAATTTTATGTTTGATTATAAAATGATTTATTTATTTCCAAATTACATGAAATCTTTTTCTAACCATGATAATTTATTTGTGACAAAAATTCTTTTTCTATCATGGTTAGCCATTAGCTTAAATTCTTTTTCTAACTATGTTAGTCGCTATTATCTTAACTTAGTATTCTTTTTCTAACATAGTTAGACTAAAAAAAAACATAGCGTAAAAATGGTTTTAAAAGTGCGGTTGTTACAGCAACATTACTTTTAGACCATGAGCCACAATATGATTAGACCACATGGTTAGCTAATTATTTAAAGTAAAATAAATTCAAATAGAATAAGTTTTCATTTTCGAATTTCTTTTATTATTAATTTTTATTTTGCCTTAAAATAACTTTTAAAATTCTGAAATTTTTGTATCAATATTTTTTAATTCGCTCTAAAATAAATATATAATGATTATTTTTTATGAAATTTACTCTTTTTTTGATGAAAATAGATACTGATTATTATTATTATTAATGCAAAAATTTGCTATAATTGACTATTAAATTAGTAAATGTTCAATAAAAAAACAAAGAATAATTTTAAATGATCTTTTTTAATAATTACTTTCAATCATAAATATATGATCACTTCTAAATTTCAGTTTTTTTATTACAAGTTCAAAATAAACCTAACAATACTTTTCTATAATAAACAACTAAGAGTAGGAGAGTGAGGATAAAAATATACATTCTCTCCGTTCCTAAATATAATATAAGATCACTTTTGAAATTCAACTCGTTCTTAATAAGATCAGTTTCTAACTTTTCCCAATTTTTTCCAAAATTAACTCTACAATGCTTATTTAGAATAACAAGAGAGAGAGAGAGAGAGAGTGAGGATAATATCATCATCATCATCAAAGTCCTATACCAACTAAGTTGGGTCGACTACATGAATCATACGACGTTATTGTGCTTGATCATACTATTGTTATAAAAAATGTGTGTGTCCATGCTCAATTAATTCGACATACTTTTACGTTGGCTGCCGAAGACTAACACAACTCTACTCCTTTATCCAGCTTGGGACCGACTATAAATATAGGCGGAGTATTCCAGACGTTACGTACTTTTTTCCTTGTAATTCTCTCAAGAATTCTTTTGGCTTCTGCAACAAGACTGTGTCTTCATTTTCACGGAAAAAGAAGTAAAAGAACCTATATCAATAAAAAAGAAAAAAGAAAAAAGAATTCTCGAATTATATGATTGAGATAAATTGGTAATATAGTTGAGATAAATTGATAATATCATATGTAAATAACTAACTTCCTTAATCTACTCAAATTAGGAACGGAGAGAGTATTTAGTATAAATTGATAGTATCATTTGTTAATAAATACCTTAATTAACATCCCGTAGTATAATAAAATTTGGAAAGTTATCTTATAGTAGTATTTAGGAAAGGTATAGTATTTCAGATTTTTAAGTGAAATTAACATTTCAGTTCAAAAATAAAGTGAAATCAACTTAAAAATAGGATTAATTAATTATATATATATATATATACATATATAACCCAAATATATTTCTGATTCAAAAAGCTCAAATATATAGCCCCTCTTGCCGCCGTCGCCGCCAGCGAATATCGGAAGACGAGGTAGTTGAGCCACTGGACTCTAGCCATCTAGGGTGCACCACCACGCTTGTATTGCTCACAACTCCAACTTCCCTTCTTTCTCGGTTCGAACCGCTTTTTTTATTCTCAACTATTTTTCTTTCCTATTTTAGTTTAAGTATTGAGCTCTTTCTTTCTCGCTCAGTGAAACCATCAAATTTAGTTTTAGCGCCATGAAGAAGCTCAAATCGTGCAATAATTCAGCTTCTCTTGCAAACAAAAAGAGGTAATCCTTTCAAAACCATGTTTCAATTGTATGTAGTATAATATAGTATAGTCTTTGTTTTGTATGTGTTATTTTTTTTGTTTCGAATCGTTTTATATGTTTCAATTCCATGTACTGTGCTTTTTTTTGGCACTGTATGTGTTCTGTTCTTTTAGGAATCGTTTTGTGTGTTTTAATTGTATGTAGTATAGTTTTTGTTTTGATATTGTGTAAGTACTCTTTTATTAGGAGTCGTTTTTATATTTTCTAATTGTATGTAGTGTGATCTTTTGACGTTGTATATGTTATTTTTTGTTAGAAATCGTTTTATTTGTTCTTAATTGTAAGTAGTGTGTTTTTTTGTGTGACATTTTTATATGTTCTTTGTTGTTAGAAATTAGAATGTGTTAAAACATTGTTCTGCTCTATTTAAATCAAGTATTGGTGTTGAAGAAATTGGAATATTTTATATTTGGATCAAGAGTATGGAAATTTATGTCCATAGGGATGCCTTGGATACTTAATGAATCTAATATGTTTGTTCTAATATACTGTTGTGGCTGGAATATAGGAATGTAGCATATGCCTTTTTGGCTACTAAAAAATTGTATTTACACGTTTTTTGCCTTCTTGTTAGGAAAAGAAAAGAAGACAGAAGTGAACGCAGAAGGAAGGAAACTGATGTTCTAAAACAGCGTAGTAAACTGAATGTTGTGTATGACGATGATGATGATGACGACGATGATATAGAACAAGGTTTGATGAAAGTTATAGTTTATGTTCCTTTCATATGTAATGTGTAGATAATTACTTGCTGAACAATTTCACAATTGTTGCAAATTTTCTTTTTCGTTGTTGTTTACTCACATGTTATTGTTATTCTAGGTGGTGTTACCAATGGACTATAGTTTGTGATTATATGTTTCTTTGATTTCCTTTGTTCCATATGGATGTTTTGTTTTCGTTATTCGAGGCAAATACATGTGAATTTCATTTGTCAAATCGGTCTTTCCTGATTAAATTTTTGGCCACTTATTACTGGTTTCTTGTGTTTTTCCAATATGGTGTTTAGTTTTTTTCTAAAAGAAAATTGTGTGATTGTAGATTTTCTTTTTTCTAACACTTTTCATTTTAGAATTTGATGATCAGTCTCCTAGAAGCGAAGATGTCGAGAGCATTTCAGAAGAAGATTCTGAGGTTAATGATTCTGGACTTAATGAAGGTTCTGAAAGTGATGAGGATCTTGACTTATCTGATTCTGATGAAGATATAGAAATCAATGGTAGATCAACTTCTGGGGATTCTGGGCATTTGAGGTGTGTTAACAACTTAACATTAAGTATATCCTTTTGTAGTATATAAATAGGTTGTTTTGCGAGGTCTTGAATGAAGTTTTAAGACTTGCAAATCTTTTAATGATTCAATTCTCTCATCTTCCTGCAGCTCATTTCACTTACATTTGCAACATAATTTATCAAAAGAAGAAATCAATCAAACAAATCGGGAATATATGTGGGAGGTGCCAGCAAATGGCTTTTCAAATTGCAAATGGAGAGGAACAGGGAAGAATATTTTAGAGGTATATTTCTATGTGATCTCTTGTTACGTCTTACTATCAAATGGACAGGAGTTGTGTTTTTTGCAATTGAAGACTTTTGTTGTGTATATTTGATGAGATTTTGTCATTTTGAGACTGGTATGCTGATTTTTTGTTCATTAAGTCTAATCAAATGAATTCAATTTGGTTTAGTTTGATTTTCAGTTTGTCTTTCTCTGGCATATGGTGATGACTATCTTCCTTTTGTGTTTCCGTTACCCCTCTTGTGAATGATTTCATTTATATTTTGGATTTGTTGGACTAATCTATTCTGTAAAATTGTAATATCATTTTAGCCAATGAAGGATAACTTTGTTTCACATTGGGTGCAATCTTATTTTAAATTCTTCTTGCATGCTCTCCCATTCAGGATCTAGACATGAATTCTTGTAGTGGTCTGAAGCCAAAATTGTACCAGCACTGGATGGATGTGTACCAAAGATCTGGGAGCAAGGCTGTTAATTCATCTTTACAAAAATTGTTTTTCTCCCTGTGTAAGTTTACAAAAAAAATGTGTCAATTAATTGTTTAGTTGGCAACATTCACTTGCACCTGGCGATATTTGTTTTAATTTTCATTTTTGCCATCAGTCTCTAGAATTGTGCATCTTATATGTTTGCTTCTCTGATGCGTATTCAGGACATAATATTCCTTATGACTACTGACGTTATTTATGAACGTTTCCGCGTTAAATGCGCTTAACTTAGATGAATTTTAGGTTATAGTAGTCCTTTTAAATTTATAATACTGTTGTATTCTTCAGTATGGAAACTGTTGGGTACACAAATTATTGAGAAATTATCTCTAGAGAGCAATTTTATATTACTTGGTACTCTTATATAGTCATCTATAACTTATGAAATAAGTGGACAGGTTATGTGTGTGTGATAAAGTTTCCTATTATATTTAACCTCAACGATTAAATTTGGTATGTCTCTATGATTAGGACCCAAAATGTTGGTGGACTTGATCAAGTTCAAGTGAAATCAATATAATTAATTCCTCCTGTTGTATTTCATTTTTACTTAACAATTAGTTCATTCTGTCTACCTGATTGCAGGCAGCAGCTATAGGGATATACTTCACTGCAACAAAAGACCATTCTATCACAAAGGTTCTGAAGACATGAGTATCATGGATGCATACATAATGCACTCAGTAAGCATTTTATCCTGCTGTTTTATGTAAAATTTCCTGCTTGTTTGTTATTGACAGTGTCTGTTGTTTATATGCCCAGCTTAATCATATCTTCAGAAGTAGAGACCTTGTGAAAAAGAATGACTCGAAGCTTGCCAAGCTTGGGGAGACTGATGATGATGATGAATTTCGAGATCAAGGTTTTGCTCGTCCAAAGGTGAGGATCCTTGATTTTTCTGATGATAATTTTATTTCAGCTTAATGTATGTTGATTTATGTGAGGTGTCTTTGTCCTGAGGTCTTTGCTCCTCTATTTGTTCTTATATTTTGAGACTCAAGTGATAAATTTAGTATTTATTTCAAAATTTAGACACATCTATAAACAGTATATCTGGGTATAAATTTTAGATTGATATTGATTGATGTTAATGTAGTGATATCTTTTAGCTTTACCTATATGTTAGGAAGCAACCCTTCATGTTTATTGTAGGAGTAAAAGATTATAGCAAGGTTTTATTTATTTAATTGTTCCTGTTTAACGGTTTGCTCAGTTGTGTAATTGTTTCTGTCCTTGTCATTTAATTAGTTTGTACTTAGGGAGGTTCAGTTCAGTAGTTATTGCTTTGTGTCTTATTTCAAATTAGGGAAGTTGTGGTCGGTTATGTGCTATTTTTTATATGTGATTATGTTGTAAACTGTTTCAGTATGAATGATGATTGTTATATAGAAAAGAATCCCGCTCTCTCCGTATAACTAGATTCTGGTTCTAGTATCTCTCTTCTTCCCTACCTGATATGTGGCAATTGTAATTCTTTTTGTATAGTTTAGCTTAGCCTTAAGTGACTGTTAATGTGACACGTGTATGTTTGTAACTTATTCTGTTAGGGCTTAGCAAGTCAGTTTAGGGACAATATTAGAAGATATAAAAGTAAATACTTTACAACACAGAAGGGTGCAGGATAATACAATTCTTTGATCTCTTCTCTCGCCCCCCCCCCCCCCCCCCCCCACCCCTCTTGATCTTTCTTCGCTGTCTCCATACCACTACCCTATTTCTTTTTCCTTTAATTCTGACCCTAAATATTATACTTATTTAGTTGTTTGCTTGATGATTATAGCTGTGTTTTTTGTTAGTTTGTAATTTGGTGGTTCTGATTCTTTTTCAATGATATATATTGTTGGAGTAGTCCAGCTAATGGAGTTAGGAACCAACAGATAATTAGAAGTCAGACTTGTGAAATTATTGATTCAGATTTTGTTTATACGGATCAAGCTTTAAATGGTCATCTAAATGCTAGTTTATGATCAATGGTGGGTTAATTTATTTTTATTCTCCAGGTTTTAATGTTATTGCCATTTGCAAGCATTCTGTTCCGTGTTGTAAAGAGGCTTATACAACTTACACCTCCATCTTGCAAGGTAATGTGGTTTGATCCTTATACATTTCTATTTAATTGATTGATGACGAGCTTTTATTGGTCTTAAATTCTGATGTCATTTGTATAAATATGTGGTTACACATAGGAATAAAGTGAACCCCTTTGGGACAACCTTGCCTATGTGGGCGACACTCCTACCCCTCGAGTCCGGATTAAACCTGGCGGTGATTAACCAAAAAAAAAGTGAACCCCTTTGTAACAATTCTTCCTATGTTTCTAACAAATACTAAGTGTATGAACTGTGAAGTTTTGAAATCCATTTAGCCATATCAAGTTTGATATATAGCTTTATTGGCTGAGTTATATCAATAATGTTTGCTATATCTTTTTGCTCATGGTTGTAATTTTTTTAGGGTAAAGGACCTAATCTAACCCTCAAGTAACCACCAAGGAGCGCTGAGCACCCTGAACTAACAATAGACCCGTATGTGGACTCCAAGTAACCAAGGTGTTTAAAACTACCCCGGTTGGACGGTCAACAACGTTTGACCGTTACAATGCCTATGTGGCCGCCACGTGAAGACCTATCTTGCCACCTGGCGCCTTGTCATCGCCACGTAGGATATGTTTATGTGGATCCCACATTTAATAAAAAAAAATCTCCCTCCCTCTTCATCCCCAAAAGCGACGCCACTGCCATGACCGCGTCGCTTTTGGGGATGAAGAGGGAGAGAGATATTTTTTTATTAAATGTGGGACCCACATAAACATATCCTACGTGGCGATGACAAGGCGCCAGGTGGCAAGATAGGTCTTCACGTGGCGGCCACATAGGCATAGTAACGGTCAAACATTGTTGACCGTCCAACTGGGGTAGTTTTTAAACACCTTGGTTACTTGGAGTCCAGATACGGGCCTGTTGTTAGTTCAGGGTGCTCAGCGCTCCTTGGTGGTTACTTGAGGGTCAGATTAGGTCCTTTACCCTTTTTTTTATACACCTCAAGGTTGTAATTATTGTTTCTATTGTTGTATGCTGATAATGTCTATCTTTTTGTCTGTAATAAGTTAATATTTTATTGAGGAAAGGTAATGAGATGTGCGTATTTTACTTGTACTTAAGTGTAGAAGATAAAATGATGAGTTTAATAATGTTCCGTTGGTTTTCTCAGCTCAATGTGGAGCATATGGACCGTTTTTCCACCAAATTTGGAAGTGAAGATGATAAAGGTAATGATCAAATGGATGAAAATGGGCAGGAATCTGGGAATGCAAAACCGCAAAAGTCATATAAAAGTTCTGACTTTGAAGCACTTTTTGGTGGCAATAATGACGATGACTTCATGATTGGCATCAAGTTTACAAGGTAAATAAATAGTAATTAGCTTAATTTGATTGTAAGGCCTTTATGGTTTATGATTAGCCTTGGCATTTATGATTAGCCTCTTTGCAACTGGATTATTGTTAGTTTGATTGTAAGGCCAAAAATATCTTATTTGTTTTTAGGGTAAGATTCTGTAAACTACAAGTGGCAAGAGTCCTTTCCACCAGAAAAAATTGATTTTCACAAAATTAAAAGTTGGGTGAGGTATAAATTAGAAATTTAGAATATTACTGGCTTCAGTTATTTGTTACAGTTTTACAGAACCTAATCAACCCACCAATGTCTATGAGAAGAGATTTAAATAACAGCCGTCTTTGACACATTAGCTGACAACTCAAGCAAGCTGAATGATAGTGCTCTTTGGATACCTCCATTCTTACTTAGTTTGTCTTTACTTCCTAGAACTGACTGTTGAAAGTGAAAAAGCTGGCCATTTCAATTTAGGAACTATTACATTTGTAGCTTATATGGGAATTATCTTGAGAAGAAATAAAAAAGTGATCTAAAATGGCTATCTACAAGTGTTTGTCTCATCCAAAGTCGAATTATTTAGTTCTCTTTTAAAGATTTTGTCTTGTTGCACTTGTTGTATCATAAGTTGATATATAATAAGTTTCTCACTGCCAATATATATTCTATTTCTTTTGTGCAGGAAAACAATCAAGTTATTTAGTGATTTCCATACCTCAGACATCATTGTTGCTTCACCATTGGGCTTGGTTAATGTATGAAATGTCGTTTAAATATTTAATGTTTGTTTTATATTTTAAAATGTGAAGATGTGACTATTCGCTGACCTTGATTAAACAGCTTTAGCTTTGACTTAAAATGTGTTCTACCATTTTTATGTCTATTTTGTAAATTTGTATGCATTGAAACTGCTTTCTTAAAATATGTTTTGGAGGATGATACTGGTTGTGTATGTTATTGACTGCTGACTGTTGTTAATGCTAGAAAATTGACGAGGCTAAGGCTAATAAGGAAAAAGATGTTGATTATTTGTCATCCATAGAGGTAATTTATTACTGTTTTTGAAATTGTCTTGATAATACTGACTGCATATATTGCTACCCTTTATGAACAAATATGCTGTAAAGTTGACCTGGCGAATAAATTATGAGCAGGTTCTGATTGTTGATCATGCAGATGTAATAGCAATGCAGGTATGTTAAGGGCATTAAATGGTATAATTGCAACATTCTGCAGTTTCGTGATCTTGAATTTATATAAATGTATTTTGCTTACAATATATCCAAAAACGGCAGGATTGGTCTCATGTGCATAAAGTTCTTGAACACTTGAATTGCTTACCTCAGCAGATTGGAACAAACGTCATGCGAATAAGACCTTGGTATGATATATATAGTTTTTCTCACGCATTTTGCTTAACTCATTCTTCTTGTTCCGCCCAAAAATGATAGTTTTAATTGAATAATCTGGGATTGGCTTTTGCATGCACAATAATAGTTTATGTTGTATTTAGGAGCGACCATAATGATTAGTTGTAACAATAAGAAGCTAGGGGTGCACAAAATGGAACACCTTAATCCCTCCGCTGAAGACCTGTATCTGTCTGTCTAAGTGATGTAGGGCATGATGATGTGAATTAAGTCATTGTTCTTCGATATACTAAATTAGTGTGGTCGATAAAAGTTCCATTGTGATATCTTTGAAGGGACTTCCCTGCTTGGTGCATGTGATCCCTAATTTCTTTGTCACATGAATTATATATTATACTTTTTGTGGACAAGAGTTATATATTGTGCTAGTGTGTTATGTGGAGTGTTGAAAATAAGAGAATGATTAAGAAAGATTGAGAAGGAAGATAAGAATTGAGAGGAAAAAGAAGAAGAAGAAGAAGAAGAAGAAGAAGAAGAAGAAGGAGGAGAAGAAGAAGAGAGAGATAGAGAGTGAGAGAGAGAGAGAAGGGGAAAGGGCCTTAGGCCATCACATTATGCCAAAGCATCACAAATCACAACAACCTATTACAAGTGAGAGTAAGGATCTTATTTATAGACATAAAATGTAAACTAGCACTAACAACTCTATTGTAACTAACTCTTAACTAACCCTTTCCTTTATTTATTATTACATAACAATACCCCCCTCCCAAAACATCCTTGCCCTCAAGGATCGAGTAAGATAAAAACATACAAACCTAAACCTAAAACCAAACTAAAAACAAGCAATTCAATGTTGGTAAAAACAAATCTCCTCAACATTGTAGAAATATGTGACTTGGATCTTTAAATTGATATCTTCATATTAACTTTAGTTTGATGCACATGCTTCTCCTTTTGTCCATTCTGCCCTTGACCAAATCAGCACCAGAGTTAAGCATTTTCATTAAATTTCCTCTAAACCAAATATGAAGCAAACATCTTGTAGGAGCATTTTCTTGAAATAAAAGCTCTATATTTCCATAGCCCAAGACACCATTGTACATCTTGGTTGCTCCCAACTGTGCCTTTGACTGCCTTTTATCCAGCCACTTTAAACTCAAACCAAGAACGTTTGGCTCTAAAACTTCCATAACTCCACCAGCAATATCTTCAAGAAAATCAGACCCTTCTTGAGTGTTGGTTGAACCAACCCCACCACTTTCTTGCAATGCAAAAGCTTCTTCTTGAACTTCTTGAGTCAGCATTAGAGAAGAACCATTAATTTCTTGAATGATCGGAGCTTCTTGAACTCCTTCATAGTTATCTTGAGAAGACTCACCAACTTCTTGATTGTTGGAGGATTTCTCATGAACTTCATTTTCTTGAGCTTTAAAGGCTGAAGGAAACGACTTCATATTGGCCACAGACATTGAATTCTTTGACCCAAAATTAGATTTATGTTGAAAAGACTGTAACCCATTCTCAGAAAATTGCGTTTTACTGCCTCGACACCTATCCGAACTGAAGGACACCTCCACATATGTTTTCTTACGTGTCGCCTTCCAAGATTCTTCAACACACACATGCCGATCATATACTTTAGCTAAACTTCTTGCTTCATTTAATGATCTTGGCCTCGAAATTCGAACGTTCCATGCATAATTGTCTTGTAAACCCTCTACATAGGCTTGAACAACACGGGTTTCTGAAAGATGTAGTTTGCATTGTAATATATCAAATTTATTGTTGTATTCTTCCAAAGAATCTCCATGTCTCAACTTCTTTAATTCTTCTATTGGAGACTCGTATGGATTACAAAATCTAAGTTTTAACGCCTCTTTATACTTTGACCAAGTAATCATATGCCCATTAACCTCCTCCAACAACGCTAAATGCCAAAGATATGCCTTCTCATCTAGCTGACGGCTTGCCATGACAATTTTCCGATTCTCTGGGGTCTCATCCAAGTCGAAATACTTATCACATTCGAGGAGCCATCCATCCACATCTGTTCGCAAGAATCTTGGGAATTCAAATTTATAAAATCTGGTGTTGTGACGATGATCCTGAGGATTCCGTTGATGTTCCCCCGTTTCTTGACCACCATTATTGTTCGATTCTTTATCATTGAGCCAATTGTCTAATCTGGTAATCAATTGCTGAACTGAATCTTCCAACTGTCTAATCCTTACTTCATGCGTTTCATCCATTTCTGGCAATCTTGGAACTGAAAGGTGGCACTTGGTTTTAACTCTGGGCATTCAAAAAGTACTGGAATTCAGGGTTTATATCTCTGGGGATGTTCAAAATTTGAAGAATTCCTGGGTTTAAGGTCTGAGTATTCTCAAATGTGATGGTTTTAGATGAATCTTGGGTTTCTTGATAGCTAAATAAGGTCCAAGAAAAGTTCCGCTCTGATACCAATGTTATGTGGAGTGTTGAAAATAAGAGAATGATTAAGAAAGATTGAGAAAGAAGATAAGAATTGAGAGGAAAAAGAAGAAGAAGAAGAAGAAGAAGAAGAAGGAGGAGGAGAAGAAGAAGAGAGAGAGAGAGAGAAGGGGAAAGGGCCTTAGGCCATCACATTATGCCAAAGCATCACAAATCACAACAACCTATTACAAGTGAGAGTAAGGATCTTATTTATAGACATAAAATGTAAACTAGCACTAACTACTCTATTGTAACTAACTCTTAACTAACCCTTTCCTTTATTTATTATTACATAACATAGTGCTTCTGGCAAACAAGTGCGAAGCATATGATATGCATTTTCTTTATGTAGAGTTATTCAATAATTTAAATTGTTTCTTGTGTAGGTATCTAGATGATTATGCAAAGTTTTACAGGCAAACGATCATTCTGGGTTTTTATTCAAATCAAGGTAATGTGTGTTCTCTATTCTTGTCTAATCTTAACAACTCTGCATTAATATCTTATCTTTATGCTCCTTAAAGAATCAAGATATTATATGTTGAACACAAGCCTATTCTTCCTTCCTTTTACGCTTTTTTGGCAAATGGGGAAGATCTTAATTTGCAAGAAAAATATGGTACTTATAATGAGTTATCAGTACTTATGAGAATTTCGTAGCCATTTTAATATTCATTTTAAATCTTTTTAGGATGTTGAATTAACTTTATTTTCTGTATCTGTTCTATCTTCTGAGGGATTGTGGTTGATTAACCAATGGGCTATTTCATCTAGTCATTTGTTTTTAAGTTATAATTACTTGTGGCTAATTTTTAAGTGCCTTCTGTTTGCCTCAGAATCCCATACAGGTATACTATAATATCTACTGTTTCTTGTTGCAGATATTAATGGTTCATTCAACCACCTGTGTTCTAATTACCAAGGGAAGGTTGGTTTCGCAAGTGCTTCCACTTATTATGCCATGTTCCTTTTTTTTGCACATATTTTTGGCTATGTTTTGTATAGAATTCAATGCAAACCTGATTCAATATTCCTCGTTATATAAAGCTGTAGTCAAGATCTTCCTGAAAAAGTAATTAATTCTGCTGCTTATGCAATTGCGCATGACAATATATTGATGGAGAACATTTTAAAACAGTATGATTTCAATGTTGTCAATTGATATGTGCAGGTGAAACTGATCTGTGAATACAAAGGATTGCTGCATAAAGTTTTACCCCAAATATCACAGGTTGGTTTTTGTTATTCTGAATGTTTTAACAATTTATTTTTTGTATTTGCTCAAATATCACAGATTTGCCTCTCTGGGTTTATTCTGGATTTTTTATTTAGCATTATCTCATTATCTGATTCTTCAACCTTGTAGGTTTATGAACGATTCAATGTAGATTCAATGATAGATGCAGATGCCCGTTTTGATTATTTTGTTAAGAAGGTACGCTTTTTGTAACTATGGTTATATAGATTCTTTATTTTGAGAGGGAGTAGTATGAAACGTTTATATAGATTCTTTATAGTTTCGGCTAATCATTCCTCCCAGCCTCATTAGGGGGCTTAATTTAGTTCATTGCCATAATCATACCAATCATCCAACTCATTCTGTTCCCAAATCATGTGTATATTCATCCCTCTTCATTTAGCTATTTCTAGGTTGATGCATGTCACATCTGGCCACGAGATTACCTTAAAAAGTTTATATATGTAACTTAATGTTCGAATGATATATACAAATACTTCCCAAATCAAAAAAGAAAAAGAAAAAAAAAACTGAGAAATGCTCCCTCTTTTCTTACATATTTATAACATTCCCTGTATCATTTTGAGACATGACATAATTAAATATTCTCTTGCAGGTTTTTCCAAGGATCAAAGAATCTGATCAGGTTGCATTTTTAATCTAGTTTTCTGTATTTTTCCTTATGAGTAAGGTTTATTATGGTCATGTGCTCATTCGTTATCATAATGCATTTGCAATGATATAATTATTGCAGGGAGGAATAATGATATTTATCAGTAGTTATTTTGACTTCATTCGAGTACGCAATTTTTTGAAATCACAGGAGGCCTCATTCTGCCTTCTTGGGGAGTAAGAAGCTGTCTCCATCACCGATCCTTCATGTTATTATTTTATTGGGATCATATTTATCCTTATTAATTGTCTCTTCAAAAGTTTTACCTTATAACCCTCAAGTTTCACTTAAGTTATTCAAATTACTCTTTGTTAATTTAGGTACACAACTCAGAGTGATATTTCCCGAGCACGTCTTTGGTTCTTTGAACAAAAAAGGAAGATTATACTTTACACTGAAAGAGCTCATTTTTACCACAGATATAAGGTTGCTTACTTTTCTCTTGTACATACTTCCCCCCCATGTTTCCATCGAATTTTTTGTGTTGGGAGTATCTTATTTGCTTACAAACCTTTTTTTGGAAAATTTTTTTTGCCTGTCTGCCGCTTGTTTGTCATGCTTTGGCTTGACTACTGCATTATAGTGTATATTAAAAGCCAACCTCAATTAAATTACTATGTTTAATTCACCCAATCATTCATTTTAATTTTTTTTTATTTGGAAGTACCTTAGCTGTTATTAGTCCCTCTTTTCCTGGAAAAGAAGCCCCTGTATGCGACTAGCCATGCTTTGGCTTGATGCATGCAATTAGTAAATAATAAAGTCAACAACTCTAGATATGAATGATAGGATGAGTTATTACTCTTCTCTATCTTGTTTTTATTTCACATAATATTCACTTCTATATTTTTATGCCAGATTCGTGGTGTTAAGAACTTGATTGTTTATTCACTCCCGGAGAGAAAGGAGTTTTACCCTGAGGTAAGAAGTTCTTTGTTAAGTGATTCTTCTCCTGTCTGTTTGTTGGGTCTAAAGCAATTCTTCATGCATTTCACAAAGTTTATGTTCCGTGTTTTTATTGGTATTGTCATAAACTAGCTTCATACTCCTTATTCTATTCATGCCCAACTAATCAGAAGCACTGATTAAGAATTCTAACCGTTTCCCCTGCCCCTTCTTTCCTTGTTGCAGATTGTAAATATGCTTGATGATACCGAGAACAATGTGTGCACTGTTCAGTTTTCTCGCCTTGACAAGTTCAAAGTAACATACTTTATTCTTATTGGTTATGTAGTTATATTGCTAGTTATATCCAGCTTGTTTGATTATAATATCTATTAGCATGATCTTTTTTTTTTTTGATAAAAAGGAAGGAAAATACAAACAAAAAATTAACCTACATCCTTAAATTGGGCAAGACAGATTTCGCCCTATGCATACATCTAATAATGTCTTTGATCTCTGCTATGGCTTCATACACACTTGAACATTCATTATTATGGGTCACTTCATTCCTTCTTTTCCAAATCAACCAGCAAGACACATAAAAAACTTCATTCCAGTTATCCATCTCATACCCTCTACGCATCTTCACATTCTTCCTTAACCAATCATGTAAATTACTTTCCCAAAATTCTTTATTTGCAAAAGAGATTCCCAAGTTAAGTCAAACCTCTTTAGCATTACCACATTCTCTTATCACATGTACCGTTGATTCCAACTGCGAATGACACGACACGCAAGAACCATCTGGATGAATTCTCCATTCAAGCAACCTCTCATTAGTAGGAAGTCTATCATGCATAAAAAACCACATCTGCATTTTACATCTCTGAGGGACCTTGAGCCTCCAAATGTTCCTCCAACATTGATCCTCCTGAGCATTAAAATCAGCAACTTTCGTATATGCTGATTTGACAGAGAACATCCCACTCCTCTCAAGCTTCCATCTAACTTTATACTCCTCATTCCTGTGAACAACCTCAATCTCATTCTTAACATTCTCCCAAACAGCTTTAATTCCACTCCACACTCTTGACCCCGGCTTCTTTGCTCGTATAATAGGGATCAAATCTTGACCACAATTATATTTACTTCTAATTACTCGGGCCCACAATGCATCCTTGTTATTCACCAACCCCCATCCCACTTTCATCATAAAAGCCTTATTCTGAAGAGAAGCATGACGAAGACCCAATCCACCACACACTTTAGGATAACAAACTTTGTCTCACGCCACCAAATGAGCTTTCTTCTTATCACTTGTTGAACCCCATAAAAAATTCCGGGCATTCCTCTCAATCTCATCGCAACAAGCAACAGGAATAATAGACGTTTGCATCACATGATTAGGAATAGACAAAGCCACTGAATTAATAAGAGTATTCCTCCCTGCCAGAGACAAAGAATGACACTTCCAGCTAGCCAATCTTTGTTTTACCTTATTCACCGTAAATTGATACATTGACTTAGAAACCCTCTCATGATGAAGAGGAACCCCAAGATATCTACCCAAATCAGCAGACATATTAAATCCCAAACTATGACTTAGTTGAGATTTAATATTATGATTAATATTGCGAGAAAAGAAAACTCTTGTTTTTCCTTCATTAATCTTTTGACCTGAAGCATCACAAAATGATCTTAGAAACAGTTCTTTAGAGTGATTTTCTCAGGACATGTTTTGGAAGGAAAGTTTTTTTAATAAAAGCTTATTTGAGTCATTGCTTTGAAACGCATTTCTAAAATGGTGAAGTGGAGAGTGAAAGAATGAACTTCTATGTTTACAGCATTGCCCTTGATGAAAATGCAATGCTGTCAATCTTAAATTCTGTCGAACAAAACAAAACATTAGGAAGATGTTTAGAGTTATTTTCCCAGAACATGCAGCCAAAAAACTCAAATGCAAACAGAATTTCCCCAAAACACTGTTGTTCTGGGAACAGGAAATCAAACAAGCCCATAAGTATTTTATTGTATTTTCCTCCTCTCATGCCTTGTTGAAATTTTATCTGATAGCTGTTCTTCTGGTGTATATATATTTCAGCTAGAAAGAATTGTTGGAACTCCAGCAGCCAATAGGATGGTACTTGCAGAGAAGGGTGTCTTTGTTTTCTCTCATTAGATGGCTTATTAATTTTTGATGGAAAAAGTTGCTGTCTTGTGATGATTCATGAGGAGCGGTTGTCAGAGATTTTGAGCAGAAGATGCAAAATTGGCTCTCTAACAAATGCTTGAACCATACTCCCTAGGGTTTTTTTATAACAAGTTATTGTTTTAGTTCTGTTCTACTCAGCTTGTGATAGAATAGTTTGTATATTTTGCACGTGGACTTAAATTAATTTTTTAATTAAGATTTGCCATTGTTGGCATGCAAATTTTGGTTGTTTGAAGACATGGATATAGAGTGGGCAATTACAGGGGCGTTAAATATGATAGGAGTATTTATTAGTTTTTGTTACTTTTTCCGGATAACTATTCATGTTTTGCAATTTAAGTACTATTTGTACCTCCACGAGTGCACTAGGAATTTTGTCATTGGCTAGCCAAAGTAATAAGGGAATTTTGGGACCTTAAAGTGAGGTCCCTTGGGACTCTACATTAATTTTTTCAACTTTTGGGACTTTTCTAGTATGAAGTCCCTTGTGGGGGACCTCAAATTAATTTTCCCAAGTAATAAATACCCAAAAAGCAATGATTATATAGAAATAGCCATCATAGACCATGTTTACTATACAATAACAAAAACCTTATTCCAATTAGATGAGGTCGGTGTTATCCTAATAGCCTAAGAACTATGAAAACCAATGTACAAAGTCACACAACCAGCAAAATGAAAGAGAGACCAAAATAGAATCCAGAATATATTTTATTCATAAGAGTCAAAACTTATTTATTACAAATGATAGAGAATAGGCCTTTTATATTAGTTACCTATCCCTCTCTCTAACATACATGTTTCTATTATCATTAATTAACTAACTTGCTGATTTGTAATTAGTTACAACTAACCCAACTAACTTCTATTATTATTGTTATTCTATAATAGCCGGCTACATAAATCACACAACACCACCATTGTGCTCAATCAAAGTCATACTTGGAGTGCATGTGTTCATATTCATAAGATTCGACATACTTTAAGCCTGTTTGGATACAGCTTCTGGAGAATAGCTTCTAGGAAAATAGCTTTTTGAGAATAGCTTTTGAGTAGAATAACTTTTCTGAAAAATAGCTTTTGATGAAATAAGAATGTTTGGATTAAACTTTTTGAGAATGACTTTTTAAGAATAACTCTTGAGTAGAATAATTTTTTTTGAAAAATAGTTTTGATGAATAGCTTTTCATGTTTCTTTTATTTGAAATAAGTGCTTTCCCTAAATGAGAGATCGAAGCTTTCAGCTGGAAAAAGAGAAAAATGTATTTTTTTCTCAAAATGCTTTTGGAACCCAACTAGCTTTTCTTCTCAAAATAGCTTATCCAAAAAATTTGAGTGTTTGGGTGCCTTTGCGTGAAACCTAGGTTTGGAAGCCAGAATAGCTTTTGAAAATGTATCCAAACAGGCACTTTTACATTTACTATCAATGCTTAACATAATTCTACTCCTTTATCTGGGTTTGAGACTGGTTATGAATATAGACGAAACATTCATTACAAATATAGACGAAACATTCTACTCCTTTACTATGGTTTCACTAATACCTACTTTCATTTATAAAAACATTAAGAAACATCATCAGGCCGAAGGAGTTATACTGAGGGGCCACTAGTGGCCAACCCTCAAGGATGGATGATTGTAGTTTGTAGGTTATTTCTTTGTATTTTGATTCAGATTAGTTTTAGATATAGTTGACTATTTTATGGAAATTAAATAAGCATAATATAATGCTAAATATTACATCACCAAAAAAATAATGCTAAGTATTAACATATACTTGAATGTAAAGCTAAAATATAGTTTTTGTTCTCTATAATTAAATCAAGTTTCAATTTAATGTCTTAATTTATACAGATCTTAGTACTATTTTTTATAACCTAGTTGCACTTAATACCTTAAAAGGGTTCAAATAAATTTAATAGAAACACCAAAATATATTTTAGCACATATATTAGTTTACAAGATGAATCATTAGACTTGAGAAAAAGTTAAACACATTTTATTTTTATTTTTAATTTTTCAATGAAATACAGCTTGATGTTATACAACAATAACAACAAAATTTTATCTCATCGTGTGAGGTTAGCTACATGGATCAGTTTCATATGATACCATTGTACTCTTTTAGTAACCATTTATTTAAGTATATTATTCATCAATAAGTCTCGTTCTCAAAGTTCTCCAAGCATTTGCATTGGTCTCCTCTTCCTCTTTTAATTGGACTCCAAGTTGTTTGGTCAACTTTTCTCACTGGCGTATCTGTTGTCCTTCTTCAGACATTTCCAAACCACATGAATCAATTTTCTACCATTTTCTAAACAATGAGAGTCACTCCAACCTGTTCTTGACCTGTATCCTTTCTTGTATAACCAATATACCTAACTTGTAAATCTTTTGTTCATCGACTTTTATACCTAACTCCTTATAAAACTCATCATATGCTTTAGCACGAGATTCACTCACTGCATTCGTAACACCCTTTTTAACCTTGTAATGTTTTCCCCAATTTTCGGCGCTATTAAACAAGTGTATAGCTTTGAAACAATTTGCACCTTTTGTGGGACTTCCTTACCCCTACCACCAACTCTTGTTATCTCAAGGGTCTAAACCTTATAACTCCCCCAAAATTGCTTTAGCGACTATTTTCACTTTTTATCGATATTCTTTCATATTTTATTAGCATTTTCTTGCAATCATTCTCACTTCCTTCTTCCAATAATAATTTTCTCTTGATGATCACTCGCTTCTCCCCCTTCAATTGTCACCAACATTCTTTCATCATTTCATTATTAGTAATGATATCAATCCTCCTACTTTACCTCGTCTTAAGACCAACTATAACATATGATATACATGAAGCTCAATATAGGCAGAGTTATTGCTATAAATAATAGATAATTATATAGTACAAGATTCGTTTTTTTGAGGATTTTCCCAAATAAAGAGTTCAAAATTAGGGAAAATTAAGGCCTGTTTGGTTCATTTACGTAGAGGGAATACAATGTAATGAAATTTAATGTAATGGAATGTAATGTAATGATGATTACATGAGTCTGTTTGGTTCATCATCAAGTAATCATTATGCATTTGTTTGGTTGAATTACATTATACATGGTAATAGACAAGAATTATATAGAATTAGACTTCGCATCTGATCATAGCATTGCTGGTTCAAATTGTTAAATATATTATATTATATATTAATAATATATTATATACTACCTCCAGTTCTAAATATAAGACCTAGTTGACTTTTTTTGGAGAGATTAAAGTTGCGAAATAGATTATTAAATTATGACATGTTTGATATATTTTTAGATTTTCTTTTAGTTTATAGATAAAATCAATTAATCTAGGGGAAAAATTAGATAAATCAATTTATAATTAATTAATTTTGATTTTTTAGGATTCTCCAAAAAAGTCAACTATGTCTTATATTTAGGACGGGGGGAGTATTATCTATAAAATAGAATAAAATTACACACATATATAGAAGAATGGATCGATGCAATCTTATCAAAAAAAAGAATGGGTCGATGCATTGAAATTATAGGAGAATAAAACGGGTTAGAAAAAAAGTGTGGGTGAGAAGACGATGAAATAATGGAGAATTGAGAAAGTTTGTTCAAGGGCAATTTAGTCAATTTGAAAATCATAATGGGTAAATGGTCTTTTTACATGATTGTCAATAAGTTATATGAGGCCAATAAATTGTTATTGTCAGCTCTAGAAGTTGTAGTTACAACATTAATTATATTTCTTTTTTTTATAACACATTAATTATATTTCTTATTGGGATCTGTAATTAATTTTACCTTAATATTATTCAACCAAAAAAAAGTTGAAAATATTTTCTTTTTTGGGCCAACAAGAGCACCATGGGCTAAAATGGGCATTTCCTCCCTTCTTTTTCTCACACGATAAGTGAAGTCCACCACAACTAGGGTTTCCAAACGAGGCCACCTATATATACGAAAGTGAATTGATTAGAATCTCTTGACTGCGTTGAGCTTTGAAATTAGGGTTTTGTTTTTCTCGTTGAAGAAGAAGAAGAAGAGATATCATGGGAGTACACACGTTCGTGCTTCGCAAATCCGGCGGCGAATGGAGCGGCAAGGAGAAAGGCGGCGACATCGAGGCCTCCGCCGCCACCCCCTTCGAGATCGAAAACAAGCTCGTCAAGGCCGTCCTCGCCGTTGACTCCTCCGGCGCCGTCCAACGATCCTTCTCTCTCATCTCCCCCACCTCCGCCGTCTTCCAGGTATCGTATTCCGATCATTTTCTTCATTTCTTATTCATTCTTGTTATCACTTCATGCTTCATGTTCTTAATTTCTCTGATTTCTTTCCTAATGCCTCTTTTTCTTTATTTCCTTCGTTATTTTATGTTTATGGATCGTGGATTATTATATTAAATTTAGTACTCATATCATCATACTTTAATCTACCGTTATACTCCTTCCGTTCCTAAATATAAATATAATATCACTTTCAAATATCATTTTTCCAAACTTTTTTTCCATACAAACCCTAATAATTATGTTTATCTATAATGAACAAATGAGATGAATAGTGTAAATAATGATAAGTGGAAATGATGATACTCCCTCTTCCTAAATATAAGATCATTTTTAGATTAATGAAGGTAGTTAAGTTAGTTATTTATACATGATATTACCAATTTATTTCAACTATATATCTTCATCCTCATCCTTAGATAAGCAGGGTTAATTTGAGAAAAAGTTGGGAAAAGTTAGAAAGTGATCTTATAATTGAATTTCAAAAGTGATCTTATATTTAGTAATGGAGTGAGTAAATTGCTAGGCTAGATTAGTGATATGGTGTGTTAATAACTAACTTAACTAAAATTTTAATAGAATTAAATTAGTGAAAATGATCTTATATTTAGGAATTAGTAACAGAGGGAGTACTTGTATTACTAATTAGTTGAAATATGTTGAGGAGCTATAGTAGAATAATGACCTTTGGCATAAATTTGGATTTGGTTTGTTTAGGTTGTTGTGGGTGGGGCAGTATTCGTTGGTGGTGGTGCTGCAGCTGCGGCTGCTCCCGCAGCTGCTTCCGGTGGCAGTGCTCCGGCAGCTGAACCCAAGAAGGAAGAGAAGAAGGTTGAAGAAGAGGAGGAGGAAGAGGATTTTGGAATGTCACTTTTTGATTAGAGCATCAGTTATATATGATTTTGATTCTCTCTGCATTTTATTTTCAGTTCATTTTTTTTGGAAAGGTGTTTAGTTTCAAAAGACATGATTTTGTAATGGATTATCAGATAATATGATTAGTTTTTTGTTTTATGAAAGGAGTATGATTTGAACTCAATGGTGAATCATTTTCTCTGTTCATTGCATTCCACTTCCACACACTAATTAGTCAGAGGTAATTAAAACTGTTTATTTTCTCCAAATATCTATTAGATTGAAAACATTACGGATGTGTCAGAAAGAAATGGAACTTAGTGCTTTAGTTTGTTAGTAATGTTTTCTTTGCCAGCAAAGTTTGTTAGTAGTATTGCACCTCTATTTAAATATATATGTTCAATTCGTGTTCTCTTCCTGCCCATTCGTCCAAATATAAGATCATTCTAGTTCAAGACATTGGCCGGATCAGTGCTTTTGAACATAATGCAAGCGTAATTTTTTTTTCTCCCAGCCTTTTCTTGTGTTCTTGGAGATTGTTATGGTCCACTATCTATCAAACTTTTTACATTGCATACAAGTATCTCTGTTAATTATATAATGTCAAAAAAATTATACATGAGACTCGAGTGCTCTTAACCAAATAATCCGCTGTGGTATTACCGTATTAGCATTGCGTGACACCTGTTGTATCATAATCATCCAGTTCTGTAGATGCCAGACATTATAAGTACTAATCAATACTGTTTTGTTCCACAAATGATGAGCTCTAATAATAATCATGTTGAGCAAGAGCTTATTCTTTCCATAAGAATTTGGAAGAGAAAAAAAGGGTTGATGGCTATCAGATTTGATATTGAAAAGGCTTATGATAATTAATTCCCTAAACCAATATGTAATTACTCACTCAAGCCAGTGACCTATTTATTGTATATATTACTCTGTTTTTTTAAATAACGGGGAGAAAATACTTTAAAACTTTCTTAAATGATTTTTAACCGAACTCAGTCGCATAAGATTGGGCGCCAAAATAATGCTCTACTAAACATAGGAGTTCATTATGAAACACGGTTCCTCTCCACTTCCCCCTTATTGCCTCTTCCATTCTCTACCTCTTTTACTTTCTCCCTCACACCATTATCAAATGGTCTTATTTGATTTAAATGGATTTCAATAACAATTTGGTTTAAATGGATTATGTGAAACATTTCCATCAAACGGTTAAAACTATGGGGAACTTAGCTCGATTTTTGAACTTTTGGTGGGTAGTGGGAGCAAAGTAACTTTTAGGGTGAAATTGGGATAAAAATAAATTACCTAGCAAATGTTATCAAAAAATAAAGGCTAAAGTATGTTTTTTAGTCCCTTAACTTTGAAGAAAGTCGTGTTTTGGTCCCTTAACTTTGAAAAGTGTGTTTTTGGTCCCTTTATTTTAGATAAAGTCATCTTTTAGTCCTTTAACTTTGAAAAGTGTGTTTTTAGTCCTTTAAAATTAGGTTTAATTATGTTCTTGGTCCCTTAAATTTGCACAAAATCATGTTTTAGTCAATTAACTTTGAAAATTAAGGGATTGAAAACATATTTTATCTTTTTTTAAAAGGACTAAAAACATAATTTTGTCCAAAGTTAAGGGACAAAAAACACACATTTAAAAGTTAAGGAACCAAAAACACACTTTCTTCAAAATCAAGGGACTAAAAACATATTTTTCAAAGTTAAGGGACCAAAACATGACTTTATCTAAAGTTAAGGGACTAAAAACATACTTTAGCCAAAAATAAATTACCTAGCTTAATGTAACACCCTAGAATTTAAACTAAAATAAATTATGATAATGCTATAAATTTAAGGAAATAGAAAATTGGATGTAATTTATATTCAAAGCATCAAATTAAGAAATTATAAAGACATTATTAATAAAAAATTAGAAAGTTAGATATTTTTACATTTACATTTGAGATGCATACTTGCAATTCATTATACGATTTTAACTTTTCCTTTATCTTATCTCTTCAAAATTTTAATTTCTTCAAAAGTAAAATTTTATACTGATTTCAAATATAAAAATTTAACACCGATTTCGTATTGTTCAATTCTCAATCCATACAATTTATCATCACTGATCACTTGTGAGGTTATTCTTGCCAGTTCAAGATTCAGCATCATATACCGGTGAAGTTTTTCCATTTTATCTATTTCTTTATTTAATTTGTTTATTCTTATATTTATTTATTTATTGGCTAAAGTATGTTTTTGGTCCCTTAACTTTTGAAATAATCATGTTTTGGTCCCTTAACTTTGAAAAATGTGTTTTTGGTCCCTTAATTTTGGACAAAGTCATCTTTTTAGTCCTTTAACTTTGAAAAGTGTGTTTTTAGTCCTTTTAAATTCGGTTTAAGTATGTTTTCGGTCTGTTAAATTTGCAAAAAGTCATGTTTTAGTCCCTTAATTTTGAAAAGGAAGGGACTAAAAACATTTTATCCTTTTTTCAAAGGACTAAAAACATTACTTTATCCAAAGTTAAAGGACAAAAAACACACTTTTCAAAGCTAAGGGACCAAAAACACACTTTCTCCAAAATTAAGGAACTAAAAACACACTTTTCAAAGTTAAGGGACCAAAACATGACTTTGTGCAAACTTAAGGACCAAAAACATACTTTAGCCTTATTTATTTATTTCCATTGTGTGTATACATATTTACATTGCTGCTCAATCCCCCATAGATATATATAGCCCTTGCTTTTTGTTTTTAACGGTTGCTTGCTTCTTCTTCTTTATTTATTTATTTCCATTTTTTTTATAGAGGTTGCTTCTTTCTTTTTATAACTGTTGCTTCTCTTTTGATAACAATTAATTTTTATATAACACTTGCTTAGCTTATAACCGTTGCTTATATATATATATATATATATATATATATATATATATATATATGAAAAAACTTATCTCAAGTACTTACCTCAATTACATTCATTACCCAATAAGAATTTGACACATGCCCAACTAACCCCATACACAACTGACACATGGAGGAGAGAGAAAAGGAGGAGAAAGTGGTGTGGGTTAGTTGGACATGTGTCAAATTTTTATTGGCTTAATGGATGTAATTTAGGTCAAGTACTTGAGGTAAGTTTTTTCCATATATATATATATATATATATATATATATATATATATATATATATATTCCCTCTTTTTTTTGCTCCGATATATATTCCCTTTCTAACAACCCGTGTTCCTTTCCCTTCCTTTTTTCGTTTACAATCCTTTCCCTTTCTTTTATTTGATTACATTCATTTCCCTTTCTTTTCGCAAATAATTCTTCCTGTTGTTTTTACTTTGAATTTTGAATTGTATTTCTTGTTACTCTTTCCATTTTTTCTCTAACTGTTATTATTTTGAATGTTGAATTGTATTTCTTGTTACTCTACCAATATTTTTAACGATTATTATTTTGAATTTTGATATGTATTTCTTGTTACTTTCTCCATTTTTTTCTCTAACGATTATTATTTTGAATTTTATTTCTTATTACTCTCTCCATTTTTTTCTAACGGATATTATTTTGAATTTTGAATTGTATCTATTGTTGCTCTCTCTATTTTTTTCTAACGGTTATTATTTTATTGTTATTATTTGTGCCAACTTCATTATTATTAGTATTTGGATCTATTTTATTGGATCTATTTTATTGTGTTAGATCATTATTATATAACGTTTGTTTTTGTGACTTCGTGTCACGCTTGGTTATTTACCCTCGTGTGACTGTGTGTCCACGGAATATTCCGCCTATATTTATAGACGGTCCCTAGTCCGGATAAAGGAGTAGGGTTGTGTTAGGCTTCGGCAGCCAACGTAAAAATATGTCGAATCTATTGAGCATGGACACACGCATTGTTTCTATCAATATGTCATTGTTTGGTTCTTCACAAGGGCTATTATACTATCATGGGAGAAGGCATATAAAGAAACAAAAGGTTCAAAGAAGAGAAGTGGATGAATAGTAAGAATAATTGATCAAAGGGTATGGAATCACTGCACAAGAAGGAGAGGAAGACCAAAGAGATCTTTTGATGAAATGTTTACCTCCAAGCATGACTATTGATAGAGCACAATGACCATGTAGCCAACCCCATCTAATTGGGATAAGGTTTATGTTGATGATGATGATGATTTTTATTACTCTCTCCATTTTTTTCCTAAGGGTTATTATTTTGTATTTTGAATTTGAATTGTATTTATTTTTTTTATGAAAAATTTGAATTGTATTTCTTTTTTCTCTATCCATTTTTTCTAATGGTTATTATTTTGAATTTGAATGTATTTCTTGTTACTCTCTCAATTTTTTTAGTACAGATAAAAAAAACATATTTTTTATAACAATAAATAAAAAAAAATACTTTCTGTTACTTTCTTTAGTTTTTTTTCGATGGCATACAAGAATACTTCATTACATTTTCTCCAGATGTTTATTACTTGGATTAATCTCGTTAAGAGATAGTAACAGCCCAAAACATCTCAGCTTACTTTCTTCAATTTTTAATAGTTATCTTATTATTTTTATTTTAAAATATAGATATATTTAATTTGACCTATTATTATTATGGACCTTACTTACATCATGTTCCTTTCTCCAGGTTCTCAAGTTCTTTTAATATGGGAGTGACATGTGTCCTTTTATAACAATCATCCATTCAATCTAATGGCCTATATTGAAAGAACTTGAGAACCTGGAGAAAGGAACATGATGTAAGTTTTTCCCTATTATTATTTTCATTTTTATTTCTAATTTTTATTTTCATTTTTATTACTTTAATAATATTATTTTTTATATTAGTTTTTTTAGGGTTTCTAGTAATAATTGAAAAAGTACAAAGATCATGTCAAAAATCGAAAAAAAACTACAAAAATATATAGGTTTTTGTTTGTTATTGTCTTAATTTGAAAACTATTTCTTTCATTTGATTTTTTTTGTAAGGAATACTCCGCCTATATTTAGAGACGGTCTCAAGCCCGGTTAAAGGAGTAAGGTTGTGTTAGGCTTCGGCGGCCAACATAAAAATATGTCATTACCTGGTACTTCACAAGGGTTATCAAACTTTCGTGGGAGGAAACATATAAAGAAAGAGTGGGAGACTGGAGTTATTCAACGAGATCATTTGATGAAGGGTTTATCTCCAAGCATGACTATTGATCAAACACAATGACATCATGTGATCCATGTAGCCGACCCCACTTAGTTGGAATAAGGCTTTGATGATGATGATGACATTTGAGATGCTATATTATCAAGACTGGTTTAAGAGATTTCAATATTATTAATTTAATTTTCAGATTAAAAAGATAACAAGAAAATATATTTAATAATATATGCTAAATTTTATGGGGCCTTTTTGTAATTATTATGTGAGCCTCAAAAACTAATTTCCCCTCCCCTTTTATAAACCTACTTTTCTTTTCTCTCTCTCATTTGTGTTTGCGCGCCGTTTCTCACCTCTCCCAAAATCCTTCTTCATTACTTTCTTCTTCCTCACCGTACGGACCACCGTCGTTCTCCACCTTCCGCCGCAGCATTTATTTTGTGTTCTAGCCATTATCCTTCTTTTTGCCCTCAACTTGTCACCTGTTTTTGGCTTCCATTCATTTGGGTAATTTTTTTCTCGCTTTACTTGTGACATTGCTGATTGGGTTCACGAAAGAAAGAAATTATGATAATTATAGTTTCTAAATCTTGTATTTCCTCATCAGTCATCACCATGAGTTTGACGTTGAAAAATCATAAAATAATCACCATCAATAACAAATCCTGATTAGTTTCTAAATGCACACAAAAAATCACTCCATTTTCTATTCCTAATTTGATTAAATTAAGAATGTTAAGTTAGTTATTCACATATCATATACTTCCTCTTATCTTAAATATAAGATATAGCTGATTTTTTTGGAAAATTCTAAAAAGCAAAATAAGTCATTTATAAATTGATTTACTTAATTTTTTTTAAACTAGTTTATTTAACCTATAAACTAATGGTTAATATAAAAATATATCAAATATGTCATAATTTATTAACATGTTTTGTAACCTTAACATCTCCAGAAAAAAGTCAACAAAGTATTATATTTAGGATAGGAGAGAATAGTTATTAACACATGATATTACTAATCTACCATAACCATATATATGGGAAAAACTTATATCAAGCTCCTTTCTCCAGATTCTCAAGTTCTTTTAATAGGGGAGTGACACGTGTCATTTTATAACAACCATCCATTCAATCTAACGGCCAGTAATTGGAGAAATGGAGAAACTGGATGGAGGAATTTGACCTAAGTAAGGTCTCATATATATTTACTCTCACTCACACTCTTGCTTATTTATTATATATAAATATTATTAAGTTTTAATTGAAAAAGTTTGAGTTGAATGGGGTAGACAGCTGGCCTGTAAATTTGCTATTGATAAAAAACTAAAGGGTTGCTTTTGCTATTGATAAAAATCCGTGATTCGAATTAAGAATAATAAAAAGTCACAACTACCCTCACTATTGACCTCTTATTTTATTGATAAAACACCCTCACTATTGACCTAAAACCTCTCCTAACCCAATTCCTAAAATTTAGTTATATAAAAAAAATATGTGTCAGTCCCACTCATTCTTACCCTAAACCCTAACCTAACGTACTTGCTTCCATGAACAGCAGAAGAAGAAGCATTGGATTCCATCATTAGCAGAATCATCATCATGTCTTCTCGGCCAGAGTTTCAGGCGCCGCCGGAGGTCTTCTACGACGACACTGAAGCTCGCAAGTACACCTCTTCTTCTCGCATCATTCAAATTCAGGTCTATCTCTTCATCTACTTGAACTAATTTCAGCTTCTTCTTTTTTATGTTGTCGTAATCATCCTCTCTCTCTCTCTCTCTCTCTCTCTCTCTCTCTCTCTCTGTAGGCGTCTCTTTCTGAACGAGCTTTGGAGCTTCTTGCTTTGCCTGACGATGACGTCCCCAAATTACTCCTTGACATTGGTATATTCAATCATTCTCACTCTCATTAATCTGTTATCTGTTGGAAATTAATTTGCTATTTTCTGTATTACTCCCTCTGCTCGTAAGTATACGACTCACTTGATTTTTTTTTGGAGAGATTAAGGTTGCAAAATAGGTTATTAAATTATGACATATCTCATATTTTTTGATTCATAGGTCAAATAAACTAGTTTAAGGGAAAAATTAGGTAAATCAATTTATAAATAACTAATTTTGCTTTTTAAGGATTTTCCAAAAAGTCAACTAGGTCTTATGATGAGGACCGGAGGAAGTAATTGTTGTTGTATTAGCTTAGCGATCGCTCAGTGATGTCCTTTTTATGTGATATTTATAGTTTATACTACTCCGTGTGATTTTAATTATAACATCACTTTTACTTTTTTTTTTATAAATTTAGGATACAAAATTAATGACTTTAAATTGTCACTCAAAACTAATTTATTCTACTTCTAAACAAATCTATAATCTGTTTACATGTGGCATACGTTATGATTTAGTGATCTATTGCTTCCTCAACTTACACTAAAAAACGGTCAAAGTCCTTATTATTAAGGACTGGAGGGAGTATAATGTAATGTAAGTATGTAACTTGTACTATAGCTTTTGCAGTCACTGTAGCTGATATTTACGGTTCACCTACTGTGATAAATTTATTTTGTCCAGTTCTCTTGTAGATTAATCTGCTCAACTGTGGCTTGAATGTTCCCCTGTATTTTGAACGTACTAATCTGATGTTTTGTTTAGTGCTTATATATGCTTTAAAGACTGGAGATTTCAACTTATTACTTGAGTTGACTTTTCAGAATTCTCTGGCGTTTTGATATTTTATATTTCATCCATAAAGTTTAGTTATATTTATGATTTTTTTAAAATGAATCTTCTCATTTATGGTTGCACATTACTATGGCATTTCGTAGGCTGTGGATCAGGACTTAGTGGAGAGACACTTTCAGAGAATGGACACGAGTGGATTGGTCTAGACATTTCACAGTCAATGCTTAGTGAGTCAATTCTTTTATATTATGAAATTTAAAACTTTCCATTCCAATTGTCCCCTTCTATTTGTGTTTTAGCTTTTTAATTTATCACATTTTGGTTATGTCTAGATATTGCATTGGAGCGAGAGGTCGAGGGAGACCTTTTACTTGGTGATATGGGTCAGGTATTCACCAAACTGTAGATTTATAAGTATTCTTGTTGATTACTGAATCTGTTTCACTTGTTCCTTTTTGTATTCTGCTTCTTGTGATCGTAGTTGTCTGATAATCCATAGTTATGTGAAATTAGACTTTCTCAGTATAATGCAATATGCTTTCTCTGTAGTTTTCTTCTTCTTTTTTTCCATTTTGTCTTTATTTTTATAAAACAAATGGTTTCAGGGTCTAGGGATTCGTCCTGGAGTTATTGATGGTGCCATTAGCATCTCTGCAGTTCAGGTTAGCTTCTATCATCACATTAATAATTTTTAGAGATTGCTTTTTTATATTCATTTTGTAAGCTTATGTTTTGCTATGATATTGCATTTTTTAGTTGACAGTCCTAGGTGCAATTTTTTACTATGTTCTCTGATCACTTTAAGTAACATTATTTTCATAGAATGATATTACATGATTGAATCCACCTCTGCATGATGTGTTTTAATTGGATAACTTTGTAACCAAAGCTGAGATAACTGTATCCATGTTATGGTTACTAAATATCCGCCTTTCTTTCTCGAGTAACTACAGTACAAGTTGCTTAAGATAGCTGCCAGTGTGTGATCTAAGTGATGCCAAATCACATGAATTAGGGTGTTTTAGGACTGGGGAAAATAACAGAAGACAGTAATTAAGGAAATTATTTTAAATCTAGCTTGCACTGGTTGAGTGTTGTGTCAATCTTGAGAAAATTTATTCTAATTTATTTAGACTATTGAAGTGGAAAATTGATGGCAGTTAGGAATTGGAGAAGATAGCTGCTCTGATTGTACTTGGGTTTAGGCTTGTTTGGGCTTGTTTCTATATTTCAAATATACTAATGAAGCTAAATCCTTTTGCTACTATGTTGGATTGGGCTTATTTCTCGTTTACCTTCCTACTTAATCTTATATTCTATTTGGCGATGCAGTGGTTATGCAATGCTGATAAATCTTCTCACAATCCAAGATTAAGATTGAAGTATGTTTCTTCTCTTGTTTATTATACGTCCATTTTATAACTGTATGCTTCAGTCCTTAAATGTATGTCCTAGTGGGTGTTGTTGGTTTGTTCACATCGGTATTTTACTCCACTATACTTAGACTATGGCGAAAATATTTGTAGTTCCTCTGGTCCATGACAATGTAACTTCTTTTGAATTTGTAGAGCTTTCTTTACATCTATATACAAATGCTTGACAAACGGAGCTAGAGCAGTGTTTCAATTATATCCTGAAAGTCTGCAGCAGCGTGAATTGATTCTTAATGCCGCAATGCATGCTGGTTTTTCCGGTGGTATAGTTGTAGATTATCCTCACAGGTATATTGGATTTCAATACAATTATGTGTATTTGTTTTATAAAAATGACCTTGTAGTAAAACAATTCTCCATTTTATAGTGTTTGGTCTATAATGAACATAATCTCCAGTGGCTTGTGAAGTAATCAAATTTTTTGTCATTGAGAATTAGTCTATTAGGGGAAGAGTAAACTAAAGTTTCTAGATTTCAGGAGAAGTATGAACAGTAACTTCACCTTTATCTCTTTAATGTGGAATTAGTTTTCTGAAACAAAGCTATCCACACAGTAGGAATGCATAGGCTAAATAGTTATCTGTGGTTAATGTAATGCCTGGAATATTGGCTTCCGCTGTTAAGTTAGATTCATTTTAATGAACAGATCTTAAATAGCATGTTTATCTTGAAATTTATGCTGAGAAGCTTTTTTGTTTTTGTGAAGTCTGTCGCTGGTTGCTGGTCAATTAAATCATGTGTCCAAGATCTACATATTGACTGCGTTTTTGCCAATAACTCAATAAAATAATTATGATAACCACATATTTGCAAGAGTTATAAAATATGTTCTGTTGATATATATAAAAACTAGTTATAATTGGAACTAAAGTTCCTTGTTTAGGCAATTTTTTTCCCCATGAAATGCATTTTACTGGCCAATATTTCTTTTTCATTATGTTTTTGGTATTGCACTAACTAGTGAGCAATTGTCATGTGATAGTTCAAAGAAGAGAAAAGAATTTCTTGTCCTCACTTGTGGTCAACGAACAATCAATGCATGTACATCAGTAGCCAAGGGAAAAGGTGAAGAAGGGGAGAGTTGCTCCGACGATGAAAGTGAAGACGAAGAGAATAGAACGGTTTGTTTTACCGCATTAGTGAAGTTCATTGTGTATTACTGTGGAAATTAAGAACTCTATGCGATTCAGCCTTTGTATGATCACCTTGACAACGGTTTATGTTTTATTTGACTAGTTTACTGATCTTGGCCTTAAATTCTGATATTTTTCAAATTCTGAATTATGCAGGTCTCTATCTCAGACAGGCATAGGCCTAAGAAGAAGCAGAAATATAACAACAAAAGTGGGAAGGGAAGGGAATGGATAATGAAAAAGAAGGAACAGATGAAAAGAAGAGGAAATATGGTGCCTCCAAACACAAAGTACACAGGTCGAAAACGCAAGGATCGATTTTGAAATTGTTTGGTTGGCATTTGCTTTGTAGAATACTTGTTTATATCCTGGTCTGGCCAAAATCAAGTTTTCTTTCAATGTATTATTTAATATTTTATCGGAGCACATGATTCCGAGCAAATTTTGTGGTTTTGGATTTTTTGCTTCATGGGATTGTCATCCAATTTTGAGAAAGATACTTTTGTTCGAGTAGGCAAGAGATTTTTATTCTATATTTAGTACCTTTAAGGCTTTGAATGATTTGTAATCTGCAAGTATAACAATATATATATTTTTGGTCTATTATTTTTACATCAAGTTTCAATTTAGTCTTATAGTGCAAAGATGAAAGGATCTGAAATTTACTATTTGAGTTACACAATTAGGCCTGTGAAAATTATGTTAAAGATAAAAATTGAGAACATTTCTTTATTTAGAGCAACAAAATTTCCAATGGTATAAGAATCTGTTTTTTTCTGCTACCTTTTGATTCATCATCAAGTTATATTCAAACATTAGCATGCCTAAATATAATCCTCTTGATATGTCAAAGCAAACAAATGTTTCTCACCATAGTTCTCAGCCGTAGAAATATTCAACATTTCAATGACAAGTTACCGATTAAACTTTAAACATTCCAATGCTAAGTTTCATTTCCAATGGATGGGATTTACTTGAAAAATTCAGAATTTGTTAGAGATTATAATATACCGACCAACTAATTTTAAAGTTCTGTTTGGGAACAAATCAAAAGAAAACAAAAAACACTAAATTTTGTGTTGGAGCCAAACCTCATTAAACTAGCTCAATATTGAAAAGAAAAAATCTAACTAGCTCGACTGTACTATTTCGCAATAATCTGGAAGCAGATAGGCTGGAAAGAATCCTACATATTTTTTGTTTTAACTTCAGGAAAACCACACAAAGCGGATCTGGTTATGCTTAATATTTTACATCAGGAACCTTTCCTGCCAAATAATTATACTAACAATAACAGTCACAAACCAATGTTTTTGGACTGAATGGATTAAAATTACATGATCAAGTCTAAATATTTTATGTATATACTATTGTTAAATAGAAGCCATCAACACTACACTGGGAAGCTGTGAGGAAGCATATACAAAGCCCCAGAGGAAATAAATATGAATGATTTATTCAGTTGCAGGCCCAAATATATACTTCTCCTCTATCTCTCGTGATCATCTATGTTAACTGTTGCCACTTCATGCCACAGCAGGAGAATCACATTCCTATATTATCTTCATGATTCAAGTGTCTGATTCTCTGCATGCAATGAACGCTATAGGATGAGAAGCATACAAGGCAATAATACTTCAAGGATGACAAGGCAGCACTTCATGGATGATATAAACAAAAGGATAATATGCCTAATTCTAAGATTAGATGTATAGGGATTTGAAATCAGGCAATTAGATTGCAGCATGACTTATTAATCCTACAATTTCAGTTTATGATAATCAAAATTACCAAGTAGAAGTAGTTATTCCAACAATGGTCTAAGGGCCTGTTTGGATTCAGCTTTTAGAGAATAGCTTTTGGGAAAATAGCTTTTTGAGAATAGCTTTTGAGTATAATAGCTTTTTTAAAAAATAGCTTTTGATGAAATGAGAGTGTTTGGATTAAGCATTTTGACAATAGCTTTTAAGAATAAATTTTGAGTTGAATATAGTTTTTCTGAAAAATAGTTATAATGAATAGCTTTTCATGTTTCTTTTATTTGAAATAAGTATTTTTCCTAAAAGAGATATCGAAACTTTCAGCTAGAAAATGAGAAAAATGTAGTTTTTCTAAAAATAGCTTTTGGAACCTCAAACCTAGCTTTTCTTCTCAAAATAGCTTATCCAAAAAAATTGAGTGTTTGGATGTCTTTAGGTGAAACCTTGGTTTGGGAGCCACAATAGCTTTTGGAAATGTATCCAAACAGGCACTAAATGCTAGGTTCTAGAGAATATACAGGAATTCAACAGACACTCATCATCTTAATGAGAATTATCAGAAAATTCACCATTATATTACAGTTTTAAAAGAGAATCTTCTAAAGTGTGATTAATGAAAGATGACTTCAGTTCTGCCACTTAATCAATCCCGGGAATAATCATATAAATCATTCAAAACACAAAGCTGTGGGGCCCCTGCCATCCATGGCTTTACACTAATTAATGTATAATGTATAATAATAAGTAAAGCTGATACTTCAACACGGCTTTGTTTATTAACACAAGGTAACACGAAGTTTCTTTCTCATTCATACAATCACAAGATTTTCATGTTCTTTCTCTATAGGAAGCCGAAATAGACTTTAAAAAAAAGCTCACCTTCACCAAGTAATTGTTCCATTCGAGCCACAATGTGCTTTCCATAAGTGTATTTCTTCAGAGCATGGGCATGAGCTTTTATGCGAGACACTAAAACAGATCTTTGATTTTCAGTGCACATCTCAATTATCTTCTGGACGACATAGTTTCCAAATTGGTCTTTCATCATGACCTAAAATAAATATTGAAACAAGATAAAGAAAAAAATGAGTTAGAATTTACAAGTAAATTACAAGATAAAAAATTCATTCAATTAGTTGGCAACTTGGCATGATTCATGTCACATGTGCAACTGAAAATTGCACGAGCGTAACACTCTGAAAACTAAATGATATCCTCAGGCATTGTAGCAACATTTTTTCATGCAAATAGTGGACCGAAGTATAATTTTATGGAAGAATGACAGGACTAGAATGAAACTTGACAACCCCAACAACTAAATGGCATTCATTAAAACTACCACAAATCAGGCCCCGACCACCTCAATTCTTATCTTTCAGTTTGAAACCTCCAGCCATCATTTTCCAACAGCACTTACTCAGTTGATACAACTATGAAATGGCTGGCTACATCAGCTAAGAAACTCCTTCAAGGAGCAGAAGGCAATCGTATAGCTTAAACAGCTGCAGAAATTATAACTAGTTTTTCTACTGGATGCATAAGTAGAATTCTCACCCATTGATTTAAATGTGTTATATTTAGATTTGTAGGGACTAATGAGAGCCAGTAACATTTTACAAGATCAAGAGGCAAGTGGGTATTATTTGTCAGCAACATGTTAATTTTCTCATATAACCACGGGAAAAAAGTATTCCAGGAAAAAAAATCCCCCACGACAGTACATCACTATCATGCTCTTCAATAATTTATTAAAACAAATGTCATGAAACACATATATCAAGGGAAGAAGTTAGCAACTCTAATTAGCTAGGGAACAAATCATGAGCCAAAAATTTTCTGTTCTGAGGAAGTTAATATTTAGAAGGACTAATACTAATGCTGTGCAATTAGCTTTGTACATCTGAACTTACCAACAAATTGTCACTTTCATCATCATGCCCAAGAATCTCAGTAATCAACAGATCCCGTTCAGTTGTATCACCATGCTTCAAACATTTCTCAATGACATTTGAAGCAAACTTATGTTGGCTCAACTGCACAATATGTCCTGACAGCTTGCTTATAATTTGGCTCCTTTCTTGAGGCCTTCCTCTCTCCAACACATGCTGCAACAACATTCAAGTATATTGATGAAAACTACTTCAAGGACTAATTATATATCACAGATAATAATCCAGTGTAGGTCTAATGACACAAACAGTATGAAAATAGAAACAACCAAAATAACACAGGAATCAAAACCACCTCTAGCCTTTGAGGTTAGATACCATCCCGCATAACACTCACATTCGGCTAGCTTAAAACCCCCAAAACCTCATTCCTCCAATATAGACAATTAATAGTCCTTATCTCTCACACTAGTATAACAGATATTCATGTGGGAAAAGCTGAAAGCAAGAAAACATTGAAGGGTTGCTAACCTTTAATATAATCAGTATGGGGAAACAGGATGAGACTTATTTGGAAAGGCTTGTTATTAAGGAGGCATGTGTTACATATGTGACAAGTAGAGAAAAGGACTAATAGTTTGACAGGCCCACGGTATAGAATTTCCATCATCTAACACAAATAAGAAATACTAATGCTACATTCTCAAGTCCTCGATGCAGTTCAATGAAATTTTTCCCAGTAGTATAGAGAAAGTAAGACCAACCTGAGTGACGTAATTGCCATATTGATCTTGAGCAAGAGTGCAGACAGAATCCAAGATTTCATCCACAATAAACTGACACTGAACTTCATCTGTGCAATGCTCTAGAACTCTCTACAAGAAACATAATTAAAGAGACAAATGTAATATCAAAATAAAATCAATTTCAATAGTAGGAGAAATGAAATGAAATAATCTTACCTGTATGACCCGACAACCATAAGGATGCATAGAAAGAGTGGCAACTTGCCCACGAAAAGCAGATATTAAAAAGTTAACTTTTTTTGTTGGAATACATTCAATGCACTTCTGTATTACATGATTCCCATTCTGATCACGAACACATCTCATAACATTTCCATCCAGCTCACGTACAAGCTGGGCCATTTGTCCAAGATCAATAACCTCAAGTGCCTACACAGGCAAAATTAAAAATAAATAATAATACTTATTATGCCTCTAAATACAAGAGTAGAAATTTAGTGTTATGTGAACTCTTTTATCGCACGAGGAAAAATGTTATGTTTATGGGGAATTAAATGGAGGCCATATGCCACTTAAAAAAGTATATTTAGCAGGTAACAAACTTTATCATAATCAAAATAGGACAATTATATCATGATGAAAATAAAACACAATTAAGCTAATCCAAAACGCATAAAACATTTATAATGAAAGCAACAGAAAAACAAATAAGCCTTAATTAACACCACATAAAGGTTGGAACTTGGAACGCAAAAGAAGAGAGCAACCGTAGGGGGTGGGGTGGCATAAAACCAATATATTTGACATACTTGAAAGCAAAAAAGATCAGATTACAGCCACTAAGATATAATTCTTATAATACTTGACAAGCAATATACATTTGCAACAAGCATTAGCCAGATCGTACATATCTAAAGCTTTAGATCTTTCAAAAAGCCTGTTATGCATTCTCTATGATCACGAATTCAAACTCAAATTGCAATAGTAGTCAAGATATACAATGGAAGATGAACATATAATAACAACACATGTTCTGTGCGATAGTGTAACTAAAGATATAATAATTATTGATTTTGTAAACTTAAATGCATACAAACTATATACCTTTTGAATTACTCGGCAGCCATACATCTGCAGACTTAAAGGCAATATCTGACCAGTAAGTTGATTTGCAAGTTCTTTCCTCTGCTCAGGACTCCCGTGCTCAAAAAACTTAACAATGGGAAACAGGACAATTTAGAGCAGAGCAGGATTAAGATAGCCAAAAAGTTGCTCACAAATGTGAGCAGCAATATATATCACTTTGTACACTAACCTTTTGAATAACATAATTGCCAAATACATCAGTCATTAATTTGGGAGCATGTGGAAGAATTTCTTTGAACACCAATGCCTTCTCTTCGACACCACAGTTTTCTAACTTCTGTTGAATAAATCGGCTCCCATGTTGATCAGAACTGGAGTAGGAAACCATAGCAATCTTAATTTTCAAAACAATAAATAAACAATTTACGATAGATTGTGAGGTAATTGAAGACATCACTTGCCTAAATTCAACAATATGTCCAATAATATCAGACAGCTCAAATCTACGACCTTTGCCAGACTTCAACTCCTCAAGAAAATTATCAATTTTGGAGTCATGACTGCTGTCAAATGCTCTCTGACCATGCCATCCAGAAAATACACCTCCATTTCTACTAGATACTGGAGAAAATTTCATTTCATTTCTTCTTCCTGGGTGGCTAGTCCCACCTTCTTGGTATCCTGACAATACTGGACTAGGAACTGGAGAACTTGGGTATTGCATCACAAAACCCATGTTTGGTGGATGTCCAAAATAACTAGGTATCATGAGCCCACCTCTTCTTGAGTCCATACTAACGCCACTTTGCTGATGCTGTAACTTCTTATCATCCAAATAAGTGACATTACTAGCCCTCTTCAGTGAATCATAAGGACCAATTTGGGCACTAGCACTTGCCCTAGAAGCCAATTGATCATAATTACCAGAAAAACCATATCCCTCCACAAATGGCTGTTGATGATACTGCATGTACATAGGATCACCAAAAGAGGGTTGCAGCGGATATCCATATTGTCCAATAAACTTGTTTGCATGGACCATTTCAGCTCCATGTGAAATGCTTGCCCCAGATGAAACTCCCGGCGTATGTGGAGTAAAGTTAGAACCAGTAGCTCCATCAACAACAACTGGTACAGCACCATGGGGAGAGTATGCAGCTACATAAGGAGGAATGGGAGAGGGATTATAAGTATATCCACCAACATATTGAGGAGGATACATGCCTGAAGTATGCAAATTTGAATAATATGGATTTACTGATGTCATATATGCTGCCGCTGTGGCATATAGTGGGGGTGTAAACCCAGATGACTGCAGTAGCGGCTGGACATCAGAGGAGAACTTGCTGGGATTAAGAGGAGACTGTTCCATGCCAACATATGCACTATTTACTCCTTGAAGATTGGCACTGGGAACTTCATATGGATTGTTTCGCTGCTGGGGCATCTGAGGTTGAATCAAATTATTATGGTAGATGTGCTTCAATTTTTCTTCATAACTCTGGTTTTCTGAATTTGGTATATTAGATATATTAAGAGCCTTAATTTGAGACTCAACAATGGAAACATCCAGATCATTAGAACCCATGCTACCAGTTGAAACAAGAGATGATGAGCTTGCAACAGGGGCAGAGGTATCAACATTTGATGACAGCCTCATATTCTCTGCATTCGGAGCAAATTTACCACCATCAACTATGGTTACATAGGGATCATGAGAAGAACTCGAACCAGCATCCAAGTCAATTGCTTCCTCCACCATTCCATGATTTGCTGACATAGACTTGCTATATACAGGTGATGCAGTACGGGGAAAATCTTCCTGAAAGGTTAAATTTTAAACTTATAATTATACAAGTACAATATCATAATTACACTGATGGAGGCAAGAGAAGGTAAATAGATTGGTAACAATCAACTATTGAAAAATGAAAAAGCAATCTCAAAAAGGCATGGTTACTGCCCGCTGCAGCAAGAAAAGATAAGAACTAAAATAACTAAAGGTGGAAGCATCAAAATATATTTGTAGAAATCTGAATGAATAAAGGTTAACATCTGAAACAATCACCTGTATCAAATCAACCATATTTTTGTGTTGAGATCCCATTGATGCCGCATCCAGTCTTTGCCAGACTCTACTCGTCCTGTCAAACTCATTATCATACGGCTGCTGTGGCGACTGATCATCCTCAGACTCCTCTTTGTGTGTGGCAAGAGTACCTCTTCCCAGATGTAAGGAGCCTTTACCGCTAGCATCTGCAAAAGAAGATCTCTAACTGACGCTAGGGCAGAAAATAAGATATAGCAAAGTGGAAAATTTTCGACAAGACAATTAAGGAGCAAGTCTTAGGTTCAGCTTGTGATCAACATTAAGATGCCATAGATCAATATAAATGATTTACAGACTCACATTTCTGCATGGGCCTGTTCAAAGTTTCCAAACTTGCACTCTGTGTGAAGTTCTGCTGAGATAATAGGTTTTCTATGGCTAAAATTGAACCTTCCATGGTGGGAGGTGCACTGCCACTTCGGTTGGGTATTGTATCCTTCCCACCACGATGGAACCGATGGCCCTTCAAAAGCATGCCCAAATCTTCTGCTGTGTTATGAGATGGTGGAGCAAAAGTCGCAGCTTCCTTAAGGGAGGGCCATTTGCTCCCAGCTCCTGAGACTCTAATTGGACTCTCAGTTGCCATATCACTCACACTGGCTGTGCCTTCTCTTGCAATTAAACTGACAAATGCCACATCGTCTACTGAAGTAGAACCATAATATTTTCAGTTGGCGTTAAATATAACGAGAAAGCAACCTCTTACATCAGCATGGAAATCCATACACCCTGCACCGAAAGACTATCAATAACACCAAAAAATTTACATGAACTTGCAGCATCACTTCAATTTTGATATAGCCAAATAAACAATTTTCATAGAATAAGTCATTCTTATGCCCCCTCAATTCCTCTCCATTCAAAAGCAATTTTTCGGCATCAGACCCGCACAGAATCAGAGATTAGGTCATGCTATTTTACATTCATACAATCATTCATGCACCACATTTAATTCAATTCACCAAAGTTATAAGAAAATATTTTAAATATGCTCCACGAATTCATATTATAAACGACTTCACCCAAATTCAAATTAAAGAGATAGACATGGTAAAGCAAATCTATGAAGATAACACATCAATAATTAACCAAACAGATAAGGAAATCCATTCTTACCAAAACAACTCATAATTCACACAGAGCACAAAACATAAAAACTCATAACTAACCACCAAGGAAGTCAAACCCTGTAACATAATCAAGTAAAAGCACCAACAGAGTTCATAAATTCCACAAACCCTAACTAGTCAACCCAATTTCACATCTTTCATCCTCCTCAAAAAACAAACAGAAACAAACAAATCCAATTGAACTTCAACCAATCAATCCTCAGTCAAACACAATCAAAACAAAATAAATCCACCTCAATATCATTGATCAAATCAACACCACAAAACAAACAACACAATTCACAGTATAAATCACTAAACAGTGTAACAACCAACAAGAAAACACAAAAACAAAGAAAACCCACATGCAATATGATAATCAAGAGCAAGGAAATAGCAAAAACAATAAAGAAAGTAACAGAGAAACTCACATAGAGCTTAGGTGAGCTTTTCACCAAAGCAAAAGCAAAAAAGAGACAAAATTAGGAAGAAATAGAAAAAACCCTAAATTTTTTCCTGAAAAAGGATTGAACTTTAGGGAGAGAAGAAGATGGGAATGATGAAAATGAAGGCGAAGACTTGAAGTGAAATGAAAAGGATTGAGAAGAAGTAGTAAACTAAAAGGGGCTAAATTTTGGAGACAGGGTTTTGCTAAGTCTTGGCAATAAGAGGCACAATAGGACAAATGTGGAAAGTGGCCAAAATAAATATGCTCACTTATGTATATAAAATGGAAATTGGGGAAATTACATAAATGGACTCTCGAATTTGGAAAGGGTAGTATGGTAAATTGAGCATGAGGATGTGATGTTGACTCATGTGATTTTTTGGAATTAACACCTTGACTAATGTGTTGGTCAATCTTTACTAATGGTAAGCGGTTATTAAATGTTAAGCTAATTAGTTAGGCTCATAACATCACTAATTATAAATAGAAACTAATAACATACTACTATTGGTGGAGTGAGATCTCTCAATCTAATGACACTTACTAGTTATGTATCTACTGAATTTTATTAATTTCGCATTTGAGTTTAATTATGCTTTACGTGAAATCTGAAATAAAATATTTCTTTAGATGAGTTTTCTAGGGTTAATCGTTTTCACATTTTAACTATTTCTTTAATATACTTTATCATTTGTAGTTGTATATATCAGTTCTATTTATTTGTAAATTATTTTGTGTTAGCCACTGTTATTTATCAATTTTTTTAATGTCAATGGTATTTTTGTCTCTAAACGTACATGATATCTATTTTAATACTCAAAACAGGGTATGAGGTTGACTCGTGTGTTTTTTTTCTTTTGGAATTAACACATTGACTAATATATTGGTCAATGTTTAACAATGGTAAGCGGTTATTGACTGTTTTATTATAGAATAAGAAAGTTTACTAAGCTAATTAGTTAGGCTCATAACAACACTAATTACAATTAGAAACCAATAAGGTAAACATACTACTATTGGTGGAGTGAGATCCCTCAATTTAATAACACTTACTAATTATGTATCTACCGAAATTTATCAATTTCGTATTTGAGTTTAACAATGCTTCACGTGAATTCTGAAATAAAATATTCTTTACATGAGTTTTCTAGAGTTAATTGTTTTTCACATTTCAACTATTGCTTTAAAATACTTTTTGTTGTTGTATCTATCAATTTCATTTATTTGCAAATTATTTTGTGTTAACCATGGTTGTTTATCAACTTTTTAACGTAAATGACGTTTTTGTCTTTTTTTATAACAACAAAAACAACATCATTGACATTAAAAAGTTGATAAATTGAGTGCAAAAATCTATTTGTCATTTTTCAAATTCATTGCTCCATTATGGCATTTTGATATTTTGAGTGTACTTTCGATAATATAGAAAATTTGTTCAACGCAGTCCTTTGCTTGACGCGTGTGGGCAATAGTGCACTACTAAGTACACACGTACCAAGATTCGAATATATCCTCATATATATAATTGGGGACTTTGTTTAATACTTGTACGTTTCCAACTTTTGTATTAGACAAAACTAATCGAATTAAGAATCTTAACTTTATAGGTTTTATCGTCTTATTATTTTATTATAAGAATTTGCACGCAACACAAAAAGTCTGTAATGGACACTAATGCACTGCACTAAAAGATTTGTTTAGAGTATCTAGTTATGATCATGGAATAATAATTTTGTAATGATTTTTGAAATATATTAAATTAGTTATTTATAAAACAGACATCCCCAGTCATTCAAAAATCAAATCTATTTAACTATTTTTATTAGATTAATTATATTAGTTGATTTGATTGACATACATTAATTTTTTAACCAAATATCTTAAATAATATCTTCAAATTCTCATCATCTCATGATTGTTTATAAGGGAACATCAGAGGTATTTTGGAGAGCTAAGATTGTGACAAAAAATGAAATAAATCTAATATTTCAAATAGAAACAAACTTGTATTGTCGATATTGATAGAGCGTCTCAATTTTTCATGAGAGATTGATAAGGCAAGTTGTTGAGTTGAGACATTACTAAGGATCATTAGAAGTAATTTCTTTATAGCTTTGATGTGCTTAGCATTCAGGGTAGGGACACATTAACTATAGGAGATTTTACCAAAACCGTGGTTAATATGATTGTTAGCCCTTACAGTTTGATTAACTCCTTTTTTTGTTCCTATGTTTTCAAATTGTTGATTTTGGTTCATGCAATTCTATCAACAAAGGTTGTTCCAGTTGGTAAAGGAGTTCGACTCATAACTATGTGGTTGTGAATTCGAATCGCTGATGTAAGGACTTTGTTAGTGAGCGGTCTATAAGTATCTCTGTAAGCTCTTTTTGAACCGGAAGTCTGCCCTGACCCTGGTAAGCCCTGAGACCCAACTCAATTAAACTTTTGTAATAAAAAAAGAATTTAGTATGTATCTAGCACTTGATCCTCACATTTTAACGAGTTTTATTTTTATTTGATCTTTGCACATAAACTCATTAATACTATTTAATAAAAAAATATTTTGTAATTACAAACGAGATCAAAGTCTAATTTATCTAGAGATGTCATGTTATTAAGCTAAAAATAAACTCAATTATTCGAATCAGAGGACAGGCACAGGCACTGATATCCTTGAGTTACAAAGTACAAACAGAATCCAACTTTGTGACCTATCATCTTTCTTGTATTCTGATCTCATATGGGCCTACTTAATTTTTGGGAACTTTTACTTATATATCTTTAGGTTCCGATTCCAGACATTTAGTGAAAAAATTACTTTGTAAAAGCCGAAGGCAAAGTTAATTATATATCCATTTTCTTCAATGATTATTTCTTCTTTAAGAATATAAAATAAGAGAAATTATTACCAGCAAAAGAAAATATCCAATGGCATATACTAATTAAATTATAAAAGGAAAAACTTGCAACATCCTATCTATCATCTATCAATTACAACAAATAGACACAAGGAATAATGGACAATGATTTTCTTACCACCTTCAAGAATTTTTGAAAGGAAACGTATAATTGAGTGTTTTATGCTATTGCAAATATGTGTGGGCTAAAAATTGCAACACCGCTGCCGATGCAATGATACAACGATTTTTTTTTGTTAAAAAATATAGTGATTAAGTTCATATAAATTCTTAAATCTTATACTACGCTGTCTCTTTTTTACTAGTCAAACATGGCCTTGAGGATTATTAAATTCTTACTTAATACGCCATCAATAATTGAATACTACAAATTAAACAATAAGCCATTTAATACACACATGCACCCACTATAGTTACACTTGTGAGTTAACTCTCTCGTTTTATCATTTTTAGTTTTTTAGGATTCTACCAGAATGTGTCACGAGTTATTTAAATTTGTATTTGATATAAACTCTTTAATAACTTACGAGTTACGCTAAATTTACCGATTTTATATTTATACCTTGTAGAAAATCGTGTTAACTTTCTCTAAATCTCTTGTTAGTTATTTTTAGGACCTTACTTACGTCATGTTTCTTTCTCCAGGTTCTCAAGTTCTTTTAATATGGGAGTGACATGTGTCCTTTTATAACAATCATCCATTCAATCTAATGGCCTATATTGAAAGAACTTGAGAACCTAGAGAAAGGAACATGATGATGTAAGTTTTTCCCTTATTTTTATTTAGTCATATTCAATTAATTTTTTATAAATTTCATAGAAATTTTTATTGAGTTTGATTAAGTATGAATGTTAATATAGTTAATATCAAGTGTTTATATTTAAAATATATTCAATTTAATTATTGTTAATTTTTTATATTTCTTATTTAATTATACACTAAGAAACACTAACATGATGGGTTGGCATGAGTGGTGAGTGTTCTCGTCCCTTAAATAAGTGGATACCCTTGCATACAAAAAAAATCACTAAGAAACACCTATTTATTAATAAAGTAAAGTTTTACGATTTTATGATCCAATTTTACATCTGTTTTAAGAGTTTACTTAAATTTACGAGTTTAACAACCATATTTCTACCTTGCTTTTTAAATTTTAGTCAATATAGAATAAAATGAATTTAGTACATTCACCCAAATACATAGATTGGTACATTTATTTTGAACCAATTGAGGGAATCAACTCAGTAATGTGGATTGTAATAAATATCCATTTAGAATTATAATAGAGGGAATCAAGATTATGGAGATAAGGGATAGTCAAGTATCCATCAATCAGTATTGTAAAAGTCAGATCAGAAGGCGAGCCGAAAAAGGCTTCTGATCACGATTTAGCACAGTCAGATCTCTCAAATCAATAGCTAAATCAGCAGCCGAATCGATAATTGTCGAGCTAATATATGTTGTGGTCGATAGTTGGACCAGTCCAACCGTTCGGTCCAATCTGGTTCTTATAGCACGACCATCAACCATATTTTTTGGGCCAAAAATACTCTAGCTGATAGCCTGATACTTTGGCCAAGATGGTGAACAACCATGATGAAAATTTTAGGATATTTTTTTTAGTATAACGCAATTAAACATGTAAAAAGATTACATATTAGTTTTAAGTAGTAAAACGAAAGGCTTGTGGTGGAGATACCTAGGCACCCAGAAACGAGGAAGGGTGTAAGATAAGAACTGGACAATGGATAGTAGAAGGAAGATGAGAAAACACAGTTTGAAAGCTGAGCATCCTTTACGAAAGTATAGACTTGTGAGAATTTTGTCAAAAGCTTGTTGATGTCTTGCTAGACATTGTCAGCTCCATCTCTTGTTCCTCTTGCAAAAGACAATATCAAACAACAATTAATGAAGATAGACAATTGAGTGAAGCCTGTGTTAATACTGCTTGAAAGATAAAGCAGGCAAGCACGAAAAGCATTTGACAAAAAATGTGAAGACATTGGTTCTATCTTATTATCAACTGAAGGTCTACATTAGTTGAGCTTGCGGACTAAATTGAGTCAAACAGTAGGAAAATAAATATTCTTTCTTTTCCATTTGACTAACTTCACAATCCAATAGGAGGACGGTTTGATACTTGACATGAGATTCCTTCTAATGTATGGATTGCAAGAATAATATAATAGCTAGTCAATACTCTTATCGAAACAGATGATTTGCTTGATTTGCTTAATCAATTTTACTGGAGATAGAGTAGTACCTTGGCGTAGACACTTGTTCCTAAACATCCAAATGTTGCTCAGAAGCATCAAGATGTGCTCAAGAAGTGTAGATTGTTCTCGTCTTGAAACAAAAGAAAAGTGGAGATGCACCATGAGCGAAATTGGGTAAAATTCTACTAATTTGGTCGGATACCAAGTAATCCAAGTCAAACAGCCTTAACAAATGGACATTGGAAGAATAATGTTCAAGATTTCTAAACTTTGACATCCGAATAAGAAATAGATATCAAATGATATTTGGTGTCTTGGTGATATCTGAGCACATACATCTTCAGTAGGAATGCATTTAGTCCACGAATTCCAACCAAAAAGAATAAGCATACTGAAACCTTTCTTCTTCACTAGGTAGGTATCCATGGGACTGCCTTTCCAAATGAGTTGGTCTGAGAGGTTAGTATAAGAAAGAGACAAGGATATAGAATCCTTTGAGTAATATTAGGAGTATCTAATGACTAAATCAAATGAGAGTTCCATTGATATGGACACCAAGAGTGTGATTTATGCAGTATAAGATCTTGTACATTATTCAATTCTGTAGAGATTGATAAGGTAGAAGAATCTAATTGCATGTGCGACCATAAAAGGGTGTTTAAGAGGAGTGTTATATCCAATCCTTATTTTCCATCCCAAATTGCTGAGAATTAAATATGCACTATTCAATAAACCTTTCCAAATCCATGATATATAGAGCATTTAGAATTTACTTATTTGTGAAATCTACATATTTAACCTATAAAGTACAGCTAAGTAGAGAATTTTTGTCAATTAATAGAATTCTCCACACTTCTTTGGCTAAAAGAGTTTTGTTGACTTGAGCAGTTGGCCGAAAAGCAAAACCACCAGAAGCTTTAGGCTTAAAGAGGTGTTCTCTATTAAGTAAATGGACTCTCTTTTTCCCTCCCTCTGCTTTGCTCTAGAAGAAATAATCCAAGTATTTGCTATCAATATTTTGATAAATATAAACTGGCAGTTTAATACTACTTGATAACACGTAAATATTAGCTGTTGATAAGACTGATTTGAGCAAGATGAACTTTGAATCTTGGGACAATATTCTCACTTTCCATGCTGCAGTTTTTAATTGCTGAGACAAACAACATCTTAGGAGTTTCAGATAAAATTTTTTAGGATATTTGATCAACTACCATCTTTTATTTCTAGAGATGGTGGTTGATGAGACTTGTTATTAGTTTTTGATGGAATATGGGAAATAATAATGTGTGGTGAGAATCATGTGAGTGAGGGGTATTTGTGGTATTTCATGTGTCAGTCTTGTTGTGAGAAATAGGTATGAAGAGTTTTACTGAGAATTGGGAGAGCTGAGGATGTTTCTCAGACACATTTCTAGGGCATAGCTTTAGGGCTATTGCATTGTTTCTTTTACATTTTCCTTTGTATCTTCATCTCCATTAGATCATATTCTGTGGAGTTGTTTGTTTTCCATTAATATCAATATATTTTGGGTCTGACTTTCATCATTTTTCCCTTCTTTTAATTTCAGTTTCGTGGACTTTCACTTTGTTTTTTTTGTAGGCTTGTAATACCTTGTTGATGCAATGATTTTAGGTTCATTTTTTTAAAAAGAGAAACATATTAGTGTTTGTTGTGTTTGTGACACTTGGCTTGTGATTGTTATGTAGTGATACAAAGTAATAGAAGAAAGTATTATTATACCAAAAATTGTTTGGATCAACTGATAAGGAGTTATTACCCCCATTTAATTAATGGCCTCATATTTAAACCCTATATATGCAGTCGTGGCAGCTGTGATGATTACTAAAAAGTAATGATGTGCCTAGTGTAGACAAACATTCTCACAAACTCGAACATTTACAGTCTAGTAGTGCATATCCGGTAATGTCAAAAGACCATTTCACGCGAATACTGGGCATGTGCTTGTGGTGCTATTGTGAGATCACAGCGGAGTAACCAATACGGGTTTCATGTTTGGATTAAATAAAGGATCTAGTTTTGTTGTTGAAGCATGAGACGTTCATTGAACTCTGAAATTTGTTTGGAATTAAGGCTCTTGTAAAATCATTGTTGAAAATGATTAATACGAGATGATCTATGTCAAATGATTAGTGCATGTTTATGTAAATGTAATGTTGAAAGACCATTTTAGGCGAATATACTAGAGTATGTGCTTGTGGTGCCATTGTGAGATCACAATGGAGTAATCAATAAGGGTTTCATGTTTGGAGTAAATAATAATGGATCCAGTTTTGTTTGTTGATGCGCCTAGTGTTCATTGAAACTCTGAAATTGTTTTGTGATTAAGGTTTTTGTAAAATCATTGTTGAAAATGATTTATGCGAGTATATCTATACTACTTATAGACATTCACTCTCCGTAGATCATTTAGACCATACCATTTAAAAAGAGATACAATAGTTGTTAAAGCGGAAATTGATATTGTATTTTGTGATCGTGAAGCAAATTCAACTATAGGCGTGCTCTTTATTGATTTAGTAATCATGTGTAGTTGCGTTTAGCAAATTTAGAAACTGGTTCTTTACTTTTTTTTTAAGTAAACTCAAGATATATCCACTGCGAATATCAGTGACAAATCCCTTTGTTACAATGTTTCTAATAATAGGGTTTTAGCTGGCCACGGAATGCTCTCAATGACCAAGGGTGAGATTCAAACTCCCAAGTCCTAACTATTTAAGAAGCTTGTTCTTTATGGCAACCCTCTCCATAGTCAATGATTTTGTTTATTAAGAAGGATCAAGTTGAGTCGACACTCCATTTACAACAACAATACTCCCTCCATTCGCAAATTTAGGAGCTAATCGGGAGGTAAACTTGGCCCATATAAGATTCCATTATAATTTTTCTCAACTTTCCCTTAAAATTATCCTCATCAGTCCTCAATAATAGGCAAGTAAAAGTAGCTTGTTAGGGTGCTATAGTCTTGCCATGTAATTTTTAAACTAGTTTAACTAACTTCTTCAATTCAACCAAATTAGGCAATTATATCTTATACTTCTTCCGGTCCTAACTATAAGACTTAATTGACTTTTTTTAGAGATGTTAAGGTTACAAAATATGTTATTAAATTATGACATATTTGATATATTTTTATATTAGTCATTAATTTATAGATTAAATAAACTAGTTTAAGGGGAAAAATTAGGTAAATCAATTTATAATTGACTTATATTTTGCTTTTTTAGGATTTTTCAAAAAAGTAAATTAGGTCTTATATTTAGGACTGGAAGGAGTATATTGGAAGTGGAGTAGCAGTGATAATATTTGGTGCAATTTAACACTCTCTAATTTTAAATAGAAGACCTAGTTGACTTTTTTCGGAAAGATTTAAGTTGCGAAATATGCCTCCGGTCCTAAATATAAGACCTAATTGATTTTTTTTAGAGATTAAGGTTGCAAAATATGTTATTAAATCATGACATATTTGATATCTTTTTAGATTATCCATTAGCTTATAGGTAAAATAAACTAGTGTAAGAGAAAAAATTAGGTAAATCAATTTATAATTAACTTAGTTTGTTTTTTTATGATTTTTCAAAAAAATCAACTAGGTCCTATATTTAGGACCGGAGGAAATATTAAATTATGACATATTTGATATAATTTTAGATTATCCATTAGTTTATAGGTCTAATAAACTAGTTTAAGGGAAAAAAAATTAGGTAATCTAATTTATGATTAACTTATTTCGTTTTTTTAGGATTTTACAAAAAAGTCAATTAGATCTTATATATTTTTTTAATACAAAATTTATGTGAGTTAGATTTCGGGGCTCACCAGAGTTAGAACAGACCTCCAAGCTCAAAGAGCGAACTAGGTCTTATAGGAGTATTTAGGATAAGAAGAAGTATAAAATAAAAGAGAGAATATAGGAACTTTTATTTTAGGGAAAAAGACAGATAAAAACTCCCGAATGCCCAAAAAGACAAATAAGGTGTCTAAATTCCCAAAAGGACAAGGAAAGTTATAGACTCCTAATTGACATTAGCAAATGTGGGCAAATGACTCAAAATGCCCTTAAAATACTTACTTGCTTCATAATAGTAATAATTTATAATCCTGCTTGACCATTTAACTAGTTTTTTAAGGGTATTTTGAGTCATTTTCCCACATTTGCTAATGTCAATTAAGTGTATGTGACCTTCCTTATCCATTTGGGAATTTAGGCATCCTATTTATCCTTTTGGACATTCGTGAGTCTTTATGTGTCTTTTTCCTTTTTTTGTTTGTTGTAAGAAAAAGAAATAATTAAAAAAGAAAGCCCAGTGGGCTTCTTTCATCAACCAAACTAATAGTCGTCGAGGTCGTCTTCTTCTTCTTCTTCTCCTTTTACTGCTATCGCAAGAGACACGTAATAACTAAAACCTATAAACCCTATTCCCAAAATCTCATCTTTCATTCATTAATTCCATATTTCTTTGTTGTTGTTGTGCATGGCGGCGGAATCGAGTGAAGCAGTGAGAAAGACACTTGTTGTGAGAAAACCCTGTTATGGCCTCCCCTCTGGCTGCCCCCAATGCTTATCCGCTTTCATCTATCTCAAATTTACCAAAATACCCTTTCACCTTGCCTTCCATTTCAACTACCCTCATTCTGGTATTCTATTTTGCCTTTTTTTGCTTTGTTTCACTTTTTTTTTGTTTTCTGATTATTGTTTTCAAGTTGGGTTTTTATGTTTTGTTGTGTGGAAATTTGATGACCCTTTTGTTATTTGTGGGGTTCTTTTACTCTACAAGTATTGTTACTGTGGATTACATTGCTGTTCTAGTTCAACAATTAGATTGCTTCCTTTGTTCCTAAATATAACATCACTTTCCCTAATTTGATTAGATTAAGGATGTTAGTTATTAACACATGATATATACCTTTATCCTCACTCTCCCTCTCTTGCTTGTGATTATAGATAAGCATTATTAGGGTTGATTTGGAAAAGAGTTGAGAAAAACTAGAAAATGGTCTTATATTTAGGAACAAATTGAAATTCGAGAGTGATATTATACTTAGGAACATAAAGTGTATAAGAAGTAGTTCCTAGATATAAGAGGCAATATAGGAGGTAGTTGATTTTTTTTACAGTAATTAAGGAAGCCAAACGGGCTGCTTAATCATAAGTTTTTTTGTGTATTATTAGAGTATTGTTAGCTTAAAAGTGAAATAAACTAGTTGAGAAAATAAATTCAGAAAAATCAATTGATGAATAACTTATTTAGCTAAGATTCTTAGGATTCTCGAAAAAATGTCAACTAGGTGTCCCATATTTAGGAATGGGATCGGAGCGTATTATCATCTGCAGGGCTTGTGGAATATTATGTGATAGATGTTTGGTTACTGAACTTTGAAATATGTTTCTGTACATTTATATATTCACTGCTTAATGTGGTTTTACTTGGATTGTGGTGTTTAGATACAATCCCTTACTTTGAGGCTGATGATTATGTGGCGTATAATAATGAGAAGGGTGGGATCATTGAGAGTTTGAAAAAGGATGTTGTTGATATAGATGCTGGGCTTTCCTCAGTTGACTGGACACCAGTTAAAGTGATGCTCACCACATGGCTTGCTGATGCGCTTGCGTATGAACTATGGGTAGGAGGTGACAGTTCTGCTGCTTATAATATTTATTATTCTGGTCTTCCATGGCCTATTGGAAGGCTTCTGTTTTGGAAACAAGCTCAGTTGCTAAAGCTGCGATATGGGGTAACTAAGGACAATGTTGAAGTAAAGGAGGAAGAGGTCAGTTTCTTTTATGTGTGATGCTTTATTTGAGGATATTTGAGGTGATAGAGAGTTCTCAGTGATCATACCAGTGCTCCATTTTATTTCCCTTTCTTTTTTTATTTGTGGTAATTATCATCTTCTCTTAAATGTGGTTTCTTATATATAGCTTTTACTGAATGACAGATTTACTCTAAAGCTAATTCTGCTTATGATGCACTGTCAACAATTTTAGGGGAGCAAAACTATTTGTTTGATAATAGGTGACATTTTTGCCTTAATTTAATCTTTACTTAGTTACACCCGTATCTTGAGATAGCATAGCTCTTTTTCTAATTTGCAAGAAAGTCTCAATTTGGGCCTATGACAATGCATTCTTACTTCCCATATTCTATTTTTGCAGGCCATCAAGTTTGGATGCCATTTTTCTTGCACATGCTCTTATCATTTCACAAGCTTTGCCTGTAAGTTATTTTGTCAAATGTATCACGCTCCTACCATTCATAGTTACATTTGTTAAACTCTTTTCCACCATCTAGCTCTGTTTTATTATTTCAAAATATTCTGCATCAGAAAAGTTCCTCTTCAGCATTTTACTCTCTTGTTAGAGAGCTCTACATTTTGATACAGAGGATTGGGGCCTTTGTTTTTTGCTATTCATGGCAATAGTAATCATAAAATTGGAAAGAAGATATACAGTTGAATAAAAAGTATGAACTTGAATCGATCACTTTGGGTTCAATAAGTACATAAGGAGGTGCACTATGTTTCCAACACTTAATATTGTGTGCATATAATTGTAAAAGTGGGAGGATTCCCTTTAATACACCATATGAAGAGGAGTGCTTCTGAAAGTGTCATAGATACAATCAGTGAATGAAATGAGGGAGCCAATTTTCCGCCACCTAACATGATTCAATACAATCCCTAGCTTTTATGTCTAAGACTATTAGCAGGAGCTTCTGCTCAAGAGAAGGCATAATCTGAAATAGGTCACTAATTTTGAACAAGGAAACTCAGTTATTTTTGTCACAAAATCGTTGTTATCATTGACATCAGCACATGTATTTTCAACATAATGGAAATCTATATTGTCTTATTTAACGATTGTTTACAAATGATTTTGTTATGCTATTGTTTTTTGAGAGTTTCCTTACTAAAAAACCTTTTCAAGCATTTTGCTTGGGTCACTATACTATGGATGGCTGTAGCGTTATAAAAGTTTTATGACTTTCATTTTTTATGCTTATATGTATGTACCATCAGGAAACATCAATGCTACGGACCAAGCTTATGGAACATGCTAATTTAGTGAGATATTTGCAAAAATGTAAAACAGAACTTATAGATGCTGATCCGCTTCCATCCTACGACTCAACTTTCCACAACAATGCATCATCAGAATCAAGAAGCCATTCAAATTGGAGTAAGATATTTTCAGGGCCTTGGTAATGCATACTTTCATTTTGTTTTGTTTGAGGGATGATTGAATCATGTGCTTGGTTTATGATCTATGAGTGGAGTAAAATGGTCATTTCACTAGATCATGGGCTAAGCATTGTGAAACTAGAAATTAGACCTGGTAGCCTGAATGGTTATAGTGATGTGCTATTGTAATGTTGAAATGTTAGTTAGTTAGTTAAAGTTAGGGCCGAATCAGATTTAATGCTAATGACCCTAGTGACTTGATGAAGGTTAGTCTAACCTATGAATAGGACCATGCGTCTTGGGGATTTTGAGCACTGCCCGAAGGTTCAAGATACTATGCTTGAAACTGTAGGTGCTCTAATGTAGGAGAACACTCAATGTTTTATTGACCTTACACATGATGCTGCTTCATACTCTTTACTCACTGAACAGATACGCGTTGAGCTACCAAAGACTTGATCATATATGTGTCCTCTGGCCTTAAAGCCTATCTGGAGCTTCAAGATACTACGCTTGAAACTGTAGACACATTGATAGACGAAGCCCCAGAGTAGATGGGTCGAATCAAAACTGTCAGTTTTTTGAACTTAAAGATTTTCGTTGTGGATTATAAGGAGATTATCCAAAGCCCCAGAGTAGAAATAGAATGTCTGAATGTACTGGTACATTAGGAAAATCATGCAAGTAATGTTTATAACGGGAATAGTAGGCTTAATAAGCACAATTAATTCACTAGCAAATAATCTGAAGAAGTTGAGCTAGTGCTAGAAGCAAGTTAATGATGCGTGGTTAAGCATCTAACTAAATTTTTTGAGGTCTTCACACTTGTCCTGATCTTAGTGTTCTCGTCCACAAAGGTTTTGTGAACTTCAAAAGAAAAAAGTAGAGAAGGAAAAAGTACACCTCATGATGACTCCCTAGTATGTTTAACTCTTTGTATCATACGGCCACACAATCTGAATTATACTAAGGCTTTCTAAGTACTCTGAAAGGAGTGACTCAAGGCTCGATCTCTTGGTGAATGCCTAAACTTTTTTAGATTGTAGGAGAATGGACGATGCAGGGATTCTTACATGTCTAGTTATGAACAGAGGTGACATAGTTGAGAGGGTGCAGAAAATTATTTGAGCTGGTTTTTTCTTGACCCCTCTTTTGTAATATCTAAAATCAAGAAAGAAAAATCTTGCCAATCTCTTGATATAATCAATAGAAAAAGCTACCCACAAAATCAATCTTGCCAATCCCTCATTTGCCGTATTATCAAGTGAAAATGTTTAGCTGAATATATTTATTTTATGTGTGGATGCGATAAGGCTTGTTATTTTTGCTGTGATTGTCCATCTTCATTTAAGATTCATTTGTCATGTTCATGTTTATTTTTCAGGTTCAAAACCTAAGAGCAAGAAACCAAAACAGGAGAAAACAAAGGAGGAGAAAACTTTCAGAAGAAGGGCCAAATTCTTTTTGGTGGCACAGGCGGTTGCCGTTCTTCTTTTCCTCACGCACATTTCTGGAAGATTTGAAGGTGAAGCAGAGGTAGATGATGACTATGAAGGCTATGGCTATGATGAATGAATTTTGTTGTGACTACCTTTTCAATATTAGCATGCCAATTAAAATTTTGGTGATTAACCATCAATAGCAATGATAGGGTCAATTTTCCCCTTCTAGTCATTTTTTGTCATTTTTACTCTGACATATCTTATGATTTTGTCTGAGTTGAGTCCCCATTTTCGGGGTGTATCTTTTCAATATTAACATGGTGCATTTTATATTTTGCTGGATGTTATTCAAAATAAGTTTGTAGAATAAATACTGTATCACTTTTTTAGTTGAGATAGTTATTCAAGACAATATTTTCGGGAAATTAAGCTTAACCGACATTAAGGTGAAAACTTATTGATCAGTCTTCTGAAAGCAGCCTGTATGCTCTTTCATCATCGTTGTACTGCAGTTTATATAAGGCCAGTTTGCTTTCACTTCAAAATGGTAGTACTGTTGGTTGCCGTTATTATGATTGTCTTTGCAAGAAAGTCACATCATCAGTTGTATTGCATGCATCTTTTAATTGGAAGCACATGTAGTGGAATTTTTGGTCAAAAAATTGCAGTGGAATGTTATACTCTTTGCCTCTACCGTTATAGAATCATACGGAAATAGTCCCATTCATTTACTAATGTGGCAAATTAACTTTGTTGGGTTGGTAATGCTTCATGTATATATGGTACCCCGTTTAAGATCACTTGGACTTTTTTATGGATGTTAATGAAGCAAATCAAATTATAAATTATAATTATAAATTATAAAATAAGTCACATGTAATTAGATTATATGTTAGTAGTTTATAAATAAAATAAATTAGTTTAAAAAAAATAATTAATAGACAATTTCAAGTGAATAAGTTTGTATTCATATTTTTCTTTTTTTTTTGACTGAAATTCTTATTTTCCTTTCAAAAAAGTCAAAATACACTTATCTAGACCGGAGGAGTGTTAACTTTCGAGATGATTTTATGTAATGATTTTCATCCTCTTGCGACATGTGATATTCTCATGAAGCTTCACCGTGTTTTTTTGGTCCAACATCAAGCTTTACCTCAAGATGAGTCTTTCGAACACATTTTCATCACTTGTATTAGGGGTGTTCAACGGGCGGGTTCGGGCCGCCCGTGAGTATGCCCATACCTAGAGCCGGTAATATGGGTTGGTCCGTGGGTTATGGGTTAGCCCGTTAACTAATAAAATAGTTTATATATATATATATATATATATATATAAACTATTTTATTTACTTTCCTTAATATTTTATTATTAGTTAACGGGCTCTAATTTTAATATTTAATAGATAACTGTACCAATTAGAGATCTACACACCCAGATGATGGTTTCAATGATCCCTAATAGCTTACAATTCTTCTCATATGCAATTCGAACTCGCTCTCCACATTGTTGAAGAAAAAGGTACATGCTTATCAGTTAGAGGGACATTTTTAATTTATATGTTTCTTAAGCTGGGTCTCTTTCTTGATCTCATCAACGTTAGCATCAAGAAATAATCATTAAAGATTCAATAACACTACAACACTTTTTGCTTACTCTTCGCATTGCAATAGTTCTGAAAGTGTTGCCTAATGTGTGAAAAAAGCAACTATTTTATGTGTTGATGGCGATTTTTCGTAACAAATATTTGATAACATGGGAATGGAATAGGTAACAGTTTTCTTGGTTATATAGCAACATATTTAAACTGAAATTGTTGTAGCAATTCAACATCATCAAGTTAATGATTGATTTCACTTTGTTCAAGAGAGAAGGATGCAAATTTTTGAGGAAAATAGTTCGTCCTATGCCTAACTTAAAAAATGTTTATATTTAAACATTTAAATTCTAAAACTCTAATGAAATTTAAATATTTAGGTGAATTTTTTTTAACCATAAGAACTCTCTAATTTTTTTAAATTTTTTTTAAATTATCCTTATTAATGTTTTCAATGAGTAACAGACAAGAGAGGGGATGAAGATAAAATCAAATGGCTTAAATGTAGTATGTCTTAACGACCTCAATTTTATTAAATTAAGTAGTATGTCTTAAATGTGGCTCTAAAGAAAGTACTAATTCCTTTGTTAATAAGCCAGTAAATCACAGCATGCGTAGTTTGAAATGCATCATCTCGAGTAGAAGAATTTAGTTAAACGAATGACATGCTCCGGTCTTATTTCTGCTTAATACTCTTATATGGTACCGATGAGGCCGGACCTTGTAGTTTCTGCTAGGAAAAGATGCGAGAGAGCAGTACAATTACTTTTGTTTTTTAATAGTGTGAGGAGTATGGCGGTTTAGGAAAATGGCATGAGCCGCATGTAGGGATACCCGCACGTACGTTTTTTAGGGGGATCTGGTCGCAAGACCGGCCGACAAGACAAAAATTAGAAATTGGTCTTATATTATGAAATAAACTACAAGATCCACATTGGTGCCGTATAATTAAGGAGTATGAAACAAACTAAAAGTTTGACATCGGTGCCATATAATTAAGGTGCTCACATAATACTATGTATAAATATGTATGCATTGTACATATCGGTACTCCCAAGCATTTCTCCTTGTGGAACAAAATAAACATGCATTTGAACATTCTTTCAAAGCCGGTTATATGAAACAAATATCTTTAAAACTAAAAGTGTATGTCCCATTAGCAAACCAGAAAATCTCAACAGTCACATGCTTCAATTCTACATATTTGATCGTTTTTAACTTTATAATTAACATATTTGATAGTTTTGAAGTTTAAACTATGGATAAATGTTTTTTCATAAGATTGTCATATCATTAGTAATATTCTCAATTTCAATATGTATTGAGAGATATTTCAACATTATTGGCTAACACGTCTCAAGCAAATTTTTTTTATATACATAAAAGTTTATGTGAGTTGGATTCTGGGGCTTATGGTTATGACAAGCTGCCAGACACAAAAAGGTTTATAGAGGTACAAAAAAGTGTACATCAACAGGGTCTTCACATCTACAAAAATACTTTTGCTTAACCTGAGAAAAATATTTTAATCTACATAAAATCAAAAGAAGTGTCCATAACGTTTATGTGTAGAATGAACTAAATCATTGTTGAATTCGATTTTTTTTCAGTAAGAGGGACTCACACACAATCGTTGCGCCCCTCTCAAAATTCAAAGATATAATTATTGCAAGCTTGGTTGAACTTCGAGTGGAAGCTCCATCCAAAATGCTTTGAAAAGGATTAGACTGAAGAATGATGAAGAAGGAAAGCATTACAGAATCTTCCTCTCCACCACATGTTTTTCCCACTGGCGGCACTCTTAGATTTTATCCTTCAAATGATTTGTATTTCACTGTTTGTGTTGCCTGAGAAACGAAAACTACAAGATACTGCCTCCAACTCCAACGGTTCCAAAATGGGGTCTCTTGATTAATCAAACTCCACCATTTTTTTAGGAAAAAATATACCATTTCTAGCAAGCGGTTGAAATCTATCCATACATCAATTTCCATCCTTTGACATTCAATAGTAGGTCGCCCAGGTGGGATCCATGAATGTTACACACATCGATAACAAAACAATGCATGATCCATATGATATCATTATTTTTATGTCAATAATTAATATACTGTCAACTAAAAGATCGAATTTAATAATTTTATTAAACGTTCTTTTCTGTGTTCTTCTATCTTATAAGACCAAATAATTTAAATATGACACACGAGTGTTTTCCTTTTCACACACGTATATTTCATAAGTTCTACTAATATTAGTATTAACAGTGCACTACAATTTTAATTTCATGATAAACAAAATCATTTGTGTTACAATAATGGAAAAAATTGAAGAAAAGTCCCCATTTATTGATTTTTTTGGTGATGAGAATCATCTTAATCAAACTACTAGTGTTCTTTATATACAAAATTTGTATGGTACTAGTACTTTATGTGTACAAACGTTTTTAATCCATTCTTACCAATAAAATTTTGGGGTAGGAACAAAAATGTCTCTAACATTTCATTAAAAGTGCGTAAGGCACTATATATACCTTTTTTAATGGGTCAATTTACAACTTAACCAAATATTTTAATAATTCCTATTTACAAGTCACGTTTTCTCATGAACGTAAAATTTGCCAATTCATTCGTTGCCTTGAATTTGTTCTTTTATGGTATAGTAATAAATATTGGTAAAGTTGAAAAATTGTAAGCTTTTGATAAAGATTACATGAAATTTATAGTTTACCTTTAATTGTGTGGAACATGTTGAAAATGATTTATAAATACCAATATGTTCCTTATTATAAGTCCAATTTCTAAAAATATGTTGTTCCTATATATAAGTCAACGTAAAAATCATTAATAATTGGTTTCATACTTTAGCCTTATTCAATTCTTGTTGGGAAGAGAAAAAAAGGAGATCGAGAGATATGAGAACAATGCATAAGTGTAGAGAAATGGAAATTTTAAATAAGTGTAGAGTTGAAAAAGTTTTATTAGTCTGAGACATATTTAATAATCCAAAGAACATTTTTGGTATGTAAGAATTAGTTAAAATATATTTAGAAGATTGACTAAAACAGAGTAATATAGGATCGTAACAATTTGGCGTGTTGACTTGAATGATAAGTACTCTTATCTCTTAAACAAATAGATAAGACTTCTATATGGAACTTCATGATAGCAAGGGATTAGTCCTGACCACTTAACACATGTGGGTGGGGATGTATGGAAAAAAAATGTGTAACAGGATCATAACAAAAATCTCATGTTCATATTCAACACCTTTTGTAAATGCAATTTATGACTTGCAAGTTTTTTTTTTTACAGAATTACTTGCAAGTTAGACCCTTCCTCACGAGAAGCACGGTGTATGCTAGGTAAGACTTGATTAAACAAAATAAATAAAAAATTTATAATACTGTTACCTAAGGTATTCATTTTCCATTTATATCTATCATAGCTAGAACTATAAGGTCATAGGGCACTACTTTGAAAGTAAAGAACATTTGTCCAAGGGGGCGTAGACTAGCTGGTAAGAAAGGGGAAGGTAAGACACCGCGTACCCATCAGGTCATGGGTTCGAACCCTTGGGAAGTCGTCATCCCCAAAATGGGGAATCCCGGCTGCGACTTCGGATTAGTCGATTCCCCGAAGGGGCCGGACACCGAAGACTCTAAGCAAAAAAAAAAAGAAAGTAAAGAAAATTTCCAAAGATGAATCTTTGTGCGTGGATCGGCCACAAATGTGCACTATCCATTGTTTGGCAATTATCAGATGACCCATTACGCATTTGGTGAATTTGAAATTATGTCTGGCCAATGAGTGAACAAATCATCGCAATCTTGGCCATGCATGTCAAATTATTATTTCACATCATAATCAAAGAAATTAATTTCCACCAATACTATTTGATATTAGTAATGGGTATTTCGTATGCTTTATCTTTGGTATTCGCCATTTCATGCATCTATGATAAGGTCATTTATATTTTATAGTATTCTTTTTGTCCTATTTATAAGTTTCATTTTTAATAGTTTTTTTCTTTTTTATAAGGTTTATTTTTAGAAATGAAAATGGTGTTTAATCAACTTTTTGAATGGCGTAATTTAATTATTTGAAACTTTTATAAATAGTACTACAGAACTTTTGACATACAATAATATTCAGTACACACCCTAATCTTAGTTATGAAAAACGATTAATTTCCTATTAAACACTTCCTAAACTCAATATTTCCATGTTAAAGTTTCACTAATGTAGTATCAAATCTTATACACGCACAAATATTCTTTCTTCAGTATTCAATAAAAAAAGGAGTTTCAAACTACAAGATTTGCTTGATTTTGGTTCAATTGAGGGATGAGAGGGGAGGGATTTTAAAATTTAATATGTAGGAATATACCTTATCCACACTTGGTAGATTAGGACTCAAATCCAAACCCAATACGAATTGGACCGATTATGTAAATATAGAAAAATTATGGATACAACTAATTATTTTTTCCTAATGTTTTGTAATTTAAATAAATATAACTTCCATGAGTAAGTTATATAAATTAGGAGATTCTGTGAAATGTAAATAGACACTTACACATAAAAGAAAAATTGTTCTTGAAAGAATTTTGCATCCTCCTATCTCTCCAACTATCTATCAATGGTGTTTTCTATCCTATATCGTAATCAAATCCCAGTTGGCGGTTTGATTTCGCGTGACTATTTGAAAAATCACTTGGACTCTAGGCACACCTAAAAACCTACACAATCATTTGGAATTGAGTTGAAGGAAGGAGCAGAGCATTTCAACATGGCCACATCTGGCACAGAAAAGGTAGCGCATGAAGAAGCTATTGATTGTAATGGTTATTAAGCAACCTCATCTTCATGAGAGAGAAAAAATACTAATTTTAATTTCAAAAAGCATATTTGTTGGGACGGTTTGAAAACTCTTTGTACTAGGTCTTTAAAAAAGTTATTATACCTTGGATCAAATCATCAAAACAAAAAGAAAGGAGGGGAGGGAAAATAGTTTAATCTGGACAAATTTTTGTTCATTGTATTATAATTTAATCTCACAATTTTATAGAAGTCATAAATAAGGAGTATGGAACAAGATTCATCCGGTGCCTTCCATTTCTCTAGTACCAAATAGACATTATTCTAACATAAACCTGATTCGGTTAAATGTGTGAAAAAATCAAGCCCACCACTAATTACTAATTAAGATCCCTTTTATATGGTCCATATTTTAACACGTCGATTCATCAACCACAACATAAGACAAAACAGGACGAAAGTATCACACGATCTCAGTTAAATTATTCCGAAATGAAGTTAGGTACAGAATTAGTACCGCATATATAGTTGGATCAAAGGACAATTTTACCCTAAAAGCTCCATTAAATTAATTTTTTTTTCGATTAAGGGTTGATTAAGGCCTGGGAAGTTCCGTGTCTCAAACACTATTGTAAAGTGCCACTCCTTACTGCATTGCTTGCAAACTTTCCAGTTTTCAGTCAAACGTTTCGAAATAAATTTCAACATAAACCGCCATTGGAGCAGGGTGAGAGTAAAACATTTTTAATACTTTTAGCTCGACATCGCGTCAAACAAAAATTTAGAATATATACCAAATTACCAATTACTCCTTTGCAAATACTTTAACATCTAGAAATAGATTCCCTTTAACCCTAGTTATAGTTTAAAATTCTTTGCAAGTGGATCTTATCACTTAGATATATGAATATTTATTTCTTTAGATCACTTAGATATATGAATATTTATTTCTTTAGACGATATCATGTCTTAGATAATAAGATTAATATTCTCTTATATCTTTGTTTTCGTTTCTTTATTCACAAGCACACACGTCTCTTTATTCCATTAATTTATAAAGTGCCATTGTGGCACCACCACTATAAGTTTCAAAGTGCTCGTATTAAAAAAGTTTAGAGAACGATATCATATAAAATGAGAATACATGGGTTAATATATGTTTATGTTTGGCAAAAGTTCACACCTAATGTTGATTTGTTGCAATCGTGCAGGCAGGAAAGCAAATAAGAATTCATATAAGGTAAGCATTTTGTATCACAGAAGCTCTTTCATGTTGCATCGATCTTGAGGAACAATATATATCTATAAGCGAATTAACTTATCTATATCTTTTAATTTTGTGATAGCTTATATGAGTTCTTATATGTGATGTCATCATTTAGATATAGTTGGAATTTTGATTTTTTTAATCCTTAAATAAGCATTTTAGTCTGAAAAGAGAATTTTTTTGTCATAAATATGTACACTACTGCGATTTGAGTAAATTGTTTTTTAAGAAATATTGTACGAAGAATATTGAATCTGAAAATTATTGCTAATATGTTCAAAATAACGGAACATTAAATGTTATTTTAGTTGAGTACATAACGCAATTAGAACCCTTTAAAGACACTCCCACGACTATTTAGTGTTTGACTTAACTGTGGGTGTTAATCTTAATTTTAAATGTATGACCAGTTCTAATTTTGTTCAGTTTTTTCCCAATTACCTTTAGTTCTATCAACAATATAATGAAGTAAGAGAGGTGATGAGGGAATTAAGAAGATGAGTAAGGTATATGACAAAATATATGGGATATCAATTAACTCAACTAATATCTCTAATCCAATCAAATTAAGTAAATATGTTTATGTTAGTATTTTGTTTGAAATTGTCAATGATAAAAAGCATTGGCTTTTGCCAAAACTTAAAATTAGAGCTCTTATTTTCTTACAAAAATTATGATGTCCGTGAAAATCTTGTCTTGCATAAAACATATTCCCTCTAGTCCTAAATATAAGACCTAGTTGATTTTTTTGGAGATATTAAGGTTACAAAATATGTTATTAAATTATGAAATATTTGATATGTTTTTAGATTAGTCATTAGTTTATAGGTTAGATAAACTAGTTTAAGAGAAAAAAATTAGGTAAATCAATTTATAATTAACTTATTTCGCTTATTTAGTATTTTCCAAAAAAAAGTTAACTGAGTCTTATATTTAGGATCAGAGGGAGTATTAGATATTTAGTCATTTCATTTCGAGATGATTTTTTTCCCCACAGAATTGTTGGTTAATAAAAGAGCAACATGCAAAGATAAAATTGCAAAGCATGACAATACTTTGGTGTTTTACTCAATGCTTAATTATTGTCTGATTTTTAAGTTATTTTTTCTGTCCTAATTATAAAATCAATTTGACTTTATTTTAAACAATTTAAGGATCCAAAATGAATCACTTTGACTTATTTATAATTATTCTTTCCTCAAAACTAATTTATTTTACTTATAAATTAACCTATAATATAATTATATGTGATAGATATTATAATTATTAATGGCATAATTGTTTCATTAAATTCCATAAAAAAATCAAAATGAGTCTTATATTTAGGACTGAATGAAACATTAAATTATGCTTACATGAGGCTGCGTGATAATTCTCTCTTTTTCCCCTTATGCACATACTAAATTAATAAGTCTTTAGTTTAAATTGGACCAAACATTCCTAATCTTAATATTACTTATATATAACTACTTTTGGTTAGCTTAATTAATTTTGGCCAAATTGAGCAATAATGTGGTCTGAGTCATAAAGCATATGTAGGCGCAGAAATTTGAAACGTTTGGCACACATCTCACACAAAATAATTAAAAGGTACTCCCTCCGGTCCCTAATGTAAGAGCTAGCCGTCAAAAAAACGTTTCTTAAGAAAACATGTGAATGTTAGTTGGGTGTCTGGAGTTAATGCTTATTTTCCAAAATTGCCCATATTTATTATGGTACTTTTAAGAGAGAGAAATACATAAGCATTAATAAATATGAAAGAGAGTTAGAGGTAAAGTAGGAAAAAATGCATTAAATGAGGAGAGAATATGGGGTGAGCTCTTACATTAGAGACCAAAACCATTTAAATTTTGGGCTCTTACATTAGGGACCGGAGGGAGTATATACGATTTACATCGACATGGAAAGATCACTACATCATATCTATTGTAATTAATATTCTTTTTTTTTTGTGGCTTTGAATAATGGAACAATGAATGGGATCATAAATGATAAAGATTTGTTTATGAGTTTTACATATATCTCACTCACCCTTCAATCATAGATGTTCCAAACAAATAATAGTGGATTGCTTACGAAAGTCCATTAGATAACATATATGAAAAAGAAAAGGGACAAAAAAGTAATGCTTTCTATATCTGTCCAATGCTATGAATGCTCGCTAAAAGCTGTTTTATTTGTCCCATTTATTATAAAATTATGTTTTAGGAGAAAAATATTAAAAAACTATAATTAGTTCCTGGTTCAAAGAGTATATGGAGAAGGAGTTACACTGCTTGTTATGGCGCTGTATGATATTTATTGAGATAAGAAACCAAGAATGTGCATTCTATGGATGGATAGCAAAGACTAAGGGTCTGTTTAATATACGTTTTTTTTTAAAAAAAGGAAAATCCTTGTAAATCCTACTAAATTATTATAATCCAAATCAAAGTCTACACTTTAAACAAGTTTTTAATCAACTAAGAAGCCTAATTAGGAACTTTATAATTGTGTTAAATTACCAAAAGAATTCAAAATTAAACAAACGTTTTAGCTCATCCAAATCAAATCTAAAGAGTTCAAATAAAAGAAGCCATTTTTTGTAGATTGAGTTGATTCTATACATTAAGTGTTTAATTATTTTAAGAAATGATATTATTTAGGGCTAAGGCACAAACATATAACCTTGTAATTGTGGTCATGGCGAAAAAATATTCATGTGATTTTTTTGGAGCAAATGTAGCCATAGCATTTCTAAATAGGGAAAAATACTTATAACTTTTCAAAACATGGACAAAAGCACCCATCATCGTTAATTCAAAAAACATATTTTTTCCATTGTTTTAAAATTTTATGGTTACTTTTCCTCTAAAAAATTATATGGGTATATTTATATCTTTGTCACAATCACATGAGTATTTTTTAACCTCCATCCAAATATTTATATTAGAAATCGGCAGCAGCACAATATTTTATTGAGAGTGATCCTATTTTGCTCTTTAAGTAGACCATTGGGCACCCTAAATTAACACCGGTACAATTTCACCCTGAAAGTAACCAAAGTGGATAGTCCAATTTTACCCTTTGACAAATGTAATGATGACACGTGGACGACGACCGATTGGTGGGTCTTTCTAATTAGGAGAAAATTGGACTACTTTGGTTACTTCAAAGGTGAAATTGTACTTGGGGTTAACTTATGGTGTCCAGTGGTTTAAGGTCGTTACTTGAACGACAAAATAGGACCATTGCCCTATTTTATTTGAATGAATAGGCACTATCAGTTCAAAAAATAGGCAGTAGCAAAAGTATTTTTTTTTATTTTTATAGATTTAAATTATCATATACAAGTTTTCTAAAAAATTAATTAATATGATTTTAATTATTTTTTATGATTGACACTAAAAATTTATTATATACATGATCTTTGAGTTTTGTTAAGAATATACAAACCTTTTATTTTAAAGATATAGACAAATAGTTTTAATAAATAAACTAAATTACATGAATTTTTGTAAAATCCAAACACTGCTAATATTACAGGCTTTTTTTTTTGTTGTTAAATTTTAGGAAGGGGTTTGGGCTCAACCCAATCCAATGGCAGGACACCTAACTCATGATCCATTGAGACCTGTCCCTGTGGGCTCTGGAGCATGACCAGCAAGCCCTTTATGTCTGTCCATACATGTAGGTTACTTCCAGCTTCACTTAGCTACGGAGATGCCTCCCCAAGCGCCGCAATGGAGACACAACAAAGTGTCACTCCCCAGGATCGAACTCGCGACGTGGTGGTCAACTCGACGCTCATTGTTCAATCCTTTCGCCACTGAACCCACGGACGATGAGTTAACATTACAGGCTTTTTTCTTGAGAAAAAGTTTGTTATACAAATATAGAAAGAATTCTTATTTATATTATTTTATTGTTAAAATGTTAAAAATTTAATTTGATAATTTTTAAGAGAGATATATATAAAGTCTTATAGAAAAAATTGTTGTATATTTGTAAAGAATCTATCATCAATATATCAATTGTTTTGTAATTCAAAAGTGAAGTTAACTGGAAATTTAGTTATGGAATTCCTTTTAATTTATGTAGTTAATTGTGGGTGGGTGTTGCGGTAATTTGATACAATTACGAAATCCCTAAATAAATTTTTAAGCCTAATTAAGAATTTGCAGGCCTTAATTTAGATTGTGAAATTTTAGTGGGAATTAAATGAAATTTTCTCAAAAACGAAAGTTGCTTTCAAAATTTCATAATATAGAAAAATGAAGAATTACAACTAAACCCATTAAAGAGAATCAGTCACGCGCATATCCCAAAAAAAATCATTTACATTACGTTCTTGCATAATATAAAATCGACTTAATGTGTTTAGAATTATCAATGTAACTCATTGAGTTTTCAATAATAACTAGGTTACTTAGTTATCAATAACAACTCATTCATCTATACCTACAACTCCCATTAAATTTAATTTAATAACACCTAAAAGTAATTTTTTTTAAGATGTGTTCTTTTTTTATTCAGCTGGTCGAAGGTTGTATTTTTCTAATGTTGTTTTCTTATCACGTTTACTTAACCATTGTAAATCATAGTAGATATATTTTTCAAAAATGATTATTTAAATATATATTTTTTAATTTTTCTCTACTAACATTGTTTCTGAAAAACTATTTTTTTATACATTCGGAAAAACTATTTTACACAAACTATGTGTGTGAAAACATATGATAATAGAAAATGGAATTATATATTGTTTGTCAGTCTATGGGTTCATTATTTAAACAAAAGGATTAGGCATTTCACTATTTTGATGAGTGTTCAATTTATAGGGAGTATGGCTTTTTGTAGTTTTAAGTTCAGTGCTTAGTAGACATTGATAGAAAACCCACATGGATAGAGTACATTACATCATGAATTAAAAACTATGCCCTAAAACAACCCTTTTCCTAAAACCTATTATATCTATAAAAAGAAAGAAAATGGAATCATATGTCTAAACTTTAAAATGGATAAGTTGTTACAAATTGATTTAGAAATCATGGGACTAATGACAATAGTAGAAAAAAAATCCTCAAAATCTGAATTATTCATACACAAAAATTATGAATCATATTGTAACAGTTATTTCCCCTCTCCCTCTCCTCTTTTTTTTTTGTTACCCAAGGGTATCCCCACCCGCTTGTCAAGTGAGACTAATCCCTGAAGTCCCATATAGGGGGTAGACAGCTGGCCTGTGAATTTGCTCCATTCGCAAGAGCTGGGGATCGAACCCCCAACCACTTGTTTAAGGGACGAGAGTACTTACCACTCACGCCAACCCGCCAGATTCCCTCTCCCTCTCCTCTGTTGAACTAAACGCAGCATGTAAATGATGAAATTCATTATTCCTTAATATTAACACTATATATGGTAATTATTTATTAGAAATAACAACAAAAAATTCTAAATATTCGTACTCATTATTGTTATCGTTGATTTTAGATAGTAGGACTTGAAATTAACCTATGAACTACTTATTTTTTTTATAGGATTAATACTCATTCTGACTAACAAAACAATTTACAGAGTATCATTTTGACCAACAAACAATATATGATCTCACTTTGGCTAATGAATAAAAAAAATCTCATTTTGGCCAATAGATCATTGGAGAATATTAAAAGGGAAAATGTCATTTAAATCCCTCCGAATATACAAAAGGACAATTCAGGAACTCAAACTTCCAAAAGGACCATGAAGGAACTAGGACCTAGTTGACATTTTAAAATTGTGTGAAAAGACAAAATTGCCCTAATCATAAAACAGAAATTACTAACCACCCTTACACCCACCATTTTCAATAGGGTGGTTAGTAATTTCTGTTTTATGATTAGAGCAATTTTGTCTTTTCACACAATTTTAAAATGTCAACTAGGTCCTAGTTCCTTCATGGTCTTTTTGGAAGTTTGAGTTCCTGAATTGTCCTTTTGTATATTCGGAGGGATTTAAATGACATTTTCCCATATTAAAATGCCCTTTATAGAGGATAAGAAAGGAGGGAGAAATGTTTTTGGCATTTTAGTATTTTCAATAGTCCGTTGGCTAAAATGAAACATTTTTTTTGTTTATTGTCTAAAATGAGATCATGTATTGTTTAATTTGTTGGTCAAATCGATACTTTGTAAATTGTTTATCTGCTAGAATGAATATTAACCCTTTTTAAATTATGTGATGTTACTTTCAATGGGAAGGTCTAACATAAAAAATCCACTTTTGTCGTAACTTTGTGTGTGTACACAAGCGCGAACACACATTATGTCTAAACTTATGATATTATTAATTATAAGGTGGTGCGTGCCAATGATTATATTGTTCATGTATGAATTTAATACTGCAGCTTATTGCCCTAAAAAGCCTTGAAAAAAATTTCTTATAAAAATAAGGAAATAATAGAATATTGAAACAATAAATAGAAAGATGACGATGAATAAGTAAAACAAAATGAAAACATTGGAATAGAAAATTGTGAGAAATAAGACGCCATTCTTATTTGTTTTTGTATACGCAATATTAGAGGTCATCAACTTCATCTAAATTACAAGATAAAATAAATAACAAATTCAATACTCATATTAAGTGTCTACATTGTAATCTTTGAGTTATAACAATAACAACTCCAAAAGACTATTAATTAGAGAGATTACAGAGAAAAGGAAATGTGAAGAGTGGTAAAAGTATGAACATTCATGTAATCAAATATTTAACAAAATTTAAATAATCACAATTAATCGTACAACAGATTATTTAATCTTAAAAAATGAGTTTCATGGTAATTTATGCGATAGATTTTGAGTTTGTACAGTATTCATTGCAGACAATGTACGATATGCCACATTTTGCAGTGAAATTTCAAAAAAAAAACATTTATGTGAAACTTACATTTAATCATTTCTTTTTTATCGACATACATTTAATCATTTCACTAATCAATTTTTTAATCTCTGCATCTTTTTTGAATAGTTGAACTTCTTTTTGGAAAAAAGATTAATTTAATATCTCTTAGGCAGATATACAATGTTTGGCAGAATTTTGTGATTCAAGCAAGATATGATAAATGGATATATTCCTATAATAATATTCTTTTATTCTAAGTTCTCTACAGTTGGGACTTGGGATACATTCTATCTCATATTAATATTCAATGGGAAAAGAACCTAAAAACCAAAGAATAACGTGACACGACTTGCATTAGTGCATATATGTCTTGCTTATTATTCTGATTAATTAACAAAGATTAGTTTTAACATTCTTTAAAATGAAATTTTAGATCACATCTCCGAATTTTAAGAAACTTGTTCATTTTGATTCTTGATTATTGAAACAATATAGTTTATCTATTCGTCCCCATCATTCTTATAATTAAACTCTAAAATAGTTAAATTAATCTAGTTGCTTTTGATTTGTTGGCCCACAAACACACTAATTAATCATATTGAGTTGAATGTTAATAAGAATTCGACACATTTTTATATGAATTCAAAAATTTATAAAAAAATTGGGATTACAAATAAATTTAGATATTCATTTTTAACTTTTATTTTCATGATTGAATCAAATATTTTAAAACTTTCACATAACATAATAGGAAAATACTTATTTGATAGATTTTCATTTTAACATTTATTTGACATTTTCGGAACATGATTCCAGATCCCCTGTGGCTGTGGCGGTGGCGGTGGCGGTGGATGATTTTTATTGGAATTATTCGATAATGCTCAAATAGAATTTGCTTATATTGAGTATTGGATGGAAAATTTAACCAATATAATTAAATAACATACTACTGGTAATTTCATGTAAATAGATGACAATGATAAATTCACAATACATCCTATTTTAGTTTAAGCATCCTCCCCTCCTTGTGTTATATAAAATTATTCCTATTATTCCATATATAACATATGTTTTATTTTAAAGTATTGATTATGATCTTTTACAAGTTAAACTTACAATTAATTATAAAACTTCTTAATCAATTAATTATTTCCTAAAACTATATAAAGCAATACACATATAGAGGTGGAAAGACGAGGCTTATAAAACCCACAATATAATTTAATAACATACTTTGAATATAGGGTTAAGGATTCAGATCATTTTGCCCAAAACAATTTACGCAGAACCAATTTTGCTGTAGAAATCCTTTTTGGATTCAAAATTATCCAGAAAGTTTCGAAATGTAGTAATATATAGTTCTACTTCGTTCATTAAAAACAAACGACGTTAATTGTTAAAAAGTTAGCGTTAATAGCTAACTTTGCTCCATTTTAATGATTACTAGGGAAAATTAGAAAAACATTTTTACGGCAAAATTGCTCCCAAACTAACTTACGGGACAAAATTAGCGTTAATTCCTTAAATATAATATATAGCTTATTTAATGTATATGTCATATATTCATATTTAGCCTTATTCTTGTTTACACAAATATCTTCCTAGCGTATAAGCTTCACATATTATTAGTTAATCCCAAGCCTGAGCAACAGAGGAGAGGGTTGTATTAGGCTATCATAGCCACTATAAAATCATGTTGAATCTCATAAATATAAATTAATAATGTTAACATTCGACATTAATATTGTCGAATCACACCTAGTAGTGGGAAAAACTGTATTGTTGTTGTATTTATAAAATTACTAACTTAGCACTAACTTTAATTTTGATGACTTATCTTTTACACCACTAGCTCAATATCCTCCTATTCATCATCAGACGCTCGCACATTTCTCTCGTGTTTCCATCACTCAACAGAAGCAACATTTAAGGCATGACTTAAACTTCTACTTAGGCTTATGATCAAAAAAAAAAAAACTTCTACTTAGGCGTGTGAAAGGTAGAGACATGTGACCTTTCGTGCATGAAATTGTAAGCCTATGTAAAAGTCTATAAATATGATATCAAAAAGAGTTTTAAGTCATATAATACCTTTTGAAGGTTGACAATATAGGTAGAGCTTAATCTTAGGCTTACATATTAATTTCACCTTGGAAGGGGGTTTTAATTAAAGCTAGTATCAAATGATTAAAAGAGATACTAATATATAGTTGGTTGAGCAGGTAAGTGTTTTCAACTCGTAAGGATGCAAATTTTAATCACATTGGGTTGCATGTTAATAAGAATTGGACATATTTTTATATGAATTCAAAATTCAGATAAGAAAAATGTGGTTACAAATTAATTTAGATATTCATTTTAAAATTTATTTTCATGATTAAATCAAATATTTTAAAACTTTCACATAATATAATAGGAAAATAACTATGTCAAGTTTTTTACATCGATTTTGTTAAATTCTCACTCTAATCACATGCAACTATGTATCCCATTTTTTAAATATTTTCATTTAATTATAAATCTATTTGAAATAATTAGGACACACACACATAAGTAGAGAACTTGTTATAATGAAAATAAAAAACTTGATATAGATATGATTCTATAGTTCAATATAATTAATGGAGTACTATAAATGTTATAAAAGCATATATTTACTAATAAAAAGTTTTATATGCATATTCTAATAATTCTAATTTTATATAAAGGGCCGAAAATTTCATGTGCCTAAAAGTTTAAAATTTAGTATATGATTTGATTTGATTAAATATATTAGTTAAGTTATTTAATATATAATTTTTTTTTTCCAAAAATGCTTTTAATTACCTCTTTAATTTTCACCTTCTTTTTACTTAATTACCGGTGAAGGAGTGCAAACATGAGTAATTTGAAAAAGCCTTGTATTGAATTTTAAATTACAAGCTAACTCATCCTTCTAACATTTACTGCGCACAAAAGTTCAAAGAGTTTGGCAAATATTCGATCTCCACTATCCACTACACCATACATAATTTTTATTTGACATTTTTGGAAGAAGACTACACGTCCACACCACATGATTCCAGATCCCCTGTGGCGGTGCCGGTGGGTGCTTTTTATTGGAATCATTCGATAATGCTCAAACAGAATTTGCTTATATTGAGTATTGGATGGAAAAATTTTACCAATATAATTAAATAAAAATACTACTGTTAATTTCGTGTAAATTAGATGATAATGATAAATTCACAATACATCCTATATATTTTAGTATAACGTATCCCCCCTAGCTCCTTGTGTTATATAAAATATTCCTATTATTTCATATACTCCCTCCGGTCCTAAATATAAGACCTAATTGACTTTTTTAGAAAATCCTATAAAAAAGTAAAATAAGTTAATTATAAATTGATTTACGTAATTTTTTTTCTTAGATTAGTTTATTTTATCTATAAACTAATGTATAATCTAAAAATATATCAACTATGTCATGATTTAATAGCCTATTTCGCAACTTTAACCTCTCCCAAAAAAAGTCAATTAGGTCTTATATTTAGGACCGGAGGAAGTATTAAATATGTTTTATTCTTAAGTATTGATTCTGATCATTTACAATTTAAACTTGCAATTAATTATAAAACTAACTTCTTGATTAATTAATTATTTCCTAAAACTATATAGTGCAATACATATTCAGAGGTGGAAGGAGGCTTCCAGAACCCACAATTTAATTTAATAACAGACTTTCAACATAGGTTTAAGGGTTCATTTTGCCCAAAACGTTTTTACGCAGAACCAATTTTGCAATAGGAATTCTTTTTGGTTTAAAAATTATCCTGAAAAACGTTAATTGTTAAAAAGTTAATGTTAACAACATTAATAACCTTGCTCCATTTTAATTTTTTTTTCTCATAAACATTGCTCCATTTTAATGATTACTAGGGAAAATTAGAAAAAATATTTGTACGTTCCCAAACTAACGGGACAAAATTGGCGCCTAATCCTTAAATATAATATATAGCTGATTTGATGTATATGTCATATATTCATACTTTTTAGCCTTATTCCTGCTCACACAAATATTTACTTAGCCTATAAACTTCACATATTATTGTTCATCAGTCAATTTTATGAATTATTTCTAAAGTTAGTAAATTTTTCTTATATTTACAGTCAATCTCAAGCCCAGGTAATAGAGGACATTGTAAATATGGATCAATAACAATGACATTGTGTGATCTATGTAGTTGGCCCCATATAGTGGGATAGTAAACTTTATTGTTGTTATATTTATAAAATTACTAACTTTAATTTTGATGACTTATCGTTTACACACTAGGTCAATCTTCCTATTCGTCAAACGCTCGCCCCTTTCTCTCGTGTTTCAATCACTCAACAGAAGCAACATTTAAGGCATGACCTAAACTTCTACATAGGCGTGTGAAAGATAGATACATGTGATCTTGCATGCATAAAATTGTAAGCCTATGTAAAAGTCTGTATTCATTTTATATGCATCATCAGTCTTAAGTCATATAATAATACCTTGAAGGTGGACAGTTTAAGTCATATAATACCTTTGAAGGATGACAATTTAAGTCATACAATTCCTTTAATTTGAAGGTTGACAATATAGGTAGAGCCTAAAAAAAGTGTGCACACACAAAAGCTTAATCTTAGGCTTACTTGAAGCATATTTCACCTTGGAAGGGGATATCAATCAAATTTGATTAAAAAAAATATATCAATAGATAGTTGGTTGAACTAGTAACTGAACTTCAACTCTCGTAAGGATGAGAGCGTGTTCGAATATCCGGAAACACTCTCATTGGGAGAGAGAATAATATTGCCTATGTGGCAACACTCTTACCCTTCGAGCCCGAATTAATCAGTTGTAATTGGCACCAAATAACCGATGTTTAACAAAAAAAATTGTTCAAAAAAATAGGTTAAACTATACTTTTATTCCCTTATTTTTACACTAGGGTATCACTTTAATCCCTTGTGTTAGAAAAGTATACTTTTGTTCCTTCACTCCTAACACTGTTAGTCTCCGTTAAATGAGATTACTGACTCATCAAATTGATAAGTGAGTACTGTACAATTAATGACTGATTGAACATGCTTATATTTTAAATCATGTAAATAAAATAAATATTTGAAAAGAAAACTATATATTTTAGAGTTACTGCAATCTATCCTGCGATCCCGTGATGAGACGAGACTATCACTATACCGGATTCTGCAAGTGTATCTTTTTTTCACACTATTGCTTTGCTCCCTTCGCTCATCATAGTGGCATCAGCGTGTTTTTTACCACTTCACATTTGAAATTACACACAAAATATTGGGAATTATAAGCCATCCAATTAAAACTAACTTGAAGAATTCCTATCAAGCTAGAAAATATATGGCATCAAAAATTCTCAATACAACAGTCTTGAATCAGCGAAACAGTGAGGTTACAGAATGGTTTGGAGTTGATGTGGGTGAAACTAAAAAGAAATGGAAGGGATCAGTGAAGTTACAAATGGGTTTGGAGGGGTGGTCGGGGAAGGAAGGAACGGTTTTTTTATTTTCTCTTCTCTTGGTTTTTTAATATAAACATCTAAAGAAACTGAAGTGTAATTAATTAATTACACAATTACCATGATGATTCAACAACCTCATTTAACTAAAACTAATGGTGTTAGAAGTGAAGAATCAAAAGTGTACTTTTTTAAACACAAGGGACTACTAAGAGATTAAATATATACTTTAGTCTTAAAAAATCATCACAATTTTTATAAAATACTCCTTCTGGTCCCTAATATAAGAGTTAGCCGCCAAAAAACGCTTCTTAAGAAAACATGTGAATATTAGTTGGAAGTCTAGAGTTAATGCTTCTTTTCCAATATTACCCATATTTATTATGATACTTTTAATTAAGAGAGAAATACATAAGCATTAATAAATATGAAAGAGAGTTAGGGGTAAAGTAAGAAAAAACACATTAAATGAGGAGAAAATGTGAGGTGAACTCTTATATTAGGTACCAAAACTATTCAAATTTTGAGCTATTATATTAGGGACCGGAGGGAGTAACAAATAGTAGTAATTATTATTCTAATACACACTACCATTCTGGTACTTTTTATGAGTTCAGTTTCCCGATTCTCGTATTACTAAATAAAATTAGTTAACTCATTTAAAGTCTAAAATTAACAAGTTTTCCAATGCCATCTATCTTCATCATTATATTAATGAATGTGTTTTTAAATTATATATTTCTTTTGTTTCATAACCTCTTTTTTACAAAAAAGGCTAAAGTATATTTTTGGTCCCTTATATTTACATCAAGTTTCAATTTAGTCATTTATATTTGGAAAGTACACTTTAAATCCTCTATGTTTGCATCAAGTTTCAATTTAATCCTTTATATTTGGAAAGTATACACTTTTAGTCACTTTTTGTTAAAACCGTTAGTTTTTCTTAAATTTAAATGATTATTTCATAATTAAATTGGTGCAAAAAATGATAAATTTTGAAACTATAAGAATGATTACAGTAAAATAATTTAATCTAAGCATTTTTTACTATGTAATAACCATGTTGTTAAGTTAACATTTTCCGCTAAGTGAAACTAACGGTGTTAACGGAAAAGGACTAAAAGTATACTTTTCAAACATGAAGAACTAAATTAAAACTTGATGCAAACATAAGGGACTAAAAGTGTACTTTCCAAATATAAAGGACTAAATTAAAAATTGATGCAAACATAAGGGACTAAAAGTATACTTTAGCCTTACAAAAAAAATTCTTTTTTCTCTTTATACTACCTCCGGTCCTAAATATAGGACCTAATTGATTCTTTTTTTTTGGAGAGATTAAGGTTGTGAAATAGGTTATTATATGATGAAATATTTGATATATTTAAAGATTACCTATTAGTTTATATGTAAAATAAACTAGTTTAAGGGAAAATTAGGTAAATCAATTTATAATTAACTTATTTTGCTTTTTAAGGATTTTCCAGAAAAAGTCAATTAGGTTTTATATTTAGGACCGGAGGGAATATTAATTATTAATAAGGGTGAAATTTCACCCTGATATGTAGGTAGTAGTATCTAAATGGACTTTTAGTCTCTAAATGGACTTATATATAATAAAGATAAAATAAAATTTCAAACTTAACTTATACAAAGCACACTGTATATATAGTGATACTAGCTACATAGCTGATCACGAAAAGTTGTCAACTTTAGCTGTATACTTTTCTTTATTATCTTATAGTATTGATTATTTTAAAAAACCCTCAATAGCCCTCATCATTAAAAAAAAGCTCTCATCATTCCCTATTTAAAGTCACCAACTCTCCATAAGCTGCTTCATCAATAACTTACCCCTCTCACTTTTCTTATCTCCCTCTCACCTCAAAAGGTTCGTTCTTCTCTTTCACATCTTTTCTAGCAACATTATTGCATTAAAACTTCCACACTCTCCTTCTCAAATTTCTCTCTTAATATATGTTTGTATATATATATCTGTGTGTACCTTCTTCATCTTAATTAACACTAGTACTTACATACCAAATATGGTTATGCGATCTAGAAAAGCAAGTGTGGTGGATTGAAGAGATTTTTTATTTCAATCAATGGAGGAGGAGGGAAAGGAGAAGGTAGTGATGATGAAGAAGAAGAGCGTGCAGAAAAGCTACTTCGATGTGCTTGGATTATGTTGTTCTTCAGAGGTTCCAGTAATTGAGAATATACTTAAATCTCTAGACGGAATCAAGGAAGTTTCTGTCGTGGTGCCTTCCAGAACAGTTATCGTCGTTCATGATAGTCTTTTAATCACACAATCTCAAATCGGTATGATATTTAATTATTTCCCCAGCTATTTTCTATTGATTTTTGTAGAGTTAGCTCACAATCTAGAAACACTTGTTTACTTTGTTTAAAACTGGACTGATCTCTAATTTAAGCGAATAGAAACCCAATTCATGAACTATATTCTCCCATTTCTGGCTTCTTGATTTGATGTGGTGCCACCCTCGTGATCAAAGGCAAAAATAAAAATTGTATGTTTTGTAATGTAATGTAACGGAGAAGTTGTTGTTTTTAATTTTTTCCCCTTGGGAAGTTGTAGTTTTTAACTTACATGGACCACACACCTTTCAAGGCTTGAGCTAGACGATGCTATGATTTATGTCCATATTACTATATTAATAATATAATATAATACTCCTCTAGTCCTATTTATATTAGTAATTAATAATAGGATAAGAGGAGTAAATCTTAACTAAAATATGAATAAGTAATTTATGTTTAGAATATAATTTTTTTTCCTTTATTTAGCTCTTATATATTTATCATTTCTTTTAAATTGACTCACTTGACCTCTTATAACCTTATATATGTAACAACTAAATGATATAAAAAGTCGTTTAGAGAGGCTATGTAATATACGTAATAATTAAGTTTATTTAATTTACTTAATCAATCTAAATTACAATTTTTAAAATTTACACATAGGCAATAGTTGTTAAAAATGATTTATTTTTTAAAATTTTTAAAATATAGATATAATATGTATAGTATAGAACTGAAATTTATGATACGCGAAATTCTGGGCAGAATTATATTAAATTTTTTTAGCTTGAAAAATAATGGGATTGTTTCATTTTAAAAATTTAATTTGATGGAGTTTATTGTTTTATAAGATTTAATTTTGAGAATAGTTGATAATCATTAACTTTTTGTTTCTATGGTTGTTGTCGCTCTTATTATTTCGTGTATTGTTGTCTGGAATATTTTATCATTTGAAACTAAATTTCATTTGTGAATTTATGTCAACACATATTGTAAAGTCATCTTTCTTCAGAAATGGTAAAATCACGAAAAGTTATACTGCACAGTTGCATAAGCCGTAATTAGTCCACTTCTTCTGTTGTGCATGTGCATAAACAAATAGAGGGTACATCGCACATTGAAAACGTATAGTAGCGTATAGGGTGACAACAAAGCCAATAATAGTCTTATAACCTAGTGATATAAAATCAAATGTAATCACTTTCTCTAATTAAAAAAGATAAAAGAAAAGGGCAACAGTATAAAAGGTGGGGGTTAAAGTGTAAGGCAATCTTTTTTTTTTTTTTTTGGTCAGAAGTGTAAGGCAATCTTTAGGCGTTCTCATTTAGTGGTTTAATTTCCCATAGCCTTTTCCCAAAACTTTATATATATTTTATATAAAAGACATATATACATTGCTAATGAAACTCAAATTGCCCCATTTTATGCTATATATAAAAGGTACTCCTAATATGGACGGAAAATGATGAGTATAGCTTTCTGTTTGCTTTATGGCCCATATAACTGACTACTTTTGGATTGCTTCATTGCTTCTTGTGATTAAATTGACTTTAAAAAGTAAAATAAACTATTAAATCATAATATATGTTACACTTATCAATCAATCTTATATATCAAGGATACTAATGAGTGTTTGTGCTTGCTTAATTTGGTGGCTAATAATGATGGATTATGTGCAATTTGTTTGGGGGTGACAGTGAAGGCTCTAAATCAGGGAAGATTTGAAGCGAATATAAGATCAGTGAATGGGAAAGAGAAGATGAAAAGGAGAATGCCTAGTCCATATGCAATAGCATGTGGAGTATTGCTTTTGCTTTCCTTTTTAAAGTATGTGTACCATCCTTTGCAATATATGGCTCTTGGAGCAGTCGCTGCTGGTGCTTTCCCTATCCTTTTGAAAGCTACTGCCTCCATTCGCAACCTTAGGATTGACATCAACATTCTCCTGCTCATTGCAGGTATACACACTCCTCCCAATATTAAATCTAATATGACATGGTTTTTCCAATCTAAACAGTTTCCTCATTTGATCGGTAACGTTACTTATTTGATTATACTCGCTCCGGTCCTAAATATAAGACCTAATTGACTTTTTCTGAAAAATCCTTAAAAAAACAAAATAAGTTAATTATAAATTGATTTACCTAATTTTTCCCATAAACTAGTTTATTTTACCTGTAAACTAATGGATAATCTAAAAATATATCAAATATGTCATCATTTAATAACCTATTTCGCAACCTTAATCTCTCCAAAAAAAGTCAATTAGGTTCTATATTTAGACCAGAGGTAGTATATAATAGTACTTAAATTTCATTCAAAATGAGTACTGAGTTTGGCTATATGGATTTTGTTAAAAAAGCATAAATTTTATTTTACTTTTAATCTAAAATTATTTTTTATAATATAAAGTGAGAGTACTTAAGTTTAAATTACTGTTTATAAGAAAAATGTTCATATACTCAAACATCTTTATTTCAAAAACTGGTAAATTTTTTTACGCATTATTTATTCTAGAACGGATTCATATTACTAAAAACGTCATTCAACACTTATTTTTTAAATTAAAAATAATCTGTATACATGTTCAGACATATTTTGGAAAATTAAAGCTATATTAAAAAGACTATCTCAATAAACTAAAATGAGCTCTCACTTTTCCATCACATATCTCTTTGACTGAATTTGGAGAGAAGATATGCCATAAACTTCATCTTGATAGTTGATACATCACCGACCCATATGCAACTAAGAACATTAAAAGTTCGGATTACATGGACAACGAACACTACAGGCACTTTCTCTCATTATTATATGTTGCCTATCTGTTTTTTTAAATATATTGTTATTTTCTTGGGGTGTTAGAAGTCCTTATCAAGTGGGAATAACTAGTTTCCATACTAATCACAAATAGTACATAGTAAGGAGAAGTAGTCATATTTTTTGTTTTTAAATCATTTTCCGATGATTTTTGTTTTCTAAGAAAGTAAAGAAAAATAAACAGAGAGATAATTGTTTTAAAAAAATGAAAAAGATTTTTGTCTTCAAATGAAATTTCCTTCTTTTGAAATTGGTGACAATTAGGGGAGATTAATTAAGGAAATTAATCTTCTCCCATTTATATGTTCAATATTCAGAATTGAGGTTGAACCTTTTTTTGCTAATTGATGACAGTTATTGGTACCATTGCCATGAATGATTATTTGGAAGCTGGCACCATTGTTTTTTTATCTTCCATTGCAGAATGGCTAGAGTCAAGGGCAAGCCACAGGGTAAATATATAAAAATTACCTCTTTATTTTAATTTCCTTTTCCGGTTTTTAATACGATCGAACCACTCTGGCCTCTTTTATTTTTTAAATGCTCAGTACTTAATTTCTAGCAATAATGAACACTTTTGTGTTGAAACTTAATCAGGTCGATGAGATACTCGTGCCTCTTGTATGCAAGATTCGAACAACCGAATATTTGAAATTCCAACTCAAATCTCAAAAGTCATTAAAAAATTGTAACGTAGCAAAGTTGTTCAGATTACTAAATTTATTAGTTTATTTTTAAAAATATTTTTATGAATCAAGGCGATAATCAACAAGGTTTGGCTTCTATTTTTTTCCTTGCAACACGTGATGAGGTAAGGTGGCGAGACAAGGCATGACAGTTAACAGCCCAACAAACCAACCAATTAGTTAATACAAAAACGAGAAGAGAATATACTCATATGATTTGGAGGTACTCCCTTCGATCCCTAATATAAGAGTTAGCTGTAAAAAAATTATTCTTAAAAAAACATGTGAATATTTGTAAACATTCACATGTAAAACCATTCAAACTTTGAGCTTTTATATTAGAGAGCGGAGGGAGTATTAATTAATATATAGCGGACAAAACCAAATCGTCCGCAAGAGGATGGTCTATGGCTATGATTCTCTATTCCTCATTTCCTCTACATGATTAATAAATTACTCCCTCTAATACATGGAATATAAGAGTTCAATCGCCAAAACACGCTTCTTAAAAAAACATGTAAAAGTTAGTTGAGTGTGTAGAGTTAATTTTTTTTCAATACTGCCCATATTTATTAGAGGGAAATACATAAACATTTATAAATATGAAAAAGAGTTAGGAGGTAAAGTATAGAAAATGCATTAAATGAGGAGAAAATGTGAGATAAACTCTTATGTTTTGAACAAAAAAATTCAAATTTTGATCTCATATATTACGGACCGGATCGTATATAACTGTCAATCAATTAATTCGAGAACATTGAATAGGCTAATTAATTATTTTAAAAATAATTTAAAAACTAATTTGTTTGGGTTATTAACACATAGTATAATATATTCAGTTAAAAAACACATATAGTATAGGAAAAATTAATTTCATGTCCTCTTGTATAAAGAATTTAATTAAGATGAGATCTCACTACATAATTATCGTATACTCATTAAATTGTTAGTAGTAGCTCAAAAGTTTTCATTGGACAAGAAAAGTTGTGATTAAAAGTTGAGACTAAAAGGGCTAAAACTTGTTATTATTGTCTTGACTTAACAATTGTTTGGCCTTCCTATAACAACTTAATGAGTATTCAATAACAATTCCCTGAAACACAGACCTGATTTTAATCAAACTCCTTACATAAGACCCATAATTAATTACTTCTATAATACAATGATGAAATATATTTCATTAGAATTATTAATATATGTTTAAAATATGCCAATGTGTTTGGTGTGTTGCAGGCGAGTGAGGCGATGTCGTCATTGACGGACATAGCCCCACAGAAAGCAGTGTTAGCAGAAAGCAGGGAAGTAGTGGACGCAGATGAGGTGAAGGTGAACACAATCATAGCCGTTAAAGCTGGGGAAGTGATAGCCATTGATGGCATTGTTGTAGAAGGAAGTTGTGAAGTTGATGAGAAGTCGTTGACTGGGGAGTCATACCCTGTACATAAACAAAAGGACTCTCATGTGTGGGCTGGCACTATCAACTTAAACGGTAACTCACTCTCACTCACTCCATTTTGGTCCCTTCTAGGTAAATCATTTCATTTTAGGCACAATATTTTCAACTTTAAAAAATTATATGAAAAATCAATCCAATTTTCATAAGTTTATATTTTTCTTTAACTCATAGTCCCAATATCTAGCTTTAATTTGTAGGTATATTGTGTTTATTGGAAAAAGAAGGTAAAATAAAGAAGGTAAATCCAAGTTTTGAAGGGGTAATTATATACGTGAAAAAAAATGTCACAATCAGGCCTATTTAATTCTCATGAGATCTAGATATATTAATTCGAATTAAGAATAGTCCACTTTGCACTTGTTAAATCCCTCAAGATTTGTTCCAAATCAACAAGGTATTGTGGTCTTTTCTTGATTTGAATTTATCTAGCCTAGGTCCAAAAGAACATTAATAGAATTTGACTATTTGAAGGGAGCTATTTGTGGCTTTGTTTCTTTTGGGACCTCCCAACTTTTTGAAGTTCATGCCACTTTTCATTTTTTGTATTTAGAAGTCTTATTATGCGTAATGTTGTTGCTGGATGGACAGAGAGTATTAAGAGAAAATAATTGTAAAATAGAAATGAATTATGGACAGAGTATTGTGTTTGGTTGGTTTGTTAAAGGTTACATTGATGTGAAGACTACTGCACTTTCGGAGGATTGTGTGGTGGCCAAAATGGCGAAGCTTGTGGAAGAAGCTCAAAACAGCAAAACCAGCACTCAAAGATTGATTGATAAATTTGCCAAATTTTACACCCCAGGTCAGTCTAAATTTCCTTAAGCTGTTTCAAAGGCTCCTTAAAGTTAAAAGCCAAAAATACAGGGTATTACTTCAATCTTATTAAAAGTTGACTCAGTGGCTAACAATTCATTTTCACTTCCATTAACATTTTTTTGGCATGTTATTATACCAAGAGTTGGCGTTTCCATCCTTATATAAAGTATGCAAACATCTAGCTTTTAAATATGTCCGGGATCTGTTAAAACTACAAACAAGTCTAGTGAAAATTAAACAAATTTCTAATAGAAAATTATAATACTGTTGTACTTGTCAAGAACCTCTGGCATTGATTTTGAATTCTATTCTTTTAAGTCCAAAATGTAGGATCCAATTACCTAATCTGATTATATTAGTGATGCTAACAAAGTTAGTTGATTTAACATGTTTTTTCCTTTTAAAACACTTTAATTATCGTCCTTAATTTCTTTTTTGACAAAAAAGGAGCTTCTTCAATTTCTTTTATCTCTTATTTGATTATTGTGATAGGACATCAATATGGCTAGTTTGAAAAATTTGATAAAAATTAGATTAGGACCAAGATCAACCGCTAAAGTAGGTATACATTAAGAGCCTAATGGAGTATTCTTGTATAGCGTTCACAATTCTTTACAGTATAAACCACAAATTTATAATTTTTGCACTTTCAATTCGTATTGTTCGGTTTACTAACATCTCAATATTTGTTGTTATTTATTCTTTCCCTCCATACAAATGTCACAGGCCTGATTTCTTGCTGGTAATGTGTTTTTTCTCAGCTGTTGTGGTGATATCAACTCTTATAGCTGTGATTCCACTTGCATTAAGAGTGAATAATAAGAGACATTGGTTTCACTTTGCCTTGGTGGTTTTAGTAAGTGCATGCCCATGTGCACTTATTCTTTCAACGCCAGTTGCAACATTCTGTGCTTATACAAAAGCAGCAAAATCTGGTCTTCTCATCAAAGGTGGTCATTATCTAGAAACCCTTGCCAAAATTAAGGTGATGGCTTTTGACAAAACGGGAACTATCACAAAGGGCGAATTTTGTGTCTCAAATTTCCAATCTCTTTGTGATGACATTGATAATAACACTTTACTACAATGGTAGGATTTGCTCCTCTGCCTGTTATTTTATCTCTAACCATAGGAAAGTAACATATTTTAAAGACAGGAAGTTAAGCTGCATCCGATATACTAAAGTGTTTTTTCAAGTTCATCCAAGTATCCTAAAATATTTTGTGATGCACCCAATTCCTTCAATTTCTTTCATGTGCATTCAGCACCTTAAATTATTTCTTTGTACATGCAATACCTTAAATTTTTGAATTTTAATTCTAATTTTTAAAATAAAATTTGGAGTTCATAATGTACAAATCATTTGTCATTTATATATGTAAAAACTACCTCTGGTCCTAAATATAAGGCCTAATTGACTTTTTTTTAGAGATTAAGGTTGCAAAATAGGTTATTAAATCATGACATATTTGATATCTTTTTAGATTATCCATTAGCTTATAGGTAAAATAAACTAGTGTAAGAAAAATAATTAGGTAAATCAATTTATAATTAACTTATTTTGCTTTTTTTTAGGATTTTTCAAAAAATTCAATTAGGTCCTATATTTAGGACCGGAGAGAGTATTATTTTAATTTTTCATATATAACTATTACTTTAATGATTTGCACCATTTTACTTATTAAATTAGGGATAATATATAAATATTTTATCACCTATGCCACACACATACACACACAAACAATTTGGAGTTCATAATGTACAAATAATTTGCCATTACACACACACACACGATTTGGAACAATTAATTGCATTTCTGAAAATTTTTGTTGTTCTTGAAAAATCATAGTGGGTTGGACTGATAAAATCTCAACCCACTTTTAATGGTGACCCAACCCATGTAAGTTGGGTAAGTTCATTACTAGTTTTGCACTTAGTGTAAGTGGATGGTGGAATTTTGGATCATTTAATTGAACTTCCAGGGTCACAAGCATTGAAAGCAAGTCAAGCCATCCGATTGCATCAGCAATAGTGGACTATGGAAGGTCACTCTCCATTGAACCAAAGCCTGAAAAGGTGACAGAATTTGAAATTTTTCCCGGAGAGGGCATTCATGGAAAAATTGATGGGAGAAGTATTTATATTGGAAATAGAAAAGTTGTCACTAGAGCTGGATCTCAATCAGGTAAATAAATGCCTTCCCAATACTAATGAAATTACTACTTGGAGCCAAATGAAGTGTATCATGTATACTTCGAGGATAAAACAAGATTTTCATGTCATATACTCCTATGTCATATTTTTACATGTTTGTCTCTTTTTATAAAGTCTCTTTTGAGTTTGTATGACTAATAAATGTGTATTTTTACACATTCCTCAATTTCTCCCCTTTATCTTTTCTTATCATTACTCTCAATCTTACTCGTTCATAAATAAAGATAAAGACATTTTTGTTCTTTAAAAAACAGAGATATCATATTTTCAAAATATTTATTACTTTTCCTTAATTTTAAGCGTTTTCTTGAATATCATCCTAGTTCAATTAGAATGACCTTTTATACAAAGGGAGGGGTAATTCTTAGCCAATGCACCAATGATTTATTTTTTTAATTTTTGGGAGATTATATTGATAATTTGAATTGGTTTGAATTTGAAGTTCCTGCACCACAAGGTGACAATCTGGTTGGAAAAACAAATGGATACATCTACAGCGGAGGAATGGCAATTGGATTTTTCTCTCTGATAGATTCTTGCCGATCTGGTGCCCAGGAGGCAATAAAGAAGCTCAAGTCCTTGAGCATCAAAACCTCCATGCTCACAGGGGATAGTCAGGCAGCTGCCATGCAGGCACATGACCAGGTGTGACCAATTATTAATCTTATATGACTATATGCTAGCTATCTAATTAGTTGTCTTTATGTAGGCTGATGTTGATACCAAAATATTGGGTTTTCCGTATGGTCATAACATAAAGGCTAATGTATATTTTTGGTCCCTTATGTTTGCATCAAGTTTCAATTTAGTCCTTAATGTTTGGAAAGTACACTTTTAGTCCTTTTTTGTTAACACCGTTAGTTTAACTTAATGGAAAATGCTAATCTAACAATTTTAAATGATTATTAAATATTGAAAAAATGTTCAGATTAAAAAGTTTGAGCGTAAATATTCTTATATTTTCAAAATATATTATTTTTTGTCCATTTTCATTATAAAATAATCATTTAAAATTGTTAAGTTAGCATTTTCCGTTAAATAAAACTAACGGTGTTAACAAAAAAGGACTAAAAATGTACTTTCCAAACATAAAGGACTAAATTGAAACTTGATGTAAACATAAGGGACCAAAAGTATACTTTAGCCTAACATAAAAGTCAATTGATTACTTTGAAGAGATCAAAGAAGTTAAGAATGATATATAAAAGTAATTACTTTATAATAATTAATATATCTAGCAATCTTCTCTAGTCAATCAGATGTTCTATTAAGGACTGTAGAGAGTATTAACAATCAAAATTAACATGGTTAAATGTTCTAACAGGAGAACTAAACATATTTTTAAGTATATAGATGTGTGAATATGTTCTAATCTTAGAAGCTGTAATTTTTCTACAGCTAGGACATGTTCTGGAGCTAGTTCATGCAGAACTTTTGCCTGAAGACAAAGCAAGAATCATCAAAGAATTCAAGAAGAAGGACGGACCAACAGCCATGGTTGGAGATGGCATAAATGATGCACCTGCACTAGCTGTAGCTGATATTGGCATCTCAATGGGGATTTCTGGTTCTGCACTAGCCAGTGAGACAGGCAACATAATTCTTATGTCAAATGATCTAAGAAAAATACCCCAAGCCATCAAGCTTGCCAGAAAATCGCACCGGAAAGTCATCGAAAATATCATCTTGTCGGTAATTACTAAAACCGCCATCATCGGCTTGGCCATCTGGGGCCATCCACTTGTTTGGGCAGCAGTTCTTGCTGATGTAGGAACATGCCTTTTGGTGATCTTAAACAGCATGCTACTTTTGAATGGATCGTCCAAGCATAAAGGAAAATGTTGTGCACATTCCTCTGAACCACACATTCATAATGATGGATGTAAGGCACCTAATAACAACTTTTCTCATCATCAACACCACCACCACCACCATCATCATCAACAACATCACCATGATCATGGACATGAACATCAGCATCAGAATGATGAACACCATTGTTGCTTGGACAAGAAGGAACCAATATCTCAGCCTCATAAATGTGCAGCCTCCCTAATCACGGTCTCAAAGTGTCATTCTAGCCCAGCAATTTCACGCATAACTGGACATGATGATATGAAAGGTAGTCTCATGGAAGGTAGTTATGGTCAATGTAAAGTCAATGATAAGTCCCATGAACACAAGCATTGTCATCATCAAGGAAGTTGTGACAAGAATCAAGATGGAATCAATTCGCGAAACGGTAAAAGTCCAACTAGTCCAGATTCTCACAATTTGGATCTGCTCGCAGAAGAAAGGCGTGTGACTGCATTGACTGAAATTATTGACAATGTTTTGGGACAGAGCAAGTCCAATGAAACAGTACATTACCATAATGGAAAATGTGACATGAAGGCTCATGGCATACCATCACATGTTACTCCTTCCCATTTCAAGTCTTGTTCTTCTAAAGAATGCCAGAAATTTGAATGTAGTAAGCATTGCCACTTAATCTCTGATTGTGAAAGTACAAAATGTCATTCTATTTGGCATCATCAAAACCAAGAGTCTCATTCTGAACCTGCCAAGAAGCACGAGGAAGATCACATATATGTAGACATTGACGATGATCAAATCAAATCAGACTCAAGGCAAACTTGTGTGTGTTCAGAAGAGAAAGAAGCTAGTTCAAGTATTAAGCAAGTTAAATCCTCAGATTTCTCTGTTGTGCATACTTGTGTGAGTTTAGACAAGAGAGAAAATGGTTCATGTTGCAAGAAACAAAAGAAGGAATGTTGTGGCAATCATGAACATTTGCATGCTGGTTTTGTAGGAAGCTTATCAGGCATTATCATTGAATAGTTGTTTGGCTGACGTCAGCGTAAGCAATACAGATGTCAGCATGTGTTTTGCAAATTATACAACTGGAATGTAAAAAATGACCTCGTATTTTGTCTTGTCCAATAATGCTTGTAATAGATAGATGTTCACAATGTGACACTTAAAAAGTTTTACTTCATTTCATATTTCTTCAGAAAATTTCCATGCACCATGAAATCAGGAAATTCTCCACTGAAAATAGATATATGAATTTGTCATGTGGCGAGAATTATTGAAGATAGTTATGTTTGTATCTTGGTTAATGTTTCTCGTTAAGCATTTACATAGTGATAATGATACAATTTCATGGCAACATAATATTAGTAGGTTAGGCTTTATAGGGCTTGTATATATGGTTATGTGTATTGCCTATAAACTACGTACTGCGGTGTAATTATGTCAAGATAAGTAAGAAATTTCCATAATCCATCCAGTTTATGCTGCCTTATTTGTATTTGATTCTTTTTAAAATGAAATTTGCTATAGGAATGGAGCTATTAATCATGATGAATTATTCAGTTAAAAATTAAATAAAGTCGCGTTAAATTATGAATTTATTGTGTGTGTGTATGCGTTAGGTGTATTGTATTTGCGTAATATGACTTATTTTATTATCATATACCATTGATTCATTTCTTAATATTACAATGTGAAACTTGTGATATGATTATGAGAAGGATATGATCACGAGACATCAAGTGAGATTGTTAGATTGTATGTTACTGAGATATCCTGTAGAACGATAATTCTTATTCAATTGGGATTGATATAACCTAAGGGCATATAGAAGCTTTTTATAGGTAGAAAATTATGGATTTGTAAATATAACTTCATCTTAGTAATACATTATTCCCCTTAAATTCCATAGAATTATGGGGATTAATATTACCTAATTTTATTTAAAAATGTAACATAAAAATACTAAAGATACAAGAGTATATTGGATTCATTTCTAATTATTTCCAAAACAATAATATGCACGCACATATTTACTCTCCAATAATAATAATATGGGAGAGTGGGTTTGGGCAACAAAGTTAGGGTTTCTTGGGGGAGTTCAACCGAGAGCTTGGTGAAGAAGAGAAAGTTTGGGATGAGAGAAAGGAATGACAGCCGGGGAGAGAGCTAATTAACGAAGTTTCGGTGCACTGATGAGCGGTAGAGGAATCACGACGGCTAGGGCTTGAGACAGAAAGGGAGAATGAAGAAAAGTAGAGACGACGGAGAAGAGAACAACAAAGTTTGAGATTTTGAACGGTGAAGGGAAATGCTAAGTAAAATGAAATATATGGAGGAAACTAAGGGGGCTTTTGGGTAAGGGATGAAATTTTGGAGGCATTTACATGCTCTTTAAAGTGCATGTAGAAGATGAATAAAAATTATTTTTAATTGAGCACTATTACATGCATTCGCTTAAACCACGTGTAAGGGCTTGAGCTTTTCATGCACTTCGCGTGTAAAGTCAACATTTATATGCACTTTAGGCACATGTAAATGTAAAAATCCCCATTTTTTTTGTTACCTAAGGGTATCCCCACCCGCGTGACAAGTGGGACTAATCTCTCGCTGTTCTAAAATCCGATATAGAGGGTAGACAATTGGCCTGTGAATTTGCTTCATTCGCAAGAGTTAGGGATCCCATTTTTTTTATTATACTAACTAGTTATATAAAGCGCATGTATGCAATATACATGCACTTGTTATTTTTGAGCGCTAGTAAATGTGTGATGGTATAGTCATTTCCTGTAATGTTGTCAACTCAAAGCTACACATTTTTTTAAATACTATAGATGTGTAAGCGAATTGGATCACGATGTGGTTCACCGAGCTAATTAATAAAAATCCTACCCACATGTAATAAAACGTGTCCTCTATGCTAAACAAGAGAGGTCTTAAATAACGTGTAGATACTAGATATAACAACAAATACAAGATGCATCAAAGAGTCGTTTTTAGGGCTCATATTAAAACAGGCTTGTTGATCCCAAATCGTTAAACTTGAGTCCGTTATGGGTTAACGAGTAAGGCCTGTGAAAAACCGGATCCCGTTTCAAACTTTAAAATATTATGTTGACAATTTTTTTAATATAAAATCTTAACATCAATCATGCTTCAAAAATTATTAGTGATGTAAACTTAAATTCAACATGAACAGACCCCAGTGGATCATGAGTAGGGGGAAAATGGGAGATAAAATGATTAGTAGGACAAAATAGGCTGGTGAGAAAAGCGGGGCTTACACAATCATATGAACTAATTTTCTTGTTAAACCGGATAAAATGAATACTCCTCCATTTGCTTTTTTCCCCTCTTATTTTCTCCTCCATCCCAAGTTTTCTCTGCATCCAAACATAGTGTTAAAGTGAAACAAATTTATGTAGCTCTTGATTTTGTTTTAGATTTAACATTTCAAACAATTTGTTCAAATATATACTACATTGCACCAATTAACATTTACCTCAACTTTAAGTCTTTAATGCATAAATTAAAGTTTTCAATTTATAACATTATGTTGAGATAAAAGTGGCTTGTGACACGGTTGATCCAACAATCCCATAAATTATTTTGATAAACTTGAAATCCTCAACCATAAATTTGTTAATATGAAGAGTTTGATAAATTGCTCATAAAGCTCATCAAATATTTCGTTATTCACTTTTCATTTAAAAAAAAACTGTTCTTCATTTCAATACAGTGGAATGAGAGAGACGCTTCATTGAAAAGTCAATGCCTATCCCGATTCAAAATCATGACGATTTTAGATTCTTCATAATTTGGCATTTAATTATTTGATTCTAATTAAATTATGTGCTCTGACTTTACTTCCACCATATAAATGATCATTCCGAAAGAATAAAACTTTCAATTTCCACTAGCACTGTATTGTCTCTAAAGACTAAAGGAACACAATCTAATATTGGAATATAAATATATACACACACGGTTACGTTTCGTGGATTTCAAAGCTTATGCTAGATGAAAATGAAAAATGCTACTCCCTCTTGTGCTAAATATAAAACTTATTTGAGAAGATGAATTTGGTCCTAAATTATCATGATTTCCTCAAATTATCCATATGAATGTTCCCCAATAATAGACAAATTATCTAGTCACGTATGTTTTGTCGCGTGAGAGGAAAACACGACATTTTTTTTGTAAATTATGGTATTTTGTCACGCAAAATATGCCATTTGTCGCGTTTAAAAGCGCGACAAAACATAAAAGTTGTTTTTTAATTGTTTTTTTATTTTTTAAAATAACATAAACGTAGCGCGACAGGCGTATACTCTTGTCGCGCATGGATGCGCGACAGACATAAATTAAAAAAAATAATTTTAAATATATTATGTCGCTATAAAGGCGAAACAAAAAATTATTTTTTAATATATTCCTGTCGCGCATCAATCCATCAATGCGCGACAAGAATATATTAATATATTTTGATAGAGAATAAAAAATTGACTAAATAGGTACCCATGTCGCGCTTTAATGCGCGAAAACATGTTATTAACATGTCGCGCATTTTGGCGCGACAAATGTTCGCAAAACTTTAAATTTTTCCCTCTATTCTCCCCACTTTCTCCCCTATATAAACTCCACTTCTCTCACATTTCCTTCTCCCCCACTCTATTTTTTCCTACTCTCTCCCCACTTTCTTTTCTCCTTCTCTACTCCCTTATTTTCTTCCTCTTCACATGCTTAATTTTTTGCAGGTTTATTGTTTAAAATCTTGCACAATTTAAGGTATACACTTTATCTTTCTTTAATACTTTGGTTTTTTCCTCATTTGTTAAAATTCAAATTCTTTTATTTCACTATAATACTAGTTTTAAATTATTGTTCCCCCTACTCCCCCTAATTTAAACACTCTCTTTCTTTCTTCCTAATTATTATCTCTTTTTTTTATTTTTTTAAACCTACAGCTTGTCGAGGAGGCTTGTTCCTCGGCAAGCTGCAGGTATTTTTTTATTTGCACTGCAGTATGTGTCGCGCAATAAGGCGCCACATCTTTTGCAATAGATGTCGCGCATTAAGGCGCAACATCAATTTTCTAATATTAAAATTTTGTCGCGCATTTTACGAGACAAAGTGGCGCGACAAGTGTTTTGCTACGTCTCCGATAGTCGTGCATGCTTTAAACGACTAACACCTTTTGTTACTTGTTTTTTGTGCGACTTCATTCACAATTTTTCAAAGGTTCATCATGTGCAACTAAAGGCTATTGTTTGTAGTGGGAAATTATATCTTGTATACATATCTTCACTATAAATAGGAGATCCTTCTAGGCCGAAATTTTGTTTTTGGAATGAGTTGTAGGACGAGGCCGCGGCGGTGCACTGTGGCCAACAGCCGTGAGGCGGCAGAGGAGATGAGAGATGCAGCAAGCTTTTCATGAGTGAGAAAGGTGAGAGGTGGCAAGGAAATGTGAGATGAGAAAGGTGAGAGCCATTTGATCCAAATTCTTTTATATATGTTGTTGTGTGAAGGGGGAGAGAAATGTGAGATGCAATGAAAAAGGAAACTTACTGGTGTGTGATATAAGAGATGCGATGAGTATAATTATCACAAATGCAATATGATTATCATAAATGCACCAACGCTTCATTAGAAAAGCTAGTCATGGACACCCAAAAGTTTCAAATTGTAGCTTCTTACTATAAGCTGATTTAGCCCAAAAGTTAGTCATGACTGACTTATCAATTTATGGATGATTATGGTATGACGTTTTGAGTTTTGAATAAGTTGATTATTTTCCCGTTAAGCAAAAGCACTTTGAACTTATTCATAAAGGAAAAAATACTTTATTTCATTTTTTGGTCGAATCAAATACTTCATTTCTGAAGGTAACAACTAAGAACAAGATTGGACGCTTAAATAGTCTATTTAAATAAAGTACATATTTCAAGGAATATCACGTACACAAGCAAAAAAGAAAAACTAACATAGCCTGTTGTTTGATCACATTTTCACTGGTATGGAACACGATAAACTAAGTCAAAATTACCTGAGTAAGTTTTACTATTTGTACAAGAGATTAAATTCTTGTCGACTGTCAAAATGTCATAACCATGCAACATTCACCAATACAAATATTCTGTTTCCCCACAATCAGTCAACCATTTACTTTAATTTGTTCTTAATTCTTAGAGAGACACGTATAGCTACAAGAATAAATATAATGGGTTCCAAACATAAGAAGGGTGTTTTAGATAAGAATTATTTAGATTCCAATATACGTTGTTAAGGGCTTATAAATATAGGGTTCAATATGGAAGGATTTAAGAGCAGTGAAGTGTGTTGTGTTGTGTTTGCTCAAAATGGATTGCATGAAGGGGAAGAAAGTATATTTGAGCCAAGGATGACTTGCCGGCTTATGAATAATTCTTTTTCTTGCTGGCAAGTCATCCTTGAGCCAAGTTTGCTCTCTTCATCTGTCATATGATCCTTTACAAGAGCTTCTATCTACTACTAAACTTGCAAATTTTTTACTATTTAATTAGCTTATGTGATCCTAATATGTTATTTTAATGATTATTACTATTTTAATTTCTTCCAGTTATGTACGGCTAATAATGTGAATTGGATAAGAGAATCGGCAGCGCATCAGAGTAGTTCGTTGCTATGTGGATCTATACTTCGGTTTAAAAGATCAATTCCGATCCCATGGAAATAAAATAATCAAACGTGTGTATACATCTCAATATATATAATGAACTCTTTCATCATTTATCTTTGTAATTTAGTGCCATGAAAGTTTTTTCTTAACCTCTTGTAATTAGAGTATCTCGTTACACACACACACACACACTTCCACGTTTTTATAAGGAATCTTGCGGAGATGTTTTGATTCGGATATTATTAGGCGAAGGGAAATGATAAATAAATACCTCCGAATGTTTAAAAAGACAAGTAAGGAACTCAAACTTCCAAAATGACAAGTAAGGAACTCCGAAATTCCAAAAAGACAATTAAGGAATCAGTCAATTGTTAATTGATATGTTCTAGTTGTTAATAGATATGTTCCAATTTTTAATTTTTATTTAAGTTCCTTACTTGTCCTTTTGAAAGTTTGAGTTCTTTTTTTTTGGACCAAGGAAGTTTGAGTTTATTACTTATCCTTTTAAACATTCAGAGGTATTTATTTGTCATTTTCCCTATTATTAGCTAAAACCTAATAAGAATATATTTCATAAAAATATATATATTAAAATATGACAATCTATCATGTATGCATGATTTCGTTAAAAAAACAATTTGATTGAAAAATATTGACATTAAGCATCACACATTTGAGATTTTTTTATCCCAAACTATCCTCACTCGTGTGTGAAGTGATACTAATCCCTTACTGATTTGAAGTCTCATATAAGAGGCATACAGTTGGTCTGTGAGTTTGCTTCATTCACAAGAATTGAGATCGAACTCACAACCACTAGCTTAAGGGATGAGAGTACTTACCACTTATGTCAACTTGTCATATTATTTGAGAATTTAATTCACTCGACTAAAAATATATATCTAATGATTCAATATTAGAGAAGTTAAAGTGTCGTCAGAAGGAGTGGTAAACTGTGGCTAAAGATGATGTGTTTACTTTAGCTTGTAAAAAAATGACTTATTTTCAATCCTACTTATTCAAAAGTGAGGTTGAAAATATGTCAGAGATTGTGTAATGAGATTTATGTTTCGTAGCTATTAAAAAATGAATTCTTTATCAATTTGACTTTTAAAACATGTTTGGAGGATCACGTTGAAAAGTAAGTTGAAGATGAAAATGACTAAAAAGGGTGTAATTTTTTTTAATAATAGAGCTAAATTAAATCCTTGAATTCTAATAATTTTAATTAACCAAATTAAGCAACAACCTTAATCTAATTAAATTAAATAATTAAATCTTATATTTAAGATTGGAGAAAGTATCAATTATAACATTATCTTGAGAAATTAATAGTATAATATAAATAACATTGACACTCTTGAATGGGAAAAAAATTATTTTATTAGAAAAATTATGTCGTCGCTCGTCGAACTGAAACCAATTGATTGAGTTCATCAATTCATAGATGATTATTATTATATGACTTTTTGAATATAACTAGATGCCCTTTGAAATTGTAGTAATAGGAAAAAGGTAAGTATATATTCTTTTATTTAATTTCTGCAGGTGAGAAAAAGATTGGAGAATCGAATATGTATAAATAACGTATATAGAGTACATATTTCAAGGATTGTCAAGTACACAAGTAAAAAGAAGACAAAGCCTGTCTGTTCGCATCTTCATTGGTATGGACATGGTACCCAATAGATTAAACAAGTCAAAACCCATCTGACTGATTAAGTTCTAACATGTGTATGTGAGAACAAATTCTCATTGATCAACATAAATTCATCAATAATATTCACAATACAATACAACTATATTCTATTCCCCGTGCACAGTTAGTCAACTCTTGATTTGCTTGCTCTCGATTCTTGAAGCGACACGTATGCCTATGTACATGATTTAACATCAATGGATTCCAAATATAAAAAATCGACAATTGAATATCAAAACAATAAAAAACAGTCACAAGTTTGTTTATGAAAGGACAATAGATGGATTGTTCCTAATGTATCAAAAAAGATGGATTGTTCCTTATTTGGAATAAACGTGTTATGTATATAGTCATTTGTGCTTCACAAGTAGTTACTTGCATTACTGAAGTAGTTAATGTAGTTTCAGGGAAATAAGTCTCCTTTTAAGTAGTGGAAAAATAGAAGTACTCCCTTCGTTTCATAATATAAGAGCCTAGCCACCAAAAAATACTTCTTAAAAAACATGTAAAAGTTAGTTGGGTATCTGGAGTTAATGTTTGTTTTTTAATATTGCCCATTTGTTATATACTTTTAAGAGAGAGAAATACATAAACATTAATAAATAAGAAAGAGGGTTAAGGAGCAAAGTAGAAAAAAACATTAAATGAGGAGAAAATGTGAAATGAGCTCTTATATTTTGGACCAAAACCATTCAAATTTTGAGCTCTTATATTATGAACCGGAGAGATAGTTAATAACGCCACGAGACTGGTTATTCATTCTTCTTGAGTAGTCATCTGTGTTACTGAAGTGGTTAATGTATAGTTTAAGAGAAACGAGTCCCCTTTTAAATAGTTATAAAACAAAAGTAGTTAAATGCACTTTTAAGAGTAGCTATTCGCTCTCCACGAGTAGTTACCCACTTAATTGCATTACTAAAATCATTAATACTGTTCAGGGACTAAGGCTTCTTCTAAGTAGTGAAAAACAAAGGTAGTTAATCATGTCACAAGAGTGGTTATTCTCGCTTCCTACATAGTTAATTGCATTTAACTTCTTTATTCAAATAAGGAACATTCCCTCTATTGTCCTTTTACAAATCTATTGTCTTTTTACAAATATATAACACCTTTTGACTTTTTTATATTCAATTCTATATACTTGGTGAGAGGATTTTTTTTTAACAAGGTAGCAGCTTTCATAAGGATTGATCGTGAATTTTTTTTCTTTTCATAATTAATTAAGTTTTTTTGGTCCCATTGAATGATATCTTTTCGTATAAAAAGTGACCATCATTAAAACAATCCAGAATCACCATTATGATGTTTGATTCATTAACCTATTGCATATTATTATGGAATATAAGTTCATTTAATTTTTCTTTAAATTAAAGTTTAATAGCTGGTATATCACCCAAAAACAAGTTTAATAGCTGGTAGAAATTTCGTTGGCAAAAAAATGGTAGAAATTTCAGTTGATTAAATTATTTTTTTAAGAAATTAATTAATTATAATCGTAATATTTTTCATTTTCTTTTTGGACAAAACAATATTTTTCAAATTTAAATTTATCATATTTGAAGGACACCGATTTATAGGTCGGTGTAGTGTGCCTTGGGTCTAGTCCTTCAAGAATATTTTAGAACCTCAAGGTAAGCGGAAGTTACCCCGGGTATCGTTCTCAAGGGAGCCTTGTTTAATTAAACTACCCTAATAAATTTAATGCAATGCAAGATGAATTTAGGTAAAGAAAATATGTTTTGTTGATTTTTTAATGATGGAATGATGGATGCGAAACAAATAAATATTTTTGGTATTTTTGGATAAAAGGGTGAAATGAAAGTGAATTGCTCTTGGAAATGATTTTCAATGGCTATCATAGCTCTCTAAGGATTTTTGGGGAGTTGAATGCACTAATTTCCTAATTTACCAAACCTCATGAACCCATGAGTCCAATACCTAAATGTTGAGACCTCATCCAATTAGGCATTATTAAGCTCTTTAGTGCTTGTGGACCTATTACTTGCAAGGAACTATTAATCCTACGACCGGGACCCCGAATCGCCACTTAATTAATCCTATGATTTTAATTCACTATTGGAACCCCACATAATAAAATAAAATCTAAGGATTGAAGTCCAATGTTACTCAAGCAATTAATAGGTTCACTTTGAGTTTCTCTAGGTTTTCTAAAATACCAAACCTCACCAACCGGTAAGTCTAATGCCTAGTCTCATGAACCCATTCAAATAGACATTATTAATTACCCTAGAGTGTGATTAGTAATTTGTAATGCATGGTTCAATTACAATTCAATTCAATAAACTATCTACCAATACCATGAGTAAATAGAAATATCTAATGAATTATAAAGAACATATGTATGACCATACATATTGTTGAGTCCAAATTCCTCATTACAAGTCAAAATCACAAACACCCACAATATCAACCAAATCCAGTCCAATCTCAAAACATAAATGCTAACCTAAACCTAGGCAATCAAAAATATAAAGAGAAAGAAAAGGAATTGGGACTCCCCTTTGAAGAACCATAGCTCAAGCCACTTCCCATCAACTCCAAGAGCAAGGAGGAACTTTATTGAGGCATGGAAGAGGAAGGAAGGTGGAAGATTGAAGAAATGGGATGAGAAGTGAAGAGAAGAGGATGAAGGGAATGGAGGGAACTAGGGTTTTGGGGAGCACCCAACCCCCAAAACTTGTGTTTCTAAACCTAATTTACCACCTAATATGATTGGGGACTTGGGCCTAATGTTTGGGGTTGAGTTTGGGTCCAAATTGGTGCTTCAAAGAGCCAAAAACCAGAGAAAACCGAAGCTGGACATATCAGTTCGCGACAGGGACTGATCTGCAAAGTCTGAAAGTTTTGGGTCAGATTCTGTAATTTTCGCAGGACTGTTCTGAAGCATTTTCAGGATTCTGGGCCGATTCTGTAATTTTCTCCAAATGCTCAGAATAGCTATTTCAGCTCATTTTTGTCATTTTCTGCAAGGGAAAAATTACAACAATATAATACCTTTCATCTCAAAAATTAATCACTTAATATAAACAATTAAATGTGACGATTATGCCCTTTTTTAACCCTTTTTACTCAAAATAATTTTTAATCCAATTAAATTATAATCAATGCATTTTAATTCAATATTGCATCTTTGAAATGTTAATAACTTCAAATTAGCACATTAAAAACATACAAATACATGGATTTGTCAACTCCCCCACACTTAAACCTTTGTACTCCCGGACAAAGACAAGTTTTAAAAAGCTTTGAAGTACATTAACATGACAATTATGAGAATTCAACAAACAATGTGAAATGGAATAATGCTAACAATGATTGTAATGAATGTAAAGAGTATGAGTAGAGAAGAAAATCACTCAAGGATAAGTGTTTACACACATCTCACCATTTTGGGTTCATTTATACTCTCAATATCCACTTTGGTACACATTCTACCATATGCTTGTGAGAATTCTAGGGTCTCCACTAAAACACAAGTGCAATGCATCAAAAGGACTTTTGAGGGTTGTGGTGGTGGATAGGCCAAATGATGGAATGAAAATGAAAATGAAAAGAATTGATGTTATGCATGTTTAACCATTCATATACAACTTGTAGTACCAATTGCATATTGCTAAACTACTATGCATGCCTTATTTTTCACTTTTTGACTTTTTCTCATTTTTTTCCTCCATTTTTTTCTTTCTTTTTCTTTTCCTTTTTCTTTTCTCTTTTTTTTTGTATTTTTTTATACATAACATGCTTCTTTGAAACATAACAATGACATCTTTTTTTCATTTTAAACAAAGCAATTATGCAACTTTTCTCATATTGACTAAACAATGCAATAACATCAAGTGAATGGCTCAAATGGGTAGCAAAAGGGTAGAGTGTTTAGGGTTGGTGTTTGGGGTTAAGGGCTATGAAATGAATGCCTTTATCATCCTACATTACACTATATGCAACAAGTTTTGACCAAGAATGCAAACAAGTTCTAGAGAATGATAACCAAGTGGATTTCCCTCAAGAATGGATAATTAGGCTCAAATAAACCTCACAATATATGGCTAATTCTTCTAAACTCATAAACAAATATTCAAGACAATCAAGATTAACCATAGGGCATCAATTCCATTCACAAGATTGCAAATGAAAAGCATAAAAACAAATTCTCAAAATTGCCAAAAGTCTAAAAATATGTCATGTCCAAGGTTAACAAATGTAAAAGTGAGGGAAAGTTCAAGATTTTTCAAAAATTTTGCCAATTTGAAGTTAGAAACATATCCAAGATGAAATAACCCAAAACTTAACCCAACTACAACCCCTCCCCCACACTTAATTTCTACATTGTCCTCAATGTAGCAAAATCATGGAAAAATCCAATTAAATTTCGAAGCATGTGGAAATCAAGTGTGGTGGTGGTGTTAGCACTAAACACTTTATTTTAATCCTAGAAATGAGAAAAACAACTAAAGCTACCTTTTACTACTAGTTTGTGTCTCTCCCCCACACTTATATTCCTCAATCAATAATTAAGCCAAGCACATGAAGAATAAAAAGGAAAACAAGTGAGGAAAGAGACAACCTTTGTTATGGTATCTTCAAATGCTTGAAGGAGAAGTTTTCATCCTTGATGAAGATTATGTTGGACTTTAGAGCTCCAACTTCTCCTTTGTTGATCTTCCTTAGTAGTGTTTGAAGTAGATACCTCATATGGCTCCTACAATGATGTCTATGCAAAGAAAACAAGCCAAGAGAAATACCAAATCCAAAATAACAAACTTGGAGAGGGTTAGAGTATACTTTAAGCAATTTGAGATCAAAACTCTCCAAGTATGAATCACAACCAAGAAAATCAACATTACTCCCTTTTGTAGGAGTTAAAGAAACATTTATGTTTTTTAAATCCTCTTGTGCTTGCAACCGGAAAGGTGAAGAACCCAAGTTGGTGTTGGGGTACACCACATCAAATTTGCAATCACAAGAGGTGGGAGGTATAAGAGTGGAAGAAGAAGAAAATTTATGCAATATGGAAGATGAATGCAATCCTAAATCGGGCGGTAGGTCACAAGATAAAATCAAATGGAAAGATTCATTCTTTTTCACAATTTTATCATTCAAAACATGAGAATCTTCCCTTATTGACCCATCCAAAGATAAAAAAGAATTGAGATCAAAAGATATGCAATTTTCATGTCCATTTTCAAGTGTAGCATGTGTCATGTTATCAATTGAACTAGATGAAGATGTAGCATCATGTGAAGTGGAAAGCCAATTATCAATTTCCATACAAATAGCACAAGACTCATCACAATCACATTTATCAATGAAGGAAGAATGTTGGGAGGAGGGTGAAATGAATTCTTCATCATGTTCAATAGATTCAAAGAAATTAAAATCATCATGCTTATCAACACTTGAAAGGGAATGCAATTGTTCACAATTCTCCACATTTTTAACAACCAAGTTTGATACATCATTAGTGCTAGTAGATGAAGTATGCACATTACCAAAGTTCTTTTGTTGCAATGAAACAAATCTATCATACTTAAGATCAATGCATTCCATGCACATAGTATCATCATCACAAGAACAAGGTAAAGGCTCATGCAAATCAAAGTCATCACCACAACTAGCACTTATAGTATTATTATCACCACACATATGATTAAAGCAAGCAATATCATCAACTATACAACTAACAATGGAAGTATCACAATAAGAATTTTCAACATCAAGATCTTGAGGGGATTCAACAACAATTTCTTCATCCACCTCATCATCACTTGTAACATCAACCAAAGTAGTATGAGGAGAGATAACCTCTTCAAGAAAAGGAGGAATATTACCTAAGTGTGAAACCAACTCCTCTTGAGTTTGAGATTGTGCTTGCTCTTTAGTTAATGCTTGTGTGGGATTAGTCACTTGAGGGTGGGGATCAACCACTTGAAATTTGGCATTTGACTCTTGCTCCTCAACCTCATCACAATCATTGAATTCACAAGGCCATGGAGTACCTTCTTCTCCATTTGTCTTCTTCCATAGGACATGTTGCACAAAAGCCCGGATAAATTCTCCTATTTCCTCCAAACGCTCTTCCATCTCCTTTGTGAGTTTATTGGACTCCTTTAGCATGAACAATTTGGAGTGCTCACATTTAAGCTCATCATACACTCTCCTCAAAGCAAGGGTTTGGGAATCCATGTTTGGGAAAGTTAGGAAGACATCTAATCCACTAGGTTTGGGTGGAGAGGGTGGGGATGATGGTATATGATAGGTGGGAGGGAAAGGATTGTGGTAGGAGGTGTATGATGGTTCATATGGTTGTATGTATGGTGTAGGGAAGTGGGTAGAGTGGTTTTGGAAGTAGTTAGAGTTGTTTTGTGGATAAGATGGTTCGAAGTATGTTGGGAATTGGTTGGGCATTTGGTATTCAATGGTTTGGTAGTAATTGTGCAACCGTTCTCTCAAGGAAGGTTCCTCATTGCTCAAAGAATGTGAGTAACTTGGTGTTTCATCATTCATAGAAGAAGAATGCATAGGAGAATCATCATAGAACAAAAACTCATAATTATAAGGCCTAGACATGATTATTGCAATCAAATAATCTCAATATGCAAATGCAAGTCACTAAGAAAAAAAAAATCAAAACAAAGATGAATGCAAAGTGAACTATCCTTAGATGCACCTAAACTAAATGCAACCTAATGGCTCACTTTGACCCAAATCAATCTTGAAGATTGACACAAATTTACTAGGGAGTCAAATTAATGACTCCCCGGCAACGGCGCCACTTGAAGGACACCGATTTATAGGTCGGTGTAGTGTGCCTTGGGTCTAGTCCTTCAAGAATATTTTAGAACCTCAAGGTAAGCGGAAGTTACCCCGGGTATCGTTCTCAAGGGAGCCTTGTTTAATTAAACTACCCTAATAAATTTAATGCAATGCAAGATGAATTTAGGTAAAGAAAATATGTTTTGTTGATTTTTTAATGATGGAATGATGGATGCGAAACAAATAAATATTTTTGGTATTTTTGGATAAAAGGGTGAAATGAAAGTGAATTGCTCTTGGAAATGATTTTCAATGGCTATCATAGCTCTCTAAGGATTTTTGGGGAGTTGAATGCACTAATTTCCTAATTTACCAAACCTCATGAACCCATGAGTCCAATACCTAAATGTTGAGACCTCATCCAATTAGGCATTGTTAAGCTCTTTAGTGCTTGTGGACCTATTACTTGCAAGGAACTATTAATCCTACGACCGGGACCCCGAATCGCCACTTAATTAATCCTATGATTTTAATTCACTATTGGAACCCCACATAATAAAATAAAATCTAAGGATTAAAGTCCAATGTTACTCAAGCAATTAATAGGTTCACTTTGAGTTTCTCTAGGTTTTCTAAAATACCAAACCTCACCAACCGGTAAGTCTAATGCCTAGTCTCATGAACCCATTCAAATAGACATTATTAATTACCCTAGAGTGTGATTAGTAATTTGTAATGCATGGTTCAATTACAATTCAATTCAATAAACTATCTACCAATACCATGAGTAAATAGAAATATCTAATGAATTATAAAGAACATATGTATGACCATACATATTGTTGAGTCCAAATTCCTCATTACAAGTCAAAATCACAAACACCCACAATATCAACCAAATCCAGTCCAATCTCAAAACATAAATGCTAACCTAAACCTAGGCAATCAAAAATATAAAGAGAAAGAAAAGGAATTGGGACTCCCCTTTGAAGAACCATAGCTCAAGCCACTTCCCATCAACTCCAAGAGCAAGGAGGAACTTTATTGAGGCATGGAAGAGGAAGGAAGGTGGAAGATTGAAGAAATGGGATGAGAAGTGAAGAGAAGAGGATGAAGGGAATGGAGGGAACTAGGGTTTTGGGGAGCACCCAACCCCCAAAACTTGTGTTTCTAAACCTAATTTACCACCTAATATGATTGGGGACTTGGGCCTAATGTTTGGGGTTGAGTTTGGGTCCAAATTGGTGCTTCAAAGAGCCAAAAACCAGAGAAAACCGAAGCTGGACATATCAGTTCGCGACAGGGACTGATCTGCAAAGTCTGAAAGTTTTGGGTCAGATTCTGTAATTTTCGCAGGACTGTTCTGAAGCATTTTCAGGATTCTGGGCCGATTCTGTAATTTTCTCCAAATGCTCAGAATAGCTATTTCAGCTCATTTTTGTCATTTTCTGCAAGGGAAAAATTACAACAATATAATACCTTTCATCTCAAAAATTAATCACTTAATATAAACAATTAAATGTGACGATTATGCCCTTTTTTAACCCTTTTTACTCAAAATAATTTTTAATCCAATTAAATTATAATCAATGCATTTTAATTCAATATTGCATCTTTGAAATGTTAATAACTTCAAATTAGCACATTAAAAACATACAAATACATGGATTTGTCAATATTCTTTTCAAAAACATAACAAAATAAAATATGGAAAATAGTTGGCCACAACTCATACAACTTAAAAAATGAAAATTTATAACTTAAAAACACTAGAAGTAAATATAAACATTTATTTAATTATATCTGTAATTCTGAAATAAAATATCAAAAACTAATGATTTTTTAAAATTTAAAATAAATAGAAAATATTCAGTATAAAATTTTATTGAATATTTGTGATCAATATAAATTTCTTGTCTGATTTAAATTTTTATCTTGTTCGCCCCAGTGCAGTTTATATGAATTATGGACATGTTGCAATGCCACATTTATAGTTACATTTATCTATTTATACTCCCTTCTTCCTAAAGTATAAGTTTTAAATTTTTCTTAATTTAGTTAAAATCATTAATTATGTAATCTAATTTATTTTTCAACTTTATTTATTATTAAAGATAAAAATGATAAATAAGAGATAATAGAGATGAAAGAAAAGGTAATAAATGATGGGTGAAATTAGAAAAAAAAACAGAATAGATACTTATACAACCGAAAACTGAAACTTATATTTTGGGTTAACCTCATTCATAAACATGGATATTATATTGTACTTCATTCATTCCTAAATATAAAAGGGTTAAGGGTCAAATCTAGCACTCTACTATGGCCAAAAGGTCACCCAACATAAACAACTATTGGATGGCTCAAAAGTAGCACGCATCTATTCAAAAATGGCTCAAAAGTAGCATTTCCGTCAACTTTAACTGGTTTGACCGTTAAGTTTGACCCGAGCATGTCACGTCACTCGCCACGACACCCAGTTTTACCACGTCATCTGCCACGTCACCCGCCACGTCACCCAATAATGGGTAGTAAGTGGGCCCATTGGGTGACGTGGCGGTTGACGTGGCAAAATTGGGGTGACGTGGCGGGTGACGTGGCATGCTCGGGTCAAACTTAACGGTCAAACCAGTTAAAGTTGACGAAAATGCTACTTTTGAGCCATTTTTGAATAGATGTGCGCTACTTTTGAGCCATCCAATAGTTGTTTATGCTGGGTGACCTTTTGGCCATAGTAGAGTGCTAGATTTGACCCTTAACCCAATATAAAAACACTTTTAAATTTCAATTTATTACTAAATATAAGATCATTTTCTAATTTTCCCAAATTAACTCTAATAATGTTTATTTATAATAACAAGTAAGGTATATAGTTAAATAAATTGGTAGTATCATGTGTTAATAGTTACTCTAAATAACATCTTTAATCTAATCAAATTAGAGAAAATGATCTTATATTCAGGGACTGAGTTAGTAACACAAAAACATGAAACTTATACCTTATATGATGATGGAGGAGTATTTAGGATATAAAATGGGGATAGCTTTATTAAAAAACTAAATAACTTTTAATTGAATTATTTTTGAAAAATATATAATGAAAAAAAAGACGAGAGGTTTATCTCCTGCAGTTAATTGACTTTGAATATTGTGTTGCAATGAGAATCAAAATAGATTTCTGACTTCTCAGTTCTCATTTCTGACTTCTCAGGCTCCAATGGCGACTCCAAAGCTCTTCATCTTCTCCACACTCCTTTTTTCACATTTCGTTATAATTTCATCACAGAATTCACCCATTGAGACAGAGGATAAGATTACTTCTCTGAGGATTGAATTAGAGCAACTCAAGACCAAACTTTCTATCTTAGGTGACTGCTTTACTAACATCAAGGATATCTGTTTTTGGTCATTGGTTTATGATTTGTGAATCTTGGTTATGAAAAAATTGAAATTTGAATTGATGCTTTTGAGGAATCTTTAATCTTTCTCCATTTTCATTCAAGAAAATGTTACCCATTTTGCTGGGGCTTGTTAAATCAAGCTTCATTGTTGTGAGCTGCTTCCTTCATTTCATTAATTGTTTTTGTTGTTTTTTTATTGTTCATCTATATGTGTCAGTTTTCTATTATGATTTGTCTTCTTGTATCATGCAAGAGTCCACGAGTGATGCTAAATTGAAAAGTAAAGATGATGATGACATTAAACAAAGTATCGGAGACCAACAGACTAAGGGTGAAGCCCTTCAGGTAAATTTAATATGAAGCCTTTAAAATAAGCATGCTTAAGAAGACACTTCGTTGACCTTTTATACATTTTGAAAACTCTGGGTTTTGGATTTTTGACGTATGTCCGGTTTATGGTTAACAAAACATTTTTTATACTTCTACTTAGTATTATTGTTATATGATTTCTTAGGTTATTAACGTCCTCCATGTGATTGGAGTTCCTCTAACATGCTGCGCAATTTCCCTTTTCCAGCTTCAGGAATTATTTAGAAATATCATATGACTCCTTTGACTTTTCTAAGGAAGCTAATTTAGTAAATTAGACAACTGTATTATATAATGTGACATATATGTAAGTACATTCACTACAAAAAAACGGGCAGATTCTCTGCTGGCATTTTTTCCGCGTTCCGGTGGGTCGAACCGCCCCCAAGATACTACAACGTACAATTGTTCCGCTGGAAAATTTCCCGAAGAAACGCTGTGTGGGGGCGGAAAACTATACGCTGTAGCTCCCGTTAACCGCCCCAAAGCAATCTTTTTTAATATTAAATATTACAAGCGTGCCGGCGGACGTTATCCGCCGCCCTGCAATTTTTTTTAAAAAAGATAACACTCTTCCGGCGTACAGAACCGCCGGCACGCTGGCAAAGATTATAAAAAAAAAACCCCAACTTCAGTCAGTATGACCGAAGTTGGGATTCAAACAATAATAAAAAAGAGATTGAAAAATATATAAATAGAATAAACATATAATAGAAATTGAAAAACTATGAAATAACACAAAAACATTAAAATTAGTAAACACAAAAACATAAAAATTAGAAAAAACAAAACATTCAATATAAATTTTAAAAAAGAAGTTCGATGCAAATTAAATTCAAAATCTAAATAAACACAAGCCAAAGTTTGACATATAAAGAAAAATTGACAGATATATCTATATTATACCCAACTAAAACAGATGATAAGAGAAAAAGATTCAGACATGACTCTATTGTGCTGCAACAAATAACACCAACTAGACAGAAGGGGAGAGAGAAATAAATGGACGAATAGAACATGAGGAAGGAGGGTATTTATAGGGAGATATTCCAACGTGGTGGCGGATACCATCCACCCCCACGTGTTTTTAATTAATTAAAAACACGTTGGTATCCGCCCCAACGGGTATTTAATAATCTTTTTATGATTTGTTAAAATAAAAAAGCGTGGGGGCGGATATGTATCCGCCCCACGTCTTTTTAACAATTTTTTATTTTTTTTAAAACATAAAAACGCGTCGAGGCGGATAGTTAACCGCCCGATGCGTATTTAATATGTTTTTTTTATTTTTTTTAAAAAAATAAAATCGTGGGGGGGGGGGGCGGAGCACTATCCGGCGGAGCACTATCCGCCCCCACAGGTATTTAATATTTTTTTTATTTTTTTTTAAAATGAAAAGCGTGGGGGCAGATGATTAGCCACCCCCACAGGTATTTAATAATTTTTTTTTATTTTTTTAAAAAATAAAAAACGCGTCGGGGCTGCTCATTAACCGCCTCTACGCGTAGTTAATTTTTTTTTATTTTTTTAAAAATGAAAAAACGTGGGGGCGGATACGGAGCCGCCCCTACGTGGTGGCATCCGCCGAGACGCGAACAAAAACAAAAAAAAAAACTTTTTCCTCGCATCGTGGCTTCGGATACGCGTAACCGCCGACACGCGTTTTTATCGGTGGGCGGTTTTCCTGTATCCGCCGGCACGTATGCGCGGCAAATCGCCGCTTCTTTTATAGTGATTATAGGTTAATTTATACAAGTATAATAAATTATTTTTTAGAAAAAAAGATAAATACAAATAATTTAAAGTGCTTTAACTCTTCCAAAAAGTTAAAAGGGTGTTATATTTTTAAAGGGAGGGAGTAAATTCTTAATAATTTCACCTTTAGGGATCCTATAAAAGTGGCTCTAAAAGTGGCTCCCGGTTTTGTCTTCGTCATTTTTTCCTAAGCTCCACAAAACAAAACATGTACTCATTTAGTAGAAAGGTAATATAGTATATTTAGTTAGTCAAAGTATACCAAATCTAGAGTAGTCTTGATCTACCGTAATTATTAAAAGTTTTGTACTGCGAAGTTGTTGACGTCATGGTATTATATGTAAGGTGAGTGGCTCCAGTTTATGGTTAAGAAAGCTAATGCTTATGATTCCAATAAATTTTTTGGGTGTGGTGAAATGTTGTTGAGTAATGAGGTTGTCAAGATAGACAGATAGTTTCTAATAAAACGGATTTCTAGGTTCTTGTCAATTGACTGAGGGCTTATGGGAAGTGTTATTAAATTATCTCGTAGATTTAATAGCTTGCCACTCTTGGCTTAGTATAATTATTGCTTCTTGTATTCTACATCCATAAATATAAAACCATTATAATTAATTTGATTGGATTAATAATGTTAATTAAGTTTGTTATTATGACATCATATTACCATTTCACCTTAATTATATACTTTTTGTTTCTTTATTACTGATAAAAATTAGTAGGGTTAATTTAGGAAAGAGCTAAAAGTTGTCTTATATTATATGAATGGAGGGAGTAATATGCAAGGAAGCAGAAGGGGACGACTATGATGGAGAAGATGATCACTTTTGGAAACAATATTTCAAAACGTGATCCTAGCAAATCACCTAATAAGTAAAAGGTCGTTCTCGTAGGGATCACAAAGTAATTCTTCAATAAATCAGCAGACATGAAATGATCTTCAAATAATGAACAATTAATGAGGCTTAACAAGCAAATAGATGAAGTTGCCGTGAAGCTAATGTTCAGGGCACATTATGCTCACCATGTCACGATCCCTAGTAGGAGTAGAGGTGATGTGGCGTTGAGCATAGTCTCTAATCTCTATTAACTTTGGGTAGGGTTGGAAATAGGTCAGACCCTTAACAGGGGCCTTAGGCTTTGCCTATTATAGGCCTGTCTAGGCCTAGACCTAACAGGCCGCAGGCCCAAGTTCACACTCCTTTTTAAGCTTATTTTTCTAAAAAGGCCAGGCCCATGCCTTTAGAAAAGTATATTAGGACTAACAGGCTAAACTGCGCCTATTATATATTAAAATAAAATTTTTTAAATATTATATTTGTTCCCTTGTTGAAATAAAAATTACATGTGTATATTTAGGGTTTCTATTTTCCCCCACCTTCATGGTTTCTTTTATGAACTCTTGTTATTTTGAATCTAATTTGAATTCTTCATTGTTGTATGTCATACTATTGCTACCTAAAAAATGTATTTTCAAATTTTGATTGATTTATATACCCATATAAGGCTTATTATTAGGCTTAAAATATTCAAGTATTGTGAAGAATTTGTAATGATGTGTTGTCATAAATATGGTGTTGGGAGACTAAAGAATGCCGCCATCTAAGAACATTTCTTGATTTCACTTCTTTTATCCTGAGCTAAATAAATTTTTAAAATTGATAGTCTCTTTGGAAATGATATAACTTGAAACTCCATGTACATCTCTATTGGAAAGCATAATAAGATGAATGTAGCATTTTCTATCTGATGATGGGTACCTATGATATGTATGTGAGAAATATCAAAATGTTATTTATTATCTGTCTTCCTTTCTACCAGATAGTCCCATTTTAATCAGAATGGTCTGAATTGCTTTGTTTAATTGAAGGGGTGGATACCATTTACTATGGATCAATGGTTGCCTTTCCTATCTTCTCTCAGTTCTCAGTTTAAATCATCAACTGCGAAAATTTTTAAGGAATATGGTGTGACTGAGAACTTGCCATCAATTACATTTACGGCCAAGATACAGACAACAGCTGCTCTTTTCATGCATGTATTTATTATCTGAAATGAATGTTGGTTTCTGTTTGATTCTGACAGTACTGTTCCCTCAATTGCTTTGTTTTATTTGAAGGAGTTACCTGTTCTGTTAGTAGGGGTGGAAATAGCCTAGGCCACCACCTTAATAGGCCAGGCCTGTGATGTAGAAAACAGGCCTGAGCCTGGCCTATGGCCTATCATAGACCACTTTTTCAGGCCTGAGTCTGGCTTATTAAAAAGTCTGGTCTGGCTATAAGCCTATTAAGAGACCTGCTAATATATTCAGGCTAATAGGCCATAGGCTAATAGACCTAAAAAGACAAGAAAAAAGCCTATGACTAAGCCTGACCTATTAGAATACCAAACAGCCTAGGCTTTTAGTAGGCTAGTCCATAGGCCTTAATAGGCCGGCCTGGGCTACTTCCACCCCTACCTGTTAGGAAGGATCATTGGTTGACATTCATATATTCTTACCGTTCAAGTCTTGAATCTATAATTCCATGCCGTATCCAGGTGCTCTCTTCTGTTATCCTCTTTTTTATTTCCTCATTAAATGAATGTGACTTTTGGATTGATTGGAAGGCTTCCCTTCAATGGGATTTGAAGAAAGCATGTTATATTTGTCAATATTTTGTTGAAAAAATATTGGTCATTGTTTCTCGCTTTGACATAAACATTTTAAGTGGGTGCTCTTTGATAATATATATGATCAAGCAGCATAATAGATTCATAGTTGAAAGTTGATGCCAACAAATTTTTCTAGTGCCAAGTCATGCTTATCTGTTTGGTACGAGGGGAGGGGAGCGGAGGGAAAATTTTTGTGATATGAATTTATAAAAATTTGAGAAGTGGGTTTGGAAATTCTAAATCAATATATATAACTCTTCTATTTAACATCTTATCTTTAGTAAAATATCACAACCCCACTTCTTCAATATTTAAAAATTCATCTCATAAAAATTTTCCTTCCCCTCCCCTCCCCTCTAAATCCCTCGTACCAAATAGAACCTGAATGAAGTCTCAGGCTCAAGCCTGGTGTTGACACTTGATGTTTGTGTGTGTGTTTAAATTGTACTCATATACAATAAAAGAGAAAAGATTTAAAAGGTGACGTTTTTATCCATTTGGCATGCATGGCATGTAATATATAATGTTCAGCGTGCTCCATAGATTTAATTGATTGTTCACTTTGATAACCAAAGAATACTTGATGCTCACTTGTTCTTTTTAGATCCTCCTATTCCCCCACCCCATCTCAAACTGCGTTCAAAAAGGAGTTCCTGATCTTCCAACTGAACCAAAACTCAATGTAGACAAGACAGATGATGCCTCTTCTTCAGGCGGTCAATGCCCCTCTGCTCTTCATGCTCATTTAGAAGCACTTCAAGAAGAAATACACAAGATCTCTATTAAGCTTAAGACTGATCAAGCCATTCTGCTCCATATTGCACACCACAAATTGGGCCACCCTTTTCAGATGCCTTAGCCTGAGACACCTCAGGATGATGGTGGTGGTGCAAATGCAGATGAGGTTGATCAGAAAGTTGCAGGTGTTGAGTCTGAGAGATGTTGAGCATGATGGTGATGATCACGCTAATGATAATTGATCTTCTGTCCTAGCTGCTATTGATATGATTGTGCTTGTTTTAGTCTATTTGTATTATTTTGCATTAATGGTTCCTCATGTTTCACTTGTGTGATTTGACCATTAGTGTTTTAGTGACACTTCTCAAGGCTACTGGTAGCCTTGTTTCATTATGCTATGTCCCTAAATACTTGAATTTCATTATTGCATTCTTTAGGGCTACTGATGTCTCTAACGCTTATGTCCTGCTCATCTACTTGATTCTTTAGCAGGTTCGCGTGGAAAAGTAACATTCCTCCAAACATCATGCATTTGAATCATATGTGTAGCAGCATTTGGCTTCAGACATTTCTTCAAATAAAATACAAAAATCTCATTCATCCAAATCATATACTATCTCCGGTCCTAAATATAAGACCTAATTGACTTTCCTAGAAAATCCAATAAAAAAGTAAAATAAGTTAATTATAAATTGATTTACTTAATTTTTTCTCTTAGATTTGTTTATTTTACCTATAAACTAATGTATAATCTAAAAATATATCAAATATGTCATGATTTAATAGCCTATTTCACAACCTTAACCTTTCCAAAAAAAAAATCAATTAGGTCTTATATTTAGGATCGGAGGTAGTATTAGAATAGATGAACTATATAAATGATTGAAGGAAACATTTAAGTAAAGGATAAGCAAATAAAATCTCATAGTCAAACCACCGTATATTTGTGTAAAATAATAATTGCAAAGTTTCTAGTTCAATATTTCATGCTTAATGTTTTTTATACCTCAATTCATGCTTAATTTATACTTTCCAAAATATTGAATAGTAATATAATCATCATAAAATCAGATTATATATGAGACAGAGTGTAATGAAACAAAACTATTTAATAAATACATACATACATACATACATACATACATACATACATACATACATACATACATACATACATACATACATACATACATACACACACACACACACATATAAATATATTTATTATTTTTCTTTAAACTTATTTACTTGATTTTTTTTGCCTTTTATGTTATATCTATGAGAAATTATTTTAATAAATGGAGTGGATAAAAATCCAAAAGAAAGGAAATAAGCTCATCAACTTGTAAAGAAAAATTGTAAATGATTTTCAAGATATGACATTAAAGCAATATGTGTATGTATCAATTATAACATTTTCTGGAGAAATATAATATAACATTGACTATGAAAAGAAAAAAGTTATTTTCTTAGAAAAATTAGTCATCGTTGAAATAAAAACTAATTAATTGAGTCATGACAAATTCATCAATTCATGGATGATTATGATATGATGTTTTGAATATAACTTGATTGCTTTCCCTTTTAACTAGATGCACTTCGAACTTGCAGCAATATATAGGAGAAAAGGAAAAATACATATTCTTTTATTTCTAAAGGTGAGAACATCCTTGAAGGGTAACGAATCTATACATATCGATCACATATATATTAGTACATATTTCAAGGAATGTCACATTAACAAGTAAAAAAGAAATCAAAGCATGTCTGGTCACATTTTCATTGGTATGGAACCCAATAAAATAAATAAGTCAAAAGTCCATCTGATTGATTAAAGTTCTGTCATTTGTATGTGAGAACAAATTCTCGATGATCAACACGGGTTGGGATTCTCTCAGAATCCCAATGCCTCGTAATCCCTCATTATCACACCCTATGAGTCTCATTTTGTCTATTAAAATTCATCTAAAAGCTCATAATTTGTCACTTGTACCATTAAAAATAAAAAAAATTGTATTATAATATATATTAATTTTTGACATAAAAAATTTTAACCATCTAGATCTATTAATTTCAACCATCTAGATCTATTTCATTTCAACAGAAGGATCTATAAGAGATATAGACTTATCCAGTTAACTGTAAAATTATTTTACACTTAACTGAATAAGTCTATCTGTATCTTTTATAGAACCTTCTATTTTACAGTTATCTGGATAAATCTGTATCTCTTATGATTTGGATCAATGTAACATGCACACACACATATATAAAAGTGATGAGGAGGGATTCTGAGGGATTGCTTCTGAGGCAATCCGAACCCGATCAACACAAATTCAACAATATTCACAATACAAATATTCTATTCCACATGTACAATGCAATCAGTCAACTCTGATTGAAGCGATACATATACCTACATGATTAAAGATCAATGGATTCCAAATATAAAAGGGTTTTAGACAAGAATTATTCAGATTCCAATTTAAGTGGTCATGGACTTATAAATAACGTTCAAATTGAGGCCTTATGAGCATTGAAGTGTGTTGAGTTGTGTTATTCTTAAAATGGATTGCATGAAGAGTAAGAGAGTGGATTTGAGCCAAGGATGACTTGCCGGCTTTTGAAGAATGTTGATCTATATATCTCGCTGGCAAGTCATCCTTGTGCCAAGTTTGTTCTCTTCATATCTCATATAATCCTTTTATAAGAGCTTCTCTCCTAAAAAACTTAAAACTCTTCAATTATTGTTTTTATTTATGTGCAAATCAAATGTGCAGCATACAAATATGATAATATATACTAAACTTAGTCTTTATAGACTTCGTATCTAAGTGTAGTGGATGACTTTACCATTAATTAGGGTAGCATGCCTTTAACGACTATTTTTTCTAAAATGAAAGCCTTTAATAATTGTTCATTACTTGATTTTCTTATACTTCTTCTGGTCTTAATTATAAAGTCACTTTACTTGTAGTAAAGATTAAGGAAAGTAGTTAAGTTAGACGATTTTTTGTGATTTTCCAACAATGTCCTCTTTCAAAATTAGAAATGGGTGAGAATGATACAATTTGTTTGTAAAAAAAGTATACATAAGGATATTTTAAAAGATATTGACAAATATATAAGATATGTATTATAATTAGGGACAAATTGAATCTCAAATGTGCCCTTATATTCAAGGACGGGTGGAGTAGTTCTAATACTGTGCTGGTAATGATCATTGTCATTTACTTATAAGGTTAAAAATGTGATATATATATATATATATATATATATATATATATATATATATAAGTATTTCAAAGAATTGTCATTCAAATACCTCACACTAATATGCACAATGAGAGTCTAGCTTAATTATGAAAGGCAGAGAGTTGATTTAAGTCAAGGTTGTTTATATATAGATATTATGGATCGGATCGGACTTACATTTTCCTTTATTTCATCTGATCTAGATATTGTAAAATAATGGGTTGAAAGTTCAGTCCAAAAAACAATGATATGAAAGCACTTTTATATTTGATCAAAAAAAAGAAAGCACTTTTATACGGAGAATGACTCATTCACCATTAACTAATTGTCTAAGGTTCGATCCATGACGTTTGGTATAGAGAAATATTAAATTTCTCAAACCAACAGTCCAACCTTAGAGGTGTCTACAAATCAGCGAGGGATTAGTCTCTTGTCGAGTGGAGATATTTTGATCGATCATCGATAAAAAGTACTTTTAGAATATAAATAAATAGATATCGTCTGTATATAAAAAATAGATGTCGTTCGAGAAAGTAAAACATGCATGCATTTGAAATTTGGGCAATGAACCTATTTTGCCCTTCAAGTAACCATCATGGACCAGTGGGCACCCTTAACTAACACCTGGTACAATTTTACCCTTGATGTAACCAAAGTGGTCCAATTTTACCCTCTATCCAATATAATGTTGACACGTGTCGTCCACGTGTCAAAATTTCATTCCACATGTCAACATTATATTGGTCAGAGGGTAAAACTGGACCATTATGGTTATTTCAAGGGTAAAATTGTAACAGGTGTTAGTTTAGGGTGTCCAGTGGTCTAATGTAACACTTAAAGGCAAAATAGGGCCATTACCCTTGAAGAAATTTTGAATACTTGACAATTACTGATTTGATCAACACTGATAACACCATTTCTAAATTGGTGTATGGATTGAAAATTGAAGTATATATGCCGATTATTCCTATAATCTAGAAGCACCATTATGATGTTTGATTTATTAACCTTTTTGACATGATTATGGAAATCAATTTCATTTAATTTCAGTTGACCATCAAGCATTCAAGCATTTAGATCAACTAGGTGTGGGTTGTTTTACTACCCATAGATAAATCTAAAAAAAAATTCAATTGATTAATTATTTTTTGCAATTAATTAATTATCATAGTAATGTTTTTATTTTCTTTTTAGCTAAAGATTACTTTTTCAAGTCAAGTTTTATCATATTTTTTCCAAAAAATTACAACATACCAATAGGAAAAATAATTGGCGAAAATTCACACAAAAATAAACAAGAGAAAGTTAAAACTTAAAACACTAAAATTATATATTTGTGTGTGTAAAATTCATTCCATTAATTAATTATGATAAAAATATATATTCTGTAGTTCGGAAAAAATTTAAAAAAATAATGAATTGACAATATTCATCATAAAATTTTAGTGAAAATTAATGATTAAGGATTCATATAATTTCTCATCCGCTTTCAATATGAATTATCAACATGTTGCCATCCCACATTTATACTGATATCTATCTTTTCATATTATTTTGCATGTAAAATATAAAAATGGTGACAGCTTTATTGAAAAACTAAATAACTACTCCAACTATAAAATATTTTTAAAAATATTCAAAGAAAAGAAAAAAAAAAAAGACAAGAGAGCTTCATCTCCCTCCCTTATTTGAATGTTACAGAGAGAATCAAAAATCAAAATACACTTCTCACTTCTCACTCTCAAATGGTGACTCCAAATCTTTTCGTCTTCTCAATGCTCCTTTTTGTTCTGTTCGTTATAACTTCATCATCACAGAATCTACCCATTGAGCCAGAGGATGCCATTTCATCTCTCAGAATTGAAATAGAGCAACTCAAGACCAAAGTTTCAATCTTAGGTGATTTCACTGATTTCTTTGCTAACATCAATATTCTCTGTTTCTAGCTTTTGCTTTATGTTTTTTCAATCTTGGGTATGAAAAAAATTGAATCTTAGAGTTGATGCTTTTGAGAAATCCTTCAATTTTTTGCCATTTTCATTATCATGTGTCTTTTTTGGATTTTGATTTGTCTTTTTTTGTATCACTCAAGAGTCCACAATTGAGAAGAGTGATGCTAAATTGAAAAGTAAAGATGATGATGATGATAGCTTTAAACAAGAGATGGGGAATATTATGATTGCAGAGAAATCACAAAGTACTGGGACCACACAGAATATGAGTGAAGAACTTCAGGTAAAGTTTATGATGACACTTTGTTGGCCTTTTTCACATTTATAAAAATCTAGGCATTTTAATTTTTCATGTATTTCTTCATAGGTATTATTGTAATTTGAATCCTTAGGTAATTAATATATGTTATTGGAGTTTCTTTAATATGTTGTGCTTGATTTCATTTTCCAGCTTCAGAAAGTTAATGGTGAACAGAAGATAGAAGTACACATGACTGGGGAGTCTTTTGAAGTGATAGAGGTTGGTTCAATTTGAATCAATTTTTGATTAACTAAATGTTACTCCCTCTGTTATTTAAATATAAGAGTTGGTTGACTTTTTTGGATCCTAAGAAAACGAAACGAACCACTTATACGTAACATATTTTATATATTATCAGATCATATGTTAGATAATAAGTTAAAATGAACTAGTTTATTAAGAGAAAAAATTTAGAAAAATCAATTTTTAATTATCTTATTTAGTTTTCTTAGGATTCTCCAAAAAAGTCGACTTGCTCTTATATTTAGAGACATTGGAGTACCTTTCTTCTAAATGAGTACATGTTTTGATTTGGTGGAGCTTTAATAAGAAACAATGAAGGCAGGAATGGCAGCCTCTTTTATAGAATCTCTAAAGGTTAGTAAGTTACTGAAATCTTAGTGATAAAGTTGCCAATAGGTGTAGCCAGAAACTATGCCAAATCTAGACTGTAACTGTTAAGACTTTTGTACTGTGAAGTTGTTGACGGCATGGTACTATATGTTTGGAGATAGGCTTCGAAGGTTGTGGTTGAGAAAGCTAATAATTATTATTCTAATGAGTTTTTTGGTTTGATGAAGTGTAGTTGCATAATGAGGTTGTCAAGTTAGTTTCAAATAAAACAGATTTCTAGATTCTTATCATTTGACTGAGGTTTTATGAAGGTGTTATTAAATTATCTCATAAATTTCATAGCTTGCCACTCTTGGAAAAAAAATTAAAATGATGAGTGGCAGAACATTCTATTGAATTAATTAACCATTAACTAACTAATAGCATAGACCTTCTTCTTGAGTTTTTGGCTTGGACTTATTTTGAACTACTCTCTGTTGCTAATATAAGACCAGTTTGACTCATTTGAGGAAATTAAGCAAGTTGAATAAAATACTTAAGTATATAAGACACGTGATATTTCTGAATAATTTATGTATATCATTAGATTATATATCAGCTTATAAGTTATACAAATTAGTTTTAAGAAAAATGATAAATATAGGAAATAAAGTGAACAGAAGACCATATATTAAGCTTTGTTACATAGTCATGTAAAATTCTTATGCTCTTTCTTTGAATGATTGTGCCCTGCAGTCCTTAGTAGCTGCTGGCTGGAATTTTTCTTGGATGCCAGACTTGGATGCTTTGTCTTTGAAGGTTTCTTTTTTTATTTATATTTTTCATGATGTGATGTCAAAAGTATGGTCAAGGGATTCTTAAGAATTCCTCATCTAAGAACATTTCTTGTTGATTTCACTTCTTTGACCTCATATATATATATATAGATATAGATATTATATTTACATTGACACTCTTTTCAAGAATGATATAACTTAAAGCTCCATGTTCTTCTGCATTGGAAAGCATATTAAGATAAATGTTGTATTTTCTATTTGATAATGAGTACCTAAGTGCGATGAGTAGAACATCCATTCTACTAAATGTGGGACTTAGTAATACTAAATTAGTATCCCATACTACCAATTCTTCAATCATTTGATTATAAGAGAAAGATCAAAATGTTGCTTTATTATCTAGTCTTCCTCTTCACCATATTGTCCCATATTAGTCAGAATGGTCTGAATTGCTTTGTTTATTTAAGGGGTGGATACCAGCTATTAAGGATCAATGGTCACCTTTCCTATCTTCTCTCAGTTCTCAATTTGAACCATCGACTGCAAAAATTATTGAGGCCTATGGTGTGACCGAGAACTTGTTGCTATCAAATATGGCCAAGATACAAATGACAGCTGCTCTTTTCATGCAGGTACTTATAATTATCTGAAGTAAATAATGGTTTCTGTTTGAGTCTTATGGTACTGCTCCCTCAATTGCTTTGTTTTATTTGAAGGAGTTACCAGTCATGAAGGATCAATGGTTGACTTTCATATATTCTCTCCGTTCAAGTCTTGAATCTATAATTTCATGCCATATCCAGGTGCTCTCTTCTGTTATCCTCTTACTTATATCCTCATAAAATGAATTTGACTTTTGGATTGATTGGAAGGCTTTCCTTCAATGGGATCTGATGAAAGCATGATTATATTGGTCAATATTTTGTTAAAGAATATTGGTCAGCTGGTCAGTGTTTCTCGCTTTGACACCTTTGAAACCCATCTATTAGCATTCTTTGGATCGTTTAGGTGGGTGCTCTATCATATATGATCAAGCAGCATAACAGGTCCAAAGCCGTAAGTTGGTGCCCACAAGAAGTTGTTCTAGTGGCAGTGACATTCACCATGCTTGAATGAAGTCCTAGGCTATAGCCTAGTGTTGATATTTGATATGTTTGTATATGAGTATTTAAATTGTGTACAATAGAAGAGAAAAAAGTTAAAAGGTGATGTCTTTGTCCATTTGACATGGCATGCAATAGATAATGCTCAGCTTGGTCCTTAGATTTTAATGTTTTTTCCTTTGATAATCAGCAGAGTACTGGATGCTCGCTTGTTCTTATTTAGATTTCATTTATTTTTAATAGTTTTCTTTCAATCTTGTTTAGGTCCAACAATGGCTGAAAACCAATGAATTAACAAGATCACTTGCTTCTATAGAGCTTGCTTGGTTTGTTGTAAGTAATTTTAAGCTTTTAAATCTATAGATATTTGTATGACTAGTTCAACTTGCTATATTTAAATCCACTCAATGCATGAATGAGCACAATGTAGTTATAAGATCTTTACCATATAATTTGATTTATTTCATATAATTTGTTGTATCAATATTTTTTTCTTATCTAGGCAACTGCTTTACTGTGCCTGCCTGTTGTGGGCCTGTGTAGATTTTATTCAGCTATGTTTAGGTAAGTGTCAATTGGATGTACACTTCTTTTATTAATTACAAAATTTCTTATCAGAACACACATGCAAACTTGTGTTGATGTTATGAGTTGTCTCACTCTTGAAACCCAACTTTAACCTTTTATACCTGTAGGAAAAGAGGAAAGAAGCTTAGATGCACTTGTCATCCAGATAGCATTCGCGGCAAATCAAAAAGACCTCTTAATTTTGATTAGAGGAATTATATTCAACTAGATAACTCAAGTCCTTCTGGCTAACCAGTCCAAGCATACATATCTAGTTATGCTTTTGGATTGGATTTTTCTGGCCATGGAAAAAAAAGCTGTAGCCCCTTTTTGTATATTGGCTGTGAAGAGATTGTTGATCCTCTTGGCTGTAGTATTTACATGATACTTCCTGTTTTGAGGAAACAATGAAGGAACTGAGGATGATATGGTAGTAATATGCAAAAGGGTTACTCTTTCTTTGGCAGTAAGGTTGTTGCATCATTTGTTATGATGATTCATGTAGATCTGAGTGCTCTTAAAGTCTGGGCTTCAAAAGATTTGTTGTCAAAAGTGGGCTGTGATTTGTTGGACCATTACTTTACCTTTCTTAGCAGGTTTACTTTTATTGGTGTGTGTGAGTGTGGGTGTGTTTTTTTTTATAATTAAATTTTACGAAGGGGTTTAGACTCAACCCAATTCAAGGGCGGTGCACCTAAATCATGATCCACTGGGGCTTGTCTCTGTGAGCTTTGGAGCATGACCTGCAAGCCCTTTCTATCTGTCCACACAGGTAGGCTACTCTCAGCTTCACTTAGCTACAGAGATGCCTCTCCAAGCGCCGCGATGGAGACACAACAAAGTGTCACTCCCCAGAATCGAACTCGCGACGTGGTGGTCAACCCGACGCACGCTCATTGTTCAATACCTTCGCCATTAACCCCACGGACGATGAGTTGTTTTTTTTTTAATTTCACGAATTTCCTTTAATATACAAGGCTTAACACTGTTTGACTGTTACAAAGAGTTTTGATGTCTCTTTTTCTCCACATGACAAATTGTAAGAGATAATTAGATAAAGTATGTGCACCGTTGCTTTAATCTTTATACCATGATGAAAAGAGTTACTCTTTTATCCATAAAAAAAGAGTTACTCTTTTAAAGTAACCTTGTATAATATTGCATACATAGGTATAAAGAATACATAAGCCTATCAAGTAGATCAGCCCCTTATTTGGTTAAACCTGAATTAGTTTTTAAACGTTTTACTTGAGAATTGATAAGAAAAATGAAATCTCTAAGGGCTTGTGTTTTGATGATATACGGAAAAATTACTTTTGCTGAGTCAAGATAAGAGTTTGATTTAAAACTTGAGTCATATAGAAATATCTTATAAGTTGAAGGGTTTTTGTAAATAAAAGGAATAAGCCAGAGTATATTCGTATAATGATCATGTTAAAAGTAACTTGGAGATTAAATTATTACCTTACTGGCGGCAACCTTTATATGCTTTGAATGGATTAAGGAAAAATGGTGAAAATGTTTTTTTTGTAGAATTTTTTTTGACCATATTTTTTGTAGAATTTAAACCTTGATGTTGGCAAAAAAAAAAAAGAATTTGGACCGTGATATAAATAGACAAACTAGCAAAGTTATTATTTGCGAAAGAAGATTACTCCCTTCGGTCCCTTTGGAAATCCAAAATTTGAAATGTCTTGATCTTTTTAGAGTTGTTTTAGCTTTTAATGCATTCATACCAATTTCACTACAATTAATTGTATTATCACCATTTTTTTCAATATTACCTTCTCTTTCATTATTTCTCTATTTCTTTTTCTTACTTACCCTCATAAATAAGGACAAACTGTTTTTTTTCAAAAAGTTTATTCTTACAAATTTATTACTTTTAACTATTTTAAGATGTTATTAATAAATTTGAATATTTTATTTGATCATATTTATCAGCCATATCTTTACCTTTTTACATGAATGTATGATTTTACTTTTAATTTATTATATGTTAACTTTATTTTCATATATGTCAGATATTCAATAATGATAAAATGAAAGCTTCTATAATGTAGCGTTGATGAGATTCAATGTTATCACTTGTAAAATATGTTGAAAATGTTGTATAAATAAGATCATATATATAAGTAATCATTATTTAGTTCTAAAGCGACAATATAAGAATAATTAGAAATAAATGAACTAAGAATATTAAAATATACGTGCAAGTCAATTTAAGGTACGACTTTAAAAAAAATCTTAAGAGGTTGCATGAATAAATAGTTTAGTTTATGATACCAACTTTTACTATGGAAGTACTTCACAATGTATATACTGTTGACCAATTTTAAAATTGTGGTTTGGCGTATTTTATTAAATTTTAGTTTTTACATATATTACACTAATTAATATAAGCATATAAAATTATGAGATATTGTGACTGTGAAAAATAAGTACTTAATTAACACATCACAGTAAAATTGTAAAGATCAAATACCAAAGGAAAAACCCCACAGGGTCTGGTTGAAGAAAATAATAAGGCAAAATTATAAAGACTGAGGAGTTAATTATTATGGGTGAAAAGACAACTGAAAAATTGAAGGTTGTATGTTTCAATAAAAAAAATGAAACAAAATTTTTAATTGTTAATTAATTTTGTAAAAGAATTGTAATTTCATAAGGACCTTACTTAGGTCAAGTTCCTCCATCCAGGTTCTCCATTTCTCCAATTACTAGCCGTTAGATTGAATAAATGGTTGTTATAAAAGGACACGTGTCACTCCTATATTAAAAGAACTTGAGAACCTGGAGAAAGGAACTTGATGTAAGTTTTTCCCTTTCATAATGTGGTATCCGAAAAGGTATATGGGATCATATTAGATTTGCAGTTTCCGAAATACCAAAAAATAGTTATATGTCATACTCTCGGTAAGAAATGATATTTTTATGGAAATGCTCTAATCTATTATTGGGCAAATAAAAGAAAGAATATTTGAATTGCCTAACATAGCCAAATAAGCGTTCATAATATGCTATCTATACACAAATAAAATAAAGAATAATAATAAGAGAGATTAAAGAGAATGTAATATATGAAATAGTTTGATGGTAAAATGCAAAAAATTGCATCTATAAGGTAAAAGTGGGGAGCTAATTATAAGTTTTATGGATTGAATTTAATTAAGATGAAGTTTCATGAATTCCTTAATTAAATTGAGGTCTTAACTCTTATGAAATAACCTTACAAATTTCAAATACTTAGCACTTACAAATTTGGAAAGAATGTAATAACCTTTTTGTCTTTTTAATAACATTGTGTGTATCATTCATAAACTCTTGGTAAATAACAATATTTATCCCATATTTAAAAGTTTAGATGGTTGGTTCATCAATCACAACTTGGTAATTACATAATTTCATGGGCATAAACTTAATTAAAGGATTTTGATGGACCTCATTTGAATTAAATTTCTTCAAGGAATAAAGATACACATGAAAACAACCATTTCAAACTTTACTAATATAGGCGTATATCATGAGTTCATGCCTGACAAGTTCATAACTTTCTATTAAAGATAAATTCTATTTCAACAAAAGGACAAGCAGTGACTTCTATGCCAAATATATAACATATACCCAAAAATAGGTATTTAATAAATAATCCAGTCCTTTTCTTTCCAAATATATTTAACCCCTCAATTTATAAAACTTAAACCAAAAAAGAAAAATAATTAAGAAACAAAAATAGAAATTAAATTTGACCAATAAGCTTTCTCCAATGTTGTATTACTTTGGCTGCCACTGATGACTTCGTGTCTTCGTCTGTGACTTCGAGAGAGAGAGAGAGAGAGAGAGAGACCAAGTAAACGAATCATATTACATTACAAAATCAAAAAACAAACATCACAACTCATTTCTCTTTAAATCTCATCAAACCCACGATATACTTTCTATATATATATATATAGTATATCTCACTTTTTCTCTCACTGTGTGTGCATGCTTGTCTGATTTTCTTCCTTTTTAGCCCTAGATCTTCCTTAAACATTGGTGGGTTTCCTCAAGATCTTTGAACAAATCCTGGGTTGTTCTAAATTTTTGATCTTTTTCATATTTCTCTTCAGCTCAAGACTTCAGGTATTGTAATTATTATTATTATTTATTATTCATTTTGCTTTTTAGTGTATTTGGGTTTCTTTGTTTGAAAGTTTAAGTTTTGGTTGGTGGGTGTGTAGAAAAAAGAGAGATAAGTGAAGTAGAAGAGAGAAAGGAATGATTTTGTGTATTTTTTTTAAATGGGTATTTTTGTTTAGTGTTTAGCAAGTTTTCTTGGTAATGAAAAGGTTATGCGTGGATTGGATTGTCTGAATTGGTGTTTGAATTATGGCTGTGTTGGAGTGTGTATTTTGGATTTGAATTATTTGATGGTGTTTGGTATGTGTTGATTGAATTTATGGGGGTATGACTTGTTAGACCAAAGCTTTAGAATTTCGATGTGTCTTGTTGAAAGAAGTTTTATTGTGCTTTTCTTCGCTTTTGGGTTACTCCAAGATGATGAATCTATTGGACATGCCATTATGGTGACTACTTTCTAACTTGGATCTTAAGTACTTAGTATATGTTGTTCTTTTGTTCTTTATTAGAATATTCTAACTTATTTTCTCCGGAACATTCTGTCCTGATTCCTTGATGTTATTATGTTTGGTAAAGTAGAAAGGTTTGGTACACACTGCAAGTCATTTGGTGATGCCTGTTTTGGTACATTCTCAGTTGCTGTAAATGGAAATGCCCCCACCCCAAATCTCTCTTACCCAACCTTTCCCTCTCTCACCATATCTCCCCTGGTGTCTTGGCATAAGCAACTTAGAGGGTTGATTTATCATTCTAGTTTTTATTCTTTTTTTATCGGTGCTTCATATTTATAAACTAGGATTTAATGGTTAGGAATTGAGATTAGTGTATAGGGATTGAAGTTGCTCCTCATTTTCATATAGTATCTCTTTCCATGGTTTAAAGTTTGGGTTTGGAACGTTGCATATAAATTTTTCCATGCAGCTGTATGTTTCCTTTGCGCGCTAGGTTGAGTAGGATTGGTCAATAAATGTTTTGATATATTTATCTAATAGATCGAAGGCAGAATTAGGAACTCAACTGATTATTTTGGAACATCTGGATCTTTTACTGTCGAATTTAGAATTTACTCTCTACTATGTATACTGTGCATACCATCTGGATGGGGATGTTAGCATATGTGATTGAATGGTTAGGGTATGTTGATTTCTAATATATTTATTTGATGTGCTTTGATTTCAGGTTTATCTACATCAATCTGTCAAAGGTTCATTGCAGGGTTAATACATTGGTTTCTTTGTGCTTGAGGATGGATTTACCGATGTTAGGGAGATCTTTTCGGAGATAATGTTTTTGATACATTTACTTAGATGAAGGCCACACCATTTTGGCATTTAGGCATTGGAGATATAAAGTTCCTGCATATGTCGCGCCACCGCCCTCACATGAAGAAACCAATTTGGATAATTGCCCTGGTTTTATTTGTATGCGTTTTTCTAATTTTTGCTTACATCTACCCACCCCAAAGCAGTTCGGCCTGTTATGTCTTCTCTTCTAGAGGTTGTGATGTTATTTCTCAATGGCTTCCACCTCTTCCTGCAAGGGAATACACAGATGCTGAGATTGCATCACAAGTGGTGATTAGGGATATTTTGAGTGCACCATATGTTCTCCCTAAAAATCCGAAAATTGCCTTCATGTTTCTGAGTCCCGGTTCCCTTCCATTTGAGAAATTGTGGGATAAGTTTTTCCAAGTATGATTTCTTGCCTTTCCTCTCAGTCATACTTTTCGAAATGTTTTGTACCAGATTATGTTTGCTGCTATGTGTGTGTGTGTTCTTTATATATATATATATATATATATATATATATATACACACACACACACACACACACACACACTCCCTCCGGTCCTAAATATAAGACCTAATTGACTTTTTTGGAAAATCTTAAAAAAGCAAACTAAGTTAATTATAAATTGATGATTTACCTAATTTTTCCCTTAGACTAGTATATTTTGCCTATAAACTAATGGATAATCTAAAAATATATCAAATATGTCATAATTTAATAACCTATTTCGCAACCTTAATCTCTCCAAAAAAAAGTCATCTAGGTCTTATATTTAGGACCGGAGGTAGTGTGTGTGTATATATATATATATATAGTTTGTCAGAACGAAAGAAGTTGACATTAAACACGGTGACCTACTCACTTACGTGGAATAATGGATACCCAATCTGTATATCTATATATTCTATTCAACCTATAAGAAGCTATGAATTATGTGGTTTACCTTAGACTTTGTGCAAAGCACATGACCACAATCTAGATTGTGTATACCTTTGTGTAATCCTTTCTCATTTTCTTTAAGAACTTGTGTATTCAATTTACTTATTTAGTTTCCTGGATTTTTCTGAATTATATGTAATACTTCTAAAAGAAGGGCTAACTTGACACAGTGGTGAGCTTGCTTTCCGTGGGGTAATGAGGTCGTGGGTTCGGATCAGCCTCTTTGCATGAAAGCAAGGGTAAGGCTGCCTAGTATATTCTCATCCCTAGCATCCCCATCAAATGAGGACTCGAATTGGGTTAACCCTTTATATGTAATACTTCTAAAACACATACTCCCAAACAAGACAACCATTTGGGTGTGAGGTGGGAATGGCATCCTTCATATTTTAAGGTAGTTGTTTCAACTTCTGACCTCTAAGAGTATCATTGCATGATGAACTGATGCATGGGGAGTTACTGTTATTGAACTTCCCATGAACTGATGCATGGGAACTCTGTCAATTTTGTTCACTCAATGTGAAGCTTAAAAAGTAGGTGGAATGATTAACTACATTGTTTAGTATTGCACCCTTAGCCAGCACAGAGCCAGTGTTTTACATGAAATTTCCTGGTGGTTTTGCCTTTGCTAGAGGCACAAGGGGTGAAGGAAATAGGAGCACAACTTTACTGAAAATTATTATTGCAGAGCATGTTGAGATTTCTGTAGATATTGGCATGTAGCAACCTTTCCCGAATCCGCCCAACTTTCCTTTTTTTATTAAAATCGCATTAATGGTTCACCCAATTGAACATTTATAAAGTTGAGATAGGTGGGATAATGAGGTCAGACGGTGTCCTACTTGTTTTGTTGTTGTTGGTTTTGCATGATTTTCATTTAATCGTTGTTTATTTAGTCTGTTAATCTTTTATTTGTGCAAATTAATGTTGAAGAATGCTTTTCTCTTCTTGACAGGGTCATGAAGGGAGATTTTCAGTGTACGTGCACGCATCTAAGACTAGACCGGTTCACGTGAGCCGTTATTTTGTTAATCGAGATATACGCAGTGAACAGGTGTATAAACTGTCTTATTCTTGCTTGTTGGTTTGTTTAGATTCATCTATCAATAGTGATGTCTCATCCATTTGAAGGTGTCTTCTATAACGTAAACCAAAGTTTAATTCTATATATTATAATATTTGCCCCTGTATTTTTTGTGTTTGATCTCTTTCTTGGAGAGGACTTCGTAGCTGCATTATTGTTGTTGTGATGACTATTATAGGGGCATGCTTTAGATTTTGCCATTGTAGATATAGATTATAAATATAAATCATATACTGAACATCTATTTGTAATGGTTAATATTCACATCTTTAAAAATATTATACTGTTTTGATCTCTGTTTTTGCGTCTAAAATTTATCTGGGATTGAAACTTGCTCACATTTGTTCTCATTGGTTTGTCTGGATCCACGTTTTATTATGTTACCATTAGGTGACCTTCCCCTCCTTTTCCATTTCTGGTCATTCTGTTATGTTCTTTTCATTCTGGATGTCAAGATAATATTAGTGCTAATTATTTGCAATTGGTTTATGATTTTTGGTTGTCTAATAAGCTGCTTAAAGTGGCCCCTTGTAATGTTATAGGTGGTATGGGGTAAGATTTCAATGGTTGATGCAGAAAGACGGCTAGTGGCTAATGCTTTACAAGATCCTGATAATCAGCAATTTGTTTTACTTTCTGATAGGTGAATGGCTATGAGCTTTGTAACTTGAATTGTTTTCATTACTTATTGATTAACCGGTGTAAGTTTTTTAATTCTTCTATATTTGTTTTGCAGTTGTGTTCCACTGTATAGTTTTGACTATATATACGACTATCTGATGTATACAAATATTAGCTATGTTGACTGGTAAGTCTTGCTTAATTTTGTGGTAAATCCCTCAGGGTTTGTGCATGTGTTAGTATTTTTCTGGTCTTTGCTTTCTGTCATTAATATGACTTTACATCCTTATTCACCATTCTTTCCTTTTTGTCATTTTTTCCTTTGTCTATCAGTTTTAGGGATCCTGGTCCTCATGGCAATGGTAGGTATTCAGAACATATGTTACCTGAAGTTGAGGTGAAGAATTTCAGAAAGGGTGCACAGGTACATTTTTTGCTTGAGTACTTGAATTATGATACATTAACTCTCAAGAAAATTCTTCTGCTTTTAGTAGAAATTGGTTTGAATGTATTCTTGGACCCTCTAGTTTCATAAATGTTTAAATTTTATTTTGAAAAGGTATGAAGTTAATGTGATTTTTTTTGGAAAACAAAGCTGAATACATTCATTCAAAAATAGAAATTCAAAAATTAAAATCTAAAAGTGATGCAAGGATATTCTTAAAAGGGAATGATTAGCGATACAAAATTCAATCTTAAAGTCGTGAGCTGCTAATGTAAAATTTGAATACAACTTGTCTCTGTTACATTAAGAGTTTTCCATAATAATAACACTAACTAATCATGAGACGGTTATCATATAACTTCTGCCTATAACGATTAGGCCACCAAGGGCTGGTGATACATTCTTACCACCAAAATGAACTCTATCGATATTGCCCAAATCACGTTTTGTTTTTTTTAGCTTAGGAGTATCAGCCAACCCCAACCCATTTCCTTGTTGGATTTATTTTTCTTTTGTAGTCCCATACTCTTAAACTTAGTTTTGAATATAAGTGCACCATATAATATATAGCCCATCAAAAAATATTAGTCAATCATTCTAATTTGTCCACTTCTCGTTATTTAAAATTTTCTGCAGTGGTTCTCTATGAAGAGACAGCATGCCGTTATACTTATGGCTGACAATCTGTTTTACTCAAAATTCCGTGATTACTGCAAGGTGATTTCTTTTCCCAATATTTTATTTTTCAGTCATTGAAATATTAGTCAATTATCCTGAGAACTTGGTGTAATTGCATGAAATGTTTGTTTTGTTTGAGATTTTATTAACAATTGTTCATGAGACTTTACAACTTGAGCTTTTGTGTCGAATTGGTCCTTCACACAATACCGATGTCTCTATAATCAAATAATTAGGAATTGTCCTTTACTGCTGATTTAAGTTTCATGAGCAAGGTAAGATGGGCTGTGCTTTAGATCAAGCACAAAGGGTTTTTCAGGAGCTGTATTAGAAGAGTTAGTAACAACACTATATATGGATTTTTTGAGATCAAAGTGATCTTTATTTTTGTCAATTAGTTTTAAGTAAGGTTAAGGTGAAATTTTACCAATGGACCATTGCTAGAGTTGCAGTAACACAATTGACAATAAAAAGGTGCAGGATTACCAACTTACCTTATAAGCAGGTGCATATTTACCCAAACCTTCTATTTTGGGTAACAAATTTAGGGTTTGAAGGGAAAACTTGTTCACCTAAAATAGAAGGTTTTGGTAAATATGCTCCTGCTTGAAAGGTGAGTTGGTAATTTTGTACCTTTTTATTGTCAATTGTGCCAACTGCATAATTGCACCTTAACCCTTTTAAGTGTATTTAGCTCACATTTGAATTATCTCTTTGATGAGTTCCATTTTCATTAAGGGTCAAGTTAACTCAACGGTAAACTCATTTACCGTGAGGTGTGAGGGTGGGTTTGAATTTGCCTGTTTGCATAAAGCAGAGTTAAGACTGTCTAGTATATTCCTTTCCTCTCCACCCTCACAAAGTGGGGACTAGAACTGGGTTGACCCCCTTTTTTGAGTTCCATTTTCATGGTTGGTTTAACTGTTTAACTAATGGTGTATTAGCTCTTGATAATGGCAGCCTGGTCTGGAAGGGAAGAATTGTATTGCTGATGAACATTACATGCCAACCTTCTTCACTGTAAGAATATTACCTTATTTACAGTCCAATTCATAATTTTGACTGTTTTCAACCTCATTTATCTTCACATCTATTTTAGATTGTTGATCCGGGTGGAATTGCGAACTGGTCAGTAACTCACGTGGACTGGTCTGAGCGAAAATGGCATCCAAAATCTTATAGAGCTCATGACGTCACATATGAGCTTTTGAAAAACATTACGGTACACTATATCCATTATTGACATGGTGTTTTTAGTCAATTGTATATTTTGGCTACACTATATCCAATCTATGTGCTGAATTTATCTTACTGCTGTGTGATAATAATTTGTTTTCTTTGCAGTCCATTGATGTTAGCGTGCATGTTACTAGTGATGCCAAGGTAAATCTATCTAAAGCGCTCATCTGATCTAATTCATTAAAAATGTATTTTAGTAACATATTTTTTCTACCTACATCTTCAGAAAGAAGTACAGAGTTGGCCCTGCTTGTGGAATGGGATTCAGAAGCCATGTTACCTATTTGCTAGAAAGTTCACTCCTGAAACGCTGGACAATTTGTTGCTACTTTTTTCCAACTACTCCGCACCTTGAGCTGCACCTATTCTTCACGCAATTCTTTGGTCGGATCTACCGATTATCGCTTCTTTCAGCTCTCTTGCCCCATTGTCATAATCGATTTCTGATATAGCAACATTATTGGTAAGGTGTAAATCACAGCCATTGTTGAGGCTTGAATGTGGCCTGCCAGCCATATATATAAATACATATATATAGGGTCAAGGGGAAAATGGCATTGCAGTTATAGGGTGACCTTAATTGGGAGAGAAAGCTAGCAGATGTGTTATGCTTCCTTGGAGATGGATAGCGCCATCTCTTTTGGGGCTATCTACATTTGACGTTCTGATTACATTGATAGATTTTGATTTTTTTTTGGGGAGAAATCATATCAACTCATTTTAATAGTTGTTGATGTTGATCTTTTCTTGTACAACTTGAACAAATTGTTTAGTTGGAAAATACCAAGGACAACACTGCTCTTGCACTCGTGTCCAACTGATTTTAACTTGTCATGGCACTTCTTTTTTGACTGAGGATTGTAAATTTTAATTGGCTTAGATCCAGAAAACGACCCCCTGAATTTGGTCTATTTGTACATAACCCCCATAACATTTTAAAATTTAAATTTCACATATTTAAACTTTTTTTTTTGCCCAACTATTTAAACTTTTATTTTTTAATATTAGACAGCATTACTTTTTTACATTAAAGTGAGTGTATTTTTCCATAGTGTCCTTCAAACATCAAAAATATTTTGATGCCACAGGATTGATGACGCAGCAAATTTCATCGAGAGATGATAACAAACTAACGATAGTTCATGTTAACCAAATAAAAGGTCAGTGGTTTTTTTTTCAAACTTTGAAATGTTAGGGGCTATATACAAGTGCCCCAAAGTTCATGAGAGTTTTCTGGAATTAAGCCATTTTAATTTGAAAGAATGCACAATATTTCTCTTGTTTACAACTCATTTTTAATGCATTACATCCAAACTTTGACCCAAAAAAATGTATTCATATCAAAACGAAGAAAAATATTACATCTCATCAATTTTACCTTCAAATTCAACTCTCTCTTTTAACTTCATAGTAATAAATAAAAGATGAGACTCTGTATATATATTTTTTCTATGTAAAGATAAAATAAAAATTACATAATAATTATGTTGAACTCATCAACTAAGAGAAAATACAAATATTGCAATGTAAACCATAAAAGAAATATTGGGATCAACAAATTTTAAATACATAAGAGAAACATAAAATATATAAAGGTAGATGGATCTGAGATTCGCCAATCCAACTTCAAAAGAAAACGCCCATGGCACATCCAATAGAAACATGCCTGTAGCCGAAAGAGAAACTCATAGATTACGATATGCAAAGTCAAGACTCTACGAAAAGCCAACATTGTTGAACTCTTTACGATATTTACACTCTGAAGAGTGTGTGATACAAACTCTTTTCTTCCACGAGCATGCAACTTGCCATATAGAACAAGTGAAGTAGTTCAAATGACCAGTAACTTACTGAAAAGAACGAGTTGTTGGAGTTGGAGAGGTACCACTATGATGAGACTTGAGAATAACCCAAAGTCTCACAACGTATAACCCAGTTCTAGGGTGTTACAAAGCACCAAACATTTCACCCACAAAGAAGTCGATGATCCAACATAACATATTGAAACTTTTGGAGATAGAGTAAGTTGACCAAGAAAGAACTGAAAGTAGCAAAACAAAAAGCATACGCAGATTATAGTTGGAACATAACAAAAAAACTATCTACAGTTCTACAAGAACCTCTAAGTGGCTGCATAAGATTTTTTGGCACAATTCCGTAAGCATCCAGAGAATGAGGAAGACGTTGTTCCCACAGTCTTTTCCTTTTTCTTGGAAGAGCACAAAAGATAGATGAGCTAGCAATATTGTTTTCCTGAGAGAGACCAGCTTCATCATACACTCAGCCTTTGTTCATTCCTTCAAAGATACAAGTTGAATGTTCTTTTAAAGAGCATCTGAATGGAGAAATGATGATGGAGGTGTCATGGCAAAGATTGCATGAAGCCATAAGAGGTAGAACGTTGACACCTAATGTACCAAGGACATGTTCCCCCTGGAGTTCATATGTTTTGAGTGATTATGGTGATGAGTAGGCAGGGGATCCATTCCTTTTCTTTTATATATGGACACCTCGTTAAAACTAACAGAGGCAACGTGGCATGAAGAAGAAACTGATGGAGGAGTGAACTCATGCTTAAGAGTTGAGACGTTTGTGATCAGTGGAAAGACATGTCTCCAATTTACGCTTGGGTCTTGAAATATTAGATGGGCCAGCCTGAGTAGAATTTGGGCCCAATTTGAGTGAAGGAGTCCACTCTTATTTTCCAACCGGCGCTTCCGTGCCAAAAATTTCACAAGAATCGACTTTGAACCTACGAATTTTATATTGCTTAACACCATTGGATTTTGATTCATTAGTCACCCCATCATTGCACATAAATAAATAAGCATTTATTGGGCCCCATTAGGAGAGAGGTTTTGGGGCCCACCACATGCTAATGTTTTTGTGTGTATTTGTGATGATGAGAAGCTGATGAGCAATATAGGTGATGAGCACCAAATCAAAAACCAGTGGGATGTTGACAGTAAAAAGTGAGATTTACACATTACTTGAGTATGACCGAAATACACACAAGAAGAACAAAGTCGGTCCATATTTTCCATGAAGAAAGAAGGATGAAGAGGATCACCAGCATGTTTTGTAAACACAGGAAACGGTTTAAGCTGTTTATAATATTGAACATGAACCTTAAATCTGAATCCATGATATCTCCTTGAACTAAGAGGATCAAGTTCAATAAACTTACCAAAGAAAGATGCCCAAGAACTTAGCAGAAAAAAGTGAATAATATTCCATGAGAAGATCAGAAACCAATATCCACATATCAATATAGGAAGATCTTACATGAGAGAGAGGAGTATTAATAATATGAATACTATTAGAACGAATAAATAACAGTATTTTTTGATAAAATGGTCAGGTTGTGAGAGTTTTGTCTTCACATGAAAACAATTTGTAATAAGATCATTGTTTACGAACTGGACCAGACATAACTGAAGGAAAGCAATAGATGAACCATGAATATAGAATAGCATTTGAAAAAAGAAAAAAAGAAAATGGAATTATAACGGGCCAAGCCATAACTATTTAATTATTTTAGTTAAAGATTGTGAGATCTTACAAAGGGATTCAATCTTACTCAAAGATGAGACCCAGTAAGAAATCACGGGCCGAACGGTGGACCATTATATATCAAGCCCTATCTAACTTTTTTTTTTTTGACCAATAACCTTATTTATCTGTTGCCTCTTTTTATCTCTATTCTATTGCCTTTTAAATTCCTTTTCATATTAGGGTTTGATTTTCTTGGGTTGATCTCATCATCCTTTTTCTCCCCATCCCTCATCTTTTCACCACTATTTAATTGACATAACTAATAGCTCAGATCTTATAATGACTCAAGTTAGAACAAAAACTAAATAAAAATAAATTCAAACTAGTAAGATTTAATCTGGTTAGTTTATTACATAAATATATAAAATAAATAATAGAGATGATAGTATTCAAAATTATTCAATCTTTTTCAGTAGATAATCTATTGGTGGTAATGAGATAATAAAGGATGATGTGAGAAAAAGATGATGAGAGAATCCGCTCCCAAAAAATGGCTTTATAGTATCATAAATGTTGCGGAAAAATTGCCTTGTAGTATCATAAAATTGGTATGATACCATTAAATGAGGTGAGTTACTGAGTTATATAAATTGCAAAACATCATTGTAGACTTGTAGTCTTTCAATATTTAATCTTATTAAGTAAACTGTCTTACACAATAACTTTGGATAGCTTTTTCATATAGTAAGATTTAATTGAGTTTGATCTCCTAATTCAGTATTAGTTAAAGCTTAACTGAATTTTTCGAATTCAAATTTCATACACAATTTTTACAGATTGATATATGAAGTCCCAAATCCAAAGTAAAAAGGTAGGCTTTCCTATAATAATAATTGAATATTCTCTTTTTGTAGTAAATTTAAGACATAATTTAGAATTACATTTTAATTCCAAATTTAAGATATTTTTTATTGTATCTATATTATAATTATTACTTTATTCAAAGTAATTTTCCTAAATTATTAAGTAGCATATAATATAATGCAATTTAGAAGTATTTAAGAGATATTTTGTTATATATAGTATGATAATAAATTTATTTATTAGACATATTTAATCTCTTCAAACTTGATAAATAAGTCTTACATTTATGAGTAAAGAAAGTAGCTTGCAATGAATTCAAGCACAAAATCTACTAAGGTAAGTTTTAATATATCTGCAATGTTATTTTTTGTATCAAAATGTTTTAATTTAATAAGATTTGTTCTGTTAATATATAGCTTTTTAATTTTTTTATTTCAAATAATACTCAAAATTTTGTGCACGCAGTACAACGTGCGCTTCTCCCCCAATCTTCTCCATTTTCTTTTTATATTTTTCTTGTTCGCAAGCTGACTTAAACTATCTTCAACTGATTGTAGGTTTTGTTAGTGCATCTCATTGTTTCTTAATGCTTACTAAGGGTTTTTTTTTTTACTTTTTTTATGGAACTTACCAAAACTTGGTTCACTTGATTATTTGGTGATTTCAATGAAAACAGTTTAACTTATAATTAGATGATAATGAATGAGCTATATGTGGCTATAAAATGAGGGTCAACTTTCACATTTTATTTCTCAAAGGCTCAAAAGCTCTTATGCATGACCATGTGTCAATTTGTGACATTTTTCAATTAATTATTGCACTTGGCACTAGTACAAGTTACCTTTATTTTGATCAAAATTACAAGTAACCTTTAAGAATATTCAAATGGATAGTTATAATTGCTACTGCACCAAAATATAATAAAAAATTAAATTCTTAACAAAATTCATAAAATAAAAGTCCTTTCACTGGTTTGATGTCACACTATCAATGTAATTAACAAGTATTTCTTAGAAGAAAGTTGTAATTTCGTTTAGAAAATTCATTTAATTTTTAAGAAAATGAATATGATATATTCATTAAAAAAAGAATATAAATATGAGAATAACCTATGTAGCACCCATAGAGGAGTGTGTCTGATATGACACAATGTAATTCACAGGATATAGGTTTTGATATTTTAGGATATAAATGCAGAAATATATAATTATTTATATAAAACTATGACCAATAAATTGATTCTTAAAAATAAAAATAAAATATTAAAATTCTAAAATTTATGATATATATAATTTCTAAAACAAAAATTTATCCTCACAAATTCATACATATCTGTTTACCAACAAAAACTTAAATACAAATATATGTTGCAAAAATTATGACAGACAAGCCTGAAAATATATAACTAGAAATTAATTATGCAACAAAAAAATAAAATATAGTTTAATAATATTTTAGCCAAAAACAATTTACACAAATATCAATTGGCAACAAACAATAAATAGTACTCCCTCCGGTCCCTAATATAAGAGCTAGCCGCCAAAAAAACGCTTCTTAAGAAAACATGTGAATGTTAGTTGAGTGTCTGGAGTTAATGCTTCTTTTCCAAAATTGCCCATATTTATTATGGTACTTTTAAGAGAGAGAAATACATAAGCATTAATAAATATGAAAGAGAGTTGGGGGTAAAGTAGGAAAAAATGCATTAAATGAGGAGAGAATGTGGGGTGAGCTCTTACATTAGGGACCAAAACCATTCAAATTTTGGGCTCTTACATTAGGGACCGGAGGGAGTATCTTACTAGGTCAAAACCGTCAATTTTCCATTAAAACTGTTTATTGTTAGACATATTGACAACTTGACAAGTTAGTTGAAAACGGTGTTAAAGGGAAATAGAAAGTCTTGACCAATTTGATATTTTTTTATTTGTTGGCCAATTTAATACTGTTTATTATTTGTTCTACAAAATGATAATAACTATGTTTCTAAATATAAGATGATTTTCTCTAATTTGATTAAATTAAAGATGTTAGCTAAGTTGGTTAATTATTACAACATGATATTATCAATTCGCCCAAACCATATACCTTCATCCCCATTCATCATCTCTTGTTTGTTTATCATTGATAACTATTATGAGGTTAATTTGGGAAAAAGTTGGGAAAAATTAAAAAGTGATTTTATATTTAGAAAAAATTGAAATGTGAAAGTGGTCTTATATTTAGGGAGTATTGTGTAATTATTATTTGTTGGCTAAAATGATTATTAACCCTTAATAAATTTGTATCAGAACAATTTGCAACCAAAAAATTCGTAATAAAATAATACAGTACTCCCTCCGGTCCTATTTATAAGTCGCTAACCGCCACTAAATTTTGGTCCTTAATATAAGTCACCAACTAACATTAACTAACTCATTTATTAAAATTTTCCCAATATACCCTTAGCATTGGAAAATGAACATTGGAAAATGATAAGAGAGAGAAGATGAAAAAAACACATGATGAAAAAGGTAGTGGGGCATAGTAATAAAGGTGAGAGGGGCAAAAACGGAAAAGAAAAGAAAAATAAAATCAATTTAATGACTCAACTTCCATTAACCTCCATTCCTTGGTATGTAGAATTTGGGAGGTTGGCGACTTATAAATAGGACCAGAGGGAGTATATCACAAATATATCTTTATTCATACATCCATGAAATGCATCTAAAAAACTTCTAATTATATAGTACTCCCTCCGGTCCTAAATATAGGACCTAGTTAATTTTTTTGAAAAATCCTAAAAAAAGCAAAATAATTTAATTATAAATTGATTTACCTAATTTTTTCTCTTACACTAAATTATTTTACCTATAAGCTAATGGATAATCTAAAATGATATCAAATATGTCATAATTTAATAACCTATTTTGCAACCTTAATCTCTCAAAAAAAGAGTCAATTAGGTCTTATATTTAGGACCGGAGATAGTCGTATATACATAGGACATAATGGAAAAGATGGAAAAAAAGAAACAAATGATAAATGTGTCATAAATCTGTTACTAACGAACTCTTCTCAAAATTTCGTCATAAATTAAATGTTATGTGTTGTGAAATGAATAGGTATTTACAATCACTGCAAAATGAGTGCAATTTATTACCCTTCCTTAACGGGATAAATTACAGATAGATATCTGAAATGTAAGAGCATTAATTCTCCGGTTTGTCATGTCGATGAGGTTAAAGCATTTTTATGGCGTTCTTCAAGTTGATCAGAGCATTGTCGCAGAGACTTGCAGCATTAAATTTTCTCAAGTTGAGGTTTATAAAGTCAAATATTTAAACGTTGAAAATAGTCGAATATTTAAACAACTTGTTCATTTTGGACAATTATAAAGTCCAATATCATTAAAGCTTGTTTCGTGTTTCTCTTTCCTTCTTTAATCATCATAGATAATTTATCATTTTTTTAATTAATTATCTTGCAGTACACATTATACTGTAAGTCAATTGTAATTAATTCTGTCGTAATAAATCATAATTAAACAATGAAATAGTATCCCGTCCTATTTACTTAAAGAAGGCATAGAAAAATGTTTTATTTAAAGTTAATTATGCCATTGCATTTTTTGAGTGAATGGCTGAATGTACAATCTTAATTATCGTTCATTTATTATGTACTACTTGCCCGATATTAATTATTAGAGTCAATTGATTTATTGGGAAAAGTTGAAGATGCAAAATGCTCCACTTTAAATTGATTCTATTTGTCTTTTTTTAAAAAAAAACTACATTATTTTACTTATAGGCTACTCCCTCCAGTCCCTAATATAAGAGCCAAAATTTGAATGTTTTGGTCTCTAAAAGCTCATATATCACATTCTCTCCTCATTTAATGCGTTTTTCCTACTTTGCCCTCAACTCTCTTTCATACTCCATCCGGTCCCTAATGTAAGAGCCCAAAATTTGAATGGTTTTGGTCCCTAATGTAAGAGCTCACCCCATATTCTCTCCTCATTTAATGCATTTTTCCTGCTTTACCCCTAACTCTCGTTCATATTTATTAATGCTTATGTATTTCCCTCTCTTAAAAGTACCATAATAAATATGGGCAATTTTGGAAAAGAAGCATTAACTCCAAACACCCAACTAACATTCACATGTTTTCTTAAGAAGCGTTTTTTTGACGGTTAACTCTTACATTAGGAACCGGAGGGAGTATTTATTAATGTTTATGTATTTTTCTCTCTTAAAACTATCATAATAAATATGGGTAATATTGGAAAAGAAGCATTAACTTCAAACACTCAACTAATATTTACGTGTTTTCTTAAGAAGCATTTTTTTGCGGCTGACTCTTATATTAGGGACCGGAGGGAGTATCATATAATTTAATTATATGTTACATATACTCCCCCGATCCTAATCATAAGACCCATTTAAAAAGTTGTGGAGAAATTATGGATACAAAATTAATCATTAATATTTAATAATTCCCGTTTCATCGCTTTCGTGCAAGAGATTATAATCTTAATATTTATGATGTTCTTAAAATTTTATTATTCATCTTATTTGGACTTCTATAAGAAAAAAACAGAGAAAGATAAAATTATATGGTCGATAAGCTTTTCTAAATAAACGGTTGTGTTAATAAAACATCATTTCTCTTAAAAATTTAAAATTAAGGGTGTGTGTGTAGAGGAACCAATATTAGTGAAATGGAAAACAATACAATATAAAACTTAATTAAAAATTAGATGAACTTATAGAAAATGACATATAACTTTTTCCTAATTGATTAAAGCGCCCTCCAATGCCTCCATTTTTCACTCAAAAGGCGTCGATCAATGTAACAAACTTTGATACAATGGAAAGAAAGATAGACGCTGCCGGCTTTAGGCTATACGACAATTAAAATAAGTGTGAAAATGAAAACTAAAATTAATAACATAAAAGCTCGATCGAAAGAGCCACATTCTCATTTCAAATCCATCCCAATTTAATTAAAGTAAACCCAATGTAGCAAAAAATAAATAGTTGGTGAAGTGGAATGATCCGATTTTTCTTAAATAAAAGTTCCAACATTGTTGAATAAATTAAGAAACTTAATGTTGAGAGATTATTCTTGATATAATTTAAATGTATTCAAATTTGACTTGATAATACCCAGAATTTGACAGATTCATTGAAGGAAAGGAAAAAACTAATGTTGGATTTTGGGTTCGGGCTAATTTTAAATAGGCCGAACAATTTGATTGAGAAATAAAAAAGCTAAGGTTCGTAATTTGATAATCATAGTATATAAATAAATAATATCACATTTGAAGCTCAATTGGTTGGGTGGATCGAAATCACTTGATGAGATTGACTGCCTAATAATGTAAATGTATATATGATTTTAAATGAACGAAAATGTTTGAAATGCGTTCGATTATTTATCATTTATATATAATTAATGAATATTGTGACTTTTTGACCTTAATATTGTCACTTTTAGAAGATTTGATATAATAGAAGAGTATTTAATATATGGATGTGTTTTGCCACTTATCGATTAATTTAAATTCTAGTACTAAGATTTAATTGTTTATCAAATCTTTTTTTTATACTAATTGTTTATCAAATTTTAAGAACAATGGCTCGCTCACCCTAATCACGAGGCCGCCACCAGCTCTAAATATGTATTAATGTATATATTAATATAAGTATCTCTAAAAATGATGTGATTTATATGAATAAACAAAAGGAAGAAACTCGCACGGCACACGGAGACTTTTTTTATTCAATAGTGTCTAAATGTTTATAGAAAAAAAAAAGTTAAAAAGGCAAGAAGAAAACACTGGTTTTAGATATAGAAAGAGCATGTGTTCATTGACTTGCACCATTTTTCAACCTTGACAACAAATCTCATGAACAAAACGCCCCTAGAAATAATTGGTAGGTTAGGTTTACTTGTATTTCTATAGCTAGTGGCCTTTGTCTTCATCCTAAAGTTTATATGTGTGTGTTTGTTTATATATATATATATATATATATATATATATAAACCCCACTAGACAATCTCTCATCAAACATTCAAGCATACCCTTCTTCCTTTTCATCTTCTCCTTCATCATCTATCATCAGATCCAAACATGGGAAGCTGCGTTTCATCTTGTAAATCGACCTCTTCAGCGTGTTCGTTTAAGAATATTCGTGTCGTTCACCTCAATGGCTATGTAGAAGACTTTGTGGAGCCGATTTCAGTGAGTCAACTCACTGGGGATCCTCCAAAATACTTTGTATGTACAAAACTTCAGCTTCTATCTCCATCGCCAGGGACACCATTGCGTGGAGACATCCGGCTCGAGCCAGGACAACTCTACTTTAAGCTACCATGTTCTGTATTCCAAGCCGATGTTTCTCCTGTTGACTTGGCTTCAATAGCCAAACGACTCACTACCATAGCTAAAACCACTACTAATATTTGTATAGTGGAGGACTATGATAGTTATAAATTGTCCCGAGCTGGTGTACCCTTGTCGAACCACTTGGGGTTGAGCCATAGAGATAGTGTTTCAGTGTCGTCTTGTAGGTTACAAAGAGGAAGGAGGAGGAATCCTTATGGGAATGGAGTTCAACCATGGAAACCTATATTGGATACAATTGGTGAGAGCTCGTTTAGTAGTTCGAGATATAGTGAGTGATATGACGAATTTATATGTAAGGCAATGAAAATTCATTTGTTTTGTGTGTTTTGATGTATGTACCCTATTTATATATAATATTAGTCATGATTATCACTGCAATTTTTTGTTCTTGAACATTAGAACTCAAACTGATGGAGGAAGTAGTGTAGTGGAATTTTTCAGACATTTTCTTTCTTTCAATCAGCAAGTTTATGGTCAACTTTATTGGATCATGTTTTAACTTTTTAGGTTCATTCACCTCTCTCTCTCTCTCTCTCAATTTTATAAAAGAAACGACAAAAAATGAGTGCTCTCTTTTAGTCTTTTACTCACGTAACCAGCTTTGAATTACTTATCATATATATAAAAAATATTGGGTGAATTAACTTTTATCTATACGACTTTTGTCATAATTGCATAATTTTATTGTATAGTTTGAATATTTTGAAATGTTGATACATGCATCTCTCTTCAAAAGTAATAACAAGAAGTGTTACGATAGATTTTTTTATGGAAATATAAATAATACGGAAAAAATTTTGACCAAAATATGCTTTACAAAGGATAATAATATGTACAATATAATTTTGCCTAATAACATGTTGTCGCATATGAGGAAAGTTGCCTGTTTTTCACGTGATAACAATTTCTCTTTCAAGTTATCCAAGTCAAGTTTTAGTTAATAATTGATCAAATATATTGAGTAGATAGGTTTATATATCATTCACATCATTATTTGTTTTATTAATAATCCATAAACTCGCACGTCAATTTTACTTATCAAGAGTAGTGCTTCAGTGAAAGTTTTTAAATTCTATTTCACCCCAACTATTATGCTTAGTGACCATATGTTGATGTGAGAGGTTCAAAGTCAACTGATTCAATTATTAGAATTATATATATACAAGGAAAAGTGCGTCCCCTTTAAAAATGGGAAAAACTGAAAGAAAAGAAAATTAAAACATTTTGTATGACAACAACACATAATTGATTTAATGGTGTAATTTTTTTATAGTTTGTTTGAGGTAACTATGAGTCTTAGGTGAGATGTGTGGAGAGGGGAAGCCAAGAACCTCAAAACTAGGCTCAGATGTCTAACAGAGTTTAGAATAAGCAGGGATAGATTGCCATTTAATTTAATATATCTTAAAAGTAAAGAAAATATCTTGATGTGGTACCGGGATATCTCAATGATGTGGATGTGGTTATAGCGGTGGGGAATTTGGCGGGGAGTTTTGGGTGGCCTTATTCTCAACAATCCCCTAAGTGTGTTCCCTTATATATAAAGGAATTAATAATCATTTTTAGTTCCCAAAAAACATCAAATACATCGAAGTTTCAAGGGATTTGGATGATATTAAATGACTTATCAATTAGTCCTTATTGAGTTATTATCGTCAATATCAACCCTAGAGTTGCCTCTTGCATTGACAACTTAATCACAAACCATTAAGTATCACTAAGTTCCTTGGAACTTCAACTCAATTCTATTATTCTTTGAAACCTGATTAATTGTCTTATGATGTACCTCCTTGTGATTTCCCAATTCAAATATTCTTTTTCATTTCTCTTTGGCGAATATGTTCATGCATATTTATAAGTTATCACTTGATGTCCTTAATAAAATTGAATTGATTAGTGTGAGATCGTTAAATATGGTAAATTAATTATTTAATTAAAGTATACAAAATGTTTAATGATATTTCTAAAGTACTTATATGCATATCATCAGTTTAGTTTATATCAGTTTATTAAACAAGTAAATTATTAATCTAAAAAATAATAATGTAAATATTGAACAATTATTAAACTTCTTTAATCGATCTCCCTTAATTTAGTTCGTTGTGTGTTTTATTAGACATTGCATGTACTCCAGTATTTTCTGAAAGCTTTTTGTATTTTTCTCATGCATTTTTTGTAGAATTCATAAGAGCGAAGGTGCAAAAATGATATTAAACTTCATCTAAAATTGCGTTTCTAATTCTTATCAAAAAAAAAATTGCGTTTCTAATACTAAAGTACTTTAGTATTAGAAACTAGTTTCGCGAGGTGCAAAAAGAGTACCAACTTGATGTTCAGGTGCAAATATAGTATTATCACTTGAGGGAAATAAAATTTAGATATGAAAAGACTCTTTTGCCCCCATTCCTCCCTCATTAAATTTTTATTTAACGAGGGGCATAAGAGTCTTTTCATATCTAAATTTTATTTCCTTCAAGTGAAAAATATTATATTTGCACATTGACCCCAAGTTGGATACTATTTATACTCCTCACAAAACTTTAGTATTAGAAATGCGATTTTAGGTTTCTATGCTTTTGTTTAATGCTCTTTTGGATTTGCTTAGTGGACTTTTGAAATATCAAGATGTCATATTTATTGTTGATTTTTCTTGTGGGTCCATTTCTATCCATGAAAAGGCTTAAATAGAAGAGTTGTCCATCTTAACTTCGAACAGGGTATTTTATATTTTTTTTTTTGGTAAAAAGGGTATTTTATATTTTCCATTTAATTGATTTGTAATTTCTAAAAGTAGTACCATACTATTTTTTTCCTTCTCATATTTTCCCATCAGTGTATATTTTACTGCTAAAATAGTAATGAAAAGTGACTTTCGGTCTAACATATTTTTTCCCTTTTATTTCCATCTATGATAGTTTTGCAGGCATGATGATTAATAAAGGGTTAAAAATTATATTTGCCCCTCAAGTATGCATGGAGGATCATATCTTCCCCTTAAATATTTTTGGGCATATATTTGCCCCTTAAGTATGCATGAGAATTGTATTTTCCTTTAGAGTTAAAATATTAATGGTCAAATATGATCCTTTGTACATACTTCAAGGTAAATATGACCATTCCTATATAATTCTGGGAAAGATATGACCCTTTGCGTATATTTCAAGTGCAAATATGATCATTGATGCACACTTCCAGCAAATACTTTAGGGGCACATATGATCCTCTATGTGTATTTCAGAGGCAAATATATATGATCATTAACCCATTAATAAATCACGAAAATATTGGCCTTTCAATCGAAGATGAATGCGTACTTCCAGCAAATACTTTAGGTGCAAATATATGATCGCTTAATATAAATAAATTAACTTAGTTGTATAACTTTTAAATTTTTAAATTCATTTGTTTGTTATTAATCTTTAGTAAAATTAATAATAAACGTTACAGCAAAACATGCAATTTCTTAACCCGACTGACAATCGCAGAGGACAATAGGAAAACAAAATAATTGAAATGACACATCAATAGAAATACAATGACTGTTGGGCTTTTGTAATTTATTAATAATAATATTGCTGGAGGCAAAGGCAATGAAGGTGTTTGGGCCATAATCCGAAAGGTTTGAGGCTTTTGTGCTAAAGCCCGTCAATACCACCAAATATATATATTTTTTGTCTTCGTACAGGGTAACAAAAAATACTAGAGTTTTGCACTTTTTTTAATAACACTAGAGTTTTGAACTAAGTATGTGTAATAGGTAAAGTAAATAAGACATGAAGCTAGGTGCACAAATTTTACCCGTCCCGACCATCTCGTTCTATCTCATAACTTTTGGGGACGAGAAATTCTCTTCTCAAAAATTTTGACAACAGAACAAATTAGGACGAGACAAAATTCATCTTCAAGACAGGATGAGACACAAGACGTGGTCATCTCGATCCTGTCTCATCCTGAATATATCTGTGTGTGTGTATTATAATTTTTTTTAAAAACATGCATGTGTCGTTTATATCATGTATGAGTATGCATGACATTTTTCATGAAAACAAAAATTCTAATAAAACTATAAAAGTACCATTAAAATTTTAGATTATTAAAAAATATTTAACTAATTCATATTTCTATTTTATATGTGAATGATTTAACAATACTTACAATAAGGAAACTAGAAAAATTATAAAACCAAAAATGGACAATTGAAATATTGAAAGTTAGAATATGAAGGGAATTCAAGAGAATAAGAGAAAAAGGGGGATTCTTTTCTCCAAAAAAATATGGATGGGTATGGACTATCATATTTCTCTGTCTCTATCGATCCTTTTACTCAAATGCTTATTACCAAAAAGAACTAGGCCTAATATATATATATATATATATATATATATATATATATATATATATATATATATATATATATATATATATATATATATATATATATATATATATATATTTGTGTGCGCGCGCGCGCTTATTCAAACTAGTAATCACTGGGAAGAGATTAGGCAAGGAAGGATAGATGGAGCCATGAAGGTGCTACTCTCATTGAATATGATCATATTTTCAATCATTTGACAAATAATATTTTTTTTCAATAAATTTTATTTGATCAGTATATTTTATCTCATAACAAATTAAAGTAATAAGCTCTTGTTTGATCTCAGAATTGGAGTGTGCAGGTATCCCATGGATTTATTTTTCAACTCATTTTTTTTAAAAAAAGCATATAAATATATGAAACTCCTTCCAAAGATTCAACCAAATTAGGAATAATCTTATGTCTCGTGTGAAGAAGTAATAGGAGCTGGGGGGACCCACTGATGAAGAGGAAAGCAATCCCAAGTGCCTTGTTGAGTCTTAGAAATGGAAAAGTATTTTGGCCTCCAAATTTGTCCTTTTGATTCCCTTTCTTTCAAGAGCTTTCTCTGTGTGTTCTCAATGCATTTCTTTGCTTCACTTGCTTTGTCCCACTCTTTCCTCATAAGGGCTTCACTAACCTCACTCCACACAAAGCTTGATTCAGTTGGCCACACATTCTGTTACACAATACATGAACAAGACCAAATTATAATTTCATAAAATAAAGTCCTAACATGTCATAAATTTTTTTGTGAATCATTATTATATCCATCAATACTACTAGTATATAATATACGCATCTTGACAAAGTAGAATGAGAGAGAAATTTTATTAGCTGTAAATTCTTGACGGTTGGAGTTTGGAGACCTGAAACGACTTTTTTCGCATCATAAATAACCCTAACACTCCCATTCTGTTTATCTTTAATGGAAACAGATCTGCATTATTCGGGATCGGAATTCATATGGTCACGAAAATGATAGATATAGATATACTCCCTCTAGTCCTATTGGTGGTATCATTTCATTAGTAAACTTCATACATGACATCTCATATAATATTTAATGAAACATTTATCACCCACTTAAAAAAAAGACATTCACTCATTGCTTATTTCATTTGAAAATTATAAACTTTATTTCATTTTTTTGGTCGAGTAAACTTTATTTATTGACTAAATTAAATTTACTTATTTAATATTTATAGCCGGCCCAAAACCGAGTAAAAAAGTAGAGTTATGTTAGTTAGTTATATTGGATCAATGAAAAATCCTTATTTTGTTTTTATATATAGTAATTTTAGGTTGCTTACAAAATAAATGTGCAATTTTGGTCCCACTTATGGCAATTGAACATCTACACCTTTGAGTTAAACCAACTTTTAGTTCCTATAGTTCCCCAAATTAGATTTGACTATTTTTAAAATGATGTCTTTTAATAGAAAATTAGCTTTGAAACAATGATAGTTAAGACATTATCGTTATTTTCTACTTATACCTTCAATATAATATTTTTTTAAAAATATAAAGTTTTAAAAAATCAAATCTAGTCCATTCAAATTTAAATTAGTTTACAGCATATTTATAGTATACATTAAGTGACTTAAGAAGTTCTTAAACAAAAGCAATAACATAGGTTAATAGGAGAAGATTAAAAGAAAAACTTACCTGTCCCAATGGCCATCAACATCGTAGAGAACAGTGGAAGAGGAAGAGTCAATAATCTTTCCTTTGATAGATCTTTTGTTGCCCTTAAAACTTAGAAACGATCGACCTTTGTAACATAAATCAGCCTCCAAATTTGTTTCTTGGCATCGTATATGAACGTTGCCAACCCATTCAGTCCCAGGAATTGGAAGAAATCTGAATATGAAATTAGGGCAATTCATCTCATAAGTTTCTCCATGGTTCATCAACTTTAACATCCTTTTTCCTGGCATTTTAACCTCCACTAAAGTACCTGCATTTTTATTTAATCTACAAAAATTCAAACCCCATAATGAATACTGTCAACTACATTTTCATTGAACTTGTTATACTCTCTCCTCTCTTTCTTAATATAAGACATTAAGTAACTTTTTTTGTGAGATGAAAGAGGTTAAATAAGGTACTTAATCATAATATATAATATATGTGATATATTATTACTACATCCGGTCCTAAATATAGGACCTAATTGACTTTTTTTTTAGAGATTAAGGTTGCAAAATATGTTATTAAATGATGACATATTTGATATATTTTTATATTATCCATTAGTTTATAGGCAAAATAAATTAGTTTAAGGGAAAAAATTAGGTAAATTAATTTATAATTAACTTATTTTGCTTTTTTAAGGATTTTCTAGAAAAAGTCAATTAGGTCTTATATTTAGGACCAGAGGGAGTATATAATAATATATTAATTTATAAGTCAAACATATTAGTTTGGAGAAACATTTAGCCAATCAATTTAAAACTAACTTATTTAGTTTCTTTATAATAACGAGATAGAACTCCCGTGCAATGCACAAGGCTAAATTAGAATGAAAATAACCTATATGTGAATATTTAGTTCATGAACATGATGTCTCTGTAGAAAAACAGTGCTGAATCGAAATCTATAAGGAAATAAGACAATTGTAAAACAAAGCATTTGTTGAGATAAAAATAGTAAACATATTGGATGGTTGTGATGCAACCTGTGTGGAGTCATTTTAAGACTAAATGTGAGGCAATGATTTATAGATAAACGTGAATAATTGGAAACTTCACCCAAAGAATCCTGTGGTAAAATTCCTACCAATGTGAAATGGATACATGACAAAATCATCAAAAGCATGCAATTCAAAAGTACATAATTATGTGTACTTTATTTATAAATAAAGTGTACAAATATCATCAGTGTTAAGCATGAGTAAAATACTAATTGAACCTTAATCTAAACAGAACCTTGATCTAGTCTTTTTTGAGAAAGCCTTGTATTAAAATACCTTGTATTAAAATACTAATTGAGTATTTAGCTTACGTTTCGTTTGAATTCAATGATCTCCCTGGGTTTCCGTCTTATTCCAAACAGAATCAATCTAGTCTTTATTGAGAAAGCCTTGACCTAGACTTTTTGAGAAGAAAATGTTTTGATGGAAGCTAGTGATTTCTCCAAGCCTATATATAAGTTGGGCGCTTTTTGTGATAATAAGGTTGAACCCAAGCGAAACTTTCTTTTTGTTTGAAATTTTAATCTCCCCTTTCAATTTTATATTGGTTAAACACATGTTAATTTTGTACATTGGCTACATTTTCTACTCATTTTTTCTCACTAATTAAATCACTCTATATATAAGGGTAAATTATTTTATTAGAAATCACATCTCTTAACTATTTGTTCTTAATAAATAGAGCAAGAGAGAGCAGTACCTCTCTAACATATTTATGAATCCTTTCTAACTAACAAATCATTAGATTTGTACGTTATTAATGTGATGTATTGAGGAAACTAGCATAAGAAAGATGCAAAATATATCCCATTACACCTAATTGAATACCTATGCCCTTGAGTGAGAATTAACTTAGGAGGAGTTGAGGCAAAATTGGTCTAAACCACCATTGTGCATTTATTCATTTTGAATGAAATTGAATCTATTTGATTGTTCTCATTCTCTGATTTTAATTTGTAAGATCGCAAAGACCAATTCTGAGGGCCTAGATTGATGCAGTACAACAAAATGAAGAAACAAAACAATTTGGTGTTTGCCACGGTAAACACATGGTGAACCATGTGATAAGTCAGAACCAAATGACCTTTGTTGTGGCCTCTCCGCGTTGACGAAGGCTTGATATAAGCACTTGAACCAGAAATTTTCTTAGTTTTATCAAGACCCAAACCAAAACCCACTCATATAACCCAATTTTGAGCAGCTAAAGGCACGAGCTGAGTTAGTGTTCATACTTGGCAAATTTGGTTCATTCTTCACCCCATTAAAGCCTACTTTCTCCATCTCTCTCAAATCCATCTCTATCTTCATTTTTGTACCTTCTTCCACCAAATACACCATGAATCTTCCATTCTTCTTCCTTATTATTGTCTCTTCTTCCATGATCAACAACTAATTTAAACATTCTTTACGGTGAGAGCAAAGGGATGAGTTTGAAGCTTTAATATGGGTGTTTTAGTTCTTATTCCTCCATTTGTCATTTTTATGTTTTTCTAGCTTGTTATATTAGGAGTTTATTTATGACATTTGGTGTCAAGTTATATGCTTGAGTGAAATAGCATGAGATGAGAGCTAAGAAATTATGTTGTTGCATTGGGATATTGCTCATGCTAGTTCTAGATCACTATTTGGGTGGTGATTAATGAATTGGAACTACGAGAGAGATTTAGAGCAATTGTGGGCCCAAATTGTGGACTGATTGACCTTCACAGCAGATTAATTCTTTGATTTTTAGTTTTAATCAACTTGGTTATAATTGAAATAATATTCAAGGTTCCGGTATTATTAGTTAAATGAAGTCCAATCAATCTAGAGGGATTCCTTTAGGGTTCGATTGAAAAATAAACAATAGAAAGTAACCCCCAAACACTTTTTGAAGCAATGACTCCCCGCTTTCCATTATCAAGAATGATTCATCACATTTGATCAAAATCTCCCAATCATCTAATCAGTTCCTTGCTTTTGAACTTTTATTTTTGTGCTTCTGAACTTATCACACTTTATACTCTTATACCAATTTCAAACCAATTAAATGACTTTTCCCATTTCATAGAAGTGTTTGCATTTAGTTCTAGGATAATTAACTGCATATTAAGGGTCTTATAGAACGATACCCAAGATAGCTTGCACTAACCTGAATCCCATATTTTCTTGATGGGTGAGCCCAAGACACAATACATCAATTGACTTTACCTAAGTCCCGGTGTCACTACTCACCAACATATTTTATCTTACACAATCTCAAACTTCATTAATTATGACAAAATTTGAAAACTTTTAAATTTAAATCCTATTTAATACAAAGAATGTGTTATGAAGTTTTGCACCAGGTATTTGAGTTATCGAGTTTCAATTTGGAGCTTGCCCTTCTAACACAAGTGTATTCTGTCATACTTGAACTCAAGATCTCAAAAGATTAAACGAGAATTTACACCACAAGACCAACTATATGTTTAGTTTGTTAGTATAATTTTCACAATGATGAAAGAGAAAGAAGAAGTACCATGGAACTTAGGAAGAGGTTGAAGGCACCATACGATTTCTATGTTTTCCTTCTCATCAGTTGCATGGAGGGCTGATATGGGAGGATGATGTGATACCTTACAATGAAAAGAGAGTGAGAGAGAGAGGTTAAATATGTTTTCTCATCAAATAAAACTCAATATGCAATTTCTATGTGTTTTTCCTTAATGATATAAAAATTATCATCCTTCTTGTTAATTTTAAGGCGTCAACTACCAAATTTCACAATCTAAGGAATAAGAGTTGAGTTATTTGAATTATCTAATTTAAGTTAAATTAGTCGCTTTTTTCAACTCCACCCCTCACTAAACCATAAAACTTTACATTTTCTACTATGATCCTACCTTCAGAACAACAATAAAGTGGGGAAAAACATTTAATGCGATTGTTAGTGATGATATATCTATAGGGGATAATTTTTTTTAAAAAATTATGCTTATAATAAGGATTGAAATGAGCACTTAAAATCATATATATGTAGTGAAAACAACTATTGAAAAATGATCTTGGTGTCATGATTTATGAAATGCAGGGTCTGAAGGAACTTACATATATACACTTCCTCATATTTACTGCATTCACTCATTATTATAAGAACAAAAAATTTAAATTGATTTAGTCCAAAACATAAGAGTTTACCTTATAATCTCTCATCATTTAATGAGTTTTTCTATTTTATAATCTCTTTCAGATTCATTAATGTTTATATATGTCTCTATTTTAATATACTTATATTTACTCGTCGCGTTCATCTTTTTCATATGCATTCTCTTTCTTATTCATTTATCATACCTTTTTTTATATCACATTCTCTATTATTTTCTCATGTATTCTAACATAATTGTTTTGGACTAATTTTAATACTTCCTCCATCCCAATATCTAAGGTCTTTTTTAAAGATGGTTTGCCCATTTTGTAAGGTCTTATTTGATTTTTTTGTTAATCACCACCCGGTTTAATCCAGACTCGAGGGGTAATATATAGTGTTGCCCGCATAGGTAAGGTCGTTGTCTTCTCTCCCAATGAGAGTTCTTCCCGGAATTCGAGCATGTGTTCTCATCCTTACAGGTTGTAGTCTACTTACCAGCTCAACCAACTATCCATTGGTTAAGTTTCTATTTGATTTTATTTGAGAACTAAATGTCAACTTTCCATTTTGACCATGTATGTGTTGGCAAAAAAAAAAACTTTCCATTTTGACCATGCGTCGATTTCTATATCATATTCTCTTTCATCTTTTTTATATTTACAATGATCAATTCTGACCCTAGTCAAAGTTTTTTTTGGGATCAATTTTGCCATAAAATATACAAAATGGATCAATTTTACTCTCACATCCTATATCGCTTGCCACCTCATCGTTTATGTCATGTCAAAGTTCTGTCACCTCATCATCTTCTCTATCCCTCCCATATTCAATCTTGGCACATAAAATTTCCCTGGGGATTCAAACCCAATGCCCCAAGAGCATGAATTGGATAGTAGGACGCTTGGATTCCAAAACAACAACCACAATCACAGGCTTTGACTGCAGAGAGAGAGAAGAGGAGGTGAACTAATGAATTTCCAATTTGCAAAGCGAAGCTAGCAAGGAGGATGAGGGCTTGCGTAGGATAAAAGGGAGTGAGATGAGACAAAAACATGAACATGGCCATGTCGCACAGTTCTTTAGAAACAGAGGAGTCAATGGCGATGCCACTGTTGGATGTGAAATTCATCGCCGCTTGCTGGTGGAAATTAGTATATTAATTTTCAGTTTGTAAGATAAATTATAGGCTAAAGTATGTTTTTGATCCTATAAATTATAGGCTAAAGTATGTTTTAGTTCCTTAACTTTAGAAAGTGTGTTTTAATTTGATCCCTTTTTGAACCTTTAAATTAAAAGAATGTGTGTTTTTGGTTCCCTTAAATTAAGAGTGTTAATTTATTTAACAGAAAATATTGAATGTGCAAAACTAAATGCCTAGTCACCTATAAAAAGAACACGTGGAAACCTACCTTCCCCTTCCTCTTTCTCCTTCCTTTTTCTATAGCTGCTAAATTAATTTCCAATGTGCAAAGCCAAGCTATTAGTATTATCCACGTCCTCTCTTAGTATTATCCACGTCCTCTCTCGCTTTGAGGCAGTGAACTCTGCTCCAAATTCCCCACAATCATGAAACATGTGTTCCCCCTCTCTCTCTCCAGTGGAAGCCTCCCATTGTGGTTCTTTTGGAATCCAAGCTTCCTACTATTGAATTCATGCTCTCAGGGGATTGGGTTTGAATCCAAGATTCTCTGCCCCAGGGAAGATAATTAATGTGCGAAGATTGAATATTGGAGGGATAAAGATGATGATGAGGTGACAGGAGCTTTGACATGAACGATGAGGTGGCAAATCATGTAGGACGTGGGGTAAAATTGATCATTTTATATACTTTAAGGCTAAAATTGATCCAACAAAACTTTAGGGGTAAAATTGACCATTGAGTTACAGAGTTACAAGACAAATATGATTTTTAGCCATATAAATAAATGGAGCACTTTTCAAAAAAAAAAGATTGTTTTTCTATATATTTATTATTTTTAACCTATTTTAACTTGTTCCTATTAGGATGAAAAAAAAATACTTTTCTCAATAAATAATTGTTTGTTGGTTATGTTAGTTTTTGAAGTTTATATATTGGATGGAAGATGCGGAATATTAAAAATGAAGGATTATACTGTACTGTCGTCTACTCCTAGTGACCATAAATTGGAAGTAATTGAGCCCTACTGCACAAAACAGGTACCCCAAGAATCAGGCTTTGACTATTGGGATATGATTCTGTAAAGACTCAATATCGTTGATGGCTACAGTCAGATGATGAGATGAATCATTAAATAAAGCAAACCAACTTGACGTTACATATCAGGGTTCGCATTAATTCTCAAAGTAAATGTACAGCTGAGTGATGATTTGTTTGTGTGAAGTGAGTGACATAGAATATCGAGTGTGTGACGTGTTTTTCATTTGAACACTTGTTTGGCCAGTAAAATGAAGGCAATTAATGATGAAGAAGATGTGAATACACTCCCGTACCTTCCTCTTTCAGAATATAAATATGTTGAAAGTACTCTTCTATTTACTATTTTCTCTTGTCCTATTTATAAGCCACCAACTGCCTAAATTGTACTCCCTCCGGTCCCTAATGTAAGAGCTCAAAATTTGAATGGTTTTGGTCCCTAATGTAAGAGCTCACCTCATATTCTCTCCTCATTTAATGCATTTTTCCTACTTTACCCCTAACTCTCTTTCATATTTATTAATGCTTATGTATTTTTCTCTCTTAAAAGTACCATAATAAATATAGGCAATTTTGGAAAAGAAGCATTAACTCTAGACACCCAACTAACATTCACATGTTTTCTTAAGAAGCGTTTTTTTGACGGCTGACTCTTACATTAGGGACCGGAGGGAGTAGTACATACTAAGGAATGGAGGTTTATGGAAGTTGCATCATTAAAGTAGTCTTATTTTTTGCCTTTTCCATTTTTGCCCCTCCCATCTTTATCACTATGGGCATGAGTGCATGACCCACTACCTTTTCTCTCTCTTCATTAATCCTCTATCTTTATTAATATACAAGTGTCCTTTTCATCTTTTCTCTCTTCTCATCTTTCAATATTCTTCAGTTCAAAAAAAATCTTTCAATATTCATTTCTCAATGATAAGGGTATATTGGGAAAATTTTAATAAATGAGATAGTTAATGGAAGTTGGTGACTTATATTAAGAACAAAAATTTAGAGGCGGTTGGTGACTTATAAGTAGAACCGGAGGGAGTATAAGAAAAGTATAAATATGTACTAAGACGCATAATTTTAAATTATTTTAGTTTAAAATATAAAATTCGATCATTTTAGATTCTATCATCCTTTAATGCACTTTTTTTTTATCTTGGCAAGATGTGTAAAAGCGCCCATATAGTTTGGTATAAGGTGCATTAAACACAACTACCCTTTTTTTCCCGTAAAATGTCCACTTAGTTGATAAAATGGGGTAAAAGTTGACCATGTCGTCAATATAGACATATACTATTAAGTTTTCAAGGTTAGGAAAAATTAAAGGTGTAAATAAGTCGAGATTAGTTAATTCTCAAATGTGAAGGAACATTTTTTAACTAATTAAAGACTTTACCCAAACTAATAATAAGTTTTTCCAATTTAATCCTCATTTATTATATGTGTTTAAAAAATACTTTATACTATTGTTTCTCATCTTCTCATTCTCTAATTCTCTCTACATCTTTTCACCATACTCTTTACATTTTATTAACAAAGGAAAAAATCCTAATCCTCGCATTAATTGTTCACAAAATTAAAGTGGACTAATACTAAGTTCTACAATTTTTTGACAAATTAGACTTACAAATTTAATCATATTGATACAAAAACAAATTCTTCAGGTTTACCCCTAAATGTATGTGCATTTTATATTAACAAATCTCTTCAATCATATTTTATATATGCTTATGGGGAAATTAATCACAGGTTCATTGAAAAAGTTTAATCAATATAACATCCTACAAAATCACTTAATTAAGTTGAGATCCCATGAAAATTTTCTAATTAAACTAGGGTGCTTAATAATAGCCAAAAGTTGTCAATGTTTGACCATAATTTATCATTAACCAATAGTTAAAAATATTGTGAATTATACTCATAATGTTGTTTTATAAATGTCATAAAGTTGTGGGATCTTGGTGGTTTAGTTATATGATTTTTTGGTATCTCATATCTTAATTAAATTTCTCATATGGGTCGTTTCATAAATGTCCCCTATGTTTATTGATTTTTCAACCAATACTAGTTGATCTTCTAATTTACGAAATTAATTTATTTATGACTTATAAAAGCTTTCGAAGAAGTAATTAATCACCATGGTACAAGTATATATTCTCTCTAGTTCACGATATAAGTCACCCTATATAGGTTAAGCATCATCTTATTTATATTGAAGACCTGCTCAAGTAATAAGGAAGGAGAGGAAATAATGGATGTAGGTAGGTTTGGGGACGTACCTGTTCAAGCAAGACATTGAGAGAAGAGGAAGACACATGGTGGGTCTCACCAAGAATTGGATTATAAGGAGCAGCTCCGTACAAACAAGGACGAATGGTAGATATGCTCCATGCTAACACATTAATAAGCCTTTCCAATGGACTCTCCCCTTTATTACATTTGGTTATTAAGTCTTCATTTGTGGAGTAAATCCTTTCTCCAAAACCCTGAAGCTGTGACTTTGGCAGGTTGAACGTTGCTGGAAGCTGCGTGCATATCATGCTTCCGCATCAAGTCATCAAACACTACCTTATTAGGTTTACCACCAGCTATTTTTATAACTAAAATTTTCTAACTACTTCCTCCAGACCATATAAGTTGTAATCAACCAAAGAAGCATTGACTCATAGTTATTAGAGGTAAATTGATATCATTTTCAAATTGTACACGTACATAATTATATTTATTATATACCCCCTTCCTCACCTATCTTTACATTTAACACTCACAAAGGATTCAATGAAAATTAAACATTTACTACCTCATATCCTAATTATAAGAGCCAAAAGATTGTTTTTGGAAAGATTAAGGAAGCTTTTAAATTCTAACTCTTAATGTATGCAAAAGGTAATTAAATTATATGAAAGATTATAAGTTAAATAAATTGGTTTTGGAGAAGAAATACAAATACATACTCCGTCCGGTCCTAAATATAAGACTTAATTGACTTTTTTGGAAAATCCTAAAAAAGCAAAATAAGTTAATTATAAATTGATGATTTACCTAATTTTTCCCTTAGACTAGTATATTTTACCTATAAACTAATGGATAATCTAAAGATATATCAAATATGTCATAATTTAATAACCTATGTCGCAACCTTAATCTCTCCAAAAAAAATCATCTAGTTCTTATATTTAGGACCGGAGGTAGTATGAACTATTTAAAGTGGTAAATCTTGCATTCTAATTTTTTTCAAAAAAAGTTATCTGGCTTTTATGATTAAGATTGGAAGGAGTATTATCTTTATACTTTCATATCACCTTTTATAATGTAGAAAAAAATGTTAACTTTTATAATATGCATAGGAGGAAGTAATTACTTTTATTGAGGGTAATTTAAATTTTAATTCATTTAAGAAAATAACCCTAGTTCTATATAACTGCATTAATTTGAATAATGTGATCATTAACACTGTCAATTTAGTCCCATTTTAATTAAGCCCAACCATAAGGATGGGACAAAATGGATACCAGAATATAACATGTAGGACGACCCTTGTGACTTAATCCCATCCACGTGGTGCCTCTTTGTATTTCTTAATTTTCATTGTTTTTTATATGTTTTAATTATAATTTTGTTTGAAAGAAAATTAAATAAGCCCCAACCTAATTTTCCTTCTCTCGCTCTCAGCTCAAAATCATTGGCGTTTAATTTCTACTCCCCACACCACACCCAAGCCTTACTCTGTTACTCCATAATAAAATGATTTGATCAAGTATGCATGTTGCAAAACAGTATATGAGTTTGTGTATAATGATCTGAAAAATGCTTGTTTTTTTTCTCTCTTATCAAATTGAGCCAATCCGCGGTAAAATATTTTGTATGTGTGTGTCTCTCTCTAAATATATTTATATATTGGGCAGATTTCTATTGTATATTGGCTCATTATTATTGCTCCATACATACAGATGCATCCATATTTTTGCCTTTAGACTCCGTTTTTTTTAATTTGCAGTTTGTCTCTTTTTCCCGTTCCCTCTTGTATAGACATTCTAATATCTAAATATTTGATAGAGTATTCAGCCATATTTAGTTCTTTTTTTGCATATAAGAAAATTTGGATTTCGTTCGTCAAATATTTTCCACAACTATTGATTCGATCCCTAAATTGAATTTCTTGTTTTGGAAGAACACTATCCATGTGATTCTTAACTTAAAAGAAAATAATTTTTATATAGTTTGTGAATCGAAACAACTCATCAATCAAACTATGTTTTCTTACTTCAATAAACTACCGTGACCATCAATTAAATTGTTTTGAGTTTTGATAAATTTTTACGATCTGAATGAATATATAGTTGAGAAAAGTATAGTGGGAAACATGCCTGAAAGTTAGAGAGATCAGATCCAGGGCGGACATGAGAGAAAAGAGCGAAAATGCGTTGAAGAAGATTGGGAACTGAATAATTTTCTCCACCATTATCGTCATGAACTTCTTCATTATCAGTTTCTAATGAAAGTGGCTTCGTCAATATCACTTTTCTCACTTTAGTCACTGCTGCTGCCTGTATCCATGCAATAACATATTATGATCATCTTTAATTTGTTATATATCACGAACGTGTCAATGAAATAAGAACAATAAAATATATATATATATATATATATATATATATATATATATATATATATATATATATATATATATATATATATATATAGAGAGAGAGAGAGAGAGAGAGAGAGAGAGAGAGAGAGAGAACCATTAGAAAGATAAGCTAATGTTGAAGAAGATAAGGTAATAGTGTGCTATGGGAGAAGGTGTGAGAATTGAGAATGCAAGTGCATTGATATAATACACACATACTCCGGTATTACTATTTATAAGTGAGAGAGTGTAAAATTTGGTTCATTATATGGGGAACTTGATGTAAATTGTACGTAGATGTACAAAAATGCTACATTAAATCTAAAGTACTACCTCCGGTCCCTAATGTAAGAGCTAGCCGCCAAAAAAACGCTTCTTAAGAAAACATGTGAATGTTAGTTGGGTGTCTCGAGTTAATGCTACTTTTCCAATATTGCCCATATTTATTATGGTACTTTTAAGAGAGAGAAATACATAAGCATTAATAAATATGAAAGAGAGTTAGGGGTAAAGTAGGAAAAAATGCATTAAATGAGGATAGAATATTGGATGAGCTCTTACATTAGAGACCAAAACCATTCAAATTTTGGACTCTTACATTAGGGACCGGAGGGAGTAGTATTGTTTTCCATGAACACTATCATGTACGCCCTCTCTCCCTATAATAAATAGAGGTACAGTTGGAAAGTTACTAAATTCTAATGTAAATTTAAGGAGATTTTAGAAATTCTTCTGTATATGTGAAACTGCCCTGTAACCCAATAGAAAACTTAAAAGAGTATATATATAGGGAACATATATTCGCAGTGTCTTTTTTCTACTCATCCTTCTTAAGCTCTTCATCTTGACCATCAAAATAATCTATAGGCCCATGTCGTCCTCCCCATTGTTTTCATCGATAAAAATTTCATATCTAAGCCATGGCCTCTAGATCTCTCTGATGTTAATCATAAGTCCATTGCTGCCCATATCAAAGGGTCTCAATTTTCTCTCTCTCCTCTTAAATTCTCTCTGTCATTTTTTGCCCAAATATGAGTTTATTGCCCTTTTGGTGTGTTGGGAAGTGGTTGGCGGTGGATGTCATACTTGAGATTAATTTCCTCATCTTCGTGTTTCTGAAAATGACTTAAGCTTGTTAAAGTTCACTTCCTTTTCTTGTCTTCTGTTTGAATCTTTCCTTCATGTTGAGGGAAAAACCTTATTAGAGATAGAGAGCAGAAGCAGCATATTTTCCTGATTGGGATTTTTATGCAGCATCAATTAAAGAGATGAAAAAACTTTGCCACTCCTCTTTTTCTCGCCCAATGTAATTTTTTTTTTGTTGAGATTCAAACTAATGTGTTGAGTAGCAAAATTGAAATAGTTAAAGTAAAAAATGATTAGTGGGTGTGTTTAGTGATTGGGTCTACATTGAACAAGTTCAACATGATCTTTCAAATGATTTCGATTAATTGATTGATTACAACAAGAGATTTTACTTTGCTGAATTTTTGGGTGATGATGACTCTTAGCCTCCAAAAGATAATAGCCCATATTGTTGCCGTGGACATTATTAGCCAATTAAATAGAGGTAAGATCTTGTGGAAGGATTGGAGGCTTGTGAGCCAGGAAGAGGATAAAGGGGATGAGGAGAGATTGGGTTGCAGAGTGATAACGCGGAGCAGTGTGGGCTTTTAGATTGATTGAATGGCTATGATTTAGAGCTTCTTAGGGATAATGAGAAAAATGCCACTGAGACAATGCGAACCCGTATATATAACTATAAAGTATAAACAGCTTTCTCTTTCTTTTTGTCTTTTCATAGAAAATTGGGTTCTTTTGGGGCCAACAACATTAATGGTAGCTTTTTTTTTGGAAAGGAACAAGAAGTTGTTCCACATATTTGCACGATTTTCTCAATGTTTGCCACATGGGCATTTTGCAACATACTGACACTCTTTTAGTCTTTCCTACAAGTAAGTCCAATTTAACACATAATACTCATGTAAAGTGGAAGTATTTTTTTTTGGCCAACAAAAGGAGTGGGAGTTATAACATGGGAAATTTGCAGTTTAGTCCCTGGTAAGGGAAATTAATACTGGAAGGTCCCAATACATTCCAAAATAATTATAAAGTCTCAGGGGCCCTTTCCTGCAATTGTTTGCTTATCTTCAATGACCATTTTGCCCTCATAAGATGAAAGCATAGTCCCCCTGTAGGGACCAGTGAGATGACAACCATCTTTAATGAGGGCAAAATGGTCATTGAAGTTAAGCAAACAATTGCAGGAAAGGGCCCCTGGGACTTTATAATTATTTTGGAATGTATTGGGACCTTCCAGTATTAATTTCTCTTACCAGGGACTAAACTGCAAATCCCCCTTATAACATTAGATATGCTCATTTTAGTAAATCTTTATATTCTTACCAAGAATGTGTATTACAATAATATGAATGGTTAATTACTTTATTTCTTTTTTACATATAATAAGGGTAAAATATAGTCACGCTACAATTAATTGATCCTAAACTAGATTTATAATAAACAACATATTTGGACTTACATATAGGAAGTGAGAGTTATTATTACTTTTCTTTGAATAGGCTTACAATTTAATTAGGCTGAAAATGTATGGTGCAAGCTTTATTTTGCAGGAATTCTTGTGTGAACCCCGTATAATCCTCTTCACTTGTATTTTGACCAACTATAAGTAAATATATATGGTTTTATGTGAAATTTTCAATGAGAATGGACACCCAAAAAAATTAACGAGCATATAAAAAGTCTGACTTATGGATTAATTTTGCTCCTTTTTGGCGGGGGATGAGGAAAGTGTCAGTGGTCAGAGTGGTTACAGGCCAGAGGGAGCTAGCTAGGGAGGAGAGAATTTTTTCTAAAAAATTGTTATTCAAATTTTCAAATTAAATTAAAATGGGGCACACATGTAAAAGGTTAAGAGTGAATTTTTCACTTAGAACTTAATATGATCAGGTCCTAAGGGTCCTTGCCTTTGATTATAACATTTCATGGGACTTGATTTAAATTAGTTGCTTACTCCCTCCGTTCCTAAATATAAGATCACTTTGGGGACGTGGATAAGTTTGTAAATATAAGATCACTTTCTATTTTGTCTCAATTTTGGTCCAAATTACCCCTATACTTCTTAGCTCCCTCACTTCTCTCTCAAATCCCTATTTGTCTTTTAAATTTAAGTGAAAGGTATTTTGGGAAGATCATGTAATCCTAATTTAATGGAAAGTCTTCCTTAATCTCTCTAAATTAGCCAAAGTGATATTATATTTAGGAACGAAGGTAGTATAACGGGAATTGGAATTAATTTTCCCACAAGGAAAAAGAATTTATAGAAAACGACGAAAAGCAAGAACCGCACAGTTGTTTTTTTACCATAAGAAAAAAGCCACATACTTCGTTCTAATTCAACTCCAGCCCTTTAAATCACTTTCATTAATTTCCTTATGTCAAAGCACCTTACGTAGATATTTATAAATTATAACAGTTTCTTAAAGTTTCAACGACACTAACGTTAACTTAAATGTACAATGATTTTGATACATATATTTTTAATATTTTATGAAATTATTTTCACATTCACATCAAATAGTGAGGCATCATTTGTCATTTTCCAACATAATTTTTAATATTTTATGGAATGATTTTGATACCATATGGAGACGACAAATCACTCAAAGAAACATAAAATAATTTATCCTCAAACAAATTAATTTTATGATAAAGGAGCGGGGCAGATAAAAACAAGGGAAATTAAATACAAGTCCCTGGTAAGGGACATAATACTGGAAAAATCCCAACAATTGAAAAAATTAAAGTGGAGTCCCTTGAGACCTCACTTTAATTATTTATGAATGTGTGGGCCCCATATTTAATAATAAAAAAATGGGTAAAAGATCAAATTCGCCCCGGAAGTTTTCACACAGGATCATATTTGCCCCTAAACTATTTTTAGGATCAAATTTGCCCCTAAAGTCTCATTTTGGGTTCAAATTTGCCCTTTTCTGTTAATGCATCACGGAGATGTGAGACACATCACCGTAGTCGCCACGTACTCGCCACGTATGCCTCTACTTTATTTCGCACTTTCTTCTGCTACACCCCTCTTCTTCCCCATCTTCACACACTTGAGAAACTAAAATACAAACCTTACCCATGCCCACCATTAAACTAAATCGCAGAGACATGGAAGTGCGAAGAGGGTTAGAGAGCAACGAAATCGCAGAGGTAGAAACAAAAGAGACATGGGGGGTTGTTGGTGGCCTCCATAGAGGTAAGGTTTATCTGATTCTTGACCCCAACTATAGATACATTTGTTTCTGATTTTGTTCTTGGTATGTTGTTCTGATTCGCTGGAAAAGCTTAAAAGAAACCCATGATTTTGATCGATGACCTATACAGGGGTTAGGAAGAGGGAGATCCGATGATTTTATGGGATTTGATGAAAAATGGTTGCAGAGACATTACTATGAACTGATACATTAGCAGGAATTTTCAGACTTTGACTTTCTGGGTTTTGTTGAAATTTGTGATCTTACTTGTTTTTTTATGAAACTTGCTGAAGTCTATGACATTACTATGACTTTCTGAGTTTGTGACACATCAAGTTCCTCCATAAAGGAACACTTTTTTTGAGTTAGTGATCTTACTTGTAAAAAACAAAAAAAAAGGGATAAATGATTTGAAGAAAGAGGGCATTTGCAGAATTTGTGATATGCTATATATGAGATCTGCTCTTGTCACTACTCGGCTTTTTTCACAATTGATTGATTAAGCTCTCCAATTAGCATTCATGTCTCTCGTGGAGTCGTGGAGTCGTGGCTCTACTTCTTTTTCTGGGTAAAACCCAGTTTGAGGAAGGAGATGAAGAAGGGAAATGAACTCCATTAAAAATGTTATGACGTGTACAAATAAATATAAATGAAATGACGTGTGTCTGCTGACTATGATCTTACCCAGACAAATAAATGACGTGTCAAACGTCTGCAGACTGGGTCATCCAAAAAGGGCATATTTGAACCCAAAATGAGACTTCAGGGGCAAATTTGATCCTAAAAAAAGTTTAGGGGGCAAATATGACCATAGGTGAAAACTTCCGGGGCGAATTTGATCTTTTACCCTAAAAAAATCCACATTTAATTAAAGTAGAGGAGAGAGAAAAGGTGGGTGGATTTTTTTATTATTAAATGTGGGGCCCACACATTCATAAATAATTTAAGTGAGGTTCCAAGGGACTCTACTTTAATTTTTTCAATTTTTGGGACTTTTGTAGTATTATGTCCCTTACCAGGGACTTGTATTTAATTTTCCCTAAAAAGGACAAAGGAGAGAATGAAACTGGTCCAAATCAAAGAGTGAGGCATCATTTGTCATTTTCCAACATGGTATTAATGAGCACGTTTTGTTTTTATCAAAATCTAAGTCGGCAAAACTCAAAGGCATTAGAATACGGGAAAAGTCTCTCCTTGTAAATTTTATCGATATGATTAACCAAAATTAAATTAAACGTGTGATATGCATACATATATACTCTTTTATAAATCACTTGCAACATAATTTACACAGAATGCAGAAAACCTTAAACTTCAATAAATTTTCCTTGTATGGTAAAAAAATCCTTGAAATCCAACAATTTTTGAATTATATACATATTTAGTATATAATGTAATAAAGTGAACATAAATAAATGAAATATATATATATATATATATATATATATATATATATATAATATTTGATGAAGTGATTTATAAATGTGACTAAATAAAACATTCTCTACTACCACGGTATAAATTGTACCACACTGGAGTGTGTACCACATCCACACTGGAGTGTGTGGGTGGGTGTGTATACGTTAATTTTTTTTTTTTGAATGAAATGGGTGTGTATACCTTATTCAATGCAATAAAGGGACGACCATGAGGTTCAGCATGCTTGATAATATGGGTCGTTAGAAATGCTTTTGTGTTATAAATTTTGCAATTTTCAACTGTTTTCTAATTTGGCAAAAAAAAAAAACTGTTTTCTAAGACAGTAGTTAAACTCCTTTTTCATTTGGGTCAGTAGTTAAACTCCTTTTTCATTTGGGTCAGTAGTTAAAAAACTCCTGCTAGTCCGATAGAGATATCACACACATCACTTATTATATGTTGGCCCAACAAAGAAAAGGATATATCAGTTACGATTGACTATTGAGCATGTTTTGTAATGTTTTTACTTTATTAATGAAAATTGCATTTATTTTTCCCATATATACAAAAATATTATTGATGATATAATAATTGATAATTTTATGCATTGTCAAAACATTTTTTATATCTTACTTCGTTTATATGCTTAATTTTTATCTTGAATAAATATTGATTTAGCACTATAGAAACTATACATGAGTAAATTAATACTCCCTCCGTTCCTAAATATAGGACCTAGATGACTTTTTTTGGGGAGATTAAGGAAGACAATTAAGTTAGTTTCTTTCCAATAATACCCCTCTTCATGAGTAATAGGGTTTGTGAGTAATAGCTTGGCGATAGTTACGAAGGTGCTGGGGGGGTGGAGGAGGAGGAGGGGGAGGGGAGGGGTAATTTAGGAAAAAATGTGACTAAAAATGTATCTAGGTCTTATATTTAGGAACAAAATAAACTTTCTATCTAGGTCCTATATTTAGGAACGGAGGGAGTACTAAGTTTTCATATAAATATTTTTTTGATTATTCACTTCAAAATAACAATAAGTTATTATTTCGTAAAGATAATAAATCTGTTGGTGAATAAAAATAAATAAGAAATAAAAAATAATTATAATTGAGGTTTTATGATTTTTAATATAAGAATTACAGAGATTGTAAATTAATCTTTCAATTGTCTTTGTATAAAATTCTCATGGATTTGTAACAACTAACTTTTTTCTAGGGTAAAGGTACAAAAATGTTTTCGGTCTCAATTATGGGAATGAAGAATAGATTTTGTCTCAATTTAGGTAATGTCGTTAACTTTGACCGTTAAAAGCTGATGTGACCAGGAAAATAAAAATTTCCGCTGACGTGACGCGCTTATGTGACAATAATTTTTCTGAATGCGTGGGACCCACATTATTTAAATTTAAACCCCCCAATTCATCTAGTTCCCCATCTCCACAAACACACACAAAGGGGGCTGGGTAGTGGGGCAGCGACAGGCAGGGAGTGAGGGGGCTGTGTGTGTGTTTGTGGGGATGGGGGGCGGCAGAAAGTAGATGAATTGGGGGGTGTTTTTGTTTTTTTATTTAAATATTGTGTGTCCTACACATTCTGAAAAATCATTGCCACATAAGTACACAACGTCAGCAAAAAAATTTATTTTCCCCATCACATAAGCTTTTAACGGTCAAAGTAAATGACATTACCTAAATTGAGACAAAATTTATTCTTCATTCCCATAATTGAGACCGAAAACAATTTGTTCCTCTGAGTGCTCCTAGCGTAATAGTAATTCATTACCATTTTTGTACATTTACCCTTTTTTCTTCTATAATATAGTAAGTTCATCAATTTATAATCACTCCTGTAATGTTACAAACCAAAATATATGATGAAATGGCTATCACAAACAACAACTTTTAGCTATGGATAACACAAGCTAAGCGCTTGTTGAAAGATAGAAATGAAATTAAACAGTTATTCACCTAAGTTTAATAAAATCTAATGCACATAGGGCCTAACAGACATTCTTGCTATCTTCAACTATAATCTTACCTAATAATTTATTTTCCCACTGCTTCTTTACAAAAGCGGTTAAAAAAACAGTGAGATTCAAAGAATCTCAATAGCAGTTTATTTTATTTATTATCTTTTTATTCATGATAACATTAATCTCTCCAGCTTGTGTTGAGTGCTTTGACCTACCACTAGTAATAATATATTCATTTAAATAGTGGAAGAACCTCAACTTGCAAGCATATACGTCAAATATCAAACGTCACTATTGGCTAGGGGGAGCGACCCACCTATACTTTGAAGTACTCCCCTCAGTAGTTCTATACTTTTATACTTCTATACTTCAAACCTCGATAAGATTAATAGTTATCATTCTATGAAACAAATACTTAAAATTTTCATGTGGATCTATAAATTTTCAACATTATATATAAGCAAAGTATACCTTCAATTTCATAGATTACTAATGTTGGTTCTCCTTTATTCACTGTTGCATATAAGTACTACTAGTCTACTACTATTATTACATAATGTTGTAACATATATGAGTACTTATTATTTTCTGTGTCTGTGTGTGTACTCCCTCCAGTTCGTAATATAAAAGTCCAGCTGTAAAAAACGCTTCTTAAAAAACACGTAAAAGTTAGTTGGGTGTCTGAAGTTAACATTTTTTTCCAATATTGTCCATATTTATTATGATACTTTTAGAGTGGCAATGACTCATTCACCCTTAACAAATTGTATAAGGTTCGATCCTTGAGGATGAGTATGGAGAAACATTAAATTTCCCAGGTCAGTTGTCCCACTCTTTGAGGTGCCTACAAATCAACGGAGGATTAGTCTCTGACTTATCGAGTGGGGATACGTTGATCATGGATAAAAAAAAGAAATACATAAGCATTAATAAATATGAAAGAGAGTTAGAGGCAAAGTAGGAAAAAATGCATTAAATGAAATGGGAATGTGAGATAATAATTATATTTTGAATCAAAACCATTTAATTTTTTGGCTCTTATATTAGAGGGAGTAATGAAAAGCGCCTCTTAGTCCTATCTTTATAATTCTACCCAATCCCATGTTCCTTGACTTTTTTTTTTTTGAATTAGTTTTTTACTCTCAAAGTTTAACGAAGAGGCTTAATATCCTTTAATAATGTGAGTCAATCATATTGATTCAAAGCAGCCAAAACTAAATAAACATCAAGCAAAGAAACGATTGCTTTCCAATTAACAAGAAATCGAATCATCATCATGAGCCAAACTAACACAAGAAAGAAACCAATTTCATCAAAGTATTGATCCAATTCATTGATGAACATAACAAATCATTAAAATAGTTGTTGAATGCGGAGATTAGAAAAGAAACATAATAGAAAACAACAATTTTTATCAAATATCCAATAAATAAAACTATAATCTCAATGTTCATTTTCAAGAGAAACATATTTAAGTTACCAATTTGTCAAAAGCGCAAAACATTCATCAAGAATCCATTTGTTATTCTTTCCCAAATCAGTTTCCAGATCAGACAAAGAAAGAACTATAATCGGCCAATGAAAACAGAGAATCCTAATTACCACATTTAATAACTTACATGTACTTTATGTTCCTTAAAAGCTCCTCCTTTTATTCACAATTTACAACCTCAATTCATAACATATACTCACATGTTATATGCTTAATTAAAATCTGTCCAGAAAATATTAACTACTCAAACAAACTATAGCAGCTTTTAACTACAATGAACCCCAACAAAGAAGCCTTCAAAACACTAATGATTTGTGCAACTTCACATGAATACCAGCAAAAATCGGAGAAACAGGCAAGGATGATTTCTGCAACAACTAATCTTCTTTATCAAATTGATTATTACATTTCTTCTTTATTTACTATTGAGCTCAAGTGATTTGTATTAACAAACTTGAAATATAATAACATTCTTATCTGCTTTAAAATTACTAAACACATTACAGAACTTCCACATTTAAGCATGTATACTTGAATCAATCAGATTCTTCCAATATTTGAATCAAAACGGAGCGCACCAAAGAATGAAAGGAGAGCAGAGGTTTTTCTGCACACTCTTCCATATCAATAACATTAATTGAGCACACCAGCACAACTATTCCTCTGTAATCACGCAATATAAAGCACCAAGCAAGCCAAAACAACTTATCAGAAGAAAGCACTTAACACAAAGAAGCAGAAAAATAAGAACTCAATGAAAAATTGTAGCTTCTACTCAAAAAATGACATGCATGTTCCATAACAGTTACTATAATCTTTCATTTCTCATGCTAAAATCACAATTTGAAACACTCCTAGCCCCTAACCTGTCGGAACAGATAACAAATTGGAAATTTACAAAACAATCAATCTTCAACAGAATCAACATGCATGTTAATCCTTTAGCACTATAAAACTCCTACATTAATTAATTATAAGTTTGAAGATTCAAAATCTTAACATCCCGTCAGATTTCACAATACTCAAAATTGTGCCTTTTGCAAACAATCACCAAATCTTCAATTAACACCAAAATACTCACTCAAAAACTAGGAACCTACAATTAAGATTCATCTTAGTTGGTTAACACAACCTAACACCCCAACCCATTTGGATCCTCACATCAAAATGGCACTAGTTGATGAAACAAAGTGTAGAAATCGAAAGAAGAGACTCCAAATCTTATTCTTCCTTGTGCATATTAAGAATGTTCTAAGGAATATAGGGTTGTTTTCTCATTTGGTTGTATTATTTTTCTATATCTTTTGTTAAAGAGCAGTGAAATCACTTGTAGTTTTGATTTTATATGTGTATGCTTGGCAATTGCTCTTGATTGACTTGAACTCTGTTTGAATGTATAGACTTTTAGTTAATATCTTGTGGTAATAGAGGGTTCGCACTTAGTGGATCAATATTGTCAAATACTTGTATTTGAGGACTTGACTTCGAGTTTGTCAAATTTCATGAGTGACACCGATTATAATCTCAGAGTTTTGGCTTATTAAGTGGGAGTCTAGTAATGAACTAATGACTCAAAACCGTCCCCTATATTTCCTTGGTGTGGAAATATTATAATAATCTATAAGTTCCTGGACACAAAGGAATCAACGAATTAAAAATACTAGAGAAATATGGATCAACAAATGTTGAAAAAGTAAAATAAGTACACTGTTAAGTCACTAAGTGGCAAAAGAAAGTTAGTGATTATATCATTTATATCCACATCTACATAACTGAGACCATTAAGATGTGTCAATTACCTATGTGTTGCTGACATCAGTGATAAGAATCCCAGGAATGCCAATTGGAACTGGATCAAATTTGGTTCCAGGAGAAACGTTTTCCATACACAGAACAAATCCAACAGCACCAAGGGCTTTGGCTGTTTCAGAGACCTTCTTTATTGATGCAGTACCAGAAACAAAATGAAAAACTATTCTTTTGTAGAAAAAAATCAAAATTAAAAAACTATTCTTTTGTAGAAGAAAATCAAAATGAAAAAACTATAATTCTTTTGTTTCCTCTGTTTCTCTTTTCCCATTATTTTGTAATTTTACTCACTGCATATAGAAAATATATTTGACGCAAAGAGCTTTTTCTTGATCATATTTTCATCACAATCTTCAACATTACATTTCCAAGAAGCATTGCAATAGCTAATATAACATATATATAAAAGGACATGGTGTTAAATTGATAACTCACGTGACAGCCCAATCCCAGCTAACATTTTTCCATTTCCAAGGGTTAGATGGTTCTTATATATATCTACGATCATCAACTGCAGCTGCCACAGAAGTTAACCAAGGGCTATATGAAACCAATGTCTTAGGGAAAGGACCCCCATTTCCAGAAGCCTGAGAAACAAATACACCTGCTTTTGCAGCACCAAGAAGTGTAGCATCGAAAGGGTTCAAATATGTGGTTTTAGTAGTTGCCGGGGGTCTATTTGGTCCAACTGAAATACTTAGTATATCCGTCCCATCATTAACAGCCTGTGGACAACTACAGCTTATCCAAGCCAGTAAGTGGGAAGAAATTAGGCAAGGATGGAGCCACGAAGGTGTAACTCTCATTGAATATGATCATATTTTTAATCATTTTACAATTTTTTTTAAATAAATTCTATTAGACCAGTATATTTTGTCTCATAACAAATTAAACTAATAAGCTCTTGTTTGACCTCAGAATTGGAGTGTGCAAGTACCCCATGGATTTATTTTTCAAGGGTTGTACAATAACTCAAATTACACACAAGCATATATAAATATATGGGTTAAAGTGCAAAAATGACCATGTAATTGTCACGAAGGTGCAAAAATGGTCATGTAAAATTTTTTGGAGCAAAACTGACCATCAAATTTCAAAACTGGGCAAAAATGACAAGCATAGTTAATTTTTTAACTATTTTACGCATCATCTTCTGCAGATTCATCTCTCACTAAAATATGTGACAGACTTATGTATTTATTTTCCCTTGTATGATGATGGTGGGACAGAGGATGATAAGTGAAAAAGTCAAAAAATTAACTGTGATAGCCATTTTTGCCCCAGTTTTGAAATTCGATGGTCAGTTTTACTCCAAAAAATTTTACATGGTTATTTTTTCACTTTTGTGACAATTGGTGATTTTTGCACTTTAGCCCTAAATATATCAAACTCCTTCCAAAGATTACACCAAATTATGAATAATCTTATCTCTCGTGGCAGCAGTAATAGGAGCTGGAGGGACCCACTGATGAAGAGGAAAGCAGTCCCAAGTGCCTTGTTGAGTCTTAGAAATGGAGAAGTATTTTGGCCTCCAAATTTTGCCTTTTGATTCCCTTTCTTTCAAGAGCTTTCTCTGTGTGTTCTCAATGTACTTCTTTGCTTCACTTGCTTTGTCCCACTCTTTCCTCATAAGGGCTTCACTAACCTCACTCCACACAAAGCTTGATTCAGTTGGCCACACATTCTGTTACGCAATACATGAACAAGACCAATTATGGTAAAAAAAAAAAACAAGACCAAATTATAAATTCATAAAATAAAATCCTAACATTTCATAATAATCACAAATAGTTGAAATAACATTTAAAAAACTTTAATAAATCATTATTATATCCCAACAATATTTCTAGTATATGAGAATACACGCATCTTGACAAAGTAGAATGAGACAAATTTTTATTACCTCTAAATTCTGGACAATTGGAGCTTGGAGACCTGAAATAACTTTTTTCGCATCATAAATAACTCTAGCACTCCCATTCTGTTTATCTTTAATGAAAATAGATCTGCATTATTCAAGATCGGAATTCATATGGTCAAGAAAATGTTAGATATAGATGTACTCCCACCAGTTTAATTTATAATATCATATAATTGGTGAACTTAATATAAGACATCTCATATAAAATTCATTGAAATATTTGTCATCCACTTAAAAAAAGCCATTCACACATTGCCTATTTTCACTTGAAAATTATGAAATTTATCTCATTTGACTAAATTCAATTTACTAATTTAATATTTATAGTCAGCCCCGAACCTGAGTATAGAAAAAGAGTTGTATTAAGTCCCAAAAGCCAACACTAAACTGTCAAATCTTGTGGATATGGATCAATGAAAAATCCTTAGATTTGTAGTGTTTTCATAGTAATTTATTTGAAATTAGATTAAGAATTGTATTAATTAGCCACAACTGTGCTTTAATGATTATGAATTGATATCAAGGACCAATTGATCCTCTTCCTTTCCTTCTTTTATTTGTAGGGTCACAAATACCAAGTCATAGGAGTTTGGGCAGGAAAAGGAGGTGAGAGAAAGCTCAAGAAATTTACCCCTTATTACTGTAGCAAATAAAAATGCTTGCTAGAAATTCATAAAAATGTGGCTGAGCTCTCTGTCCATCTCGTCGTAGCGAGCAAAAATGCTCACTGCCGCGAAAAGTTCGCAGGTTTTTTTGCCTTTCTTGTTTTCTGTCTTGTTTACAGCAAAACCAGCTCAAATTCCAGGCCCAAAACTGAACCCAATCTTCAAACCAACTCATGATCCAACCTTCAGATCATAATATAGGAACACCAGAGTTTTGGGCTTGAACCTCTCCCAAAATCCTAGATCTCTCATTCCTCTCAATTCCCATTATCATCTTCTCTTATCTTCTCATCTTTCTTCCATGTTCTCCTCTATCTTCCATCTTCCTTCCTCCATCAATGACTCAATAAAGGTTCTCCATTGCTCTAAGAGATGATAGGAGGTCACTTGAGTTTGGGTTCTTCAAGGGAGAATCCATTTCATTCCTTTCTCTTTGGATTTTTGATTTCCTAGGTTTAGATCGATTTAACATTTGTACATTTGAAACTTCGATTATGTTGTTGATTTTGATTTGTTATAATTTTTGGTTTGTAATGAGGAAATGGTACCCATCAACATGTATGATTATACATGTGTTCTTTATAATCTCTTTGATTTCTCTCTATTAATGTATGAGTATGGTAGACAAATTGACTGAAATGGGTTGCAATTGAACCTAATGTATTGCAAACCATTAATCACACTCTAAGGTACTTAATAACTCTTAATTAAATGGATTCATGAGACTAGATGTGAGATTGACCTCTTGGTGATGTTTGGTATTTCAGGAAACCTAGAAAAAACTCAAAGTTAACTTATTGATTGCTTGAGTAGCATTACACACGTCAACTCAGTTAGTCCATGTCATTGATAGGGGTTATCAAGGAATTGGATTTAATGAGTTAATCCCTTTGCGATTCAGGATTCCGGTCATAGAATTAATAATTCATTGCAATTAATTAGTTGTTGGCTATTGAATTTGTCAAATTGCATTAGTGACATTGAACTTCAATCTTTTGGTCTTGGTTCATTATGTGGAATTTCCAATAAAGAACTAAAATCATAAGATTAATTGAGTGACAATATGGGATTTCTGTTGCTGGATTAGGAACCCCTTACAATTGGCAAATTTAATAACACTAAAGGAAATACTAATGTTTAATTAATTGCAATTCCATAAAGTAGGTATTTGATTAATGAGTTCATAAGGTTTGGTAAATTAGTGATTTGGTGTAATTGACTCACTAAATATCTTTTGTCAGCCATGATAGCCAATTCCCAGACCTCCATTTTATTTTCACACTTAAACTAAAACAAAAAAATATGTATTTGTTTTGCATCCTTCATTCTCATCCTAGAAAACCAAACAAAAGATTTATTTTACTCAGATCTATTTTTCATTGCATTTAGTATGCTAGCTAATTTAGGTTAAATGAGCTAGGTACTTATTGTGAGACAACCGATGGTTGTACCCTATATATAATACAAGCTTTGGTTTACAAATTCTTGCATTTGACCTAAATGCATGCAGGGCAAGGTCAAATCAATCAACGAGAATGATATCATATGATCTATGTAACCGACCTCGCCTAATGGAATAAAACTTTATTATTGTTATTGTAATCTCATGAAAGTAATCATGAATGAATTATTTATTCAGCTCAAATTAGTTTTCCTACTAAGCACAAATTCTTAATAGAGAGAACTAATCAGATTTATCTTGGACATGCTCAAATTTAATATGGACGGTTCTGATTCGACTATTTTTGAAATGATGCCTTTTAATAGAAAATTAGTTTTGAAACACTGACAGTTAAGAGATTATCATTATGTTATTCTTAAACCCACCAATAATTTTTTTTAAAAAAATACATAAACTTTTAAAAAATTTAATCTATTCCATTTAAATTTAAATTCAAATTAGTTTACAGCATATTTAATATACATTAAGTGACTTAAGAAGTTCTTAAACAAAAGCAATAATATATAGCTTAATAGGAGAAGATTAAAAGAAAAACTTACCTGTCCCAATGGCCATCAACATCGTATAGAACAGTGGAAGAGGAAGAGTCAATAATCTTTCCTTTGATAGATCTTTTGCTTCCCTTAAAGCCTAGAAACGATCGACCTTTGAAACATAAATCAGCCACCAAATTTGTTTCGTGGCATCTTATATGAGCGTTGCCAACCCATTCAGTCCCAGGAATTGGAAGAAATCTGAATATGAAATTAGGGCAATTCATCTCATAAGTTTCTCCATGGTTCTTCAACTTTAACGTCCTTTTACCTGGCATTTTAACTTCCACTAAAGTACCTGCATTTTTGTTTAAAGTACAAAAATTCAAAACCCGTAATGAATCCTGTCAACTACATTTGCATTGAACTTATTATATTCTTAATATGACATATAAGTAACTTTTTTGTGAGATGAAAGAGGTTAAATAAGGTACTTAATCATGCTATATAATATATTAATTGATCATTCAAACATATTAGTTTGGAGAAAAAATTAGTCAATTAATTTAAAAGTAAGCTATTTAGTTGTTAAATAATTTTTTTTATAAAGAAACAATATCTTGTATTAAAATACTAATTGGGTATCTAGCTTAAGTTTCGTTTGAATTCAAGGATCTCCCCGGGTTTTCATCTCAATCCAAACAAAACCAATCTAGCCTTTATTTAGAAAGTCTTGATCTAGACTTTTTGAGATGAAAATATTCCAATGGAAGCTAGTGCTTTCTCCAAACCAATACATAAGTTGGGTTTTGTGATAATATGGTTGAACCTTAGTGAAACTTTCTTTTTGTTTGAAATTTTAATCTCCTCTTTTCATATTTAACTGGGTAAAGACATGTTAAATATGTACATTAGTTTCATTTTCTATTCATTATTATTTCTCACTAATTAACTCACTCTATATATAAGGGTATATTATTTTATAAAAAATCACATCTCTTATCTATAATATTCTTAATAAATAGATCTAAAGAGAGCAGTAGTACCTCTCTAATCATATTTATAAATCATTTCTAACTAAAAAATCTTTATATTTGCACGTTCTTAATATGATATATTGAGGAAACTAGCATAAGAAAGATACAATTATTATGGTTTTAAAAGGCCAAAACACATGGGGTTGGTCATTCTTGACTTCTTTTAGCACTTGAGGGTGTTTGGTGGGGATTGAGCTAGGATTTGAAGTTGCAAAGAGATGAGTTGGTTGAGCTGGTAAGTGGGCTACAACCCCATATAAGGATGGGAACGCGTGTTCGATTCCCAGGAAGCACTATCATTGGGAGATGGGACAACCTTGCCTATGTGGGCAACACTCCTACCCCTTGAGTCCGGATTAGTCGGTTTCCAATAGGCGCCAGATTACTAGGCAGTGTTAAGTTAACAAAAAATAGAAATTTGGACTTCTATTCTTGGTTCTTTCTCTCCATCTTTATTCTCTATTCTTGTTCATGTTTGTGTAGATGTATTATAGTAAACATGAGTAGTTAAATACTTTTATTTTAAGATTATTTTGAACCCTTGTATGAATTAACACTAGATTCATCCTCTTATTTTGTAATAAATGACATGTGTGTTTATTTTACTCTTTACCTAATCCTTCTAAGTGCTTGATCACCAGTTAAATGTTGAGTTCTCTTGATTGATGCTTAAGAAGACTAGGTTGAGAATAGAACTTGGGTAAAATCGTGCACGAACTTGAAGTTTGCTTGATGAATTGATAGTTTTATTTATAAGATAAAGATATACTTATTGACATTATATAGTCAAATTAGGGTTTGAACTTAAAAGTTGAGTTTTATTAATTGTAACAAGAGATTGGGCAATTAATAGAATTAAACTTGTTCTTGACTTGAGAGAGATTTTACAAGTACCTTTTGAATCCTAGTCCAGTACATGTATTAATTAATACTCCCTCTGGCCCTAATGTAAGAGCTAGCCGCCAAAAAAACGCTTCTTAAGAAAACATGTGAATGTTAGTTGGATGTCTGGAGTTAATGCTTCTTTACCAAAATTGCCCATATTTATTATGGTACTTTTAAGAGAGAGAAATACATAACCATTAATAAATATGAAAGAGAGTTAGGGGTAAAGTAGGAAAAAATGCATTAAATGAGGAGAGAATGTGGGGTGAGCTCTTACATTATGGACCAAAACCATTCAAATTTTGGGCTCTTACATTAGGGACCGGAGGGAGTAGCATTTATAAGAGGAGGTTAATCAAATGTTATGAAATACAAAGGGAAAAATAATCTTAACACCCATTTCATCCTTGAAGTCATTGAATCACTAGTTTATAGTTTTTTTTGTAAAATATTTATTATTCACTCTTGACATTTGGATGCTCAAATTCGGCGAGAGTGTGCTAATCTGTACTTGATTGTGCGAACAAGTTTTTGGCGTCCTTACCGAGGATCGAACCTGGGTCGCCCACGTGACATGCGGGAATACTCACCACTATACTACAACACACCGATTAACATTATCCAAGTCACGGTGTCATTCACCAACATATTTTATCGGAGACAAAATCTCAAACTTCATTAATTATGCCTTCAAATTTGAATAAATTTTAATTTTAATCCTATTTAAGCATGCCTTATGAAGCTTTTCACATGCTATTTGTGTGATCGACTATTCAAGTATTGAGGTTCAATCCAGAGCTTGACCTTCTAACACACGTGTATCCTCCCAGACTAAAACTAAGATTTCAAGAGATTAAATGAGAATTTACAAGACAAGACCAACTATATGTTTAGTGTTCATAATGATGGAAGAGAAAGAAGAAATACCATGGAACTTAGGAAGAGGTTGAAGGCACCATATAATTTCTAGATTTTCCTTCTCGTCAGTTGCATGGAGGGCTGATATTGGAGGATGATGTGATACCTTACAATGAGAGAGAGAGAGAGAGAGAGAGGAGTTAAATATGCTTTCTCATAAAATAACACTCCATACGCTGTTTTCTGCTTAATGGTATAAAAAATATCATCCCTCTTATTAATTTTAAGGCACCAACCATCAATCCTTACAAACTATGGAATAATAGTTGAGTTAGTTGAATTGTCGAATTTAAGTTAAATTAGTCACTTTTTCTAACTTTATCCCTCATTAAACTATAAAACTTTACATTTTCTACCATGAGAGCCTACCTTAATAACAACAATAAAGTGCAGGGAAAACATTTAATGTGCTTGTTAGAGCTATATACTCCCTCCGGTCCCTAATATACTAAAATTTGAATGGTTTTGATCCTTAATATAAGAGCTCATCTAACATTCTCTCCTCATTTAATGAGTTTTTTCCTATTTTACCCCTAACTCTCTTTCATATTTATTAATGTTCATGTATTTCTCTCTCTTAAAAGTATCATAATAAATATGAGCAATATTGTAAAAGAAGCATTAACTCCAGACACCCAACTAACATTCACACGTTTTCTTAAGAAGCGTTTTTTTGGCGGCTGACTCTTATATTAGGGACCGGAGGGAGTATTAGAATTGGATAAAGAATTTTGTTAATTGATGCTTTATATTAGGATTGGAATGAGTACTTAATATCATGTGTATAATGAAAAGAACTATATACTGAAAAATGAATTGCAGGGTCTGAAGGAACTTAAATATATACAGTTCCTCCTATTTACTCCCTCAAGTCATTATTATAGGAACCCAAAATTCAAATAGATTTAGTCCAAAATATAAGAGTTTATCTTATAATCTCTCACCATTAATGAGTTTTTCTATTTTGCTTGAACTCTCTTTCATATTCATTAATGTTTATATATGTCTCACTTTTAATATTCCATCTAGTCTGTAATATATGAGCCAAAATTTGAATGATTTTGGTCCAAATTATACGTCTTTTTCCTACTTTGCCCCTAACTCTCTTTCATATTTATTAATGCTTGTTTATTTCTCTCTCTTAAAAGTATCAATATAAATATGAGCAATATTAGAAAAAAACATTAACTCCGGACACTCAACTAACATTCACATGTTTTTTAAGAAGCATTTTTTTGGCGGTTGACTCTTATATTAGGGACCGAAGGGAGTATACTTATAATATATAAAGGTAATATTGGAACAAGATGTTTTTATCCAAACACTTTTAATTACTTTTACATGTTTTCTTAAGAATATAATTTGCCTGCTAATCTCTTATAAATAGATTAGAGGGACTTCCTCTGATCCGAAATATAAGAGCCTAAATTTAAATGGTTCTGGTTTAAAATATAAGAGTTCATCTCACATTCTCTCCATTTAATTCGTTTTGTTTTCTTATTCTACCTCTAATTATCTTTCATATTTATTAATGATTATGTATTTCTCTCTTTTAAAAGTATCATGATAAATGTGGGCAATATTGAAAAAAAACATTATTAACTCCAGACACCAACTAATTAACTTTCACATGTTTTTTAAGAATTATGTTTTAGCGGCTGGACTCTTATATTACGGATTCAAGGCAGTCCTACATATTGGAAGCATTTGAGCCCTCCTGCACAACAGTCAACGGGTACGCTAAGAATCAGGCTTTGACTATTGAGATATGAATCAGTAAAGACTCATATCGTTGATTGCGTTAGTCAGATGATCAGATGAACCATTAAATAAAGCAAATGAACTTGACGTTACATGTCTGGGTTCGCATTAATACTCAAATTAAATGTACAGTTGAGTGAAATGATTTGTTTTTGTCAAATGAGTGAATTGATTTTTTCATGCAACACTTAGCTTGTTCGGCCAGTAAAATGAAGGCAATTAATGATGAAGATGTGAATACACTTCCCTACCTTCCTCTTTCAGAGTATAAATATGTTAAAAGTACTCGTCTATTTACTTAAGAGGAGTATATATACTGACAGGAAGAATTTTAAATTATTTTGATTTAAAAATTAAAATATAAGATTCAATCATTTTAAATTCTATCATCCTTGTTAAAAAACGCCCATTTAGTTTGGTCTAAGGTGTATCAAACAAAAGTTTTTCTGGCCTTAAAATATCCACGTAGTGGGTAAAATGAGGTCAAAATGACTATGCCGTCAACATAGACAAATGTTGTTAAGTTTTTAAAAGTTAGGAAAAAATAAAGGTGTGTAGATATCACATAATAAATGTGAAGGAACATTTTTTTAACTCATTAAAGACTATTGAAACTAAGTATTTTTTCAATTTAATCCTCATTTATTATATGCATTTAAAAAACACTTTATACCATTGTTTCTCATCTTCTCATCTGGCTAAATTTGTTTACCATACTCTCTACATTTTACTAACAAAGGCAAAATCCTAACACACTCACATGAATTGTTCACAATAGTGGACTTATACTAAGTTTTACAATTGTTTCACAGATTAGATTTACAAATTTTATCTAAGTGATCCCCAAACTTGGCTTAATGCATTATTTCCTCCTTCCCTATTACTTGAGCCGGTCTTCAATATGAATAAGGTAATGCTTTACTTATATAGGGTGACTTATATCGTGAACTAGAGAGAATATACTTGTAACCATGGTGATTACTTCTCCGAAAGGTTTTATAAGTCATATTTAGATTAATTTCCTAAATTAAAAGATCAATAGTTATTATTGGTTGAAAAATAATAAACATAAGGGAAATTAATTACAAGTCTATATGAGAAATTTAATTAAGATGAGATACCATTAAATCATATAACCAAACCAAGATCCACAAAATTATTGCTAACCGTTTGGCTTCACGGTGACAACTTTATGGCATTTATATAATAACATTATGAGTATAATTCACAATGTTTTAAATTATTGGTCAAGAATAACTTATTTTGGTCAGAGACGGCATTGACAACTTTTGGCCATTATTAAGTCTCCCATTTTACTAAAAATTTTATGGGATCTCAAATTTAATTAAGTGATTTTGTATGATGTCATATTGATTAAATTTTTTCATGAACCTGTGATTAGTTTCCCCATAAACATATAATTGACTAAACTGCAAATACCCCAATTGACTGGGGATTTGCAGTTTAGTCCCTGGTAAGGGAAATTAATACTGGAAGGTCCCAATACATTCCAAAATAATTATAAAGTCCCAGGAGCCCTTTCCTGCAATTGTTTGCTTATCTTCAATGACCATTTTGCCCTCATAAGATGAAAGCATAGTCCCCCTGTAGGGACCAGTGAGATGACAACCATCTTTAATGAGGGCAAAATGGTCATAAGATAAGCAAACAATTGCAGGAAAGGGCTCCTGGGACTTTATAATTATTTTGGAATGTATTGGGACCTTCCAGTATTAATTTCCCTTACCAGGGACTAAACTGCAAATACCCCAATTGACAAATATATTTTTAAATTAAATTATGTGTAGAATGGATTGAAGAATTTTTTAATATAAAATGCACATACATTTAGAGGTAAACCTGAAGAACTCGTATTGTATCATACCTGCTCAAGTAAGACATTGAGAGAAGAGGAAGACACGTGGTGGGTCTCACCAAGAATTGGATTATAAGGAGCAGCTCCGTACAAACAAGGACGAATGGTAGATAAGCTCCAAGCTAACACATTAATAAGCCTTTCCAATGGACTCTCCCCTTTATTGCATTTGGTTATTAAGTCTTCATTTGTGGAGTATATCCATTCTCCATAACCCTGAAGCTGTGACTTTGGCAAGTTGAATGTTGCTGGAAGCTGCGTGCATATCATGTTTCCTCATCAATTCATCAAACAATACCTTACCACCTGCTATATTTATAACTTAACTTTTCTAACTACTCCCTCCAGACCATATAAGTTGTAATCAACCAAAGAAGCATTGACTCATATTTTTTAGAGGTAAAAATTGATGTCATTTTCAAACTGTACACATACATAAGTATATATATATATATATATTTACTCCCTACGTTCCTAAATATAAGATCACTTTAGGGAGGAGAGCTTGTTCCTAAATATAAGATCACTTTCTAATTTGACTCAAGTTTTTCCCAAATTACCTCTATACTCCCTTCACCCAAAAAATAGTGATTTGAAGGTGAGAAATTATTCTTAAAACTTAAGTGAGGGTTATTTTGGAAATTTCATGTAACCCTAACTCATTGGAATGTCTTCCTTAATCTCTCCAAATTTACTAAAGTGATCTTATATTTAGGAACGAAGAGAGTATTATATACCACACTTCCTCCCCTATTTTTACATTTAACGCTCTCAAAGGGCTCAATGAAAATTAAACATTTACTACGTCCTATCCTAATTATAAGAGCCGAATGATTTTTTTTTTTAAAGATTAATGAAGCTTTTTAAATTTGAAATTTTAATATATGCAACATGTAGTTAAATTATATGATAGATTATAAGTAAAATAAATTGGTTTTGGAAAAGAAATACAGATACATAGGAACTATTTAAAGTGGTAAAGTTTGCATTATTCCAATTTTTTTTTGAAAAACATAATCTGGCTTTTATAATTAAGATTGGAAGGAGTATTATCTTAATACTTTCATATGACCTTTTCTAATGTAGAAAAAAATGTTAACTTTTATAATATGCATTGGAGGTAGTAATTACTTTTGTTGAGGGTAATTTAAATTTTAACTCATTTAATAAGAAAATAACCCTAGCTAGTTCTATATAACTGCATTAATTAATTTGGATAAAGTTATTATTACAACTGTCAATTTAGTCCCATTCTAATTAAGCCCCACCATTATTTCGGGATTGGACAAAATGAGTACCAGAATATACTACCTCCGGTGTAAGAGCTAGCCGCCAAAAAAACGCTTCTTAAGAAAACATGTGAATGTTAGTTGGTTGTCTGAAGTTAATGCTTCTTTTCCAAAATTGCCCATATTTATTATGGTGCTTTTAAGAGAGAGAAATACATAACCATTAATGAATATGAAAGAGAGTTAGGGGTAAAGTAGGAAAAAATGCATTAAATGAGGAGAGAAAGTGGGGTGAGCTCTTACATTAGGGACCAAAACCATTCAAATTTGGGCTCTTACATTAGGGACCCGAGGGAGTATAATCTAGGACGACCTTGTGACCTGATCCCGTCCACGTGGTGCCTCTTTGTATTTCTTAATCTTGATTGTTTTTATATGTTTTAATTATAATTTTGTTCCAATATATAGGCCCTCAATCTAATTTTCCTTATCTCTCAGTTCAAAATCAATGGCGTTTCTACTCCCCACACCACACCCAAGCTTTGCTCAGTTACTCCATAATAAAATGATTTGGTCAAGCATGTGTCAAAAGAGTATATGAGTTTGTGTATGTCTGTGTATATATAAGCCCACAATGCTTGCTTTTTCTCTCTCATCAAATTGAGCCAATCCACAGTAAAATACTCTTTTTTGTATATGTGTGTGTCTCTATCTAAATATATTTATATATTGAGCATATTTCTATTCGATATTGGCTTATTATTATTACTCCATGCATCCATATTTTTGCTTTTAAGGTCTGTTTGGATGGAGAGAAAATGAGAGAAGAAAGAAAATAGGAGAGGATCGGAAAACAAGGGAAAAGAAGAATATTTTCCCCTACTTAAATGTGGAGAAAATGAGAAAGGAAAGAAAAGTGGGTAGACTCCATTCCTCATTTTCCTCTTAAGTTCATTATATTAACTCTTCAAATGAAGAAATTATGAGAGAGAAAAGTGTTGCACATTATTACTACTTTTACTTATTTACCCATTTTTATCCTCTCTATTTTCTCTTCTCTATCCAAGCGTGACATTTTTTCTCCAATTTTCTCCTTCCCATTTTCTTTTCTCTTCCACATTCCCTCTATCCAAGTAGACCCTAAATCTAAAGACTCATGTTTTTTTAACTGCAGTATGTGTCCATTTCCCGTTCCCTCTTGTATACACATTCTAGTATCTAAATATTTGATAAGATCGAGTATTCAGTCATATTTAGTGCTTTTTTTGTATATAAGAAAATTTGGCTTTTGTCCGTCAAATATTTTCGGCAACTATTGATTCGATCCTTGAATTGAATTTTGTTTTGGAACAACTCAATCCATGTGATTCTTAACTTATAAAAAATAATTCCTATATCGTTTAATTTGTGAATTGAATCAACTCATCAATCAAATTATGTTTTCATACTTCAATAAACTACCGTGACCATTGATTAAATTCTTTTGAGTTTTGATAAATTTTTACGATCTGAATGAATATATATAGTTGAGAAAAGTATAGTGGGAAACATGCCTGAAAGTTAGAGAGATCAGATCCAGGGCGGACATGAGAGAAAAGAGCAAAAATGCGTTGAAGAAGATTGGGAACTGAATAATTTTCTCCACCATTATCGTCGTGAACTTTTTCATTATCAGTTTCTAATGAAAGTGGCTTCGTCAATATCACTTTTCTCACTTTGGTCCCTGCTGCTGCCTGAATCCATGCAATAACATATTATGATCATCTTTGTTATATATCACTAACTTGTCAATGAAATAAGAGCAATAATACACACAAACACTCACACTCACACACACACAAATAGAGAGAGAGAGAGAGAGAGAGAGAGAGAGAGAGGGAGGGAGGGAGGGAGGGAGGGAGGGAGATAGAGAACCATTAGAAAGATACGCTAATGCTAATGTTGAAGAAGACAAGCTAATAAGGGAATGGTGTGCTATGGGAGAAGATGTGAGAATTCAGAATGCAAGTGCATTGGGATGGTACACACATACTCCTCTAGTAGTATTTATAGGGTAGAGAGTGTGTAAAATTTGGTTATAGGACACATGATGTAATTTTCATATAGATTTAAAAAAATGCCCTTATATTAAATCCATAACACCATTTTATATGCACACTATAATGTACTTTTTCTCTTTCCCCATAATATTGGTATAGTTGGAAAGTTACTAAATTTTAATGCAAATTTAATGAGATTTTAGAATTTCATTAGTATGTGTGAAACATGTATGAAATGCCCTATAAATAGGAGGCATGATGAGTATATATATACTCCCTCCAGCCCCTAATATAGCCCAAAATGTTAATGATTTTGGTCCTCGATGTAAGAGCTCATCTCAAATTCTCTCCTCATTTAATGTGTTTTTTCCTGCTTTGCCCCCAACTCTCTTCATATTTATTATGCTTATGTATTTCTTTCTTTTAAAAGTATTATAATAAATATGTGCAATATTGGAAAAAAAAACATTAACTTCATACACCCAACTAATATTCACATGTGAGGCATTAGCATAACCTCCTCCCCCACTGGAAAGCTTGGATGGTCCGTCCATCCCTTAAGAAGCGTTTTTTTGGCGGTTGAATCTTATTTTAATGACTGGAGGGAGCATAAACAACATAAACAATTTTCTCTGTTTTTTTCTTTCTGTATGCTCCCTCCAGTCCGTAATATAAAAGCCCAAATTTGAATGCTTTTGGTCCAAAATATAAGACTTCATCTCACATTCTCTCCTCATTTAATGCATTTTTCCTAATTTGCCCCTAACTCTCTTTCATATTTATTAATGATTATGTATTTCTTTCTCTTAAAAGTATCATAATAAATATGGATAATATTGGAAAACAAACATTACCACCAGACAATCAACTAACTTTTACATGTTTTCTTAATAAACATTTTTTTTGCGGTTGGCTCTTATATTACGGACCGGAGGGAGTAAAAAATTGGGTTGTTTTGGGGCCAAAAACATTAATGGTAGCTTTTTTTTTGGAAAGGAACAAGAGGCTGATCCTCATATTTGCACAAATTTCTCAATGTTTGCACAATTTTCTCAATGTTTGCACAATTTTCTCAATGTTTGCCACATGGGTATTTGTACCAAAGATCAATATACCACTCTGGCATTCTTTTGGTCTTCCCTGCTTGTAAGTCCAATTTAACACATTTTCATTTATAGTATACTAATGAAGAACGTCGTGACTTGGGGTAAAAAGTCAATTGATGTAGTGTGCCTCAGGCCCACCCTTCAAGAAATATGGGACCTCGCGTCTTAGCCAACACTTTCTCTGGTGTCGTTCTCTTGGAGGAGCCTAATTATGATATTAATTTGCTATTAACTAAATGCTAAACTTGAATTGAACAGGAAAAATCATTTGATTGGTATTTTTGAAAGGAAAATTGATTGTGAATACTATAAATGTTCAAAGTGAAAAAACTAGACTAAAAAGGGAGATTTGGATTAAAATGGAATAATGATGGCAAATCCTTGGTAAACGGAGTTTGAACAATCATTACCTCAAAACACATTTTTAGGGAGTTCTTGGGTTTATTTAGAAAAAATCCCTAAAGGAACCCCTTTTGGTTAGGCATAAGTAACTAGTTACGTGAAATAGTACCAGAATCTCACATACTAATTCCATGTCGTGACGAGGTAACTTTCTCTCTGCCTTCATGGCTAGCCATGACAAGCATCACTCTATTCTTCCATCATTCTCTTGTTTTTCTTCGAATCATACTCTTTCGAATTAGTCCTGTAACACTACCAATGAAATTTAGAGAAGGAAAATGATCAATTATTTTCAAATTCAAGTAATACACATCATCCGAATTCATCAAATTCAATTCCTTAACTAACTCTCATTTATAGCGGTCTAGATATTCTTTTAGCATATAAGGGACCAATAATATTAATATTGTATCTTTAACATGTTAGAAACCTTATATTAGGCATATGAAAGCCATGCAAATTATAGATTTATCATTTAAGTCCAATCGAAGATAGTCACTTTTACCATTTTATATATGGCCCCATGTTAATTAATTATGAACAATATTTTTTAAGGGTTAAAGTGCAAAACTGACCATGTAATTGTCACGAAGGTGCAAAAATACCCATTTAAAATTTTTTGCAGCAAAACTACCCATCAAATTTCAAAACTGGGGCAAAAATGTCCATCACAGTTAAATTTTTGACTTTTTGACGCATCATTTTCTGCTGGTTCATCTCTCACTAAAACATGTGACATACTTATGTATTTATTTGTCCTTGTATGATGATGATGCGCCAGAGGATGGTTGTCAAAAAGTCAAAAATTTAAGTGTGATGGACATTTTTGCCCTAGTTTTGAAATTCAATGGACAATTTTGCTCTAAACAATTTTACATGGGTATTTTTGCACCTTCGTGACAATTACACGAGGATTTTTGCACTTAAACCCCTTTTTTAATAAGACAACTCAACTCTCCACTATTCGCCTCCACCACCACCATCACGGTCGTCTCTTCTTCCTTCAAACTCAAAACCGGTGCCTTTCAGGTCAATCTCCACCGCCTTGTGTAGAACCACCTTTGATTCCATCCCCTCCACCGTGTGACAACTATTCACCCCCATGGCCCCATCTTACATGCCTTCCTCCACCACCTATTGTTGGAGTCCCACATATGTGCATCCCCTACTCAACCACCCTTCTATAGATTCCTTTGACAATTTTGCTTTTTTTGGCGAGGAGGAGGAGGAAGAAGAAGTCAAGTTATGGGTTTTGAGGGAGAGTGTGAGTGGTCAGAGGTTACTGGCCAGAGGGAGCTAGCTAGGGAGGAGAGAATTTTTTAGTAAAAAATTATTATTCAAAATAAATTAAAATGGGGCACACATGTAAAAGGTTAAAACTGAATTTTTCATTTAGAACTTAATATGATCAGGTCTTAATGGTCTTGCCTTTGATTATAACATTTCATGGGACTTGATCTAAATTATATTAATTGCATATAACGGAAATTGGAATTAATTTTCCGATAAGGTAAACGAATTTAGAAAGGGACGAAATGCAAGAACCGCATACTTGTTTTGACCATAAGAAAAAAACACAAACTACGTTCTAGTTCAACTCCATTCGGCCATTCCTTTAAATCGCTTTCATTCAACTTGTTTCCTTATCTCAAAGCACCTTACGTACATACTTATGAGAGTTTTTCAAAGTTTCAACGACACAAACGTTAATTTAAAAGTACAGTGATTTTGACACATATATTTTAAATTTTTTATGAAATTATTTTCACATTCACAGCATTAGATTTCAATTCAAAATGCATTTGAATTACTCTATCCGGTTAATGATATTAGTTATTTAAGCTATTTCATATGAATCTAGAAATGCAAGTTGATTATTCACTTAAGTTGCCTTAATATAAATTATTTTTTAAGTTATTCGTATTAATGAAGGTTAGAAAAAAGAAACATTTGAGGAGTCATATATAAACATATTATAAGGACTATTTTTAGTGAAAGGACAAAATTATCGAATAAACACTAATTATTATAAAAATAACATGTATTCGATTTGTTTTTCAAAAGTCAACTTATATATATATATATATATACACACACACACACACTATTTTAAAATTAAAAAAGGAACACACTTATAATATAAGAAAGGAAATCGAACTAAGTAACAATCTTCCATTTACTAAGAACATATCATATTATACTATAACTTATTTAGTATGTTATACTTCCTCCGTCCCTAATTATTATAAGTTTAAAATAATTACAAAACTACTTAATTTAGTTGAAAACAATAATTATGTAAGAAATTTAACTTATTTTCCAAATTTATCTTTATAATTAAATATGGAAGAGAATTACAATCAAGAGATAATAAAGATGAAATAAAATCTATAGGGAAACAATACACAGTGTGAAAAATTGGAAAATTTCAATAAATATTCATATAACCCCAAAATAAAGCTTATATTTTAAAACAAGCTCATTCACTCACGTGCAGCTTATACTCCAATTGGTCTTTATTATAAGTCACAAACTATAAAATTACACAAACCAATCAAGTTGGTCAATTAAAATCATTACATATGTCTAAAAATCAAGTAATTTACAATACTATCCTTATCTAATATTCTAAATATCAATGCTATATTAATGATCACCTCTCTCACTCTCTCGTTAAATATGGGCATGCAAGAAAAAATGTAATTAATGTTCATTTAAAACTACCAAGCTAAGTATCTTATAAAAATGAGTAGATGATGCTTTCTAATAAGGATCATGGGGAGTAATTAAGGATAACAAATAACCTACCTCGTGCGATGAACGACAAATGTTTTTATTTTTGATGAAAAATCACAAAACGTTATCACAGAACTCTCCATGTATAAAAACAATGGAAGAGTCAAATTCAATCCTCAATCTCTTACATCCAACCCAAAAAAAATAAATTTTGCTGTATGCTCTCCATTCAAAAATTCATTTGAACTTAATTTTTCATAGTCGATCCTTCAAAATAATTTCAATCTAGATTACATGCTCAAGAATCAAACTCACTTGTGTAAGAGTAGTCAAACTCTATTTCCATCCTCCTCATCCAACCCCCCCCCCCCCCCCAAAAAAAAATTCTGAGGCACCTCCCCATCCAAAAGTTCAATTGGACTAAAGGTAGTTGATCATTCCAATAAATTGTACTCCCTCCGGTCCCTAATGTAAGAGCCCAAAATTTGAATGGTTTTTATCCCTAATGTAAGAGCCCACCCCACTTTCTCTCCTCATTTAATGCATTTTTTCCTATTTTACCCCTAACTCTCTTTCATATTTATTAATGGTTATATATTTCTCTCTCTTAAAAGTACCATAATAAATATGGGCAATTTTGGAAAAGAAGCATTAATTCCAGACAACCAACTAACATTCACATGTTTTCTTAAGAAGCGTTTTTTTGGCGGCTAGCTCTTACATTAGGGACCGGGAGTAGTAATTTCGAAGATCATGATGCTGTATAAATATGTCGTTTGTTTGTTGACTGCATTAATAGGGAAACGGTGTTCAAATTTAATGAGTTAGGCAACAGTTGCCATCCTGCCAACTTGCCATAATGGCCACGTTTTGTTTTCTATTAAATGGAAAATCATAAAGTCTAAACTTTCAATCCGCGTGCAACTCAGTCTTTGAGAATTAACTTGGTATCACTCAGTCCCTGATCTTCCAATCCGCCTCTAACTCAAACCCTGGTCTATTTTATCATTTATAATTTAGTACTTTTGATGGTGACTCAGCTATGAATTATCCCAAGTTGCTTCCAACTTGGTGCCAAGTGGATTTTAGTCATTTTGCATAAAATAAAAAAGGGTAAGGGTCAATTCTTTTTTTTTTATTTAAAAGGGCAAGCACTAACTGCTTTTTTTTATTTAAAGGGGCTAGCACTAACGGCTTGAGGTTACAAGCGCGATCGAACCCGCAACCTCCCACCTAAAGGGGAGCTGTTATACCACTGGGCTACAAGGCCCTTGGTATGGTTAAGGTCAATTCTAGCACTCTACTATTGCCAAAAGTTCACCCTACATAAACAAGAATTTGACGGCTCAAATGTAGCACACATCTATTAAAAAATGACTTAAATCTAGCATTTCCGCCAATTTTAACGGGAACCGTTAAGTTTGACCCGATCATGCCACATCATCTGCCATGTCACCCAGTTAGGCCACGTCACCTGCCACGTCACCCAATTATGGATAGTAAGTAGGCCCATTGGGTGACATGGCCTAACTGGGTGACAGTTAAAATTGAGGAAATGTTAGATTTGAGTCATTTTTGAATAGATACTACATTTGAGCCATCAAAATCTTATTTATGTTAGATGAACTTTTGGCAATAGTAGAGTGTTAAATTTGACCCTTAACCTGATAAAAAAAGTGAGACTGATTCTCTCCACAGAGTCGCATAACTGCACGCTCACATCGGCCTCGTCTATTCACTGCGTCCTTGCTTTCTCTGTTTATTGGGCTGGCTTGTGTTGTGGAAGCAGCATGCTTAAGCTTATCCAGCGTGCAAACTATAAAAACTTAGAGCAATCATAATTATTACATAGAAATAGAAAGAAAACTGTAAATTAAAGATGGATTGTGGGATTCACATTTTACACGCGGAGCAAGCAACAATCACATAATAGAATCTATGATCCATAAATCTTCAGAAAGATAACATAAATAAATGATTATGGATTTAAATGTTGTCAAGAAACAATCTCCTACTAGGCCAATTAATAAACTTGGGGACCTTGCTCAAAAACAATGTAAAACATTTTCCCTATAAAAATATAAAAGGTTAATAATTCCTTAGTTTTAGAAAGACGCATGTTTCAAAGATTCCATTGAATGGAACAGATATTATTTATGATAGCCAAATCGCCTCTCCTACATAAAAGCCACCCTAACATGCTGCTCTATTTTTTTAAAAAAATATTTTTCAACAATTCAATATACATGTTGCGGTATGTATATAGCGTTTAGGCAAAAAATCAAGACATTATTCTTCTTAATGTCTCACATTGCTATGGCGCGACATATGAGGTGCGACTATTGACTTTTTTTCTTATAGTACTCTAGTTCTTCCACATCTTCCTTCTATCTTTAATTTTTTTTCAATCCAACCTCTAGTTCTTCTATTTTCTTCCACTTCTTCCATCTATTTTTCATTTGTTTGGATGTAGTTAATAGTTGTATATGTTTATTAAGGGTTGATTGAATTTTATTATCACTTTATTACACTCTTTGATGATGCTTAGCAATGCACCTAATAAAGTTTTTACTTCATTAAATTTATGTGCTCAACACTGTATGTTCATCTTTAATTTATGAGTACTAATGTAAGGTGGTTTGATATGTTCACTACAAAAAAACATGAAATTAGTGATGGAAATTCTGAGACGGAATTTCCGTCATTACCAGATTAGGGACGGAAATTCTGTCACTAATCTCGTCACGAACACGTTAGAGACGCATTAGTGACGGAAATTGGTCCGTCTCCAAAAACCTCGTTACTAATTTTCTGTTGAGTCAAAAACCTCGATACATCCATCGATACTGAACGGGTCATAGGGAAGGTGGATTGGCAAATGCTCCATTGAGTCAAAAAACCCCGGAGGAAACACCTTTTCCAATTTGCACAATGTCACGACAATATTTTTCTCTAATAACTCCAATTGATCTATCATCAAGGTAGTAGAGCACATTTGCCTAAAGAATTGACTAAGCTCTGCTATAGGATTGAATACATCATCAGGCAAACTAGCAAAAGCAATAGGAAGCAAACGTTCCATGAACACATGACAATCATGACTTTTCATCCCAAACAACTTCCCTTCTGTCATATCAACACATCGAGCTAGATTGGATGCATATCCATCAGGAAGCTTCAAGTCTTTAATCCAGTTACAAATTACCCGTCTTCTATCTAAGTTTAAAGTATATTTTGCAATTGGTTTCAACATTTTCCCTTGTCTTTCAACAAGCTCATATGACGTACGGTTACAATATTCCTTCAAGTCCATACGAGCTTGTACATTGTCTTTTGTTTTTCCTTTTGTGTCCATGACAGTGTGAAACAAGTTGTCAAAGACATTCTTCTCAATGTGCATGACATCAAGATTATGTCGAATGAGGTTACTTTTCCAATATGGCAATTCCCAGAATATGCTTTGTTTGTTCCAGTGATGAGTATCATGATAGCCTTCAATTGGTATTGTCTTTCCATGCTCAACAACTCTAGGCAAATTTTTTACTCTATGTAAAACTTCGTCTCCACTTAACCTAGGTGGAGGTTTCGATCTCTCAACTCTATTCTTGTAAAATGAGTCCCGGTTTCTCCTAAATTGGTGATTATTGGGTAGGAATTGTCGATGACAGTCAAAGAAAGATGTTTTCCTCCCATACTTTAATTGGAATGCTTTTGAGTTTTCCATACATATAGGGCAAGATAATCTCCCCATAGTTGTCCAACCAGATAACATACTATATGCAGGAAAATCATTGATTGTCCATAATAATGCAGCATGCATACAAAAGTTTTGTCTCAATGAGGCATCATAGGTTGGTACGCCTTCATCCCATAATAATTTTAATTCATCTATCAACGGTTGTAAATACACATCTATTTTACCTTTAGGATTGCTAGGACCGGGGATGATAAGAGTCAAGAACATATATTCTCTTGTCATACACAATTCTGGTGGTAGGTTATACGGAGTCACAATCACGGGCCAACAAGAATGTTTTTTCCCATACTGGCCAAAAGGTATAAATCCATCTGTACACAAACCAAGCCTAACATTACGAGGATCATTTGCAAAGTTAGGATATGTGCTATCAAAAACTCTCCAAGCCTCACCGTCAGAGGGGTGGGAGAGTACATTGGCACTTCGACGATTCTCATAGTGCCACCGCATTGCCTTTGCAGTTTTTTGAGAAGCATATAGACGTTGTAGCCTTGGAATCAAAGGTAAGAACCACAATTGTTTTCTCGCAACTCTTTTTTTCCTTCCAAGAGACTCCGAGGAATATCTTTCCTCGAGACAAAACTTACATTGGATAGCACTATCATCAGATTTGTAGTACAACATGCACCCATTCTCGCAACAATCAATCTTCTTATAACTAAGACCTAACTTCGACACAAGCTTTTTCGTTTGGTACAAATTTGTTGGCATAAGAGTGTCTGCAGGCTGAGTTCTCCTCATAAATTTCGAAACTAGATTATAGCACTGTTGTGACATATTAGTTGTTGCCTTTATACTCAATAATTCCAAAGCTGCTGAAAGTTTAGAAACCTCTTTGCAACCTTCCCACAAAGGTTGTTGAGCAGCTTGTAAAATGTCATAAAATTCTCTTGCACTAGGATTTGGCATCTCTTCAACACCGTTATTATAGTTATGCCTAAAACTTGGCCCTGCTATATCTAATACCATGTCCACATATTGACTTGGTTGATTTTCTTGTTGGCCATCTAGAGTAGGAGGAATGGTTGAATGATAGTCAATTTCTATCTCACCATGACTATTCCATATATAATAGTTTGGCATAAATCCAAATTTATAGATATGTGTTTTGACCTCTTCGGCATTAAGATATGGCTTACATTTACATTTGACACATGGACACCGTATATTTTTTGATGTTTTTGAATAAGATGATGCTTCTAATGCATGACTAAGAAAATGTTGGACGCCTTGAATGAAATCTTGTGTATACCACTTTGTTGTTGGATCAACTCTATTATACATCCATACCCTATTTTGTGGGACTTCCATGCTAAAATATATGGACGAAGCAAAAAAAAATCATACAAGCATGTTATTATACATCCATACCCTATTTTGTTTGTAAAGCATAGACCTATAGAATATAACCATTTTATTTTTAAAGTCACTAAATTTATAAAATGAGAAAACTAACACAAATAAATAAATTTAGAAAACTGATACAGATGAATAAGATGAGGCCAAGGATACTAACCTGGATGAATCAACTTTGAGTTTTTTTAGCTGCAAATCCCAACCAAATTCTAAGCGAGATTAAGTCATGGTTGTCTTACAAAAATAAAAACAAATATGCATCAGAGAACTAAAAGCAAAACACTATACATATACAAGGGATCGAATGAACAGAAAAATAAAGAGGGAGCGTCGCCTAAAGCAAAACATTATATATATACAAGCAAAGAATGAAAGGAATAATCTCGATAAAAAAACAATGAAAAGAATAAAGAGGAAACATTACCCTTTGTTTTCTTGTCGTGCTTCCAACAGAATTTACTGTTTTAAAATGGCAAGGTTTGTGTTTTTGAGGGTTGAAAGGTGCAGAAGAGATTGAGTGGCGGCAAGAGCAGACTGAATGGTGGCAAAGATGAAAATTTTTGTATGGTGCGCAGTTTTTGAAAGAGGACTTTTAGTTCTGAGGGTTTACGGTATTTTGGATCGTGATTGTCAAATTTTTTTTTATCAAACAGTGATTTATTTACCTGCCTCACGTGATTTTTTTTATCAGCATCATCATGTGGTTGTAAAATAGGAATAAGCATTTATTTTAAAAGAAGGAGAAAAAAAGTCCTTTTTATATACCTTCAGATTTGATACAAAAGGATTAGGAAAGTTTAGGAGAAAAATAGCATTTTTTAGGTCAATGAGTCACCAAACACCTGTTTCTTTATATAAAAAAAATATCTTTATTTCCTAAATTGAAATGCCCATATTTTTTATTTTCCTTTTTGACTCAACTTCATATGATAAATTAAGTAATTATTGACCTTTTTCATTGCATGTTTCCTTGGACTTTGCGTGGAAACAAGGCCTAGGTAACTGATTTTATTTAGTTCATTTTTTATTATATAATTTTCAATTCTAATGATGACAATCGTATTTTGGTAAAAAAAATGAGGGCAATTTTTTGATCGGCAAAATGAGGGCAGCTGTTTTTTGTTTTAAACAAGACTAACATAACCTTTTTTCTGAATAAAATCACAATTATATCAAGTAAAAAAGAAATTACGTTAAGGCACCTGCATAAAAGCAAGAGTCATTAGGACTCATAGACAAGCATAAAAGAAAGCAAATAAGCATGAAGTCAATAACAACAATAGCTAATATGAAGAACAACCATAGTAGATAATCAACAACCATCGAAAATAAGAAGGATATAGAGGATGAGTTTCACAATTGATATCCTTCTCTTTCACAAACGAGACATAGAACTATGCCACAAGAGTTACATAACCTAACTGATACATCACAGATAAAAAAAACTGACACATCTAGTTTTTTAATAAGAATATAACTGGTTTTAATGTATTAAAGTATTAAACAATTGTGAAAAAATATTTTTTATTATTTTAAACCAGAATTTTTTTTTTGGAAATAGAGTTGAGATATTTAGAATCAAAATCAGAGATAGATTAGACTTATTGAAAAACTTAGTGAGCAAAATTATATTATAATTTTTAATTAGTCTTAGACAAAAAATAAAGTTTCCCTTATAAAGGAAGAATGAAATATTTAAAACTAAAATATGTGGAAATGAAAATAATTTGTGATGGAGAAATTAGTGACAGAATGATTTCCGTCACATATTTCTGTCACAAACTTCCGTTTTACAACTTAGTCACACATTTTTATCAACATATTTGTAACAGAATAGAGACGGAAATTAGCCACATTATTTATGTCCAAAATTAGTGACAGAATTTGAGACGCATTTGCACTGAAACTACGCTTAATTCTTTGACGTCATTTTGTGACGGATATTTGAGACGCATTTCTCACGTCTTTGTGACGAAAGTTTGTGACGGAACTTATTCTATCACTTATCCGTTACTGATTATCTTTTACGACGGAAAATAGTGATGAAAAAGTCTCGTCTCAAATTTTTGTCACAAATCCATCTATAATTCTGTCTCCGAAATTTGTGACAGAATCTTAGACGCATTATGCACGGATTTATGACAGAAAATATTCCGTCACTAACATTCCGTCACTAATATCATGTTTTTTTGTAGTGGTTAGTGAATTATGGAGCTAAGCTATTGCATTATTGAGTGATTGTTAAAATAATTATTAATTTTGTAAAAGCATTGTACGCTCATCTCTTGTAGCTTGGATATCCGATAATATCTTACAACTCTAGAGAAAACAGCGTAGTAATGCGGGTAGCCATAATTTAACCCCCTTAATCTTAAGAAAGTTTTGGTGATTAGCGATAATTTAACTCTCATTCTTGTAAGGGAATAATAATTGCACATAATTCATTTTCAAGAAGTTCACTTATACCCATCTTCCATTCACTATCATATATCATATCTTTATTAAAACATTAAAAGCAAATAATTTATGATTTTACTATCATTCTTGTATTCACAATCATTTATAAGAAATCTAAAATTATTTCATCTTACTCCCTCCGGTCCCTAATGTAAGAGCCCAAAATTTGAATGGTTTTGATCCCTAATGTAAGAGCTCACCCCACATTCTCTCCTCATTTAATGCATTTTTTCCTACTTTACCCCTAACTCTCTTTCATATTTATTAATGTTTATGTATTTCTCTCTCTTAAAAGTACCATAATAAATATGGGCAATTTTGGAAAAGAAGCATTAACTCCAAACACCCAACTAACATTCACATGTTTTCTTAAGAAGCGTTTTTTTTTACGGCTAGCTCTTACATTAGGGACTGGAGGGAGTATTACCTAAGATCCAATAAAAGGCTTATAGAGAGATAACCATTCGACACTGTGGCATATATCATTGGTTCACGCACTTCGCATTTGACGGGCCTCAACGACGCTACGATGACGGTCAAATCACTCAAACAAACATATATAAAATAAACTATCCCCAAACAAATTAATTGTATGATAAAGGAGGGTGGCAGATAAAAACAAACAAGGGGAGTCCAAATCAAAGAGTGAGCCATCATTTGTCATTTTCCAACATGGTATTAATGAGCACGTTTTGTTTTTATCAAAATCTAAGTAGGAAAAACTTAAAGGCATTAGAATACGGGAAAAGTCTCTCCTTGTAAATTTTATTCATATGATTAACCAAAATTAAATTAAATGTATACTAGCATACATACATATGGACTCTTTTATAAATCACTTCCAACATACTCCCTCTGGTCCCTAATGTAAGAGCTAGCCGTAAAAAAAACGCTTCTTAAGAAAACATGTGAATGTTAGTTGAGTGTCTAGAGTTAATGCTTCTTTTCCAAAATTGCCCATATTTATTATGATACTTTTAAGAGAGAGAAATGTATAAGCATTAATAAATATGAAAGAGAGTTAGGGATAAAGTAGGAAAAAATGCATTAAATGAGGAGAGAATATGGGGTGAGCTCTTACATTAGGGACCAAAACCATTCAAATTTTGGGCTCTTACATTAGGGACTGGAGGGAGTACTTTACATAGAATACGAAAACCTTAAGCTCAATAAATTTTCCTTATATGGTAAAAATAATTTCCTATAAATCCATCAAGTTTTGAATTATACTCATATCTAAAATAACTATAACAAAGTGAATAAAAATAAATGAAATATAAATATACGTTCATATATATGAAATATTTGATAAAGTGATTTATAAATAGGACTAAATAAAACATTCTCTCCTACCATATAAATAGTACTCCCTCCGGTCCCTAATGTAAGAGCCTAAAATTTGAATGGTTTTGGTCCCTAATGTAAGAGCTCACCCCACATTCTCTCCTCATTTAATGCATTTTTTCCTACTTTACCCCTAACTCTCTTTCATATTTATTAATGGTTATGTATTTCTCTCTCTTAAAAGTACCATAATAAATATGGGCAATTTTGGAAAAGAAGCATTAACTCCAGACATCCAACTAACATTCACATGTTTTCTTAAGAAGCGTTTTTTTGGCGGCTAGCTCTTATATTAGGGACCGGAGGGAGTACCACACTAGAGTGTGTGTGGGTGTGTATAGCTTATTTATTGCAACAAAGGGACAACCATGATGTTTTAAAAAGAATAAAAAAACTGAGACGACCACACACATATCGATCGACGAGGGAAAAACACCGACACTTTATAGTTCATGTCACTACCCTTGTCAAAAATATTAATCTAATAAACGTGTTTTTATTGAACAAATTATATGTTGCTTCAAAATCTCTCGCTGCAAATTTATTACCTATAATTAGTGGATATATAGAACTCATTTTTGTACTAGACATCATTTGTGTAACAATCCAGTACTAGACGATTTATTGTACTAGACATCATTTGTGTAAGAATCCAGTACAATGCAACTATAATTAGTGGATATATATAACTCATTTTTTTAAAACATGTAGGCTAAAGTATACTTTTGGTCCCTTATGTTTGCATCAAGTTTAAATTTAGTCCTTTATGTTTGAAAAGTACACTTTTAGTCCTTTTTTGTTAACACCGTTAGTTTAACTTAACGGAAAAATGCTAACTTAACAATTTTAAATGATTATTTTATAATGAAATTGGACCAAAAATGATAAATTTTGAAAATATAAGAATATTTACATTCAAATATTTTAATATGAACATTTTTTCAATATTTAATAATCATTCAAAATTGTTAAGTTAGCATTTTCCGTTAAGTTAAACTAACACTATTAACAAAAAAGGACTAAAAGTGTACTTTCTAAACATAAAGGACTAAATTGAAACTTGATGCAAACATATACCGAAAGTATACTTTAGCCAAACATGTAACATATTTATAAGTGTGTGCAAAATCGGCTTTGCACATGGTCTATAAAGATAGGTTGAGCATGCTTAATAATATGGGTCGTTAGAGAGCTTTTGTGTTATGAATTTTGCGATTTTCAACTATTTTCTAAAGACATTACTCCAGGTAGTTCAACTTCATTTTCATTTCGGACAGTTGTTAAACTCCTGCTCGTCGGATAGAGATATCACACATATCACTTATTATGTTGGCCCAACAAAGAAAAGGACTTATTCTGTTGGCCCAACAAAGAAAAGGATATATCAGTTACGATTGAAAATTGAGCATGTTTTGTAATCTTGTTGCTTTATTAATGAAATTTGAATTTATTTTCCCATATATACAAAAATATTACTTATGATATAATAATTGATAAATTTATGCATTGTCCAAAAAAAATTTATAACTTCATTTATGTGTTTAGTTTTTATCTTGAATAATAATTAATTTAACATTATAGAAACTATAAATGAGTACGTTAATTGTTGGCAAAAACAAAAAACAGTACGTTAATACTAAGTTTTCATATGAAATATTTTTGTTGATTTTTCAAATCAAAATAACAATAATTTATTATTTCATAAAGTTAATAAATATTTTGGTGAATAAAAATAAATAATAAATAATTGAGGGTTTATGATTTCAGATATAAAAATTACACAGATAGTAAATTAATCTTTCAATTGTCTTGGTATAAAATTATTATGTTGAAATAAGAGGCTTAAGATCCTTCAACAATGTGAGTCAAGCATATTCATTGAAAGCAACCAAAACTCAATAAACATCAAGCAAAGAAACCATTACTTTCCAACTAGCAAGAAATATAGTTTAAACAATATAAGTCTAGGGGACTTTTTAATTAACCTAAGAATTCCCTAAATATAATTTGAAGCAATAATTATTTAAGACTCTAATCACTAAGAATCACTCATTCTCAATCATATCCAAATCTCCTGTTTGACCAATCCCTTAATTTGCTTTTGAACATATCACACATTTATACATCTTACACAAAACAAAAAATGAAAATACTTAGCCGCTTTCAAGTTTGCATATAGTTGCTAGGATCCATATTGCATTTAGGCTCCTCAAGATACCCCATAGTCTAAATTTCTTGAAGGATAGATTTGAGGCGGTCAATAGATTGATCAACATTAATTTAAGCCCCAAATGATGGTGTCCTTCATTTTATAATTTAGCAGCATGAAGATTTCTATAGAACTAAATATTTAAATTGTGTATTTCATCTCATTTATAGCTTTAGGTCAATAGTTCATTATACCTCCTACTAGTTTGAAGCCTAAATAGGTAGTTTTCCTACAAAACACAAGATAGTAAGCACGGTACCAATCTAAAATTGGTAATTAAATTTTTAAAAATAAAATTGATGGCGTTTGTAAGCACAACCATGGTACAAACAAGATAAAAGCAAATACCATAGTTCAAACACTTCAACATGACTTGTGTTTCTTCCATTGTTGTACTCCCTTCGGCCATAAATATGAGTCAATCAACTTTTTTTGGAGAGATTAATGAAACAAAATAGGTTAGTTAATTTCAATATATTTGATATTTTTAGAGTCAATATCAACCTGGCTTAAGGTTTAAAATTTAATTGAAAGGACAAAAACGCACTTAGGCTAAATTAAATTTTTGAAAGGCTCCACCGTCATTGGCCACAGAACAGAACTGTTGGTCGTAGCCGACATTCTCTGCCAACTGGGGCCCACCTATTGACGGTAGGTGGATATTATTCGATTATTTTTTTCAAAAACAAAAATGGGGGAGGGGATGGTAAAAATTAAATGCAAAGTGGGAAGGGGTGGATAATTACAGTCCATATTATGAGATGTAGTCAATCATTTAACACAAACCAATGAAACTTGACAGAGTAATTTATAATGCGTAAAATTAATATAATTTTCCACCATCTATTATTAGCCATTGTTGTGTACCGATGTTAAGTTTCCAATGGGTTTAACCAACTCTACAACAGTTGTTTTACTTGTTGCTATGTCATTTGACATGCATCAATTTCCAACGGTTGCTGAAACTGTTATAGTAACATTCCAATGGGTAGAACCTTTGGAATGTTTGAAATTTTAGCTTTTGGCGAATATTTTTTTTGTAGTGTTTATCGGCATATGCACTTGTAAATTGCTCTATTATCATTTATTAGTAGTGTTAGTTTCACTTGATAACAATACAACTTTATCCTTTCAATGATTGCACAATTTGTCAATACTCTCACCTCTTAATTGTAATCATAGACATACATGCAAATTATTCAACGATCACTTGCAAGTGGTTCCATAAAACGCATTTTCCAATTAGTAAGTTGTTTTAGAGAGTTGAGCTGTAGCAGACAACAGCCAAATGAAATTACTAATAATGACAAGTGATAGTGGTACCAATGTACCATTGATAAGTGTGTATTGGAATGCTTTACAAGTCTGCATGATACAGTAACTAGTATAAATGGATGCATTGCCAAATGAAAGTGATACGATTGACAAGTGCAAATGAGACGATTGACAAGTTTATGAGTTATGACAATTAATGAAATATCAATGGTAATTGTTTATTTATATTTCTCAGTATGGTTCCATAGGTCTTCTTTATATTTCAAAATTATACTAGCCTTTTAATGTATCATCTTTGGGGAGATGGTATGACTTTCTCTTATACATTTTAAGAAATCACGTTAAAATAAGAACATTTTTTAACCACTAAAGATTCGGTCTCAACCCAAAGGTGGCAAGAAATTCACGATGGTTAATGGCACCAAGCACGATTAATTATAGCATCCAATAACGACATTAACTACCAGTACCACTTGTTCAAGTAAACATGGCATAATCTAGTTATTCTTTGGGTTCAAAAGTTAATCCTGAAAACTCCCATGGAATCCCATGGAAGTTTTCAGAGAATTCTAAGCATGATGTGTAATGTGACAAGTCTTGTGAACTTTATAGAGAAATAATTCAGGGTTCTAGTAATGCCATGGGAGAAGAGATCAGATTGATGCATATAGATAGATAAACCCTTTCCTTCAAGCATTTCAACAAAATCACAAGACACAAATTGGCATAACTTTAGAAGTGGAAGAAACAAGAGATCTCCCCCCTTACACCAGCTTACCTTTACACCCTATTACATGTTATATATCTCTTGGACTATATAACAAAATCTACCCACATACCTTATTACCAACGAGTTACAAAGAATATAACAAGCATCACTTCCCCTTCTGAGCAAAACTAAGCTAATGTGGATATCCATTGGCCAGAACAGGAATTCTAACCTTATGCCCTCTACTACCTTTCATTAAGATCTCCCCAAAACTATAGGTACCAGTCACTGATCGAACCGTAAGCGTCACAGAGAGCTTCTGGGATGAACCTGGTTTAATAGTCATGGCTGGAGGGCTTACTTCAATGGCAATGGCTGGTCCCATTCTGGCTGTGATCACATAGGTTTCTTCTTCTGCTACATTTGTGACGGTGCGGGTAATAGTTCGTGTTCCCACAAGATGGGCAACTGTAATTGATGGTGTGTTGAAATTTGATGGGTGGCCCATACTCGTGTTGCAAGGTGAGTGTGTGTACTTCTTTAGCTCATTAATGTCAATGCCAGGTGTAGCGCACAAGAACCCTAAGTAATCGCCGTATCCTACAAAATTAAAAGAAAAGGTAATGTTTGTTTATGCCACCCTTCCCCCTTTTCTTTCAATTTTAAAATTTATGTCCAAGGAACTCAAACTCCAAGTAGAATTAAAATAAATCAAGAAATGGGAAAAAATAAGTGATTCCCAGTAAGGATATAAAATCATTACATGTTTTTTTTTTGTTTTTGGCTCCATCTTATATGCTGGTGTTTCTATAACTTTCAGCTAAACAGTAATCACTTTTATTTCAATTATCATGGTCATACATTGTTCTACCATTTTCTGCTCTGCTCAATGTGTCATGAAAGCCAGTTAAGAAAGCATCCTAAGGCATGGGTAAACCTGTTGTTTCATGAATTCCACATATCATGTAAGCTTCCTTAGTATACACTAGATGTCTAATATCTAATTCCGTTAGTCAAGAATGCATTCTGTTAAGTTTTTTGCTTCAATTGATCCTCAATACTTGGTTTAGAGATACACATGAAGTTTACCCAAACTCATTCTTAGCTTCCAGCAATTCATGCTTTCAAGCTAGATTATCATTCATCTATAGATATGACTGGGTATGCAAAGTAGTTATAGAGATGAAAGAAAATAAACCTGCATCAAATATGAGCCCAGGGTCCAAGGCAGCTCTAGGATTAACGTGCCCACTCCCGTAATCAAACGGAGTAGCTGTGACAAGCTTAAAAGCTTCTGTCTCAGAACTCTGCTGTGCTAGAAGAGGCCTTCCTGCTCTGTCTAGAGTGGATGATGTTGTCATTAAAGATGACTTAATAGCAGCAGGGCTCCATTGAGGATGCTTCTGCTTTATAAGAGCAGCTATCCCCGCAATATGTGGTGCGGCCATACTAGTTCCAGAAATCATTGCGAATCCATCCCCTGTTCAAATAGTCACTTAGTTATTTAAATAATGTAGTTTAATGTTTTCCTTTTCCTCTTTCACCAACCCTTGATATTATGCAGTGTTCCTTCCAACAATGACTCAAGAGACAAAGAAAACCCACTAATATTAGGAATTCCTAACGCATTTTCCAGATTTTATTAGGAAAAACAATCCATAAAATCATATAAGCCTGCTTCCATGTTTTCTTACAAATAAGAGGCAAACTCAATCTTACGTATAAAAAGATTAATTAAACAGTTCATAAGTATGGATCATACTCTGGGATTGTTTCAGAGTAAATATCCCTAGCTTTTGCCCAAAATTACTCCCCCCTCCCTCCAAAAAAAAAAGTATTTAGTTTAAGGTTTGTATTAAAACAATAAAAATATAACACTTAGCCGAATCACAGTTTTCTTACCTGCATAATTGGGTTCATCAGTTCCATTTGGAGACCATGCAGCCCAAATCAATGAACCAGGAGCTAGTATATCTGGTTTGAGGAGATCTGCCTCTTGGAAGCTGAAGTCCTTTATATTTGGCCCCCGAGAAGAGAATAATGCCACCTGTGGAGCAGATTTATGGAGAATAGGCACTAAACCGTCCCCTATATTACCTGTACCTTCAAAACTCTTCACACGCCCTGTCCAGTCCCTTGGTGTGGAAATATTATAATAATCTATAAGTTCCTGGACATAAAGGAATTAACGAATTAAAAATACTAGAGAAATTAAAATGTATCAACAAATGTAGAAAAAGTAAAATAAGTACACTGTTAAGTCAATAAGTGGCAGCGGATATATGAATGAGATTTTACAGATGAAAGTTAGTGATTCTATCATTTATATCAACTGAGACCATTAAGATGTGTCAATTACCTGTGTGTTGCTGACATCAGTGATAAGAATCCCAGGAATGCCAATTGGAACTGGATCAAATTTGGTTCCAGGAGAAACGTTTTCCACACACAGAACAAATCCAACAGCACCTAGGGCCTTGGCTGTTTCAGAGACCTTTTTTATTGATGCTGTACCAGAAACAAAATTGAAAGAATAGCCACAGAGAAGAATATTCCCCTCCACCAGTTTCTTGTTTAAGACTTCTGCTCTCTGGCAATCAGTAGGGCTGTACTTCATGACTGAAGAATCTAGCAGCACATCATTGGCAGCAACTAATTTGTATGTTTCATTTGGATGAGTGGAAGCTGCACATTGCCATTAGATGTACTTTAGTGGCACTCACATCAGGCATACATGGGAGAATAACAGACAGCTAAACTAATGCAGACAACCATACGTGTGCTTTTTGGGAATGTAAAAGAAAATCAAAATTAAAAAACTATTCTTTTGCAGAAGAAAATCAAAATGTAAAAACTATTATTTTGTTTCCTCTTTCTCTTTTCCCATTATTTTGTAATTTCACTCATTGCATATGGAAAATATACTTGACGCAAAGAGCTTTCTCTTGATCATATTTCACCACAATATTCAACATTACATTTCCAACAAGCATTGCATCAACTCCTATAACATATATAACAGGACATAGTGTTAAATTGGATAACTCACGTGACAGCCCAATTCCAGCTAACATTTTTCCATTTCCAAGGGTCAGATGATTCTTATATCTACGATCATCAACTGCTGCTGCCACAGATGTTATCCAAGGGCTATACGAAACCAATGTCTTAGGAAAAGGACCCCCATTTCCAGCAGCCTGAGCAACGAATACACCTGCTTTCACAGCACCAAGAAGTGCGGCATCGAAAGGGTTCAAATATGTGGTTTTAGTAGTTGCTGGAGGACTATTTGGTCCAACAGAAAGACTTAGTATATCCACTCCATCATGCACAGCCTGTGGGCAATCAAATTTTACTAGATAGAAATTTGAGATAAACCAATCAAATCTTACTAGTTAGAAATTTTAAATAAATCCAGCAGCCAAGAGCCAAGAAAACATGATAATTCACAACAAGTTGGCAAGATAAAATTTACACATATACCTGATCAATTGCAGCAACTACATCTGCAACAAACCCTCCAAAAAGTCTATACAGAGCCTTGTACACAGCAATCCTGAACACAAACATGTCAGATTGATGTAATAGATACTTTAGTTATAAGCTGAAAAAAATGACCAGGTGCTATTCTTCTTCACCTTGCACGGGGAGCCATACCACTTGCTTTCCCGAATTCATACCCATTCATTCTGACAGGAATTCCATTATTTCCAGCTGCAATAGCAGCTGTATGACTGCCAGATGTAGATGCGAGAAATTAAAAAAGAAATATTAAAGGTTATAAATTAGAAGAATTGGCCATAAGCAAAAGTGCTAATACTTTAACTTCGAATATTATGAACGTATAAAATAAAAAAGCTACTGAAGACATAATTTCTTCAATTCAAAAAAATCAAACAAGTATGCATGATTCGTCCACAAGCTAGAATACTCACTGTTTGCTACATTTTGAAAGGAAGCAATAGAAGAAAATATCAAAGCGTGAGGAAAATTTTGAATGTCATTTCTGTTCCACATACTACAAAAATCTGTAGAGAAATAATTAACAAGAGTGCTCCTATGCTCTACAGAATTTTAGATTAGTTCCTTCCTGCCAATATGATTTCCACAGACAATGAACTATTTCCAATAAGAAGAAATTGACTATTTTGTATTCAATCGGTTGTTCATAAGATGAAAGTTTTCCATCAACTCATTAAAAGTGAGCAAGTTAAAGTGTAGAAATTTATTTCATCAACACACATGTATAGGCATACCTCCCAATAACAATTTTTCAGACAAAATGAATCCCAGAAGGTCATTAGGAATAAAATCAAATCAAGTGATATTTTCCTCTCATCAAAAAGGGAATAGTCTTAATTACATCATAGTATAAAAGTATCTGAAGGATTCCAAGTAAAGAAGTATATGAAGAATGAAGCAGGTCCCAACCTTCCATGCCCATCCCCATCTAGGGGAGAAGCAAAATCAATAGTCGGATTAAATGCCCCTGCAGCTATCGCAGCTTGAGAAAAATGTTGTGCTCCAATAATCTTCCCATTGCAGTAGTCCTTCTTTGTATCTGGATCAATTTCACATTTTCCTCGGTATCTTGGGACTGGACCATATGGTTCAGTATTGTGACTGGCGAAGCTTGGATGATGTGGATAGATCCCAGAGTCTATAAATCCAATCACAATGTCTTCTCCAGCTCTATCAAAGCCACCTCCTGTTGGCCATACCTCGGTTGGAAGCCCCAAAAATTGAGGGGTATGTATTGTGAGTCTCTTAACTTTCCAGTCTCTCTCCACAGACTTCACTCCAGGAGCAAGTCTAAGGGTTTCTGCCTACTAATATAAGAGGAGAATGTAAGAAGATTAGAGTTAAAAAATGCAAGTAAACAACTCTCGCTCATAATGTAAAAAAGATGGAATAGTGAACGAATGTTACAAGAGTTCACCTGTTCAGGGGAAATATGAACAGAAAATCCATTTATAAGATGACTATAACTATAGAGTTTCTTGTAGGTCCCCCGTTCAAATAGCATCCCAAGAAGCATATCATGTTTACTCTCAAGGTGATGAGCATAAGAAGTTACCAATTCACTGGGGGAAATTGAAGATTTTATAAAATGTGAGTAAGCACACTTGTTTAAAAGACCCAAGAGGACAAAAAAAGAGAGAAATACACAAGAGGACAATATAACAGCCAAAAGACATAATTCACTTTAAGTACATAAACATATTGATGACTTTGCTACACTAGTAAAAATTCCTAGATTCAAAAGGATAGATATCTCACAGATCATGAAACAAGTCAGAAAAATAGTTCAATTCAGTATATAATGCCTCCAAATTCCACGTATGTGATTAACACAAAGTAAAGGCCAAAGCAGACAGCAATGAATGCCAATTATTCCTTAAATTTGTTACCAAGTGCAGAGTTTTCCGATCATTAATTTGCCTTAGTTGAAAAAATACTTACTAAGATTTCACCACATGTCCACGCAAAAATCAAGATTGATAGGATAGATGCAGTAACTCCATTTCTTACAATTTCAAAACCCAAAATGAAAGATTTCAAATACCTCGCGGTATCAATCTTTTCATCAGAATCCACAGCAATGGCTTCAAACCCATCAACACCTCCGGCATAACTTATGACAGGTTCACCTTCAACTGTCACTAAATAAATATCTGCCGTTGCAGCCACCAAAATAGATGATAAAATTATAAGGAAGCACTGGAAGTCTAACAACCTCATGTTCACTAGCATCAATTGCAAAGGATCATAAAATCTGTTTCACCATGCAAACAATTTCAGTCAGTTACATATACAAGACAACAACTCAATTGCTAAATTGAAAAGACAATTGTCAATAAAAATCAGAAACAAATAACCAAAACTAAAGCTAAAATTAAATAATCGCCCAAAAAAAATTAAATATAAAAATCGTTGCTCAAGAAAATCATATTTATCTAAATCTAACAAGCAAGACATCACTGGGGCATAGAAATACACTAAAGAGCCTATAATATTCCATTTGCAGAATTAAATCCAATCAAAAAGAAATAAATATAAATATAAACATAAATAGGATTGAAGATCACCATTGACCCGAAAGTTTTACCCAAGAATCACATTAATCCTGGAAGTATTTTTAGGATCAAATTAGCTCCTGAAGTCATAAAATGAGTTCAAAGTAGCCCTTTTTAGACTGCCAACTAACGATACTTCCAAAGCTACTGTGATCTCAAAAGGGCTATCTTGAGTCATTTTATTACTTTAAGGGCTGATTTGAACCTAAAAATACTTCCAAGAGTACTCTGTTCCTCATATGGTGATCTTTAACCCATTATAAATATTGAAATAACACTAAATTGAATTGAAATACACGAATTGCAAAACTATATTTATAAAACAAATCAGCAAAAATAAAACACGCAACAAAAAAATAAAATAAAAAATTCCAAGGGCAAGAAAGCACAGTTAACATGTAAAAAAATAAGGTAAAAAAATACATACAATTATTTAGTGCAAATAGTCAATGATTGAGACATTTCATGTAAAACATAAAGATCATAAAACATATATAACGTCGTTCATCACAAAACAAAACAAAACAAAAAGCGAACAAAAGAAGTAAACCTTCATTTCTAAATTTTCACCAATCACTAAAAACGAAATAAGTTATATTTTCATAATTCAACTCAAAACCATGAAATGAACAAATGTCACTTAGATCCAAAAGTCCTCCACTCGCAAAACAGTCAAAATCAGAACACAGCAAGCAAACCTAAAGAAAGCTCATAATAAGAGAGAAAAGCAAAAAAAAAAAAAAGCAAAGCTAGTAAGTGAAGCAGAAGATCATACATAAGTACATAACAGAAGAAAAACAAAGGAAAGGAAAATGAAATGCAATGAGTACTGACAGTGAGAGAAGTGAAGCGTAGCGAATGAAGAATCGGAGAATGGTCGTCGGCGATGAGATCGAGGAAAGAGAGTTCCGTACAGCATTCACATTACATTGCCGTGATCGGAGATCTAACGGTGAGCATTGATGCAAGCAGGAGATCTTAGTGAGAGAAAGTGTAGAGAGAGAGAGAGAGAGTGTGTTAGGGTTTATTGTTGAAGGTAGTAGCAGTAGAGAGAGAAACTGAGTGAGAGAGACAAGAAGGAGAAGGAGGAGGAAGAAGCTTAGAAGCCATGGATTTATTTATTAAGGGAGCTACAAAAATATTTATTACAAAATTAATTGGAATTCCTAATAAAACTCATTTTTCTTACCAATTAATAAAAATCATATTGAACTTTTTTTTTGTTAAAAGTAATCTATAGCGGTATAGCCTGTTGGTAAGTGACAATTGACTGTCAATTCATGCTCGAGGTTGAGGTGTGAAGTGCTGCCAAAAAAGTAGTGTTTGTGTTTCCGTATTCTCAGCTCATTTACTAGTTCAACTAACTAACTATTGATAACTGATATTAAACTTTAATTTAATCTATCAAATTCCAACAAAAAATATTGTTGAGTACTAGCATCAAAGTTATAACTTAGAATTCAAAAAAGTTAGTGAATGAAACTTGTAAGCTCTACTTTTTTCTTAATTTTCTCAATTGTCTAAATAATTGTTGTTAATACTCTTCCATAATAGACAAGAAATTCCTATCAAAATACAATAAACAAAAATAAGGCAACAACTGCCACATCAAATTTTTTTCCCACTTTACCATGTTATTAATGGAGATTTAAAACTAAAAATGTGAAATACATCATTGAGTGAAGGGTGAAGTTGAAAAAAATAATAAATTTAACATGAATTCTAAGATCCAACTACCATTCCCTAGTATATGAGAAATGAATAGTTGGTGACTTATACTAAGAATCGGAGGGATTATATGGGAATAAAGTTACATGGATATATAGGATACTTTGGCAATGCTATAGTTTAATTTTAATTAAATTACATGACATCCTTAATATAATCAAACTAATTAATCAAGTCTTGTATCTAGGAACTTAGAGAATAATATTAGTACTAACAATTTTTTTTTGTAAAGTACTAACAATTTATAGTTATTGTGAAATATGCTCTTAATGTTGCTATAAAGGGAAAAAGTTGCTAAAATTTGACTAAACATTGTTTAATTAATAGTGGCTCAATTTAAGAGTTGCCAATATTTTTCAAACCAATTCAGGTCTTTTTTATTTGTTGCACTGTGGAATCAGCGACAGTCTAATTATTAATTTAGTTAATGTTTTTATTGAGGATAAAAAGAGGGTAAGGAGACTTTGGCGCGCAAGTTGTCGGACAGTTGAGATGAAAAGACGATATTGCCATTACAGTTTGATGTGTGGGGCTGGGTTTCACTGTAGACTGTAGCCACGTTTACGCGTATCCGAAATCAAAGGAAAAGGAATCCAATTATTCGAATTGGATTGCTGGGTCGGATGGGGGCTACATAATTATTTCATTTATTTCCACGTACATTAATTAATCCATCCATTGTGAGTTTTCTTCTAATTCCTGAAAAATTGATGCCCACTAAATTTATTGTCCAAAAATGCCTACAATCATCTTTGAAAGATCCCTCACTTGATACATTTGACAAAGAGTTGGATATTCGATCATCTTATCAAGTATTTGAAACTTATAGAGTACTTCATCTGTTCTTGAATATAAGATCATTTTTCATAATTTGATTAGATTAATGATGTTAATTAAGTTAGTAATTAGCACATGGTATTACCAATCCACTCTAACCATATATTTTTATCCACACACACTCTCTCTTGTTTGTTTATTATATATAAGCATTATTAGGGTTCATTTGAAAAAACATTTGGAAAAATTAGAAAGTGTCTTATATTCAGGAATAAATTTCAAGTAAAAGAAAAGAAGAAATTGAAATTTGAAAGCAATTTTATACTTAAAAATGGAGGGAGTACTACTTAATTGTTGTTCTACTCGCGACGTTTAGTGAGACATCTTTATAACTAAGTCAAGTTGGGAGAAAATTACTTGTGTAAACATATAATAAAGGGTTTGGTTATCATCTTTTAGAGTTCATAAGGACATGTATTAGTGAATTGTGAGTTAGAAGCCTTGCTATTCGATCTTAGGTGAGTCAAACCCCTCTCCAAAATTTTATGTGCCAAAAAATATCATCTTTAAATTATTTTTATTCATATAACATCTGTTACTTTAATTTCTTTTTTCCACCATATATACAAAGGTCCATGCACCTTTTTGGATTGGTTATTCAGATGAACACACTTGGCGTAGTGGAGAGCAAGTAGGGGGTTGCTTATTCAGATTATTGCCTTTTAGGATGCGATCAGGTAGAGAGTCCTTCATGCACCTTCTTTTTGACTATATAGTGCCATGGAAATATGGTCCTTGGTGGTCATGATCAATCCTTTGCTTTAGGGGCGCTTTATTGCTCTCCAAGTGAATAAATGACTTTGGTGGAACCTCAAGGATGGAGCCGGGTATATTCTTCATGAAGAAGATCAAATGGGCTACATTTTTTAAGTACATATTTTGGCATAATTAGACAGATTATAAATGCCGAAGCTATTTCAAAAAGAGAATGTCATTTGTAGCAATGCCAATGATACTTTTTTAAGAGTTTCATAGATCAAGACCTTGTATTAAGATGCAAATTTTAATTTGCGTGCTCTCCTTGCGGTTAAGCTGGAGACTAATGTGACTCTAGATGGTCTTGAAACTAGCAAGTTCAATCATAGCATCCAAACTAGTGAATGTGGTGGATGACTCGTCACCCCTGAAGCAGCATGACATATGTTAGGGTTATAGAGCACTTTTATCAATGGAATATTGTTATAGTTGCAATTGGCACAATTAAACATAAAAATGTCCAGAATTACTATCTGATCTTTTAATCAGGAAAAAATTTATTAAAAACCTTCTATTTTATATAATAGATTTAGGATTTAAAGGGTAGACTTGTTTATGAAGAAAAAAGGTTTTGGTAAATGTATATGCCCCTGATTAAAAGGTCGATCGGTAATTTTAGACTTTTTTTATTATTGTTTATGCTAATTGTAACTATGACAATAATTTCTCAATAAAATTGCTCAATAACTCACTAACAAATGTTTCCTCAACTATTACCGAGTTTATTGCATTGATAGAAAGGCTTGGAATTTGTTGGGCTAGAAACTACAAGAAAGTAGAGGTTATTACATATGCATTGAAGTGTTTATTATATTGTCAAGAGGAAGTGAACCAAATCTACCGAGACACCGTAGAAAATGACAAATCATCTATAAAAGAATTATTAATATCTTAAGTGGCATAAGGATATTTATACATTTATCTGACTATATCCCCCTCCCCCCAAAAACACCAAAATATCCATATATTAGTTATAGACAATGTTTTTGCGGTTACTACTCAATAAAAGTCAAGTAGTGCAACCAAAAGTTGTAATGAAATTAAATTAAATCCGTTGAAATTAAACTAAACTTGTATCGTTTAACAAATCTCAAATATTCGGACAATTATAATTTTTGTAACGAAAAGTTATTCATTAATTTTTCTTTTATTTCCCCTGTAATCTAATAATGCGCAAAGACTCACAAATACTTCAATCACTCTTTCTTCTATTTCAACTAAAAAACCTATAATAATTTTTAATAAATATCCTTTCTAATTTATCCTTGAAAGTCTACAGTTGTTAATTTCGTAAACTAAATTAATAGAATGTTATGTCATCATCCTCAAACAAGTGATACACACACACACAAAGCTGACTGACAACAGGCTGATAATAATTCGCATTCTCAATTAAAATATATTTCATGATGGAACCACCGTTATATGGTGGTGATGAGATTAGATTTTGTGGGCTTAGGTGTTGAACAATAAAACTTGTAATGATTATGCCTCTAAGATCATAATTATTTCCATAAAACAATTATGCATGTTATTAATTGATTTCCAGTTTGTTTGATTCCAATTTTCGTAAATAAATTTTATAGAAAGGGTTTGACTCACTTATGATCCAAGGGCATGACTCATAACTCAGGATTCACTTGATTCTGTCTCTATTGGCTCTGGAGCACAATAAGTAAGTAATTTCTTTCTATCCACACATGTAGGTTTTTTTTTGCTCAGATCCACACATGTAGGTTTGAAACAATAACTAAGTGGTACTTTGTACAAATTGAACACTCATGAAACTCTTTCATTAGTTGAACCAACGGAAAATCATTCCTTTATTTGTTTCGATGTGCTGTCTTTCATTCATGCTATATTTATAAGGTTGGAATTAATTATAAGTGTATGTTTTAGTTTAATTTTCTAAACATTTTCCTAAACAATCTATAATAGTATTCCATCAACAACAACAATCACGAGAGATGTGGGAATTAAGGAAAAATATACCGTGTTAAAAATTATAAATTATGTTATCAACTATATTTTAACCAATAATTTAAGCCTAATAATTAAAATAATACTCCCTCCGTTCCTAAATATAAGATCACTTTGGTTAATTTGGGGAGATTAAGGAAGACAATAAAATTACATGATCTTAGTAAAATCCCCTCAATTACTCAACTTTAAAAGGAGGAGGGGTTTTCAATGAAAAGAGAGAGTATAAGGGTAGTTTGGGCAACACTTGAGATAAAATAGGAAGTGATTTTATATTTAGGAACTTATCAATTTCCCAAAGTGATCTTATATTTAGGAACGGAGGGAGTACATATACGTCTTACATTAAATTTGGTCTTATTAGCAATCTTTCTAGGAGAAATTTTTGGAGAAAGACACTTCAATGTATGAGACAGAATTAATTGCTCTATATAAAACAATGTGATGTTTCATGTCCACGCACGAATTTCTTGTATCTGTATAGTCTATAGAGCAATCGTCAATCCAAATCAAAGTGAGTATTTCATTAAAAAAATCCAATTTTTCAACTAAATTCGGTGAAGGATGTGGGGGAGGGGGGGGGGGGTCATAAGGGATCATGTGGAGAGTGGCTCATAGGATTTTCATACTGAATGAGCAGATCCAAATGACCAAATTCCTACAGAGATACAAGCCATACTTAAAGCTCTAATCATTTGCAAGGGTATGGGACTTACAAAAATTATTATTGAAAGTGATGCTAGAGAAGTGGTTGAGGCAATCACCAAGAAGGCTCCTATATACCTTCATGTGTTGTGCTTAAAGAAGTGGATGAACTCCTGAACCACCAAAGGGAGGTAAGAATGAACATGTATACAGAGAAATAAATAGATATGCAGACTTAACGGCGGCCATCAGTTTAAAGAAAGCAGGGAGAAAGAAAATCTGGTCATTAAAACCTAAAGCGCTGATGAGAAAGAAAATGTGGCCCCATTATAACAAAAAAAATAACAATACCAGTCATATTCTATAAATAAATGGTAAAAGTTGAATTACATTGTAAATGCAAAAATCTCTTAGTATTGAATATAACATAAGGGTAAAGGTGCAAAAAAAACCTTATTTCCCCCGCCACGTCATCTTTTAACGGTCAACGTCGGTCAAACTAAAAGGTGTTACCTATATTGCATCAATATTTATTCTTCAATCCCAGAATTGAGTCCGGAAATACTTGTTACCCCTATGTGCTCCTGTCGTAATAGTTTGAACTCATTTTTGCACTTTTACCCTATAATATAAATTTGTACTTGCACATTTTTTAATGTTTTTTAATAAAGTAACTTCCTTAGTAATTTTTTTAACCACAAGTACGACTTCTCTAACACTAGAGATAGATATTAATCTTCTCATACTGAAGGCAAAGAATTATATGAACTCTAATAATTAATATATTTCAACCTTTTTAAAATATAATACTACCTCCGGTCCTAAATGACTTTTTTTTGGAGAGATAAAGGTTGCAAAATAGACTATTAAATCATGACATATTTGATATATTTTTAAATTATACATTAGTTTATAGGTAAAATAAATTAGTTTAAGGGAAAAAATTAGGTAAATCAATTTATAATTAACTTATTTTGCTTTTTTATAGGATTTTCTAAAAAGGTCAACTAGGTCTTATATTTAGGACCGGAGGGAGTATATACTTGATCGATTAATGACACTGTGCCCATACCTATAGAATAGTAAGAGATTCAAACTTTCAGATTCGAATCACTTAATTAAGTGAAAAGAAGTCAAAAATCCAACAACTTATATTATAATGGAATTAAGTCGAACTATGTTACTAATATAATAATGCCATTTAGGGGTGATGTGGCACGAGCTATGTAGCGCTAAGGGATGTAAGGTGGTTAATACTTAATAAGTTTGTTTTATAAAATTAGATAAAGTAAGAATAAAAGTTTTAATTAATTTGCTATTCTTTTATCATAATTCACACATCAAAATTTTATAGGAAATTAAATATGAGGTCCCTCACAAGTCACAAGGGACTTAATATTAGTAAGTCTCATAAACTCCTCATATTGGGGACCCTACTTTAATAAATTCTAAATATTAAAAGACCATTTTGCCCCTCATACAAAACCAAATTCATTTCCTTCCTTCCCTACTTATAAGCTTGTTACTCGCGGCACATTATATTGTCACGCTATATCATTACCTCGTTATTTGTTGATCATTAACTCGTCAGAGAGCTACTCATGAACTTGATACCTGCTCATGAACTTGTTATTGGCGGCCCATTACGTTGTCACACTAACTCATTACCTTGTTATTTGTTGTTCATGAACTTGTTAGACCTGCTCATGAGCTTGTTATTCGAGCTCATTACGTTGTCACTCTAGCTCATCATTGTCTTGTTATTTGTTACTTTTATATGTTTATATAGTATGATGGGCAAAATGGTCTTTAGATATTTATAATATATTAAAGTAAGGTCTGTAGGGACCCTACTTTAATATGAGGAGTTTATAGGACCTTTCTAATATTATGTCTCTTGTGAGGGACCTCATATTAATTTTCCCAATTTTAAAAGGATGTTCCTGTGACATTTTTAAAATCAGGCTTAGAGAAATTTCCCCTCCCCCAAAGCTATCATACAAAATAGTCCGATCCCTAACAGATAGTATGCAATTATTTTTATAGTCATTATAATAAACAAAACATAAACCCGTCTCAATTTTATCTGAAGATCAGAGGGGAGATTTAATTATATAGTTTAATTTTATCCGTTACATAAGTAATTTATTAATTTAAGTTAAAAAAATCAAGGATTTCACGTTCCCAATTTAATGCCCTCTATGATAAGGAAAGAGACATGACTTCAAAGTTTCATTGGCTTAGCCAAAAACAAAGCCTTTCATTATCAAAAAAGTCACCCCATCAACTGCCATTAAAATCATTAAGTTGGATATCATAATTTTGCTTTTTTATTTTGTATTGTCAATTAAGTTAATGTTACTCGACCATATTCGTTGGGCACTCCGTCATTTTTATCAAAAATTAGTTAACAGTTTTGGGATATTAAATATCTTTGAAATTAGACAAATGATCAACATTTTTTGGGTACTTACTTCCTTGTTATTTTTATCAAGAATAATTAATACTCCCTCCATTCCTAAATACGAGATCACTTTTAAACTTCAATTTAAGTCATTTTCTATTTTTTCCCCAACTTTTCTTAAATTAACCCTAATAATGTTTATCTATAATGATAAAAAATAAAGGGAGAGTAGAGATAAAGATATATAAATATATATATATATATATATATATATATATATATATATATATATAACTATATATATATATAGTTAGGATAAATTAATAATATATATCATGTGTTAATAAATAACTTAACTAACATTTTTAATCTAATTAAATTAGGGAAACTGTTCTTATATATAGAAATTGAGTAGCAATAGTTTTGAACATAAAAATAGATATCTTGCTCCTGTGTGGTTGTTGAGTTCACGTGTTAGGGCCCCATCATGCTTGTCCTGGAGCTCCTACAAGCATGTGATGTAAGATCCCAAACCTTTCTCTATATTTTTCTTCTTTTAAAAGGTTACTGATGATCAACTATGTAATGAAGAAAACTGACTAAAACCAGTTAAAAATAATTAAATTTAGAAAAATATACAAAAAAGTTGTTGGCGTAGGCAATGAGCTGAGGCCACTAAAAGCTGGTAAGTGGCCTCATCACTGGTAAGAAAGAAAACAAAATTTCAAACTTCGCAACACACGTATGTTAAATTAGAATATCATTTATAGTTATTGGTAAATTTTCCATTTCCTAATTATTTGAATTTCTAAATAACATCTTTTTACAAAACAAAGAGAATGATATGAAAGAATTAGTTGCATGCACGGGTTAAGGTTGCATTTTGACCAATAGGGTTGATGTGGATTCAGTATTCTATATTATATTAGCAATAACATTCAGTATCTTAAAAATTATATAATGTAATTTTGCCCTCAAAATATATATATTCAGGTGCTATTATAATCTCATCTTTAATTATCCATAAAGTCAGTTAAGTCAAAGTAAAAGATGATCTCTCACGTTTTAGGCTTGATAATTTAAGGCTAAAACGCATCTATCACTCTAAAATATTTTTATGGTGGCACCCACATACATCATCCTTTAGTATTTTGTTTTCGGCAATTTCTCTCTTAAATTTTTAGAATGATATAGTTTCATTATTTTAAATAGTACAAGAGTAAAATCACTCCATAAAACTAATTTTTGGAAAAACAATTGTAGCATTATATGTTCTAGAATCTTGAACATTACTACAACAATATTTTAGAGTGATAGATGAATCATAACTTTAAAAAATATACAAAAATCATAAACAAATGTTAGTTGATTATATTCTTCTGGAAAGGAATTTAACCTCCTAAATATGTTATATCAAATTCTAGTATGTGTTAATGTAGAAACATTTTATGGGTGAGCTACTCTTAATTAAATCTAACAAATCTTAAGTTAATGTATAAATAATTAAAGAAATTGCATAAACATGTGTGGTGACTCAAAATCACAAAAAATAAAGTTAGCTATATCACAAATAAATCAGCAAATATCTCTTCAATCCATTCATAAACCAAGAGGGCCACGCCTAAACCGACCACGTTGACTCAATCCACATGGTCTGAGATATCATGTAGTAAAAGCCAAGCTCATATTAATGAACCAAAATAAAATTCACCTATAATCAAATATAATATAAAGACACATGTGACATATCTTTGGAACAAATGCTTTTTTGTAATTAATTGACCCTCATTTTCACAAATATTAACCACGCCAACTGACTTTATACTTTATTTCTTAGTGACAGGAAAGAAAGAAAAGTGTCGAGATAAAGAAATGCTATTATCTTCCAACTTTCTAAATTGTCAGCTGAAAAAGTGAACAAAAGATCATGATTATGGTTTACTAGCTACTAAGTCCTATGATTATTATATGTACTACCTCCGGTCCCTAATGTAAGAGCCCAAAATTTGAATGGTTTTGGTCCCTAATGTAAGAGCTCACCCAATATTCTCTCCTCATTTAATGCATTTTTTCCTACTTTACCCCTAACTCTCTTTCATATTTATTAATGCTTATATATTTCTCTCTCTTAAAAGTACCATAATAAATATGGGCAATTTTGGAAAAGAAGCATTAACTCCAGACACCCAACTAACATTCACATGTTTTCTTAAGAAGCGTTTTTTTGACGGCTAACTCTTACATTAGGGACCGGAGGGAGTATTAGATTAGATTCAATTTTTTAATCAGTGTCAGTACATACACTTTTTATAATAAAACTTTTAATCACGTCAGCCCATTCATTACACGCGCGCGCGCGCACATGGAAGCAAGATTTGATCTTAGTATATATGAGCAAATGCATTTAATTTCTACTTACAAATTTACGGCAATGAATATCCGTGTTATAAAATATAAAATCTATAATAAATATATATTGACACAGTAATTTAATTGAAGTTTTCATTACACTTCAATTGAACTTAGTTGTAAGTTTCTAAATATTGAATAGTCCTTTTTATTCCAAAAAAAAAAGAACCAACAATATTATACAACCTTTAATCTAAAAATTTAAAAATTCTTGGTCTTCAAATATAATATCACTTTGTGTATAGGATATGATGATATGTGTGAACATATACAAAAATATAAAAAAAAAAAGCTAGCAACAGATTGATAAAAATTGAGAATCTCATGTAATAACACTCAAAAATGTATCAATTTTGTAGTTAAGAACACACACACAAACACAAAAAATATGACCTTTAATTTATACCCCTCAGTTCCTAAATGTAAGATCACTTCTGAAATTCAACTTGTTCCTAATTATAAAATCACTTTCTGATTACTTTTCCTAATTTTTTCCCAAAGTAACCCTACAATGTTTATCTATGATAACAAACAAAAGAGGGATAGTGGAAATATAGAGGTATATAGTTGGGATAAATTGGTAATATCACATGCAAATAACTAACTTAACTAACTTCCTCAATCTACTCAAATTAGTGAAAGTGATCTTATATTTAGGAACGGAGGGAGTATATTGTTTTGAAAGAATCAAGAAAAATAACAGTTCATAATATCAAATTAAAATTTTTATGTTGAAATTTTTTGAAATTATCTCAAGTTTTTAAAAAAGTCCTTTTGTAGAATATGTCAAGCTTCGATTGTTGGAGAGATGAGTGGGCTCTGAATTTCATTATTATAATTGAGAGAATCACGGGTAGAGTGAAAAAATTGTGTGTGTGTGTGTGTGTGTCTGTGTGTGTAAAAGTGTCAACTATTTCATTTCCCGTTGCTCTTCACATTCTCATTGACATTTGAGTAGCAATCAGATCATAATTGAAATCAACATTTGAATAAGGACAAATTAAAAAACAATTAGAAGGTGTTTTCGGTTCTGTTAATTGAAATTGTAGTATTTTCAAACAAAACTAAGGACATTCATAAATTAACTTTCATGTAGAACCATACTCCTACAAAATCCCATAGTGTGTATAACATTACTTCAGGTTCAAAGAAATAAATTGAAGGACACAGATGCAAATATGATACTAAGTTTTACCCCTATGAATGTTTCTAATAATAAGATTTCGCAAGGTGTATTTACCAATTTATTGAATCAGGTTAATTTTTAGACTTTCCATTAATTTTGAATTACTTCTATTAACTTGGGACTTGAGTGAAATAAAATTTAAATGTAAAAATACTATTATGCCCTAATTATCTTGTTCTTCTTTTTCAATTTCCCTTCACCTTAACTTGAAACTTGAGAGAAATAAAATCTAAATATAAAATGTTAACAAAATAGTCTTTTCACATTTAAATTTTATTTCCCTCAAGTCTCAAGTTAACAAAAGTCATCAAAATTAACGAAAAGTCTAAAAATGCATTTGGTTAGAAAAAACGGGCCAGTACCATTAGTGCACCTTAGTGACAAAGTTTAATATCACATTTGCATCTTTATTCTAAATTAAAAGGTTATGCAAGGGAAAGAGTTTTTGACGGCTGGTAGATAGGTGTTGTTTTTAAAAAAAGACAACTTGAATAATACCTCTTGTTAGCATCAATTCAATAATTCCACTATATGTATGGAATACGAAAGAATACAACGTGAGAATTGTGAGATTATGATGAAGATAATTATGTTAATTTTGTTGCCAACGTGTCATATGTTTGACAAAAACATCACTATTACTACTTTCTCTGGTCCTAAATATAAGATATAATTACCTTATTTGATTAGATTAAAGTTGTTAGTTAAATAGTTAAATCATATGATATTAACAATAGACTCACGCTTTCTACCTTCATTCTCGCCTTCCCTCTCTTATTTGATTATTATTAAGGAATATTAATGAGGATAATTTGAGGAAAACTTGGAACAAATTAGAAAGAGATTATATATTTAGGACCAAACTCACCTCCTTTAATAGGTCTTATATTTAAAACTAGAGGAAGTGTTAATTATGTGAAGAATACACAATATTTCTGTTGCCATTGTGGAATACATGCAAGATTGGTCATAATAAGACATAGACATATAACATCGCTGTTATCAAGTATCAACAATTAGTTTAATTGACGAAAACATCATTAATACTCGTATCCCGTAAGTGATTAAGTTCAAATAAACTATGTTAGGGTATTTTCTTTGTTTTTTTTATTAAATAAGGATGCACAGACAAGCCAAGATTACAATTGTAATCATGCATATATATATGACACATTCACGTGTCACTTAGATCACAAAGTCAATTGTAAGCAAACTTTGAGATATATAATTGTCCTACCTTACCCCCTTACCACGAAGTAGAGTTTAATCAATAAATAAACTATACATTGTTATAGTTAACAAGTAATCTTGCGTTCAATCGCTTAGTATACAACAACAACGACAAAAAAGTTTTATCCTACTATGTGGGGTCGATTACATGGATTATATAGCGTCATTGTGCTCTTTCAGTTACTAACTCTTGGATATATCATTGACCAATGGATCTCATACTATATTAATCCCTTAATATAACGCGTTGATTTGTTTTGGATGTAGTGAGGGATTCCCCCCATTATAGTATCCAGTAGATCAATCAAAAAAATTATCTTTCCTTTCACAAATGGAGGAAAATAATCCAATTGACATATATCTTGTTTTAGGTCTCACATTATTCTAGTACTATTTATGGAAGAGACAACTTGGGAAAACCAGCTGCTTTAAATAAGTGATGTATTTATAGTATATGTTGCATGATATTTTTTTTAATAATGTATACGTATAATTATTTTAACAATGAATAGTCATAGTCTGGTAAATAAACAATCAATAGTCAATTGAACTTGCTTTTACTTCTAAGAAATGGATGTATTAGTAATAATGAATAACTAAAAAATTTTCAAGTAGTAACAAATACATATTATTACATGTTGCTCATCACTTGTGAGATTTTTAGTATAAAATGGAATTCTTGATTCTGTGAATAATAGTACAATTACAAAAGATACCCTACCTAATCTAACTTCAAACTCCATCAACAAGTTGAACACCTGTTATAATGTTTGGAGTAATCCCTTTCCTGATGCTTATAATGTCCCCTAGGCACTGTAATTGCAGACTCTTTCTTACACCACTTACCATCTCTCAGAACCTTCAAGTGCACAAATATTATTACATGTGATCAGAATAGGCCCCCTCGAGGTATTCTCCAGACAGTTCAGCGACACATTTCGATGGGACTAAAAAAATACAAATTTTTTCTTTATTACCATTATTTCTCTGTAGCGAAGTCATCATGAGAATCTAGTATTTTATTTTCTTCAATGTGAGAGATGGTGGAGTTGATAACCAACGAGGCGATAATATATCCACACTTTCTTGCCAATTTCTTCCTCCCTGCCAAAATTATACGCAATGACAATGCCATTATAATTGCAAGCTTCCATGGTCCATTATATTAGAGGGTACTCAATAACCCAAGAAACTTGAGTATTTTGATTTTGCTTTGCCGAGATATTTACCGAATACAGATCAGCAAAGTGCAACTAGGAAACACTTTTTGATCCTATTTATATAAGGACAACTTTAACATGTTTCATACAAACAAAAAACCTAAAATATCATAAATTATAACGCTGAATTTGAACATTTTTCGACTTTGCTCATATTTAACATTCATTAATTACCGCAAAAGAATAAGCTAATATATAATAAATGAAGGACTAATTGTACATTTATATGAAACATTTTATGAGGCACCTTATAAATGAGACTAAATGATACTTAATTCTCTAATTTAAAGACGAGAGAGAGAGAGATAACATTTTTCTCTTTTTGTTTATGGGTCCTAATTCATTCTTGAAGTCAATTGGCTCCATGTCTAAAATAATAATTACGTGTGATAAAATAAAAAACATTTTTAGAATTGAATTTTTTTAATTAAATCAAGAAGTAATAATAAGTTAATAACTAATAAGTTTATGGAATATAAGCAACATAATATGTCATTAATTACATGTTCATTGGTTGAGATTTTCTTAATATTTTATGGAATTCATAACTCTAAAAATAAGAGTAGCACAATTAGAATAGATACCCTACTTAATCTAGGACCCTCCATAATAAGTGAAAAAGTTTAACTATTCTATCTTAAGATTAATTAGATTCTCTATGCATGTTAACAACAAAACGATCATGTCAATCTTAAACTCATCAAAAAGGTATTTGAAAGGTACCCATTAGTTACCACAACCTCTAATAATAACCTTAGTAATAGCAAGAGGAACATAAATGAGTTTGCATCTAAATCCACTGTCGAGTTACCTCCTCAGCCACACTTCCCATCACTCAATATATAGCCATCCCCTTCAGGACGCAATCTATCAACATCCATTCCATTAGGATTATATCATGGATGGAATTTTGGGTATCATTGTGACTACAATTCTTTTTAAAAACTTCAGTTTCCCCAAAAAGAAATAATAATTTCGGTTCAAAACGAAGAAATAATAATTATTTCAATTGAAGCCCAGATTTTTGGGCCGAAGAGTACATTCTATTTGCACTCACTCGAGTCCAGAAAATTAAAAGAGTATGAGAAATTGTACCCCTAAAGAAAAGGACTGTTAATAATATTTGAGAAATGGGAAGACCTCCAAGCGTTAGAAATTTTGGGCCGAGCCCATTAATAGTCAAATGGAACCATTTTTCTATTCCTGAACATTGTTTTCTTTTGGTCGAAATATACATGAACATTCGACTACAATCTTTTACACTTTATGTTTTATACGCAAGACTTTTTTCATGATAGGCAGTAAAGCTTTTACCTAATGTAATTTGGGGTGTTTGGTGACCCCAAAAACCAAATACTACCTCCGGTTGACTTTTTTGGAGAGATTAAGGTTACGAAATAGGTTATTAAATCATGACATATTTGATATCTTTTTAGATTATCCATTAGTTTATATGTAAAATAAACTAGTATAAGAGAAAAATTAGGTAAATCAATTTATAATTAACTTCTTTTTCTTTTTTAGAATTTTCCCAAAAAGTCAACTAGGTCTTATATTTAGGACCGGAGGGAGTATTTTTTTAATTGTCAGCCTTAAGCCTTAAGTCAAGTCTCATGCATTGCTTGGTATTAAAGAAAAAGGGAATAAGATTGAAAGGCACATTTTTTTAATTTTATAACTGAATATATTATAAAAATAAAGATCTAAAAATACTTTCAAACATGTAAATTCCAATCCACAACCTCAAAATTACCAACTAAGTTCTTAGCGTCTAGCCTGAGATTAAATTTGCAGCAGGAGCACCTAAATACCCGATATTAAAAATGAATGACAGCAACAATTTATGGAGTAACATCTTTAATTTAACTAATCCAATAACAACAATTGGAAAGATAAAAGAGAATTTTACAAAATATGTTGGTTCAATATCTAGAACAATAATTTTGATCAAAAAAAAAATATCTAGAACAATAATAAATTAACAAGTAATAATTATAACATGTCAAATGACAATTACAATTAAAACAGTTTGATTAACAATTTCATCGAAGACGATCAGATCATTTAATGTACACTTAATTGGAAATGAATTTTCTCAGCGGCTAACTCACTCAGCGGCTCTCAGCGGCCAAAATCTGTCCGTCCATATAATCATTCATTTGATCCAAAAGCTAGCAAAATGCCACGTCATCACACATTAAAAATGAATTTCTCCACTCTTCTAGAAAAACTCCATAAGCGTTTTCCCCTCTGGCTCACCAATTCAAACTCCATAACTGCTACTATGTTCGCCGTCTCCAAACAATATTTTGTATCAATTTCGTTCTTGGTGCTTCTCTCTGCAAGCAAGAGGTGGAAGATTGAGGAAGATTAGATTAATTGGGGATGTGGTGGCTTTATAGATCGAAGGGTGTTGTTGAGGGTTTGAAGGGAAGAGAGAAGTGGAGGTTGAAGGTGACCTGGGAATAACTCAAGGAAAAGGAAATTTCCAACTGAATTCTGACACGGATCCATGAAATTAAAGCAAGAAATACCTCTATTTTTTTAGGAGATAAGGAAGAGTGTGACATGAAGGCAATGGACAAGTAGAAAACAGTGAGAAGAGAGAGAGAATGTGGAGCTGCGAGAGAAAAGGAGGAAGAATGGTGGAGAAGAAAGGAAAGAAAAGGGACTCTGAGAGACGCTGAGGAAATTAGCCGCTGAGAGAATCCAAATCCCACTTAATTGTAATGGAGATCCTCTAAATTTTGAAGGAATTGAGTCATGTGAAGGAGTTATTTTAAAACTGTTTTTCCCCAACATTTTAAAACTGTTATACTTGGGTGATTCTTGAATATCCATATAATAAATAGTAAAATATCTAAAAGAATTGTCCCTATGATATGGTTGTCTCTAATAGATCAGACTTCTTTTCAAAGTCACAAATTCAATATAGAAAATGGCAAAGTGAGCGGCCATATGGTGCTTTTCCATTGAGTGATTATGAAGTGTGTTTGATGACCCCATTCACTTTGTGGGAGAACTTTAGCTGTTAAAGAAAACCAAAAATAATAACAGTAATAAAGAAAGGATTGACCACAACACATAGAAGATAATTAGTGTTGCATTTAGAATGGAATATTTTTTTCCACTAAGCATATATATACATATGGTGGACCCATATGTGGCTCTTTTTTAACGCGTGAAGATTTCATTTGATGAGAATCCTATATTTTTTTTATCAAATGAGAATCCCTATATGAGTGACCAGTACTATTTACATGACTTACCCCTCTCTTTTTCTCTCGTCACTCTTTTGTTCTTTAATTTCCAACTTGGTATCTGAGCTTTAGGTTGAAAGATCCTATTGAGGGTGATGAGAGAAATTATTGAGAGTGTTGCAAGTCTCTGCTCTGAGGCTCAAAAAGGAGTACAAGTCATGCAGATCGGTTGAGGGTGTTGCAGGCCTCTGAGACTCAAAAAAGAGTACAAGCCATTCAGATTGGCCTCTGAGACTCAGAAAATAGTACAAGTCGCGGAGAATATTTTTTTTGGTTTCACAATATTATGTGAAACATTTTTGAGTTAAAGAAATTACTTTCTTTACTCTTTTTGGGTATGAGCAAATATGTTTTATTTGTTCTTTTTTTCGCGTGTGAGCATTTTTTTTGAGTTAAAGAAATTACATTTTTTACTCTTTTTGGGTATGAGCAAATATGTTTTATTTGTTCTTTTTTTCGCGTGTGAGCATTTATTTGCTTTTTTTTTTTGGAGTGAGCATAGACTCCTTTTAGTGTTTGAGCAAACAACGTTTTATTTTTTTTGTTCAAAATTTGTTGTTTAGCTCTAAATGGACAAATTTTTATGGAATGATGACTTTTAAGCGTGTGAAAGGAATTGTTTTAGAAGATGAAAAACTACTTAGTAAATAATAGAAGGACGAAGAATCCTATATGAAATTTAAATAAATTGTATAGCACTAATGAAATTATATATAAAATGGGAATGGGTCCCACTTTAAACTCACTTTAAACTAATTAGGTGGAATTTGACATTCTCAACCAAAAAAAGGTGGAATTTGACATTAATAATTATATATGTATACTGTCAAAAAAATATTATATAAAAAAAATTATATATGTAGATCAAAGAGGAGCTAAATTTCAGATAAAAAAAAGAGGAGCTAAATGCATCACTGATTGGAGCTAAGCGTACGTTATTTCAGTTTTGATATAAACACAACATTCGGATAATGGGTTGCGCCAAATCTCAAATGTATTGAATTTTTAAGGGCTAAGCAAAATTGGGTTTAAATATCATTTGACATATAAACTATTTTCAATGACTCAATTTGGCATTACAAACAATAAAATGACTCATTTTGACCTATAAACAAAATAAAAGAGTCATTTTGACATATGAGCCAATGAAAAATACTAAAATACCCTTTGAGACCTAATTAGTAAAGTTATGAATATTTGAGTCCCACCTTTGAATATTACATACTCACCCCAAGCCCCCACACATCCCTCCCTCTCTTTTAGTGATCAACTTTTTCTTTTTTTCATCAAAATTGATCAACTATTTCGAAAAGTTGGTTGTTGAAAAAATACTTTTAAGTACCAAACTATTTTAAAGTTTGGCTGTTAAAAGTACATGGTTTTTTAAAAAAATTGTCTACATTAAATTTTCAAAATTTGCTTAAAAAAATAATAGCTAGATCCTAGATATTCTCTAACAAAAAATCCATATAATATTTACAGTAAAATAATTTTTTATCGGATATTTACAATAAAATAATAAATTCATGTATAAATAAATAATATTATTCAATGACTTAACTTCATATTAGTGGCACATACACACTAAAACAGAAGGGATTTCTAATCCCATAATTCTCTCAAAAACTAGCATCTTAACCTAAGCCTACTCCACATCTTGTATTGACCCTTTCCAATTTTAATGTTTCCCTTCTCAATTAATAATTGGTACATACACACTGAAAAAGAAGGGCGGATTTTGTAATAAAAAAAAAGAAGGGCGGATTTCAAATTCCAAAAATTTCTCAACAAACTAACATATTTCACCTAAACATGTGCAAAATAGGTATTGTATCATCGATTAATTTCACAATCACAACAAACAAAGAGCACAGTGAAACAAGATGTAAACTAATTAGAATGATGGTTTCGTCTTTCACCATGACTACAAGATGCTTATGATCCTCACATATGAATTTTAACAATGTAATTGTAATCTTATCAAATATGGAATGCTCTTTACATTTCACAAACTACTCTATCAATTAAACCGAATGAGCAATAACCTAACTAAATAGTGAGAATAATTATTACAAGTATTGTAAAAGAATTAATCCAAAATAAAATAAAAAATGTTCAACTCAATTCTAGTGCTCACTTGGTGAGGATGAGGAAGAGAAAATACTAGGCAATCTAATTAACCAGTCTAACAGCTGCATTTTGCAAATCCAAAATAAAATAAGAATGAGTTAAATAGTCCATATTGTTGACAAATAGATGTGGAAAGAGGAACAAAATGAAGAATGAAAAAAATCTTTATATTGATTGATGAAGAAGAATACAAAACAACAATAACATATCTAATCCTCTTGGACTAGATAAAAAACATCCCTCACAAGAGGTGATGACCATTCCTCCTTGAGAAAATGGATTTACAAAAATAAATCCTTAACACTAGGGTAATGAGGAGAGAGACCAAGTTAACTCTCCCTCTTGGTGTAGACTCTCATAAATTTCACACACACTAAAATGTTTATGTTAGGACCCTTTATATAGGCAATAAGGCCACTAACCACTTACAAGATACAACCCATTTAATATGATCCTAATATTTCTAACACATACTTTCATGCGTACCCTATAAAAACATTAGTAAGAAATAACATCCGATCCTTTTTCAAGTAAATACAAGCTCTGGCTGTGATAACTAAACAAAACACTATTTTTCATTGCTCCCACTTGAATGAAACTGTTTGAGATTGTTGGGTTGAAACTATGAATTAGCCCACCTGTCATATGAATTAGCCCACTTGTAATTTGTATTATGAAATCGCCATTCTTCCTTGCACCTAATATGTCAAAAACATCCACTGTTGTGGTTGATGAGAACTTCATCCATGACATATTGTCTCCGGATTTTTCCATAACCCAAATGGAAAACAAGTAAGATGTTTTCCCATCTATTTCTTCATCTTCTTCCTTCCTGTTTGTCAAGAAAATTGAGTCTCCTGTGGTTACAAGTGATCTCTGACCATCATCATGGGAATCGGGCAGCAATATTTTTCCAAACACTTCATTTGTTAGATCAAACGTAAGTATGAATTTTTGTTTTGTTTCCCTATGGCAAACAAGCCAATGAAGAACACCATTGAAGAACACACTGGGAGAGTCAATATCAAGGGAACATATATCATGTCCATGGGTGTTTAATTTGATACGTTTCCATGACCACGTAAGATATGAGAAAACCCAGGCCGAATAATCAAACACATCCAAATTCATAATAGTTGCTTCAGGATAACTATAAACAAAGTTCATAACCTTAAAATCATTGTTTTTACTATCAAAACCAAAGCCTTCTATTTTAGATATATTCACACCCCAATTCATACAGACAGGAAGTGGAGCGTATTTTCGAAGGGTTAAGTTCCAAAGGATGAATGTATTAGAAGGCAGTTCTATACGAGAAAGACATATCAATCCATTGCATGCACCTATCACTCTTACGCCTTTAAAATCATGAATGGTGTGACTTTTGAATGTTTGAAGCGTGTGGAGTTGATGGTTATCCAAGTGTAGGGAATAGGTGAGGTTGCAATATGGATAACGAACAACGTGCCATGGATTTATGACTTTAACGAGGAGGATTTGATTTGTGGAACAACTGGGGCTGTGTGATGAGTGGCTACGTATGAAATGAGAACTTGAAATAACATCTCTCCAATCTTTACAAACGGAGCGACATTGAAGTAGTGTTTGAGAATCTAGTCTGAGTAAAATTTCCTCCACCATGTCTGGTGGAAAAGAAAGAACCGTCATTTTTGCTTTCTTGCGGGACGCCATCAGTATAAGCTTGACGATGTTGAGAGGAATGACAATCAAATCAAATAAATATGATTATATGAATGTTTTTGAGATTTTCTCATCCCCCAGAAGAATCAGCCTCTTATGATGCAATTAGTTAGGAAATTTACGGATATATATATATATATATATATATATATATATATATATATATATATATATATATATATATATATATAATATTTGAAGTTAAGTCATTTAATAATATTATCATTTATTTATACATGAATTTATTATTTTATTGTAAATATCTGATAAAAAATTATTTTACTGTAAATATTATATGAATTTTTTGTTAGAGAATATCTAGGATCGGTTATCAAAAAAAAATTAGAAAGATTTGTCAAAAAATAAAATATACATTTTTTACACCGAATATATACACATTTTTAGCGAACTAACTATATATTCTAATGCTTTGTTTATTATACATTTATTGCTTTGTTTTTTTCCGATAAAAAAATTGCTTTGTTTTTTTTTTTTTTGCTTATTTGTTTTTTCTTATAGAATTATTGTGTATTTGTTAGCAACTAGTTGATTAACTCGTGCCATAGTGTATTTGTATTATAATGGAGTAACTTATAATCATAATATGTTGTTCAAAAAGTTAAATATAACACAAGCGCTAATCTAACAACTAAATTTCTGATAAAAAAAAATCTAACAACTAACTAATTATTTTTATCAAACAACAACTAACTATTTCAATATGGGTCATCATCACCAACAAAGCCTTATCTCAATTAAGTGGGGTCAGCTACATGGATCACCCGACGTCATTATTATGCTTGATCAATAATCATGTTTGGAGATAAACCCTTCATCAAAATATCTCGTTAAATAATTTCGCTAAGAGTTTTCTTCGGTCTCCCTCTCTTTCTTTTATATGTCTCCTCTTATGAGAGTGTGATAGCCCTTGTGAAGTACCAGGTAATGATCTATTGTTATGAAAAATGTGTGTATCTATGCTCAATAAATTTGACATACTTTTATGTTGGTTGACGAAGCCTAACTCAACCCTACTCCTTTATCCGGGCTTGAGACCGGCTATAAATATAGGCGGAATATTCCTTACAAAAGAAATCAAATAAAAGAAATAGTTTTCAAATTAACATAATAACAAAAAACCTAGAAATTTTTGTAGTATCTTTTGAATCTTGACTTGATCTTTGTACTTTTTCAGTCATTACTAGAAACCCTAAAAAACTAACCTAAATAATTTCTGATAAAAAAAAACCTAAATAATAATAATAATAAAGTAATAAAAATGAAAATAAAAATTAGAGATAAAAATGAAAATAATAAAAACAGGTTAAATGAAATATATCTATATTTCAAAATAAAATAATAAGATAACTATAAAAAATTGAAGAAAGTAACAGACAATATGTTTTTTTTTATTAGCACTAAAAAAATTGAGCGAGTAACAAGAAATACAATTCAAATTCAAAATAAAAAATTTTAGAAAAAATTGGAGAGAACAACAAGAAATACAATTCAAATTCAAAATTCAAAATAATAACCGTTAGGAAAAAAATGGAGAGAGCAAGCAGAAATACAATTCAAAATTTAAAATAATAACCGTTAGAAAAAATGGAGAGAGCAACAATAAATACAATTCAAAATTCAAAAATAATAATCAGAGAAAAAAATGGAGAGAGTAACCAGAAACACAATTCAAAATTCGAAATAATAACCGTTTTTAGAAAAAATTGATTGAGTAAAAAGAAATACAATTCAAAATAATAACCGTTAGAGAAAAATGGAAAAACTAACAAGAAATACAATTCAAAATTCAAAATAATAACAATAGGAAGAATTATTTGCGAAAAAAAGGGAAAGGAACACGGGTCGATAGAAAGGGAAAATAGAAAAGAAAAAGTAGCTGTGCAACTGAAAAATGGAGACATATAGAAATCAATAAAATTAAAAGGTATGGTTGAACTGAAATAATCGGAAATTTTGCATTTAAAGTATCTTTGAAATGAATAACTTTCTTGTATATAATAAAAAAACATGAATAACTTTCTTGTGGAAAAGAATAAAAATGAGAAAATTATGACACTACATAATACGATACATACATCATATACATAAGTATATCGGATGTCACACACTTGTTTCCTTGGACTGAGTATGCATCAAGATACGAACGTTGAGAGTCTAATCACAAACCATTATCCATTATGAACAAAGTAAATGAACAAAACGGCACCACTTCATCTTGTGAATGAAAAAGAAACTTTGATGTATTCAAAGACAAAATTGGCAATAGAGCAAATAAAAGAAATTGCCAAAGAAATTGGGTAATTTTCCTTACATATTATTCTCATCTAATCTACTGCAGATTTCAGAATTCAAAAGAGTTAAACAAAAACAAACAAGAGGGGGGTGAATTGTGCTTTCCAAAAACTAAAGCAAATAAAGAACACAACATACAAATTTTATACTGGTTCGGACAATCCACTTGCCTACGTCCAGTTCAACAATACCTCGTTGGGTTCCACCAATTTTACAACAGGTTCACCTGAGAACCTTTACAGTGTGTAGAATCCCTCTAACACTCCCACTTACTACATGTAAGGTGCTAACCCTGTTCCAAAGCCCCAAGCTTTAGAACAACCTTAAACAGAAGAGGATTTACAAATATGATAAGTTCACTAAGATGAACAGATAATGATAATCACTTAAACTTGAATAATCGCACACATAGAATTGAATTCTCTTTTATGTTTTGAAAAGAGAGTAGGTGCTTAGTTGGTGTTGAACATTTAATTCTTCAGCCTATTTATAGTCTCAAGGGGAGGTATAACCGTTTGAATGAGAATGTTGAAGACTTGTATCCGTTGAGATCAATTAATGATGTGTACTGAGGCTTGATCTGTGTTGCTTGAAGAAATGGTGAACAATAAATGCAGCTTTGAGCTTTTCCAGTTGACCTTAACCATTTCAGAAGGTAGAAGTTGCTTTATGAGCTCATTTGAAGAAGATCTCAGTTTAATGTCTTCTGAAAAAGCTTTCTGGACATTGCAGTGTACTTTTGTACTTGATTTGCTTTCTGGTCGCAACTTCGATTACTGGTCATGAAGTGATATTACTATTCTTCGATTATCTGTTACACACTTAGATCACAGGTTAAATGTTTAGAGAGAATAACTAAGTGATACTTTGATTATTACTAATTCGATCGTTGATTCGATTAGTTTTTCTGCAATTACTCTCAATGAACGAAGTGATCTATCTGACAGTTTCGATTACTCTTTTGACTTAGATTGTCTAAGATCAATGATCGTTTTGATCTAATCGACAGATTCGATTACCATTCTAACTTAGATTGTCTAGCAAGGGACCAATGATCGAAATGATCTTATCAAATGCTTCGATTATCATTCTAACTTAGATTATCTAGCAAAGGACCACTGATCAAAATGATCTGATCGAATGCTTCGATTACAATTCTAACTTAGAATTTTTTTTTTGGTTGCTCAGTACTCGATGTGACTTGTGATCACTCTTCTAAGTAATCGTTCTGTCTAAGTGAGATGATGATCGAATTATCAGATAATCTCTTACTCTATTGTCTTTATGAACAATCGTTCTACCACTTGTGCAATAATTATTAGATCACCAATGATCGTCTCTCAATGTAATCGTTTGTTCTTGTGTTTTAACTAGTAATTGTCCTTTCCTGACTCAATGATCGCTTTGTCTTTATCCTACATTAGTTATCATCAAAATTTAAGATCCTAACAACACACACACATATACACACTATTTCAATATAGCTAAACATAATAAATGACTATTTCACGGTGCATAAATAATAATCAACTTTGTGACCCGGTACAAAAATAATAAAACCGGTACTAAATGTTCATTTGTGTAGTTCCGGTACTAAATGTTCATTTGTAGTTTTGTGAAACCTTTTTTTTATTATTTTCTAATGTAAAAAATATTTTTACCCCATCACAATTCAAACTCAACCCTTCTTCATTCACCCTTCATCTTCCCATGCTAACTAGTATCAACATTTTAATTGGAAAATGACAAATAAATACCTCCAAATGTCTAAAAGGACAAGTAAGGAACTCAAACTTCCAAAAGAACAAGTAAGGAACTCAAACTTCCAAAAGGACAAGAAGGACAAAAATGTATTTTTCACTTTGAAAATAATATCAGAAAAGTTCCACATAACTACAAATTAACATCCAACACCAGTTTTATCATTTTTGCACTGGGTCACAAAATTATATATTATTTGGGAAAATGACAAATAAATACCTCCAAATGTCCAAAAGGACAAGTAAGGAATTCAAACTTCCAAAAGGACAAGTAAGGAACTTCAATAAAAACTAACAATTAGAACATAGTTATTAACATTTGGAACATAGCAATTAACAATTGTTTGGTTCCTTCATTGTCCTTCAGGAATTCGGAGTTCCTTACTTGTCATTTTGGAAGTTTGAGTTCCTTACTTGTCCTTTTGGATATTCGAAGGTATTTATTTGTCATTTTCCCTATTATTTATACATCGCGAAACAGTCATTTATTATTTTTGACCAAAATAAATTAGTTAATTTACTTAATTATCATATCAACGCTTTTGCCCTATCTAATAATAGTTTTAAGTCTGATAAAAAAATAATAGTTGAAAAATAAAACAAATTTGTAAGCACATCAACAATAACTTTGGGTTATGAATTAAAATTTGTAAATTTGGATGATTTTTTTATGTTTTACTTTATTATTAGATATACTAATTTGTTGTCATAAAAAAAGATATACTAATTTATAAACTTATGATGGAATTTTGTATAAATAAAAAATCAAATATTATAGTAAATAATTACAAAGTTAAAGAGAATGAACAATCGAAAATCTAGTTGAATTGAAATCGAAAATCTGCAAATTTGAATTGAAATAATAACAAAGTTTTTTATCAAAATAATAGCAAAGTTTCCTTATTAATCATTGACAAAATCAAAGACATTAAACAATAGTTTCCCTTTCTGATAAAAAAACAATAGTTTCCCTCATTACTTATTGAAATTCTCGTCAAAAAATTACTTATTGAAATTAATTGAAATTGTTATTATAAGAAATTCATAATGGAAAACTGACCCCATTTAAATTGTTTTTTGAATTTCTTTTTAGGCTAAAGTATGTTTTTGGTCCCTTAACTTTAGAGAAAGTCATGTTTTGGTCCCTTAACTTTGAAAAGTGTGTTTTTGATCCCTTAATTTTAGAGAAAGTGTTTTTTTGGTCATTTAACTTTAAAAAATGTGTTTTTTGTTCAAAATTAAGGGGTGGGTGGAATGAGGGACGAGGTCGGCGGCGAAGGGAGAGAGGATGGAGAGTAGATGGAGAGGATGAGAGAGTGTGTGGGCCCCTCTCATATTTTAATTAATGTTTTTTTATTTTAGAAATGATAGTTTAGTATTTTCTAGTGTTCTAGTGACCAAAATGGACCAATTTTTTGTTCATTGGCCAGAATGAAACCTTTTATTATTTGTAAGTCAAATTGATACTTTAAAAATAATTTATAGGCTAGAATGATTTTTAACCCAAGCAAAATTTGTTAGAACTATTATGTCCGATTCTCCAATCATATCCGATCTCTATTTGCTTGTAGTATTTTTCGACATGCACAGTTGAACACTGAATGTAGTTTTTTTTTTTTGCCAAAGTAACACTGAATGTTGTTGTAGAATAAAATTAGGATACATGACAAAATCTGATTAGAACAATGGATATAACTTTTCGAAGACACATTAAAAACAAATAGTCCTACTTTTTAAAATGGCTCCAAACTTTTTGAATACTAAGTATACAAAGATGTCAATCAACATAATCGATTGTTATATTCCCCTTTATCTTATCTAAAACTTTAAGAATTCAATCATACTTCATTGGATGATCATCACCTTTGATCATATGCTGCTCTAGCTCTTACTACAGGTCTATATTATCTAATTCTTACATATGAAAGAATATAATCAAGTCATTGAATACCTTAAATTGATAAAGTTTTAAAATTTAATTTTAACAATTATTCTCTCTTTAAATTTATTAATCATTCTATTGGTAAAATAGTACAAATCGTTTTCATGTTTCTTCTTTTTCAAGGAAAAAATTTTTCGTCTCAATAGATTTGGTGAATTATTATTAGGGGTAAGAATACTCTAGGTCGTCCTAAACTTGAACTATAATAGGTTTAGTTTGTGTTGTTGAATGAAAGTCTGAACTTGAATTGTGTCCTATTAGATGTCATTTTTTACGTCTAAGTGGCCTATGGTTAGGATTGACATGACTATTAACCTATTAGAAAGATTGATAAATTAAACAAGCCAACAGTGAGAAGTTTAAGGAGATGAATGATGGGTGGTGTCATTTGATCAAAGAGAGTTTACTGAGCGAGAGTTAATATAGTTGTTGGTGTCAAATTATGGAAACTTAATTTAAGGGTGAAAAAGAATATATTTTATTGAATAATTGGATAAATGGGTCACCCGAAACATTGGTTACAAGCAGTTGAAAGTATAAAGATTATTGAAAATGATTCTAGTAGCTAGTTTGGCAGTTGATCGAGCTTGCAAAGTGTTCAATATGCTTTCAAAGAGCTTGTGTGTCTTACAAATGGAGCTGGAGCATGCTTTTATAGGTAGATCGACGTGCTTGGTCACCTCGAAAATGTAGGAGACATCAGACAATTTTGGGTGGTGGACATTGTGGGCATCGACCAGGGTCTCTTAACAACTACCCCTGTAACATCTTGATCATGGGTGCTCGTTATTTCCATGTATTTGAATTTGAAAGGAGATCATTACTCGCTATTGGGCGGGAGGCATGTTCTCGCCGAGCTTACGAGCTTATTGGCCTGTCCGTCGTGAGGCCTAACTAAGAAAGTGAAACAATCCAACACTTGTAAATTTATATTAAGAATTAATAACAAATAGCATCAAACTAATAATAATAATATAATGTCATATTTAAAGATATTATTTAACTGTTTAACAAGCAGGCCAGACTAATAAACTAATGGGTGTTTTCTCAAGTTTGACTTTGGCTTGTTAAGCAAAACATGCCAAAAAAAACCTAGACCTAATTATTATACGCCCTGATAGCTGGGCTAGATTATTATCTCCCCTAATTAGTATACTCTAAATAAATTTACACTAACATTCATTCATGTGCAACTAATTGTTTTTCTTGTTCCTCTTTCTCATAGTTACGATCATTTGTAAGAGCATAATTTGTTGACCATTGTTGTCAAAATTGTGAGTTGTCACACTAATCTTATCGTTTTTATAACTCTACTTAACCAAAACGTGTTACGAAGTATTGAAATTTTAAAAGGTTAAAAACTTGGTAGAAACTCACAAGTTTACATTGTAAACTTACCATTTTTACGTTTCTATTTTACTAAAAAATGTGTTAACTTGCTATTTTACTCATTTTAATTATTTTTAATTGACCAATTTCAATTTTCTAGAAATTTTTGTATTGAGGTTCATATAGTATAAATTTTGATATATTTCAATCTACTATCTATATTTAAAATATATTCAAAAAAAAGGTCAATTATGTCTTATATTTAAGACCGGAGGGAGTATTATTTTTTATTTTCTTATTCAATTATATACAAGAAACACATGTTTATTAATGAACTTAAACTCTTACAAGCTAAGAGTCTATGATTCAAATCTATCACCCAAATTTACCTTTCCACGAATTTAATTAAATTCACGAGTTTGACAATTTTAATTTAGTGTTAACTATTTTGAATTGTGGGTAATTCAAATCTTTACTATCTAAAGGGAGGGCATCTGCTAGCCCATTAGAGTGCCACCTGTCCAATTTTCCCTCCTAAAATCTTGCCACCTGTTCACCCACTCTCTCTCTCTCTCTTAAAAAAACTGCTTATTCAGTTTTTTATTTAGAAACTGCTTTCTACGACTGGCCAAAAAACTGCTTTCTACGTACAGTTTTCTACAAAGCTCTTTACCAATTCAATTTGGCGTCGTCCATCAAGGGCTATTAGATTGATTGCTATACAATTGCTCTCTACAATTATGTTCGCCTCTGTTGTTGTCTGCAGTAAGATTGTACGTTTGATTTGCACTCTACTTCGTTTTTATCACCACCCCTTTTCTGGGTATTTGTTTTTTTATCATTTTTATGGTCAACTTTTAATCTTTTTGTCTTTTTTATTGGGTTTCATTCAGGATTGATGACTATTTGAAATCATTCACATGTTTGGGTTGGATTCCCAGGGAACTCCGTTGAGGCAGGAGAAGTAGGATCCCTCATGCAGTTGACAAAAGATTTCTGCCTGACAACCTTGGTACGTTTACTTTTCTACTCCAATCAATCAAAGTTTATATTTTTGTTTAGGGATTAAGAAGAACAAAGTCTACACATGTTCAACACTTGCTTTTTGGGCATTTTGGTTCCCTTCTTCCCTATTTTTCTTTTTTCCATTTCTTTCATCTACTTATGCAATATTAAGATTATATGAATATGGATCACAATTTGTGTGGGAGAGTGAAAGGGGCTGTTATTGTTAACCTGTTTTGTTAAAAAGGGTTTGAATTTTTAGTATTTGTAACCCGATTGTTTGCATTTGCATCCTTAGTTTTGATGTTTCTTTGAAAAAAGTAAATGGGGTTGTTCATCTGACTTAAGGTTTTGAATTTGATGTATTTTAAACAGGATTGACAATTATTCTGTTCTCATTATGGGTTTGCTGCACATTTTTTGTTTAAACCCTTGAATCTGTTTTATATTTTTTAAGTGAGTAATGTTAGAACGTTGGAGGAGAAGTAGATAATAGCAAGTGGAGTTTTGAAGTTTTATCTGGTAAGCTATGGGTTTTGTTAAGGTCAAGTTTGTTGTTATTGTGTTTTTTTCAAAGAGCATTGCTTCTGCTTCAAACGTGCTCACAAGATTTTTAACAAATCACTGCATCATTTTTATGACGCAAAGAAAGGACAGCATTGTTCGGTGAACAATTACAAAGTTAATATTTGTAATTATAGTTTGTTATTATTTGCCAATGAATGGTTATATTACAATTGATTGAATCCTATAAGTATGTTTGAATCCTATATGCGCTAAGCCTTGTGGGTGATCTTGTGTTACACATTTTTCCAGAGTACTTGCTAACCACCAGCCTTTCTATTGACTTCATTTCTTGATCTCTCCATAAAATAATTTATTATATTCTGAACCTGTATTATAATCCTTTTTCTTCTTAGTATTCCCCTTTATTTCTCTTTGTTCTTGTATTTATTCTACCAACCATCACAATGATTTGGATATTGCAGCAGTTATACTCTTCATCTTATTAGGGTATGTCTTTAACATTTTATATTATTACACATCAGCCACATGATCTGTTTTGTACTGATTTTTGGGAAATACATTCACTATATAATTATGACTAATGATATGATTTTGTAATAGTTTTTGTTTTAATGATTTGTTATGGCTTGGATTGTTTTCATGCTTTAAAGGTCCTAATGACTACCTATACTCTAATATAAATGTATATTTTTCAAAGGCTGCAGCATGCACCTTAAACTGAATACTGATATTGAACAGACTAAAATAAAGCTTCAGGTGCTTAATTGTGTCAACTTAAGAGACAGGTCTATGTTGCCAGGTCACATTAAAATAACCAAATTCAGCAGCTTGAAAGACATATTTCTTCTTGTAAGCTTGATAAGGAAATGCAAAATTCACATTTTTCTGCGTCTATGGCTCCTCCAATTTCTTTTCATTTTGAAAGACCAAATCAAAATGAACTCAGGAGTGGATCATTGAGATATGATTGCAGTCTTATATGAGTAATAAGCCATGTGGATTGTCATTCCAGTATTTTCATTCTCTTCTGTTAATAAGTATGACATGTCTTCAGGCCCAATGGAGAGAGAAAGCTTTATTCCAAAGATTATTGATGTTAATTACATTGAAGGTTCTGGAGACAAACGCTGGAGTGACCAAAATTTGAGGAATTGGTTATTTATTGTGATTGAAGCATGGAGTGATATGGCTTTAGGATTTAGGAGTTAACATACAAGTTATGAAAAAAAATTTCATCCTTTGTAAAGGGCAGTGATTATGTCACTTCTTAGCAGATTTTGAAGTGTTAACTTCTTGTGTTTTTAGTAGTTTGTATTGTTTCATTGTGATATAGCTACATTATCTCTTTTGTTTTTGTACTTTTCCTGTCAATTTATTCATGCTAAATATCTGGTTTTTCATATGCAAATGAGGATTGTTGTTCAACTCAGGTAATTGTTAGAGATGGCACATTCAATGTTGCTGCAGTTGAACATTTTATGAAGGAGGTGAAATTGGGTGAATTTGTACTTTCATATGTTGTAGTTTCTATGATGGGTCCAGAAAGTAGTTTAATGCTTTCTTTCATGACGCTGAAATTTCATTGCTTCTTCTGTTCATTAGTTAATCCTTAAAATATGTGCTTACTCTTTGCTCCTAATGAAATGTAAATTATGATTATAAATTAATTTGATCTAGATTATAACTTCGTTCTCCTTCTTTTATCAGAGCTGTACCATTTGCTCAATGCTTCTTTTTTATTGTAATATTGTTATCTTTATCAACATGCAGTATATCTAAACTATTGATTTCAGTTCTAAACTATAGCTGAGTTTAATCCTTACATTTAAGAGACCTTATTAAATCATTTGTTCATTAGTCTGGACAGGTAAGAGACCCTTGATTTAACCTGTTTCCTAGTCGCCTTGGGGTTAAATGCAAGTTATTTATGAAACCAAGGATTGCAACACAGTGGCGCAACCTCGGGTCGTCTCTCTTGAGGAGTCTTCTAAACTACCCTAAGATGAACTAAATGCAAATTGAAATGAACAAGGGAATTGGGGTTTGTTGGGTTTTTATATGTAGAATGCAAATGAACCTAACTACAATATTTTTTATCTTTTCTTTGATAAGGTGGGATGATTGAATGGTTGAAGTGTAGTGAATTCTATGAAATGGATCTCTTGAGTCTAGGTGAGGTGACAAACATTAGCTCAAATCATTTAGGGGTTCAATGCATCAAGTGTAATTCCTAGATGTGTGAAATAGTTTGAGTCTAAACACTTGTGGCTCTCATGAAGTGCAACCACAACAATCATGAATGGATACAATCAAGTAATCTCACTAGCAACCACTAAAATGAGACTAATTTAATGCAACCACAATGTAGATATGAATTCATAACTCAAGTGTTTAAAGCCCAAAATAGACACAACTTAGTCCATTCATGATGTGATTTGCTAATTTAGATTTGGTTAATGTCTTTTTCCTTTTCCAAACTCAATCGAATTATAGAGTGTCCTATAAAAGAGAGCTCATACAATCATACACATATCTAAATAAATCAACTCGATAGAATCATCAACACAAGGCTAAGCAACTCAATATCAAGAAGAATTTACCAAAACACATATATAATCAACAAAGTACTTAATACATAGTCCTAATCCAAATTAGCAAGGTCAAACATCATACATACATATATAGAATCTCAATCCAATACATAAATCCAAACATCTACAAGAGAGGTTCAAATACATAAAGAAGAAATTCTAAATACATATAATGAACTAAGAAAAACTCCCCTCATGATGAACCCATGCTTGAACAACCATCAACCCATCCTCAAGAGAAGAAGAATCCTCAATCCAACATAGAAACTCCAAGAGAAACTCCAAGAAGAAGAATCATTTGAAAATCCATGGAAGAGAAAGGTGGAAGAAGGTGGAAATGTGATGAAAGGATGGATGGGGGTGGAAGGAATGAGGTGGAAGTGGATGAAAATGAGTGGGAATGGAAGGGAATTGAAGAACCCTAGGTTGGGACACTTATTTTCGGCCAAAGGGTGCTTGGACAGAGGTTTGGGGGCTCTTAGAAAGCTTATATTGGGCCAAGAAACCCTAAAAATCGCGTATGATTTTTGACAGCGTCAGGCTCGCCAGTGGCTCGCCAACTGGCGAGCAAGTGGCGAGTTACCCGAAGGTACTCGCCAGTGGCTCGCCAACTGGCGAGCAAGTGGCGAGTGGCTCGCCAGTGACTTGCCAGTGGCTCGCCAGTTGGCCCGCCTCAGGACTAAAATGCAAACTTCATCTAGAAACGTTATTTTGACCCCTTTTCTTGAATCTTCACCTTCAACCTCCCAACCTACATATTCAAATGTCTCAAAGGTAGCATCAAAATGTTCTTGAAAACATGTAAAACATTATAGCATGCTAAAAAAGCCTAAATTGCCCTTGATTAGAACAAATTCCAACAACTAGTGCAATAGTTAGAATCTATGCAAATTAGGTGCAATTATCATCAAAACATGCATTAATTCAATGGATTTGGCCATGAAAATATATGCAAAAGTATGGTGCAATCATTTCCCCCACACTTAGACCTTTGTACTCCTGGACAAAGGGTACAATGCAAAAAAAATACAAGGTTTTAACAAATCAATAGTCATCAAGTTAGCATGAATCAATCGGCAAGAATACGCAAAGTGAGAATTGACAATGCAATTGGACATAACTTATGGCGATGAGAACTCTCATGATGAATGATATAACTCCCATGATCATTTTTAAAGAAGCAATTGAACCATTGAATCACCATCAAAGCCCCTTTGCATTGCATTGATTTTAAACTTTAAAACCCTTACTTGAAAATACCAAAAACAAGCACTTACATTTTCTTACTAATTTAATCAATCAATTTCCAAAAATCCAAACAAACCCCTTTCCTTTTGTCACTTTTAATTCACATTTAGTTCATCTTAGGGTAGTTACAAGACTCCTCAAGAGAGACGACCCGAGGTTGCGCCACTGTGTTGCAATCCTTGGTTTTATAAATAACTTGCATTTAACCCCCAAGGCGACTAGGAACCGGTTAAATCAATGTACTCAACTAACACTAAACTACCTTTTCTACTAGATGTGTCCCTCCCCCACACTTATCCTAACATGCATCACAAAATATCACCAGCCAGCCTGAACATGTATAACAAAAGGACAAGAGAGGAAAGGGACAACCTAGCCTCATGGAGGCTTGTAGCTTGAGAGAAGGATTAAGAGGAGAATTAATTTTGTCCTCCTCGGTGGTGGTCTAGGCTCCATCAATAGGTGATCCAAAAGTGAGGGTGATAAATGGTATAATGGGATCCTCCCAAATGATAGGCCTGAAAAGGGTTAGCCAACACAAAAACAACACTACCAACTCCAAGTACACCACATGAGTCAAAGTACTTAAATCCATGGAAAGAATTAGCACAAGTAAAGTGACAAAGTGGTGTATGCAATGTGAGAAGTTTAGGCTTAGGCACATAAGAAAGTGGATGTTTCTCACAACCAATAAAGTCAACCACATTCAAACATCTATCAAAGCATGGTATTACAAAGTCAATGTGGTTTGTAACAATGGTAGTATCACAGACAAGTACTACCCTTTTATCAACAACATGATTCAAATCAACACAACTTATACCACAATCATGTCCAAGTATGTCAGGAGGTAAATCACATGATAAGATTTGAGAATTAAAACACTCATGGGCACATGTATCAACCAAAGGACTAGTGATCAAATGGAAATCATCATTGTTGTCCTCACTCTTGGGTGGAGTGGGAAAAATTGTAGGGTGTATCTCAACATCATGTAAAACATGCATATCACTAAGTCCTATAGATTGGTCATTCTCAAACTTATCATCAACACTACCAATTGGACTAGACTCACATTCTTCAAAAGATTCATGCTCATTCCTAATAGCAATCATAGTATTATGCAATGCATGTTCACGAAATTGGACAAACAAATGACACTTACGATCAATGCAATTCATACAAATGATATGCTCATCACAAGAACATGACAATTGATCAATTTTTTCAACATCTTCAACATTGCTATCAAAAGGAAGATAAGCATGATCATCACAAGAAGAATCAATAATGCAATTGGTAGGCTCAAGTATGGTAGTACTATTAATGACATCATGGTGAGCATGTTCAATGGTAGGTATATGGGGAGATTCAACAATGATTTTCTCATCTATCACATTATCATTCTCACTAGCCAAAACAGTTGTAAGAGGAGGATAAGCCTCTTCTAGAATAGGAGGGGTATTACTTATGCTTGAAAGTGCATCCTCTTGCACTTGAGGTACCAATTGCTCAATCTCTTCACTCTTAGGATCATAGGGCCAAGGGGTTCCCTCTTCTCCATTAGTTCTTTTCCAAAGCACATGCATGTAAAATGCATTGAGGTATTCCCCTAACTCTTCCAATTCTTCCTCCAATTGCTTGGAGAGTCCACATGCAGTTTTCTTCCTATATAGTTCTAGAGATCGGGTTTTATTAACTGCATACATCCTTTTGAGCTCTTTGGTATGGTCATCCATGTTGGGATAGTCAAAGAAAGCATCAAGGGGATTTTGTTTACGGGTGATGGGTTTGGGTGGGGGTGGGGGTGATGGTTCACGTGGAGGTGGTTGGTATGTAGTTTGGCATGAATGGTGATATGGTGATGGGCAAGGTAGAGATGAAGAGTATGGTTTTGTATATGGTCTATGTGGTGGAGGTGAAGGCTCATATGATGAGGTTTGATATGATGAAGGGTATGGATGGTGATATGGCTCACGGTAGGTAGAGGAATATGGTGGAGAAGGATAATCAAAGTATGTGTGATATTGTGGTGGGGGTAAAGGTGGATCCCAACATGGTGTGCTATTGGATTTGGAGGAGGAATCGAGAATGACCAACATTTTGTCCCTTTCTTTGTATAATTCATCCATGATTGAAGAAGGTGTCTCTTCCATCCTAGTGGTATTTCTCACAAAAGAGTTTGAATTCTCAGGAATATCATGATTGTAACCAAAATTTGTGAGATTCCAAGACATGAGAACTCAATGATTCAGTCTCAAACAATCTCAAGAAGACAATATATATGCAAACAAGAACAAAAACTAAGAAGAAGAAAAAGTAAAAAATATGGAATGCATCTATCCTAATCCTAAATGATGAAATGATGCATATGAACTAAATCTAATCCTAATGACTCCTACCCCTTGTCAATGTTTCAATTGACACTTAGCTACCTTAGGGAGTCAAAAATGACTCCCCGGCAACGGCGCCATTGATTTATTTCAAGAGTGACTTGCTCAATTATTCAATTTCTAGAACTTGTTTCTACTCTTAGTCAAAGCTTATGCATTCATGTTTGGATATGATTGGGCCATTCATTTCTAAACCCTATGACCCAAACACTTAACCAAACAAATATATCCTTTGTTTCACCCCTTTGGGCCATCACTTTCTTTTCTTCCATCTTGACCAATTTGGAAACGTGCATCCATAGCATATACTTGCATTTCCATTGTTCTTGTATTGTTGTATGATTTGAAAAAGCATGATACATAGTAAAAAAAAAAAGGAGGCCGAGGGCCTAAAGAGAGAAAGAATGCCAAGAAAAAAAGAGATAGTGAAAGCACAAAGTGCTAATGTATGCCAAAGGCATAGTGTGAAAAGAAAAGCGAGAGGAAGCACAAAGTGCTTGAAAAAAAGTGAGAAAAAGAATGACATATGACTTGAGTTACCATTTTTTGTATTGCATTTATATGTGGTGGATAATTGTTTACATAATTGGTCATTGACTTCATTCCATTATTCATCATTCATTATTAGCCTTATCCATCATTTCAACCCCACAAAGTCCTCTTGATCCAATCATGAGTACATGCATAGTGGAGATATTAGAGTAGTCACAAGCCTATGGTTAAATTGTTTGTTGAGCAAGTAGAGTGACAAATTCCACATTAGGTGAGGAGTGTGAAACACTATAATCTTGAGAGTTCTCATCGCCATAAGTTATGTCCAATTGCATTGTCAATTCTCACTTTGCGTATTCTTGCCGATTGATTCATGCTAACTTGATGACTATTGATTTGTTAAAACCTTGTATTTTTTTTGCATTGTACCCTTTGTCCAGGAGTACAAAGGTCTAAGTGTGGGGGAAATGATTGCACCATACTTTTGCATATATTTTCATGGCCAAATCCATTGAATTAATGCATGTTTTGATGATAATTGCACCTAATTTGCATAGATTCTAACTATTGCACTAGTTGTTGGAATTTGTTCTAATCAAGGGCAATTTAGGCTTTTTTAGCATGCTATAATGTTTTACATGTTTTCAAGAACATTTTGATGCTACCTTTGAGACATTTGAATATGTAGGTTGAGAGGTTGAAGGTGAAGATTCAAGAAAAGGGGTCAAAATAACGTTTCTAGATGAAGTTTGCATTTTAGTCCTGAGGCGGGCCAACTGGCGAGCCACTGGCAAGTCACTGGCGAGCCACTCGCCACTTGCTCGCCAGTTGGCGAGCCACTGGCGAGTACCTACGGGTAACTCGCCACTTGCTCGCCAGTTGGCGAGCCACTGGCGAGCCTGACGCTGTCAAAAATCATACGCGATTTTTAGGGTTTCTTGGCCCAATATAAGCTTTCTAAGAGCCCCCAAACCTCTGTCCAAGCACCCTTTGGCCGAAAATAAGTGTCCCAACCTAGGGTTCTTCAATTCCCTTCCATTCCCACTCATTTTCATCCACTTCCACCTCATTCCTTCCACCCCCATCCATCCTTTCATCACATTTCCACCTTCTTCCACCTTTCTCTTCCATGGATTTTCAAATGATTCTTCTTCTTGGAGTTTCTCTTGGAGTTTCTATGTTGGATTGAGGATTCTTCGTCTCTTGAGGATGGGTTGATGGTTGTTCAAGCATGGGTTCATCATGAGGGGAGTTTTTCTTAGTTCATTATATGTATTTAGAATTTCTTCTTTATGTATTTGAACCTCTCTTGTAGATGTTTGGATTTATGTATTGGATTGAGATTCTATATATGTATGTATGATGTTTGACCTTGCTAATTTGGATTAGGACTATGTATTAAGTACTTTGTTGATTATATATGTGTTTTGGTAAATTCTTCTTGATATTGAGTTGCTTAGCCTTGTGTTGATGATTCTATCGAGTTGATTTATTTAGATATGTGTATGATTGTATGAGCTCTCTTTTATAGGACACTCTATAATTCGATTGAGTTTGGAAAAGGAAAAAGACATTAACCAAATCTAAATTAGCAAATCACATCATGAATGGACTAAGTTGTGTCTATTTTGGGCTTTAAACACTTGAGTTATGAATTCATATCTACATTGTGGTTGCATTAAATTAGTCTCATTTTAGTGGTTGCTAGTGAGATTACTTGATTGTATCCATTCATGATTGTTGTGGTTGCACTTCATGAGAGCCACAAGTGTTTAGACTCAAACTATTTCACACATCTAGGAATTACACTTGATGCATTGAACCCCTAAATGATTTGAGCTAATGTTTGTCACCTCACCTAGACTCAAGAGATCCATTTCATAGAATTCACTACACTTCAACCATTCAATGCAAAGGAAGGTTCATGCAACTGCACCATCACATTAACTTCCCACCATCACATTAACTTCCCTCAGTCTTATTCATTACATGTAGTCTCTTTATAGTCTTTCTTTTGTTTCACTTCGCTGTATAGTCTTTTACCATGTAAAGGAATTATATAAATATTTCACTAAATTAGGACAGATGTGCTTATAGCATCTACAACTTTGTAATTGAATAAAATATGTGAATCACTTCTCTAGCTATATGTCTATGATCACTAATTACATTTACTTGAATGAGCTATTGCTTCTGGTGTTTGCTCACAATTTTGGAAGATTATTTGGTTCCTATTGACCCATAGCTTAAAAAAGAGAATCATAAATCTCACCTCTATATTTGGTCATTGTTCACTCGATTTAGGTCCTTGTGAATCCAATCAAAAAAGAAAGTCTGGTGGGAATGATTGGGCGTGGTCTCATCCTCTAACGTATACCCAAAAAGTAAAACACTTAAGTACTAAACATTGTTAATGAATTTTGGGTTGCAAATTATTTTAGCAATGTCTCCAAAATGCAACTTTCTCTCTCTGATTATCAGGATGTATATATATATGTTTTCATGTCGTCTATGAAGATATTTTTATTGGTGTTAGTGAAAAATTTCACTACAAGTATTTCTCAGTTCTAAGTATTACAAAACATTAGAATGTTTATCAAGTATTTATTGTCAAGTGACATGTGAATTAAATATTAAATTAATCAATCATGTAAAGAAAACACATGAATCAAGTTGATAAAAGTTAAATAATCAGTTAATATTATACATAACTGGATAATGAATGTGAAGAATCATAACATAGCATATGCTTTAATGGGCAAAGACACAAATAAATCAAACATGTTTTGGACTTGGGAACGAAGTCCATCAATCCTTAGGGCATTTTACATTCGTTGTGATTAGTTGAGGCAGACTAGACTAATCTAATCTAAACTCAAAAGAACAATTGTGCAATTGATATTTTTCCATATATAAGTACATTTGTTTGGTATTATCGTGGAATGGAATTAATTTAGAAATGAAGTTATTTCACTTTCTCTTCATTTGTATGTTTGTATCTATTACCATGCAACTGTGATATTAATTTTTGTGAAGATTGCAAGAACATTATGATAGGGAATGAATGAATGACCATTAATTTTCTTATTTTATATCATAAAATTTTGGCTCTTAATATTTCCCCATTACAAATGTTTATTAAACTTACTTCATATTCACCTATCAAAAAGGGTATGTCAGCCCCCAAAATAAAAACAAAAACAACATAACAAACTAAAACAAATAGCCTCAACTTATTCACATTACTAAACAATTTTTTATGTAGATGTTATTCGGAAGTTACAAGTATTTGGTAATATTAAACAATGCATAGTCAAAGGGGAAAAACAACGCAAAGAAATTTCTCTAGACAATGAGTAATTCACTAATCCATAATTTATATTTCTCAATTGATATTTGAAACATGAAACAAATCCCGGTTTGTTCATGCTTTCCTGTTCACATATGCAATGTCTTGACCCCATATTCACATTGTAGGGATCTTTTGCGGCTGACTTGGCAGAATAATAGAAAAACAACAAACAAAACTTTTAATGTAGTGTACGAAAAAATTATTTGTTAATTTGTAAATTTTGTATTAAACTTATTTATTGATTGTACAATAATTGTCAATCATAGAGGTCATAATCCATTTATCCCGCGCATAGCGCGGGTTCTGTACTAGTGAGATTAATATGTGAAATACAGAGAGGCGAGAATACTTGTCACCCAAGACAACCGGGCTAATAAGAGTGATTATGAAATGAAATGAAAAAGAGGAAAGAAAATTGCAGAAGCTTCATATATAAGATGAAGCAAAATTACAGAGATGCCCTTCTTTCTCTCTCTCTCTCTAACCAACCTTCTTCTTCTTCTTCTTCTTCTTCTCTTCTCTGTTGTGAAAAGCAATGAGAAACAATGAAGTGCAGAAGCCACGTCATAAGAATTCGCAACGTGAGCCATACTTTTCAATCATTCACATTTCTATTGTTATTGTAATTCAATTTCTTCTTCTGCATTCATTTTCAGTCCTCGTGATCTTCACGTTTGATCATGGCGTATAACAATCCTCGCTTCGGCGACCTTAGAGGTTTACAATGGCGCATAAATCTCGGCCTCTTGCCATCTTCATCATCGTCTTCTTCTTCTTCTATCAATGATCTTCGTCGTGCCACTGCTGATTCTCGAAGGAGGTCATTTCACCTTCATTATCATACCTTTCAATTATAAAAATCATTATAATCATTATAATAATTAGGATATTAGTTTCTGTTTAAGGAAGTGCAAAATCTTAATGTGTGTATCATTGTTGAAATTGTCGCTGGAATTTCGTTGGAAATAATTAATAATGGTTGCTAGATAGTACATACTATGCTGATATTATTGTAATTAATCTTGTTTGACTTTCCAATCCTGTATGCTGACGTCAGAATTTTTTATCAAATTTTTTGGTGTCAAAATTGGCCTTTTTCCAAGGTACTGCAGGAGAATTTGTAAGTTTGCTTACTGTTTAATTGGTTGTGATTGGAAGATGATTTCATTGGTTTTCCTTTGGCATGTAAGGTGGCCTGTATGATTAGTAACTCAGTATTATGTGGAGTTATGATCTCCATATTGAGTTTTCACTTTTTGTACTGAAAGATGAGCTGTGACATTGAGGTGTTTGTGGATATATATATTGTGATTTGATTTGACAATTGAATTTACTGCATATATGTTCAGCTCATTGCAAATTTTGTGTTGAATTTTTGTTGTTGTTTATATTATCTCTCTAGGTATGCTAGTTTGAGAAGAAGCCTCCTGGTTGATCCACATACTCCTAAAGATGGGGGCAGTTCACCTGATATTCTTATGGACAATCCACTTTCACTAAATCCAGGTGGACTTTAGCGTTTTCACTCATTCCAGTACCTAAAATGTGGCTGATCAATCTATAGAACTGACTTTGGATCCCCAATGCTAATATACAGTTACACGTGTTTTTCATTTGTTAAAGAAAAACTTTTCCATTAGCTAGGATCTCATCTCATGGTATAAGTTGAGTTCTTTCCATATCTTATGCATATTGCTCTTTGTTCTTTCCATGTTATATACATTACATATTGATCTTTTATCAAGGTTTCGTAATTGAAAATCAATTTGTCGCAGTAGAAGGTATAAATGCTTATTTAATAACTACTCAATCCATGAGAAAATCTAGCTACAACTAAGTGGCATTGAGGTAAAAAAACATGTGTAAACAGGAAACATTTAACCTATGTAATCCCTTATTTTTCTGCATGTATAATATGGGCTTTACATGCAGAGAGTACTTGGAGTCGCTTTTTTCGTAATGCGGAGTTAGAGAGGATCGTCAATCAGGATTTGTCACGTTTATACCCAGAACATGGCACCTATTTTCAGACACCAGGATGTCAAGTTTTGTTAAGACGGATCTTATTGTTATGGTGTGTCAAGAATCCAGAGTATGGATATAGACAAGGTAAATTTCTGAGCGAAGCAATTTTTTCACGTGAGTTCAGTTTCATTTTGACTATGCTATCACATCTTGCACTTGGTTTCTTTGCAAACCCCACCTCATTTGATCTTATACAAGTAACAATTGTGCGGCTATACTAGTCAACAGAAATGGAAATATATGCTTTGATCTTGCTCAATTAACTTGTATTTGGGTATTAATTATCGTGCAAATTGTTGGCTTCCAGTTATTTAGCTGCTTTCATTCACTTATTTACAGGAATGCACGAATTACTTGCTCCACTGTTGTATGTTCTCCAAATTGATTTGGAGCGTCTCTCAGAAGTTCGAAAGTTATATGAAGGTTACTTCACAGACACATTTGATGGTCTTTTATGTCAAGAGAATGACCTTTCTTATAGCTTTGATTGTAGAAAATATCCAGATAATTTTAAGGATGGAATTGACTCCAGTAGGAGAAAAATGAAAGTAAAAAATATTGTTGATCTTGATCCTGAGACACAGACCATTGTATTGCTAAGTGATGCCTATGGGGCTGAAGGTGAACTAGGCACTGTATTGTCCGAGAAATTTATGGAACATGATGCATATTGCATGTTTGATGCTTTAATGAATGGGACCAATGGTTCAGTTGCAATGGCCGACTTCTTCTCTTATTCCCCTGCAGCTGGATCTCACACTGGCTTACCGCCAGTGATTGAAGCTTCTAGTGCATTGTATCATTTACTGTTCCTGGTGGATTCATCTCTGCATAACCATCTTGTTGATCTTGGGGTGGAACCCCAGTACTTTGCACTTCGTTGGTTGCGAGTTTTATTTGGAAGAGAATTTTCACTTTATAACCTTTTAATTATCTGGGATGAGATCTTTGCATCAGAGAACTGTAAAGTGGAAAATGATTCTGATCATGACTGGGACTGCGGATTTCAGATCTTGCATTCCCCTCGTGGAGCATTTATCTCTGCTCTGGCTGTAGCTATGTTACTTCATTTGAGATCATCTCTACTTGCTACCGAAAATCCAACAATCTGTCTTCAGAGACTACTAAACTTCCCTGAGGATGCCAACATTGAGATGCTACTAAAGAAGGCTAAATCATTGCAGGCTTTTGCATTGAGCGCTGATGTTTCATCTTCATCGCCTTCATATGTACATACTTATAACCAAGGTAAATTGATTTTCTCAAGATCTCAGACCACTCCATCTGCATTCGCTTCTCCAAAAACACCTGTGAGTTTGTTGCCTGACAACTATTGGGAAGAAAAGTGGAGGGTTGTCCACACTGATGAAGAACTTAAGCAGAAGAGTGTGGAGAAAGAAGTTCCAACCCCCAAAAAAGGATGGACAGAAAAGGTAAAGTTCACTCTGAAGAGAGTAGGATCTGAAGCTTCTCGTTTGAGAGTTAAGAAGGGTGAAAAGGAATCAGAGGAATCCATCAGGCACAGTTTGGAAGAGGATATTTCTAGGAAACTTGGCTTTGAGGAACCTATAGAAAAATTGCAATGCCATGAAAGTTTATGCCAGAAGGAGAACCATTCTGTTCAGACTGAAGAGGAGCAACAAGATGGAAGCCTCTCAGGCAGCAATTACTCTATTGAAGATAGGCATCTAAGTTTAAGTACTGGAAGTGATGGGAACCTGTCCACATCTTATATCCCAACTCATTCCATTAACGATGTCAATGATCATGATAATGAGTTAGATGGTAATGTTGTTACGCGGTTTTTGCTCGATGAATGCCATGAAAATTCACACTCTGATCCAACCGATTTACCTCTTCCAATTTCTGATCTTCCTCATAACTTATGTCATACATCTGGATGTGATAATTATACCACAGGAAATTCATTCTCCAGTGTTAGTGAGGGAAAACTGAATAGACTTGAACAGTTATTTAAGGTTGGTTGGAATACTGGTGAGATTACATCTGAAACAGGTGGTGTTTGTGAGGATGCAAAATCTGCCAATAGTTCTCATAACCAAAGTAATAGAACAGCCTCTTCAGTTAATGGGCATTGTAGCTCTGTCAGTTGCAAGGGAGATTCTGTAGACCAGCATATGTTTGGTTCTTTGAGGAATATAGGGCGGTCTATGCTCGACCATATTCAGGTGAACATATTTCTAACACTAGCTCTGGAAACCGATGACAGTTTATTTGGAGAAGATTATTTTTTCCCCCTCATTTTCTCTGAATGAATATTCAAAATTGTTTTGAAGGTCATCATTTTCATTTTTTCCCACTTTTTTGGGGGAACCCTAAAAGGGAACACAAAAGAAGTGTTACTATAACAGTCATTTTCTAAATCACTACATTTCATGCTTTAGGAGATTGAGTCCTTTTTTCAACAAGACCTCGGCCAAATAGCACCATTGGAGTACTCAAAAAGTGCTGTTATCGAAAAGAGGCAGGTCAGTGCCATGACTGCTCTCAAAGAACTTAGGAAGATCAGCATTCTTTTGTCAGAGATGTGAGCCAAATCTTACACTCAACATGTACATAGGTTTGTTGTATCAATTTTTTTTGTGCGCAATAAAAGTTACAAATTTTGAATATGTTTGGTGGGACGTATCACGTATGTATATAAAGTGTCTTGGTTACATTCACGAGTATTATTATTATTATTATTTTGTTGGTACCTAAGGGCGTTTATCTCAATTTTGAGCTTAAGGATATCAATTCTGGCATTCTCGTTAACTCGTTACTACAAGTGTTTTGCTCGAGTTGGTTTGTAGAACTGGCTTATTGGAATATATTGTAAAGGCTAATTTAATGCTCACAAGTCACAAGGTAATGTACTTTTATTATATCATTAGGCATTGTACTTTTATTATATCATTAGGCTTTTCAAGTAATGCGTCTGTTCTGTTCTAAATATACAAGAATAACTCTAAATTAAATGACATTGATAAGATGATATATGTGTTGACATAGTACTCTTAAAGTATGTACCTACCCCATTTTTGGAAATCAAAAGTAACATAATATATTTAACTCATTCAACATATAGAGAGCATGAAATTAGAGGAGATGACTCACGTATACTCTGACTCACCAAGATTCAAACAAGCAAATTCTCTCATTTGTTACTGTACAATTTCATTCGTACATAATTTGCCAATGAACATGACTGATACCCACATGAAATCGAATCACGGATTGGAACCTGATTACGATATATGTCAAATGCACCATGAGAAAGAGAGAAGAGGGAGAGAAGAGACAGAAGGAATTTTCTTTGTGAATAAAATATGGTTAATTTTTTCATCACTCTTTCATTTATACTATATATAGAAGAGTTGTAACCCTTGAGAAAAGTCACAATTTTTGAATAAAAATATGTTGGGAAAATTACTCATTCACCTATATTTTTATATGATTATATAATAGCCCCAAATCTAATTGGGCTCGGTCTTGATCCACTAAGGGTAGACCCTAATTTCTCTACAATTAAATTATTTGGTGCCATGAAGGTATAAAAATTTTGATACCAAAATCATTAAAAATGGATTTAATGTAAAGAAGTCCATCCAAAGGAAAGGTCAGGCTCAAGTTTAAAGATAAGAGAAAACAAAGACAATTTAGCTGTCATCCCAATTCTTAAATTGCTGTCCAATTTTGCATATTTTTCTGCGAAATGACTAATTATCAAACCCATTTTTATAAAAAATAAAATAATCTACTTCTTGTTCTTGTAGGGCGAAATGACCAAGTTCATTCCATAAAGACAAATGTTTAATTTAAAGAACAAATGTTTTGAGATTGTGGGGATTTGATCGAGACAACAACTCTGTTGTAGACTTGGAATTTAGAAATTCCCGTTTATCACTATTGCATTATACAGGGTAATGGACCTCCAAATAACCATCCAGGAGAACTGGGCACCCTAAACTAACAACAGACTCATATTTACACTCAAAGTAACCGAAGTATTTAAAAAATACCCAGTAGACGGTCAATCACGTTTGATCGTTAATCTGCCCATGTGGCCGCCTCGTGGGTTAAATTTTTGCCACGTAGGATATGTCATGTGGAGGGTAATAGACCTAATTTACCATCCAATTAACTACTCAGGAACACTGGGCACCTTGAACTAACAACAGACTCATATTTACACTCAAAGTAACCTAAGTGTTTAAAAAATACCCCTAGTAGACGGTCAATCATGTTTGACTGCTAATTTGGCCATGTGGCCGCCACGTGGGTAAAATTTTTTCCACGTAGGATATGTCATGTGGATGGTAATGGACCTAATCTACCCTCCAAGTAATCACCCAGGAACACTGGGCACCATGAACTAACAACAGACTCATATTTACACTCAAAGTAAAATGTTTAAAAAATACCCCCAATAGACGGTCAATCATGTTTGACCGCTAATATGGCCATGTGGCCGCCACGTGGTTTAAATTTTTGCTATGTATGATATGTCATGTGGGGCTCACATATAATAAAAAACAATCCTCTCTCATCTCTCTTCATCACTTCCAAACAGTTTCACCCTTCCCCCCAAACACAGGGTGGATCCTGTGATTGGGAAGTCGAGGCTGTTGGTGATGCCTCGTGTGAAGGAAAGAGCTAAGGAGATTGTTGAGACGTGGAAGGCTAGCTTGGAGGAGCATGGGGGGCTGTATTGGGGGGAGGGGGTGGGGATGTTTGGAAGTGATGAAGAGAGGGGAGAGTGAATTGTTTTTTATTATATGTGGGCCCACATGATATATCCTACGTGACAAAAATTTAACTCACGTGGCGGCTACAAAAAAGTAAATACTACCTGCGGTCCTAAATATAAGATCTAATTGACTTTTTTTGGAGAGATTAAGGTTGCGAAATAGGTTATTAAATGATGAAATATTTGATATAGTCTTAGATTATCCATTAGTTTATACGTAAAATAAACTAGTTTAAGGGAAAAAATTAGGTAAATAAATTTATAATTAATTTATTTTACTTTCTTAAGGATTTTCTAGAAAAAGTCAATTAGGTCTTATATTTAGGACCGGAGGGAGTATTTTCTAATGCTCAAGAAAGTAAATATTTTATAGTAACCTAATTATTTTTTGGAAATATTTTAAATGCTTAATCTTTCTGAAGTAGGAGTACTAATCTAATAACAAATAAATCTTAAATGACAAACAACTCTACTATAATGACCTCTGAAATGAGATGTGACAGAAGACAAATTTACAAACGAATAATCGGTAACATGAGATTTTAAATCACTGCTTCCACAAGGAAACTGACTTTTTGACACACACACAGAATTGTGACTTAATTAATCTCTAGACTATGGGAAAAGAGATAGACTATTCCTAAGTAAAAATGTTATTTTTAACTTTCAAGAAAACACAAGTATAAAATAGGTCAAGAAAAAAATCCCTAGAATAATGTATAACCAGTTACAAGTTTGGCACGTTTGGGGATATATAAGGTCTTTCCGGACTGAACATTGTTTTAGTGTAATGATGGCAAAATTGACGAATGTAAGTCTTAAAATTTTGCAGGTGATAGTGATAATGGTAGTCCAGATTTGAGCCCAGTGAGAAAAAAACTGTTTTAGGCTAATAAGTGTTAATGTTAACTACAATTTCAAAAAGAAGATATTCCAGGGAGCACCTTATACCAAGAAAGGAAATGAAACTGCTTTGAAGATTACCCAGCTCAATCTGAAATAACAGTAGAAAACTGGCACCCAATAATTGCACTACGTCAAATATGTAATAAACTACGGCTAGGAAGTCCATATTCTACACATCTATATGACAAAACCCCCAACATATATATATTATCTTGGACAGTGAAATAAAATCCATATGGGGTTATCTACGGCAAGTAAAAATCAGTCCATATGATTGTGGAAGCCAGGAAGCAAGGAAGTTATAAATCCAAAGACAATCATCTGAATTTCCTTCACAATTCCCCACCATTGATTACCACCGTTGCCACCTCCCTCTGGTTCTGCCACATTTTCATTCTCAACGGCTCGTTCTGCCTCATTAGCCGGCTGGTTCTGGTTCACCATCCCGCCTTCGGGTTGAACCTCTGCAACAAATGCAAAGGCAAGCCATATTAATAGCACTATCAGTAGGATCATATTGACTGAAATATCACTAAAAACTAACCATCCAACGATGAGGAAGGAAAAAACAAAAGATTTTCAAATCCAATAGTTTCCATCATTCCATGAAAATTTATACTGTAGCCGAGTTACCTCAATACTTAAATATTCATTACTACTATTCACTCATTCAAAATTTTAATCAAACAACTCAGACTCTAGAGAAAGTTGCCCACATCCCCCACTTCCTACACCTTAAATTGCCTCATCTAACACACTTTTCAAGTCAATTAAAACTGACGTGATTCAGTCGCTGTCAGAATCAATCCATCAGTAAGAATCCCACAGGCTTCCTAAATATTCTCCCAAATGACATCATAAATACCAACAGCATAATCACAGACGTTGCTAACCACAAACAAGAGAAAATATGTGCATAAAATGAAAACCAATAATACCTGCGGGAGCAGCATTGTCAACTCCCTGCCTGGCAGGAGGAGCATTTTCATCCCTGGCAGCAGGTCTTGGTGGATGAGGAGGTGCAGCTGCTCTCTGCATGCCTTGTGATAGCCATCTTATGAGCGGTGTCAAAGCTCCGGTTTGATATCTATAAAACATTTCAACTAGGTAAGAGCCTCGACTACCATTCATAGTTTCACACAACTTGACCACTGCTATTTAAATCATACATGTAACCAAACGTTCATCCACCCACTAACATGTAGTCCAAATAAACAACACCCTTACCCAGGTATAACATAAGTCCCAATGGGAAGAATCAAAGTGTTATCTAGAGAAGGAAATGGGAAACATTATCCCTAACAAAAATATAAACTATCTTGTGTTGGAGTAACAATTATCACATGTGGAAGAAATTTCAAATGGGCAATTATGAAAAAAAAGGAACCAAATGGTTACTTACAAATAAACTATAGAAGCAAATAACACAAGGACAATAAACCTCTGCTTTGATCCATCTTGGTTGAACAAAAATATCACAGCTGCCAGCTTTAACATAAGGAACAGATCGATATGAAGTGCAAGTTGAAATCTTCTAACAACTTGTCTTTGAGGGGCAGGCTGCTGCTGCTGATGTTGCTGTTGTGCTGCTTGCCCCTGATTCTCACCATTAGGGCCAGCCTCATAACTTGTCCTGCTATTTTTGTTTCCCATTCGATGGAAAAACATATCACGAAGCTAGTCAGAATTTGTAATCATAAAAACAGGAAACCAATCAGAGTAATCATATCTAATACCCTACTACCACACTCTATTTTTCCCTCTTAAATTCAGATTTATTGGGAAGCAGAAAAAATTTGGGACAAGGACATCATTTAGACTGTTCGTCCATTAAAAGACAAAAGAAATTCACAAGGAATGCAGCTGATGGAAGCAGCACATGGCATCAAGTAAAAGGCATTCATCAACAAGAGGAAAAGAATGTTCTGAAGAAGCCTCTATAAAACCAACAATGTATTACAAGCATCAGCGATAATTCTTAAGATATTTGAATTAAAACCACATGGAAATACCCTTCATCAAACTGCTGCCAGTAACAATGATTCTCACTATTTATTCAATTTTACTTCCGAAATGTTTCGTTAACAATTTATTCTGGCGTTTTGAATTCGATAATATACATTTCTCCCATCAAGCGAATCATTAATGACATAAAATGATTGTTCAGCCAATACTCAGATAAAAATTATCCACTGTTGGCCAAAAACAAGATACAATATACACAATATCCTTGACTTACGTGGGTATTCTGTAGGTCAGAGGAATCAGTGTATTATATGGCATTCCGGTTACATGTCTCATATAAGGGTTTACGGGTACAGCATATAAGCCAGCTCCACGGTTTCCCTGTTCTTCATTTTGTGAAGGAGCTAATCCTGGAACCAGTGCAGGATACATTTGATAATAACCATCTGGTGCTGCCGGAAAATTGTAAAACGCCGGGATCTGCAATAACAACGCATCCATACAAAATCGTGAATTACTCGACATAATCAACTAAGCACATTTAAAATTATCACAGAAATACCCCTTTCAGAAGCCTCCACAATTACACAGTCACAAAATCAGCCCAAACTACAAAAACACTCTAAACTGAAAACCTAAAGTCAATCATTTCTCAGAAATCCACAAATCACTCCCTACAGTCCAAAACATAATAGGACCTATTTGAAGATACAAGTTTGTTCCTAAATATACCAAAATTTTCTAATTGTTCCCAAATTTTTCCTAATTATCCATATCAGTTCCCCTCAAGAAAGGTTTAGGGCATTTTATCATATCATGTAATGAGTTAAGCTAAATTAAATTAATTGACATCCTTAATCTAATCAAACTAGATCAACAAGAGTTATATTGACCACCATATGAGTATATTCTATGTAATCAGGCACATATTCAGATTAAACCAAAAACCCAACTAGGATTTCTCTTCAAATTCACAACCAATTGAAGAAAAAAGAGAATATTGTACATTTGGAAATGGAGCAATGAAAGGGTAAAATTGAGATTTCATAAAATTGATGATACCTGGGATTGTTTGGGAAGTTTTTCTGCGGTAGACGACGCCGTTTCAGCTGATTTTTCAGCCATAAGAAAAAGATGAAGAAGGATTCTGAGTAATGACAAGATTCAGGTTCTGTGTGATAGAATAGAATCTGGAAATTTGGGGAAGATGAGGAAGAGAGAATGGTTTTGATTTTATGATTTATTTACGCGGTGACTTATTACATTATGCCTCCAACTTCATCCAATGACGTTTTGACACGTAGTGTAAATGACGAGGTTTTCAAGTTTTTTCACAATTAATTGCATGGTTTCTTTCAGCATAATGGGGTTTTTCTACCAATATGCTATGGGACAAAAAAAAATTTACCATTATGCTACACCAAAAAACTTATTTACCAATATGTTACATCTATATGGAAGTCGTTCTTGGCTCCCAAGAACGACTTCCTTATATCCCGCACGCATCCCTATGCATGAGCAAAAAATGTTACTCCCCCCGACCCTTATTATAAATCACCAACTAATTTTTCTCACATACCAATAAAATTGGTTAAATGCATTTAGTTTGTCCTGAAATTCAATTAATTTCCAATACTACCCCCAATTATTACACTTATTTCTAAAACTATTAACTATTATTACTCTCTCCTGTTACTTCTATTAAATATGGGTATATAGAAAAAAATTAATGCAAACTAGAAACTACTCCTTCCGATCCCTAGTGTAAGAGTCAGCCGCCAAAAACCCGCTTCTTAAGAAAACATCTGATTGTTAATTAGATGACTGTAATTAATATGTTTTTTCCATTTCTACCCTTATTTATGAGTAGTTGTATTAGGAGAGAGAGAGAGATATTATAGGGTACACTTATTTATTTTTTGTAAATTTGGTTATTAGTTTTTATTTATATGCTCTTTAAATTTAAACTAATATACACTTTATTAAATTTTTGCGTCATTATTTTTGTTTTTTATGACATTAATTTTTCTAAAGATAGTAATGAAAATGGAGAAAACTAAAGAAGATATATGTTTAATATGCTTAATTCTAATTAAGTTACATAAATATGATGAGATAGTTTGAGATTAAATAATACTTCCTCAGGTCCTAAATATAAGTCACCTATTACCCATTTTTCTTGGTCTTTTTTTATAAATCACTTCATGGTTTCTAGTGTGCATTAATTTATTTTTTTTCCATATATACCCATATTTAATAGAAGTAACATGAGAGAGTAATAATAGTTAAAACTTAAAAGTTTTCGAAACAAGTGTAATAATTGGGGGGTAGTATTGAAAATTACTTGAATTTTAGGACAAACTAAATGCATTTAACCAATTTTATTGGTATGTGAGAAAAATTAGTTGGTGACTTATAATAAGGGCCGGGGGGAGTAACATTTTTTGCTCATACATGGGGATGCGTTGGGAAGAACAACTTCTAAAGTCGTTCTTGCCAAGAACGACTTCCATATATGTAGTATATTGGTAAATAAGTTTTTTGGTGTAGCATATTGGTAAATTTTTTTTTGTCCTATAGCATATTGGTAGAAAAACCACATAGTGGAGAATATCACAATAAATCACAAAGGACCTTGAACTCACCCAAAATACTTAATATTAGAAAGGTCTCATAATATTCAACTCACTCATTGAATATCAACAGGAGGGAAAGCAACAAGAAAGGTCTCATAAATTGACTAAATTAAAGTAGGGTCCCTAGGGGCCTTACTTTAATAATTTCCAAATAGCAAAAGACTAGTCTACTGTCCTTCATGGGACCCTACTTTAATTAGAAGGCATAAGCATAATAGTCTTTTACCCTTTTGAGATGATTAAAGTATCGTCCTTAAAGGGGCCCTATTTTAATTTAGACAATGTATGAAACCTTTCTAATATTAATTTTCCCAAAAACAGTTTTTCTTCATTATGAAAAGAATTTTAAACAAATATTCAATTACATTAAAATTTTTAAGGACTAATGTTAAATTATGTGTGTTGAAGTCAGTCAATCAATATAGATTGACTCGAAATTTTATTCAAAACCAATATAGTATCTATGGCCATGAGTACATAAGAAATGTATTAATTGATGAACGAGTAGTTAGTTGAGCTGGTAAGTGATCAGATTACAATACTTAAACATAAAAATGTATTGAAATGTATTAAATTGATGAATGAGTAGTTAGTTAAGCTGGTAAGTGACCAGATTACAACACTTAAATAAAAAAAATGTATTGAATTGATTCTTCTAACTACATGATTGTTCGATAGCAATTAGATTTTCAAGATCGATAATTCTCATTACATGTAGATAATATCATAGAGGTCTATAGGAATTTTGATATAGTGTAGTAACATTCACCACCTGATTTTGATTAATCACATTTCTGAGGACTTAAATGTAATATTCTTTAAAACCAACATGGAAAGGACAAAGCTCCCAATAAAAATTTATCATTTAGAAAACAAGGTGATAATTTTTTGTTGGCATAAATATTATTTCATCTCCCCTTCTTAATGCATATGAAATATTTGAAGAATTATATTCGCTAACATGCAACACAACTATGATATTTGTCAATTTTTTTCATTGTCCCTAGTGCTCTTTCAACGACAATAAAGTTATACAAGGAAGGAATTACAAAAAAAAAATAATTAAAATGTGTTATAAAAACACATATCATAGAAATAACTCAATTAGCATATTCAATCAACATAAATAAGCTAAAGGTGTTTTACATATAAAACTGGAGGAAGGATTACATTATGCCGGAGAAACACTACTTTGTTCTTGTCAATAAAACTCAGGGAATAGTCTTGCAGGTTTTAATTCACCTGCAACTCAATGTTTAACTTTCACTTTTAACCTACTTTTTTAAAAATAAATTAAAGACAAATTGATATTTTTGGCCGAAAGGATAATTTTATTAATATAGAATTAGTGTACATACGCTAAAACTCAAAACAAAGCACATAATAATACACACATAGCATTCTGCGTCCACAAAAGACACCATTGTCCTGGACAAATACATCTGAACCAACCCACCAGCTACCATCAAAATATCAAAATAACAATAACAAAAATTACCCTCATCCTAAAACACAAATTGCGAGAAAAAGGTGAGTGTTAGAGTGAGTTTAAGGTGGGGTAGTAATTTGTGTTTTAGGATGAAGACAATTTTGTCTTTTCGCAAAATTTTAAAATGACAGTTAAATGCTGGTTCCTTCATGGTCCTTTTGGAAGTTTAGGTTTCTTACTTGTCCTTTTGAGTATTTGGAGGAATTTATTTAGGATTTTCCCTATATTCAGTTACATTAAAAATTTTAAGGACCAATGTTAAATTATTTGTATTGAAGTCAGTCAATCTTTTTTTTTTTGCCAGGAAGTCAGTCAATCAATATAAGATTGATACGAATTCAAATCCAATATGCTACTTATGTCTATGGTTACACATGTAAAAAATGTATTGAATCGACCAATGACAAGTTTCTTGAACTAATATGTGGACTTTAATCTCTTATAAGTATGAGAATATGTGTTTGAATAGTAGGAAGTGTTCTCATTGAGAGAAAATACAATGTTACCTATGTTGGTAACATTAATACCCTGAGTCCAGGTTAGTTTGCTGTCAATAAGCGTTGGATTATCAGTGGGTGATTAACAAAAAAATGTATTGAATCAATTCTCCTAATTCTAGGATTGTTCAATGACATTAGATTTTCAAGAAGATAATAACAACCTATGAAGCTGAATCAATAATTCTCATCGTATATAGTTAATATCATAGAGGTCTATAGGAATTTTGATATAGTTAAGTAACATCCACTAGCACCTGATTGTGATTAATTACATTTCTTAGGATTTAATTGTAATATTCTTTAAAACAAACATGGAAAGGATAAAGTTCCCATTCAAAATTTATCATTTAGGAAACAAGGTGATGGTGATAATTTTTTGTTGGCATAAATATTAATTCAGTTGTTGGGCTCCTTCAGTCAAACATATCATTGCTCGGGATATGATGTTATTAGAACTATGTAATCTTTCTATTCATTTTACTTTCTAATCCGTCCTTTTACTTTCTTTCTATTCATTTGCTTTCTGCTGAACAATCTAGTGTTTTTCCTTTTCATTTTCATGATGTTATTAGAACTATGTAATCTTTTTTAATTAACATCATTTTGCCTGGTTTCAAAAAAAAAATATTTGAATAATTATATTCGCTAACATGTAACACATCTATAATATTTGTCAATTGTTTCATTGTCCGTAGTGCTCTTTCAACAACAATAAAATTATATAAGGAAGGAATTACAAAAAATAATTAAAATGTGTCATAAAAAAACATATCATAGATATAACTCAATTAGCATATTCAATCAACTTAAATTAGCTAAAGGTGTTTTATATATAAAACGAGAGGAAATTACACTATGCCGGAGTACCACTACTTTTAGGTTCTTCTTGTCAATAAAACTTGGGGAATAATCTTTCAGGTTTTACATCACCTACAACTCAATGTTTAACTTTCACTTTTAACCTACTTTTTTTAAAATAAATTAAAGACAAATTGATATTTTTTTGGGCCAAAATGATAATTTCACTAATATAGAACTAGAATACATACATACACTATGACTGAACACAAATCACAAAGTAATACAGACACTTAGCACTCTACATCCACAAAAGACATCATTGTCCCAGGACAAATACATACGAACTAACACACCAGCTACCATCAAAATGTCAAGATAATAATAACAAAACAGACTCCAAATACTAATGTCGATACCTAACCATTGCATGTAGAAGGTGAGGGCATTAAACAACCATTCTATCAAGATCAAATGATAATGCAATAGAAAGTGGTTGTCTAGACTTGCTCGTCCGAACCCACCGACTTTGATGCAAATGCTGCATATTAGCAGCTCCACTCTCACCTCTAAGAAGGTGAGGAGTCCAATGAAATTTGTGACCAAACTCCATTGTGATACAAATCATGTTAGAAATTAGCCATCACCAAACACAAAAAAAAGTAACCCACAAGAGTAAGCAAAACGGTAGAAAACATGCCACATATATAAGAAATTTAAAAATCAAGACACATATACTACTTCTAACACCTACTAGGGGTGACTAGGACTCCACAAGTCTTACCGTATGACCCCCAAACCCAGATAGAGCTCTGACATAACTTTCATGGTGGCTCGGTGGTTGTGGACAAGTCACCAAAAATCAGAAGAGGAACTTTACAAAACCCCATCAAACTCATATTTGAAAAACACTACCATCTCAATCAAATCTGAAAACACATCCTTCGCCGCCACGTTCATCACTGTCAAGAAACACCATTTCCAAGACGGGTTAAATAGCAAATTGCCCCTGAAAGTTTTCCCATAGGAGCATCCCCACCCTGGAAGTTTTTTGAGGAGCAATTAAGCCCCTGAAGTTTTATTTTGGAGCAATTTTGCCCCTCTCTAACAGTCAAAGGATGTTGACCGTTACATTTCACATGTGGAAAAGAATCATGTCACACCTCATATTACACCTGTATCTCAAAGATGACGTGGCAAACATTAGTTGCACAATCATCTCCTCCACCACACCCTGCGAACCCAGCCTCCTCTCCTCCGAACTTGGCCTCCTCTCCTCCCTCCTCCACCTCTCCCTCCCTTCCAACAACCTCTCCTCCTCCCTTTAAGTTACCAGCGAGAATGCATCAGAAGCAAGAAGCCAAGTTATTTTTTATATTATCTTATTATTTATTTGATTATTTGATATCAGAAACAAGAAGCCGATAAACCCCAAATCAAAGAAAGCAAACACGAAACCACTGAGGTCAAACAACATTCACAAAATCAAATTTGAGAAGGGCAGAAGGCATAGAAGGAACCAAAAGGCATTGTGTGAGTTTGGGGAAGGAGGAATCAAACATCGAAAATCATCTTTTTTGTGAAGAACTCGCCGTCGTACATTTTCCGATCTGTATGCAAATGTTCAACTTAGATCTGTCATTGTGTTCTTCAAGTGTAGCCTCCCAAAAGTTCGACTTAGATCTGTCATCCATTTTCAAGATGGAGAAGCTTCGATAGATCAATGGAGAAAGAGATGAAAAACTGGGAAATACACTCAAGATTTCAAGTAAATGATTGTGCAACTAATGTTTGCCACGACATCTTTGAGATACATGTGTAATATGAGGTGTAACATGATTCTTTTCCACATGTGAAATGTAACGGTCAACATCCTTTGACTGTTAGAGAAGGGCAAAATTGCTCCAAAATAAAACTTCAGGGGCTTAATTGCTCCTCAAAAAACTTCCAGGGTGGGGATGCTCCTACGGGAAAACTTCCAGGGGCAATTTGCTATTTAACCCTTTCCAAGATAGAAACCTTTGATTGCATCGGTCAAATATCCATCCTTGGCCACATCCTTCACTTGTGTCGAACAGATTTTTCCTTTCACCCCCAGCCCGCGCGCACCAGCCTTCACTTGCCGCCATCACTGCCTTACACCACATGCACCAAGGTGTGACTTACCCTCACCAGATGAGGTACTAAGGTGAGGACAAGTTTTAGAGAGAAATTGGACCTTCTCTGTCTAACTTCCGTCTATGTAATTATATTGTTAAAGACAAATTGATATTACTATTAAAACATGACATAGTTTTAATCAAAGGAGGTAGAAAGAAAGTAGCAGCTAAGCCAATAAAACTAGCACATGGACAATTTCAAACACAATGTGAGAGAAAGATTTCAAAAAGTCTTGAATGTCCATGGATATCAAACTGTATGCTGTAACAATGACAACAACTAAATCCACATAACGCTGCTTGATGTTCCAAATGCGCAAATGATTCCTTGACTTGTCAAGAAAATTCATTGCATAGCCAATTTGAAACTTTTATATATTTTAATATACTCCATCCGGTCCTAAATATAAAACCTAATTGACTTTTTTAGAAAATCCTAACAAAGCAAAATAAGTTAATTATAAATTGATGATTTACCTAATTTTCCCCTTAGACTAGTATATTTTACCTATAAACTAATGGATAATCTAAAAATATATCAAATATGTCATCATTTAATAACCTATTTCGCAACCTTAATCTCTCCAAAAAAAGTCATCTAGGTCTTATATTTAGGACCGGAGGTAGTATTTATTATTATTTAGAGAAATTAAAATGGTTAGACCTGTTAGTAAGTTAGGTTAGGTTCAGTTTAATTAGACTTTTCTTAGTCAATTTAAACCTATTTTTTGATGGAGGACTATCCAATTTTCCCAACTCTTCTCATGATGTTTTAAGCATGAGTCTAGATAGGCCTATAATTGCTTAAAGCCTCTGTTAAGAGCTAGTTGATTTTTTTTTTTTTTTTGCAAAATCCTAAGAAAGTTAAGTAAGGTTATTGAAAATTGATTTTCCTAAATTTTTCTCTAAATTAATTTATTCGATTCATAACTTCATATATAATCTAATTATTCAATTAAGAGGTTCATTTCCCCTTTTTAGATTTTTTTTTTAAAACAATCAACTAACACATATATTTAAAAACAGAAAGAGTAAATTGTTTAGAGTAAATTTTTTTTAATGAAAAATTTTGGCTCAACGGAGCCGCCCAAGGCCCAACACCCCAAGTCAAGTGGAAAACAAAAATCCCTAACGGTCTGTTTGGTACGAAGGGAGGGGAGGGGAGGGAAAATGGGCGGAGGGAAATTTTTGTGTGATATGAGTTTATAAAAATTTGAGAAGTGAAGTTAAAAATTCTAAATTAATATATATAACTTTTATATTTAACATCTTATATTTATTAAAATATCACAACCACACCTCTTCAATATTTAAAAATTCATCTTACAAAAATTTTCCCTATCCTCCCCTCCCCTCCAAATCCCTCATACTAAATAGACCCAAATTGGCCAAAAACCCTCTTATTTCCCCCTAGTTCCCTCATCTAATCATCCAAAATAATCCAACCTTTCACACATTTCACTCCCCTAATTTATCTCTCTCACAATATTTTCTCCTTATTAACCGCACCCTAAATCTATTTTTACGAGTGAACTGAGGGAATAGTAGTAGTGAGTAGTGACTCACCGCTTTCCCCCACCCCACACAATATATATACATACATACATACATGTATATATATTACTTTGTTGCACCAGAAATTTGTATCTCTGTTTGTAATGGCGCGGTTCCGCGAGGGTGGGCCCCAGTTGGGTGGGACCCTGTAGTTGTGTTCAACAGCAGCATCGAAAGCGATCATCGAAGTCGTCGTCAAAGGCGGAGGTTACGGAAATGGAGGTAGCCTCTTCCTCTTCTCCCTCTTCGTCTTCTTCTTCTTGTTGTGTGAAGGAGGAGGGGGAGGATGAGGTGGCGTTGCGGGGATTGCAGGAGATGATTCATCGCATTCTGGTTTACAAAACCACCCCTGCTTGGCTTCCCTTTGTCCCTGGGTCCCACCTCTACGCGCCTCCACGCGCAATCATGTGGCGGCTTTGGTTCACGGGTTGAGCCATGAGTTGAGCGACGAGCAGTGTTTGGCTGTTACTTCACTTCGTGCTTGCCCTTCCTCTTCTTTCTACCTCAACCCTAATCCATCCCTTCTTTTCTTCCTTCCCTCTTTATTTCTCAAGCAATCAACCACTTCACCATATCATATCATATCATATCATATTGTTTATTACTCCATTAGATAGATTATAATATTAGTATATCACTCTTATATTCCCTCCCTTCCTAAATATAACACCACTTTAATCACTTTGGGAGGTTGATAAGTTACTAAATATAACATCACTTTCTATTTTGTCTCAATTTTGTTCCAAATTACCTTTATACTTCTTAGCTCCCTTGCTTCTCTCTCAAATCCCTATTTGTCTTTTAAATTTAAGTGAAGGGTATTTTGGGAAGATCATGTAATCCTAATTCATTGTAAAGTATTCCTTAATCTTTCCAAATTAGTCAAAGTGATCTTATATTTAGGAACAGAGGTAGTATTTGATATATTTTTAGATTAGTCATTAGTTTAGAGGTTAAATAAACTAGTTTGAGAAAAAAAAATTAGGTAAATCAATTTATAATTGACTTATTTTGCCTTTTTAGGTTTTTTAGGATTTTCTAAAAAAGTCAACTAGTTCTTATATTTAGGACCGAGGGAGTACATAAGAATATTAGGATTTACTATCATATTGTTTATTACCACCTCTCTTCCTAAATACTCCCTTGTTCCTAAATATAAGGCACAATCTTGTGCCAAACTCTGTTACATGTATGCTGCTTTCTGCTTTGGCTTCTCGTGTCTATCTTCCAATGCCATCCCTTTTTCTCTCTTATATTAACTCCAGTGGATCAATCTCACTTTTCAGCTGTGAGTTTATGCTTTAATGAAATTGAAAACTGTTCTGTGGCACAATAATAGAATGGTGACAGCTGATAACTCCAAAAATACTCCCGTGACCACGCCTTCACAGCCATCACTCCCTTCACCTTTTTGCTCATGCCTTCTGGAATATACCTTGACTAACGTGAGACCGGCTTAAATTAAGGGCTGAACTGAATTGTACAAGATACTGCCTGTAATAGGATTTAATTTCAGAGAACTTAGAGGAAAAAGGATGATAAATGTGTAGATGAATTTAACTTGTTAATTTTTTATTGATTGGAAGATGAAGAATATGTCATTTAGATGTTGAAAGCTTGAAACTGGATAGATAAATTGTGAAATGCTGCATGATGGGTGATGCACACTTTCCCACTTTTAAATGGTGCATGATTATGCGTCTAATGATCTCTTCAAAGATCTCAAAATCTTTGGCTTTAGTAGTTTGGTTTTTTAGATAATGATCTTGAATTAGCCCTTACATAGGCATGTAAAATTATAGGATTGAGCATTTTGATTATTAGATGTAATTGTTTTATTTAGAGGAAAAGACGCAAGCAACATGATGTTGATTGTTGCAATTGTGATATGAACTTATGAACCCTGACTGTGCACTTACCATGGAGTTTTCACGCCTTGAAGTTGGCACCTTGCTAGATGTTAATAATACTCATATTCGGTATCAGCTATTGCTCCTATTATTGATTGTTCATTGCATGCTCATGTGTTGATAATTGGTGTCTCCACTTAGTGTGAGCTTAGAAAGTTTTACATGCTCGTATCTTTGTGCTTCAGAGGACAAATATGCTCAAGTGGATGCTGATGTGGAGTTAAATGAGCCAGAAGAGAAGGGGTTGAGCGTAGAAGTCAAGGTTTTATCAGTGCCAGAAAATGTAGCTATGTCAGAAGATGAGGAAAGCTGACACACAATTTAACTGAGCCAGTTACTGTGGTGAGAAATATTTTAAGCTTGTTAATTATCTGTAAACAAATACATGTCAAGATGACTAGTTTGTAAGCAAATAATTTCGATTTTAGAGATGTATAATATCTTCCTTTTTCCCTCTTCCTTTGCTTGATTAATTATACTCTGTATTCTGATGGGTTGTGTCACTCTTCTTACTGTTTCATTTTTTTTTATCAAATTCTTACTGTTTAATTTTACTAGTTCAGATTATGATGTTTAAGATAGGCTGAGTTTGCATATGCACTTTGAGAATTGTTTGGCATATTTTCAGATGAAGGAATTGTGGTGGCATGTTCTAAAAAAACATGTAGAAAAGATTTTCTGGACATAGTTATCTATATTGAACCTTGAATATGTCTGTCTGTGGTACCAGGGTAATAAATGTGGACGCTGGTATCTAACTCTTAGTGTTTGTACAAGAGGACTTCTTACGCATGTGTCATCAATAGAGATGTCTTTGGATGTTTCAAGTCTTATTGTACTGTTCCAGATGTTAATGATAAAGGTACTAATCTGTTTTTTGAATTGCAGCCCAAGGACATCTATGGTTCTGCACTTTTTTAAACCCCACAAAAAGGACACCAAAAGAGAAATAGTGATTAGTGTTTCTATTTGGAATGATATTTTGCCTTTTTTTTGGCCAATAGTCTCTGCTTAGTGGCATGAGAGCCCCCCCTTTTGCATTTTGTGCCTTTTATTTGTTATGATATTGTGCTGAAGTCTTACAGTTCCACAATCTTGATAACTTTTTCCTAGTTGCATTTCCTGTTTTTTTAATCTTTTTAATAATTAACTACTATCTAACATTTTGTTCAAAAAAAAATGACCTATTTAACATGACCTTTGGTAGATAGTATATTTAAATAGTTGATTGCCGATTGTGACCCACACCATGGGACAAAACTTGTCTTCAAAGTCAATCTCATCTTTCGTACTCTGCAATATTGATCATTTAATTTGATTCTTAAAAGAATGCTACAATCATTCTATTTCTAATCCCTTTCTTTTCCTTTCCGAATTGATAGCTACAAGATGTTTCTGGTTCAAAGCAGATTCAGCACATCCAAGATTGAACAACTTCCAAGGAAGGTCAATGCAAGGCAAGTAGCGATCCACACAGTTGCAGTACTTTGTCTTGGGAGTACCCTTCTCAGTCCACTTGGTCTAGATCTCATTTGTTTATATTTAATGGTCCGTTTGGTTACACAAAGAAAGTTGGAAGGAAAGTGAAAGTTAAGAAAGTTGAGGTTTTTTTGTAATTTACATATATCCTGGGGCCCACAAGTTTTCTCTCTTCATCTCACACTTTTATGGGCCCCACAAACTTTACTTTCTCATCATTGCTTAATTTACCTCTGTAACATCCCAGCGCCTCGCTTTCGAAATTGTCCGCTTTAGGGAATCCTCACCCCTCACGGTTTTAAAACGCGTCGAGAGGGGGAGGTATCCAGGCCTATATATAGCACATTTCGTTCTCCTCCCCAGCCGATGTGGGACTTTACAATCCACCCCCCTTGGGGCCCAGCGCCCTCGCTGGCACACCGACCCGAGCCTGGCTCTGATACCATCTGTAACATCCCAGCGCCTCGCTCTCGAAATTGTCCGCTTTGGGGAATCCTCACCCCTCACGGTTTTAAAACGCGTCGAGAGGGGGAGGTATCCAGGCCTATATATAGCACCTTTCGTTCTCCACCCCAGCCGATGTGGGACTTTACAATTGAGAATTCCCCAAAGCGGACAATTTCGAGAGTGAGGCGCTGGGATGTTACAGATGGTAGAAGAGCCATGCTCGGGTCTGTGTGCCAGCGAGGGCGCTGGGCCCCAAGGGGGGTGGATTGTAAAGTCCCACATCGGCTGGGGAGGAGAACGAAAGGTGCCATATATAGGCTTGGATACCTCCCCCTCTCGACGCGTTTTAAAACCGTGAGGGGTGAGGATTCTCCAAAGCGGACAATTTCGAGAGCAAGGCGCTGGGATGTTACAACCTCTACTTTTTATCTTCACCCTTTCACTTTCTAATTCTTCACTTTCCATTCCTGCAACCAAACGGACCCTAAGTGTTGACTGGGTGGTCAAATTGAGAATCATTAGAGTGTTTGTTGGGTATTTCCAAGGTTATGTTGAAGCTTTTCTCATGTTGGAGGAAAACGATTATTTCTTTATGCAAGTGAAGCATTTTCTTTTTTTTTTTTGCATGTTATCACGGATGAAGCGCTTAACTCATCATAGTACCATGTATGAGCATCTCAAAAACTATTTAATCAAAGTCTGATATAGAGTTGGTTATATTGCAAATTATAAATCAATAATTCAAATCTCAATGGTCCAATATTTCTAAGTTCAAATCCCAATACGTTATAAAACTTATAAATGCAATTTAAATCGATGGGTTGTAAATGTATGTGTATATACACAAAAACGAAGTTTTGTTTCATTTGGTGGGTCGACTAAATGAATTATATGACATTGTTGTTGATCAGTGTTCATGAGATTTGATAGCATTTTACCATCGTTTATTATATATAATAAAAGTCTTCTCCTTTAATTTTGTTTCAGATCAGCTATAAACATAAGCAAAGTTTATAAATATATATTGTTGTCTGATGGGTGGTAATAGTATACATAAATGGTTAAGAAAGTCTATTACTTTTAAATGTGACTATTTTTGCTGATACATGTTTAAAAATGTAACTTTTACACACACACATATGCACAATCATAAAATAAAGTATTTGAAATTTGTTTGTAAAGCCATAAATAAATATAAGTTGATAAAACTTATCAAAAAATATAAGTTGATAAAGTTTCGAACTTAGTAAATGGATATAGACATGTTTATAAATATTTATAAAAACTTGGCAATTTGTTACAAGAATCTAGGATGTAGTGAGCACTTTTCAATTGTTTGTTATCATAGTAGATTCTTTTATTGTTTATTTACTTGAGTTTTTATTCAATAGTCACTATGATATTTAACCCTAATTTAAACAATTAGTCCCTATGTCCACTACAAGAAAATTGGTCTATTTTCGCGGCTATATTTTCGCGGAAAGGAGAACCGCCAAAACATGGAGTTTGTTAATTTTTTTAAAAAAAAATTGAAGCACATGTTTTGGCGCAACAACGCAAAAACATGTATTTTTTTAGTTTTTGTGCATATTTTCGAGCAAAAAAGCGAAAACCTGTATGAGCATTTTTTTTAAAGCAAGTATTGCATTCTTCAAATAGTTTATTTTTTTTAAAAAAAAGACACTTTTGACAATTCTGGTCTCTCGGCTCACGGATCAAGAATAAAGTTTATATTCATATGTAACAATTTCTCTCACTGTCGCGCGAAAATATGCAAACATATGCATGTTTTCGCACCGTGGCGCTAAAACATGCAGACATGTGCATGTTTTCGCACCGTGGCGCAAAAACATGTAAACAAATACATGTTTTCACACCATGGCGCGAAAACATGTAGACATGTGCATATTTTCGCCCGTGGCGCGAAAACATGTAAACAACTACATGTATATGCTCACCAATGGGCAAGTTTTCGCACCATGGTTCGAAAACATGTAGAATGCATTTGTTCGGGCGAAAAGTGCTTCTTCTCAGGTCTTCGCACCTCTGCGCGAAAACATGAACACATTTTTTACGGGTTTATAAATATCTTCTTTTCCTCCAATTTTTTTGTATTGTGTCTCCCGCTCAAATATTTTCTCTCCCTCTATTTTTTATTATCACTTTCCCTCTCTCTCCATTTCGCTTATGTCATCACTCTTGTAATCATTTTCTAATATTTTTTATTATTTCTACCTTACTTACTCTTGTTTTTTTATCTTACTTACTTTTGAAGTATTGAACTCAATGTGTCTTATTATAACATGTTTTAAGGACCATTTTAAGAGTTGATGCTTGTTTCAATTACTAATTGTTTCTCTATCTTTGCAGAAAAAGTATCCGAAGATGTCAACTTTGATTGTGACTTATAAAAAAATGAAGTGAAGTTCTCATTCATCTCATTGTAACACATTCTTCTATTTTTTGTCTTTCTTGTTCATTTTCACTCATTTGTATATATTGTGCTCACCAAAACTGCAGTGAAATTATTCTTATTAATTTATTTTTGGTATAGTTTTTCTTTATTTAATTAATTTGTTTAATTTATAACTTTGTTTTGAAGAACAATTTGAAATATGATGATCCAGAACTTGAACGCCACAACTCTTTGTCATGGAATCCCTCCCTTTCTCAAAATGATGATCACTTTCCCTTCCTTGTTGGTTCTAATGAGCTCGAAGGAGGTTGGTTTGAATTTAATTTCATCTTATTTTTTTTTCAACTTTACTTTGGTAGAAGCTTAGAGAAGTTTTGTGTTTGTATCTCACATTTTGTGGTCTATTTATAATGTTAAGTCTCTGAATACACTATAACCATATTTGCTTATTATAGACACAGTTTTGTTTTTTTACTATATCTTACATTAGACTTAAAAAAATAATTCCTCCGCTCCTAAATATAAGACCTTTTTGGAGAGATGAGTTGAGTTTGGTCTTGAATATAAGACCTTATTATAATTATTCCTGAATTTTCTCCTAATTAACCTTAATAATGCATATCAATAGTCAACAAGCTAAGAGAGGAAGGGAGAGAATAAAGGTAATGATTAGGGTAAATTGGTGGAAAGATGACCAATTTGAATAGAAAATGGGGAAAGAATTGTAATCAATTTGAGGCTGATTTTTATAATTAGAAATTGCAGGCTAATTGTGACGTGTGTAATAATGTGATAATTAAGCATATTTTTGTGTAATGGTGGGAGAACATGCTTCTAGATGAGAACAAGTTCTCGCAGCATGGTGCGAGAACATGTTCGTATTAACTTTATAAGTCCAAATTTCTCTGAATGGCCTTGTCCCAAAATATAAGTCAATGTTGAGTTTATCAACATAATAAACACATGTTTTTCAATATTGCCCTCACTAAACATTATATTTAAAAAGTCATATTAACTTTATATTTGGAGAGAATGAGAAAGAGATTACACTTCAAACAAATCACATCATTTATTCATTCCGCACACATTTTCTTTCCTCTTTTTTAAATAAAGCCATTTTTTTAAACAAAATTTTGTCTCCTACACGATTATTTCCTTTTAAATAATCTCCACCAATTTATTTTTGGGAATCCATTTTTAACTCAACTTTTTTTTCTTAGACTTGTATTATGGTAGGCAAGGACCAAGGAGTATATAATAATGCATCAATCAAACGGCCCATATAATTCATTAATCTTTTATTGTTTTTATTCCCGAATATTACATTCAGCTAGTGAGTCAATAACAAGTTTAGGGCTTGTGTTATTACTCTGCAAATTGCGTTTCTAATCTCTTGGATCGATCAATCAATCAGAGAGAATGGCGATGAGAAGCTTCTACAATGAAATCAGAGGCCTAAGGGTGAAGGATGTTCCACAACACGTGAAGCCAATGCTGTCCATTGCCTACGTGAAGAATGCCATTAAAAGAGGATTGGATAACTATGGTGCAAAGTACATTGAAACAGATTCAATTCAGCCTCTCTATCATGTCTGCTTTGGTGGCATGATCTTCTCCTACCTCGTTAATCTCCCTCATGAACGCCGTCACCTTCAACACCTTGAACATGCCAAGCTACATGGCCATGAGGGTCACTGATTTTGATTTTTTTTTCAGGTGTGTGTTTTTATGAATTTCTTGATGATGGGTGTGCTAAAGTTTTAATTTTTTTAATACCCTTTTGATGGTTTTGACTGTTGGGTTGAGTTGAATTGGATTTATGCTATGGGTTTATGCTACATGGTCATGAGGCACCCTGATTTGGTTTTTTTAGGTGTGTCTTTATGAGTTTCTTGATGTTGGGTGTGTTAAAGTTTTAGTTTTTTTAATACCCTTTTGATGGTTTTGACTACTGGGTGGAGTTGAATTGGATTTATGCTACATGGTCATGAGGGACACTGATTTTTTTTCAAGTGTGTGCGTCTTTGTGAATTTCTTGATGATGGGTGTGTTAAAGATTGAATTTTTTTAATACCCTTTTCATGGTTTTGGCTATTGGGTGGAGTTGAATTGGATTTAGAATTTATGTTATGAATTGTGATTTTAAGGTTTGAATTATCTGTGGACTGGGCAATTGAATTGGATATGTGTGATGGATTGTGATTTCACATTTAAAGTGTGTGTATAGTTGTCTCTTGTGTGAGTTTTGATTTGTGGAGTTGTGTTTAGTGGTGTTTTCTAGGTGATTTTCTAGGCAGAATGTATTAGGTTGAGACAGATTGTAAAGCATTCTGGTTTCTAATGTAACTGGCTTGAACTGAAGGGGATTGAAACTTATGCCTATAGATCTTTATTTTAGGTTATGTTAGGTGGTTGAGTGGGGAATGAAATGGAATTGTCTGTAATGAAAAGAGAAAGGGTGGAATGGGCTCTCTACAAAGGAAGTTGGGTGTTAGTGATTTTGGAAAGATACCTTAAAATTGAAAGGAATGGAGTGATTTATAAGGTATTGCTATTAATTTGTTTTCAATATTGCCTTTAACTTATGGAAATGACGTTGTCATATTGTTAATTGCTTTACTTGAATGTTCCATTCACCAAACCAAGGTTCGCCGCAAATATCGTGGGTGGGTCATATAGAGTTTAATTTTACTGTACATTGTTGTTTTGCGGTGTTTTTGGTCAGTTGCACATACTTATGTATTATGGTTACAACAACAACAACGAAACCTTATCCCACTGCATGGGTCGGCTACATGGATCATATGGTGCCGTTGTGCTCTATCAGTAATCAACTTATGAATTATGATTATTCATGTTTTATTCAATAGTGTCTTGGTTGTTTTCATGATGTACCCTTTGAAATGCAAGAGATAATAAGGCTTTGGCAATTCGTTGAAACACAACTTTGATATGTTAAAATCCGTGAAGGAGTTCAGTTTTTTCTACTTCACCGAGTTCCATTACATGAGGTTGCATTTGATAGTCTTGTGATGGCAACTTTTCTGTCAATCGTTGTTGATTAGAGGCTTTACAAGATTATAATTTTGGTATCCTGTATTATAGTGCAAAGTATTCCTATTTACTTTTGCATCCTCTTTTCATTTATTTATTGGAGAGATAGGGAGAGGACTAGGTGTAAAATGAGATGGGAACAATTGTTGAGATAGTCACGGACCCTTAGAAGGTGGGGTACAGTGATATTGCAATTTATGAAATGCTAGGGGTATGTGTGGTGAACAACTGAGATCAGACAACTTAAGATGGGATAGCACCTTATTAGGAGATTAACGAAGAATGCAGAAGAATTAAGTGACTCGATCGTAACTCAATATGAAGCACCAACTAGCCCCTCTGGCTCAAACAGAGTCATACATGATGTAATCGGGTGAATAAAAATAGAATTGAAAGGATTGAGAATACTTGCCTTACCTTTTCTTGCATTACATTCTTCTGCTCCTTTACGACATTTGGTTTATTGCATTGAGGTGATATTTTGAAACAGACTTGCTGTATCAGGGCTTACTCATACTGTGCAAGCTGGAGGATTTAAATTGGATATAAGTATGCATACTTTGGATGTTATCATGTCTCTTCTCTGTGTTTTTTGTTAATATTTCCCCTTCCTTTGTATGGCCTGTTTTTATATTAGCATAATATTTAAATAGTTTTTTTTATGTGTTGGCAGGATCCTGGTTGTTGAACTGAAAATGGTCGGCTTGATTAACTTTCGTTTGGTTTTAGACCTGGAGAATTAAGGCAAAAAGATTCTGCCTCCTTCAATGTATGACATCTTTAGATGATCAAATAAGATCTATTTGATACAATGACTCAATTTTTCCATGCTCCTAATCGTCAATGAAATGTGTGTCATAAGAGTAGAACTTACCTTTCGGTTTGTCTGTGGCCTCATGACCTATTAATGAGACATTATTTTGCTCTTGCTTACATAATTTAAGTGTCTCCTATATCAAACAATCATTCTAGTACTTCAAGATACTGCGATTGGTATCAGCATCACCTTTTAGCTATCACTCGGTAGGTTTCTGAAGATATATAGTATCAAACCCTGGATGTCACATCTATTTTTTAGCCGGAGAATGCCACATTCTTTTTTTGTGATTAAAAGATCAGTCAATCCCTATCCCTTTGGCAAGAAGCCGTAGTCCTTAGTAGAGCAAGGCTAAATGAATTGTTTGTGGCAATTATGTTCCATCAACATAAGTAGAGGTAAGATTATCTAGTATATTCCTTTCTACAGCGCCCTCACCTAGTGGGGATTAAAACTAGGTTGACCTTTTTTATGATATGCATTTTTGTAGATGTCTTGTAGAATGACATTTTTAAGTGTTTTTTAGTCTTTATCTTTTTCATAAAATTTCATGTTGTGGCATGGTCTATCATATTTACCGGCATATCCAATGGATAAGATTTAGAAAATTAAACTTCTGACTATTCCCCACCTTCCAAGTATGTTAGGATATTCGAACGTTCTATACAAGAAACAATTTATCTCCTATATTAAACGCAACAAACGGTCACTCTAGCTATCTAGATTTTTTCATATTTTATATAAATTTTATATTAGTTTCAAAAATAGGTGCAAAACAAATAAACAAAGGTCGTGATGTCCCATGAGGATCATGTGAATTTTATGATGTTTAAACTTGGGTTAACTTTGATACTGTAATGACAAAATTCACACGAGTTATGAGTTCTAATATGATTAATATTTAAACCAAATTTTGTGATTTATTGGTTAAAACTCATTCTTCATCCTCTCCCTCACATAAGCTAGATAGATAGATTGAAGATGTCTACTTTTGAATTGCATACCTTTTATGCAGATTGATTTTTTGAAATTCTCATTTTTAAATTAGTGACATAGGGACTTGCAGTTTGAGACTATGTGTGTAGTCGATGGCAAGAAGAACAACACTCATTTTCAATTTAATGACATAGAGATTGTGTTCATGAAATCCTTTCCAACACTAAATATGATGTTCACAATTGGTCTATTTTCTTGTTTCTTTTGTTTACAAGACGTTAGTTTTTCTAACTTTCAATCCTTCGAAAATTAGGGAGGGGAACAAGGAAAAATCAATTACTCTTTTTAAAAATAATTATTTGACCAAAACAATAAATAAATATATTAAACTATTACTCCATCCGGTCTTATTTATAAGTCACCAACCGCCCAAATTGTACATACCAAGGAAAGGAGGTTAATGGAAGTTACATCATTAAATTAGTCTTATTTCTTTTAACTTTTCCATTTTTGCCCCTCCCACCTTTACCAATATAATCTACTACCTTTTCTCTTTCTTCATTAATCCTCTATTTTATGAGTATACATGTGTCTTTTTCATCTTCTCTCTCTACTCATTTTCCAATGTTCATTTTCCAATGATAAGGGTATATTGGGAAAACTTTAATAAATGAGTTAGTTAATGGTAGTTGGTGACTTATATTAAGGACCAAAATTTAAAGGCGGTTGGCGACTTATAAATAGGACCGGAGGGAGTACATAAGCACTGCCTACACACACTATCACTATCATATAAGTTGTTTCATCTATTCATCTTAAATATCATTCTCTCCAATAAATTATTTCGAAAATGTCAATTTAGCCAGTGAAAAATAAAATGTCTCATTCTGGCTAATGAACGAATGAATGACTCATTTTGGGCAATGTGTTACTGGAAAATACTAAAATACCCTTTGTGACATAATTAATACTATAATTTTTGAATACATGAGTCCTACATTTAAAAATAAAAAAAATTACTCACCGCACGAATATGTGGGTCCCAATTGGGACGAGACAAGAATTGGGACGGGATAGGACACATGACAGGTTTCCATCCCGAGCCATTTTCGGGACATGACACAAGACATGGATGTCCCGATCACGTTTTGCCCCGTGATCACCCCTAATTGTTTCCTTAAAAACTAATTTACCTTACTTAGAAACTATCAAATACTCCCTCCCATCATAAATATAATACTCCCTCCGGTCCTAAATATAAGTCATGGTTGACTTTTTCGGAAAATCCTAAAAAAGCAAATTAAGTCAATTATAAATTGATTCAACTAATTTTTCCCCTTAAACTAGTTTGTTTAACCTATAAATTAATGACTAATATAAAACTTTATCAAATATGTCATAATTTAATGACATATTTTGTAACCTTAACATCTCAAAGAAAAGTTAACCGTGACTTATATTTAGGACCGGAGGGAGTACCTATTTAGAGAGGTGAATTTGATTCTATTGATGTTCCCCAAATTATTCCTATTGATATTCCTCAATAAAAATAAATAAACAATAGAGAAAATGGTGAATAAAGGTTTAGGGTGATAGTCCATTAACAATATCATATGATTTGAACTAGTTTAACCAACAACCTCAATCCAATCAAATTAGGTAACTAAGTCTTATATTTAAAAAAAGAGAAACATAAATATACTCTACAATTACTCCCTCCGGTCCTATTTATAAGTCGTCAACCGCCTCTAAATTTTGGTCCTTAATATAAGTCACCAACTACCATTAACTAACTCATTTATTAAAGTTTTCCCAATATACCCTTATCATTGGAAAATGAGTAGAGAGAGGAGATGAAAAAGACACATGTATACTTATAAAATAGAGGATTAATGAAGAAAGAGAAAAGGTAGTGGATTATATTGATAAAGGTGGGAGGGGCAAAAATGGAAAAGTCAAAAGAAATAAGACTAATTTAATGATGTAACTTCTATTAACCTCCTTTCCTTGGTATGTACAATTTGGGCGGTTGGTGACTTATAAATAAGACCAGAGGGAGTACATGTATAAAATATTTGAAGTAACATATATATTTAGCTTCCTTAATCTTATAAAACAAAGTCAAAGTCATATAATCTTAAATGACAAAAGAATTTAGCACATAAAGAAGCAAAAGCAAAGTGAATAAGAAGAGAGAAGCTGACCGTTGCCTGGGGAAGAAGCAGACCGTCGCCGGCGACCGCCTTTATGAGTTTCCACATTGGGAATCTCAACCCTTAAATCCCTTCTTCACTCTCCCACATTCATTCTTCTCTTTCTCTTTCAAATTCAAATCCTCAAAAGTCAAAACCCACCTACTACTCTCACTCTTCTTCTTCCTATTCACATACATTACCATGTGAGATTCCTTCTTCTCTCTTATTCCCTCACATCCTCCTCAATAGATTCATTTTTACTCATCTGGGGTTCTTCTATTTCGCTTTAACTTCACTGAATTCTTGTTTTTTTTTTGTGGGGTGTTTTATTTGCGGATTTTAAGGTTTTTGTTATGCTTGTTTTGAAGTGGTTTGAGGGGAAATAGTCTATGTGGGTGTTACCTATTAGTCTTAATAGTGATCAGGGTCTTGATTTCTTGATCGTCGTACCTCAAAGTTTTGTTCTTTTCAAGATTTATACTTGGTGCATTTTGGACAATGACTGTGTTTCCTTTCACTTATTGTGAATTGTTGATTGTATCTTGATTTTAATGACCTGAATTTCTTGCATGCTTTGAGCTCAATTTCTGTAGGATACTTCGTTTATTAGAGGTTTCTTGTTATTCCTTTTCAAGGATCTTTGATGTTCTTGAGTCAATTTATCTCCCTAGTCATTATCATGTGTGTATACTGTAAAGAAACAAATTAGTTCTCTGATGAATCATTAGTTTTAATTATTTCATGTGTAAATGTTTCCTTTCCTTCATATTTTCAGTCTTTGGTGGATTTGCATGGTTAAATGAAACATAGGTTGAAGAAGGAGAAAAACTGTTGTTTCTGATGGCATTTCTTTCTAAGTGTGATTGTAAAAGTGACTTAATATGACATTGCTATCAGCGGCAGCTGAATATTTGTTATCTTGGTTGCATATGAGTTTACCAAAATCTTGAGGACTCATGTGACTTTTGATGAGACAGCATGTTGTGTCTTTTGAAGATTTTTTATGAGAGAGAAAGAGAAATAGTTTAGTCAAATAGTTACACGAATTAATCTGATGCTGCAAATTCCAATTTCTTTTCCTGTCCTAGATTGGCACTTGTCTTAGTCCTATCCCTGTGCCAACCCTTCAAATTACAACCAAGGATAAGCATATATTAGGATATAATCATTGATGTTTCGTTACATATTTAACGAGTTCTTACTCTTCCATACAAACTTATTTGATTTTATTAGCCAAACTTGTGAAATTTTTTTAGCATTGATGTTTGAGTTAATAACTGCATTTGATCAAATATTGATGTAGAATCCCATTGGCCGTTTATACTTAACTGTACCTTTGTTCTAGAAATTTGTTTGAACCTGGTCTCTTGGATCTTGACATTATGCAGGGGAATTATCATTTCTTTTGTTATTAAAGTCTATTCTTGAATTAGACTTCTTTGATTGGATTTTGGCTTGATAATGGATTAATTTTATACTTTTATGCTTGCTTTTCAGTGTTGGTGCATCATATATTAATATGCGGGATAGTAAGAAGAATGTCAACATCAATGGATCTAGAAAACACAAGAATTCAACTGTGCAAACTAAGTTAAAGCCGTGCTCATCATTGAAATTCAAAACCAATAGCCCGAAATCCCAAGTGAAAAAGTATAAATTAAAACCAAAATCTCTTGCACACAGTGTTGAGGACCCAAGAAAGAATAAAAACTTAATTATTAGAATAAGCACTCATAAAACCAAGGGAAATCCATCACAGAACACCAGCTCATTGAAGCCTCAAGGTGGTAAAATTTCTCTTGGCTCTAAGAAAGAGGGTAAAGATATTGATGAGGAGGCAAATACTCAGAAGCTTAAAAGGAGGAGAAGAAAGAAAAAGCGAAGAAATAATGTGGATCTTGATGATGCTTCACGCCTGCAGAGGAGACTAAGGTATCTTCTGATTAAAATAAAGCGGGAGCAGAACCTTATTGATGCGTATTCTGGAGAAGGTTGGAAAGGTCAGAGGTATGGCAAATTTTCCTTTAGTGATTCCTATCAAATGTGTTGTTTACTGTCCTTTATGGTAAGTTGAAAATACTACCATGCTTCAAAACCAGAAAATCTTATCTTGTTGGCAATGATGATACAATTGGAGTTACATTATAGTATAAAGTATATTCTTCATGGGACATCGAGATATTGCTGAAAATTTTCCCATATGTGAAGCAAATGACTTGAGAGTTGAGAGTGTTAAAATTTAATGAAAAATTATATACTTAACTTGCTGTTGCTTGAAATGCACGATTGAATTTTGTTTGACTGTGGCAGTTATTGGGGTTTTTATCCTATATCACAATTTGTTATGACTAATGCCAATTTGTTATCACAATTTGTTATAACTTGAGAGTTGAGAGTTGAGGTTTTTATCCTATACGATTGATGCAAGGTATAGAGGAAATGAGAGAAAAACTAAACTAAACTAGAGACTAAATCTGAATTATCATTGCACAACCATCAATTACAAGAGAGACTCTTATTTATAGAGCACATAATATCACTCTAATCCCTATGTAACAGAATTTGTTATGACTAATGCCACCTCAGCATATGGTGGTTAAACTCACTAACAACCCTTACACACGTAACAATACTCCCCCCTAAAAACTATCCTTGTCCACAAGGATGGCGGGGCAAGACACAACAACATTAGAAACTGTAATGAAGTCTGGAAAGAGCCACTGAAACGAACCCAATTGCTTCCACGTTGCAGCTTCAAGTCGTGCATGCTTCCAATGAACTAAAATTTGAGCTTGTACCATTTTTGTTTCCCAAATAAGAGGTCCATTCAAGAGAGTTCCCTTTTTTTTAATATCCATTAAGCAACCACACTCATTCAAAAACAATAGTAGAATCCGTAGAAGCTTAATGTATGCTTGAAAAACTTCTACACTCATGGATGCTTGAAAAGCCCAAGCCAAGTCCAAATAGAATGTCACAATGGCAATTAAGTTGACCTCATGTATGGTTGGGTACTGTTGTTGTGAAAAGAAGTAATCCAAGGGCACATAGAAATAAAAAAACAAATCCTGACCATTTGACTCCAAGCTAGTGATGGAAGAAACTTGTTCTCAAACTATTTGAGAGTTGAACCGCACAAACAAAGAGCTGAATTTTTGCGTGATGCATAAAATCACGAACCAACATTCAATCAACCATGACAAAATTAGGCGTCTAGTTACACTTCCTTCTGCAATCATATCCAGCTCATTCCATGTAATCAAGTCATTGATTCGAATCTTCCACGGTGCCATATGAAATCACCGTCGGACTGAAATTTTGCCAAAAATTTGAAGTCCCTCTTCTCCACCTGATGAACAATGAAAGAAAAGAAACCTTCAAGGCAGTCGGCGAACGTCAACAACGAAGGAACACAGTTGTGTCTCCCAAGTTCATTCTTGCGTTCTTGACATCTTTGAAGTTGCCATAGCGGTCTCGTCGGAAAAAATCGTCGCTCATCAAGGTCCCTGCGTCGTTCTTTACTGATCGAAGAGTTCGATTGTTTTAATGCAATTTCAACATTGATTACCTCAACATCGTTCTTGATAAAATCAGTTGTCTTCATCAATGAGTCTTTGGCTTCTTGAATCTCATTTTCTTCCTCGATTTGCTCACATATTTCAGTATCTTCCTCACAATCGGTCAATTTCTCCGTTGTTGTTTCCTCAAATTCATCGTACAGTTCTTGGTCTTCTGTAACTACATCATCGTTTTCAACCATTTTGCTTTGGTTTGAATCGATTTCTTGCACTCGCAGATGGTTTTTACCTTCATCTTCAGTTTTATTACTTGATTCTGGTGGCTTTCGTCCATAGCGTTCTTGAAGGTCAGCAAAACAAATGGCCGAGGGAAGGCTACTCGGGCTAAAAAATAGTACGAACTCTTGAATATCCGGTTGTAGTCCATCGATGAACAACCTGATGGCGGTTGATTCAGGCAAATGAGTGAACGGTAGGATAGATTCAAAGCGGCTTGCATATTCTTTCACGGTAGAGACATGCTTCAATGCTCCTAACTCAGTGACGGCGGTTAGGATCGTTTTTCCGGCGGCCGACTGGAGCGGCGACGACGGTGGCCGGAAAATTCGCTCTGATACCATTGATGCAAGGTATAGAGGAAATGAGAGAAAACTAAACTAAACTAGAGACTAAATCTGAATTATCATTGCACAACCATCAATTACAAGAGAGACTCTTATTTATAGAGCACATAATATCACTCTAATCCCTATGTAACAGAATTTGTTATGACTAATGCCACCTCAGCATATGGTGGTTAAACTTACTAACAACCCTTACACACGTAACAGGTTTTTATCCTATATCACAATTTACATGCCAAATAAAACAGAAATATTGAATTGCATATTTAAGATGATGAAATTGATAGCTTATGTTTGGGTCTTGTCTATATTGTATATTTTCTGTGCCAATTCTAAATATACTATAAGCAACTGGTGAAAATCAAATATTTTTGTGTTGATGAAAAGTTGTAAGAATTGTTTGGCATTTCAGTGGTCTGTATAAGTTCCTTTCAGAATTGTAAAATAATTGTGTTTTCTTAATACGAAATTTCCCATGATAAAGTTCTTATTAGCTGATACTTATTAGTCCGACTATCTCCCTATGGCCTATGGTGACTATTGGTGATGATATTTCTTTTTTTGGTGAAAATTGGTGATAATATTTTCACAGTCAAGAGAAGATCAGGCCGGAAAAGGAGTTGCTGAGAGCTCAGAAGCAGATTTTACAATGTAAGCTTAGTATTCGTGATGCCCTCCACCAGTTGGATACTCTTAGTTCGGTGGATAGCATTGAGGGATCTGTCATTGCTCCAGATGGATCTGTTTACCATGAACATGTGAGCAAGTATAAACACTTGAATTACTAAAAATATAATGCCCTTAAACCTTTCTAAATTGCCTAGATCAAAACTGGTCACTATTGATTTTCACCTTTTACTAGAATTATTATTTGTTATTACTTCCACTACTGATTTGTATTGTGCAAGTTGTATAGAGGAAGAAATGTTGAACTCTTTATGCCTGAATATTCATTTTTTTCTTTCATTTTATGACTCCAGATATTCTGTGCAAAGTGCAAAATGCGCGAAGCTTTGCCAGATAATGATATTATACTATGTGATGGCACCTGTAACCGTGCTTTTCACCAAAAATGTCTTGATCCTCCGTTGGACACTGAAAACAGTGAGTTGTTATCTAAGCTTGTTGATTTGATTTATAACCTAATTTATGCTGCCTTAATAAGAGATTAACCTGTTTGATTATACTTTGCAGTTCCTCCTGGAGATCAGGGCTGGTTTTGCAAGTATTGTGAATGTAAAATGGAAATACTGGAGGCAATAAATGTGCATCTTGGAACTCATTTCTCCCTAGACAGCACTTGGCAGGTTAGTCATCTTTAGACCTTCTTAATCATTGGTTTTTTCTTTCATGTAAAATTTGTGTGTTCCTAAGAGTGATTTGGGGTGGTTTTCTCTTGTAAATTAAGGATATCTTCAAGGAAGAAGCCTCCATGCCTGATGGTTACACTGGTTTACTGAACCCAGAAGAAGAATGGCCATCAGATGAATCTGATGATGATGATTATAATCCTGAAAGGAGAGAGGATAGCCACAATGTCAGTGCAGAGGATATTGATGGCGATGTATCTGATGATTCGAGCAGTTCTACCAGTTTGTGGAATTCAGATGATGGATATTCTCCAGGAATAGGAAAGGATAACATTGACCATGAATCTTTCTCTATGTATAATTGCATGGAGTCTGATGAATCTGGAGAGATTGCATGTGGCCGGAGGCAGCGGAAAGCAGTTGACTACAAGAAACTCTATGACGTGAGCATATTAGATTATCATTAGAGTGAATTAAAAGTTATGGGTGGTTGAAGTTGATAGGTTTTAGTTTCTTGTAATATGGAAGTTACCTGTTACTGACATATTCATAGTTTATTCCCAAATTGGTGGTCATCATTTCACTAGTCACTTAACAGGCATAAAATGTGGCTCTTTCTTGCCAAAAGAATCATCCTAAACTTTCTTGATAATTTTGGTTGGAAAAAATTTGTTTACGTGTCTTTAATGTTGCTCACTAGTTTTTTAAAAAAAAATCGCGTCACATTTATTGATGTTGTGGTAAGGTATAGTAAATAATCATGTTCATAGAAAAATCTTGAATTGTGGAGAAGATAGATACCATAATGTAGATTTCTTTTGACGTGATTAAATATCATTTTAGGAAATGTTTGGGAAAGATGCTCCTACAGTTGAACAAGTTAGTGAAGATGAAGACTGGGGTCCAGGCAGAAGAAAGCGAAGAAAGAAAGAATCTGATGCTGCTAATACTCTGATGACTCTCCATGAAAGTGAGAAAAAATGTTCCAATAATGAGCAGAATGCAATAAAGAAATTTCCTTCGGATGCCCAAAATAAAAGGCCTTGTTTCAGGCTCCCACGCCAAGCAGTTGAGGTATTACTAATTGTATTTGTTGTAATATTTTCTTTGTTCTCACAAATTGAAGTTCTAGTCGAGAATAATTTCTGTCAGTAATGAGTGTTATACACTTATACTAATGTGTCTCTTTCACTTTCTTATGGAATGTTCCAGAAGCTTCGCCAGGCCTTTTTAGAGAATGAACTTCCTCCAAGATCAGTGAAGGAGGGTCTTTCAAAAGAGTTGGGACTAGATGCTGAAAAGGTTCTGACGTCCAATCTCAAACCAATTTTTTTTTGTTTCTATCTTCATGGTACTATAAAGCGGTTTTTGCTTTCCTTACATTATATTTGTTGCACCATAGTCAACTTCATATCATCCACCTACCTTCTGTTATTAGTTAATGGTACTGTTTTGAGTCCTTATTATGCTTAGCTGATTTATATCTCTTCAATGTTCAAACATTTGTTTACTGACATTAGTTAAGAAAATCCAGGTTAGCAAATGGTTCAAAAATGCACGCTATTTAGCTCTTAGAGCCAGAAAGGTAAGCTTCAATGCTACATTTTTCTCTATAATTTTCTTGTTCAATGTTTTTGAGCCCTCCCTTACATTTAAGGGCGATTCTTTTTGTTTTAGCAATCATAATTCCTGTTTGTCATTCTGAAAGAAACTCAATTATTGTTGTGTCCAGATTTACCCTTCTGTCTTCATATTATTGGTATTAAACAGATTCTAAGTTGGATGAAAATGAAATTTGTCTTGATTTGGGTATAAGGTTTAGCTTATTTTTGAGTGATTTTGTGCTATTCGGCTTAAATATGAGAGAAGTTATATCTCGAAAAATGCAAAGGTGATTTTTGGCCTAGTCTCTAGATGAATATGTTATATATTAACTTAGGTTAGCCTATATGTAGGGTACAATGTCGCAGAAAAATGCCTCAGCAATATTATTACTAGTATACAATAACGGAAAATAAACATTGTGCAAAGTAGAACATATTAATCTTTGTAACCTTGAATAAGGAACATCATTTTTAGGGATATCTAAGGATTTAATATTTGAAGTTGCTACTTGGACTTTATGAATTGTAAACAATATGGTCGTAAAAGAAAGGATTTAAGTAATATCTGAAGCATAGCACTCTTGATGGACTTGTCTCACTGTCACTGATGAAGACGCTTGACAATATCTGTGGGGTTGTTTTCTATTGCTTTTCATGCATTGTTTCAGGAAATTAGGCTTTGGTGGTGCCAATATTACAATCTATCTTAATATATGTTTTGCAGCAATCAGAAGGAACAAAACAGGCTGAACAGCCTCAAAGCATCACTTCTAAAAATCCAGATGGTCCTAATTTACAAAATCTGGAGATGGAGGATTTGACATCAAAGGAAACCTCAAAATTAACTTTGACTGACTCTCTGACGAATTTAACAAATGACAGCCATAAAAAGCGCTTAAAGTCAGCCCGTGGCAATCCTTTGAAGAAAAGGAAACAAAATCTGGAGACGGAGGATTTGACGTCAAAGGAAACCTCAAAAGTAACTTTGACTGACCCTCAGACAAATGCTACAAATGAAAACCACAAAAAGCGCTTAAAGTTATCCCGTGGTAATCCTTTGAGGAAAGGGAAACAAGAGATATCTCCACCTCAATCAAAAGGAAATGGCAAGAAGGTATCTTTCTGTGAAATGTCATGTTATACTAAATTATTAATATGTGTGCTTAAGACTAAATTAATTCTTGAGTAGATAAATAAATTGATCAAGCCAATCATGGAAGAAAATGTTCTAACATGCCCTAGGGTGGTTCAAACGTTGAAGTGTGTAACATATTTGCTTCTCACCTAGCAGAGACCTTGTATATTTGATCAAGCAGATAGATCTGTCAAAATTAAGAAAAAGACAGAAATACACATGATCTGCTGATCATGATTTATGGGCTTGTGTATTGAAATAAGTGTCTGATATGGTTTTAGTTACTGTTGGAGGCAATTGATCCTTTCTTTTTTTCAAAATTGGCTTGGTGGGGTTTGTGGAGTTCAGTGATGAGGTTCTGATATTGTTTTCAGGACTTGAATGAGTGCAGTGATGACGTTAGCTTGAAGAAACTGTTGAAAGCAAAAAGGAAGAGAGTAACTTGTAGTAAATTTGATCAAGACTCTGAAGCAGCAGAATTACAATTTGAAAGACTTGGAAAACTGAAGAATAGAATAGATAGTATGAAGCAAAAAGTTCTTAGAATTAAAAGTCACACATCAAAGAATTCAGGAAAACCCAAATCCAAAAAGCCATTGGTTATATATGTACCAGTAGCTGAGTTAAAAGAAAAAAGTTGATTTGTAAATCATTCTTACTATATTTACAGGGCAGGTTGATCTTTGATTGTTTGTTTTTATTCCCTGCCACTTGTGTGACCACAGTCTTCTCTCTTGATATGATTTTGATTAATGAAAGAATAGTATATATAACATGGTCATTTTTTTTTCTCACTTGGATCCAAATTTCTTATCCTTGATTCTTGTTTTGTTTGGTGTGCTAAATAGAAACAAAATCGTATCATTTTTTATTGTCATTATTATTTGATATTAACTATTACTCAAAAAGTGTTAAACCTATAACCTCAAATTTGAAAAAGAACTTATAAAGGAGGTATTTGGGGTCATTAGACATAAATCTAGACTGTATGTTGGACGAAGACCCAAAATTGATACATAACTATTGGTCAAGGAACAAAAATAGTACATAATTATTCTAAGGTACAAAAATGATACCCAACTTTTACCATGAGATCAATAATGATATTTTCACTAATATGACAATAATATTATGCATGAAAAGTTCAAAATGCCCTTATAAATTAATCGCTGCCCGGTAAAATTTTATTTAATTATAAAGGCATTTTGGACATTTCATGTCTAATATTATTGTCTTATTAGTGAAAATATCATTTTTGATCACATAGTAAAAGTTGGGTATCATTTTTGTACCTTAGAATAGTTACGTACTATTTTTGTTCCTTGGTCAATAGTTATATATAATTTTTTGGCCTTCGCCCCTGTATGTTTAATCTTAGGGATAGATACGTGAACATAAGTTATTGTTTTGTGAAATTATTAACTTAAGGTAGGGGAAGTTCATGGATGATGGTTGTTGCTTCAAAGTACTGATCTCTAAAATTTAAATATTCAACATTCAAAACTTGCTGATGTTAGGTGAAAAGTCTTTATTAATTTTTTTTAATTAAGTCAACTCATAATGATGAAAACACTTTTTACCTGGCAATTTAATTTCCGCAGAAGTCACAATTCAGCCCTGAATATTAGATCAATATAAACTTTAATTTAATTTTAACTGAATATTTGCATGCATCATGCATGTATGTATGCGCGCGCGCGTGTTCAGTTAAAATATTTTAATTTTCTAGTTTTTGATTTTATATATAATATTCTCCAATACTCGAAACATAATCATTTAGCTAAATTGGGTAAATCAAATGGACGAAGTAAATTACATAATTCATGATCTCTCAAATACTCTTCTATAACATTAATTTTTTTTGCAAGTTGTATAATATTTGTGTATATCAATTTGTAAGTTAATGAAATGAAATTTTAAAAAATAAATATTAGAAATATAATGGATCAAAGTTTATATTTGTAATCAAATGAATACCATGATAAACTCATATTTATGGAAAAGAAAAAACATATTGTGAATAAAATTTCTATAAACAAGTATAAATTATCTAACAATATAACAATATAAATTCTTCAATCTGATAACTATACACTTCCATCTCCTTAGAAATAAAAAAAACTTGCAAAATCTAAAAATATAAATTATCTTTAATTAAAAATCTTAGGGTAAAGTATATTTTTTGTTTATCAAGTTTCAATTTAGTTTTTTATGTTTTTTTAACACATTTTCGGACAAAACACAACAGCAAAACCAACTAACGCGGTTGACAAGCTGAAGTGCGAATGTCCTACTTATATACTCACACACACACATTCATGGTCGATGTGGGACTAAGAGATCCCACAGGGACCTCCCAGTACGGCGCAAGCGCCACCCACACCAACATACGCAAGACACATGCCATTTTTTTTGAACACATTTTCGGACCAAACACAACAGCAAAACCAACTAACACAGTTGACAAGCTGAAGTGCGAATGTCCTACTTATATACTCATACACACACACACATTCATGGTCGATGTGGGACTAAGAGATCCCACAGGGACCAGTTTTTTATGTTTGGAAAGTACACTTTTAGTCAATTTTTTGTTAACACCGTTAGTTTCATGAAACGGAAAATACTAACTAAAAACTTTTAAATGGTTAATCCAAGATTAAATATCGATAAAATATGCATAAGCTAACTGTATTAACAAAAAAGGACTAAAAGTGACTTTCCAAATATAAAGAACTAAATTGAAATTTAATGCAAATATAAGGGACTAAAAGTATAATTTAGCCAAAAGCTTAATACCATCAAACATTGGTTTGTTATGAATAAAATATTGGTTTGAATGATACATTTTGATTTTTAAAAAGAAAGGGATCCATCTATTAAAACCTCATACGTAAGTTATCGTAAAATATTAGTGTGTAGTTTTCACTATCATTCTTGGCAAAAAAAAAAAAACAGAGAGAGAGAGAGTTTTCTCTATCATTCACGGTGTCATCATGTCATGGGCGATGTTGATATGGCTGACGGAAAATTTTAGAAGAAAAAGAATAAGAGTAAAGAAATATATGAAAATATATGAAACAAGCTATCATTGATGGGTTGATTTTTTAGTTACAAATCAAAGTACTAGTCATCATATTCAAAGCATTTAACATGCTAAATAGCATTGATAATTTCAACACTTTAGGGTCTATTTGCTTCTAAGAATTGGGAGGAATTGAGAAAGGAAATGGAAATGAAAGATAATATGCTAATTTACAACATATATAGGATCTACAAGTTTTTTATCTTCATCTCACACTTTTCTTGAAACCACAAACTTTACTTTTATCATTCACTACTTTCTATCTTTCACCCTTTCACTTTATATTTCTTTACTTCCCTTTTTTATAACCAACTAGGCCTAATAAACATAAAATTTACGATCCTAATAAACAAGACTTATTTGAATTTTTGTCATGTGAAAATTTGTTGAGTAACACAAACTTTTCACTGCACTTCTACATGTATGTTTTTTTATGCCTTTTAGTAGTTTTTTTTTCTTGAATGTATTTGCTTTGAACACGTGAAGGCTTTGACAATTTGTATTTTGGGTAGGTTAACTCGTTTTATTAAAGTAGCAATAGTAATGGAACGGCTTTTGACTGCCAAATACTTAAATCAATTGTTAAGTGGGCGATCCACCTTATTCAATGGTTTTATTTAAAACTAGAAAGTAGAAATGATGAGATACTTCCACTGTAAGCCAACAATCCCGTGAACCGACAAAGTTATTAATAGTACCCAACAGGGAAAAAATGGATCGCACAAATCTTAAATAAATTACTCCTAATACATAAATGCACAAGTTTTAAAAAAAATAAGAAGGGCCATATGTCAATTGTTAAACTAGAAACTCAGGTGAGTTTCAATTTTTACCCACTTGGAGGTGGACCCATAAAATCATGAAAATATCTTCTTTCCCGTCTCTGTATTCATTTGCGTTCCATTTTTTCTGACGTGTTCTAAATGGTAACCGATCATTTGCACCGCAAATTTTCTATAGATATTTGGATTTTAAAACTTGTTTCAATTTTTCCGAAATAAGTTTTAAATGATACTATTTTTTGAAAAAAAAAATTCCCTGCTGCTGATAAGGTTACATACATAGGGCATCATCATAACCCAGGTTGGCAGTGAATGACACTACTCTCAGTCTATCGTTCCCAAATCCCATTCCGCATACGAATTAAACCTTTTTCTTTCTTTGAATTGGAAATGTGGCATTACTCACAATGATCGACTTTTTTTCAAAATAAATGTTATATTTTTCATTAATTGTGAATTTAAGAAATTCAATTCGGCTAATTTAGCCTCACTTAAGAAAATGTAAAATTCAATATAACTTTTAAATAAAATATTAATGCGTACATTAAAATATATGAGTTTTTTACTTTCTGTTTTCTTTTTTTGGGCTAATAATGAGCTTTGCTCTGTTTTTCATTCCTTCATTTGATAGTTATTATTTCACCCTGTACACATTGAAGCCAAAACCATTTGGAAAACCACATATCTCAAATTTTCAATTGATTTTGATAATTCATTCCAAAATATAAGAGTTGGTTACTTTTTTGGAGAATACTAAGAAACAGAAATAAAACTCTTAATCATAACATATTTTGTGCATTATTAGATTATATGTTAGTATGTCAAATAAACTAATTTAAAAAAATGAAAATCAATTTTTAATAATGTTATTAAAAAAATAAACTAATCTTATCAAAAAAAAAAAAAAAAATAAACTAATTTAAAAAACGTTATTTAACTTTCTTAAAAGTTTCTAAAAAATCAATAAACTCTTATACTTAAATTCAAAACTATTAACAATGAAGCTTGCCACTTTAATAACCCTGACCTTATAAAAGAAAACCTTAACTTATAGTACTTACTTTAAAGGGAAAACACACACATCAACTCCTCTCAATTTATAAATTAGGTAACTTACTAGTTTTTTTTTTGGCCAATTAGGTAACTTACAAGTTACTTCTGAAAAAAGTAAATGTATATATTTTAAAATGATTTAATTACATTTTGAATCACCTAACAAAATCAATTCAGTCTTCCACACACATATGATAAAACACCCCCGAGTTTAGCTCAACTTCAACTTTGTGTTTCACTTTTCTCAACATAAATAACAACTATATATAACAAAAATTTTCTTACTGTCAAAGAACCAAAGTAAAGAGGAAAAAAAAATAAGCCAAAAGCCTGTTCTTCATCATCATCAATTCATCATCTTACAAAAAAGAAAAACCATCAAACTTTCTTCTTAGTCTTTGTTTGGCCTTTGGATTTAGACTTAGACACATTTCCTTTCTTCTCCACCGTCTGAGCATAAGGCGACCCTCGATCCGACCACTCACTAATCACATTCTCATAATTCAATTTCAACATCAACTTCGACCCACCCCCACCACTATTAGTAATTTTCCTCAATGACTTCACCTTTACCCGCGGTTTCTCAAACGCCGCCGTTTTCTTCTTCTCCCCACCAAACGACACCGTTTTCTTCTTCTTCTCTTTCTTTTCATTATCCCCCAACGACGTCGTATTATTCGCCTTAATAATTCTAGGCGATATTTCCAACACATCAACCGCCGCAAAATTCCACCAATTCGAATTCCCTTCTTCACATTCTCCTCCTCGAATCGCCTTCACAAACCCTAACCCTAATTCTCCAAACCCTAATTTCCCCCCAATTTCACCTCCATTTCCTCCTTCTTCCTCCAAATTCGAATCTCCTTCGACCTTCCTTCCAATAATGCTATCAATTCCCTCATCGATTTCTCCGTCCAGAATCGACTCCGCATCGAATTCATCGCCGGTGACGTCATCGTCGTTCAATTCCAGCGAATTCACCCCCGAAATGATCTCCCCTGGACTCTGACACGAATTCTCCTGCAGATTCAACAATTTCGGAGGCCTATGTTGTTGAATTTGATGATTTTGAAGGAGGAAAGAGGAATTGTGGAAATTATTGAAGACAGAGAAAGGCAAGAACAGTTCATCATTGGAAGGGGAAAGGCTAGGTTTTGAGAAGTGATTTTTAGGGTTTTTTTTGTTGGGGAAGAGATTGGGGTATGCTGTGGATAAGAGAGAGGCGGCTTCATTGTAGGTTTGGTTTGGTCGTTTGCGAGGGGCACGTGACTTTCTCGTGGAGATTGCTAGAGGTGAGTTTGTGGATTCAGAGATTGTGGAGGAAGTTGAAGAAGTTGTTGAACGTATTGATGGAGATGGAGATTTTATTAAATCAAAGTCAAATCCATATGTTCTTCCTCCTCCACTTGCTCCTGTTAATATTGAAGATGAAGACATCTTTGTAAATAAATAAAAATTAAAACTTTGGGCTCAAATCATGTGGTGAGATTGAAAATTGAAAAGGGTAGAGACATTGGTACAAAAGTTTGTGTAAAACCCTAAACCCAGAAAGTATTAGGAACAAGAACAGTGGAAAAAGGAAAGATTTTTTTTAGTGGGAAAGTGAATGAATTGATGGAAATTATAGAAGTTGTGTAAAAATATTAGACTTGGCCTCCAAGTAGTCAAACAAAATAGGAGTGGGTATTCATTTTTCAAATCCCCAGGAAAAGTGAATCACTACTAACAACAACTCAGATACCTACCAAAACTGTGATAGGAAAAATCTGAATTTTTTTTTTCTGTGAAAAGAAAGTTTTGTTTAATAAAGAAAGAGAGTGGAGTTTCTGAGTGTAGGACTGATAATTTCAGTTGACTGATATTAATGATGGCACACAGAGAGGGGGAAAGAAGAGGGTGTTGGGAGAGAATAGAGTAGGGGAAGTCACAGGGAGAGAGATATATAGGGAGAGATTCAGAGAGAGAGAGAGAGAGAGTGTTAATGGCTGGAGGAGGTGGGAGGATGAAGGAGATGAGAACAGAGGTAGAGACAATGGTCAGTCTCTGCTGTTCCTAATGTGGGGACCACTTTCTAGCATTGTTAAGTTTTAATTTCTTTTAATTACTTGTTCAATTATTTTACATTGTGGTTTCACAGAAATGCCCCTTAGCCTGCTGTTTAGTTTTACTACTTTGATGGAAACATGGTATAAATGGTAGGATGGGATTTTGTCAGGAAAATAAAAGTGTCAATGAACTAATAATGAGAAAATCATGATGATGAATATGATTCAGTTCATGCATTGAGCCGGCCTTTTCATTTCTTTTCCAGTTATTTTTGTTACAATAATTACACCATACTTTTGTGCCATTCCTACTAACTAATGTCTCCTATTTTTGCTTTAATTTTACCTTTTTGATAAAAATTTAGGTAAATTTATGCTAGAGCCTATAAATCATAACATTCATGACCATTTCATACCTCGAATACGTTTATAGAATAATATATAATTATTTACCAAATAAAACCTTTACATGTGTAGGTAGGAGTTAAATATTGTCCTTTTCATGTGAGTTGTATATTTTTGCTAAATAAAAAATCATGTGAGTTGTACATGTATGAGTTAATGTTCATACAACGCAATTAGCAACTTTTATGTTTATAATATTTGTTGTAAATTTTTTCAATGAAGAATGATACTTTGATAAAAAAATAATGAAGAATGATACTTTAATAAAAAATAATGAAGACTGATACTTCCATTATAATTAATATAAAATTGAATTGATTTTTTACATTGAGAAAGCCAAATAAATTACTTTCAAATATTTATATTTATCATTTTCTACAAAATTAATTTACTTAACTTCTAAATTGATATATAACCTAATAACATGTAATATACACTATGATTATATGTTTTATTTTACTTCTTTAATCTTCCCGAATGAAATAACTTAATCTTATACAAGGATACAAGAGATTTCTAATAATAAGTTGCTATACATACAAAGGTATAATTCATATTGTATTACCAACTCAACCATTTCATGAATAAAATATGGCCAATTAATTAACCAACAAGACTATAAAAGATTAACTGACCAAACAAAACTGTAAAAATTGGTGCAATAACAATGCTTTAAAACAAACTTCTGTTTAGCGTAATACTAAGAGCTCTTGTTCTTTAAATCAAGTTGTGAAAATGTCAATTATGAAACATTAAGTATGGGGAAGATATAAACAAAAAGATTTCAGAAAATTTGATTTCTGAATGCCAACTATAAATGCTGCTATGTTATTAGTATATAAAATATCATATAAAATTTTTAAAATTATTTTTAATTTAAACAAAATAATTGAAGTAATGGATGGTACGTGAGTTATATGGTGGGACAAAGAGGGGCAGAATAGTAATTGAGGGAAGAGGATGGACAAGCATGGATGTAGGTATGTGATTATTCCAAGTGTGCCATTCCAATTCCTTACAACCTACAAAGCCCTTTTTGGGGTTTATGGAAAAAGCCTCTCCTTATCTTCTGACGTGTCATCTTGTGATTGGATTAGGTGGATTCGTAGGGCAAACGTGGCATACCTTTTTATTGGGTAAGACGATCCTGAGTTTTCACGTGTATCTAGGTCGGCTTTTGGAATGAACTCAGCCATCTCAAATATATTATTTTTAAATATATTTTATATAATAATATATATGTATGTCAATTTTTTAATCAAATGATAATAGTCTTTCTAGAATGTAAGGTTATACACTATTTTATAGATTAACTGAATTAGTTTGACTTAAAAAGGAAAATTATATTATTAGCATGGATAGTGAAATCTTGAATTTTAGACTAAAACTAATTTGACGTAAAAATTCAATCTGATATTGGGTGTCAAAAGTTAGTACTCTTCCTTTGCTATATATACAACTTTTTTGGGATTTAATTTTTTTCTTTACGTATAACAACTCTTTTTATATTTCTCTTTTTTATGAGTTAATTTTTATCATTTATAACATTAAAAGAGGCAGGATGGGAACTTTTAACTAAATAAGTGTGTTTTGGTAATATTGTGTTATTGTAATTAATTTAAATAAACTTTTAATCTAATCAAACTTGATAAATAAGTACTCCCTCATGTTCATAATGTAAGAGTGAGCTGCCCCAAAAACGTTTCTTAAGAAAACATGTGAATGTTAGTTGGGTGTCTGAAAGTTAATATTTTTTTCCAATATAGCTCATATTTATTATGATACTTTTAAGAGAGAGAAATATATAAACATTAATAAATATGAAAGAGAATTAGGGGCAAAGTAGGAAAAAACACATTAAATGAGGAAAGAATATGAGATGAGATTTTATAATAGAGACCAAAACCATTCAAATTTTGAGCTCTTATATTAGAGACTGAAGGGAGTATTACATTATATTTCGGAAAAGATGAAGAAGTATATTTGTTTGCTACATACATGAACAGTGATGTGAATTTGAACATCATAACTTCATAAGACTTATAGCTTAATTTTTTTAAAAAAATGTTTCATATTAATGATAGAGTGATATAACAACTGTGTTCTCGTCAAAAAAAAAAATATAACAACTGTGTGGTTGGACCAAAAAAAAAAGATATAACAACTGTGTGAACTGTGAAGTAGCATTGTAGCAGGCGACGACATTGTACTAAGGGTATCATCAGCATCTATGATTGGAGGCAGAAAAAAGTAGGAAAATAATATTATGATGTCGAATATTGGTTTAACTTTTTACCATTTTTTTTTGCCAATAACTTTTTACCATGTTAATATTACTGAAATGTCAAATTATATAAGTATATAAAAATAAACTAATAATTCAAAACTAGAAAGTTTTGGATTGGTTAGAGGGAGCAATGATTTGAACCTTTTGGTGGGTTTCGAATTAATCTGTGGCTCTCCACCTCACTACGTTGTGCTCATTAGGATCATCGACTCAAGATTATGCTCTTCCAAATCTTCTTCATTTTTTCTCCAAAGCCCCTAGTTTTTCTGGTTATTCACATTTTTTGCCCACACTTTGCTTTTGTTTCAATATTACACCCTTTGTTTTGTGCCCAGAAAGTCCCAGTAATTGAGTTCTTTTGTCGTTTGACCATGTTTTCTTAAGGAAAAAATGTTTGCGTACATTTTTTTTAAAATAGAATCCGCCTTATATAATGTGGTGGACTTTTTCAAAAGTAGCAAGGAAGTTAACTACATTAACTTATTTATTGATTTCTTTGAATTTTTTTCCAAACCATCTCGCTTGACTTATAACTTATAAGGTAACCTATTATATAATATTCCCTCCACTACTAGAAAATAGGCTTTTCACGACCATAATTAACGACTAAAAAGCCAATGTTGGTCATTGATGAAAAACGCGGTGGCATAACATGTAAATAACTGTCCACGTCTCCACCTTTCACGACCACATTTGTACATGTGGTCGTGAAAAACACACTTTTTTACGACGCGGGATTCCACGACCACCTATTTCGGGTCGTGAAAAGCCCAATATTGTGGTCGTGAAAGACCTTATTTCCAGTAGTGCTCTGGTCCTAAATATGAGAGAGTGGAGTGTGCTGGGCATACATGTAGATGACTGAGGTAAATTGGTGATATATTGTGATAATAATGATCTAAACTAAGTAAGTAACATCTTTAATCTAATCAAATTAGGTAAAATTGTCTTATACTTAAGACCTGAGGGAGTCATATACAAAATATGACATGGTTAAATAGTTAATTTAACCAATTGTCTGGGGTTCGATCCCTGGCGTTGGGTATGGAGAAGTATTAAATCTCCCAGGCTAGCCGTCTCACCCTTTGAGGTGCCTATAAATCAGCGGGAGATTAGTCTCTCACTTGTCGAGTGAGGGGATACCTTGATCATGGATAAAAAAAGAATAGTTAATTTCGCTTCCTTAATATCTTCGATGAAAATAAACTAAACTTTATATTTGGAAAGGGAAGAAGTATAGAAGACAGCGTGTCTATGTTAATTAAATTCAGCTCTTGCAAATATAAAAGATCTTATTGCATACAATGATAAAAAATTTTATGTTGTTATCTCTGTACAATGTAAAATCATTTGAAATAAAACTAATCTCAAATATGGAAGGAAAAGGTAATCATCTTTACCATGGTCTATGGATTTAGCTAGTAATAAAGAGTTAATATATGCAACCATTTGACTCATGTTGGGACTCTAGGGAATACGAGTCACTCACGGCATCCTTCAACTTAGAGTATGTTTGGTTGTGTGAAAGAAAGTAAAGAATTAGAAATGGAAAGGGTAAGAGATGGAAAGTAGGGTAATGATGAGAGAGTAAAGTTTGTGGGCCCCACGATAAGTGTGAGATTGTAAGGGAAAACCTGTGGACCCCGGGATATATGTAAATGATCATATTACCCTTAACTTTCAAATTATTTACACTCTCATTTCTTTACTTTCTTTGAAACAAACGTACCCTTAGTGAATAATTAAGTGAAACATACATGTGTAGACAGATGAAAAAGGCTTTCTTATCAGTAAACCCTGAAGCCCACAAAAATAGGTCACAATAGATGATGAGTTAGATGATTCGCCTTTGGATCATTTGGATCATGCGTGAATCTAACCCTTCCTAAATTTTCATTTATAAAAAAGAAAGAGTAGACATCTTTTGAATCTTGTCATGACAGAGAGTATACACATCTATTTATTTTAATTTTATGTTTTACTAAAAACTTTAGCTTTGATTTTACTTTCGAATATACCATTTGATAATTTGACTTGCCATTCTTCCATTAACTTGGTCAACAAATCCTTACATTAATTAGTGATAATATGGTAAAAAAACGTGATGAATGTCAGTCCAAAGAAAATGACAAATTGCTTAACTAAACAAGCTGCCTTATTTCCCCTGCTTGTAAAGGTAAAGAATAGCTGCTATTGCGGAGGATATTCTTTTTAAAGGTCTGAGTACGTACTTTTGCTTTGAGATTTCCTATTTTTTTTTGGAAAAAATATATAATTTGTAAATACTATATATAATTTTCAGTTAAAAATAAAAAAAACTTAGATATCTCAGACAATTTGCGATGTCATGCATCCTAGTAAAAAACTTGTTGGCAGCAAGAACTCTGGACTCAGGCTCAACATTCATCTGGCTTTTATCCTACACCACATTACTAGCTCTAATTTTCTTTCTTCTTTGTTTTTTTTGTTTTTCCTCTTTTTAATATTTTGTTCTGTATGAATTTTTAAATTATTAATATGACTTGCCTTTAACTAAAAAAATAGTAAAACTTGTTGGAAAACATTATTTCTTAACTTCTTTTTGTATGTCGGCGCAGTGTCTGCTTTCTTATTTAGATATTCCAAAAAAATTCAATTATCAACTCATTTCAATCTTATAATATTCATTAGTATAAATATAAAAATAAATTGTAAAAGAGATCATTTGAATTTTATTGATCAATTTCGTTCATGCACATGTCATATGTAAATGTGTGTGGAGAGATATTTACACAGCTCACGAACAAAAATATCTTTTTCAATGCTGTGATGGGACAAGGAAAAAATATATGTTTCCCCGTAACTAAATATAAGACTTATTTTTCTGATTGTTTACAAATCTTCTACAAATTTTCCATATCATTGCCTTTCAATAATAAAATAGCGAGAGGGAGAAGATGAGGATAAATGTAGCTCATAGTTATAATGCATTGGTAATATCATGTGATTTTAATTAACTTAATTAAAACCATTAATCTAATCAAATTTGTGTGTGTAGGTATATTATATTTAGAACATGAGGGAGTATTGCATTGTTCTTCATCTGAAATTTGATTTTAGAATTTTCATTAGAAATAGATATAGATTCTTATGGCTTTTTATATTTGAAATAAACTCGAATTTATTTAACTTCATTAAATTGGTTATTGAGATTATATATGATAGGTTACCAGTAGGTGTAACTAGATTGATTGAAATGTGCACTCCTGCTATCATTTGTAGTAAGTGTATATTAGATCACAACTTTTCAACATTAATTAATGTCACAAATTAAAAGTTAGTAGTCTTACTTTTTTAAATAACTTATTATTACACCTTTTGCAAAGGAAAAACTTTAAATATCATTATTAACTCTATAAAAAATTAACATTTTAATTTTGCACATATTGTCACCGTACCTAAAAATAAAATCAACACATAATAAATAAAAGATAAGATTGCACATATATAATGGAAAGCATATAATGATGTGGTCTAGAATAGAACCAAATAAAATCTTCCTTTTATTTATCTTATGAACATGATCAAAAGAATATTATGCAAAAAGCTTTTGCAGAAAATAATATTAATTATATGAATATGAAATTAATGCTGACAATGCTGACGCGACTAGCGTCCATTTTTCTTGTAGTGATTATACGGTGATAGCATGAAAGATTGTAAATTCAATCTTACTTGTAACCTCATGCAATTAGAGCAAACTCCTTTAATTTTTTTTGTAGTGACTAATATATTTCACTTTTTCCTCTCACAAGCTTGACATTATTGTATCCCAAATATCCTTTAATTTATCTTGTAACACCACAGCCACCATACTATTAGGGTTTTAAGGATGCGTTAGGGGTTTGTAAAACGAGAGGATGTGAGAGAGAGAGGGGGTATATGTGATAGAAAAAGTAATGATGATAAAGAATGAGAGGTGTGCTATAAGTTTGAAGGATATTAAAATAAACTAAGGAATGAGCTTATCCACATACAAGACATTGTTGCAAAACATAAGGTTGTAACTTGATATATGTTTTTGGCATTACCTTATCTTCAAAAATGGAGTGACTTGGATTACTCTCAGCCATTGAAGCTTTTGAGATAAAACTCTCACAAGTTGTTGATTTTGAAGAATATATGTGTGCGTAAGAGTGAGACTACATGAATATATAGAAATTAAAAGTTATCCTTACATGTGACTTCTTATATCTTCCAAAACATCTATCACATTCACCCTTTTTTTTACCGTTTGTAAAATGATGTGTTTTGTGTTAGCTTTAGACTAGTATATATATATATATATGTTAAATAATATACTTATTTATAGCTTATAGTTTATGCAATTTAGGTTGTTGGAGAAAAATTATTAATATACTTTAAAGTATTTTATTTTTGTTCCTTAGTCGGACCAAGAAAATCACTTTATTCTTATGTTAGGGATTCAGAGTAGTTCATGTTAAAAAATTTGACATCAAACCTAGTGTATGGGTGGAAATATAAAACAAAAAATCAAACAATTTACAAATTTCAAGATTATTACGTATCTGTTTGCAGAATAAGTGTTTGGAATGCAAATACTATCTTTTTTTTAGTGGAAATGCAAATACTATCTTTTGTCATTTAATTTATAAACATACATCTGCCAAGAATTGGGTTAAAATTGTCTTAAAAATTCTTAAGCATTAAGTATCTAATTTCATATTGCTCGAAAATGGGTTATATATACATGTGTTTATATATACGACAAGCATGTAAAGGTGATTAATGTGAAATTCAATAGCATCCAAATGAGGTCATTTTTTCAAGGATCTATGAGTATATTATATGCAAAGGACTTGATGTGAAAACCACATGAAGAAAGAAACACAATCTTTCTAAAAATATGCGTGCTTTGACACACACAAACACACATGGTTTAGAGACATCTCCCACAAGGCCACAATCTTATCATAATTCAGGAGACGAGGATATCATTAAGTTTATTTAAAAAATAATCAAATTTATCCATATTTAAAATCATAAATTATAATTTAAAAAATATATCTTAAATATAGCTAGAGACAACTTAAAAAATATATAAGTAAAAATATATGATAAATAATAGACTCTCTTCTATTTCTATTTATATATATAAAAAAGAGAATACTTATTTTGATTGTAGTTACAAGGTACATCATCAAGATCTTTAAATGACTATAAGGCACTCATCATTTATTATTATGTTTTCGTCTTTGGGCATATTATTGTATAGTAAACAGGTTGTTAAATTTTAAGATAAAGTTAATGTGAGTTGAAATTTTCTTATTAGTTTAAAACATTATTTATGTGTGTTTTATAGTAATAATACTATGAAATGACTCATTTTTCTTGAAGATGGCCTTATTATCGACTCTAGGAAGTATACCCACATTAGTAAGCTGTTATACCTACGTTCGTAAGCCGTCATACTAGGGGGTCACTATCTAACGCAGAAACCACAGTCACATGCTTACAAATGCCACACATGTTTGGGGACCATATCTATTCTATATTTTTTCAAGCATAAAGACAATTTAACAACATATCTTTAATAAGTTGGCAAAACAAAAGACAACATATCTTTAATTTACTTATCTATTTGTGTGCCGATATAAAATAATGAATAAACGAGTATAGTACTTCTTCTATTTTTCTAACTACTGATATATATTTTTGAAATCAGTTTTTTTCCATTCATGGCGTATGTGATATATATGTAAAATAACTTCAAAACTGGTTTTAAATAAAACACTCATATTTTAACATTGAAACCCCTACATAAATATGTAGGAAAACAATAAAAAATAAACTAAATGTGGACCTTATCTCAATGAAATGCATAGAGAAAGTTGAGAGAATAATAAAGGGAAAAAGACCAATAAAGTCTTCTCAATTGGTAAAAGGACAATTGAGATTGCTAGATTGTAAAAATGACAAGTTGGGTCATAGACACCTAATACACATTAACAAATTTGTGTTAAAAGACTCAAATGCCCTTAACAATTTGAGATCAGAGAGGGTGGAGTGAAAATTTGAATGATGTGTTTTGTGATGGTGGAGTAAGTGTGTGTTTTTAAGGGTATTTGAGTCATTTGCCCAAATTTGGTAATGTGTATTAGGTGCCTATGACCCAACTTGTCCTTTTTACAATTTAGCAACTTCAATTGTCCTTTTACCAATTGGGAAGACTTTATTTGTCTTTTTCCCAATAATAAATGACCATACACTATGCAAATTGAACAATATTACTTTTTCTTAATTGTTCATTAGAATCGTTTCTTACTGAAAAATCCTTTAATATATATGCTATCAAATTGGCTACTTGTATAAAGATTAGATATTGGGGACATGAAATGGATTTATGTGGTATATTTATGACATATAAGTGAAGCCCATAACGTTATCAAACTAACAAATTATGTACCAAACAAAAACTCTTAAAAATTAGAGATAGGGGTAGTGTTATTCATAGGATTAACCAAGAGCCCAGCATTCTAATGGTCCTATAAATCCGAGCCCATATATGTCAACTATTGAAATTAAAATATGTGATTGAAATTGACCCTCTTCATATTCTTCTTTATTTTTTGACACTAAATCTCTTCATTCTTTTTTATTATAATATGTCAAAATAAAATTAAAACTCAAGAGTTAAGTATAACGAGTGCAAATGTAAACATGTGACACACACTATGGATACATACAATGATACAACTGACTGTAAAATACACACCAGTTTCCATCAGAATGAACATAACCATACAAGACCTGCAAAATATGAAATGTGTAGAAGTACTAAAACACGCATAGTCTTTCAAACTAACCCTATGACAAGTAGTCCTCATTTGGCAGCCTTTCATAGTTTCATTCTTTTGGTTGGAGGCATCAACATCGAAATATGTAGAGTCTTCTCTAACCATGTTCTACTCAAATATACATAGTGATTACCGTAATATTCAAACTAATTCATGAGCATGCCTTACAAACTACTTTTATATTTTCTTAATAAATCAATGTGTATTATTAATTAAAAAAATAAAATTTTAATAGGGTTATAAGTTGCATAATTACTAACTAGTTTTTCCTAAAGGTGACTCAGCACCATATGCTATTAAGGTGTAAAGCTAAACTATGATTAAATTAAATAGTAAAATGACATTAACTCCAAGGAAAAAAAACGCCTTCGTCCCTTATTAGTTCATCCCACTTATAAGATTTATGGACAACTTTGCTCATCTAATATTAGAAGTAAACCTAGCAAATTGAATGAATATTTTATCGAGAGAAGAAGCTGTAGATACGAGGGTTGAGTAGAAAACCCATAACCTGATGAGTTAGCCTACTACCAGCATTTTTTACCCTTTATAAGCCAACTCATTTCAAGCCCATGATGGGTGGATAAAAACCCAACTTTGAAGATTTGAATGGGCGGGCGATAGGAACACCTTCGAGCCGCTCACACCTACTCATTTACATATGTTTTTATTGTTTTGAAAAGTTTTTCTAAATAATTGAAATAAGTTATAATTAAAATTTAAAACATTTAATAAAAAATGTAAAAAAAAAACCTCCCCTCCCTTTAAAAGCATGACACACTACAAATCTAACTCACATCATTCTCTCACTAGTTGTCCTAAGTCCTCACATTCATCTCTTTCATGGACCCATAATTGTCCAAAGGTTTCTTTCATATGTAATTTCTGTTGAATGGAAAATATAAATCAAACAAAGCTCCTGAAATACTAGCACTACATTTTGTACAAAACAATCTTTCGGAAATCAACAGTTAAACTCAAAAAGTCCATAGTTACACGATTATGGTGATGATATGTTGTAAAAATGTTATAAACATTGGGGCAAAATTGTGAATTTTGTGGTTGTGAACGTGACACAACCACAAATATGTGAACGTGACACAAATGTTTAACTTTGATCTAAAAATTATTAATTTATTATAATAGTGAAAAAGTAGGATAAGGAATTAATAAGTTTACCCATCACCTATTCAGTCCGCTAATTTAACTCATGCCTATTTAGTGTGGGTATAAATAGGTTGACGCTCGGTTATGACCAAACTCATACCCATTGAATATTAAATGTATGTGCGAGCGATGAGTTAGGGGTCAAGTTGCCCAATCCGCTTATTGTTCACCCCTAGTAGACTCCAAGCTGAGAAAGGGCACACTTTGTAGTGGATCATTCATTTTAAATGATTTATTATATAAGGGTAAATAAGTCTTTTACTCCAAATTTCAATTTTTCTTACTAAACACCCAATTTCATTGATCTTATGTATTTTTCAAAATTTAAAACATACATCACTTCCCTACGTATTTTTAGCACAATAAACAAATTTTGGAAGCCCACTTCCAGCTCAACTTTCACCTTTACTTCTATTTCCTCTTCCAATGTAACAAAAGGGGAATTAGATTTGTTGAAACCCATTTAATATGTACTAGCTCTCTTATTTTGAGCCTTCACGTATAAGAAGGCCATGAGAGATGTTATTAGGAGGATGAACGATTAGTAACGGAATTGGACGATATGTATGTAACAACGATAACTATAAACAAATATGCATGATGGTAATTATGACACTGAATTTGACTATAAGTATGTAGATCCAAAGGTAAATGTGCATTTAATGGAAGCAGAAGAGACAAGAGTTTTTCTAACATTGCTAGCATATCCATAAGTGCATGGGTCGTCAAAAGGATATATATAAAAGGTTGTCGTTTTACACGAGGGGTCAGGGCAAAACATTGATTAGCAATATGTTGATTGAGAACTTTTATGCTTTGAATTTCATGGAGTTCATCTGACATGGAATGAGAAATCTTGCCATAATTCCTATACGTTCCTCCAGTTTTGGAAAATTACACGTAGGGCCTGTTTGGTTTGAGGGAAGGGGAGGGAAGGGAAAGGGAGGGGAGACCCTTCCTTTGTTTGGTTTGAAAAATTGGAGGGGAGGGGACCTAAAATATTCCCTTCCCTTCCCTTCAAACCCTCTATTTTGGATCCCTCCAAATTGGGGGGATTTGGAGGGGAGCCAAAACTTTTGACTAAATTGCCCCACCCTATTTTATTATATTTCTACGCATGTATATGTGAGAAAAACTATAAAACTTCCACATATACCCCCTTCCCATAATAATAAAAAAAACGTCTACCTCCTCCTATGTAGTTTTTTTTATACTGGGTAGCTTTTTTATAGCTCATTTTCTTTTTTAAGGGTTTAATAGAAATCCACATATGGTTTTTGTTCTCTTGATTTTCTAGTTACGGTGGTATTGAAGATGAGTCTCCAGCTCCACCATTTTCGGGTTGTATATATGGAGAAGATAGGCCTCCACCATTTTCAAAAATTTGCCTTTTCCCATGTTAGTTGCTGAAAAATTTGGTTCAAAGGAGGAGAATGGTAGTTTCATATTTGGAAAGGGAATAATTTTAATAACTTGTTAAATATAGTTTTTATAAATTAAATAAGAATTTATAGTACTATTATATCAATTATATATCTTTTTAATAAGCAACTTAATTTGAATCAAAATGTAAGTTATTTTATATGATAGACAATAATTAATTAACATATAAGGATAAAGTGGTAAATTCATCATTATCACCCTCCCCTCTCCTCCTTGAACCAAACAAATAATCATTAAATTCTCCCCCTCCCTTCCCTTCCCTTTCCCCTTCTTATCAAACCAAATAAAGTACTATTAAACCCTCCCCTTCCCTTCCTTACTTCCCTTCCCCTTCCCTTACCCTCCTCTCCCTCAAACCAAACAGGCCCGTAGTCTACTTATTCGGTCCCCTCTAGAGAACAAGGCTATTTCTTGAAAAAGGGGAGTGAGAGGGGAAAGAGGTTTGAGTTGTTAGTGAATTTTTGTTTTTTCTTTGAACCCATATTTTCTCTCTCCACCTTGTGACCTATTAATTCTATAAAGTATCTTCTTAGGACTCGGGAGTGTATTTGCAGTATTTTGAATCCAGGAATGTCTTGTCTTGCCACCACACTCTCATCTGTCATGGTTATGGTTAGTAAAGCTCCTTCCATTTTTAAACATTCATGGTATTTCAGCACTTACTATAGGGGTTTGATTTATAATTATACACTTATGCGTTCAAATGTCATCGATATGAGGACCTTATTGAATATTAAGTATGATATGTAAATAGCTCTGAAAATATACTCTTTAAACCTAAAGAAGTGTCGTAACCCTAGGGTGAACCTCCAGTATCTAACTCACCTAAACTAACTTTTCTTGCATAAAAAAAGTAATAAATACCCATCCTCGGTGGGTTCAGTGGCGAAAAGATAGAACAATGAGCGTCAAGTTGTCCACCTAGTCGCAAGTTCGATTTCTAGGGAGCGACACTTTGTTGTGTCTCCATCGCGGCGTTTGGGGAGAGATCTTCGAAGCTAAGGTGCCTACCGTAAGTCCTTGTTTAAACTAAGTCGCTGGGCCGGACCATACGTCAAGAGTCAGTTGCCCTGCCCCTGGATTGAGTTGAACCCAAACTCTTTCCTAAAATTTTCTAAAAAAAAAAAAAAAACTTAATATATGTGTGCCAAATGCCAATGCCAATGCCATTTAACATCAATTTACAACTTTACCCTTTTAATTTTTATTGGGCTTGGGCACAAACGAGCACTATTAAGACTAGCAACTACCTAGTACCCTAACACTCCATTTCTCATTCCAATCCCAAAGATTCTTCACACTTTATGGTTTCACCTTAACCAAACCTCAACACCCACTAAAATCCAAAACCCCTCTTCCTCTCTTTCTTCCTCACCACCAAAAACCCCACCTTTCCCTCCCCATGTCCTCCGCCGCCGCCGCCGTCAACGGCGACTCTCCACCGCCGGAGGCCCAGCAACCCACCGCCGGAGACGTATCTTCCGACGCAAACGAAAACCCATGTGGTGAAAATCCCGAATCCGAGATTCCAAAGGCGGTAGAAGAAGATTCTTCTGATCAAACCACAGAGACTGTAGCTAATAATGATAATAATAATAATAATAATAGTGTTAGTGTTTTTTGTACTCCGCCTGAGAAAAGATGGCCTGGGTGGCCTGGAGATTGCGTGTTTAGGATGATTGTGCCTGTGGTTAAGGTGGGGAGTATTATTGGAAGGAAAGGTGAGCTTATTAAGAAGATGTGTGAAGAGACACGTGCTCGTATTAGGGTTCTTGATGGTGCTGTTGGTACTCCTGATCGAATTGTGAGTGTAAATTTTGAAGCTTTTTTTAGGGTTTTGTGTTTTTTTTTGGTTTTGGGGTTTTTTTTTGTTTTGTTGATTTTATTTGTGTTTTAAAGTTGGTGTCTTTGAGTATGGTAATGCATTTGGGTGATTGGTTGGTTGTGGAATTGAGTTGTGAGTGTGATTTTGAAATGTTTTCTTTTTAGGGTTTTTAGCTTTTGGGGGTTTCCATTTTGTTGATTATCTTTGTGTTTTAAATTTGGTGTCTTTGAATAGGAAAATGCATTTGGGGTGATTGGTTGGTTGTGTAATTGAGTTGTGAGTGTTATTTTGGATGATTGGATTGAGGTGAGTGTAGTTTGAAATGTTTTCTTTTTAGGGTTTTTTAGATTTTGGGGTTTTCCATTTTCTTGATTATCTTTGTGTTTTAAACTTGCTGGCTTTGAATATGATAATACATTTGGATGATTGGTTGTTTGTGGGCTTGAATTGTGAGTATCATTTTGGATGATTGGATTGGATTGTGAGATTAGTTTGAAATCTTTCCTTTTTAGGGTTTTTAGCTTTTGGGGTTTTCCATTTTCTTGGTTATCTTTGTGTTTTAAATTTGCTGTCTTGATTATTATAATAATATAGTTGGGTGATTGTGTAGTGGAGTTGTGAGTGTAATTGGATGATTGTGTGATTGAATTGTTAGTGTACTTGGATGATTGGATTGAATTGTAAGTGTAGTTTGAAATCTTTCCTTTTTAGGTTTTTTTTTTACTTTTGGGGATATCATTTTCTTGATTATTCTTGTTTTTTTAATTTGCTATCTGGAGTAGAATAATACTGTTGGATGTTTATGTGAATCAAGATTTGTGCTTTGCTATTGTTGTGTTCCTTTTGTGTGATTGTTTGAGTGGGGTTTGTTAGGGTTTTGTGTCTTTGATGTGATGGTTGTTTTCGTTGTTGAGGAAGGGGAGGTGGGTAATGTGGATTGATATTGGACTTGGACTTTACGTTACTTATTAAGCAAGAAATGAAAACATTTTCCATTAGGCCTGTTCTCTTTCTACCCTTGGAGGGATATGATGCTGTTCGTTTGATGTGCTTGGTTGTCGTTTGGTGTGACTGATATATTCTATTTATCGAGTATTTTTCAACTGGTATTGATATGTTGATATGTCTCTTGTTTCCATTCTTTTTCAATTTGATTACAACTAACTGTTATAATGCATTTTTACTTCCAAACATTAATTCATTGTTTAAGCTGGCTTTCAAGGTTGGTAGTTATATCATTATAAGGATGACATTTATGGTGTTGCTGCCTTATGAGATTACTTGGTTGTTTTGATGAAGCTGGCCTTCCATGTTGCTAATAGCTCTAATTTCATCTAAATTATTAAAGGATTCTGTGAACAGTTAGTGTTATGTGCAGAAAAATGCTAGTTTCATTTTCATATATCTGTTGCTTGCTTGGAAATGTAAATTACTTAAGTGGATCGAAGCTAATTCTAAAGTTTTATCTAGTTACATGTCTGTCTAATTGTTTATTTGCACTCATTACTAGACATATTGAAAGTTTTCCTCAGATGAGTACACCTCTTGCTCATATGTATGTTCTTAGCTGATTCTTCATCTGTTTAGGTACTTATATCAGGGAAGGAAGACCTAGAAGCACCTCTTTCACCTGCAATGGATGCTGCAATAAGGGTATTTAAGCGCGTCTATGGATTGTCTGAAGGTGAAGGTGATAATAATGCATCAGGACTTGCTGATGTTGCATATGTTTCTGTACGTCTGTTGGTGGCATCAACACAGGCTATCAATTTGATCGGAAAACAAGGTTCATTAATTAAATCTATACAGGAGAGTACTGGTGCTTCTGCTCGTGTATTGTCTGGAGGTATGTTTTTTGTTACTGGTATTTAGTTATGCATTAAGAATGTTTCTTGCAATTTTTGACCTTGTCCGCTCTTGCTAACTAATCTTATGTTAAACATGCTACAGTGAATCTTTTTATGCTTTCATTTGTCTTTGATTGGCCTTCATAGGAAGATTGTTGATATGAGCTATTTAGGTTTTCCCCCTTATAAACATAGCAAAATCATAAAGCACATTTCCTAACTGCCACTTATTGCTAGATGAATATTGGGTACGTGAGTACTTTATATAGTACTATGGGCTTCTTAATGAAGTACTTAAGCACAATATTTTTACCTCTGCATCAGCAAAATTTTAATGGAGTGTTCTCCACACTGCTAGAGATGCTATTAGATTCTAGGGGGAATCTTCCCTGGGAGGATATGACTTACCTACCTTAGTTTAGGAGGGTTGATAATAATTTTAAGCAACACTACTAACTAATTATTCTTTCATCCCAACCCATATGGAGACTAAAGTTTAGCTTGTTAATTTTGTTTAGCGACAGTCCATTGTTTATGCTTTACTAAACTTTCTGCTTGCTAAGCAGAGCATTAGTTTGCAATCCTTGCAATCATAAGGAAAAAACTATCCAGCCATTTTTTTGGTTCATTAGTTTTCTTAGAATTAAGTAATTAAAACTTTGGGATTCATAAGTGAACTTTAACTCAGTTTTCAGGATCTTAGTGGCCTATTTTTTGAATTTTGCTATTTAAATATAAATATGTAAATCTAATTTTCACCAAAGAGCATTTTTTCGATGATTGCCATTTTATTTTGCCAACAAATCTCCATACAATCATATGATTATTTTTGAATCTGTATATTTAGAACATACTTATAAGTTATTTTTTCTCGATGCCATGAGTCTTCTCATGGAATCACCATTGTCTTCTCTTTCATCCTCCCTTTGTAACTTAGCTGTCTTTGACAAGGTTCCGTCCAACATATTTTAGGAAAGTTGCTTGGTCATATTCCTTTAGAGTAGGTGTGATATTGAAAGTCCCTAAGTAATAGTCAGTAGTTAGTCTGTTATATTTTCTGTTATTGTTGTTATAAGTCAATGGCTTAAGTCTGTTATGAGTTAGTTAAGGGGCAGTGTCTAGGATTAGTGATAAGAGAGCCGTTAGTGACTAATGACAGGGGATTAGTAGTCTATGAATAAACCCCTAAGTCTGATTTGTACTCTGCATTTTGGACAGTTCTCTTAAGTTTCTGACTTTCTGTTTTCTCTTTCTTCTTCTCCCCCCTTCCCTGTAAATTTATCGTTCTTTCTCTAATTTCACACCAACGTGGAGATAGATTATTATACATTCCTTTTCTTTTTTGAATTTGATGAGGCATTACTATGTTTATTGAATACTTTTCCATTCATCTAAGCCTGATGCTGTTGCATTTAGTTTTTACAGTTAGAATATAATACTTTTGCTCACCGAGTTATTTTCCTCATAGATGAGGTCCCATTTTATGCTGCTGCGGATGAGAGGATTGTAGAGTTGCAGGGAGAAGCCTTGAAGGTCCTTAAGGCTCTGGAAGCAGTAGTAGGCCACCTAAGAAAGTTCTTGGTTGATCATAGCGTTCTTCCCCTTTTTGAGAAAAAAACTGTAAGTTTTAGTTGTTGAATCTCTTTATAGACATTGACCTGTTTATAATTCTCTTATTTAATTTGTTGTTTGCTTTGATATATGTGACTTACTGTTCCTTTTAAGTACAATACAACAACTCCACAAGACCGCCAAGTAGATGCTCGGGCTGACAAGATATCTCTGCATAGTGCTGCTCAAACTAGCATCAGTGCTGATATACCTCTTCCCACAAAACGGGAATCTCTCTTTGTTGAGCGTGAAACTCTTATGGATCCACAACTTCCATCATCGGCAGTGTCACTTTATGGGCAAGATTCTTCACTTCCCGGTGTTCGTTCTTCAACACTTGGTCGTGGTGTGGCTCCCATTGTCACCAATGTTAGTAATTTAACTACTCAAAATGATTGAAATGGGTACCATTTAAGTTGAAGTTTCTTTCAAACCATTACCATTATTGGTGATTGCTTATGCTTTTCAAAACGTATTTTGGAAACATTATATCATGTGGCTTAAGTCTTATGATTCCAAAGTTTATCCATGATTTATCTTTATTACTCATTCAGTCATTCACCTATAACTTGGTTCTTTTTTGTATATTCCATTTTTTTATCCATTGACAAACATGGTAACTCCAGTTCACCTTTCTAATTCCTTTCCATTATCAGGTGATACAAACAATGCAAATACCATTATCCTATGCTGAGGATATCATTGGGATACAAGGGACAAACATTGCTTACATTCGCCGTACTAGTGGTGCCAAACTGACCGTGCAAGAGAGCAGAGTGCCTGATGAAATTATCGTGGAAATTAAAGGCACCACAACACAAGTTCAGTTAGCACAACAGTTGATTCAGGTAAGATGATTGACAGGGTCTTTTCAGCTTGAAATAGTAGTGTTACTGTTATATATATTTGATTATGTTATGATAAGCATAAGCTTAATTTTCTACAGTCTCTATATCCCTTAATACTTGTTATGATTTATTTTTAAAGTACCCCTTATTCTCATACATCAATATCTGAATTAGGCCATACCCACGGTTGACTTATTTTTAATTGACTGAATTCAATATAGTGGGATGAAATCAGCAAGGTCAATTATTTGTCTTGGTTACTTGTACATCAAGTGCATATGTGAAGGCTTGTCCATCAAACACAATCATAACACTTATATTTTCCCCGTAACCTCTATATTCTTGCAAAATATTCCATGAACAAGGTTTGGTATCATCTTTACTGATGAACTCTCCTATGTGGTTACAGGATGTGATTAGCAATCACAAAGAACCAGCCACTAGCAGTTACGGTAGGTTAGATACTGGTGGTGGTCTGAGTTCTTCATATGCTCAGATGGGTGGTGGTTCAGGAAGTTACTCAACTTCCTCAGTCCCCTCACAACCCTATACAGGTTATGGCTCTTCTGGTTTAGGAGGCTACCGTTCTTTTAGACTCTGAATAGTGTGCTCTCAGTTTGGGCTTTAATTACGTCCTTCCTAATCAATTATTTGAGAAAAAATTAATGTGCTCTGAACAATGTAACTGAGTTTACAACAAAAGTCCCTTTTTTCCATTGTCTTTCATTGTGCATAATTTTGTATTGATTTTAGAAGCCTCATGAATGGTGGCATTCACAGTTTGTAGGGGATTAAATTTTATTATTATGATCTTTAGGTTTTGTATTCCACATAGATACAATGCCTGTATTATTGTGTTTTGGTCCTTATCAATGCTAATCATGGAGCTTTAAAATCCTTTGACTGCTAATTGTTTTATTCCTTAGTTTGTAAGAACTCTAGTTTACTTTTATTTTGGGCAGATGAGACATGAAAATTGAGATGGCATGCCCATAGAAATTTGTAGATGTAATGTAATGTGAAAATGGAGTAATAATTCATTTTCTCAAAATATATACAAGGCACAAAATGATTCTATTTTCATAATTTTTTAGGCAATAACAATGTTTTTAGAAAATCCTTATTCAAATTAAGAATGATTTATTTTTCAAATTTCAAAGAAATGGGCTTAGCTCAATGAAAAGAAGCCGAATGTTAGTTCATTTTATTGATGGGCCAATGTTAGTACATTTTATTGATGGGCCTACGAAAGGTAATGTGAAAAGTTATAATCGGTCCAATATTTAATACTATTTACTTAATCTAATTAGATTATATTAATGATGATAGATAAGTTATTTAAAATCATATGATATTAGTACTATAATACTCAAACCTTAAATACCTTTGATCCATTATTTTATCTCCTACTTTTTTATAACCCAGGAGTATTACTGATGATAATTTAGAGTAAAGTGAAGAAAAATTAGTAATATATGTGATATATAAGATCAAATTTAAGTAATTCTTTTTTATTAGATGGTCCTCTAATAAAAAAAATCATTCGTTTTTCTTTCCTTTTATGCTAAGAGATTCGTATTAAAGACTCCTGAATTTCTAAACCATGACTTGTTCCTGGAACTTGAGTGTGTGTGTGTGTATGGAGAGGGAGAGGGAGATTTGTAGACTGAATTCGTACTCTGCTCTCGATAAAGAATTCGTACTCTGCTCATACCACTTACGCCAATTACAGATTCCAAAGTAATTATTGGTTAGTAAATTTTTTAAATTAATTATTGGTTAGTAAATTTTTTTAGTGACTAATTTGAGGTCCCACCCAATCCATATACAATAGAAAATGTTTCACAAGAAAACAAAAATAAAGTAGGCTTTCGAAGGACTTTACTTGAATTATTTTCCATATCAAGAATACACTTTTGTCCTCCTTATTATTTTGAGCACACATGTTCTGATTGGTGTTCAATAACTTGTTAGCATGATCATAACGTTGTTATTCAAAGCCTACACAATTGTTTTTAGTTAAAATGTAATCTCTTGTGACCGGTGTAACAACCGCACTTATAAAACCATTTTTAAGCTAATTTTTTTTTTCATAATTAACTATGTTAGAAAAGAATTCACTCATTATTAATACTAACATAGTTAGAAAAAGAATTTAACTTAATTAACTACAATAATCATAATACTAACTATGTTAGAAAAATAATTTATGTTATAATAATGACTAACATAGTTAGAAAAACAATTTTCCTTATTTTCCGTAAAATATAAATTGATAGGCTAACCATGATAGAAAAATAATTTCAGTTGCAAAAATAACCTATCATGGTTAGAAAAAGATTTATTGTAAATTTAGAACTAAATAAATTATAATGAATAATTTCATATTCAAATATGAAATTAACAGTTAAAAATCATTTATTTAAAAAAATGTAAAATATGATATATCCATTAATTAACTAACATGGATATTTAAATAAATCTAATAATACATGATTAAATTCTTTCACAACTATTCACAAATAAACACATAAACATATTTAAGAAATAATTACAATTATCCAGCCTAAAATTATATACAGACATACAAGTAATCCAAGGAAAATAAATTAAAGTTATTTACAAACTAATAAATAAAATATGAAAAATAGTATGCAAACATAACGCTTAGTTTCTAAGTCTCCAGATCCTTCCCATCACTCCTGCCCCGATCTAGTACCTGTAATGACAACGATTGGGGTAGACCCAGAAATCGCAACTACTACCACTCGCTTACGTACATCTTTGCACTACGTGCATGTGCATGTCCGCAAAGTGGTGTGTGATAATGTGTTAAGTGGTGTGTGCTACATGTTGTGTTGCATGTACATGTTATTTATGCCTATTTCAAGTAACAATCAATTAAATTATAGCAGCACGAATATACAGACAGCTCAAAACATCGCAAAGTTTAAACATCAATAATAATAAATAAAACATCGATAATAACAATTATATCAAACACAACACATCAATAATAATAATTAAAACATCAATAATAACAATTAAATCAAACACAACACACCGGAATATCTCAGTTCAATAGGGACTCACGACTCGATGGTCGATATACCCTCGCTTGAACTGGTTCAAAGGGACTAACAACCCAATTGAACATGTAACAATATTGTCTTATTCTTATTCATTTTAGTCTCTGGGGGTTTTACAGGGAACCTCATTCCGGAATGGCATAATTAATCATATTAACCGGTGTGCACCAAACAAATCATCAATTCTCATAAATCATATAATAAACGTCACAAATTTATAATCTAACCTATATGCTTACCAACATACACACACACGCAAACAAGTTTAAGTAGTTACCTCCTTCCATTTAAACTTAACATAAACGTAAGCTCCCACGTGCTCAAGCATCGTTAACCAACTACAAGCAATAATATGACACATACAATAATTAAAAATTTATCAACTATCATGTATACTAATTAACGTCGCTCTCGTTCCTAGAAGTACTACCCATTTAATTCCCCTCAAACATATTTCCTTTACTTTTATATGGCTCTTAATGTTTAACTAATTAACTTCTCAAGGAGTGACCAATCAACCACACTGTAATCAGTTTTAAGGCTAATCAATTCGATTCATCAAAGACACTATACTCAATCTAATAAAACAACCACCGAAAGCTAAAATAGCACTTCAATGTTTGCTCATAAGTTGTTTATTTCATGCTTCAATAAAACTGAGATGTGATTTAAGGATTTTATATCCATTACAAGATCATGCAATTCTTTCATAGAATTATAAGTACACACATGTAAGATTTAGAACATTACAAATCAGAACATTACAACAGGTTTCGAAGAATTGAAAACCCAAAAATAGCACTAATGGAAGAATTGAAACTTTTTGAACCTTAACTCCACATGATTATACTTTAATTGTTAAAAATCAGAATTTACTCCTCTTTTATTTTTCCTTGACAAAATTCCTTAACATTGATAAAAATTATCATCCTTTAATGACCAAAATGAACTGGAAGGAAAAATAAAATAAACTAAAATTTTCACATGCTAAGCAAAATTTGGACATGAACGCAAATGTATATAGAGTTTTACATCACTCATTTCACTTCTCAGACCACAAATCCAGAAATCATATTAGAATGGGTAACAATAAAATCTCACTCTTATGCCAAAACAAAGCAACAATTTTCTATGGTCCCATTCCAAAGCCTATTGCCCTTTGTAACTTTTATAAAAGCCCGTTACATTCTCAAATTCATTCAGTCTTTTACAATAGAAGATCCATAAAACTTAAACAAACATACGAATATAAGAAATCAGTTTTAAACATTCATTTGGTACCTACATATCCTTACAATTAACCAACCAGCATCCTGCACCAGTAAGAAGGAGAAATAAACTAAAGAAGCAAGAAAATATCAAAATAATCCATAAGTCTAAAAGGGACTATATTTACATCATATACTTCTTAATACCCAATTTTTTTTTAAGGAGATTGGAAGAAAGAAAGAAAAAAAAAACTAAAGAACACTAACTTCCACCAAAACCAGAAAATAGAAGACCTATAAAAATTAACATCAACACACAATCAAACATATCTTTCATTTAGAACCCCTAATACACAAAACAAAGCACTTCATGTGCCTATAAGCAGCAAGGTGTATTCTGAAATAATTGAGGGAGGATATGGATTTGTTAAACCACCCACATATACAACTAGTTCATCCCACAACAAAAGACACAAGGTATCCAAACGAAGCAAGAACGATTTATACCATCCAGTAAATATACACACCAGCACAAAGCATCAGACATCAAACTTCCTTAAATTCAATGCATCACAAATTTGCATCCTAAACTTCTAGTCCAACCGAAAAAAAAAAGAGGAAATTAGAAAGCAACACATCACAAATCATTACTCTACATCTTTCCTACAATTTCATGATCAAAGGCTAACATTCATCTTAATGGATTAGTAAATCCTAATCTAAACCCCAATTCGAAATTCCTCTCAAATCTCGCTGAGAAACAAAATAGTATAATTAGAGATGGAAAAATTCACCTAATCTGTTTTGTATGCAAAAACAGGCCAAGCTCAACTGATTTTTAACGGCGGAAAAATGATGCTTCACGCCGTTGAACACACTGGCCGTCGCGCGTAGGAGACGAGGAAGAACAGAGGAGAGTTTTGAGAGGATTCAATGGTTTTGGGTTCTTCATCGTTCATAACTGCTGGGAAGATGAAGATGATGTAGAATCGAAGAAGTTGAGGATGAAGAATCAAAGGAAAATGGGGAATAAAAGAAGTGTTTTAGTTTGTGGTGAGAAAAAAAAAAAGAAGGATGATGATGATGTTCTTGGGAGGTGAGGAAACGGCAGAATCAAAATCAAAAGTGAAGGGAAGGTGAGAGATGAGTTTATAAAGTAAGGGATTATTAGAGTTTTGGGTTTACAATATAATTACCAAAATGACCTTATAAGCTTAGCATATAGAAATATGTCTTATTCCTTTTATTTGGAAAATTAAATTAACAATATTGAAATCAATAGTATTAACATATTGAAAATGCAATAGTTATATAACAATTCTAATTTATTAATAATGTCTTCTTAATAGAAAGTTCATAAATTTCCAAAATTAAAATCAAATAAAATCATTTTCGGTAACTTATAATGGAAATAAGTCATTGACAAATTCTCTAAAATCTAATTAAACTTTCTAAATTAATTTATAAGGTTAAATTCTAAGTATTTATTAATTTATTTTACAATTAACAAAATTCAGGATGTTACAACCGGTGCCAATGACTTGTTACATGGTCAAAACATTGTTATTTACTACTCAGACACTTGTTATCTTATGAATGACAACAAGACGTCAAAAATGACTTGTTGACTTAGAAGATAATCAAAGTATGATTTTTTGAGACTCTACTTTAATTTCGCCATTTCGAGGGACCTTTCCTATATTATATATTAAGTGGACCTCAAATTAACTATATAATATTTTTAATGCACTAACACATTTAAATGAAGGGATAAGTGCAAAAATGCCTATGTAATTGTCACAAAGGTGTAAAAATACCCATGTAATTTTTTTAGAGCAAAAATGTCCATCAAATTTCAAAACTGGGGCAAAAATGTCCATCACAATTAAATTTTCAACTTTTACTCTCATCTTTCTCTATCATATTATCACTATACAAGGGAAAATAAATACATATGTTTGTCACATGTTTTATTGAGAGATGAACCAGTAGATAATGATGTGTCAAAAAGTCAAAAAATTAACTGTGATAGACATTTTTGCCCTAGTTTTGAAATTCGATGAGTAGTTTTGCTCTAAAAAATTTTACATGGGTATTTTTGCACCTTCGCGAAAATTACATGAGTATTTTTACACTTTAGCCCTTAAATGAATTATAATTTTTTAAAAAAATAAATACCCAGGTTTGTAACATTTTATGGAGGATACTACAACAATTCTCAGTTACTCCCTCCGGTCTCTAATATAATTACCCAAAATTTATTCAAATTTTGGTCCTAATATAAATCTCATCTCACACTCTCTTCATTTAATGTATTTTTTTCCTACTTAGCCCATAACTCTCTTTCATATTTATTAATGCTTATGTATTTCTCTAAAAATAGCATAATAAATATGGATAATATTGTAAAAGAAACATTGTCAACTAACATTCTTATGTTTTCTTATGAAATTTTTGTTGCCTCTTACTCTTATATTAGGGACGGTAGGGGGAAAAAAATAAATAAATTGAATGAAATTCAAATGCTATACAAAGCCGAAAGCCGTTGAAGTGAATATTACTCCTACATACACACACATCATATACAGTTAGTTATCCAAAGTGATCAAAAGGATACAATTTTTGAAGCCACCCATTTTCATTCTCACATCATCATCTTCCATAAGAAGGAGAAGAAGAAAATAATGCCAACTTTGAACTTATTCACCAATGTTCCTGTGGATTCCGTTGTGGCTTCTGATATCCTCAGGGATGCCACTAAAGCTGTCGCCAAAATCATTGGCAAGCCTGAATCTGTAACTCTTTCTTCTTCATCTCTCTGTTTTTTGTATTCTTTTCTTTTTGCTTTCACTCTAAAAATAGTTGGAAGCTACGTGTTAGAGTTGTAACTGCATGCATGAGCTTTAAAATCGTGCCTTTAACATGTTTGATACAATGCCTGTACTAGTTGAAGTATGAGTATGAAGTAGTTTGAGGATTGATTTATTGACTAAAACATGTTGGTAGAATGTAAATGAAAATTGGGTTTTGGGTTTTCATGGGATTTGGTAAGTGATTGGGGGTGAGAAAAATGTACTTGTTTGTGTCTATGAGCATTAAAGGGTCAACTTAGTTATAGTCTCCACTTGGTGAGGATGCTGGGGAAAGGAATATATACTAGGTAGTCTTACCTATATTTTATGCATAGATATTAGATGCTGATTTAAATCCACGTCCTCACCTCAGACCCCCACGACAAACAAGCTTACCGTTGAGCTAAACCAACCCTTCACTTTGTGCTAATAGTTACTTTGTCTATGCACATTGATTGGGGAAAAATGGAGCTGGATGAACTGTAAAAATACCATTACTTTGTGCTAATAGTTACTCGCTCTCGTCCTAAATAACGTAAGCTTGCTCCTAAATGTAATACTTCTTTATAATTTCTCTCCATTTTTCTTTAAATAATTCCTGTTAATGCTCTAAATTGTAAACAAGAAAGTGGGGGTGGGAATAAAGATAAATGTTCAGGGCACTTTGTTTATATCATGTGCTTTGAAATATCTTAACTCATATCCTCAATCCAATCAAATTAGATTAATAGGTCTTACATTTAAGATAAGAGGGAGCAATTCAAGTTGAACCCATCATTTCAGAAAATTTAACATGGAGGGAGTAATTCAATAATAAGTATAACGTTTACAAAATAATACATATAATGTTTTTCTTACTTTAATTCAGATAAACTGGTAGACTTTTGTAATCACGTTTAAATGACAAAGATCAGTTTCTTGTTTTCTTGACGTATTCCTGACATCTTCTGTTGTTCCTCTGTGATAGTCTTGACTTGCTGTCTATGTAAGTGTAACCAGTCTTGTTTCAGCATTCTCAGTTGTATATGTGTAAGTCATATCATAACTCAGCCAAACCTGTGGGAAGCCTGGTTTTAACAATCTCATCTGTGTAAAAAAAAAAGAAAAATATTATTCCTTACCTACCTATAGTTTCCATCTTTTGATTTGTACATGTGGGTTTTTCTATCCTAATTAAATCGTCTGTTTTACTCTTTTGTTGCAGTTAGTCCCTGTAACCTTGCTTATATTTGAATTCTGAGACTTTGTACAAAACCTAATTGTGCTGATAGAGTAAAATTAAAAAATTGAAAAAAGAGATAAAATACATATACCAAATTAAAAAATTGAAAGAAACTATGTGTACCTTAATAATATTTTTCCCTTAAATCATCATCGGCTTGATCCGTAAGAAGAATTTGTGCACACTTCATTATTCAGATTCTAGTTATAGCCATCCCAAATAGAACCATTATTGTACATAGTTTGATAAACCTTTTCTGTTGTTTACCTTATTCTAGTATGTGATGATTGTGTTGAATGGACAAGTGCCTATTGCATTTGGTGGTACTGAAGAGCCAGCTGCATATGGAGAAGTGATCTCCATAGGGGGACTTGATCCAAGTATCAATGGAACTCTGAGTTCAACAATTGCAGAAATCCTTGAGTCTAAGCTATCCATTGATAGCTCTCGTTTCTATATCAAGTTTTATGATTCTCCGGTAATTCTCTTGTCCTTTCCTACAATAGGAGGAAGAATGGTGTAACATGAGATTGCTAAAAAATATTTCATTTTCCTCTCCTTCTTAATAGTAACACTCACAAAGTTTTCAATGAAACTTTTCTTTCCCTCACTTTCTCTCCATCATCCAGATATAGTCTTATGGTTTTTCATGAATAAGCTGAACAATATTTGTGACTAGCTCGACTAGCTCTCTGCACTTGTTAGATTGTTGATGATTATGTTTTTTTAAAATGTTTGCCTCATTTTGAGACTGAGGAAACAACTTTTAACATGTAATTAGTGGTTTTCTCAAACCTTCTCAATGCATGTTACAATTAGACTGTTCTACAATTAATTTTTGCAATCTCAAGACCTTAATATATTTATTTTTCTGATGCAGAGATCATTCTTTGGGTACAATGGATCAACTTTTTGACTAAGCATGCTTTCTAGACATAGAAAAGCTTCCAATGAAATAGAATCTGTAGGTTCATCACCTGGTTAATTTGTGAAATTCGGATGCTTGATTATTTGTAGTGGATGAAGTATAAACATGATTATCAATCAGTGAAATGATATAATTCTCCTTCATCCCTAATTTGTTGTTCTTGCTGCCATTCGTATTTTAATATTCAAGCAGGTTTTTCATTGAGAAAAAAGTATCAAGCAGAGGTTATGGGCGACAAATTAATTTGGTGATGTTGAAAATTTAATTTTGAAAAAAGATTATTTAAGAGATTTTTTATTGTAAACGCCTACGTATATTTTGCATGGTAAGTGATAGAAAGATAGAAATTAAAAGAGATTATGAGCATAATCATAACATATTCTGTATATCTATCACACCTTTCCTTTCATTACTGTTATCATTATATCCTTTTTATAATTCATTATTATTGAGGGACAAACTGAATATTTTTCTGTCATCAAATCCATTTTCTCATATTATCAAAGTAAGCAAATCTTGCTTTGGGAGCAACCGAATTTGCCACTTTTCAACTGCTCCCTCCTCTTATCACATATATACAACCGAGTTTGGAACCTTTAGAAACTTAATTCATTTCTTCTTAACATATTTGTGTCTAACATTTTTCTTGCTACTTATAATAAATAAATGAACTGCTACATTTTTGGCTTAGAGAAATAAAAAATTGATATACTACCAGATATTGTGCACACGATGATGATGATGATAACTATTTTCCTCAATAGTTAGCCAGTTTGCCTGGATTTGTCCAAAAGAAAACATAAGCATGATCAGAAAACTAATTAAGGAAAACTGGAAAGCTTTTTAAATTGGTTGGTGGATTAGTCAGGTTCCAAAGTGATTGCTAGCCGGACATCAGGTTCTTTAGCTTTCTAAGGGAAGAGAAAATTACTATAAGGAAATCCTTATAGGAGTTCTCTCCTCTCTTAGAAAACAATGTAAATATTAAGTCTTATAACAAGTGAGTAACATGTCATGACAAATTCAAGTTAAAAATTGATAACAAAATTATACCACTCACTTATTACTATTGATTTTTTTTTTCTCAATTGCACTCATTTCTTAGAGTCTGACATCATATATTTTTAAGAAAAACTCATATTTTAGATTAGTTCATAGCAAGTAATTAATAGAGCAAGGTAGGGGTGAAAGAAAAGGTCAGACTTAGTCTATTGTGTTGCCTATATCCCACAATTGGCCTTTTCAAGGTCTCAAGTCTGGCTTGTTTACAGATAAAGCAGATATTGAAGCTTGTTAAAATGCATGTTATGATAAACATTGGTATGATCCACCATAATAACGCAAGTATACAAATATGATATATAGTAGTATCAAGAGTCTAAATTACAAAACAAGTACACAACAACAAGAGTTGGTGAAAAGTAAGACGTAGATGAGAGACAATTTTTCTTAGTCCTATATATAAGTTACTTCCATTTGAATGTACAAGTTTTACCCTTTATTTATTGTATGTTGACTTTGTATTCATGTGATGTAGTAGATATTAAATACAAGTATAATAAGTTAATGAAGCTTGGTGATGTAGTTTTACCCTTTGGATTATATTAAGTTAATGAAGCTTGGTATTCAAAAAAATATAATTTAGGTCATATTTATGTTTATTAATCTTATGTTTTATTTTTTTAACTAGTTAAAAACAAGGGTTAAAGGTCATATTGGCCAACAAACAATTTTCAATGTATCAATTTGGCCAATGAACAAAATAAAAGTATCACATTGGCCAATGAGACTTAGGAACAATATAATTCAGTTGTGAAAAGTCTATCTTGCCCCCTTTTAAACCAAAATACACATTCATCCTCAATACATCTTCTTCCCCAAATCACCCACCACCACCTCTGACCTCACCCAACCTCCTCACTCTCACTCCTCCACACCATAGTCTTTCTAGCTAGCATAAGCAAGAATGCCACCAACTTATACTCTTTCCCAGAACTATGATTAATCAACCCACTCTCCCATAACTCCACAGTAATTTATAGCATCCCCAGTTTTACACTCCTCACATATCCTCACCTCAGATTCCAAGGGATAAACCTCCCCAGTGGTGGCCACAGAATTCCTGAAAAATATTCTTGCATAAGACTCAAATTGTCCCAAAGCCACGGCAGCATGCTCACGAGAGGACCCACAACCAAAGTTAGATCCAGCAATCACAATTGTATACTTTGTTTTTTTCTCATAATGGGTCTATAAATCTGGTGGTGTAAGATGCCATGGAAGGTGGTTGAAGAATCAGTGGTAGAGGAAGGAGAAGCAGTCACGTGTGTGATTAATGAAGGGCTCGTGTGGTGTGGCTGGTGAGGGCGTTAGATGCAATTGATGAAGTGGGCAATCTGAGAAAAAAAAATGAAGATAAAGATGAGATCTTTGGTGTGGAGGAGTGAGAGTGAGGAGGTTGGGTGAGGTCAGAGGTGGTGGTGGGTGATTTGGGGAAGAAGATGTATTGAGGATGAATGTGTATTTTGGTTTAAAAGGGGGCAAAATAGACTTTTCACAACTGAATTATATTGCTCCTAAGTCTTATTGGCCAATGTGATACTTTTATTTTGTTCATTGGCCAAATTGAGACCATAAATTGTTTGTTGGCCAAATTGATACATTGGAAATTGTTTGTTGGCTAATATGACCTTTAACCCTAAAAACAAAGGTTTGGAAGTGTAAAAATTGTTTGAAAAACTGTGATGCATCAAATCTTAGGCCTGACGTGTGATGTGTTGACCTCTCAAGAGTTGGGTTTTGCAAAACACCCTATTTTTTGGGGATGGGATTCTCTCAGTATCCCTCCCCTCAGAATCCCTCGTATTCCTCTCTCACACTCTCACATGGCTTCTTATATTGGCCATTCAAATTCATCTAAGAGCTCATAATTTGCCACTTATAACATTAAAAATAAAAACATTATAAAATAAATGAAAAACTTTTAATTTTTTTATTTTTGAAAACTTTTTAAGATAAAAAATTTCAACTATCTAGACCTATTTCATTTCAATAGAAGGATCTATAAGAGATACAGACTTATCCAGTTAACTGTAAAATAATTTTACAGTCTGTATCTCTTATAACTAGATAAGTCTGTATCTCTTATGGATCATTCTATTTAAATGAAATAGGTCTAGATAGTTGAAATTTGTTCTGTTGAAAAGTTTTTAAAAATAAAAAAATTAAAAGTTCATCATTTATTTTATATTACAATACAGTTTTTTTTATTTTTAATGGTACAAGTGGCAAATTATGAGCTTCTAAATTAATCTGAATGGCTAAAATGAGAGCTTATGTGAGAGGAAAATGAGAGATTATGAGGGGAGAGATTATGTTATTCGTATTAATTGTTTTGTCTATATAATTATCTTGTTGAGTATTGTAAGATAAAGGATCCATGACTTTATTATATATGAATAATGATGAAACACAACTTTATTATATTGTAATATTATTCCAGCAAAGCACACAAAGCGCATACAACGGTTACATATGGCTTTCCAGACATTGGAAAGAACATTAACACTATGACTAAAGTGATATGAAGAGAAACTTTGAGATTCAGTGAAAGAAAAGAGAAGAAGAAAACACTGGCTAGTCATGAACTGAAGTGAACTCCCTGATCAAAATGGTCTTGGTTTTTCACATTGTTGTATTGTGATTATATGCTCATTGGGCTTTCCGGATCATTTAGAGCTGCAATGGCTGCTTGGATCTTTATCTGTACAATATCTTTCTCTTCTTCATCCGCCTGAAAACACAATACAAACAGATATTTTCATTTAATTTTTCATATATTTATTGACTGTAATGAAATACATGAGAATTTTAGTGAAATATATATATATATATATATATATATATATATAGTACTAATAAAAATATGCAAGTTTAATATGCTCTTAAAATAATAGTACTACTAAAAATCATTTCAAGATATTTTTTCATATGATAAGGCATATATAAACAAACATCGTTAGTTTAGGTTTGTTAGTTGTAGATCTGCCTGAAAGCTAATCAGCTAGCGTGGGATGCAACTTTCTTGCAAAACCAGCAAAGATTGTGACACTTCAATTTCTGGCACCGCACGTTGGAAACCGGTTATCTTATTGTAATTGATTATGGGGCTTTCATAATGCTGGCAACATTACTATATTTAATTTAGTTAGTTAATAATCACAACCGGCTTTGACTTTATGTGATTTCCTTAATACTACCTCCGGTCCTAAATATAGGACCTAATTGACTTTTTTTTTGGAGAGATTAAGGTTGCGAAATATGTTATTAAATGATGACATATTTGATATATTTTTAGATAATCCATTAGTTTATAGGTAAAATAAACTAGTGTAAGGGAAAAAATTAGGTAAATCAATTTATAATCAACTTATTTTTTCTTTTTTTAGGATTCTCCAAAAAAATAAATTAGGTCTTATATTTAGGACCGGAGGGAGTAGTTTCTAAAACTCTATTAAAAAATGGTCTTGCTATAATTTTCTATGCAGATACGAATCCCAATGAAAGCTATAGCTAACCAGAGATGAAATGGTTTAAATATAGTACTAGTAGTTTACAAGCAAGGAAATAGGAATTCTATGCTCCAAATGTCTTAAATAATTAAAACACAGTATTTTAGTTACAAGCAGAGAGTGCCAGGCATGTCGATTATTTATTAATTAATTAACTAGGAGAAAATAAATCAATTGCAACCTAGAGTTTAGTAATTGTTTAATCATCACTTACTATTTCTAAAGCTATGAGTTGTATTCAAAGCTGGGCAAACAAAAAATGTTGCCTACATTTTGAAAATTTAATTTAGTTATAATATATAAGATATAGATTCAGCTTCGGTTTTTGTCGGGCATCATGGGGTGTTTAAAGTTTCAAGCAAACCAATAAAATTTTCAATTTTTTTGTTAAACACTGTCCGGTAATCTAGCACCTATTGACAACCGACTAATATGGACTTGAGGAGTAGGAGTGTAGTCTACGTATGAATTTTTCTGTTGTTTTATTGATACCATTTGGTACACATTTCTTGACATTTTCAATTTGTTATCTCGTATATTTAATTAGTGGTGTTTCGCTAGGCAGAAACCTGTTATGTTATGAGAGAATTATCTATAGTTAATCCAATGTTTATAAGATTAACTATAGCAGTACAACTAAACCAAGTATAAAATATTACTGAAACTGTTCTAAAAAACTCAAACCGTTTTCTTACATTACACCTTCCCTTCATAATTAATTATTGTTGAGGGAGTGATAATATGAGTAGTTTGGGAAATATTGTCCAAAAAAATAAAAATATATCCTTATTCAAGACTAATACTATCTCTATAAATATATATGTCTTATTTTATACATATATATGTCTTACATTAAGCACTACTGAAGGGAGTAATTAAGTCATCTTATGCTTTCTTGAATATAATGCATGTGACAAAAAAACTCCAAAATAGTAATAGTAATATATAAACAATCACAACTATCAACATACAATAAAATATTGTTTAAAGATGCAGTGATAAAATATAATAAAAATCAAACAAAAATTAATAAAATATTATTAATCGGGATGACAGAATTTGGACTATAGATACTTATATTAAGTTCATCACTCGATATTGGAGGAAAGTCAAATAAGCCACAAGGCGTTGCACGTGAAAAAGACAGGCTTGAATGAAAATTAGAAGGGAGAGGCATGTGTGGTACTTGGTGGAAGCTTCATACGAAGAATAAGGAGAAGAAGAAGATTCACAGCATTAATTAGAATTGAGGATCACGTTTTGATATTCAAACCAGTTATACACACACACAAACCCTAGCCCCATTTTTCTATCTACAACTGGAGGAAATGTTTGATGTTGGAACTTTCCTGGAAACTTTATAGATTATCTACATGTGAGGAATATGTTTATTAATTTTGATAAGAGAGACAGAAAAATATGTTTATCAATCAGAAAATAATGTTTTCTTGACGCGTGATCCTTATTATGTCCACATGACCACATATGTGGATCAAATTATTTTAAGGGCAATGGCCCTTTTTTGCCCTTCAAGTAACCACCCTGGACCACTGGGCACTACTCTAAACTAACACTGGGTACAATTTTACCCCTGAAGTAACCAAAGTGGTCCAATTTTACCCCTGAAGTAACCAATGTGGTCCAATTTTACCCTCTGACGAATGTAATGTTGACATGTGTCGTCCACATGTCAACATTATATCCTACGTGTCAACATTACATTCGTCAGAGGGTAAAATTCAACCACTTTGGTTACTTCAGGGGTAAAATTGTACCCAATGTTAGTTTAGGGTGTCCAGTGGTCCAGGGTGGTTACTTAAAGGGTAAAATATCCATTGCCCTTATTTTAATTGACTTTGTGATATAATAAGGAGAAAAATAAACTCACATAAGAGGATCTATACGTATCTATATAAGATAGATACACTACAAAATACTTCATCTTGTTTTAAATATATAATCATTTTGATTTTTTAAGAAGTTAAGGAAGCAAATTAGACTACTGATTATAACATATGCTACATTTAATTAGATTATATGTTAGTTTATAAAGAAATGGTTAATCTATTTCTAGTCCCCACTTGGTGAGGGTGCTGGGTAAAAGAATATGCTAGACAAACCTTACACCTATTTTTTTTTTGCAAAGAATCTGATTTAAACTCACGACCTCAGACCCCACGACAAGCGAGTTTACTGTTGAGCCAATTCAGCTCTTCATTTCCTAATTATATGTTAATTTATAAACGGAATAAATTAATTTTAAGGGGAAAATAACTATAAGCAATTTAAAATTTTTTCAAAAAATTAAATTCAAAGTAATCATGTAAATAGGACCAGAGGAAGTATTCAATGAAAATGCTCTTAAGTAAATTGACTTTAATTTGTGAAATTGAGTAATTTAAAGCTAGCTCAACTCATAAAAATAGAATCACGATCGAGTGAATAGAGATTAAAGGTTTAAACAATCCTATTTTTCAAAAATAATATAATTCTAAATATATCATATTAATGAAGAATTAAAATACCCATTGCAAATCTTAAAAAGTAATAGCATAAAGTAGTTAATTTTTCCGAAAACTGAAGAATAATTAACGACCAAACTAATAATAAAGTTAAAGTTAGGATAAGTCACCAATGAATCTAGAAACGGTGCAATATAATGTTAAATAAGATAAAGAAAAATAAAGATAAGAATGGGCCGGGGACTATTGTCTAATTCCAAAATAAGATGACAAACTAGTGAGAGATAATTATTATAATAGTGGGTTTAGCAATGATTAAGCATATGTATGTGTTGCCAGAGCCTTAGAATAAACAATATTATATATTAGTGGTGGGAAACAACAGGAGGGGAACAATTAATTAAGAGGTACTATAGTTGGATTAAGAAAGGGAAAGGAAAAGGAAGACAGAGACGCAGGGAATTGTAAAAATGGCCCTCATAATGATGATTTATTGATTCGAATATATGATTATGAATATAAAGAGAGGGGGACAAGTGAGAAAATAAGATTATCGGGTGAAGGGGTCCTTTGCCTTTTTTTTTGCTTGATTATGGATGTCACATAATTGTCATACCAAATTTGCCCAAAAAAAGCAAATCTCCATTTCATATACCCTCTTTTTTTAATTATAAGTTCACTTTAAATTTTTTCTTGAGAAATTAAGGATACAATTTAATTACTTAGAATTGTATATGATTATCTTTTATCTTCATCATCAAAATGAATTTATTGATCTAATTATAAACTAAATTATAATATTATTATATATAGTATATTTTATATTTATAGTAGTATAATTTGCTTTTGTAAGTTCTAAAGAAAAAGAAATTTAATCTCATCTTATATTTAGGGTTTCAGGGGAGCATATTATTTTTCTTGTCATTTTTCCTAAAGTCCTCGGTCCACTTCCCTCCCTAGTACGTGGTCCCTACCTCGTTTCGGCACCATATAAGAAATATATTTCCTTTTACGTTGACTTAAATCATTTTTCATTCTCGCTATATATATTTAAATAATTTTCATTTTTCACAAAAACTAATACTTTTCTACTATTTTATCTTATTTTTCTGAAAAATAGTAAAAAGTCTATACTTAAAAATTGTAATGGCTAAAGACTTGAATTTGAACACCAAAAGTAATTAATAAATATATGAAATATTTATTTAATTCGATTAGATTAAGAATGTTAGTTGGGTTAGTTAAAATCATATGTTATTATCAAAATACCATGATTAATCATGTATCTTTATTTTCACCCTCTTTTTCTTACTTGTTTATTATTGAGGAGAATGATTATTAGGGATAATTCAGAGAAAATTGAAATTAATAGAAAGAGATCTTATATTTAAGACAAACTCACATATCTAAATAGATCTTATATTTAGAAATGAAATAGGTATTTTGTTTGAGTGCCTAAAATAAAATCACCATCAAATTTTCTAAGCTAGCAAACAAATTTTCGAATATTCAAATTTAACCAATGTTGCAAGCTTATTATTCATCAGAGATAACTAGCACACCCTCCGTTTCTAAATATATGACCAATTTAATTAATTTGAACTAAAAATTTTAATTGTATAAAATTAAATAAATAAATTGTATTATCGATACATCATTTTATATACAACATGCTGTAGCCGGTTCGAAAAGGGATATATTTCCAGATGAGTATTCCTACATGTACGTTTTACGTTAGAAAGGATCCCTATACCACTCTTACCACCTATCTCTTTTAAAGGGAGTGTAATTTGTAACTTTGGCCAAGGATTCTTGACGAGTAGATGAATGAGTTAGTTGAGAATGAATGAATATATAGATGTAGAAAACTGGAAAGAGAAGCATGAAGATGAATGGAGTGAGAAAAGGGAAAGGGAATAATGACCTGAATGATGAGGGTCTTGAGGAGAGTGCCAGAGAAAGACACCATGTTTGCAGTGATAATCTTAAGCTTCAATGAGTCAAACACTTCACACAGCTTCACCATTGTGTCTGTTCTCTTCCCGCATGTCAAGCTTACCACCACTATCTTGTCTCCCATATATCTCACCCTTAGCTTTCCCATCATTCACCACATCACACATTCATTATACTTCCATTATTTTCCCATTCATATATATTTTAATCCAAATCCATCCATTTTGTACTTAATTTAATTATATTTGTATTAGGAAAAACGTCTAGTAAAAAACTTTTGAATTTTAAAATCTGAAGGTTCAATTTTCACTACTTGGTTAACGATATTCATAACAATAAATCATGCATCTATAGAGACAATAGAAATTCTCAAGGTAATTTTGTATCATTTCTCCTTTATATTACTCCCTTCCTCGTTATTCAAAACACAGTGTAAGAGCAAACTTTAGACATCAATAATAGCAAGCAGATATTAATATATTATACTACATATATGTAGACATAAATAGTAATTTAATGAGCTGGATGTGTATGAGCTGATTTTCTGTTGAGAAAAGGGGACAAATAATTCTTTGCGAGCCTTGCATTTTTTTGTTACGAAATTTATGACGTGATGAGATATAGGGAAGTCCGTTACTCTAACTCCCCGTCCTGTCTTTCTCTCTCTTTTTATCAGCACGTCCTGTCTTTCTCATGTTTACCCTTTTTTAATTTCATTCCTTATTTTTTAAATATGAATATTTGATTAAATCAAATTCAAGCAATGTGGGACCATTATACATTCAAAAGAAATTTACCATTTACTCATCTTGCCTTTCTATTTTCAACCAACTTCTTGACAAGAAAATAATTATATAATGTAGTATCATGTTAATTAATATCATCTACATGTGAGCGTGTGGCGTGTGGCGTGTGGCGTGTGGCGTGTGGCGTGTGCAGCTTTTATATATTTACTCCTACTAAATTATGCGATTAAAATATAAAATAAATACAATTACATAATAATTAATAATATACCAGCCTTTTAGATGTTATGTTTAACTAAAACACATTTATCATAATTTGTTTTTAAATAAAGGATATACGCATTGATTATAAATTTTAAGAAAAAAATATAATAATTTTTAAAAGTAAGCATCACTCATGAGCAAATACTAGTGAGTATATTATATGAGAGCTGCTGCTGCAAACATATAGCTTGAAATATTAAAACTGATTAATTTATTCGTCATGAATAGGTGGGAAATGATTTTAAAAATGTCAATTATAGAAGAGAGAGAGTGGAATACCTCATGGACTTCAATGGGAGATTTTCTGGAGCTAACAGACTCAAAAAGCTGCTGCTCAGTCTTGTTCCTTTTGGACCTTAGAAGCACAGGCAGGTCTAGTTCATATTCAAAGCCTGAATTCTGATTATTCATGTTCATGTTCATATTTTCAGATTCAAGCTCCATTATTTCTGCTTCTATGCTCTTTTCTTGCTCGTGCAAGTTTTGAATATACTCAATCGCATCCTTCAATATGGATGCCTTATCCATCTGTGCCCAACCAACACCACCAACATCAATTCAATTAATTAACCAACAGATTCAATAATTCCAACTACCAAATAATAAGTTAATCATTTCATACTAGCTAGTGGTAGGTTCAGATTTCATCATTCTTCTTCTTCTTCTTTTTTTAAATTTTCTTATCTTTTCGCTATCTGGCATGTATGTCCAAAATGTTTTTATTTAATAACAATATTATTCCAGAAATTTGGCTCTAAAAGCAAAAGCATAAAAAACTGGACAATTTCACTACTATTCACAGTTAAAATATTAAATGTCAATTAGAGTAACAAATAAACTAATATTACTACATTTCAAAAAATTTTGATTCAATTTTAAACATAAAAAAGCTTATGTGACAAAAAATAACTATTAAAACAAAAACGTTCGGGACAAATTTGTAAGTAATAATTACCTTGCTAATATTAGGTACCGCAGCTCTGAGAGCACGGAGGCGTTCATTGAGCTTCTCCCTTCTGTTCCTCTCGGAGACTATGTTCTTGGAGACCGTTGAAGATGGCGCGTTACCGTTCCGCGAGCTCAAGTCGTAGTAGCCGACGGAGATTGCCTCGTCCAGTCCCAAACTACTACCATGTCATTGACAAATAAAGAATAAATTAGGGAAGAAGAATAAGTTCATCAGGAAAATTAATTTGAAGTAAACTAGTTCTTATATTTAGGACCGAGAGGAGTATATATGACGAGTGGTTAAGGTAAAATAGAAAGTAGTGCTTGCAAAAAATAAATGTTTGATTATATGCAGTGAGTGAAATATATAGGGTCTGATTAAAAATAAGTTAGATATATATAGGGTACCTGCCTAGCTCTTCAGTTGGGTAGAACATTTGTGTCTCCCAGTAATGCTTGATGAATTCATCACCCAGATTCTCCATGGTTTTGTGTTGTGGAGCTCGAGAAGAAGAGAGATCAAAAGAGACTTTCAGGTTTTCAGGTTGGAAATGAATGAGAGAAGTGTGGGGCATTAATTTATAGGGGAAGCTAGACAGTGGTGAAGATCCTTCGTTTAATTAGGCACGTGCGAGAACGAAGGATCAGATATGTGAAATGAAATTAGTTTTGGTGGCACAATTTTGTACTTACTCCTTCTAGTCCTTATTATAAGTCATCAACCGCCCTTAATTTTTGGTACTTAATACTATAAGTCACCAACTGGCAACTACCATTAACTAATTCATTTATTAGATTTTTTCTATTATACCCTCATCGTCTATGAGAAAAAGAGAATTCTTTAATTGCATTGACTTTTACTCCTACTCTTGTTTCCAATATAAAAGAGTATTGGAAAGATGAAAAGAGAGAAAAATGGGAGGGACAAAATTAAAAAGACAAATAAAATATGACTTATTTAATGACGTAACTTCCATTATTTGGTATGTGAGATTTAAGCGGTTAATGACTTATAGTAATAAGGACCGGAGGGAGTATTACTTTAACTAAATAAAGTTAATGTACAAGATAGCCATAATATAGTAAACATTAGGCCTTGTGTGATCCTTTAACTAAATTGTTTCAAGAAGCACTTGTCATGCAGTTTTCTTTTTTCTTTTTTACCTTTCATGCAGTTTTCACAATCCTTTAATTTGAAGTCGACATACATGTATATGGACATATGTCTCTGATTCCGCGTTTATGAAAAACCAATTTGTTATTGTATTTTACCTTTTGGATTTCTACAAAATGTTGTATTAATGTTTTAAGCATGTGTGATTGTAATAGTAAAAGAAATATTTTAAAGGGAAGTATCATATTAATGAGATTATGTGTTGAAATATTGAGATTATTTCCTATTTCCTTTCTCTTATGATCTTATGATATGATAATGCAGATTTTAAATTAAATAAAAGGAAAAAATTGATTTTTGGCTTGGACGGGATATTTGGTAACCTAATTGATTAAGGAGATAAACCATGATAAAAAGGAAAGGAGGAGCTTGTGAAAAGAGGAGACTAATTACAATTCTTTCAATTTTCTTAAGCTGGGGATTCACGAGAAGGAAAAAAACAAGAATTTGCGGCGAGGCACAAGAGGAAAGGAAGCTAGAGGCGGCAGTCTCTGGGGCTTTTCTGATCTTCCCATCACATATATATACACTTGTGGCAATAATTAAAGAGGAAAAAGGGGAGAAAGGAAGGAATTGTATTGTTGTTCTGCTGTCCACGCACATACATATATTCACATTATATACTCAATCTTGAACATACACGCGAGAAGACAAGGTAGGAGGAGTGGCGGCAGATTTTTATTGACCATCTTCATCAATCACAGAGCACATTCACATATTCAAGCGTAAGAGGACTCTCGCACGAGTCAGTGCCACCGTTGTGAATTTGTCATAGTTTCCCATTGTTGAGTATTCCATAATTAATTGTGGGCCTTTGCTTGTAATTTGCAATATGATTTGGGATTCTAAACTCTTGTTTGCTGAGATGATTTTGTTCAAAGTGGCTAATTTCTTTTTACAACGTAAAGAGTACTATATAGAACTTGTTTGTAACTTAGATATTTTATTTCTCACTATTTAGTTATGGTTAATTTGATATAGTTTATTTAATCTTGATATCATTGATTATTTTTTAGTACTTGATCATTATTAGACATGTTTAGGGAATTTAGAATGAGAATTTAGAATTGGAATGGGAAAAGGAATTATAAATAGACCATGAGATTAAATACTGTATAATTGAATTTTTAATCTAATTTGTGATTAGGATGAACATATATCTAGAAGCCCTACATAGTCACATTAGAGCGGTATCAGTATAAATTAATTAGTTCAAGACTCGTATTAGGCAAGGATATAAGTGGACCAGAAGACATTTATCGACATTAGTACTCTAGATTAGCTAGTTAAATTAATTCATAATTAATTTAGTGAGAATAAAATATATGAAGCAAATAAGAGATTAGTGGCTTTAGGTTGTCCTTTTCACTCGTGAATTTTATTTGTGTGAATATTTTGTTTTATTTTATTTTCTTAGATCTTAGTTAATTAAAACATTTTTCTTGTCGACTGAGATTTTGTGGGATAAACCTTAACTACCATTTTACTATAAACACGATCCGTATGTACACTTGCGGAATTTTTATCAAGATTTTGGTAGCATCAATGTGTTGTTGAGACATTAAGTCCAACATTGAATGATTTGATCTCTAAAATTATTTGCATGTCTGTCGTGAATGTTAACGACCAAGTTGAAATTAACTATTACTTAGTTAAAAAATTAGGTGAGAAATATGCCACGTCAATTATTGGTCTAATTAGATAATTAGACCAAGAGCAATAGCCTTACGTTTTGATATTATAACTTGGGGCAATGGATCTATTTTGCCTTTCAAGTAACCACCCTGGACAACTGGGCACTCCAAACTAACACAGGGTATGATTTTACCCTTGAAGTAACCAAAGTATTCCAGTTTTACCCCCTGACCAATGTAATGTTGACACATGTCGTCCACGTGTCAACATTACATTCCACATGTCAACATTACATTCGCCAGAGGGTAAACTTGCACCACTTTGGTTACTTCAAGAGTAAAATTGTACCCGGTGTTAGTTTGGGGTGCCCAATGGTCCAAGGTGGGTTACTTGAAGGGCAAAATAGAGTCATTACCCTTATAACTTGGAGTAGGACTCCCATAGGCCAAAGCAATTAAGAAGCTAGGAAGTTTGTCCAATTTATCGATCAAGAGACCCATAATCATCCCATAAGTTTTACAAACCAATTTCACTTGCTTCGTAAACAAAAATCCAAAAAAGAAGTTAAGTTCCTCTTTACCTGAATCAAAGCCTCAATTTCATATATAGCTTTTCGGCATTGAGTTCACCTAGGTTGGTTTATAAGTTTATTATGCTCCATGAGAGACAAACTGGGAAAGCACCACTAGTACAATCTTTCTAAAAAAAGGAAACTAGCATTTGAACCCTAAGGCTTAAAACATGCAAATTTATAGGACTTATTTGAAGAGATGTGCTTGGTCATAAATATAATGATCTTTATAAAATTGTCTCAAATTTTCTCCCCAAAGTGTCCCTAGTAATGCTTTCTAATAATAAATATCCAGGAGAGAGATTGTGGACAATGGTTGGTTTGGGTGTATTGGTAAAGGTGGTTTTAACAAATTTAATTAACATCCTTAATCTAATTAAATTAGGTAAATATGTTTTACATTTAGGATTGAAAGAGTAATAAACTTGTATTTATGCATAAACAAATAAATTTTTCATTGTATATTGGTACTTTATATAAGGATAGATAGCAACATGAGTTGCCCGAGGATCGATTATTTATGCCTTATTAAAAAAAACCCGATAAAAGTATTTTGTCTGAATGGATTAATTGATTATTGATATATTGAAGTAATAAAGTATATAAAAGGCATTGAGCACCAAGAAATCAACCCGAAAGATGAAAAGACATTTGTCTTATTATCCTTGAGTCACATGCAAAAAAATTTATAAAATCAGATACAATGATGTAGCAATAAAGTGCAATCTAAGTCATTTGAAGGAGTTCATGTTTAATATAACTACCTAGTGAATTAAATGCCTACATGCAAGAATGATATGAGTCAATTGCTTTAGCAGGAGCATAGTTCATAAACTCGGCCCAGTCAGAAACACAATGCCCTGGGCACATTAGAGGGTTGTTTTGTGCACCACCTAGAGAGGAATCAACTTGGAATATCCAAGTTGACCCTCTGAAACTCGGCCAACCAAGCGGGTGTCCTAGGTTCGTAGGGTTACAAAATTTCACTCACTTAGTTTAATCTAGAAGCTTTAGGATTAAATGACCGTAAAAATCAACTATTGTTAATTAATCTTTAATTATGGCTAATTAATCTCATCTCATGCTAATCTTGTCTAAGGGTCTATAAAATCTAATTAGGCACAAAATATTACATCTTTGAAATGTTAATAATTTCAAATATACACATTTAAAACATACAAATCAAAGATTTGTCAAAGGATTTATCGGAAAAATGTAATTCAACAAAATCATTCATTTTCAAAAATAGTAGCAATAAACATTGTCACACACTAAATAAATTAGGATACTTAGACGGCATTATGTAACGACGTTCAATAATCAAATAATTCCTCCAATTTAATGGTATATATTTTACCAAAGTTCGGCGTTTAATAATTCTACTTTTTGAATTCTCTCTATCTTTTATTTTTTGCATTGGTCTAATTCACTCTATATTTTATTCATTTATTTATTTTTCCTTATTTGATTTTCTCTGTCTTTTTAAGACTCAATATCATTTGTTCAAACTCATTATTTTCTTTCTGGTAAAAAACACTCCTTATTTTCTTAAAGCCCCGTTACACAGTACCTTTTGTTAATTGACTAATTTAGGTTTTGCCTAAGAAGGGCGGTGCCTGTCATCGAAATTAGACCTGGAGGTGGAGAAGCACCTTGCGACCCACTAACAAACCATCTGGTCAAAGAATTGCAACTGTCCAACCCCATTGGACGGTTGGCTCCCTCTATTTTTAACTTGTATGAATAATAATAAATTTATATTTCATAGCGGAAGAGCCGGTTTGGATTAACAGTAAGCTCGCTTGTCATGGAGTATGATGTAGTGAATTCAAATTAGCCTCCTTGCATAAATAGGAGTAAAATTGCTTAGTATGTTCCTTTCCCCAACACCCTCAACAAGTGAGGATATAAGAACTGAGTCGACTCTCTTTTTCTGTATGAATAATAATTAATTTACAGTTTTTAAATAATATGAGAAAATGTTAAAGGCTTATTTAAACCTTTTTATACATCCATCCTTATTTAAACCTTGGGCAAAGGTGCAAAAATATGACTAAATTTTACCCTAAGTTGCATTTCTATGACTAAAGTTTCGCAAGGAGCAAAAATACCACCAAACTTGGGATCGAGGTGCAAAACTATGATTTCCGTCAACTATGACGGTGTTGACTGTTAGTCTTCGACTTGTAGGATGCTACAGGGCAATAATGACTATATGGCATGCTGAATAGACTCTTTATTATTGGTGTTATGTGGAATAAGAGGTAAATGTATTTAAAGTAAATGTACTTTGAGTGCAAATATGGACCTATTGTTAGAATAAAATAATCATATTTTTTGCATTATTTTAAATACATTTACCCCTTATTCTACATAACACCAATAAAGAGTCTATTCAGCATGTCACATGGTCAATATTGCACACTCAGCATCCTACAAGTCGAAGACTAACGATCCACACCATCATAGTTGACGGAAATCATAGTTTTGCACCTCGATCCCAAGTTTAGTGGTATTTTTGCTCCTTGCAAAACTTTAGTCATAGAAATGCAACTTAGGGTAAAGTTTAGTCATATTTTTGCACCTTTGCCCTTAAACCTTTTACTAGCGAGTTATTGTAGTTATTGCTCTCTAATTAGGAATGAGTGAGTATATATGAGTTACGTTGTTCCATGATTCATTTGTGACAATACACGTTATGAGTTGTTCTGTTTTTTGGCCAACACGTTGTGAGTTGTTCGAAGGAGGAGATTTTGAATCTTTTTATTTTTCTTCATATGTACTTTCTTCTAATGTTGGGAAACTCTCTCATTGGAAGAAGAAATAACCTTGCCTATGTGGGCAACACTCCTACCCCTCGAGTCCGGATTAATCGGTTACCAGACGTTATTTAACAAAAAAAAAGATTCCTTCTAATATTAAATAGAAATGTGTGAGAGATAGAGAAAGGGAGGGAGGGAGGGAATGAGAGAGAGAGATATATACAAATTTTGAAAGTCTAAAGAAGGTTCAATATTCAATATATACAGTATCAAGTGTTGGAAATAGATAATGTTCTTTTTCTTTCACATATATATGTAGTTCAAAATATATGAGTGACGACAAATTTTATTAATTCAAGTTAAACAATATAATATATATTCCATATATTTTATTTTCATTTAAAAAATACATAATATCTTAAATATGAGAAATTAAAAAAAATGTTGAGGCCTCTTCTTTTCATAAGATTCGGTCAAAGTTGGGTTTTTATTCTTCATCAAAATTAGATTAGTTTTTCTCTCTGCTAGTATACATCAGCGTTAATAGTTATCTCCAAGTATATAATGTTTCTTTACTTAGAGTTTATTTGAACATGACAAGTTAAAACAATTACAGTCAGTCAATTCAAACATTGTACCATAACATTTGGCCGATTCTCATGACTCAACAAGAATTGGCGATGATACTCAAAGGATACAGAAAGACCGTTAGTTGTAAAATATCCTCACACTCCATGTTCTATATAATAAAGAATTTTGTTTCAGCTATATGTTTGAGATTTTTTCTAGAGATGACATGTACGTTTTTATAAGATATCTTATGTTTTTAGTATCATCGTCAATTATTTTTGCCATTACCAGCTATCGGTCTATCCCAATGCCTTTGTTAATTATCTGTTCATTCTCTTTTTCTAACCCACCCTTTTGCTTTCATAAAAAAGGGGCTTTTGGAAAATAAATAACATTTTTATTAATTATATTTGTTATTAAATTTAGTTAACATTTTTATATATCAATATACTTTGATTATTTGTATACTATAACAGGGGGAGTAATGTTCATCATCGTCAAGTGCTAGCTTGGTTTCTAGTTGGAAACAGGGCATTACAACTTTTGTACAAAGCTATATTCTCACTGTCACAGTCGAAAAAAACCAAATTTTCCTCTATTCTGGTATTTCACGCTTGAGTCGAAACATTCACGTGCATGCATACTGAAGAAGCATATTCTGTATATGGTCTGGATCCTTTACTAGTCTTTCTTCCTATTCATAATAAATATAAGTATTTTTAAAAGAATTTTTTGATTCAAAATAATTATGTTACCAAAGATTAATCAAATGTAATTTTGTCAAATTTGACCTTCTAATTTGTGTTTGAATGTGACTTATTAGTTTTTTTTGGTAAAATGACAAAAAAATGACACTTGAATTTGAGTTGGACAAAATGGGGTCTCCAATTCCAACTTGGACAAATAAGAGATAATCCCCAATTTGTCCTAAATGAAATTTGTGACTGTGCAAAAAATGTAGTGAATGGCGATTTCGAAAGTAGTTAATAGTAATACTTGAGTAGTTAATGGATAACTATTCATGTATCGCAATTAACTACTAAAGTATCGCTATTAACTACCATTTTTATTAACTACTCAAGTATCGGTATTAACTACTTTAGAAATCGTCATTCACTACTTGTTTTGCACAAAGTCACAAATTTCATTTATGACAAATTGGGGATATCCCTTATTTGTCCAAGTTAGAATTAGAGACCCCATTTTGTCCAACTCAAATTCAAATGTCATTTTTTTGTCATTTTCCCTTAGTTTTTTCTAATTTTTCCTCCCCTTCAAATCCTCATTAAAGAGGGATTAATTTAAAATTTAAAAAATAAGGTAGATTAAATAAGACATCTATCATGTTTTACTTTCAGTAAATTAGTTGAAGTGACTTGGAGTGCATCAATGGAGCGCATGAATCTCTTACTTGACAAGTTTGTGAGGTTTATGTTGACCAGCTAGTAATCAACAAAAAAATCATAAATAGCGTGGTTGAATGACCAATGCCCGTAGTCATTTGACTTAATCAAGTACTCCCTCCAGTCCCTAATATAAGAGCCTAAAATTTGAATGGTTTTGGTCCCTATTATAAGAGTTCATCTCACATTCTCTCCTCATTTAATGTGTTTTTCCTACTTTACCCCTAACTCTCTTTCATATTTATTAATGCTCAAATATTTCTCTCTCTTAAAAATATCATAGTAAATATGAGCAGTATTGAAAAAGAATCATTAACTCCAGACAATCAACTAACATTCACATGTTTTCTTAAAAAGCGTTTTTTTGCGGTTAACACTTATATTAGGGACCGGAGGGAGTAGTTTTGACAAACTGTCTCTCTACCATAATTGCCCCCTAAATATGATGAGTATCTTCAATTCGTGTCATTTCCCAACAAAATTGTCACTTTCATGTGCCCCAGCCCCCAGGCTTGTTCCGTCCAGAAACGTATTTATTATTCTCACGTCTCATTCTATTCTACAGTTATTAACCAATTCGAGCCTGCATTATGATTTTTTTGTTATTTTGTTCAATATATTGAAAAAATTCATCATTTTAAACGATTGTACATTATATTTATAAATAATACTATCTGTTTTGATCAAATCGATCACTTTCAGATTTGATCGAACTATATATCAATTGCCAGCTGCTCCTTGTTGTGTGTCATGGATTCATTTATCATTGGCTCGGGCTCAACTTGGAGTTGGAAACAAACCCAATCTCTCAAATATTCACTTCATGCTAACAACATAGGTAAATCTTGTAGGGATTTGAGCGTACTTAGATTGTCAATGAATTTGGCAGGGTCCCTACAAAAAATCGGATCAACGATCGGAATTCGACTAAGTTATACCATAGATGCACGTGAGAGAGGAAGAAGAGAAGAGAAGGAAGAAAATTTTTTTTTTCTCTCAATAAAAATATTTTGGAATTAATTATTCTAGATTATGATGTGGGGTCAAGAAAAATATTTTATAAAAATAATTAAAGTTGAAATTTTATATTTATAATTTTAAAAATATTTTAAGTCAACTTCTCACTAAACGTATACTCTTTCTAGTTCACATTATAAGAGGTTTCATAAGAGGTAGTCAAACGTTTTACACAAACCAAGGAAATATAGTGTAGTCATTTATTCTGAATTTTTTAGATTTACGCTAATATAATTTAATGCATACATGGCAAGGGCTATTTCCTTTAATTTCCGCTTAATATTGCCACCATTGGATTTGCTTTCAATTATTCAGATATAATATAATTGGAAAATCAAGAATTGAAAATAAATCCAATGATTCAGATATAATATCTCCTCTTAAGCTTTATGCACTCTTTCCATATTACATTAAAACCGTAAGTTTTATTACCACGAGAGCATGTTCACCGCAAGATGTACAATTTTAACCGCCACGTCATTATCACCATATTGTTATTTTAACACTATTGTTGGCTCTGAAGCATGCACTTCCAGTATTCTTAGATCACATGATCTCCTAAATCCTTTTTCTGGACCTTCTTCAACATCACTTGTATAAGACCTTATCTTTACATTCTCATGAACTTCATCATAATCACCATCCTCGTCTCCTCCCTCTCACGTCTCCTCCTTCTCACATTTTTAATGATTTTAGTTTTAACATTTTAATTTCTTTCTTATTAATAAATAATAATATTCATATTTTTCTATTTCCATGTGGCGGTCAACATGATGCCTATGAGGCGGTCAACACACTAACGTGTCAAAAATTGGATGGTGTTAGTGGATGATGGAAGATGTTGGTTAAAATGAGTCTTTTTATTTATTGGCCAAAATAATGCTTCTATAATTATTTATTGATCACAATAATTATTAATCAATAACCATCCAATGCACAAGGGTAAAAAGTAAAATGCAAACAGTTAATTATTTTAAATTTTATATATTACTCCATTTTACAATGGACCAAAAAATCTTACGTCTGTTGCATTGTGGACGAGAGTATTTATTGTTTGAGAAATTCTTGTGTGAACCCGGTGCACCAACTCATTTGTGGTCTAACTAATTATAATTTGACACGTCAATTAAAATTAATCCAAATCATCATGTTGATGTGGCATAATATTAAATTAAAAATATTTCCCAATTAATTTATAATCCCTTCCTTTTTCTCTGCCCTAATCTCCTCATCCCCTTCATTGAAACACAACTGCTTCTCCCCAAATATCAAGATTGTTGTTTCTGATCTTCTCCCCCAAACAATATGCATGGAATTACACGTTAAGCGAAAAATCAATTTTTTAAAACTTCAGTTTAGAAATACATGAGGGAATAATGAAAAATAATGGGTATTACAGAATTCCAAAAAAGCAGTGGGAAAATTGAGAAAAAATCTTATCGAGAGAATGATAAAGCAATGAATAGGGAAGGGATTGCTTGAGGGATTGAAGATCAGCGAGCATCTCTTTGATTTCGACCTCCATGTTTCTCTTTGAGCATCTATTCCCTTTATAAGGTTTTGGATCTCAAAGTTATTTCCTTTGAAAACGTCGTTCTGCAGTTTTGTTATGTTTTGATTCGGACGATCTGGGGTGGAGAGTTAGTTTTTTTACGAAGGGAAGGAGGAGATTAGGGCAGAGAAAAAGGAAGGGATTATAAATTAATTGGGAAGTATTTTTAATTTAATATATGCCACATCAGCAGGATGATTTGGATTAATTTTAATTGACGTGTCAAATTATAATTGGTCAGACCACAAATGAGTTGGTGCACCTGGTTCACCTAAGAATTTCTCTTATTGTTTGCACATGTAAACATCTAAACATAAATAGAGGTAGCATTGTTGCATTGTTGGGAGAAAGAGAGACTGAAATGTGTCTGAGAACATCAGAACATAGTAGATGTTGTATCACCCAAAAATGGTGTACATTGATAAAAGAACCATTAAAGTGAAAGATGATATTTTATTAAGTATTTATGAGAATCACAAAGAGGAGTCATCAACATAGATGATTACAAGAGAATGAAAATTACAAGGAAATATACAAAATAATGAAATACTAAGGAAATAAGGGATGAATCTTGGTGGATGATATGAGAGTAATGAATTATGGGAGTCAGAAATCATGAAAATGAGTGTAGAAATGAATTTGAATATTGAGATGATGAGAAAATGTTCTATGTGTATCAGTGGTTGATCATTTCAGGATGCTCTCTCACGTTCCCCTTTTTCCATATATATCTTCATCATGCTTCTCCCACGTTCTCCTTCTTGTCAACTGCTTCTTTCTCCTTCAGACATGTGTCATATGCACTTTGAATTTTGAATAGAATAATAACTTCCTTCTGAATTGACGCGTGGCTTCACTACTTCATTTTAATTTTAATGGATTGGGCCGAACAATTAACTGACTCAATCAATATGCCTTTTGAAAAGTCAAAGAGTAAAAATTTGGGGCATACAGATGTACATGTATGTAATTGAGAAATTCTTAGGTGAACCTGGTGCACCACCTCATTTGTGGTCTGACCAATTATAATATGACACATCAATTAAAATTAATCCTAATCATCCTGCTGATGTGGCATAACATTAAATTAAAAATACATCCCAATTAATTTATAATCTCTTCCTCCTTCTCTGCCCTAATCTCTCCCTTCCCTTCATCAAAAATATCGGCCAAATCAAAACTCATCTCTCAGGCCAATAAATTTCTTCATTCATCAGAGAGTTTTCTGGGCTTTCACTATAATCTCCATCAGAGATCTAATAACTTCAACGTCATCGATTTTCTGGGTTTTCATATTAACCAACAATTGCTCTTCAATAAGTCTCTCATTTTTCTTAATCGAAATTTTACTATCAATGGACGAACCCACCATCAGCGACGGGCTCTTCATCTCCGGAGGATTGGGCACTTCCTCTTTCTGGGAATCTTCTCTCATTCTCAAACTTTCTTGCCCCTACTGTATATCCAAATCTTTGACTACATATGATGACTTGGGGGTGTTTGTGTATTTCATAAGGGAAAGTTATTTGCGATTTCTCATTATTTGCACTGTTAACCCTCACCATTCAGTTTTAGTTGCAGTTTCCTATTTGCAGAATACGATGATCGGAGAATTTGGGGGGATGAGGGGAGAGTACACTACCAGAAATCTTGCCGCTAGTCGCTTCTAAAAGGGTGGTTTAGTCGCGTTTTTAAACGTGACAGGGGGGGCTATTCGCGTTCCATGCAAACGGGAAAAATTGAGTTGAAACTATGGGTGCTGTCGCTGCAGATGTCAACGTGACGAGGGAAAATAACGCCACAAGACCTATCCACAATGTTCTCGTGGCAGCACACGCGAAAGAGGAATAAAATAAATTTGATTAAGTCACGGCTGGGCACGCGACAAAGCAGTGTGAAAAAGTTTTTAAAAAAATGTGGCGTGTATGGACACGCCACATTGCTAATAAATATGTAAAAAAGATGTTGTCACTTTTGACAAGGCACATGAGTGTGAAAGTTAGTGACTTTTCTTCTAGGTGACACATGATAAAATTTGTAACATCATGATATGAGCAAATCAAATTATTTTGAACATAAATAAAAATCAAAATATAATATTTTTGGGCCAATACATTAAGAGTTAATATCATTATTATTCCTCTTTCTTGATTTTATAACTAGAATTAAAACCTACAATTACATTGAGCAAATGAAAAAAAATAATAAATTTAAGTAAAATAATTACAAAATATTCATGGAGATTATGAATGGAGATGAAGTGGGAAATACAATGTCTATTTAATCCATAAATATGTTATGGCTACACTATGGATAATTTAAGCTCCATAATTTGAACCCATGTATGTATCTGGAGAGAAAGGAGAGGAATTTGTGTGATCCTTGATGTGTAGAGTGAAAACAATTTGAAAATGAGCTGAGGGCGCGCACTTTAGGCTTATCATATATATACGGGAGATTGAATTTTTAATTGTTGTCACCTTTTTATTGTCGTGTCTAATACGCGACAAAAACTAAAATGTTTTTTATTAGTGTCACGTATGGAAAACGCAACTACATCCTATGGAGCACCAAATTCGCATACTTCGCCACCTATAAATACAAGCTGAACTCGAAAATAGTTTTTGTCTACTTTACTAAAAAAAATGGTTTTTGTCCATTGGCCTGACATTTTTTGTGAAAAAGACTCTTACATTTGATTTGAACGAAATGCCAGAGAATGATGACCCAAGTGATTCTCATTCAACTGACAAAGTAAAACTGCGAGACGATGACTTTGAATTAGATTTGAACAAGTTGCCATATAATGGATTTCTTGATGGTCCTACCTTTGAGAATGCTTCTGAGGCGAGCAAGAATTTCACGTGGAAGTGGCTTAAGATGTGGTGTCTCATCCTTGACCTCTAGATTTTTATTTATGTTTTTATTGTTTTTATTTATATGTTTACAAGTTTTTATGCATATATTTATATTTATATGTTTTTATGTCGGAATTTGTGTGCTGTGCAATGCTTAAAAAAAATTATTAATTCATCTTGTCGCGTACAAAACACGTGACATGCTTTCATATCTATGTCGCGTTTAGGATACGCGACATAATGACGTGACAAACCAAAAAAATAGTCGCGCGTTTAGAGTACGCGACATAATGACGTGACAAACAAAAAAATAGTCGCAATTGCAGCCTACGTGACATATGCAACGCAACTATCCACCATATTTCTTGTGGTGGTAGTTGTGGTTCCAAGAAAATAGGCACAAAACAGGGAAGTGGGGAAATATTTTAAGGGCAAAAGGGCAAATATGCCCACGAAATTTGCACAAAGGTGCAAAAATGCCCATGAAATATTTTTTGGAGCAAAAATACCCACCATATTTTAAATGTGGGGCAAAAATGCCCATCTCTTGCCACCTTGTGCCACATGGCATGACATGTGGCAAAAAAAGAAAGGGAAAATTAATTATAAGTCCCTTGTAAGGGACTTATTATTAGAAAAGTCCCACTAACTTGAGAAATTAAAGTAGAGTCCCTAGGGACCTCACTTTAATTATTTCTGAATGTGTGGACCCCACATTTAATAATAAAAAATACTCCAACCCCACCTTCTCTCTCCTTCCCCTTCCCCTTCATCTTCTCTGTCAGGTTCGCCCCCCTCCCTCCCTGCACCTGACGTTGCCGCCGCCCTCCTCATCCTCCTCCGCCACATCCAACGGCAACGGCAACAGATGTGGAATGCATCTTGAGATGTGGCGGAGGAGGATGAGGAGGGCGGCGGCAACTGTAGGTGCAAGGAGGGAGGGGGCGAACCTGACGGAGAAGATGAAGGGGAAGGGGAAGGGGAAGGAGAGAAAAGGTGGGGTTGGAGTATTTTTTTATTATTAAATGTGGGGCCCACACATTCAGAAATAATTAAAGTGAAGTCCCTAGGGACTCTACTTTAATTTCTCAAGTTAGTGAGATTTTTCTAATAATAAGTCCCTTACAAGGGACTTATAATTAATTTTCCCTTTCTTTTTTTGCCACATGTCATGCCATGTGGCACAAGGTGGCAAGAGATGGGCATTTTTGCCCCACATTTAAAATATGGTGGGTATTTTTACTCCAAAAAATATTTCATGGGCATTTTTGCACCTTTGTGCAAATTTCGTGGGCATATTTGCCCTTTTGCCCATATTTTAATTTATAATATGTATGCCACATACATCAGCAGGATGATTAAGATTAATTTTAATTAATGTGTCATATTATTATTGGTCAGACCACAAATGAGGTGGTGCACCAGGTTCACCTAAGAATTTCTCGTATGTTTTTTTTTTTTTGAATAATGGAATTTCTCGTATGTAATGTAACCACAACTACCAAAAACTGCAGAAAAGAACACTCCAATTATTCTGGGCGTCGAACAAAGACTAGTTAATTCGTGCGCTTTGCCGCCTTGCGTCGTGTGAACGCTCCCTTCTAGACGGCGCCGTATTTTTTTTTTTTTTGATAAAAAAAAAGACGGCGCCGTATTGACTGCAACTATATAACAAGTCAATGACAATGGGTCTTGTACATTCATTCTCAGTCGCCCACACGCCTCAAAAGTCAAATCCACGAAACTTCGATCTGTCTTACTATTTTATTTGTATACATATACATATCTAATATGATAAATCAATAAAAAATTTACTACTCAGATTTGCCCATTAATACTCCCTCTGTTTCAAATATAAGGTTATTTTGACTCATTTTAGGAAAAAAAAAATTAAAGTTGCAAGCTTAGGTTTTTTGATCACTTTGAATTGTAAAAAAATATATTTTACTTATAAAGTAGGGCGAAGGTGCAAAAATGATACTAAATTTTACCCAAAATTACGTTTCTAATACTAAAGTTTCGCGATGAGCAAAAATAGTACCTAACTTGGGCTCCGGGTGCAAATATAATATTTTCACTTGAGGGAAATAAAATTTAGATACGAAAAGACTCTTATACCCCTCATTAATTTTTTATTTAATGATGGAGAAATAGGGGCATAAGAGTCTTTTCATATCCATAGCAACTAAAATATTGTCGGCTTCCATGAGACATCCATTTTAATTGGAATTCGAGTCTACACTACATGAAAAAGGGTCAGTAGTCAAGCAAAAAATGTGTAAGTTGTCGTGCTTATAACCGCCACACAGGTCATTTTTTGCGCCTTTAAGAGGCATGGCATTTGCGAGACAAGCATAATGTATATCACACCTCAAGGTGCGACAAAAATAACATAATAAAAACTAATATATTTAATTTTTGCTACGCCCTAGGGCTCACAAGAATAAAAAATAAAAAAATAATATAAGTTTGTCGCACCCCTAGGGTTTGACGAGAATTAAAAATAATAAGTCAAAATAAAATTATTTTCTTTTAAGAAATATGCCGAAGCTTATGTAGCACCAATTTGTGCGACATGAGGTGCCGAAATTTTTCTTAAAGATGATTATTATTTTTAATTTAGACACAAATTTTATAGGTTTTTCCATTGTTCAAAAAACCGGATCGGACCGGGCGGTCCAACTGGTTAAACCGTGAACAGGTGTAAAGACCGGTCCGATCTGGTCATTAGGTCGTCCCAATCATTGGGCCGGAGACCGGTTTGACTCGCCAGAATCGGGCATGGCCCGCTAAACCGGTTGACCCGGTTTGATGCACTTTGGCCTTTTAAAAAAAACTCACCCACTTACCTAAATCCAAAACGCAGAACGGCAGAACCTCTCTCAGTCTCAGTTCCAGCAAAGTAGCGGACGAAGAAGCGACAGCTTTGAACCACGGTTGGATGTATTTAGGGGTGAGCAAATCAAACTGAAAACCGAACCGAACCGAATTCAGTTATTTCGGTTAATTCGGTTTTCGGTTCTTATTCGGTTTAATAGTTCGGTTATTTCAGTGTTCGGTTTTCGGTTCGGTTTTAAAAAAAAAATTCGGTTAACCGAATAACCGAATTAATAAAAAAAATAAAAAAATTATTATTTTATCATATTTTTCTTTAAATAAGTAAAAAAAATTAGAGTTTAAATCTATAGTTTTTGTATTCCTTCTTTTAAATTAAAAATGATATGCAATATATCAATATAAAATGTGGAGTTTTAAGTGTTGAAAATGAACAAAAAATTGAATTTATTATAAAATAAATAAATTTCGGTTTTTCGGTTAAAACCGAAACCGAACCGAAATATTTCGGTTCGGTTTCCAACACTAATCGGTTTCGGTTCGTTTTGAGAATAGCCATAATTCGTTTTCGAATTTTTTCGGTTTTCACCGAAAAACCGAATGTTCTGCCCTAGATGTATTTTATATTGACTCAGGATGTATTTTACATTTTTACTATTTTTAGTTTTCGAATATTTTAATATTTGATTAAATATTATCATTTTATTATTTCCGAGTTGACCCGGTTGAACCACGATTGAACCAATAACCCTTGAACCAGTAGCTTGCCCGGTTGGACGCCCTGTCCGATTTTTCGAACCTTGGGTTTTTCAATGAGAAAGAGTAGAGGGTTATTGAATAAGAAAAGGTAAAATGATAGAATAATGAAATATTATAACTGGAAATATAGTATTTAAACAATCAGGTATTATATATCCTATATCTGATAGATAAATTAAATAGTGAAGAATAGAAATTATAGTGTGTAAATGATTAACTAGCAAAAAATATTAAAGACAATTAGTTAAATGATAGATATGAAAAATAAAAGTGGAAAGAAGGTAAGAAAGAAAGAAGAAAGTAGAGAGGGAGGGAAAAAGAAAGTAGGGAGGAGGAAAAATAAAGTGGGGAGGGGAAAATTTATGAGAAGAAGTTAGGTTTATAAAGATGATTTTTGTGTTGGGCCGCATTGGTCATATATTGCGTCCTTAAGCGTGACATTATTAAAAGCAAGCATATTATTAATTATTTTTATTTTTTTTTCTGTATATGTATGTTATTATTTAATAGTACGACATACATATCAAAATGATATGTCATTTTAATATATCGCCCCATGACGCGACATACATATATATTAAAATACATATCCAAGGCGCGACATGTAGATTATTTTTAAAATAACAAATGCAGTATATCGTGCCTAGTGGTGCGACGTGTTGCGTATTGTTTTGAAAAAAGCATCATGCCGCGCCTAGAGAGGTGCAACAAGATGCATAATATTTTTTAAAAAATATTTTAATTGTGCCTATTGTCGTGATTAGGTCAAAAATCACTACATTAGACTTCCATATGTTGTGTTTCATTTTTGTGCGACATTTAGGGCGCGATTATAGAAGCTTTTTCTTGTAGTAGATAGTGAATGAGAAATGGATGAATTGAATCCTTGAAAATGGATTAGTCGCAATTATACTTACCTATATTTATTATGATACTATTATGAAAGAGAAATATATAAACATTAATTAATATGAAAGATAGTTAGGGGTGAAGTATTTAAAACTACATTAAGTGAGAGAGAATATAAGGTAAATTCTTATATTTTAGGCAAAAAACATTTAAATTTTAGACTTTTAATTACGGAACGGAGGGAGTATTATTGAATAAAAACTTCTTCTCAAAGGCACTTTATATATATATATATATGCGCGCGCGCGCGCGCACGTGATGCAAAATATATAAATTTCCTATTTGTAAGGGCAAGCATTTATTTCCTAGGGAAAATTAATATGACGAAAATGACTAATGCAGAAAAAAAATTGTCGGACCAAACAGTTAAATACCTGTTAGTTTCAACCAATTCTTGTTCGTTATTTGACCTGTAACATCCGGACTGTCCTCTCAATTATTGCCAATCCCAATCAGCCTTGATGATTATGTTTACTTAAGTAGTACTCCCACTTAAGTAGTACTCCCTCCGGTCCTATTTATAAGTCACCAACTGCCTAAATTGTACATACCAAGGAATGGAGGTTAATGGAAGTAGCATCATTAAATTGATCTTATTTTTTTTTGTCTTTTCTATTTTTGCTCTTCCCACCTTTATCACTATAGTCCACTACTTTCTCTCTCTCATCGTTAATCCTCCATCTTTTTATAGGTATACAAGTGCCTTTCTAATTTTCTGAGAAATAACACAGATAATGCTTTTTTTGCTATATCCAAATAAACTGGTAGAATTTTGTAATCACGTTTTACTGAGAAATATAAGTTTCTTGTTTTCTTGACATATTCCTGAGCCATATCATAACTAGTCTTATTTCAGCATTCTCAGTTGTATATATGTAAGTCATATCATAACTCAGCCAAACCTGTGGGAAGCCTGGTTATACCAATCTCATCTGTGTAAATCATAGAAAAAAATTATTCTTGAGATACCTATAATTTCCATCTTTTGATTTTGTAATGTAGGTTTTTCTATCCTAATTAAATCTTCTGTTTTACTCTTTTGTCACTGTTAGTCCCTGTAACCTTGCTTTTGTTAGCATTGTGAAAACTTTCTACAAAAGCTAATTCTGCTGACAGAGTTAAATTAGAAAATTAAAAAAAAAATTCTGTTGCTTACCTTATTCCAGTATGTGATGATTGTGTTGAATGGACAAGTGCCTATTGCATTTGGTGGTACTGAAGAGCCAGCTGCATATGGAGAAGTGATCTCCATAGGGGGACTTGGTCCAAGTGTCAATGGAACTCTGAGTTCAAAAGTTGCAGAAATCCTTGAATCTAAGCTATCCATTGATAGCTCTCGTTTCTATATCAAGTTTTATGATTCTCCGGTAATTCTCTTGTCCTTACCTACAATAGTTTTTTCAGGTATTTCAATATGTACTTATCACAGGAGGAAGAATAGTGTAACATGTGATTGCTCTCGAAGGCATGTTTGGGTTCTTTTTCTATGGGGCCTTGAAATTCGTTGCTAAAAATTATTTCATTTTCCTGTCCTTCTTAATAGTAACACACACAAAGTTTTCAATGAAACTTTTCTTTCCCTACTTCCTCGCCATCATCCAAATATAGTCTTATGGTTTTCCATGAATAAGGTGAACAATATTTGTGACTAGCTCTCTGCTCTTGTTAGATTGTGTTCGCACCGCAAGTGCACGGGTCGCGCCAAGTAATAAAGTGATAAGAAAAGTATCGTTCTCACGAGGATTTGGTTCCAATTAAAACCCGGTCAAGTAATGATTATCGCACTCTCGCTCAATTTGAGTGATCAAATGTCAAGAGTGAAGTGTAATTATATAAAAAAAATAAGAAAAACTATGAACAATTGATTCTCCAACTTCAAAGATAAATTGGGACTTAAGATTATTTATTCCCCTTGTATCTCCTAACCTTAAAATGTCTCCTCTCACAATTGCTTTTAATAGCTATATATGTGCTAACTTAGGGTTTACAATGTACTTGTAAATGCTCCGTCGAGTCAAGAACAAGTGTTTAATTCTATTAATCATGCAATCTCTTGTCAAAATTAATAAAACCCAATTTCTAAGTTTCAACCCTAATGTGGCTATGTGAGACTAATAAGTATATGTCTATCTTATTAACAAAATCATTCATTTGTCATGCAAACTTCAAGTTCTCACACTATTCCACTCAAATTCTACACTTAACCTAGTTCTCTCAAGTCATAAGTCAAATGAACAAATCAACTAAATGGTGATCAAGCATTTAGAGGCATTAAGGCTAGAGTGAAATAAACATATATATAACATTAATCACAAAAGGAGAGGAAGTATCAAGAGTTAATCCATACAAGGGTTCAAAATAATCCTAAAACAAAGTGTTTAGCTACTCATGTCCAATAAACCCAAAGGAAAATATACAATAATAGTCATACATATTGAACAAAAGTAAGGAAAGGAGAATGGAGAAGAAGAACCAAGATGTGAAGCCCAAATCTCTTCAAAACTTCAAACCCCAACTCAATCTCCACCAAGATCCATGTCCTAGCACACCACAAAGCTCCCCAAGAAGTCCAAGAAGTGAAGAATGGTCAGCTGCCTCTGTTTTGCCCCTTTTTAACCCTAATTTTGGCATTTTTTATGTGACGGTGCCGCGGCGTGGTTATACAGGCAAAAACGGTGCCGCGGCATGGTTCTCTTCTAACCAAAACTAAGATACAGCACAAAAGTCCAGACCGTGGCTCAAGTTCTTCAGGTAAAAATTGTTTTCTTCTCATGCAATTGAAATGCTACAATCATGCTCCTCAATCATCTTTAACTTCTCCAATGTTTGCCTTCAATTTCCTAATACAAAAATAACTTGCAAAATAACAACTTTGACAAAAATGAGGAATAAATGTGCAACCAAAAGTATAATGCATCCTTCCTATAATTTAGCCTCTAATATATGTATGAAATCATCAAAAAGTGTATATAAAAGCAAGTGAATCATGCTAAAAAGTATGAATTCCAAGACATTAACAGATTGTTATGCTATATTCTTATTTGAGTAAAGTGATTTCATATACTCTGTTCTCCAATTCTCTTTCATAATGTGGTGGGTTTTGTCAGAATTACTGATTCAGAGGTCAGTCAGTTCTCTTTCCAATATCCATGTGTATTATTTATTGATTTAAAAGACTCTATGAATTGATGATTATGTTTTTTTAACTGTTTGTCTCATTTTGAGATTGTGAGGAAACAACTTTTTTTTGGTACAAAATTTTTAGGAAGCAACTTTTAAACATGTCATTAGTAGTTTTCTCAAACCTTCTCAATGTTACAATTAGACTGTTCTACAATTAATTTTTGCAATCTTAATAAGATATATTTATTTTTCTGATGTGCAGAGATCATTCTTCGGGTACAATGAGTCAATTTTTTTATTAAGAATGCTTTCTAGACATAGAAGAGCTTCCAATGAAATAGAATCTTGCAGGTTCATCTCCTAGCTAATTTGTGAAATTCGGATGCTTGATTATTTGTAGTATATAAACATGATTATCAATTAGTGAAATGATATAATTCTCCTTCATCCGTAATTTGTTGTTCTTGCTGCCATTCGTATTTTAATATTCAAGCAGGTTTTTCATTGAGAAAAAAATATCAAGCAGAGGTTATGGGCAACAAATTAATTTGGTGATGTTTGATGGGTGGATCACAAGCATGAAAAATTTAATTAAAAAAAAAATATCTGAAAGGTTTCTTATTGCAAAACACCAACATATATTTTGCTTGCTGTGTCTGGAAAAACATGCATGGCAAGTGATAGAAAGATATAGAGAAATTAAAAATGATTATGAGCATAATTATAACATATTCTATATATCTACATTCCTTTCCTATATCATAAAATAAATTAAATACATAAATATATTAATTTAAACATCCGTATGTTCGAGAGTACTCTTTGAGCTCTTTACAGATTGCATTACTAACCAATATACTTGTATTCACTAAATTCCTGTTTCTCACCAGTCTTTCTTGGTTAGATCGGTTAACAAAATGGAAATATATGCTCAAGATATTGTAAAAGCTCTTAAATTTTACTCTTAAAAGATTTCTTTAGGTTTTTTACAAACACAATTTTTCTGATTTCCTGTACCACTTAATATCTCAATTCAGATCTCTAAATGAAATTACTGAACGTTTTTTTCTTATAGAGAATTAAAAGTATTATCCGATGCGTTTTCCAAAAATGCATTTAATTGGAGGCATGTTTTTTTAAAAAAATTTAAAACCTATTTTTTATTATACTCACATCCCCGTACTGATTACATCAAAGTGTTACATTATTGAAGCGATTAATTTTTAGTATAGATTAACTCCTGTTCTCTTTAGATAGGCTCAAGAATTAAGATATATTGTACTTAACGATAATGGTAAATATGAAACAAACCAATGAGTAGTTAGTTGAATTACTAAGTGAACTACAACTCCAATAAGTATGACAAAGCGTGTTTGAATCCTGAGAAACTCTTCTATTGTGAGAGGGGACAATTTTGCCTATGTGGACAACACTCCTACCCCTAGAGTATGTGTTAGTCGATTGTCAATGAGCGCCAGAGTACTAGGCGGTAATTAACAAAAAAGAAACGGTAAACATGAAACATAATTATTGAATTAAAATGAAATACACAAAATATGTGGTTATAAATCAAGTTAACTCAGCGTGTCGGAGCATCATTTAGACATGATCACAAATTCAGAAAAAAGGTCAAATATCGAGGAAAGTAATTCTCTTGTGGGCCTTTTAATTGTTGGCGCAAGAGAAACTTCGTATAAAATTCAAAATACTATATATATTAATAATGTTACATTATTGTTATCATTATATGATTTTAATGATTTCATTACTATTGAGGGACAAACTGAATACTTTTCTGTCATCAAATCCATTTTCTCATATTATCAAAGTAAGCAAATCTTGTCTTGGGAGCAACCGAATTTGCCACTTTTCAACTGCTCCCTCCTCTTATCACATATATACAACCGAGTTTAGCACCTTTAGACACTAAATTTATTCTTCTTAATATATGTGTGTCTAACTTTTTCTTGCTACTTATAATAAACGAACTGCTACATTTTTCGCTTAGAGAAATAAAAATTTGATATACTACTAGATGTTGTGCACACGATGACGACGATGATAACTATTTTCCTCAACAGCTTGCCAGTATTTTGGATTTGTCCAAAAGAAAACATAAGCATGACCAGAAAACTAATTAAGGAAAACTTGAAAGCTTTTTAAATTGGTTGGTGGAATAGTCAGGATCCAAAGTGATTGCTAGCCGGACATCAGGTTCTTTAGCTTTCAAAGGGAATTGAAGAGAAAATTACTATAAGGAAATCCTTATAGCAATTCTCTCCTCTCTTAGAAAAGAATGTAAATATTAAGTCTTATAACAAGTGAATAACATGTCATGACAAATTCATGGTTGAAAAGTGACAATAAAATTATACCACTCACTCACTATTGATTTTTTCCCAATTGCACTCATTTCTTAGAGTCTGACATTATATATTTTTAAGGAAAATTCATATTTTAGATTAGTTTGTAGCAAGTAATTAATAGGGTAAGGTAGGGGTGAAAAAAAAAGGTCAGACTTGGTCTATTTTGTTGCCGGTATCCCACAATTGGCCTTTTTAAGACCTAAGTCCGGCTTGTTTACAGATAAAGCCTATATTGAAGCTTGTTAAAATGCATGTTATGATAAACATTGGTATGATCCACCATAATAACGCAAGTATACAAATATGATATATTGTAGTATATAGAGTCTAAAATACAAAACAAGTACACAACAACAGGAATTGGTGAAAAGTACGTGAGACGTAGATGAGAGGCAGTTTTTCTTAGTCTTATATATAAGTCACTTCCATTTGAATGTACAATGTTTTACCCTTTATTTATTTATTGTATGTTGACTTTGTATTCATGTGATGTAGTGAATATTAAATACAAGTATAATAAGTTAATCTCAAGAGTAGGGCTTTGCAAAACACCCTATTTTTTGGCAGCGAATCTTAGGCCCGGCCTGTGATGTGCAGACCGATTTCACGGCTTAAGTGTCAATGGCCTGACCTGTTCCTACACCTTGTCCCCAAGGAGTTGAGTATTATAGAACCAAGATAGTGTGTTGGTGGTTATCTCTCCTTCACTATATAGTTTAATGATTTTCATATACTGAATGACATACCATCGCGAATTTTTCGTTTCTGATTTTCTGTTATTCGTATTAATTGTTTTTGTCTATATAATTATCTTGTTGAGTATTGTAAGATAAAGGATCCATGACTATATATGAATGATGAAACACAACTTTATTATATTGTAATATTATTCTAGCAAAGACCACAAAGCACATGCAACGGTTACATATGGCTTTTCAGACATTGGAAAGAACATTAACACTATAACTAAAGTGATATGAAGAGAGACTCTGAGATTGAGTGAAAGAAAAGAGAAGAAGAAAAACACAGGCTAGTGATCATGAACTGAAGTGAACTCTCTAATCAAAATGCTCTTGGTTTTTAATTTCACATTTTTGTATTGTGATTATATGCTCATTGGGCTTTCCGGATCATTTAGAGCTGCAATGGCTGCTTGAATCTTTATCTGTACAATATCTTTCTCTTCCTCATCCGCCTGAAAACACAATACAAACAGATATTTTCATTTAATTTTTCATATATTTATTGACTGTAATGAAATGCATGAGAATTTTCGTGAAATTTAGGGGATGCACACACACACAAGTTTAATATGCTCTTTTAAATAATAGTACTAATAAAAATCAGTATTTCAAGATATTTTTTTTCATATGAACGACATATATAAACAAACATCGTTTAGGTTTCTTCTAGATCTGCTTGAAAGCTAATCAGCTAGCGTGGGATGCAACTTTCTTGCAAAACCAGCAAAGATTGTGACACTTCAATTTCTGGCACCGCACGTTTGAAACCGGTTATCTTATTGTACTCCCTCCGGTCCCTAATGTAAGAGCCCAAAATTTGAATGGTTTTGGTCCCTAATGTAAGAGCTCACCCCATATTCTCTCCCCATTTAATGCATTTTTTCCTACTTTACCCCTAACTCTCTTTCATATTTATTAATGCTTATGTATTTCTCTCTCTTAAAAGTACCATAATAAATATGGGCAATTTTGGAAAAGAAACATTAACTCCAGACACCCAACTAACATTCACATGTTTTCTTAAGAAGCGTTTTTTTTACGGTTGGCTCTTACATTAGGGATCGGAGGGAGTAATTGATTATGGGGCTTTCATAATGCTGGCAACATTACTATATTTGATTTAGTTAGTTAATAATCACATCCGGCTTTGACTTTATGTGATCTCCTTAATAGTTTCTAAAACTTTTAAAAAATGGGCTTGCTATAATTTTCTATGCAGATACGAATCCCAATGAAAGCTACAGCTAGCCAGAGATTCAATTTTCCAAGATGAAATGGTTTAAAATATATACTACCTCCGGTCCCTAATGTAAGAGTCAGCCGCCAAAAAAACGTTTCTTAAGAAAACATGTGAATGTTAGTTGGATGTCTGGAGTTAATGCTTCTTTTCCAAAATTGCCCATATTTATTATGGTACTTTTAAGAGAGAGAAATACATAACCATTAATAAATATGAAAGAGAGTTAGGGGTAAAGTAGGAAAAAATGCATTAAATGAGGAGAGAATGTGGGGTGAGCTCTTACATTAGGGACCAAAATCATTCAAATTTTGGGCTCTTACATTAGGGACCGGAGGGAGTAGTTTACAAGCAACATTTGGAATTAGGGATAATTCAATGCTCCAAAGGTCTTAAATAATTAAAACACAGTACTACTTTACAAGTAGAGAGTGCCAGGCATGTCGATTATTAATTAATTAATTAGGATAAACAAAATCAATTGCAACCTAGAGTTAAGTAATTGTTTAATCATCACGTGCTATTTCTAAAGCTATGAGTATAGCTATATTTATTCAAAGCTGGGCAAAAAAAAATGTAGCCTACATTTTGAAAATTTAACTTAGTTATAATAAGATATAGATTCATCTTCGGTTTTTGTCAGTGATGCTACCAAAATTTTGATAAAAATTCCGCAAGTGTACGGATCGTATTTTAGTAAAGTGGTAATATCAAGGTCGATCCCACAGAGACTCAGACAATTAATAACTAGGCATTAGATCTCCTATTTTCATTCAAGTTGAGTAAATACAAGAAAATTTGATTTTAATTACCTAATAGCTAAGAAAATAAAATAAAACAAATATTCACACAAAAGAAATTCACGAGTCAAAAGAACAACCTAGAGCCACTAATCCCTTATCTGCTTCTTAGATTTTATTCCCCACTAAATTAATTATGAATTAATCCAACTAGCTAATCTAGAGTACTAGTGTCTATAAATGCCTTTCGGTTTCCACCTATATCCTTGCCTAGCTTAATTACACAATGTCTTGCACTAATTTACTAAGCCAATTAATACCGGTACCGCTCTAATGTGACTATGTAGGGCTTCTAGGTATATGTCTATCCTAGTCGCAAATCAGATAAAAATCCAATCCTACACTATTTAATCCCATGGTCTATTTAAAATTCCCTCTTTCAAGTCCAATTCTAAATTCCCTAAACATGTCTAATGGTGATCAAGCACTAAACAAGTTAACCAATAATAGCAAAATTAAATAAACTAAATCAAATTAACCATGACTAAATAGTGGGAAATAAAATACTAAGTTACAAACAAGTTCATAGTACTCTAGGTTGTAAAAGAAATTAGCCACACATAGGGTTCAACATAAGAATTGGGTGAAAATCCAAAAACATACTACAAGTTCACAAAGGAGTAAGAATTGGACAAGATTGAGGAGCTGCTTCCTTCCTTTTGTGTGTTGATGTCAATGCATATGTGTGTGTGCCTTTGTAGTACGTCCCTGGTGCCTCCTTCTTTTCCTTGCGTCAATAACGTGTGATCTGCTTCCTCTCGTCTTCAATTTCTTCGTGAATCTCGTGTAGGCTATAGGAATTGGAAGAATTATGACCAAGCCTCCTCTTCTCCTCAATTGCATGTGTATATTTATAATAAAATAGTCCAACACCATATTGTCTTTGTCTTGCATGTTAAGTTTCTTTTCTTTCCTTTTCTTGCACATAATCAAATAATCTCCTTCTCTTTATTTCCTTTTTCATTAAATCTGCATTCATGAAGAGAAGGAAATAGGAAATAATCACAATAACTCAATCACATAATCTCATTAATAGGAAACTTCCCATCAAAATATTTCTTTTAATATATTAAGTTTCCTATTTCAGTTAAATTTCAAATTTCCAAAAGAATCATTCATATAATAATCATCAAATTACTTTCTTTCCAATTCACAACAAAATCACTTAATTACTTAATTAATGACTCCCCAAATATAACAAAATATTTCCTAAAAACCACTAAATATGGGGAGTCATCACACCCCCACACTTGCATTAAATCTTGTCCTCAAGATTTCAAATTGTTAACACATTAGCACAAAAATGAAATCAAGTTTTTATCATCACAAAGTTGAAATCAATTCAAACTTTCAACAACTGAATCCTCTTAGAAATCTCTCTCACCATCCCCAAATGCAAGCAATAAGGCAATCAATTTGATAGAGATAAATCACAAAAGCATGTCCCTCACCGGTCAAAGTGTTTACACTCTACTCTCAAAGTATATAGGGGTTGTGTTTCACTCAATTCCATCTATGTAATCCAGCTACCATAGGCTTGTTTATCATCTCGATATCCACTCTTATATCTCAATGCACACACAAATCAAAAGGACTTTTAAGGGTTGTAATGAAAAAGTGATGAGATCCAGCAAGAAGACAAATCAACTTTAAATGATCCTTTGAAGATTCCAAGCGGACCAATCACAAGAGCAAGATCCAAGAGCATTAAGGAGGCACTAAATGGGCTAGTACAAGAAGCATGGACAAAGCAAATGGCAATTGGTTCAACAATTGAGGACAAAGATGCTGAAAACGTCACCAATGTTATTTGGGCCGAACAAGGAGTTGTTTGAGCATATTTTGGGCTCAAAGACATAAAATTAAAGAGCTTGGACCAATAGCTACACATGGGAAGCTTCATTTGGGCTTGAAAAATGTAATTTTGGGCCTTAGACACTTGTTAATTTTGGCCCATTGTTTTTGTGCAAAATTAGGTTAAACTTTGCTTGTTTTGTAACCTATAAATACTTTGTTAGCCTCTTTTGAAGGCAGACTTGAATTTGAGAATAGAAGTTGCTTTATGCACTTTGTTGAGAGGGTTTCTCTCTAGGGTTCTTCATTGAACTAACAGACTTATCAAGGATTGATCAACCTTGTGGCGTCTTCCAACACTTCGGGTCCTTGTTCTTCCGTGCTCAAGGGTTCAAGTGGATCGTTCTAACCTTTGTTTAGCTTTCTTGGGGTTGTGTTCATCTTAGATTGTTGTGGGTCCGGGATTATCCCTGGTGGGTTCGCACCATCTTGGCATCAGAGCTTCAGATCTAAACTCAGGTTCTTTGTGTTCTTGTTTGTTCATTGTTTTGTGTCTTTTCATCTTTTCTGAATTCTGTTTTAGGTCGTATTTGTTCGTCTATGTTCGTCGCCTTTTCCTTTTCAGTTTTCGACGTGTAGTATGTCATTTTGATAGTTTAGAATCTGATCTTTCGTCTCGTTTTGGAATCGTCCCAATCCGACGTTTCGTTCGCTAGTTAGAGTCGTTTCAATTTGACGCGTTTTCTGGAAATTTCTGGGTTCATTTGGCTTGGAAATTCTGTTTGTGTTTTATTTGTTTTGATTCTGTGATATTTCAATTTTCTGGGTTCAAATTCTGTTTGGTTGAAAAAAAAAAAAGAAGCAGAAAAAAAAAAAAGAAGCAAAAAAAAAAAATAAAAAAAAAAGAAGAGTAAAAAAAAAAAGTGAAAGAAAGAATTGTTGCAATTGTTGTGTTGAGATTGTTCTTAGCAAGTGTAGTCATACCCAGAAAAGTCAATTCTTGCAATTTGTGTCATTGTGCTATAGATATTGTCCTTTGTTCTACATGTTACACTCTCTTTGATATCCAAAATTTCTAAGTGTTGGCTGATTCCACAAGTTGTGAAAGATTTGATTAAATTGCTTAGTTCTTTAAAGAGCCTCAAGAGGGAACTAAGAGTGGAAAAAGGCAAGAGTGTTATACATCAAGTTAAAAGCCAAAAAGAGTGAAACACGAGTGTAGAGTGACATTCTTGAGTGAAACACGTGAGGAATTTGTGAGGTATTTCATTTCACTAACATTATCTTTTGAGTTACAATGTCTAGTGCAGGTGAAACATCCAATGGTGACAACAATTCAAGGAATGCAGCAGTTAACATGAGGCAAATACAACAACAATTTGCACGATTAGAAGTGGTATTTGGAGAAATAAGGGATAGGATGGATAGGCAGGATGAGACCATTGCCAATTTACAAGGGGAGAGACCACCTAGAAGGCATGATAGGCGAAGAGAGGTTTTTATGGGTGAGTCGAATTCTGAAAATAATAGTGAGGGAGAATTTGAATTTGAATATGGATATGGAGGGGAGAGGAATAGACATAGAGGAGATAGGCATGGAAGGAGACATGAGAGAGATAGAAATAGGTTGGATGGAAACCTTGGGAACATAAAATTGAAAATTCCAGCTTTCCAAGGAAGGGGTGATCCTGAAGCATATTTAGAGTGGGAGAGAAAGATGGAGATGATTTTTGATTGCCATAATTATACCGATGCTAAGAAGGTGAAGTTGGCAGCAATAGAATTCACTGATTATGCTATGGCTTGGTGGGATAAATTGGGTATTAATAGGAGAAATAATGGTGAGAGGCCAGTGGCAACATGGAGAGAAATGAAGACTCTTATGAGGAGGAGATTTATTCCCAACCATTACTACAGAGAGCTTTATCAAAAGTTGCAGACCCTTGAACAAGGTTCTAAGAGTGTGGATGAATACTTCAAGGAGATGGAATTAGCTTTGATAAGAGCTAATGTGCAAGAAGATAGGGAAGCTACAATGGCTCGATTTCTGAATGGGCTAAAGAAAGAAATTGCTGACGTAGTGGAGTTGCAACATTATGTTGAGCTTGAAGACATGGTGCATATGGCTATTAAGGTGGAGAAACAACACAAGCGCAAGGGTGTTTCAAAATTCAATTCTGGTTCAAAGCCTTTCTTGAAACAGAGTTGGAAGAAAGGAGAGGGAAGTAGCCAAAGGGAGACCACTAAAGAGAAAGGAGAAGCTACATCAAAGTTTCAAGGTAAATCTGGAGCCCAATCTTCTAGAAATAGAGATATAAAATGTTTCAAGTGTTTGGGTGCAGGTCACATAGCTTCTCAATGTCCCAACAAGAGAGTCATGATAATGAAAAATAATGAAATTGTGACTGATAGTGAAAGTGAGAGTGATGATTCTTCCAATCAATCACTTGATGATGAAGTTGATGATGGAGTTGAGCATGCGGTAGAAGGAGAATGCCTTGTTGTTAGGAGAGCTTTGAATTGTCAGGTGAAGGAAGATGAGATTAATGAGCAAAGGGAAAACATTTTCCATACTCGCTGCCTTATTCAAAACAAGGTTTGTAGTTTGATCATTGATGGTGGGAGTGTTACAAATGTTGCAAGCACCACTTTGGTTGAGAAACTGAATTTGCCAACCATCAAACACCCCAAACCATACAAGTTACAATGGTTAAATGAGTGTGGGGAAATCAAAGTTGATAGACAAGTTCTGGTTGCTTTCTCCATTGGGAAATATTGTGATGAAATATTGTGTGATGTTGTACCAATGCATGCTGGACATCTACTTTTGGGGAGACCATGGGAGTTTGATAGAAAAGTAAAGAAAGATGGGGTCACAAATAGATATTCTTTTGTGATGAACAACAAACCCGTTACACTTGTTCCTTTGACTCCAAAGCAAGTTTATGAGGATCAGCTCAAAATGAAGAGAGATAGAGAAAAGAAAATGAGTGATCAAAAAAAAGAGAGAAAAGAAAGTGATACGTCAAAAAGAAAAGAGAGTGAGAAAAAAAGAGAGTGTGAGAGTTCAAAAGAATTTCAAAAAAAAGAGGAGAGAAAAGAGGAAAAGAAGAAAATGAGTTTTTATGCAAAAGAGAGCGAAGTGAGAAGTGCTTATCTTGGTGAAGCTCATTTACTTCTCCTTGTTTACAAGGAGTCCTTTTTGAATACTAATGACAACCACATTTCTTTTCCTAGTGTTGTTGGTTCTTTGTTGCAGGAATTTGGTGATGTGTTCCCTGAAGAAATTCCTCCTGGCTTGCCACCCATTAGAGGGATAGAACATCAAATTGATTTAGTTCCTGGAGCAACAATTCCTAATAGGCCAGCATATAGAAGCAATCCAGAAGAAACAAAGGAGCTTCAAAAGCAAGTGGAAGATCTCATGGCAAAGGGATATGTGAGAGAAAGCTTGAGTCCTTGTGCAGTTCCTGTTCTTTTAGTGCCAAAGAAGGATGGAACCTGGAGGATGTGCATTGATTGCAGAGCTGTCAATAATATCACGGTAAAGTATCGCCATCCCATTCCAAGATTGGATGATATGCTTGATGAATTGCAAGGTTCTGTTGTGTTTTCTAAAATTGATTTGAAATCTGGGTACCATCAAATTAGGATGAGGGAAGGTGATGAGTGGAAAACAGCTTTTAAAACAAAACATGGATTGTATGAATGGTTAGTTATGCCTTTTGGTTTGACTAATGCACCTAGCACTTTCATGAGATTAATGAACCATGTTTTGCGTGCCTTCATTGGGAAATTTGTTGTGGTTTATTTTGATGATATTCTGATTTACAGTAAGAATCTTGATGAACATGTGAATCATTTGCATTGTGTGCTTGAAGTTTTGAGGGAGGAAAAATTGTTTGCAAATCTGAATAAGTGTGATTTTTGCATGGATAAAATTGTTTTTCTTGGTTTTGTGGTGAGTGCTAAAGGAATTGAAGTTGATGAGGAAAAGGTAAAGGCAATAAAAGATTGGCCAACACCAAAAAGCATAACTGACGTGAGGAGTTTTCATGGTTTGGCTAGTTTTTATAGGCGCTTTGTAAAGGATTTTAGTACACTTGCTGCACCACTCACTGAGGTCATTAAGAAATCTGTTGGGTTTAAATGGGGAGATGCACAACATAATGCATTTGTTAAACTCAAAGATAGTTTGTGTTCTGCACCTGTGTTAGCATTGCCTGATTTTAACAAAACATTTGAGATTGAATGCGATGCATCTGGAGTTGGGATAGGAGCTGTTTTGATGCAGGAAGGAAAGCCAATTGCTTATTTTAGTGAAAAGCTTAATGGGGCAGCATTGAATTATCCAACTTATGTCAAGGAGCTTTATGCACTGAAAAGAGCGTTGGACAACTGGCAGCACTACCTTTGGCCTAAGCAATTTGTCATTCATACTGATCATCAATCTTTGAAGCACATTAAGGGTCAAGGTAAGCTGAACAAAAGGCATGCAAGGTGGCTGGAATTTATTGAGACATTCCCATATGTCATCAAATACAAGAAAGGTAAGGAAAATGTTGTGGCTGATGCACTATCTAGAAGGTATACTCTTCTCTCTACTCTTAGCACTAGATTGCTTGGTTTTGAACATATCAAAGATTTGTATGCATGTGATGCTGATTTTGCTGAATTGTTTCTTGCATGTGAAAAGAAGGCATGTGATAAGTTTTATAGAGTTGATGGGTTCTTATTTAGAGAGAATAGATTGTGTGTTCCTCAATGTTCATTGCGTGAATTGCTTGTGAGAGAAGCACATGGGGGAGGATTAATGGGTCATTTTGGAGTGAAAAAGACTTTGGAAGTTTTGCATGAACATTTCTTTTGGCCTAAAATGAAACATGACGTAGAAAGAATTTGTTCTAAGTGCATAACATGTAAAAGGGCTAAATCTAGAGTCTTGCCACATGGTTTGTATACACCATTACCAGTGCCTAGTGAACCTTGGGTTGATATATCAATGGATTTTGTGTTAGGTTTGCCTAGGTCAAAAAGAGGTATGGATTCCATCTTTGTGGTTGTTGATAGATTTTCAAAAATGGCACATTTCATTGCATGTCATAAAACTGATGATGCCACACATGTTGCTGATTTGTTTTTCAAAGAGGTTGTTAGACTTCATGGTGTTCCTAGAACCATTGTTTCTGATAGGGATACAAAATTCTTGAGTCATTTTTGGAGAGTTTTGTGGGGTAAGCTTGGTACTAAATTGTTGTTTTCAACTGCTTGTCATCCACAAACTGATGGTCAAACTGAAGTTGTTAATAGGACATTGTCTCAACTGCTTAGAACTGTGATTCAAAAGAACTTGAAAAATTGGGAAGATTGCCTGTCATTCATTGAATTTGCATATAATAGGAGTGTGCATTCATCTACTGATTATTCTCCTTTTGAAATAGTTTATGGTTTTAATCCACTAACCCCTTTGGATTTAGTACCATTACCTATTGATGAAAGGGCAAGTCTTGATGGGAAGAAGAAAGCTGAAATAGTGAGGCAACTTCATGAGCGTGTAAAACAGCAGATTGAAAAGAAGAATGAACAATATGCATTCAAGGCCAATAAAGGGAGAAGGCGTGTTCTTTTTGAACCAGGAGATTGGGTGTGGGTGCATATGAGAAAAGAAAGATTTCCATCTCATAGAAAGTCAAAATTGGCTCCAAGAGGAGATGGTCCTTTTCAAGTGCTTGAAAGGATTAATGATAATGCTTATAAGATTGATTTGCCTGGTGAATATAATGTAAGTGCTACTTTCAATGTAGCAGATTTATCTCCTTTTGATGCAGGTCAAGATTCGAGGACGAATCCTTTTGAGGAGAGAGGGAATGATGAGATCCAGCAAGAAGACAAATCAACTTTAAATGATCCTTTGAAGATTCCAAGCGGACCAATCACAAGAGCAAGATCCAAGAGCATTAAGGAGGCACTAAATGGGCTAGTACAAGAAGCATGGACAAAGCAAATGGCAATTGGTTCAACAATTGAGGACAAAGATGCTGAAAACGTCACCAATGTTATTTGGGCCGAACAAGGAGTTGTTTGAGCATATTTTGGGCTCAAAGACATAAAATTAAAGAGCTTGGACCAATAGCTACACATGGGAAGCTTCATTTGGGCTTGAAAAATGTAATTTTGGGCCTTAGACACTTGTTAATTTTGGCCCATTGTTTTTGTGCAAAATTAGGTTAAACTTTGCTTGTTTTGTAACCTATAAATACTTTGTTAGCCTCTTTTGAAGGCAGACTTGAATTTGAGAATAGAAGTTGCTTTATGCACTTTGTTGAGAGGGTTTCTCTCTAGGGTTCTTCATTGAACTAACAGACTTATCAAGGATTGATCAACCTTGTGGCGTCTTCCAACACTTCGGGTCCTTGTTCTTCCGTGCTCAAGGGTTCAAGTGGATCGTTCTAACCTTTGTTTAGCTTTCTTGGGGTTGTGTTCATCTTAGATTGTTGTGGGTCCGGGATTATCCCTGGTGGGTTCGCACCAAAAAGGTAGGATAATGAAATGAAAATGAGATGGAGATATATTTGAAAAGTGTTAAACCATTTCAATTATAGTAAAGAATGAAGGAATCACATAACTTAACAAACACATAGGGGTTGACTCTTTTGAACTTCACAATTATTCGATTCTTTTGATTTTCATCTTCTTCTTTCTTTCTTTTTTTTTTCTTCTTTTCTTTGTTTTTTTTTTCACACTTTGTGTGATTTTTTTTTCTTTTTCACCTTCACTTTTCTTTCTTTTTTTAATTTTTTTTATTATTTTTTTTCTCCTTTCTTCAACACTTATATTTCCCCTTTTCCTTTTCTAATTCCTTCACCCCTTTCCATATGAATATAGTATAACACTTTTCAAAGCGTAAATGGAAGAAATAGATAAGAGATGAAAAATTGCATCAAAAGAATTCAAAGGCTAAAATATGCAATCTTTCTTTTTAAAAGAGAAGTAGGCTCAAAGGGGTTAAGCAATGAAAATAATGTAAAAAGGATGGCTATTTGGCTAGACTGGCTATGAAACGAAGGCCTTAATCATTTTTGTGCATGCAAGAGATTTGAGCGTCAAAAGAGATTCAAGACAAGTTCTAGAGGGGAAATTACAATAGATGTACTCACTCATGAAAGAATAAAATTAAGGCTCAAATTCCTCACACAGGGCTTTTTGACATACTAGAGTAATTTATCTAAATCAAATAGCTTGCTTTTTCACTTACATTCAAAGAAGATGAGATCAAAGTCTAATCAAATCCAATTGTTTTAAGTCCAAATCAATCCCAAAATTGGCAAAAAGATTTTTTTTTTCAAGAAAATTTTACAAAATGAAAGCTTGAAGACAATCTTTAAAGAACAATGATACCCTTATACCCCCACACTTAGATGTCACGTTGTCCCCAATGTGAACATGTAACATAAGTAGTGGAATTATAAAAATATCCATAGCAAGTGTAAAGATGACAAATATTTCATTTTCCATATCAATTAACAAAGTACTCAAGAGACACACCATCAAATCTAAACATCATACACATATCAACCAGCATAAAGACTCATTACCAAAACAATTCTTAGTCAAATAAAATCAAGAAAAAGTTAGAAGAATACTCCCCTTCCTCTTCTCGATTTCCACTCTTAGCTCCTAGTCCATCAAGATCAAGTTGAAGCATCCTTTGGGTCCAAAAGAAGAAAAAAAAATCCTACAAACTCAAAACAAAGCATCAAATACCAAAACCTTGGGTTGCCTCCCAAGAAGCGCTAAGTTTAAAGTCTTCAGCCAGACTTTCCAAACAAATCTTAGTCATAAGTATCAAACACAATAATCACCTCATCTTCATTCCTTTTCAAACAGTATAAGTAATCAATCAAACTAATTACTTGTACCTTTTCAATCATAGACAATTTCAAAGAACAAGCAATCACTGATTTCAAAGGAATTAAAATATGATCATACAAACAATTAGATGTATGTCTTTCTAAGAATAATGAACATCCAATAAAATCAATTTGACTCTCATCAATAAGAGTCACAACAGTAATAGGAGAATAATCCAAAGTAGTTATAGGAACACTCACATCAACATGTATATCAGAATCACAAGCATTTGAATTCGCATCTTGAACATCAATTAGACACCCATCACTTTCTCCTAAATCAGTTTCAGACTCTAAGACAACCTCTAAATCTTCTTTAACTTTAAAGTCATCCCTATCCTTGACTTCCTCATATTCAATCTCATTAGATAACAAAGGGGAACTATGATTAAAGGAGGAATTTTGTTTTAATTCTTCAAGGTCTCTGCACATTTGACTCATCTGTGCTACAAGATTTTGTGCTCTTGATTCAAACTTAGTCTCAATTGAATCTAACCTTTTGAAACAATCCTCCTGCCATTTCAAACACATATCGGCTAATCTTTCTAATATGTCAAATCTTTCTTCTCTACGAGATATTTCACTATCCTCAAAATTGTTTCCTTGAACATGTGAATAAGATATGAAGGGTGGGTTTAATGCATGTAAATAAGAATCAACATGTGGGTTCCAACACTCATCTTGCTCAAAATTCCAACTAGGCCTAGAAAAATTATCAACATAAGTTTGTTGTCTAGTGAAATCATCTCCTATACAATTTATGGTAGGCAAAAATGGACAATTTCCTGGTACATGATTATTTCCACAGTGATAACATCGATACCATTTATAATAATTAAGCTCTGGAAAGTCCATCTTTCTATTTTTCTAAAAGAAAAAAAAAACTCAAGCTAAAATTACTAAAGAATTTCTAATTCTAATTACTAATTGCCTTGAGTCCCCGGCAACGGCGCCAAAAACTTGATGCTACCAAAATTTTGATAAAAATTCCGCAAGTGTACGGATCGTATTTTAGTAAAGTGGTAATATCAAGGTCGATCCCACAAAGACTCAGACAATTAATAACTAGGCATTAGATCTCCTATTTTCATTCAAGTTGAGTAAATACAAGAAAATTTGATTTTAATTACCTAATAGCTAATAAAATAAATAAAACAAAATATTCACACAAAAGAAATTCACGAGTCAAAAGAACAACCTAGAGCCACTAATCCCTTATCTGCTTCTTAGATTTTATTCCCCACTAAATTAATTATGAATTAATCCAACTAGCTAATCTAGAGTACTAGTGTCTATAAATGCCTTTCGGTTTCCACCTATATCCTTGCCTAGCTTAATTACACAATGTCTTGCACTAATTTACTAAGCCAATTAATACCGGTACCGCTCTAATGTGACTATGTAGGGCTTCTAGGTATATGTCTATCCTAGTCGCAAATCAGATAAAAATCCAATCCTACACTATTTAATCCCATGGTCTATTTAAAATTCCCTCTTTCAAGTCCAATTCTAAATTCCCTAAACATGTCTAATGGTGATCAAGCACTAAACAAGTTAACCAATAATAGCAAAATTAAATAAACTAAATCAAATTAACCATGACTAAATAGTGGGAAATAAAATACTAAGTTACAAACAAGTTCATAGTACTCTAGGTTGTAAAAGAAATTAGCCACACATAGGGTTCAACATAAGAATTGGGTGAAAATCCAAAAACATACTACAAGTTCACAAAGGAGTAAGAATTGGACAAGATTGAGGAGCTGCTTCCTTCCTTTTGTGTGTTGATGTCAATGCATATGTGTGTGTGCCTTTGTAGTACGTCCCTGGTGCCTCCTTCTTTTCCTTGCGTCAATAACGTGTGATCTGCTTCCTCTCGTCTTCAATTTCTTCGTGAATCTCGTGTAGGCTATAGGAATTGGAAGAATTATGACCAAGCCTCCTCTTCTCCTCAATTGCATGTGTATATTTATAATAAAATAGTCCAACACCATATTGTCTTTGTCTTGCATGTTAAGTTTCTTTTCTTTCCTTTTCTTGCACATAATCAAATAATCTCCTTCTCTTTATTTCCTTTTTCATTAAATCTGCATTCATGAAGAGAAGGAAATAGGAAATAATCACAATAACTCAATCACATAATCTCATTAATAGGAAACTTCCCATCAAAATATTTCTTTTAATATATTAAGTTTCCTATTTCAGTTAAATTTCAAATTTCCAAAAGAATCATTCATATAATAATCATCAAATTACTTTCTTTCCAATTCACAACAAAATCACTTAATTACTTAATTAATGACTCCCCAAATATAACAAAATATTTCCTAAAAACCACTAAATATGGGGAGTCATCAGTCAGGCATCATGGGGTGTTTAAAGTTTCAAACAAACCAATACAATTTTCAGTTGTTTTTTTTACCTTCACAATTTTCAGTTGTTTTACTGCTAGCATCTGGCACACATTTCTTGACATTTTCAATTTGTTATCCCGTATATTTTAATTAGTCGTGTTTTTTTTTGGTCGAGAAATTAGTCGTGTTTCACTGGGCGGAAACGTGTTATAAGAGAATTATCTATAGTTAATCCAAAGTTTATAAGATTAACTATAGCAGTACAACTAAACCAAGAATAAAATATTACTGAAACTGTTCTTTAAAAACTCAAACGGTTTTCTTAAATTACACCTTCCCCTCTTAATTAATTATTGTTGAGGGAGTGACTAGTTTGGACAAATTGACCAAAAAAATAAAAATACATCCTTTATTCAAGACTAATACTAACTCTATGTTTCTTTTTTTATACATAAAAATATATATGTCTTACGTTAAGCACTACTACTGAAGGGAGTAATTAAGTCATCTTATGCTTTATTGACTATAATGTGACAAAAAACTCCAAAATAGTAATAGTAATTTATAAAAAGTTACAACTATCAACACACAATGAAATATAGTTTAAAGATGCAATGGTAAAATATAATAGAAATCAAATAAAAATTATAATAAAATAGTAGTAATTTGGAAGACACAATTTGGACTTTATATAGGTACTACTTATTAAGTTCATCACTCGATAAAGGAGGAAAGTCAAACAAGCCCCAAGGTGTCGTTGTACGTGAAAAAGACAGCTTGAATGAAAATTAGAAGGGAGACGGATGTATGGGACTTAGTGGAAGCTTCATAGAAATAATAAGGAGAAGAAGAAGATTCACAGCATTAATTAGATTTGAGGATCACGTTTTGATATTCAAACCAGTTATACACAGTTACACACACAAACCCTAGCCCCATGTATCTATAACTGGAGGAAATGTTTGGTGTTGGAACTTTACTGGAAGCTTTATAGATTATATATCTACATGTGAGAAATATGTTTATTAATTTTGACGAAAAAGAGAGACAGAAAAATATGTTTATCATTCACAAAATAATGTTTTCTTGACGCCTGATCCTTATTATGTCCACATGAACACATATGTGGATCAATTTATTTTAAGTGTCTTTGTGATATAATAATAAGGAGAAAAATATACTCCCATAAAAGGAGCTTTACGTATCTATATAAGATAGATACACTACAAAATACTTCTTCTATCCTGTTTTAAATATAAAATTATTTTATTTTTTAAGAAATTAAAGAAGCAAATTAGACTACTGATTATAACACATGCCACATGTAATTATATTATATATGTTAGTTTTTAAAGAAATGGTTAATTTAGTTCTAGTTCCAACTTGGTGAGGCTGCTTGGGAAAAGAATATAAATACTAGACATTCTTACACTTGTGTTTTTGCAAAGAGTCTGATTTAAACCCATGACCTCAGACCCTACAACAAACGAGCTTACTTTTGAGGCAAACCGGCCCTTCATTTCCTAATTATGTGTCAGTATATATGAGCAGAATAAATTAGTTTAAGGAAAAAATAATTATATACAATTTAAAGTGATTGGTTGTGCATTCTTTATTTTTTTTTTCAAAAAATTAAAGCCAAAGTAATCTTATAATTATGACTAGAGGAAGTATAAAGTAATGTAAACGCTCTTAAGTGGATTGACTTTAATTTGTGAAATTGAGTAATTCAAAGCTAGCTCATCAACTCATAAAAATAGGATGACGAGTGAATAGAGATTAAATGTTTAAACAATCCTATTTTTCAAAAATAATATAATTCTAAATATATCATATTAATGGAAGAATTAAAATACCCTAAGTAAATCTTAAAAAGTAATAGCACAAAGTGGTTATTTTTGCCGAAAACTGAAGAATAGTTAACCAAAATAATAATAAAGTTAAAGTTAGGATAAGTCACCAACGAATCTAGAAAGGGAGCCATATAATGTTAAATAAGATAAAGAAATAAAGATAAGATTGGGCCGGGGACTATTGTCTAATTCCAAAATAAGAGGACAAACTAGTGAGAGATAATTATTATAATAGTGGATTTAGCAATGATTAAGCATATGTGTTGCCTGAGCCTTAGAATAGTATTATATATTAGTGGTGGGTAACAACAGGAGGGAAGCAATTAATTAAGGGGTACTGTAGTGGGATTAAGAAAGGGAAAGGAAGATAGAGACGCTGGGAATTGTAAAAATGGCCTTCATGATGATGATTAATTGAATCGAATATAAGATTATGAATATAAATAGAGGGGGACAAGTGAGAAAATAAGATTATCGGGTGGAGGGGTCCTTTGCCTTTTTTAGCTTGATTATGGATCTCACATATAGAGTCACACCAAATTTGTCCAAAAACAAAAAGCAAATTTCCATTTCATATATATACCCTCTTTTCTTAATTATAAGATCACTTTAATTTTTTTTTTAGAAACTAAGAATGCAAATTACTTAGAATTGTATACGATTATCTTTTAGCCTCATCGAAATGAATTTATTCTACTTATAAAATAAATTATAATCTGCTTAATACGATTATATGTAGTTTATTTTATAATTTATAGTTGTATAATTTGCTTTTGTAAGTTCTAAAGAAAAAATAAAATTAATCTCATCATATATTTAGGATTTCATGTAGTATTTTATTTTTCTTGTCACTTTTCCAAAAGTCCTCGCTCCACTTCCCTCCCTAGCACATGGTCCCTACCTCGTTTTGGAACCATATAATATAAGAAATATATTTCCTTTTATGTTGATTTAAATCGTTTTTCGTTCTCTCTATATTTAAATCACAAAAGCTAATACTTTTCTACTATTTTATCTTATTTTTTCTCAAAAATAGTAAAAAAGTCTATACTTAAAAATTGTAATGGCTTAAGACTTGAATTTGAACACCAATACTAATTTATAAATATATGAAACATTTATCTAATTTGATTGTATTAAAAATGTTAGTTGAGTTAGGGATAATTCAAAGAAAAATTGAAAATTAATAGAAAGAGGTCTTATATTATTTAAGACAAACTCACATATCTAAATAGATCTTATATCTAGAAAAGAAATAAGTATTTTCTTTGAGTGCCTAAAATAAAATCACCATCAAATTTCTTAGCCAACAAAATTTTCAAATATCCAAATTTAACCAATGTTGTCAGCTTTTTATTCATCAGAGATAATTAGCACATCCTCCCCTTTCTAAATATAGGATCTATCTAACTAATTTAACTAAAACTTTTAGTTAAATAAAACTAGATAAATAAATAGTATTATCTATACATAATTTTATAGCCGGTTCCAAAAGGGATATATTTCCAGATGAGTATTCCCACATCTACGTTTTACGTTAGAAAGGATATATACGCTACTCTTATCACCTATCTCTTTTGAAGGGAGTGTAATTTGTAACTTGGGCCAAAGATTCTTGACGAGTAGATGAAGTTAGTTAAGAATGCATGTATATATAGATGTAGACAAGTGGAAAGAGAAGAATGAAGATGAATGGAGTGAGAAAAGGGAAAGGGCATAATGACCTGAATGTAGAGGGTCTTGAGGAGGGTGCCAGAGAAAGACACCATGTTTGCAGTGATAATCTTAAGCTTCAATGATTCAAACACTTCACACAGCTTCACCATTGTGTCTGTTCTCTTCCCGCACGTCAAGCTTACCACCACTATCTTGTCTCCCATGTATCTCACCCTTAGCTGCCCATCATTCACCACATCACACATTCATTATACTTCCATTATTTTCCCATTCATATATATTTTAATCCAAATCCATCCATTTTGTACTTAGTTATATTTGTTAGGAAAAACATTTGAATTTCGAAATCGGAAGGTGTAATTTTCATTAGCTACTTGGTTAACGATATTCATAACCCCACCTTAGTTGGGAGAAGACATTGTTGTTGTTGTTGGTTAACGATATTCACAGCAATAAATCATCAATATAGACGTTAGAAATTCTTAAGGTAATTTTGTGTCATTTTTCCTTTATATTACTCCCTCCCTCGTTATTCAACACACATTTTAAGAGAAAATTGTAGAGATCAATAATAGCAAGCAAATATTATACTACATATATGTAGACATAAATAGTAATTTAATGAGCTGGGTGTGTATGAGCTGATTTTATTTTGAAAAAAACGGACAAATAATTCTTGTGGGCCTTGCATTTTCTGTCCCAAAATTTGTGGCGTGAGAAATAGGGAAGTCCGTTACTCTCTTTAATATTGAATATCCGTCACCCTTCATTTGGATTCCTTCTTTTTATAACGGGACCCCGTCCTGTCTTTCTCATGTTTACCTTTTTTTAAAATTCCATTCCTTATTATTAATTTTTGGGAAAATTAAATACAAGTCTCTGGTAAGGGACATAATACTGGAAAAGTCCCAAAAATTGAAAAAATTAAAGTAGAGTCCCTTGGGACCTCATTTTAATTATTTATGAATGTGTGAGCCCCACATTTAATAATAAAAAAATTCACACATTATTAAAGGAGAGAAGAAGAGAGGAGAGAGAAAAGGTGGGTGAATTTTTTTATTATTAAATGTGGGGCGCACACATTCAAAAATAATTAAAGTGAGGTCCCAAGGGATTCTACTTTAATTTTTTCAATTTTTGGGACTTTTCCAGTATTATGTCCCTTACCAGGGACTTGTATTTAATTTTCCCTTAATTTTTTAATATGAATATTTGATTAGGTCAAATTCAAGCAATATGAGACCATTATACATTCAAAAGAAGCTTACCCTTTACTCATCTTGCCTTTTTATTTCTAACCAACTTCTTGACAAGAAAATAATTATAAAATGTAGAATCATGTTAAGTAATACTGTAATATCATCTACATGTGTGCGTGTGGCGTGTGCAGCTTTTATATGCTTACTTCTCTGGCAAAAAATATATATATACTTACTTCTACTAAATTATGCAATTAAAATATAAAATAAATATAATTGCACAATAATTAATGATATGCTAACCTTTTAGATGTTATGTTTAATTAAAACACATATTTAGCATACTTATTTTTAAAATAAATGATATACGCATTGATTATAATAAAATCTAAAAGTAAAGTAAGCATCACTCATCACTTCATGAGCAAATACTAGTATATTATATGAGAGCTGCTGCGCTGTTGCAAACATAATGCTTCAAAAATGAAGGGAAAATGCCATTTAAATCCCTCCGAATATACAAAAGCACAATTCAGGAACTCAAACTTCCAAAAGGACCATGAAGGAACTAGGACCTAGTTGACATTTTAAAATTGTGTGAAAAGACAAAATTGTCCTAATCATAAAACAGAAATTACTAACCATGGTGGTTAGTAATTTCTGTTTTATGATTAGGACAATTTTGTCTTTTCACACAATTTTAAAATGTCAACTAGGTCCTAGTTCCTTCATGGTCCTTTTGGAAGTTTGAGTTCCTGAATTGTGCTTTTGTATATTCGGAGGGATTTAAATGGCATTTTCCCAAATATAAAACTGATTAAATTATTCGTCATGAATAGGTGGGAAATGATTTTAAAAATGTCAATTATAGAAGAGAGAGAGAGAATGGAATACCTCATGGACTTCAATGGGAGATTTTCTGGAGCTAACGGACTCAAAAAGCTGCTGCTCAGTCTTGTTCCTTTTGGACCTTAGAAGCACAGGCAGGTCTTGTTCATATTCAAAGCCTGAATTCTGATTATTCATGTTCATGTTCATATTTTCAGATTCAAGCTCCATTATTTCTGCTTCTATGCTCTTTTCTTGCTCGTGCAAGTTTTGAATATACTCAATCGCATCCTTCAATATGGATGCCTTATCCATCTGTGCCCAACCAACACCACCAACATCAATTCAATTAATTAACCAACAGATTCAATAATTCCAACTACCAAATAATAAGTTAATCATTTCATACTAGCTAGTGGTAGGTTCAGATTTCATCATTCTTCTTTTTTTTTTTTTAATTTTCTTGTCTTTTCGCTCTGGCATTTATGTCCAAAATGTTTTTATTTAATAACAATATTATTCCAGAAATTTGGCTCTAAAATCAAAAGCATAAAAAACTGGACAATTTCACTATTCACCGTTAAAATATTAAAAGTCAATTAGAATAACAAATAAACTAATATTACTACATTTCAAAAAATTTTGATTCAATTTTAAACATAAAAAACTTATGTGACAAAAAATAACTATTAAAAGAAAACTTTCGGGACAAATTTGTAAGTAAAAATTTACCTTGCTAATATTAGGAACCACAGCTCTGAGAGCAAAGAGGCGTTCATTGAGCTTCTTCCTTCTGTTCCTCTCGGAGACTATGTTCTTGGAGGCCGTTGATGATGACGCGTTACCGTCCGGTGAGCTCGAGTCGTAGTCGCCGGCGGAGATTGCCTCTTCCAGTCCCCAACTACCACCATGTCATCAAAAAAATAAGGAAGAAATTAGGGAAGAAGAATAAGTTCATCAGGAAAATTAATTTTAAGTTGGATCATCAGATCCAAATATATATGACGAGTGGTTAACGAAAAATAATAATTAGTGCTTGCAAAAAATAAATGTTTGATTATATAGAGTGAGTGAAATATATAGGGTCTGATTAAAAAAAGTGAGATATATATAGGCTACCTGTCTAGCTCTTCAGTTTGGTATAACATGTGTGTCGTCTCCCATGGCCAGTAATGCTTGAAGTCATCACCCAGATTCTCCATGATTGTGTTGTGGAGCTCGAGAAGTAGAGAGATCAAAGAGAGACTTTCAGGTTGGAAATGAATGAGAGAGAAGTGTGGGGGCATTAATTTATAGGGGAAGCTAGACAGTGGTGAAGATCCTTCGTTTAATTAGGCACGTGCGAGGACGAAGGGTCGGATATGTGAAATGAAATTTGTTTTGGTGGCACAATTTTGTACTTAATCGTTCCCGTCCTTATTATAAGTCACTAATCACCCTTAATTTTTGGTCCTTAATACTATAAGTCACCAACAACCATTAACTAATTCATTTATTAAATTTTTCTCAGCATACCCTCATCATCCATGGAAAAAAACTCTTTATTAATTGCATTGACCTTTACTCCTACTCTTGTTTCCAATATAAAATAGTATTGGAAAGATGAAAAGAGAGAGATAGAGAGAGAGAGAGAGAGAGATGAGAGGGGCAAAATTGAAAAAGGCAAATAAATTATGACTCATTTAGTGATATAACTTCCATTATTTGGTATGTGAGATTTGAGCGGTTAGTGACTTAAAGATAATAAGGACCAGAGGCAGTATTACTTTAACCAAATAAAGTTAATGTACAAGATAGTCATAATATAGTAAACATTAGGCCTTGTGAGATCCTTTAACTAAATTGTTTCTAGAAGCACTTGTCATGCAGTTTTCACAATGCTTTAATTTGAAGACGTACATGGATATGGTCTCTGATTCCGCGTTTATGAAACCAATTTGTTATTGTATTTTACCTTTTTGGATTTCTATAAAATGTTGCATTAATGTTTTCAGCATGTGCGATTGTATATGTGATGAATCTCTAATTTTAGGGAATTTTGATATATATTTAGTTATATTTTGGGATTCATCAAGTTAAAATAAAGAGATTTGTTGAGAATTCGAAATATATTGATTTGAAATATTATTTGGAAATTAAAAAAGGAAACTTGTAATAATAAAAGAAATATTTTAAAGGGAAATATTTCCTCCGGTCATTATTATAAGTCGCCAACTACCAATTTATCTTGGTCCTTTTTATAAGTCACTTCATGGTTTCCAATGTGCATTAATTAGTTTTTTCCACATATACCCATATTTAATAGGGGTAGTAGGAGAGAGTGATATTTAATACTCCCTCCGGTCCCTAATGTAAGAGCCCAAAATTTGAATGGTTTTGGTCCCTAATGTAAGAGCTCACCCCATATTCTCTCCTCATTTAATGCATTTTTTCCAACTTTACCCCTAACTCTCTTTCATATTTATTAATGCTTATGTATTTCTCTCTCTTAAAAGTACCATAATAAATATGGGCAATTTTGGAAAAGAAGCATTAACTCTAGACACCCAACTAACATTCACATGTTTTCTTAAGAAGCGTTTTTTTGACGGCTAGCTCTTACATTAGGGACCGGAGGGAGTACTTTAGGAAATAAGTGTAATTATTAGGGGTAATATTGGAAAGTACTTGAATTGTAAGACAAATTAAATGTATTTAACCAATTTTATTGGTATGTGAGAAAGTTAGTTAGGTGACTTATAATAAGGAACGGAGGGAGTATCATATTAATGAGATTATATGATTGAGGTATTGAAATTATTTCCTACTCCTTCGGGTCCTAATATAAGAGCTAGCCGCAAAAAAATATTTCTTAAGAAACCATGTGAATATTAGTTGGGTGTTTGGAGTTAATGCTTTTTTTTCCAATATTGCTCATATTTATTATGCTACTTTTAATAGAGAGGAATATATAAGCATTAATAAATATGAAAGAGAGTTAGGAGTAAAGTAGAAAAAAACGCATTAAATGAGAAGAGAATGTGATGTGAGGTCTTATATTAGGACCAAAACCATTCAAAACCATTCAAATTTTAGCTCTTATATTAGAGACCAGAGGGTGTATTTCCTTTCTCTTATGATATGGTAATGCATATTTCAATTTCAAATTAAATAAAAGGACATAATTGAGTTTTGGGCTCGGACTGAATCTTTGGTGCCCTAATTGATTAAGGAGATCAAAGGAAATGAGGAGCTTGTGAAAAGAGGAAGCTAATCACAATTCTTTTAATTTTCTAAAGCTGGAGATTCACGAGAAGGAAAAAATTAAATAAGGAATTGGCGGCGAGGCACAAGAGGAAAGGAAGCTAGAGGCGGCAGTCTTTGGGATTTTTCTGATCTTCCCATCACATATGTATACACTTGTGCAATAGAGAGGAAAAAGAGGAGGAAGGAAGGAATTGTATTGTTATTCTGCTGTCCACGCACATACATATATTCACATTATATACTCAATCTTGACCACACACATGCACGCGAGAAGATAACAAGGTACTAGGAGGAGTGGCGGCAGATTCCGTTTTTTATTGACCATCTTCATCAATCACAAAGTACATCAAATATTCAAGCATAAAAGGACTCTCGCATGAGTCAGTGCCACCGTTGTGAGTTTGTAATAATTTCCCATTGTTGAGCATTCCATAATTAATTGTGGATCTTTGTTTGTAATTTCCAATACGATTTGGGATTCTACTTGTTTGCTGAGATGATTTTGTTCAAAGTGATTAATTTCCTTTTACAAAGTAGAGTACTATATAGAATTGTTTGTAACTTAGATATTTTATTTTCCACTATTTAGTTATGGTTAATTTGATCTATTTTATTTAATCTTGATGTCATTGATTATTTTTTAGTACTTATCACCATTAGACATGTTTAGGGAATTTCGAATAGGAATTTAGAATTGGATTTGGAAGAGGGAATTTTAACTAGACCATGAGATTAAATAGTGTATGATTGAATTTTTAATCTAATTTGCGATTAGGATATGCATATATCTAGAAGACTACATAGTCACATTAGAGCGGTATCAGTATAAATTAATTAGTGCAAGACGCGTATTAGACAAGGATATAAGTGGATCAGAAGGCATTTATCGACATTAGTATTTTAGATTAGCTACTTAAATTAATTCATAATTAATTTAGTGAGAATAAAATCTAAAAAGCAAATAAGGGATTAGTGGCTTTAAGGTGTCCTTTTGACTCGTGAATTTCATTTGTGTGAATATTTTATTTTATTTTATTTTCTTAGATCTTAGGTAATTAAAAACATTTTTAATTTCTTGTCTTTACTCAACTTAAACGAAATGAAAGTAGGAAATCTAGTGCCTAGCTATTAATTGTAAATTGTCTGAGTCTATGTACGATAAACCTTAACCTACAATTTTACTATTAACACGATCCATACATTTATGGAATCTTTATCAAGATTTTGGTATCATCAATGTGTTGTTGACACATTAGGTCCAACATTGAATGATTTGATCTCTAAAACTATTTGCATGCATGTCTGTCATGAATCTTCTCGACCAAGTTGGAATTAACTATTACTTAGTTAAAAAATTAGGTGAGCAATAGGCCACGTGAATTGGGTAATTAGATAATTAGACCAAGAGCAATTGCTTTAAGTTTTGATATAGCAATTAAGAATCTAGGAAGTTTGTCCAATTTATCAAGAGACCCATAATCATCTCATAAGTTTCACAAACCAATTTCACTTGCTTCATAAACAAAAATCCAAAAAAGAAGTGAAGTTACTCTTTACCTGAATCAAAGACTCAATTTCATATATAGCTTTTCCGCATTGAGTTTACCTAGGTTGGTTTAAAAGTTTATTATGCTCCATGAGAGACAAACTGGGAAAGCACCACTAGTACAATCTTTCTAAAAAACAAGGAAACTAACATTTGAACCCTAAGACTTAAAACATGCAAATTTATAGGACCTATTTGAAGATATGTGCTTGGTCATAAATATAATGACCTTTACATAATTGTTCCAAATTTTCTCCTCAAAGTGTCCCTAGTAATGCTCCGTAATAATAAATATCTAGGAGAGAGATTGTGGACAATGGTTAGTTTGGTTGTATTGGTAAAAGTGGTTTTGATAAATTTAATTAACATTCTTAATCTAATTATATTAGGTTAGTATGTCTTACATTTAGGATTAAAAGAGTAATAAACTTGTATGTATGCATAAACAAATAAAATGTTCATTGTATATTGGTACTTAATATAAGGATAGATAGCAACATGAGTTGCCAGATGATCCATTTATGCCTTATTATAAAAAAAACCCGATAAAAGTATTTTGTCTGAATGGATTAATTGATTATTGAGATATTGAAGTAATAAAATCTAGAAAAAGCATTGAGCACCAATAAATCAACTTGAAAGATGGCAAGACATTTGTCTTATTACCCTTGAGTCAAATGCAAAAAAATTTATAAAATCAGATGCAATGATGTAGCAATAAAGTGCAATCTAAGTCATTCTGAAGGAGTTCATGTTTAATTTAACTACCTAATGAATTAAATTCCTACATGCAAGAATGATATCAGTCAATTATTGCTTTGGCAGGAGCACAGTTCATAAACTCGGACCAGTCGGAAACACAACGCCCTGGGCACATTAGAGGGATGTTTTGTGCACCACCCAGAGAGGAATCAACTTGGGAATATCCAGGTTGATCCACTGAAACTCGGCCAACCAAGCAGGTGTCCTGAGTTGGCAGGATTACAAAATTTCACTCACTTAGTTCAATCTAGAAGCTTTAGGATCAAATGACCCTAAAAATCAACTATTGTTAATTAATCTTTAATTATGGCTAATTAATTTCATTTCATGCTAAGCTTGTCTAAGGGTCTATAAAATCAAATTAAGCACAATTGGACAAATATTGCATCTTTACAATTTTAATAATTTCAAATATACACATTAAAAACATACAAATGAAAGTATTTGTCAAAGGATTTATCGGAAAAATGTAATTCAACAAAATCATTCATTTACGACAATAGTAGCAATAAACATTGTCACACACTAAATATGTAACGACGTTCAATAATCAAATAATTCCTTAAATATAATGGTATATATTTTACCAAAGTTCCGCATCTAATAATTCTACTTTTGAATTCTCTCTATCTTTTTTTTTTGCATTCATCTAATTCACTCTATATTGTATTTATTTATTTATTTATTTTTCCTCATTTAATTTTCTCTTTTTGTCTTTTTAAGACTCAATATCATTTGTTCAAACTCATTATTTTATTTTTGGTAAAAAAACCTCCTTATTTTCTTAAAGCCCCATTATATATACAGTACATTTTGTTAACTGACTAATTTAGGTTTTGCCTAAGAACAGTGGTGCTTGTCATCGAACTTAGACCTGGAGGTGGAGAAGCATCTTGCGACCTACTAACAAACCATTTGGTCAAAGAATTGCAACTGTTCAACCCCATTCGACGGTTGGCTTCCTCTATTCTTAACTTGTATGAATAATAATGAATTTATTTTTCATAGAAGAAGAGCTGGTTTGGATTAACGTTAAGCTCACTTGTCATGGAGTATGATGTAGTGGATTCGAATTAGCCTCCTTGCATAAATAGGAGTAAGATTGCTTAATATGTTCCTTTCCTCAACATCCTCAATAAGTGAGGATATAAGAACTGAGTTGACTCTCTTTTTCTGTATGAATAATAATTAATTTACAGTTTTTAAAAAAATATGAAAAAAAGTTAAAGGCTTATTTATACCTTTTTTATACATCCATCCTTATTTAAACCTTTTACTAGTTGTAGTTATTGTAGTTATTGCTCCTCTAATTAGGAATGAGTGAGTATATATGAGTTGTTCCATGATTCATTTGTGACAATACACGTTATGAGTTGTTCTCTGTTTTTTGGCCAACACGTTGTGAGTTGTTCGAAGGAGGATATTTTGAATCTTTTTATTTTTCTTCATATGTGCTTCCTTCTAATGTTACAGTTTTCAACCAGCAATAGACTCACCAACCTCACTAGTTACGTCATTGCCCTAAGCGCAAAGATTCATTCTAATATACCAATGAGTAGTTGGTTTAACTGGTAAATGAACTACAACCCCCGTAAAGATGAGAATACGTGTTCGAATCTTGGGAAACTCACTCATTGGAAGAAGGAATAACCTCCTATGTGGGCAACACTCCTACCCCTCGAGTCCGAATTAGTCAGTTACCAGGCGTTGTTTAACAAAAAAAAAATTCCTTCTAATATTAAATAGAAATGTGTGTGAGAGATAGAGAAAAGGAGGGAGGGAGGGAGGGAGAGAGAGATATACAAATTTTGAAAGTCTAAAGAAGGTTCAATATTCAATATATACAGTATCAAGTGTTGGAAATACATAATGTTCTTTTTGTTTCAAATTTGTAGTTCAAAATATATAAGTCACGACAAATTTTATTTATTCAAGTTAAACAATATAATATAAATTCCATATATTTTATATTCATTTAAAAATACAGAATATCTTAAATACTCCCTCCGTTCCTAAATATAAGACCTAGATAACTTTTTTTTGGAAAGATTAAGGTTACGAAATAGGTTATTAAATGATGACATATTTGATATCTTTTTAGACTATCCATTAGCTTATAGGTAAAATAAACTATTTTAAGAGAAAAAATTAGGTAAATCAATTTATAATTAACTTATTTTTTGCTTTTTTTAGGATTTTTAAAAAAAGTCATTTAGGTCCTATATTTAGGAACGGAGGGAGTATGAGAAATTCAAAAAAATGCTGAGGCCTTTTCTTTTTATAAGATTAGGTCAAAGTTGGGTTTTTATTATTCATCAAAATTAGATCAGTTTTTCTCTCTGCTAGTATACATCAGTGTTAATAGTTATCTCCAAGTAGTTATAATGTTTGTTTACTTAGAGTTTATTTGAACATGACAAGTTAAAACAATTACAGTCAGTCAATTCAAACATTGGACAATAACATTTGGCCGATTCTCATGACTCAACAAGAACTGGCGATGATACTCAAAGGATACAGAAAGACCGTTAGTCGTAAAATATCCTCACACTCCATGTTCTATATAATAAAGAATTTTGTTTCAGCTATATGTTTGAGATTTTTTCTAGAGACGACATGTTCGTTTTTATAAGATATCTTATGTTTTTAGTATCGTCGTCAATTATTTTTGCCATTATTAGTTATCGGTCTATCCCAATGCCTTTGTTAATTATCTGTTCATTCTCTTTTTCTAATCTAACCCCACCCTTTTGCTTTCATAAAAAGGGGCTTTTGGAAAATAAATAACATTTTTATTAATTATATTTTTTATTAAATTTAGTTAACATTTTTATATATCAATATACTTTGATTATTTGTATACTATTAAAAAGACAGGGGGAGTAATGTTCATCATCGTCAAGTGCTAGCTTGGTTTCTAGTTGGAAACAGGGCATTACAACTTTTGAACAAAGCTATATTCTCACTGTCACAGTCGAAAAAAACCAAATTTTCCACTATTCTGGTATTTCACGCTTGAGTCGAAACATTCACGTGCATGCATACTGGAGATGCAAATTCTGTATATGGTCTGGATCCTTTACTAGTCTTTCTTCCTAGCTATTCATAGTAAATATATAAGTTATTTTAAAAAGAATATTTTGATTCAAAATAATTAAGTTACCAAAGATTAATTAAATATAATTTTGTCAATTTTGACCTTGTAATTTGTGTTTGAATGTGACTTAGTTTTTTCTATTTTTTTTCATCCCCTTCAAATCCTCATTTATCATGTTTTACTTTCAGTAAATTAGTTGAAGTGACTGGGAGTGCATCTTAGATCTAATGGAGCGCATGAATCTTTTACTTGACAAGTTTGTGAGGTTTATGTTGACCAGCTAGTAATCAACAAAAGGATCATAAATAGCGTGGTTGAATGACCAATGCCCGTAGTCATTTGTTGATTTAATCAAGTAGTTTTCACAAACTGACCCTGTACCATAATTGCCCTCTAAATATGATGAGTATCTTCATTTCGCGTCATTTCCCAACAAAATTGTAACTTTCATGTGCCCCAGGCCTGTTCCGTCCAGAAACGTATATTTATTATTCTCACGTCTCATTCTATTCTAGTTATTAACTAATTCGAGCCTGCATTATGATTTTTTTGTTATTTTGTTCAATATATTGAAAAAATTCATCATTTAAACGATTGTACATTATATTTATAAATAATACTATCTGTTTTGATCAAATCAATCACTTTCAGATTTGATCGAAGTATCAATTGCCAGCTGCTCCTTGTTGTGTGTCATGGATTCATTTATCATTGGCTCGGGCTTAACTAGGAGTTGGAAACAAACCCAATCTCTCAAATATTCACTTGATGCTAACAACATAGTTAAATCTTGTAGGGATTTGAGCGTACTTAGATTGTCAATGAATTTGGCAGAGTACCAACAAAAAATCGAATCACCGATCGAAGTTCGACTAAAATATAAGACAGATGCACGCGAGGGAGAAAGAAGAGAAGAGATACGGAAGAAAAATAATTGTTTTCTCTCAATAGAAAGGTTTAATTTTCCATCAGACTCCTTGTATTTGTAATTCATATACAAAAAGTCATGCTCCTTGTAAAAAGTCAAATTTATTTAATATCAAATATATTGGGGAAAATTACTCCTTTCAACCCATATTTTTCTATATTTACATAATGGTCTCAATTCTCATTGGGCTTCGGTTTGAGCCTCAATTCACCAAATGTGAACCTTGTATTTCCCTACATCTCTCACTCGCACTTGGAGAGTTAAATGTTAGAGATCAAGTCTGTTGTTTTCTATCTTTCTTTCATACTAAGTGTTTATATTGTAATCGTGTGAGCGTGATGTCTTCTTTTAAGTATCTTGTATTAGAAATTTCTTTTATAAAAACCAGCACAAAACTACCTTAAGTGCAGCACGATCATTTTATTATAATGCCTCAAATATCCTAGATTTACACAAATACACTTTTTTCATGGCTAATCAGATCCATTTCGAATCAAGATAAAACTCATATTACCTTTCTCATATGCATAGCATCAACACTTATGAAATTAGCATACTAACATCATAATGAGATGGACTCATGCACTATCATATGTGTGTATCTCAGGTAAGTCTTACTTTACCAAAATATCACTTCAATATAAAACTTTTAGATCACATTTTTCATGGTCCTGCAACATATACGTTAAGGTAGTAGACATCAAAGCATATTTCTATGAAATTGTCAAAGTCAAAGAATATTAGGAGAGTATTGAACCTTTATAGGACTCATGCAACAGTGAAACAGAGATTCATTCACTAGTTTTTTATTTGCGCTAACTTAAGCACATGCGTATGAATCACATGCTACGCTGTTACCCTTTTTCTTTAAGAGCATACGTCAATTTCATTTTATATTAACACCATACAGACTTCAATATAAACACACACAATATCTTAACCCAAATTCTTCAACCCAGATGTGGGTGTCCATAAGTTGATCCATATGTGTGTAACCACGGATCAAGGCAATATAGAGTTTGTTATCTCAACTTACTGAACTTTTATGTCGAGGCAATATAAAGTTTGTTTGTCTTCTTTACCATATCAGTATGATTACTACTGCTGGTGAACACATTGTCCTATCTTTACACACTATCCCTGAGTTTCAATAGTAGTCGCTTGTGTGAGAGAACCGACCTCACCAACATGTAGAAAACTAGGTATTGTATCACATGTAAAGCCATAATGAAATATATATTCAAATCCTATCCATGCCAAATGACTTCTCAAGTTACTCATGTATATCCTTGGCCTTAGGCTTAAGTATGGGAATTTACATAGGAACATGTTGTTTAAAAGAAATCTTATGTAGTACAACATCTCACACATTTATATTTATATTGTATTCACGTTATGATACTTATGGTCTTCTATTTAAGTAATGATCGCAGTGTTTATACAATACATTAACACTAGACATCCTTGACCATATAGCTATGTGTACTATCATAATAAGTACTTTGAATGTGCCTCGAATCGGCGTTTTATAGGGCCTCGAATCGGCGGAATTTTCCGGCGGAATAGCGCTACTGCGTTTTGGCAAAACGCCTAAATATTTGCCGTGGGAATGCGGCATTTAGGCGTTTTGAAAAACGCCTAGACGAGGGGCAAAACGCCGGTATGCGGAAATAATATTTTTTTATTTATGCACATAGGCGTTTTATAAAACGCCTATGTGCGGTATTAAATAATAATATTTCAAAACGCCGGTATGTGTTTTCCAAAAAAAATAAAAAACATTTTTCTTCCTGATTGTTTAGAACCAGGAAGAAAAATGTTCAAAAACATAAGGAATAATATGTTAATCCCAAAGTTACATACACATAAAAAATAATATATATAAACATAAGCAATAACAAGAGTAATTCATAAAACATGATACCCAAATATATAAAATCAAAACAACAAGCAATATGTAAAAGAAAAGCAATAAGATCATATCAACATTATAAAATCAAATATCACCAAAAAACACGAAATAAAAAAATCAGCAAAACTAGCCAAAAAAACAAAGCAACAGCAACATTGAATGAGAGACGAAGAGAAGAAAAATAGAAGAAAACGAGAAAATGAGCAACTTTGCGGAAGGAGGGAGGTGCTATTTATAGGGAACGGAGGTGCGTACCGGCGTTTGGAAAACGCCCATATGCATTTTAATATTAAATAATGCATATAGGCGTTTTTCCAAACGCCTATATGCATTATTTACATTAAAATAATGCATATAGGCGTTTCAGGGAAACGCCTATATGCTTTCTAATGCATATAGGCGTTTGGCGGAAACGCCTATATGCATTATTTTAATGTAAATAATGCATATAGGCGTTTCCTCAAAACGCCTGTATGCGATTAAATATTATTTTAATCTCGCATATAGGCGTTTTGAGAAATGCCTATATGCATTTAGTGCATTTAATATGCACTTAATGTGCAGATAGGCGTTTTCAAAACGCCGATATGCGCATAAAGTGCATATTAAATGCACGTTATGCACATAGGCATTTTGAAGAAACGCCTATATGCGGTTTTCTGAATAAAAAAATAAAAAAAAAACTGTCAGCACCTCTTTTTTAAATTTTAAAACCATACCGGCGTTTGTTATACCCAAAACGCCGATATGGAAACGCGGGAAAAAAGGCGGGAAGCGCGCGCCAAATTTATTGGCGTTTTCATATAGGCGCTTTGGGAAAAACGCCGGTATGCGTCTCATATAGGCGTTTTGGACCAAAACGCCGGTAAGGTTGCGCCGGAATGACCCGTTTTTTTGTAGTAATTTATGTCATTTCAAGGGATGACTCGTTATAAGTATAGGATCATATAATTTATCCTATTATAACGTTATTTATAAGTCACTTCATCCAATATCTTTTATATAAGTAAAGAAAATTTAATTGAATTTCATCAACTTTGTCTTAAAATTTAACATCATTATAATTTTATCCATGTTTTATATATTATGATATATCCCATGAAAACAAAGCTACATAAGAATAAATTAATGTATAATTGTACGTTCAAATGAAAAATATAATCATGTTACCTATAAATAAAACAAAAAAAAAACATTTTCTTCATGCTTTAAAGGTAAACACAATCTGATAAAAAAAATGGTAAACACAAAGGATTGGGGGCGTTTATATGGGAGGAACGGACTATTTTTTATCCTCAATATAATTAATTTCATTAATTTATTACATGGATATTAAATTAAATAACTTTAAGCTAAGCTTATTATTCTATAGAATGATAGCAATTTTCTTAGACTTCTCATCCAAATACACACACACACACATTAAGTAAGAATGAAAATAGAAGTTTATAAAATTTTAAAATAGAAGTAAATAAGATTTGAAGTTTTTCCAAATTTTGGTAAGATAGTATGTGTTGGAAGAGAAAATACCTACGAAGTAGGTCTTGTATTTTATTAGAAAAAATGGAGGAAATTCCTCATTCAAAATTTTATAAAGTACCAAATACCAAGTCACTGAAATTCTACATACACAATAATACAAGTATTCTAATTTAAAACCTTCTTTTTTTTTTTTGATAAAAAAAAACCTTCTTTTATTAGGGGAAGATTCCACTAATTCTCTCTACTTCCAAATATCTCAAAGATTATTACATAATTTGGAATTAATTATTCTATATTATGATGTGGGTCATGAAAAATATTTTATAAAAATAATTAAAGTTGAAATTTTATATTTATAATTTTAAGAATATTTTAAGTGAACTTCTCACTGCATGTAAACGTATACTCTTTCTAGTTCACATTATAAGAGGTAGTGAAACGTTTTACGCAAACCAAGGAAATATAGTGTAGTCATTTATTTTGATTTTTTTAGAGCTAATATCATTTAATGCTTTCAATTATTCAGATCGATATAATATAATTGGAAAAATCAAGAATATAATTGAAAACAAATCCAACGATTTAGATATAATATCTTACATGCACTATCTCCTTTATCATTTTGGCCAACAAGAAAAAGAGGTTCATTTTAGCCAATGCCTTCCATATCACATTAAAACCGTAAATTTTATTACCACAAGAGCATGTTCACCGCAACATGTACATATTTTAAGTGCCACGTTGACAGATCTTAATATTTATATAAATTTTATAGGTTAATTTGTGGTTTTTAATATATTTAGATGAAATATTTAGCCATTATTTGAATTAATCAGATTATATTAATCATTAGAAAAAGATGGGATATTTAAAAGGGATTGTATGGAAATAATAAATATTGGATATTAAGAAGAGAAGAAGGAATGAAGCACTTAAAAAATATATATATGGATATATTATTTTTATTATTTCCTTTTTATTTTCCTTTTGCAGTTGAGAGAAAAAAGGAAACAAAGATAATGCTTGATGGCTTGGAATTGGTCAAAGTGGATATAAGCAAAAGCAACAATTTTTGGTTCACATATATCCGTTGCATGAATCATAACAAATAATCTAAAAGGGAGGAGGAGCAAATAACTATATATATGCTCATAAACCTTAGAAAACCCTAACATCTCATAACCTATCATAGCCTCTCATAACCTCTCATAACCTATCTATCATAGCCTCTCCAAACCTCTCACAACCCTAATTTCCCATAACCCTTATATCTCTTCCACCATCCACCTATTAAACTAAACCTCTCTCGTTCTTGATGATGGGAGTGAAGGAAGGAGCTTGAATCTTCTCTAGGGGAGTTGTAGTTCTAATCACTCTTCCTTTCTTACATTTATGCTTTTCTAGGGTTCTAGGAGTGTATTTGTGATATTTGTATTAGGGATTGAAGCTACATTTATATTGTTTATGTTATTTCATTCTTGTTGAATATTTGATTTGATGCGTTTTAGCTTTGAGATTTATGAAATTTATGGGTTCATGATTTTGTTTTTCTCTTGGTGAAAATTATGTGCTAGTACAAGGTGGCTTGACTAGTGGATTGTGGGTCAAATTTATTTGCAAGCATGAAATGACAATTAGGATTTATTAATTATTTTGTGGCATTGGACATCAATCTTGATTAGCTTCAATTTATTATTTGGGTGGCCATTAATAAATTGAAACTACAAGATAAATTTAGAGCAATTGTGGGGTGGCCCAGATTGTAGATCATAAGTCCTTCATAATTAATCAGTCCTTAGGTTTAAAGCTTAATCAGTTTAGATTTATTTAATTGATGTTTGGGGTTCCGACACTAATTAAATTAGTCTAAGTCTAACCTAGAGGAGTCCCTCTAAGGTTCAATTTGAAAACCAATAATATTAATACTCTCCGAAAAATCTTTTGAAGTGATGATTTCTTAAATTCCCATCCATCAAGAATATTATAATTCATTTAATCTAAAATTTCTTTTAGGGTTAATATGCAAATTCACCCCGGAAGTATACCAAAAGGTGCAGATCCACCCCTGATATATTTTCATATGCAATTTTAACCTGAAAGTAACAATTTAATGCAATTTTACCCTTTTGTCAGTCAAAACTGTTTTTTTGTGCAAAATGACTCAAATGCCTTTCTTATTATATTTTCTCTTATCTTCAACCCTCCTATCCCAAACCCCAACCACTATCACCACCACCACCTCCGCCCCAACCCCCAACCACCGCCGCCACCCCAACCCTCCCCACACCACAACCACCACCGCCCCAAACCCCCCATTTCTACGTTTTAATGTTATACTCGTATTAAACAAGATATTTGTTTCATTATTTTAATATCATATTACGAGGAAGGTGCAAATAATGTGATCCTTAAAACATTCTGCGTATTGGGGGTCCCTGTGGGATCTCTTAGTCTCACATCGACCAGGAATGTGTGTGTGTGTGTGAGTATATCAGTAGGACATTCACACTTCAGCTTGCCAACCGCGTTAGTTAGTTTTGCTGTTGTGTTTGGTCCGAAAAATGTGTTAAAAAAAAACATTCTGCGTGTTATTGTTCTGCTCCTATTAAACAAGATCTTCGTTTCATTATTTTAATATTTCTTGTCAATTATTCACCATTTCAATTTAATGACCCCACTGTTGCGTTTGAATAAATCATACCGCAGCTTGAATTACTATAGGGAGATTTATCCTTGCTCCTCAAAGGCAGCACTTTACAAGCGTTGGTCGAGATAGAATATTTAGTGCTTATCCTGATGGTAAGTGTCGAACCTATGTGTATGCCTAGACGCCATAATGTTTTTTTATAAAAAACTCCCTCTCCTCCTCGTTTTTTGGGGCGGTGGTGGTTGGGGTGGTGGTAGTGGTGGTTGGGGCGACGGCGGGGGTTGGGGGTTTGGGGCGGAGGCGGTGGTGGTAGTTGTTGGGGTTTGGGGTGTGAGGGTTGAAGAGGAGAGAAAATATAATGAAGAGGGTATTTGAGTCATTTTATACCAAAATAAACAGTTTTGATTGACAGAAGGGTAAAATTGCATTGAATTGTTACTTCCAGGTTAAAATTGCATCTGAAAATATGTCAGGGGCGGATCTGCACCTTTTGGTATACTTCCGGGGTGGATTTGCATATTAACCCTTTCTTTTATTCTAATATTGTTCATACAAAACATTTCCCAATTTCAATTAAAAAAGGACTTTCCTTGATTTCAACAAGTGTTGCGTCTAGTTTCTAGGGTAATTAATTACATTTTAGGCTCCTCTAAGAGAACGATACCCGGGGGTAACTTCCGCTTACCCCGAGGTCCATAAATTTCTTGAAGGAGTGGTCTCGAGGCACTACACCGACCTGTAAATTCGGTGTCCTTCACACGTCATTATCACCATATTGTTATTTTAACACTATTGTTGGCTCTGAAGCATGCATGCACTTCCAGTATTCTTAGATCACATGATCTTCTAAATCCTTTTTCTGGACCTTCTTCATCATCACTTCTATAGGACCTCCATATCTTTACATTCTCATGAACTTCATCATAATCACCATCCTCATCTCCTCCCTCTCACGTCTCCTCCGTCCTTCTCACATTTGTAATGATTTTAGTTTTAATATTTTAATTTTTTATTTTATTAATAGATAATAATATTCATATCTTCCTATTTCCACGTGGCAGTCAACATGATGCCTATGAGGTGGTCAAAACACTAACGTATCAAAAATTGGACGGTGTTTTTTTTTTGCCAGGGGACGGTGTTAGTTGATGATGGAAGATGTTGGTTTTTTTTTTTTAAAACTGAAGTGGAAGATGTTGGTTAAAATAAGTCTTTTTTATTCATTGGTCAAAATAATGCTTCTAAAATTATTTATTGATCAGAATAATTACTAACCATTCAATGCACAAGGGTAAAAAGTAAATTGCAAAGTTATTATTTTAAATTTTATATATTACTCCCTCCATTCCTAAATATAAGATCACTTTGGGCATGTGGATAAGTTCCTAAATATAAGTTCACTTTCTATTTTTTCTCATATTTTGTCCAAATTACCCCTATATTACTCCATCTTTCCCTCTCTCCTCCTTGTCATCACCACTTGTCAAATTTAAGTGAGGGGTATTTTGGGAAGTTCATGTAATTTAAATGTCTTCCTTAATCTCTCCAAATTAACCAAAGTGATCTTATATTTAGGAACGGAGGGAGTACTCCATTTTACAATGGACCAAAAAATCTTACGTTATCTGTTGCATTATGGACGACAATATTTATTGTTTGCACATCTAAACAACTAAACATAAATAGAGGCAGCATTGTTGGGAGACAGAGAGACTGAAATGTCTGAGAACATCAGAACATAGCAGATGTAATGTATGTAATGTAACCACAACTACCAAAAACTGCAGAAAAGAACACTCCAATTATTCTGTGCGTCGCACAAAGACTAGTTAATTCGTGCGCTTTGCCGCCTTGCGTCATGTGAACGCTCCCTTCTAGACGGCGCCGTATTGACTGCAACTATATAACAAGTCAACGACTATGGGAGTATGGGTCTTGTACATTCATTCCCAGTCCCCCACACGCCTCAAATCCACGAAACTTCTGTCTTAATTACTATTTTAATTGTATACATATCTAATATGATAAATCAATAAAAAATTTACTACTCAGATCTGCCCATCAATACTCCCTCTGTTTCAAATATAAGGTTATTTTGACTCGTTTTAGAAAAAAATTAAAGTTGCAAACTTTGATCACTTTAAATTGTAAAAAAATATATTTAACTTATAAACTAACATATATTCTAGGGAGAATTTCATTGTAGGACCAAATTTGACAATCAATTTCAGATAGAGACCAAAACTTTCTGAAACTTCACTGCAGGACTTTGGTCCTTAAATGAAATTAAATTACTCAGCAAAAAGACCAAAACAGCCCTTTATTTATACCACCCAAGATGAAAAAGGAATTATGCCTTCGGCTCCGGCAAGTACGCCGGCTTCCATGTGCAATCCAACCCCACGCTGATTCCATCTAGCCTCCACAAAAAAAGCTAAGTTTTCCAATTTCTTCTCTCATTTCTCTACATTATTAACCTCCATTGTTGGTCATTTCTTCAAGCTTCATCCCATCTTTGCTTCAGTTACAATGGCAATTTCTTCCAGCTAATACAAAGCTCACAATTTTTACTGCATGAAACTCACGTTCATCCCCTTTATAGATTTGAAAAATGATAGTGAACTATATATAATTCCATACTCAAATTAAAGAAAACAAATCTTAAACAAACTATAGAAAACTTGAAATGGTTTGTCTGTGGACTTTGAGAGAAAAACCACGGTGGTGACTATGATTATCAATGGTAGTGTTGATGGAGGGTTGTCATTTTTTTGCTAATACTTGGTAGCTTGTGTTATAACATAGATCTAGATATTGCTTTGGAAAATCCTAACATTGTTGTTTTCAGTTTTGAAGGAGGGAAGCTGGAAGAAGGAAGGAGAAAGAGAAACTTGAAGAAGGAGGAAGATGTTTCTATCAATTTTTTTTGCCCAAAAAAAAAGTGATTATAATGCTTATCTGGTTTTGAACAAATAAAAAACTCATTTGAAGAAGGCAAGTCTTTGTCTCAACAAGTAAAATGGTCATTTGAACAAATGTTAATTGATATTAAACTGAATCATATATATGCTACCTTGAACAAGTAAAACGATCATTTGATTAAGGAAATCCCTTGTCTGAACAGGTAAAAAAGTCATTTGAACAAGTGGTAATTAATATGAAACATAAACATGTATGATACTTTAAACAAGTAAAATGGTCATTTAAACAAGGAAATCCCTAGTTTGAACAGTTAAAAGGATTATTTGAACAAGTAACTATTAAAGGTGAAATACAAACATGTATTTGACCTTGAACAAGTAAAAATGTCATTGGAACAAGGCAAACCCTTAAATGAACAAGTAAAAGAATCATTTGAACAAATGATAATTAATGTACAACACAAACATGTGTGATACCTTGAACAAGTAAAATGGTCATTTAAACAAGGGAATCCCTATTTTGAACAGTAAAAAGTGTTATTTGAAGAAACTATTTTGAACAGGTAAAAGCATTGTTGTCAAACTCGCGAGTTGACTCTCCGATTGTACCGTTTTTACGATACTACCTAAAGAAAACGTGTCACGAGTCACCTAAATTTTCAGTCATTGAAAATTCGGTAGAAACTTACGTGTTTACATTGTGAATTCACCGTTTTTACGTTTCTACCTTATAGAAAATTATGTTAATTTGCTACTAAACTCATTTTAATTATTTTTAATTGAAAAAATTAAATGAATTTAAATATGAATTTCATAGAAATTTATCTATTGAGGTTGATATAATATGAATACTGATATATTTAAATTTACTATCTGTATTTAAAATCAATTCAGTTAATTTATTATTATTATTTGTATTCTTATTTAATTATATAAAAGAAATACATGTTTTTTGATAAATGTAAACTCTTACGAGTTTAGGATTCGAGTCTACCAATCCGAGTTTACCTGATCTCCACGAGTTTACTTAAACTCACGAGTTTGACAACCTTGGGTAAAAGTGTTATTTGAACAAATAGCTATTAATGTGAAATACAAACATGTATGTGACCTTGAACAAGTAAAAATGTCATTTGAACAAGACAAGCCCTTAAATGAACAAGTAAAAAAGTCATTTGAACAAATGGTAATTAATATATAACATGATTATTCCCTCAAAAGTATTTACATGTCATTTTTCCTTACATTTAAGAAAGTATAAAGTAACATGATAATATATAAACAAACATGATTATTCCCTCAAAAGTATTCACATATTATCTCCCAACTAACATGGAATATAAAAAATAATTTCTTTAAAAAACTTGTGGCCTTTTCTCACAAGTTTTTGGTATATTCGTTTATGCCGTTGATTTGTTGGTGAAGAAGGGATCTAAGTGTTGCCTTGGTTTTGCTTTTGCGGCGTTTTTGTCAGCAGATCGACAAGTGGGTTTCAATTTGTTGGTGGAGACGAGAAGGTTGATTTCGAATTTTGAATGACTTTGAGTGGCCATTGATTTCGGTGGAAAGGGTGGCTGTAAGGTTGGGGTGGTGCCGTGGTGGGGAGAGTTATGGGGTTATGGCAGCAAGTTTTGGACATTGAGTGATTTTGAGTGGAAGGCTAATATGGTCAATTGCTCTAACAATTAATTTCAGTTTCCCCCCTACAAGCCTTAAATGAAATTTCAGATTCTTTTGGTCCTACTTTTAAATTAATTAGCTACAGAGGTCCCTAATTGAAATTCTCCCTATATTCTAATAAAATGTGACATGTTATAATTCAGTGGTGTAGTTTGAATCCTTAACTTTTACAAAAAGAGTCAAAGTTACCTTATACTCCCTCCGGTTCTAAATATAAGACATAGTTGACTTTTTTTAAAAATCCTAAAAAAGCAAAATAAGTTAATTATAAATTGATTTACCTAATTTTTTCCCTTAGACTAGTTTATTATACCTATAAACTAATGGATAATTTTAAAATATATCAAATATATCATAAGATAATAACATACTATTTCACAACCTTAATCTCTCTAAAAATAAGTCAATCAGGTCTTATATTTAGGACCGGAGGTAGTATTTAGGGACCAAAGGGAATATATGACATATGTGCCAGGGAGCTATATATATGTAATACTAAACATGAGATATAATTCAAATCTTTATCAATTTTCTTCAAATCAACAGTCTCTTTACCTCAAGAAAAATAAATAAAGAAAGAAATACATGGAGGGAATTGAGGAATATGATTATTGTTTTTTAGGAAAAACAAATATTATTTTATTATTGTTAAAGGAGCATCTATATATAGTATAAGGAAAAATATTGTGAGAATTTGTTAAAGGAGCATTGTTATTATATATTAAGGCCTGAAGAGCTATTAACAAATAGTAAAACATATATAAGATGCTTACAATAAGTAGCATCAGATCTGAGCAATATGTATATAGACAAGACCACTTAATTCTATACTAAGTAAGGTCAACTATATGAATAGCGATGCTATTGTGTTATATTCAAAACTAAATAATTTGTTAAATCATTAATCAAAATTTCTAACTCAAGAATTTCGCTGTGTTTTCTATGGTCTCACTCACCATATTTTAAAGGACTCCAATACACTTGAGCAACTATCCTCTCCGTACCCTATGTGGTGAAGCCACCAAAAAGGTTTTCTACCATTTTTTAACTTAACAGATGCTACTTTAACTGTTCCACATGTCAAATCATTACAAATCGTTTTTTCCTGCATAAAACGCTTATATAAAGGTTAAAACAAAAGTATAAATAAAACACCATTTATTTTTCTCTTTCCCAAATATAATGATGAACAAATTGACCCTTAATCTTTTTTTTCCAATCACATATCTGATGCACATCTAATATATCTTATACGTACTTAATGTTTTTGTAGTTGACTTATATGTAGTTAAACTAAATTTAAATATATCAAATGTAGTTGTCAATGAATGAAATAAGTTAGTTTTTAGCAACATGCATGGGCCATAGCAACTTAAATATTGTCGGCTTCCATGAGACATCCATTTTAATTGGAATTCAAGTCTACACTACATGTCAGTTCAAAAAAAAGTCTACAATACATGAAATGTGTAAGTTGTCGTGTTTTTAATCGCCACAAAGGTCATTTGTTGTGCCTTTTAGAGATGTGACATATGTGAGATAAGCATAATGTATGTCACACCTCAAGGCGTGACAAAAATAATATAATAAAAAATAATATATTTTTGCTGCACCCTACGGTGCGACAAGAATAAAAATAAAAAAAATAATATAAGTTTGTCGCGCCACTAGGGTTTGACGAGAATAAAAAAATAAACAAAAATAAAATTTATTTTAATTTCTTTCAAAAAATATGTCGGAGCTTATGTCGCACCAACTTGTGCGACATAAGGTGTGGAAATTTTTCTTAAAGATGATTATTATTTTTTAGACACAAATTTTATAGGATTTTCAATGAGAAAGAGTAGAGGGTTATTGAATAAGAAAAGGTAAAATGATAGAATAATGAAATATTATAAATGTAAATATAATATTTAAACAATTAGGTATTATATAATGTATACCCGATAGAAAAATTAAATAGTGAAGAATATAAATTATAATGTTTAAATAATTAACTTGGAAAAAAAATTAAGACAATTAGTTAAATGATAAATATGAAGAATAAAAGTGGAGAGGAGATAAGAAAGAAAGAAGAAAGTAGAGAGGGAAGAAAAAAGAAAGTGGGGAAGAGATAAAATAAAGTGGGGAGGGAAAAAATTTATGAGAAGAAGTTGGGTTTATAAAGATGATTTTTGTGTTGCGCCGCACTGGTCATATGTTGCGTTCTAAAGTGTGACATTATTAAAATCATGTATATTATTAATTTTGTTTTATATTTTTCTGTATATGTATGTTATTATTTAATTGCACAACATACATATCATGGCAAGACAAGTATATTATTTTAATGTCATTTTAATATATATATGTTGTGCCCCATGGCAAGACATACATACATATATACACACACACACACATATATATATACACATATATATATTAAAATTAAAATACATATATCCAAGGCACGACAAGTATATTATTTTTTTAAATAAAAAATGCACTATGTCGTACCCAGTAGTGCGACATGCTGCATATTGTTTTAAAAAAAAGCATTATGCCACGCCTCGAGAGGTGTAGCAAGATGCATAATTTTTTTTAAAAAAAATATTTTAGTTGTGCCTGTTGTCGCGGTTAAGTATTAAACTGCGAGATTAGACTTCCGTATGTCACATTTCATTTTTGTGCGACATCTAAGGCGCGACTATAAAACTTTTTTCTTGTAGTGAATAGTGAATGAGAAATGGATGAAATGAATCCTTGAAAATGGATTAGTCGCAACATTAATTACCTATATTTATTATGATACGATTAAGAAAAAAAAATATATAAATATTAATTAATATGAAAGATGGTTAATGGTAAAGTAGTGAAAACTGCATTAAATGAGAGAGAATGTAAGGTAAACTTTTATATTTTAGACAAAAACATTTAAATTTTGGACTTTCAATTACGGAATGGAGGGAGTATTATTGAATAAAGACTTCTTCTAAAAGGCAATATATATATATATATATATATATATATATATATATATATATATATATATATATGCACACGTGATGCGGAATATAGAAATTTCCTATTTATAAGGGCAAACATTTATTTCATAGGGAAAATTAATATGACGAAAATGACTAATGCAGAAAAATAATTGTCAATCCCAATCAGCCTTGATTATGTACTTAAGTAGTGCTACGTACTCCTTCTATTTGTATTATGCGGAACTAGTATACTTTTCTCAATCACATGCATGCATTTACATATTACCTCTAGTAATTATCATATCTCGTAAAGCAATGAATGGTAGTTAAGTTATTAATTTTAGGCTCAATCAATCATTTTTCTATTTTCAACCTTCACTAATTAAATAATAGGACTTCAAATTTTTAACTTCAAACCTCTAACAATGACAAGTGTAAAGTAAAAAAAAACAATTACACTACAAAAAAAGGAGGGATAGTCACGGCTAAAATGGAGACATAGTCACGTTTAAAGCTGAGACAAGGGGGTTGAGTCGCGATTCATGCATACGCAATTAAATGATACGTAACTAGGAATATTGTCACTTTAGAAATACGTGACCAGTGTGAGTTAAACGCGACAGACATCTCTAAACATCTCCAGCTTGTAGTTGTTGCGTAAGGGGACACGCGACAAGTAATAGAATAATTTATGAATCATGTCGCGTACAGAAACGTGACATAAGAAATAAATATTTATTTGAATAATAATTTATTGCTTATGTCGCGTTTGTGTACGTGACATAATGCAGAAATTGTTTTATTCTTTTGTCACATAACTAACCGTGACAAGAAAATATAATGTAGAGCCATTATTTCTTCATCTGCGCCAGTGAAAGGTTGAGTATTTTTTTTAGGAGAATGAGTATTTTTCCACATATCCTAGCATTTTCTATTTGGGAGAATATAATTATTTTTTACCTTGCTAAATTGGATAAGAGATAATAATGGAAATAAAAACTTATAATTGCATAAATAACCAAAAAAGTAATTAAATTAAATTACAAATTAGTAATTAGCAACAAGAATGAAGGTGATGTGAAAAATACAATATGAAGATAATTCATAAATACATTATGAATGAATAGAGGCGGAGCTAGAAAATTATGTTGCAATAGAATAGATGGAGATGGAGTGAAATATGAAGAGGAGAAAAAGCTAAGAATATGAGAAGATGGAGATGGAGTAGAAAATATATATGAGTGAATGATGTAAGTTTATATAGAGAGGGATGATGCGCGTGATTTTACAATTTGAAACATCCCGTGTCACGTTTTGCAAACGCGACATTTATTTTTTATAGTTAAAATTTTAAAGATATGTCACTTTTTGCAAACGCGACATATAGTTTTTATTGTTAAAATATTAAATATATGTCACATCTTGAAAACGCGACATACACTTTATTGTTAAAATACTACCTTCGGTCCTAAATATAAGACCTAGATGATTTTTTTTGGAGAGATTAAGGTTGCGAAATAGGTTATTAAATTATGACATATTTGATATATTTTTAGAATATCCATTAGTTTATAGGTAAAATATACTAGTCTAAGGGAAAAATTAGGTAAATCATCAATTTATAATTAACTTATTTTGCTATTTTAGAATTTTCCAAAAAAGTTAATTAGATCTTATATTTAGGACCGGAGGGAGTATTAAACATATGTCACATCTTGAAAACGCGACTTCTATGAGTGACAATGTTGTTACAGTTTTTTTTTTTGCCCATTTTCACCTTGTCGCGTTCCAAAACGCGACACAAAACAGTGACAAAGCATTTATTTGTCACACTTACCTCATACCCGAAAAATTCAATGAGACTATCCCCTCCGTTTCTTGTTGCGTACTGTGGCGGTTGGAGGTCGTTGCCTTAAACTCCCTCCGTCCCTTATTATATAGAGTAGAATCACATATATTAAGAAAGAAGTTGGGAGGGATAAATGTGTGTGAAATAAATGTTTTTCTCAAATTTACCCTTGTTTATGATGGTATATAAGAGAGTTAAATGTAGAGCAAAATGGGTAAAAAAACATTAGATATTCTAACTACCTCATGTAGACTAATATATTTATGGACAAGACCTTTCAAAAATGGTTTTTATAATTATTATACAAAAATTGCTCACATTAAAACTTTGATGCAATTTTATTGTTAGAACATATATTTATCTTTTTTTACTCTAATGATGTCCGAATGATGTCAATTTTTTTTTTGATACAGCGAATGATGTCAATATTTTTTATTGGAAGGTTTGAAAAAAATAATCCTAAGAAATAGGATCAATCTTCGATCCATATTAAATAGTATAAGAACAAGATATATTATTTGATTTATTGCACATATATAAAGAATCTTAAATTTAAGATTTTTTTCTTTTTTATAAATGTTTCCTTTATTTTAATTGCATTTCGTTGTAACATCTCTTTTTCATTTACGTACACGATATGAATAAATAAGGTTGAAGGTGTAAATTAAATCATGAAGTGTCAAAAAAAGCTCATATTCACCCTAGAAGTATGTTGCAACTTAATAGAGACTTAAAAGTACCCCGAATTTACCAATCTTACCCTCCTCAACTGAGTACCTGGTGACAATAAGCCACAAATACTTCCAAGGTTACATTGCTACATTTGGGTAATATCATAACTACATTATTGAGCCACAAGATATTTCTAGACAAATATGAAACTTTTTGTTACTTCCAAGTTAGATTTGCACATTAACCCATAAATAAATACCAACATACATGTAACAACAACAATAAAGTCTTATCTCAACTAGGTGGGGTCAGCTGCATGGATAACATGACATCATTGCGTTTGATCAATAGTCATGTTTATCGATAAATCATTGATCAAAAGATCTTGTTGAATAATTTCGTTAACAGTTCTCTTCGACCCCCCTCTCCCTATTTTGCAAGGACTTTATAACATTTGGTTAACTATTCTTACTGGCTCATATATTTTTCTTCTTTGAACATGCCCAAATCACCTCAAGCAATTTTCTACCATTTTCTCTACAATTGATGCTACCTCAACTCTTTTTTCGAATATGACCATTCTAGATCATATCTTTTAATGTATGACTCCACATCCATCTCAGCATTCTCATCATTGTAACCTTCATCTTATGTTCGTATTGTCTTTCAAGAGTCCAATATTACTAGCATATAACATTGCTGGTCTAATAGTTACCTGATAAAACTTTCCTTTTACCTTATCTTGTACCTTACAATCACATTAACCCCAGTAGCAAATAAATAAAAACATGCAATTAATACAAAAAATAACTATTTTTGACAATTACTTTTAAAAATTTAAAGTTTTTGACGGGTCAGCCATTGAGTCAAGTTTTCCAAAAGAAATTGTGACGAAAATCAATCATCGGCGGCTAATACTTCCATTGCTAACTAAATTGGCCATGGAAATTTTGATTCCTTAATAGTTAGCCATAGAATTTTCATCACAAATTCACTCGTATTTCTTTTTAATTTTTTTTAATGTTTCGTGGCATTTGACCGGTCCCTTTGTGTCCCTCTTTGTGGTTGTCACGTGTCCGGTCCACAATTTGTTTGAAATTTATGAAGACATGTGTAGGTATATTTATAATATTTAAGCTTACAGAACTATAGTTACATTTCATGATTTATATACTTTACATTGTATTTGACTTGCTATAGTATTAAATATTGATGGCACTGTCACTTGGGGGTTAAATTCAAGTCGGTATGGCACACATCATGCGCCTACCATTCAAGAAATGTGATATGTTCAAAAGGCAAATAAAATGATTGGATAATTGGAAGATTTGGATTGAATAGGATGATACATTCTTGATTAGTGGGAGTTTAGAGAAATAATCATTACAAAACATATTTTTGGGGAGCTTTTGTTGTTGATTTTCAATTGAACACCAGAAGAACCTCTCTAGGCTAGGCTTATATATGATAATTAAATTAATTACCTGAACCTCGAAGAACTTTAACTTCATAATTTGGATTACCTACAATTGCTCTAAATTTCTTTTGTAGTTCTAATTCATTAATGGTCACCCAAATAATTCAACATTTACAAACTCGCATAATAGTTGCCTTGTCTGGCCCTGTTCAAATTTTTAGGGCCAGTATTTATGGGTTGGGTAGGGCAGTTTTAGACTTGGCTTAAGTAGCCACACTGGGCGGCTGGGCACCATACTCACCCTTAATTCTTGTTGGCAAACTCTTGATTGGACTCTCCAATTTAATTATTCTTACATTTCTACTTAGCAAATTTGTGTCAAATTTCATAAACTTGCACTCCCTTCAGTTCGTAATTAAGAGCTCAACCACTAAAACATGTTTATTAAGAAAATATGTAAAAGTTAGTTGTGTGTTGAAGTTAATTCTTTTTTCCAATATTATTATCCATATTTATTATAATACTATTAGAAAAGAGAAATACACAAGCATTAATAAATTAAATATGAAAGAGAGTTGGGGGTAAAAATAGGAATAAATAATACATGAAATTAGTGGAAATTAAAATGTAAGGTGAACTCTTATATTTTGGATTAAAGGGGTACTATTTTTAAACTCATGAGTTTACACGTTGAATTTATGTGTTTGGGCACCAAGTTTATCATTTATACGTTTCTATCATATGATATTTTTTATTTAAAACATATATCTAGCTATAATGTCATCAATTATATATTCATATTTAAAACATATCCAAGTCAAGTTTTTATCCTCTTTTGTATTTCTAATCATGTTTAAGTCTACAATCCAAGTTTACATTATTATCTCAAGTTTACTTAAACTCATGAGTTGATAACCTTTTATGGTTGAAAAATTATATTCAAAGAAAGAATGTTTGTGAAAATTGATGTGAAGTTGCCCATTCAGGCAAGCAAAGGAATATCTAATGGACAGAAGAGAATTAAATTGACGAAGGCATGTTTTTCTTGCCATAATATTGATAATGATTAGATAATAATAATAATAATAATAATAATAATAATAATAATAATAATAATAATAATATATCATAGTCTCACATGCATCTGGCCATTAATAATATGTATTAATTAGTCCTACGTAGGTAGGGCATTAGCAAGGTTGGTTACGTTGTTGCTTGTCAACGAGAATGTAGTCAATTAAGTGTTTGACTTGGAAAATAATAATATAATGAAGAAGCAACGTTGCTTCTTCATTAGTCAATTATATGTTGGGTTAACCCAACATATACACACAGATATAGTTAAACATATTAGCAAGCTAGGATTTGTGAATGCGAGATGAGCCCCCCATCTGTACAGTGCAACTTGGTCCATTTTTAGTTAAATTTCGTTAGCCCAATAAATGCATGTGTGGCTTCTGTTTCAAGGCAAACCTCCCATAAAGAGAGAGAGAGAGATCAGGACCACGCGTTTTATTTCTTAGTCTATATATGTGCTTGTGTGTTTATACTATATAGAAAGTAATCATAATTCATTATGTAGCCTCTTTTGGGTGGGTCTGATCTCTATGTATCTATGGCTTCTGAATGTACTCCCTCCGTTCCTAAATATAAGATCACTTTGGGGAAGTAGATAAGTTCCTAAATATAAGATCACTTCCTATTTTATCTCAAGTTTTGCCCAAACTACCCTTATATACTCCCTCTTTTCATTAAAAACTCTTCTTCCTTTTAAAGTTAAGTAATTGAGGGGATTTTGGGAAGATCATGTAATTTTATTGTTTTCCTTAATCTCCCCAAATTAACCAAAGTGAACTTATATTTAAGAACGGAGGGAGTATCAATTATATGTTTGTCCCAAAACAAGATACATAATGAAACCAACAACATTGAGCCATTGATTTTTAACGGTTCCTTATGATGTTTACCTAGACCAACTTCCCCCTTGACTTTTCTCATGACCAATTTTAATTTTGTCTTCTTCTCTCTTATGGATTTCCTCTATGATCTGCCAATTATGCCGCCATATCATATTATTCTTTAAAGGGTGGAACCAGGTTCTAAACATTTGGGGGGGGGGGGGGGGGGGGGAGGGGGGGAATGAAAAAACTTTGTAGGGTGATGGCTCTAAAAATTTAACCTACATAACTAGTCTTTCAAATTTACTCTCTTCAGTGATTAGTATTAAAGATCGACTAATTAATGTGCATATATAAAAAGTTAGATAACTTGTTATGGGTTAAGGTGTAATTTACCAATAGATTATTATCAGAAGTGCACTCAGTACAATTGACTAATGAAAGGTGCATATACTTTACATGGTTGGTAGATCTGCACCTTTTCTCAGTCAAATGTGTTGGTTGCAGACTTTGCAATTTTATTGGTAAATATGCACCTTTTATTAGTCAATTATGTTAGATGCACTTCTGGTAATAATCTGTTGGTAAATATGGACTTTTATTAGTCAATTATGCTGAGTGCACTTGTGGTAATAGTCTGTTGACTGTTGGTAAATTTGCACCTTTTATTAGTCAATTGTACTGAGTGCACTTTTGGCAATAGTCTAATGATAAATTTACACCTTAATCCATAACTAAGTTATCTAACTTTTCATATCTGCACATTAATTAGTTATATCGAGCTTTAATACTAATCACAAATGAGAGTAAATTTGAAAGACTAGTTAAGTACGTTAAATTTAGGAATTTAGATCCATCCATTAAGCTAAAAGATTAAAGTTAATAGTAGAGAGTAGAGACACATCCCTATTTCTTTAACCAGATGAAGAATGCCTCCATCAATCTCATTCAACTTTACGGCCCACCCAATCAAACCTTCCAAACATCGCCTAGACTCGGGACCTATAAATTTGCGGTGTCAAAATTGAAATGGCTATTATTGAAATTTGATGTGCATTCGCATTCTAAGCTTTAATGCGATGTTTAAATTTGGAATTCAAACCTTAATTTTATTTATCGTTATCCATATTAAAAATAAAAAAACATGAAATCTCAAAGAAAATGAAATTAAAAAACTAGAGTCTCTTATTAATCCCTTATTTGGGCCAAAGATTTACAAACAAGACTTGGACGACCTTAACCGAAACAATAGTACATAAACAAATGTAATAAAAAAGAATAAACACGTCAGAACACAAGGTTTGGGTGTAACTAATTTCTTCCACTCACGATTTCCAATTAAAAAAACTTCTTTAGTAAATAATTTTTAATCAGGTACTAGTATTTTGTAAGAGAAGGACCAGACCAGTTTGACGCAACCGTAATAAAGTTGTCTTGCCATAGAGTCTGAGGTCGTGGGTTCGAATCAGTCACTCTGTGTTAACTCTAAGATATTCATGACATTTCAGCAAGTTTACTTCAATTTTGGGCCTTAATTTGCATATTTGTACATGTTTAGGGCCGTGAGTGGATAATTTGTGCATTTGATTTCAAATTGCATTTTCTTGCTCAAATATATATATTTTGATTATATTTTAGTGTTAGAAACATTTTGTGAAAGAGCAGGAAAACATCAAGTGAAGATAAGATGCATTGAAATGAATTATAAAGAAAGCTTATTGGAGCCTGGGCTAAATTCTGAAGCCCAGGCGAAATCACTTCCAAGGATCAGAGCAAGTCACATAGCCTAGGCTAAATTCTGAAGCCTAGGCAGAAATCACTTCCAGGATTAGAAGAGAAAATTCGCGAACATCACAAGGCTTGGGCTAAATTGTTTGGCCTAGGCGAAACTACACTGTCAGATCAGCAGAGCAAGTTACAGAATGTCACAGAGCCTAGGCCAAAATTTTAGGCCTGGGCGAAATGTCCATCAGATTATGAAACGTTGAGTTTTTGCTGAAATTAGGTTTTGGGAGGTATTTAAAGTGAGAGATTGGAACCCTTCAACATCTTTCGACCTAGGCTCTCTTTGAGGACTCTTGGAGGCAACTCTTTGCTAGGGTTTGGTGGTTTTGAAGGAGATTCAAGTGGAGATTGAAGATTTTGAAGAGATTCAACCTCATTTCCCTTGGATTTTCTTCTTTCCATTCCTTCCCTCTTGAACTTCATGTTATGGCTTCCTCTATTTTGGGATTTGTAATTGTCTTCCATTTATGAGTAGCTAAACTCCCATTCTAGGATTATCATTAGATTCTTCCTCTTATTTTGTGATTAATGACATATATGTTTATTTTACTCTTTACCTAATGCTTCTAAGTGCTTGATCACCTTTTAGATGTTGAGTTCACTTGATTGATGCTTGAGAGGGCTAGGTTGAGTGTAGAACTTAAGTAAAATAGTGCAAGAACTTGAAGTTTGCTTGATGAATGGATGATTTTGTTGATAAGATAGAGATATACTTATTGACCTTGCATAGTCACATCAGGGTTGAAGCTTAGAAATTGGGTTTTATTAATTGTAACAAGATATTGAGCAATTAAATAGAACTAAACACTTGTTCTTGACTCGACAGAGCTTTTACAAGTACTTTTTAAACCCTAGATTAGCACATATGTCAATTAATAGCATCTATAAGAGGAGGTGAATCTAAAGTTGAGAAATACAAGGGGAATAAATAATCTTAGACCCCATTTGATTGTTTAAGTCAAAAGATCAATTGTTTATACTAGTTTTAGATTTCTTTTATTTCACTTAAACAACCATCATTGTGTTCTTGGTTCAACTTAATTGAATTCACCTAGTCTTTTGCTTGGTTGAGATTTTAGTCCAAATCCTCGTGGGAACGATACTTTTCTTATCACTTTATTACTTGGGGCGACCCGTGCGCTTGCGGTGCGAACACTCTACAAAAAACAAAAGTTAGACTGCCTAGTATATTCCTTTCCCCAGCACCCTCATCAAGTGAGGACTAAAACTGGGTTAACCCTTTCACTATTTTGTAAAAAAAATAACAACAAATTTAAATGCTATCATATTTTTTTTGATATCTTAATCATCATGCCATATGATCTTCCCAGTATGTTTCGTAATCACGAGAGTTGATTTTTGAAAACATATATCTTAAACTAAAATATATCATGTAGTGTGTGTCTATATATATATATATATATATATATATATATATATATATATATATATATATATATATATATATATATATATATATATATTCTTCCACCCTATGGTTTTCCAAGGACATTTTCATTAATTATCTTAGATATCTAGGAAAATCCATTATTTCTCTAAAGAAAATTCCATTTTTGATGAAAATTGGAACTGCTATCTTATTTATTAATTTTTATATAATTTTCCCTAAAAAATAATCTCTTAAAATAATTGTCTAAACAATTTTTTAAAAATTATCTTCTCAAAGATATTTCTGAAAAATCATTTTTATAAATATTTTATGAAAACAAAAAAAAATAAGCAGCAAGAATTTTATATGTGCAATATTTTTTATCTGTCAAAAAATATGCAGATTCGGTTGGAATTGATAGAGTTTGAATATCAATTTTTAAGTAAATATTTTTCTTTATTTGGTACAATGGAATTTGAAATAAAAGCAGTTTTTAAACAAGAGTTTTATATTTTTTTGAAGCTAACAGCCATTTTTTTTAATTTTGACAAGACAACCGCAGTTTTATTACAATATTTGTTTGAGAGGAATTTCGAAACATTAAATTTTAGTTTCTTAAATGGCCCAGACCATATTGAAATTTCCCAACAAAAAAGTAAACATAGAACATGTAAACTCTTTGGGTTATGACCTAAAAGAAACCTCTTTGGGTTAGAAGCCTAGTCCATATACAAGGCCCATTAAATCCAGTAATAATAAACGTATTTTTGTAAACGCAAATTGTTTTGCTTGATAAAATAATGTTAAACAAAAGTATCATAATAAAACTAAAATTTGTTATGAATATTGTGATTATATGGATGTCCATACCTCCACAAACTCTTGACTTTTCCTTTTCTCAATAACCTCTCTAATGAAGTGTCTTGAAGAGTTTTTATTGTCATAATTCAAGGGTTACAATATTGACACTTTATGATGATTGAATTTGTCATTTACTTTCTTGTAACTTAGTTGAGGTTGGTGGCCTATAAATAAGAGGAATTGTACTACATGTGATGTACCCATAGATGAATAAAGATTTCTCCAATTTCTCTCCAAATTCCTCTTCCAATTTTCTCTCTTCTTCATCACTAACATTTGCTACTTATTCTTCTTCTTCTCAAGCTTCTATATTTTCATATTTTTATAACACGTTATCAGCACGAGTTTACTCCAAAATTAAGGTATGTTCTTTACATTTATTTTAGTGTTGTTGATCACACACACGCATATACTACTCATATATTTTATTACTTATATACTCTTATATATTACTAACACACGTGATAATACACACACATATACTCTTATATATATTATATTACTTATATATATATATATATATATATATATATATAATACTACTCAATATATATAGTATTATAGTATTATTATAATATAATGTCATTTAATTTTATTATACCATTTATTATATATCGAACAGCTATTAGACCAGCATTGTCATATGGTAATGAATGTTGGGCAATTAAAAAACAACAAGAACATAAGATGGATGTGACAGAGATGGAAATGTTGAGATGGATGAGTGGGTATACACTAAAAGATAGGATTCGTAATGATCACATTCGTGAAAGAGTTGAGGTAGCACCAATTTCAGAGAAAATGAGAGAATATCGTTTAAGGTGGTATGAGCATGTTCAAAGAAGAGAATTAGATGAGCCAGTAAGAATAGTGGAACAGATGGAAAGGGAGCCGTATATAAGAAATAGAGGGAGACCAAAAAGAACTCTTGATGAAGTTAATCAAAGAGATATGTTAGTGAAAAATTTATCTTCAGGAATGACTAGGGACCGAGCTAAATAGCGTCGTGTGATCCATGTAGCCGACCCCATTTGAATGGGATAAGGTTTACGTTGTTATTATGCCATTTATTATATATATATATATATATATATATATATATTACTATTTATGTTTATTTATTTATTTTATTCCTCACATCATTCCTTTCCCCTTTCGGAGGGTTAGAGAGGCTGTCACAATGAATTCGAATGGTCGGTTCACCGCCTGTAATTCATACGCCCTTTAATTTCTCACGAAAATTCCCATTGTGCATATTTAATTTTAATGTTTTGCATTTATATATATGAATTCGATTGGTCGGTTCACCGCCTGTAATTCATATATATAATATAAGTTATATATAATATCATATATATATATATATAGTATTATTACAATATTATGTCATTTAATATTCACATTTATTTATTATTATTATTCATTTTATATTATGTATTTTATTTTGTTTATATTATGTCATTCATTTTTTCCTTTATTTTGTCATTCATTATTTTGTTATTTATGTCTTTTATTTTTATATTGGGATTCATATTATTCTAGTTATAATTATAATTTGTTATATTATTTACTCTTATCTTATTATATTTCTTGTTAATTTTCAATTTATCATAATGTCACTTAATCCAATGGCTTGAAGCCATGACACTCCCAAATTTGTTTTATTAGATGACCTGAAGTCTCATCACTTTGATAAAGTTTGTTGGTATAAAACCATATTATGGTTTTTCATTTAAAAAGGGGTATGAAAAAGAGGAGTGAAAATTTGATGCTCAAAATATTGTTATCTAGCCTTGAAGGCCAATGATGAGAAATGACTCAAGTGAGAAATAACTTAAGCATTAAGTGACATAAAATAGCTTTATATCTTTGGAAGATATTTGATGTGATCTTAAAGACAAATATTATGAGAAAATATGAAAATATGACAAGAAGTCATATAGAAAAGAGAAAATTTTACAAAATAATGAGATGCCATAAGAATAAGTATATGACCAGAAGTCATATGAAAAATTTACACAATAACTAGATGACATATGAATAAGTATGTATTAATTTATGATTATGATACAAATAAATGAAATATTGTTAACCCCCGAAGGGTCATTGTTGTAAAACATAAAAAATATTGATAACCCCCGAAGGGTCATTGTTGTAAGGCATAAGAAAAATTGATAACCCCCGAAGGGTCATTGATGTTTATTTTCAGTTATAATTTAATGTTGATATTTATTTCATTATTTATGTAAATTAATTATCTTGTTATTTCATATATATATATATATATATATATATATATATATATAAGGTTATTTACATATTGCATATATCATTTGATGACTTTATATCCTATATTATATTTTCATAACATGTTCATCTGATGTGATTTCATTTGATGACATTATTATTGTTATTTTGATATGATTAATTTGTGGGAGAAATACGTTAAAAAAAAGTCCTGAAGACTGATTAGCAAATTCTCATGTTCAACATGAGAATGACCATGTTGTGAATTAAGGACACCAACATTTGGTGATATAAAAATATAAGATTTTGATGATAAGTCTATATGACTAAGAAGTTATAGTCAATGAAAGTAAGTAACACAATGGTATGGTCCTGAAGACCAATCAATATTTGGAATATTAATAATATGAAAAATGAATGCGAGAAATATAGTGATAATGATTTGTGAATTTCCAATAAGAATGCTCTTTACTATTATTGTTTAAATTTAGGGTAATGGACCTAATCTGCCCCCCAAGTAACCACCAAGGAGCGCTGAGCACCCTGAACTAACAACAGGTCCGTATCTGGACTCCAAGTAACCAAGGTGTTTAAAAACTACCCCGGTAGGACGGTCAACAACGTTTGACCGTTACTATGCCTATGTGGCTACCACGAGAGCACCTGCTTGCCACGTTTGTATTTTAAATAGACCTAATCTGCCCTCCAAGTAACCACCCAGGAGCACTGAGCACCCTGAACTAACAATAGGCTCATACCTGCACTCAAAGTAACCAATGTGTTTAAAAACTACCCCGGGTGGACGGTCAATGACGTTTGACCGTTACTATGCCTATGTGGTCACCAGGTGAAGGCCTTGTTGTCACCCGGCGCCTTGTCATCACCACGTAAGATATGTTCATGTGGGTCTCACCTATAATAATAAACAATTTATCTCTCCCTCTTCATCACCATCACCACAGCCCCCCAACACCCACCACCCCCTCAAACGTGGCAAGCAGAGGTGGCGTGGGTGGGGGGCTGTGGTCCTGTGGAGGTGAGGCAGTGGGGGGCTGGGGAGGTGAGGGGGTGGCGTGGGTGGAAGTGGTGAGTGTTGGAGGGGCTGTGGTGATGGTGATGAAGAGGGAGAGGGAAATTGTTTATTATTATAGGTGGGACCCACATGAACAAGGCCTTCACGTGACGGCCACATAGGCATAGTAACGGTCAAACGTCATTGACCGTTCACCTGGGGTAGTTTTTAAACACATTGGTTACTTTGAGTCCAGATACGGGCCTGTTGTTAGTTCAGGGTGTTCAGTGCTCCTGGGTGGTTACTTGGAGGGCAGATTAGGTCCATTTAAAATACACACGTGGCAAGCAGTGGTGGCAAAACAAGTGCTCGTGTGGCAGCCACATAGGCATAGTAACGGTCAAACGTTGTTGACTGTCCTACCGGGGTAGTTTTTAAACACCTTGGTTACTTGGAGTCCAGATACGGGCCTGTTGTTAGATCAGGGTGCTCAGCGCTCATTGGTGGTTACTTAGGGGGCAGATTAGGTCCATTACCCTTAAATTTATTGTTATTCAAATTTATTGTGATTAATTTGTGAAAGAGAAATAACTATAATTATTATTTGATATTGTTATAGTAATAAGTGTGAAAAATGATATATGAAATCAAATACTAAAAGTATAAATGAGTTTGCATTAGGGATAAGCGATGCTATAGGAGACCTTTTCCACTACAATTTATTGACCAGGTTTGGAGAATTTTATGGCTTATTTTTCAATGGCTTATGATTGATAAAGTGTTCAATTTTATTATTGAATTTCTCCAAAAATTCTACCCATATTACATTTATACGAATTTCTTGCATTTTAATATCTATGATTTCTTTCTACCTTATTGTCTAAGGGCATGAAAATTATGTGTTAATATGACTCATTGACAATAAAAATAGAAATTATTTGTTATCAAGTATGTTACATTTTATTAATAAAAATAATTAAATGGATTTGAATATATTACAATATTTTATCATGATGTTGATATGAATATTAGAGTAATTGATTTTATGTGAAATTTTGTTGAGTAAAAGTTATATGATTAAATCAAACTTGTGTAACACATTGTTAAAGCATTTCATAATCAAAATGTTATATGATTATGATTATCTCATATTGTAATTGAGTGAAAAAAAATTATTTGATTTAAAAAAAATCACTAAGAATGGTGGTGGTGATATTGGTTTGTTTGATGAAAGTAGAATTTATGGGTGCTTAATATAAATATGGGAATTTAATTAGATTGAAAAATTGAAAATTTCTTATACCCATTAATTCTTTAGCATTATAATATGTTTATGAGTTTCTCTTGAATTAATGTTATTTAACCCTTCATTTTTTGTGATCATTATGTGTTTCAATTAGATCTCTTCATATTTCTTTATTTTGAACAATTCATACTTCAACTATCAAATGAAGCAATTTGAAGAGAATTATTGGTAATGAAATATAGATGAATACAATAATCTCATATAGTTCTTGGATAGTTTTTTATGAAAACCAAGACTCATATTTTTCATACTAGGACTTTAGTCCATATGCATAAGAAAAAGGAAAAAGAACTTTGGTTCATTATGGCTATGTAAGAGAAATAAAAATTTCAATTGGATTGAAATTCAAATTTGTATGTGAGTAAGTAAATTTGTTATCTTCTACATGAAATTAAATGTTTGTTATTATATTACTAAAGTTGTCTTTGAATTACATGAATATGTTGTTTATCGGTATGACTACTCACACTTGAGGGGGAGATTATTGGAGTACAAGTGTGAGTTAAATGTCCAACACTTACATAGTCAAATCTCCCAAAATATGGAACAATGGATGTCATAACTATGATACTCTATAATATGAAGTTGAAAAGTTAAATGTTGGTTAAGAAATATGATACAGTAAACCAGAAGTTTGCCGATTCGAATAAATTTATTGTTGGTTTGACTTGTTTGATCATCCAAGTCAAATATATGACCATTAAATTATTTATATCAAATATTGACATCCATAGAAGAACCAGAAGATTCTTACAAAAGAGTTATGTTGTGCTGCTTGTTCTCAAAGATTTGTATTGAAAATATCACTGGTTGTGATTTGGAATAGATTTATATTTCTGGAAATATATCATATTGATGGGCCCATCCAAATAACATGTAAACCAAATAAGTATATATACAGTAAATTTGATAGATGCATCTACAAGATGGTTACATGTGACAGTATATATTAGCTTGCAACCTGAAGTTTGCAGTATTGTCTAAATTTTTTTTTGCTCAGGATGCAGTATTGTCTAAATAAGACATTATGTTGAGTGCACAATTTCCAGATTATATGATCAAGAAATCGTAATTTAAAGCCTCCATGAATAGCTACGTCAATGCTTATGAGAACATTGTTTTTATTTAATTATTATGTTGCAGCACTTATTAACTTTAAGCCAACGAAATTATCCTGGTAAAATTGGCTTTTGGTCAGAAGCCAGATAATTTCCATCTAAAGAGTTTGAATGTGCATTGCAAATGCATAATAATCCACCACAATGTCACAATAATGTGCATAGATGGAAAATTATATAAAATTGATAAAATTATTGGATAAGTGACTCCTTCATGTTTCTAAATGAAACAAAATGATGTTTCAAACAGAAACAAATCAATTTAGGACACTTATACCACATGATTATTTGTTTATTCAACATATAACGAAAGTTATGCAAATATGAGAGGGAGAAATTGTGTAGCTGGAAAGAAAATTCATTGAATACATTATAATTATGAAATGTAGATCCTCAAATGTAGCAGTATGAACCAAAAGTTCATCAAATTTTGCATTCCTAAAATATTACAATGTGTATGAACAAAAGTTCATCGGATTTTGAATTCATGAAATATTACAAAGTGTATGCCAGATACTGACCTAAATGAGAATTATTGAATCTCATATTCCAACTAAAAATGCTCCTATAAATGTGACATGCCTGAAGTATGATAAAATCAATCGATTCCAAATGTAAATATTTTATATAAATAGAAGCCTATAAGTATGATGATCATATTGGGGAAGCAAGTACTCCAGAAGAGTGCCAAGACATAACTAATTGAAAAACCTCAAAGGGGATATAGGTACCTAGAAAAACAAGGAGATCTCAATAAGTTATGTCACAAATGGAATCGAAAGGAATAAAGTAGTCAACGAGAATTTTGATAATAATATCACGCGATTAAATGAGGATCTTACACATAGATATGTCGTGAGAAGTAGACATAAACATGATTAGCCAAAAGAAAATGAAAAGAAGTGAAACTTTGAATATGTTTCAAAATACGAAAATTATGGGCCGGAAGCTCGGAAGTTCCAAATTCAGAAATATATAGTTATTGTGGGATATAAATATTTGTGTGAAATATAACTTATAACAAAGCTTATAAAGATTGTCATAAGACGTATTATTTTGTGGTGGATACAAGTATGCTACAAATTTTATTTGTCTGGCAATATATGAAAAGAAAAAGTGCATCAATACTAGCATATATCCCACTTGATGATGAAATTTACATGAAATTCTTGAATTATGGAAAAAATGCTAGAAGCATATATTAGAAATCAAACAAAATATTTTGTCATTTAGAAAATATATGAGTTATATATAGAGGACTCATAGTCTTATTGCTCTTACATATCACAATTTGTAGATGAATTTAGATGTTGCAAGTTCACAAATTGACAATGACTTTGGATAAATATGTGGATGAAAAGTATATCATGGAGATATGTTAGAGGAATACATTTTTGCAGGATTTGTGATGATAATATGATTCAGTCAAATGAAGATATGTTTAAATAGCTTTGGAAGGAACACGATCGATTACTCAATGGAGACAAAAGTGATGTTGTCATGAGGGGGAGTAAAATTGACCTTATTATGCGAGAAAATGAAAGTGATTCTATTTTCAAGGGGAGATAGTATCATGTTGTACTCTTTTTTCCTTAACCAAGGTTTTGTCCCACTAGGTTTTCCTGGTAAGGGTTTTAACGAGACAACATTGATAATTATTGTGTACTCTTTTTCCTTCACTGAGTTTTTATCCCAATGAGTTTTTCTTAGTAAGGTTTTAATGAGGCACAATAATATTTGTTATGGACATCCAAGGGGGAGTGTTATGAATATTGTGATTATATGGATGTCCATACCTCCACAAACTCTTGGCTTTTCCTTTTCTCAATAACCTCTCTAATGAAGTGTCTTGAAGAGTTGTTATTGTCATAATTCAAGGGTTACAATATTGACACTTTATGAGGATTGAATTTGTCATTTACTTTTTTGTAACTTAGTTGAGGTTGGTGGCCTATAAATAAGAGGCATTGTACTACATGTGATGTACCCATAGATGAATAAAGATTTCTCCCATTTCTCTCCAAATTCCTCTTCCAATTTTCTCTCTTCTTCATCACTAACATTTGCTACTTATTCTTCTTCTTCTCAAGCTTCTATATTTTCTTATTTTTATAACATGATTTTCTGCCAATAACTTAATTTTGATCCGAAAAAAATTATTTTTTTGTCATTACCATTATTGTTATGAACTTCTTTAATTAAATGTTTAGGAAGTTATTACATGTCTCATTGATTGCAGGAACTTAATTGAGATAGTGTCACATGAAATCACTAAATTCTCCCACATAATCATTTTTAATTAAACTAAGGTCGTGAGGAATCGTTTGGCTAAAAGCTTTTATTATCTGGTCAACACTTGTTGTTGGCTTAGAATTTAAATTATTGACAATGCAGCAATGGCTTTCTAGACCTTTATAGTTTAACAAAATTACATACGTTGTTATTCTCAATCTTACTCCATAAAATATTGGTAACTAAAAATATTTGGCTTGATGGTGGCAATTTTTCAGACATTAACAATACTATGAGGATCAATCAATATGTACTATAAAATGAAAGTCAACTAATCAAATTTTGTCCCAAGTTTTAATCACTTAGCTAACTAAGATACTTTATATATAACTTATTCGCCACTTAGATCTCTGTCTTATGCGCAAAAAACAAAGTGTCCTAATGATTTACTCAATCAGTCCCGAGTAAGATCGTTCAGATTTTTTTTGAAAAAAATGAACGAAGCCAAAAAAGAATTTTGACTAGAAAATGAAGCAAATATGTTCACAAAATTTAATAAATCAAATTAGACCATTATATTATAACATATGAAATATGCAATTCTATTATGGGTTATTTTATAAGTATAATAAAATAATAATAAAGAAAAAATATAAGTAAAGAAAGTTTACTGTGATTAATTTTACATTCTTAATTTCTCTAAAATAGTCAAAATGATAGTATAATCAGGGAGGAGTATTATCTACTTTTGTGCTTAACTGTAATTTGCCAAGTTAATTTTTCACATCTTGAACTTTTAATATACCATCATAAAATCCCTCACAAGTATTTTGGTAATTTTTCTAGGAGAATATTGAAGACTAAAATCATGGTCATCTTTCTTACTACGTTAACATGCAAATTCACCCCAATACTTTCTACTCAGTATCTATCTATTGTCTTTTTCTCCACCTTGCTACTTCTCCCTCCGGTCCTAAATATAAGACATAATTGACTTTTTCTAGAAAATCCTTAAAAAAGCAAAATAAGTTAATTATAAATTAATTTACCTAATTTTTCTCTTAAACTAGTTTATTTTACCTATAAACTAATGGATAATCTAAAAATACAACAAATATTTCATCATTTAATAACCTATTTCGCAACCTTAATCTCTCCAAAAAAAAGTCAATTGAGTCCTATATTTAGGACCGGAGGTAGTATTTTTTTGTTTTGTTACATAAGGCAACCTAAGGCTTGAAATTACGTTGCTAGAGCATCTGGTGTGTTAAAAAAAGAGTCCCTCGGCTGTGGATGTACCAACATCTAAGTAAAGCAAATTCATGCAATGTTCTACAGCTAGCTCTGCAACTAAATCATGTACCCTAGGGGCTAAATAATCAGCACATTTAAGTGTTTTCTCTCTATGGCCATGGTGTAGTTGCACATCCCACCTCTCACATAACATTTCCCTAACCTGGTACACTTCCTCTCTCTAGGGGTGAGATTCCTTAGTCTATAAGAATCAGGTTTAGTGCATGTAAGGAATCGGTATACAGATGCACCTTATCGAGCTTCAGAACCTTGCATTGTTTAAGTACTGTGTCAATCATCCTACAAATTATTATTAAAGAAACTATACATATAAATTGGGTTAATCACAGAAAACCAAATTTGTTTTGCTATCTCAGTCTCTCAAAGTGTGTAGTATGGATTCCTCACAATTGCACTCAAATGGGCACTCATGTAGAATCAACGCTATGTGTTGTTTAGCTCTTAGTTGATTTGTGGGAACTCTCATGGAAAACTTGCCACATAAACATTTTGGCTCTTTCCAAGATATCCAATCGCCATTGTTTCCTACACATAGGCTGATGTTGATTCATCAAGTTGTATATGAGATGATATGCAGATTTGACACTTCAGTTACCATCAGGTAGGTGGCACGACCAAAATTTACTAGCTCACATTGGACAGAGTGGTGGCACCTTAGTTCATTGTTGTGAAACTTGCTAGTAAACACTCTGATTTTACCCTTTTTACGACTCTAGTTAAGCAAAGTGAGTCACGAGTCACTAAAATTTTCAGTAACTGTAAACTCGTTAAAAACTCACGAGTATACATGCTGAATTGAATGTTTTTAAGTTTCTATCTTACAGATAATCATGTTAACTATCAAGGGTCTTGTAGCCCAGTGATATGACATCTCCCCTTTAGGTGGGAGGTTGTGGGTTCGATCTCGCTTGTAACCTCGAGTCGTTAGTGCTTTCCCCTTTAAATAAAAATAATAAAAAATAATCATGTTAACTAGCCTTAAAACTCATTTTAATTATTTTTATTTGACGTTATTCAATGAGTTTATATAGAAATTTCTTTATCTTGATTGATAAAATATACACGTTCATATATTTAATATCAACCATTTATCTTTCAAATGTATTGAAGTCAATTATTTGTTATCTTGGTATTTCTTATTAATTATAAATATTTATTAATAAAGGTAAACACTTACGAGTTTACAGTTGGAATCTACTATCCGATTTTAACTTCCTCACATATTTAATTAAACTCACGAGTTTAACAACAAACAACCTTGTTGATGACACTCCATTTTGACCAAAAAAAAATTCAAAATTATTACACCATTTAAAATTTTTGTAGCAATTTTAATCCCAAAAAGTTAGCAAATTTACAAATGAACCCTTCTTATATATGAGAATGAGAGTAGCAAATAAATAGGAAATACCAATGTTGGCCTCAAACAGTGAGAAATGGGTTCAGCTTCTGCTAGTGATGGCTATGGCTGCAACTGCAAATACTTCTTCCCTTACCTCTCCTTCATCTTCCTTATTCTCTTCTCTCTTCACTTCCTCTTCGCTCCCAAATTCTTCATCGGCTATCAAACGCTGCGTATCAAGAAATCGCCGCCTCTTCCCCTCCGCTTTCGCTCCGATGGCTCCTTCAAAATCCTCCAGGTACCTACACTCTTCTTCTTCTTCTTTCACGCGCTCGCGTGATTTTTTTATTATTTTTTTTTAAATTTTGAAATAATTTAACAGGTGGCTGATATGCATTTTGGAAATGGAATCCTAACTAGCTGTAGAGATGTGATGGATCATGAGTTTGAGTATTGTTCTGATCTTAATACCACTCTGTTTCTTAAGCGATTGATTCTGGCTGAGAATCCTGATTTTATTGCCTTTACAGGTAATTTAGTTATTTCTCATTCTGGATTTTTTTTTCTTTTTGTTTTATTTCTGATTTGGACCAAGTTTTGATATATTGGAATCTGGTTATTTTATGGAGGGCCTAAGGTGAAAGTACAAAAATAGTCATGTGATTTTTTTTTAGCAAAATAACCATAACATTTCAAAAATAGGGGCAAAATTACCCAGCAGCATCATTAATTCAAAAGGGTACTTTCGCCCCTGTTTTAAAATGTCATGATTACTTTTGCTCCAAAAAAAAATCAGGATGACTATTTTTGCACTTTGTCCACAATCACATGGGTATTTTTGCACTTAAGCCCTTTTATGGAGTGTTTTAACTTCAAAGCTATGGTTATGATGGTAGAGGAATCTGTGAACAAGTTGCACCATGTCAGTAAACAAATAAGGTCTTAGGTGGAATTTTTTATGTGACAGATAGTTAAGTTTTTTTAGGGTGCTTAGTTAGATAAAAAAATTCTATGTAAGATCTGATATGTTTATTTGTGATTAGTGAGACCACTAATGGTGTGTTGCGTGGGGTGCTCGAAGAATTTCTCGTGATATTATGCTGGCTGTATCTTGAACTTTTGGCATTAGAAAACTTGGTTAAAGGAGGATTGAATTGTACAACATAAATATATTAGAGGAGTTTATCCAGGAATTGAAGCTTATAAGCAAAGTTATTCATTCAGACTGCAAAGCTCAATAGTTTGTGTACGTACAAGAGCATGCGGCAGAGGTAGTTAGTTACACTAGTCATTATTCTGTTAACAAAAGCTTTCAGTTTTCAGTCACCTTCAACCTTTAAATGGCTGCTTCTATCAGCTATATTGAAAGGGAAACACCAATGAAATTCTCCAAAAAGGGGTTTAGTCAAGGAGAGAGCATGGATTGTTTAACTTTGTTACTGTTTTTATTTTGTATTTGTATAACTTAATCAAACAGCTATTTAGTACCCTTTGTGTGTGTGTGTGATTGCTTGTTTGTTTTCCTTTATGTGTCTGATTCACGTAGATTCAGTTCTTGATATCAGGTGATAATATATTTGGGCCAAGTAGCACTGATGCTGCAGAGTCTATGTTTAAAGCCTTTGGCCCTGCCATGGAATCAAGAATTCCTTGGGCAGCAGTTCTTGGAAACCATGACCAAGAATCAACTATGAATCGTGAGGAATTGATGTCTTTAATCTCCCTCATGGATTATTCAGTCTCACAAGTCAATCCTTGGATTGATGGTCCCCAAGATGGCATAACAAATAATGTTGATGGCTTTGGCAATTATCACCTCAGAGTCTATGGTGCCCCAGGATCCACATTGGCAAATAGCACCATCATGAATCTCTATTTTCTTGACAGTGGAGACAGGGCTGTTTATCTGGGAAAGCGAACTTATGGATGGATCAAAGAGTCTCAGCTTGATTGGCTTCGTAATGTTTCTCTAGAGTTTCAGGTAAGTAACAAACGAAATTAGTTTCTAGGAATAATTGGCCTTTATTTTTTAATTTATTTGTTCATATAATATTAGTGGGTCATTGGTGCTAATGGTTTAGGTCATATTTGTGTGTTTGCAACATTATGAGACATTCTACCAACAAGCATTGGGTGCAGTTGTAAGGCAACTGACAAACCCCCAAGCGAATGTGAATTGAACCTTTGGAGAATTGCTTGTTGGGAGGGGTTTCCAGGGTGCCCATGTGAAAAACGTGTAAAGGGGTGGTTGTTTGTTAAGGAAGCAAGTAATACTTGATCTTGCTTAGGGTATCTTTCATAAATATAGGCCCCTTGTAGGATGGCACCATTAGACTAACCAATCTCAAAATGTTAACTGGAACTCTGCTAGCATTAAGGGTTAAATATTTGAATAATAACTATGAATTTGTTGATAACTTTGCTTATTCAAGGCTAAAGGAGCAAATTTAGCAACAAAGCGTTTCACATTGTGCATAATAATGTTTTAGCAGGTGCACAAGTAGACAAATTTTTAAAACAAGGAAAACATAGTAAAGCCATTAATTGTAGTTAAGAGGATGAATTCAGTTCTAGTCCCTACTTGGTGAGGATGCTGAAGAAGGGAATATACTAGGTAGTCTTATCCCTATTTTATGTAGTGAGGTTGATTCGAATCCACTGCCTCAAAACACACGGCAAGTGAATTTACTGTTGAGCTAAGCCGGTCATTCCATTAGTTGTAGATAAACATCTGTTAAATTAAATTTCATGTATATGATTCAAAAAGTATCATCTATTTCACCTCAATTATTGGCTTTATTATTTTGCCCTGTTTTGAAAAGGTTATGCCTATTTTTGCACCTCTCAAGACATTATATGATTGGTGCACAAAGCGAAACATGCTAAATTTACACACTTCCACCTTTGGCAGTCTCCACTGCAGGTTAACTGGTTACTGTGGGGGGTTATCATGATTGAATATTAGTCTATGAATCAGCAGAATTCACATGTTTGTCACCCAATAATTCAACCATGAACATTTCTTTTTGGCCCAAAAGAAAATATGCACAACGCTTCTCTATGTTTAGTAGAAGATAATTTTTCCCATATTTAGATTCCATTAACATGTCGCAGGTCACACACTAACAGGCACAAAACCTTGATCCTCTTCCATCTTCTGATGCATTTCCACCTCATGCACCACCCGCACTTGCCTTTTTCCACATTCCAATCCCAGAAATTCCACAGCTCTTCTATAGAGAAATTGTCGGTGAATTTCAAGAAGGTGTAGCATGTTCAATAGTGAATTCAGGTGTCTTGAAGACTTTTGCCTCCATGGGGGATGTGAAAGCTGTGTTTATGGGCCATGACCACAAAAATGACTTCTGCGGAAACTTGGATGATATCTGGTTCTGTTATGGCGGTGGCTTTGGATACCATGCTTATGGAAAGGCTGGGTGGCCCAGAAGAGCAAGGATCATTCTTGCTGAACTTCAGAAGGGACAAAGCTCCTGGATGGGTGTTGAGAAAATCAGGACGTGGAAACGTCTCGATGACAAGAAGCTTAGCAGGATTGATGAACAAATTCTCTGGGATTCGCAGCTGTCTGGATGATGGTGCTACTACTAGTCAGCTGTAATAGGTATGTCTGTATATCCTCTTATGTGTTGGTAAACCCTGTTTCTCTGTTGCTCACATTCTTTTCTGGATAAATGTTTTAAGGTGTTAAATATCTAGTTCTTAAACTCTTGAACTGTATAAAGATACTCCCTCCGTTCCTAAATATAAGATCACTTTGGGGAAGTGGTTAAGTTCCTAAATATAAGATTACTTCCTATTTTATGTCAAGTTTTGCCCAAACTACCCTTATACTCTCTCTTTTCATTGAAAACCCCTCCTCCTTTTAAAGTTAAGTGATTGAGGGGATTTTGGGAAGATCATGTAATTTTATTGTCTTCCTTAATCTCCTCAAATTAACCAAAGTGATCTTATATTTAGGAACGGAGGGAGTAATATTTAAGCTGACAGTTTGGTTTAATTTCATAAATATTGGTAAAAAAATTTAAATTTTTTTATGAAGAAAATATATTGACAAACACTTAAAAAGTTGTTACTGAATTTTATCTACTTGCATGCTTACTTATTTGAAGGTTTTTAATTCCAGTTCGTATGGTTGATGCAGTGCTGGTTGACCAGCTGCACCAGATGGGCATGTGGAAACACCGTGGCAGAAGATTATGGAAAACAAATAGGAGAACAAAGTCCTTCCTGCTAAGCAAGCTCTGAAGTTTGGAACATGGTCAGAGAATTTCATATAAAGGAATTTAACAGTCAGTTTCTTGAGAAACTTTAAGAAAATGCCACGATGGATTGAGTTAGTTCTTCACGCCACACAGTATATGTATTGTTTGTTAATATAGTTTATCTCTTACCCGTGGAATGACTCATTTCTTGTAATGAGTTTGATTCTAGATGGGGAAAAACTACGTGATTTATTATTTGCTTGAGTGTTGTGTAATGAATGAGTGACATCATATGTGCAGGTTGGTTAACCTTTATTTCTTTCTTTCTTTTCAGTAAGGCCCGTTTGGTTGGACGGAAAGTGTGTGATGGAAATGGAAATGGAATTGAGTGTAAGAGGGTAAAAATGGAAAGTAGAGATTAATTAGGTAATGATGAGATGTAAAAGTTTGTGGGGTCCAGGAAAAGAGTGAGATGGAGAGAAAAAACTTGTGGGTCCCGGGATATATGTAAATTACTAAAAAACCTTAATTTACTTTCCCTTTCCCTTTCCTGCCATACAAACATACTCTAAGTGTGGTTAACCTTTCTATTACATGATGATGTGTGGAACAGGGGATCAAGTGATTAATATTTCATATTATGAATATCTATCATAATATTTTAATTAAATAAGATATCTTGAGTTTGAATAAGATCAATTCAAATAATATGATCATTTACTTAGTTAAAACTGATTTGACTGATAGCAAACAAATTAATATTAATTAGTTTTTTCAAATAATCTGATTTAATATATTCAATGAAGTGAATGGTGGGAACTTAAATTTTTTTGAAGCATTCATTAAATTAAATATAAAACTTTCTTCAATAGTGAACCAAGATTCATATGAATGTTCCGCGGGAATAGAGATCCATAATAGGGGGAAATTCATTATCTCCAAGTAATTATCGAGCTTAACTGTTTATATACACCCAAGATTTGAAACTGAGATCAACGGTTAGATTAAAACAATGCATAGTCATTTAATTTAAGCGTTTAGTAGGTTTTTTGGTACCATGAGTCCATGATATGACAAAATCATAAAATTCCCTCTATAACAGAAGGAATTCAAATATAGTGATCATAAAGCCCAGCTTAGAACATGCCAGCCACACAATTTGGTGAACAGTCACTGGCAGGTCCACTCACAAAGCTGCTGTTTCTATTCCTCTGACCACTCTGACCACCTTTGGGCTCACCCAAAATTGACTTAGCCCATAATTTCATCCGTACGACAAAATCAGGAAACTATGGGCCATCACAGTAACAGGCAACCACCATAAGGAGATGTGTTCATATATAATGTTTTTGATGGTGCTTAAGCAAGATTAACAAGATTAGCTCCAATATGAAGAGTAAGTATGATTTCTTGGACTTACCAAAGTTCCCAAAAAACGCCTCACCCTTTTGGAAAAGCTTAGTGAGATTGTGGCAGGATGTGGAGTTGAATATCAAGTGGATCCCGGGGATGGCACCAATCTTTCCTTTTGGTCTGATCATTGGGTTGGTAACCATAGTCCTTTAAGGCATGTTGCTTTTGCAGAGATTCCAGCCCAGGAACTTAATAGGCTAATTTCTTACTACTTGGATGAAAACTCAACCTGGAGATAGAGCTTGTTCAGCCACCTTCTCCCTCCAGATGTGCTTGAACAAATTGTCTCCACAGTTGTTAGTCAACAACCAACCCCAAAACATGTTTTTGGAATATCATAACTAAGGGAGACTTCACTGTAAAATACCATGCCTGGGAGTCAAAAAATTAGAATGAACCGAGCAAGGTATGGGGTAGACTCTAGAAATTGCCTATTGCTCAAAGAATACGAGCCTTCATATGGCTTTTATTGAAGGATAAGCTCCTCACAAGCAAGAAGAGGCATAAGAGGAAAATGACTAATGAGAAAGGTTGCTCTTTTTGTGATGCTGATGAGGAGGACATTGATCATGTGCTTCAGAAACGCCCTCCGGCTAAGACCATTTGGACAAATTTATTTCCCAAGGACTTGCATAGAGCTTTTTTCAGAACCCCATCTTAAAGTGGATAAAGAATGTCATTCTGAACGATGAGTGACCTCAAACATGACGTGTTAGCTTTTGTGTCACGTGTTGGAAATTGTGGAGTGTTAGAAACCAACGAATCTTCACAAATCTCTCTCACTCAGTCAAATTAGATCCATAGTCTCTCACAATTTAAATATTTTACTTCCTTTCTTGCTTATTTGTACATAAGTTAATTTAGAATAGTAGTGTCACATGTAGAAGCTCACTATCCATGATGTGACTTGCTATCTTTGAAGTTATGATAAATCCCTATTATTCGGGAAAAAAACTATTCAACCCACCACCTTGAAATGAATCAACCTAGCTTTAAGATCACATGAAACTAGTAACACACGGGGTAACCCATGCTATAGTAACTTCTTTTTTTTAAAAAAAAAAATTGAAAGTGCATACTTTTTTTTTGCCAGAAAAGGTGCATACTTAGTTTTATATCTCAACTTAAACTCATGGCATCTTACTCTGTTAGTCGGTTTACATGAGAGTTCCATGACACTTGGCATGCAAGGCCATTAGCTCTTACGGACCTGAGCATATCACTTTTCTACTTCTCTCGCGCCTACATCTGTATATAAATTTTACTATATTTTCACATGCAATAACATTTTAATAATAATAAATTTATTTAGGGTTAATTTCACCATATTTTTTGACCGCTCATTTATTTGACCGTCAACCAATAGTCCAATACTGTGTTCGCAGTGTTGCATATCGAAGATTTATTCTTGAAATATTAATAAGGAATTTAATTTTTGTTAAAAATAAATTCAATTAAGGGCTAAAGGGCAAAATGTCCATGTTTTGTCACAATGGTGCAAAATAGTAATGTAAAATTTTTTAGAGCAAAATTGTTCATTAAATTTCACAATTGGGGCAAAAATGCCTATCACAGTTAATTTTTTTTTTTACCTTTTCATTTATCATTCTCTGGCGCGTCATCATCGCATAAGGGTAAATAAACACATAAGCTTACTACATGTTTTAGTCGGTGATGAATCGGCAAACGATGATGTGTAAAAAGTAAAAAAAATAATAATTGTGATGGACATATTTACCCTAATTCTAAAATTTGATGGTTGCTCCAAAAAATTTTACATGGCATAACAATTACATGCACATTTTTGCACGCTTCAATTTATTATCTCATGCATTTGCATGGGTTATACGACACTTGATGATAATGGTATAAACGTAGTTTGCTTATGGCGCGATGCCTTGTGTTTTTGGCCGCATGTGATAACAGAAACTAACCAACGAACGAACAATTGATGTCCGGAATGTAAGCTTTTTCACACTTAGCTATCATTTCTGTCCTTTTCTTGTCTTCCCCTACCATTTCCTCCCCATGCATCCATTGCTGTGAATTCCTATTTCTCTTCATCCTTCCTTCCTTCCTACACTTTCCCCCATGGGGAAGAAAGTGTCTGCCTCTGGTGGCCCATATTTTCGGCCTCGCTATTACTTGAAGAGGCCCACACGCCTTGCCTTCCTCTTTCTCCCTCTCATTTCCCTTCTTTGCTTTCTCTATGATCGCCAATTACTCACACGCGATCATGAGGTATCTATATATTTTGCATTTTCTTTAGGAAAAATTAATTACAGGTCCCTGTGTGTCGAGGTTGCACGAGTTGTTATGTGAAGTCAAGAAGTTGTTATTGTTAGCTCTATAAATTGTAATTACACCTCGTAGGACCTTACAATTAATTATGTTTCTTACAGGGACCTGTAATTAATTTTCCCCTTTTCCTTATATAGGTAAAACACAATTTCTGGTTTCTTTAAATAAATAAATAAACAGGAGTACTTTGCTAAGAAATATACCTCAAGTGGTTTCATATTAAAAGTCTCTGTAATTCTGGCTGAGATATGTTGGAGGATAATACTACCTCCGGTCCTAAATATAGGACCTAATTGACTTTTTTTTAGAGAGATTAAAGTTGCGAAATAAGTTATTAAATGATGACATATTTGATATATTTTTAGATTATCCATTAGTTTATAGGTAAAATAAACTAGTTTAAGGGAAAAAAATTAGATAAATAAATTTATAATTAACTTATTTTGTTTTTTTAAGGATTTTCTAGAAAAATTCAATTAGGTCTTATATTTAGGACCGGAGGGAGTAGTTTAGTATAATTCGCAGAAGTGAGATAGAGAAGAAGTAACATATGATATATTGATATACAAAATATGTTACTCCCTCCGGTCCTAAATATAAGACCTAGCTAGTTGACTTTTTTGGAAAATCCTAAAAAAGCAAAATAAGTTAATTATAAATTGATTTACCTATTTTTTTTCCATTAGATTAGTTTATTTTACCTATAAACTAATGGATAATTTAAAAATATATCAAATATGTCATAATTTAATAACATATTTCGCAACTTTAATCTCTCCAAAAAAAAGTCAACTAGGTGTTATATTTAGGACTAGAGATAGTATAAGTAAGTTGTTCAGTTTGCTTTCTTAGCTTGGTAAAAAAAAATTGTTCTCTTAGGATTCTAAAAAACAAAAGTCAACTAGGTCTTATATTTAGTATGAGAGTAGTATTTTCTTTCCACACGTGGCACTTTGAGCTGAATTTTATTGCTTCAGACTGTTGGGAATTCTGGAGTGATTGAATCAATTGTATTCATATTCCATGACTGTTAAAACTAGTCCGTTGATCTAGTTTGTTTTTGTGTTCCTTTTCCATGCAGGAGGAGATTTTGAGATTAAATGAAGAGATCACAATCCTGAGAAAGAGAGTAAGAATTGAAAATTTGAATTATCTGAGGCCTGTTGATTTGCTCTATGTACTCTTTGTTGGCCACTGAGTGGTTTTTGGGTGTTTGATTGAGTTATTTGATTATTAAGAAAGCTACAGATGAAGAGCCATATGATCCTGTTAGCATTCAACGGAGGGAGAAAGTAAGGGAAGCCATGCTACATGCATGGACATCATATGAAAAGTATGCATTAGGTATTTCTGCACTATGATATCTCATAAAAATAAAATGATTTGAAAGTTGAATTTGGTGTCTATAGTTCTGCTGCTCACCCCGTTTTGATTTGAGGTTTGAAAATGTGAAAACTCTCTCTGCAACTTTAGAGGTTTGAAAATGAGTGTACATAAAAGACATCACCTCATTTTTTTGGGTTGATTTTGAGTCTTGTTTTTTAATGCTATAGTCAAGAATTGGAAATGAGGTAGGTACTGTACATAAATATAAATATCAGTGTGTTTGGCTGGACTTATTTTTAGAAATAAGCCAGCTTATTTTGAAAAAGCCAACTTATTTTAGATGTGTGGCTTTTATCTATGTTTGGCTGGACTTATTTTTCAACCAACTTATTTTAAATAAGCCACTTTAGCTAGCTTATTTTAGAAAAAAAGCCAGTTTATTTTTGTTTCAGTCACTCATTTCACTCGTTGGATTCACTCATCTCCTTCTTCACTTGTCTCCACGCGTTTCTCCTTCTTCTTCACTGATCATCTTCTCCTCCTTCTTCTTTCACTCATTTCTACTTCTTCTTCACTCATTCTTCATCTCGACCAGATTCGCTAAAAAATATTTTCTCATTCAAAATCATCATAACTCAAAGGTTTGATATAGATGTATTGTTTAATGAAATTCACGTCCCTTTTGGTCTTTTTCATGTTTAACTTACTTTTCAACAAAAGTCATCCAAAGTCAAATGGAAAAATAAGTCACTTTTTTAAAGTTCATCTAAACATAAAAATAAACCAACCTATAGCTTATTTTCTAACTGACTTAAAAATAAAAATAAGTTAACTTAAAAATAAGCCACTTTTCCACGAGTAAGTCGAGCCAAACACACCCTGTCTTTTTGTTAATGAGTTGTTTGACTCTTAGTTCCTTCCTTGTTCGGCGCTACTATAAGGTATGAATCATAAGAAGTTTCATCTTTCTTTCACAGCCACAAACAAAGGATGGTGTTGACAGTTTTGGCGGTCTAGGGGCAACGATTGTAGACTCGCTTGACACTTTATATATAATGGGTCTTGAAGATCAGTTTCAAAGAGCTAGAGAGTGAGTTGTATCTTATTTGATTAATTCTGGTTACACGATCTGTTTATATACTTCTGTGCATATACACTTATTTAACATTCTTTTCATCCCTTTGGTAATAGTTTTATTTTGAGACACACAAAAGGGGGCAGACTGATTTGGTTCTATTTTCATGATGCTGGTGTTGTGTCCCGTAAATGTCATTGTTTTGGTCTGTCTGTATGCGCTTATGTGCATTAACATGCCATGTTATATTGAATAGTTATGCTTTGTCTATTGAAGGAATAATTGTGATCAAACCATCTAACATGGTGAATATTGCAGGTGGATTGTAAACTCATTAGATTTCAACAAGAACCTTGAAGTTAGTGTTTTTGAGACAACCATAAGGTGGAAATAGAAGGTTCAATCTTATTTTTATTATATTGCTTTCTTCCTCAGGATAGTTGTTGTTTTGAAGTACATTTTGGTTTGTACTCAATTTTCTCTCAACTCTTCTCTTTGATTAATTTCAGAGTTCTGGGTGGTCTTCTTGGCACTTATGATCTCTCTGGTGACAAAATTTTCCTTGAAAAGGCTAGAGAGCTTGCTGATAAGTTGCTGCCTGCTTGGGATTCACCTACAGGAATCCCATTTAATAGAATTAACTTGGCACATGGCAATGCACATAATCCTTCTTGGACTGGGGTATGTTCTGTCCTTACCATAAATGTGAATTTTCCATTCTGCTAATGTTTTATTTATTTGAAATACTCTCCTATTTGGATCAATTTGTTTTCCGTTATTGGAATATTGATAGGGATTTTAAAACCTAAGCTTTATGTCTTCTTTATGGTCATTTTTTTTGGACCAAACATGGATGGATAAAAGACCTTATATGATAATTCATAGGGCAGCTGTCCACCCCCTATATATAGGACTTTAGAACACCAAGAGATTGGTCCCACTTGACATGCGGGTTGGGATAACCTTGGGAAACAAAAAAAGGACCTTCTGTGATGATAATTGATGCGAGGGTACCAATAATTCACCTATAGGTTTTAGCATGGATTATTGTCATCTCAGTTTCTTAATGGTCCCTTTTATTTCTTGGAAGTTGGTAATGACAAGTTTCCTATCCTGTTTGTGTAAATTATAGGATGATGATATCCTGCATCTACAATAGTGGATTGATGTATGCGATAATCTATTATCAAAGAATAATTTTTAAATTTCCATAGCATTGTTGGTGTGGCATGAACAAGGATGAATTTTACTAGAAACATTTTGCCACCATTGGGAATAAGGAAAATTAGAAATACATTTTTTCTTATATAATTTGTTTGTTATTGTTACTAGGGAAACAGTATTCTTGCAGACTCTGGTTCAGAACAGCTCGAATATATTGCTTTATCTCAAAGGACAAAAGATCCCAAGTATCTCTCTTATCAAAAAAAAAAAAAGATCCCAAGTATCCGCAGAAGGTATTTTGTATTCCCTCAATGCATTTACTTTGTATTTTCAGAGTAACGTTTTTGCAATCAATTATATTGAACCTTATTATAGTCATAATAATATTTTCTTTTTGGTGAACCATATTCATTACTCTTTTCACATGCTTAATGCTGATTTAAAAATTGTTTGTGAATTTGTGTAACTGAGTACGATGTTGATTTGATGTTTTAGGACACTGGTTTTGAGCTGATTTCCTTGTGATATTTCAGGCAGAGAAAGTTATCAGAGTGATTCAAAAAAGTTTCCCTGATGATGGATTGCTTTCTGTACAAATTGATCCTCAAACTGGAGCTACGTCATATGGATCCATTACATTTGGTGCTATGGGTGATAGGTAGTGTAAATAATATCTTCCACTCAGCTATGCCATGTCCCTTTCCTTGGTAGCTATTTACACTTAGACAGTAATGAGGTCTTATGGATTTAAATAATTCCAGCATGTTGAAGATTAGTGGAATTGTTTCATTTACTTTATATATTTATGGTCTTCCATGTTTTCTATTGCAGCTTTTACGAGTATCTACTTGAGGTCTGGATACAAGGGAACAAGACAGAAGAAGTAAAGTTTTATCGGTAATAAGCTGTGAACCTTATTTGCATTCAAAAAATTTAATCTGTTTTAATTTTAGTAGGATTTTTTTTTCTGTCCTGTATCAGCAGTCATGCACTTGTTTCTTTTAAATAAATGTGCAAGTGAATTGTGTATACAGAGAAATGTGGGAGAAATCAATGAAAGGCCTTCAGAGCTTAACTAAGAAATCGACTCCATCATCATTTGTATATTTAGCGGAGAAAATTGGAACATCACTCACTGATAAGGTATAGTATTAAGAGGAAATCTAGAAAATTTTGGCTTAGAATGCTGTGAACAGAATGTCTTAAGGCTGTCTATTATGTAAAATGATAATATTAACACCCTATAGGTCCCTAATACTCATGAAAAATTTAGATGCAATTAGGTACGGTACAGAATCAGATTTGATGACTAATGAATGACAGTCACAGATTTCCCTTCGTCTCTCTGTCCTTTGTTCTTTTTATCTTACCTTCATCTACCCTTCTACATTTTTCTCCGTAATCTTTTAAGTTCACTATCCTGTATCACTGTCTTGTTTCAGATGGATGAATTAGCATGTTTTGCTCCTGGAATGTTGGCATTAGGATCTTCTGGCTATAATCCTGGGGAGGGTGAAAAGATTTTGTCCCTTGCAAAGGAGGTAATACTTAGAAGCATTTGCACCAAGTCAGCACCTGTGCTTGCTGTTGAATTTGCTTTGTTTGGTTGACTTCTTTGGTTTTTAGGGTGAGCAATGGACAAAGAATGAAATATGAAATTTTTTTTGAATTTAGTCATTGGAAGATAAACGGTTTTATCATAGGTCTATTGAATTAATGCGAAACAACTTGATTGAGAAAATTATAATATCAAATATGAATTGCATATCAATTGAAGTCTGCAATGTGTATATATATACAAGAGGAGGGACCCCTTGATATTAATGATAATAAATGAGAATAATCTTCCGTAATTATAATTCTAACCATAATGCTCAAATTTACCATACTTCTGTGTTTATTATTTTGAGAAGTGAAAGTTAACTAATTTTAAATCAAAGAAAAAAGTTTCATATGTTTCCATTGCCATTTATCCGAGCATTTGAATTTCATTGTTTCCTTTATTCAGCTTGCATGGACTTGCTACAATTTCTACCAGTCAACGCCAACAAAATTGGCCGGGGAGAACTATTATTTTGAAGAGGGAAAGGTTTGAATCTTCCATTCTGAGACTAGTCTCAAACTCTATGCCATGTGCTAAGATAAAAGAAATTTGTAGGATATGAATGTTGGCACCTCATGGAACATTCTAAGGCCTGAAACAGTTGAGTCACTCTTTTATCTCTGGCGACTTACTGGAAACAAGACATACCAAGAATGGGGTTGGAATATTTTCCAAGCATTTGAAAAGAACTCCCGGATTGAGTCGGGATACGTTGGGCTCACAGATGTAAGAACTTCTCAAACAAATTCTCCCTAAAGCATTATGATTATTTTGATTTCAACATGTTGAATGTTTTAACATTCATTTTTCTCTTGGCCATGCGAAAGCTACATGGATTTATTGGGTATTCATATTGTGATGTGCACTTTTCTGGCACAATCAAATGCCAAAGTTTTCCAAACAATATGCATTTTAGCTAAACACTCAGTAGGCAACAAGATAATAACCAACTCAGGTTCAATGACTGATCAAACGAGGGAGAGGGAGACCGAAGAGAACCTTTAACGAAATTATCCAACGAGATCTTTTAGCCAATAATGTATCACCAAGAATAACTATTGATAGAGCACGATGACGCTGTGTTATACATGTAGCCGACCTCATCTAGGGATAAGACTTTGTTGTTGTATTCATGAAGAGAAGTTCATGTGTAATATGAATTTGTCTTTTTCCAGCCCTTTGCGCTAAAAACCATTGTTAAACTTTTCGGAAATTATGCAGGTGGTATCAGGGACCAAAGATGATATGATGCAGAGTTTTTTCCTAGCAGAAACACTAAAGTATCTCTATCTTTTATTTTCACCTCCATCAGTTATACCTCTTGATGAATGGGTCTTTAATACGGAGGCCCACCCCTTAAGAATTGTGACCAGAGATGGTCGTCAAGAGGACTTGAGTGTCAACCAAAAACGGAAAATCCCTCGTCATATGCAAGGCCGGAAGGAAGGTATACTCAATCACAAGTAACTGAGTACTGCTGGTTTAAAATTACAGGTAAGCAAAGAATCTTTACCCTGTGTGTAGGGAAGCTTATTGTTAAGATGTTTGAACGTGACAGTTATAGAAAATTAATGACTTATATGTTGTCTATGCCTTAGAATCTTATAGGAACTTTGATGTTTTTGTTTGTGTTTATATATTATCTCATGCATAGATTTTTCATGAATAGGGTTTCGAGAATTTGGAAAATGATGACACATACATATAAACATCACTTGAAGTATATGTCTGCTCATCTGCTCTCGACCTAGATCCATGACCTCAATCAATATTGCAGATTGACAACACTATATCATCATTAGCCTGAGAGTGTTCAGTTAGTTTAGCTGATGATTGCAAGGGTGACAAACTATTTAGTAATGGGCAGATTTCTTGTTAGATTTTTTTCTTGCTACAATAGTACGAAAATTTGGGGTACACACATATCCTTATGCAGATATGCTGCCTATTTTCTTTTATTTTTTCCTTTCATTTTTTGGGAAGTTGTAAATCCTTGTGGCTAAATTGATTTTGATGAAATGTGAGATGCAAGTTTTTGAGAAGGAAAAAAAAAGCGACTTTTTTAAAATGTTCATGTTAAGATGAACTTAATGTAGGATCTCTAATGGGTTTCAATCTTTAGTCATAATACAACAGGGCATGTGGAGCTTTTGCGGTGACTTTGAATAGATATGAATTAATATTCTTGATCAAGTATGATAACATTGCAGAGATGAAAGTCAAATCCGTCGTTATTTCTTAATTCTGAGTATTTGATTGATTCACACATGACCCCCATAACTTTGCATGGCGCTCTTACAACAAACTGGAGCTTAAAGGTTAAGACTTCATAAAACATACATAAATGATTAGGAAATAATGAGAAAAGGAAGAGAAGAAATTGAGGAGATCAATGCAAGTAAAGAGAAATGGCTTCATTCATTGAGAGTGATTTATGAAGAAATTATATAATGATAACAAAGCAGATCAATGGATCCCCAACAAGTGCGGTATGTAATGATGAGAGCAAGAGTTGCAGTGTTGTCTTTCGAAAAAGAAAAGCTTTGCCAACTAATACAAACACATGTATACACGTTTCACGCCAAGCAACAATGTGTGTGTGGAGGCTTAGCTCTCTCTCTCAAGTATATGTACTTAAATTTTTTTGCTAAAATATGCTTACATACATATATAAAACTGAGATTGTCAATGCTGTCTCTGCTGACTCCAATATAAGAGTTAAATGGGTTGCTTTTTTCATCTTAAATACAAGACTTTTTTTTTTCATTTTACCTCTGTATTTATTTATTTAAAACTAATTTGTTTGACTTATTTGTTTGACTTATAAACTAATATATGATTTGATACTACATATATAAAGCTGAGTTTTCAAAAAAATATAATGTAGTATATAAAGCATTCCTCAACTTTGCATCAAAATCCCCTTAATTTTACAAGTGTTGTAATGGCATCATGAGCTTTCAACCTTATTTCATCTACCTATTTAACGTTAACATCAACTGAAAGTGACAAATTTGGGCAAATGATATGGAAATTTAAATTTCAAATAGTATATCGTTATCCCACATTAAACGGATAGCTGTCCACCAGTCAACGGTACTATAGGAATTGATGTTGATGGATCTATGTAGCCACTGCATGAACAAGTGGCATGTGGAGGGATAATTAGGAGAAACAATGGAGCTTGGATCTCCGTCTTTTGTTGCAAACTCATTAGTGTTCCCCGGCAATAGTAGAACTCATGGGTTTCATTAATGGGTTACACTTGTGTTGGTCTAGGGGTCAATGTAGTCTTGTACTCTAATTGTATAGAGGTCATAACCTTATGATTAATGGATGCAATACCGCACATCTGTTTTTTTTTTTATATATCATCACAGATTCTAGGTTACTCATGTAGAATTTGGACAGTTAGGTTTGCTCATGATTACAAGGAACATACCATGATAGTTGATCAACTAGCAAAGCTATATATCACATAGGTAGGGTGTTCACGGGATGGGACAGGATCGGGACACCCCTGTCCCGTGTCCCGTCCCGAAAAATGCTCGGGACGAGGTTTCTGTCTCGTGACCCGTCCCGTCCCGATCGGGACCGGGACGGGACGGATCGGGACGGGAAATTCCCGTTTTTTTAAAAAAAAATGGATTTTTTTATTAGATCTAGAATGCAAACAGAAACTAAAAAAATGGTGAGACACCATACATCAATATTTGTGCGCAACAAATAAAAGTGAATGACATGGGTTCTTCCAATCAGTGAACACAAAATCATGAACTCAAATCTAGTGCTAGACCAAAAGAAGATACCACAACCAATGAATCACAATCGGTTCTTCTTTAGTGAATCACAAAATAGGCGTAACCAAGAGGAGAAGAAGAAGAAGATGAGAATGAGGGTGAGAGGCGACGATGGCCAACATATTTTGGAGGAGGACGGAGGGTGAGAGGTGACGGTGGCGGAGCTTTAGTGAGAGGCGATGGTTGGCCGACTCACATTGGAGGAGGACGGAGGGTGAGAGCCGACTGTGGTGGAGCTTTGGTGAGACGCGACGATGGCCAACCCATTTTAGAGGAGGACGGAGGGTGAGAGCCAATGGTGGTGGAGCAGCTATGGTGAGAGGGGATGGTGGCCGACTCGTTTTGGTGAGAAGAAGAGACTTTGATCCTTTGGTTTGAACTTTTGGAGTTTTGTGTGAGCTGTAAGGCACTAAGTTGTTTTACATAATCATGGATTTTTTTTTTATTATATAAGTATATATATTCTGGACGGGACAAGCACGGGACATAAATTTCCCGTCCCGAAAGGCTCCGGGACGGGACAGGACTGCCGGGACAGGACGGGACGGGAAATTTTTGCACAGCCCTACACATATAGGACACACATAGGATAGATGTGAATTTCGCTACTTTTGTTCAACAACTGCCTAACTTCTATTAGACGAGAGTTGATGATAGCTAGATAGCTAGACACCTCTTTCAGAGGCTAGTTTTGTTTTTCTTTGTAATCTCTTGTGAATAATGATATCAATTCTCTATTAAAAAGTTTTCATGTGATTGAAAGGGGGGAAATTGGATTGTGGGCTTCTTCCATAAGGATATTAGGGTGGGCTCGTTAACATAAGTGATACTTCCAAGCACAGGATTAATCATTTTTGTCATTTAATTAGGTTATTTTCATTATTTTTTCAAATTATTAGGAGAATTTATTATTTAGGAATTAGGAAGGCTGTTAGATTGGTTTGCATTATTTAATTATTTATATAATTTTAGATATTCGTATATCTAATATTAGATATATTATGGATATTAGCTATTATTTGTTGAGTTTGTTAGGGAGGACATTTCCTAATAGACCTAAGACTCTTTTATTATATATACTAGCCTTAGTAGACTAGAATTTGGAGATTTGGAATAAAATTAATATTTGTCAGTTGATTGGAGATTCTCCTTTAACTTTTCGCCTTAAACGCCTTGGCTATCTACTAGTTTACTCTAGAAGGAAGATTCTTGCTGGGATAATAAATTAGGAGAGCTTTAGCTTCAGGTTTATGTTACTAGACCTAAGACTCTTTTATTATATACTCCCTCTGGTCCTAAATATAAGGCCTAATTGACTTTTTCTAGAAAATCCTTAAAAAAGCAAAATAAGTTAATTATAAATTGATTTACCTAATTTTTTCTCTTAAACTAGTTTATTTTACTTATAAACTAATGGATAATCTAAAAATATATCAAATATGTCATCATTTAATAACCTATTTCGCAATATTAATCTCTCCAAAAAAAAGTCAATTAGGTCCTATATTTAGGACCGGAGGTAGTATATAGGTCAGGAGAGAAAACGCCCTTTTATTTCTGAGTAATACAAGCCATCATTTAACAATAAGCTGAGTTGTTGGATCTTAAAATAGATTGTCAAGTTTGTAAATAAATGAACCTTCACAACATTGTGATGTACAATGATTCATTTATATGATTTTAATAAAAAAGATCTTTGCACTGCAGCGGCCAGTCTGACCGCTGAAGTGTGAATTTTTCAAAAAATTTGAATAGCGCTAACGTTTGATTTTTTAAAAAAGTTTGAATTTTGAATTTTCGCGCCAGGATTTTTTAAGATATGCACTTCAGCGGTCGAGCGGACCGCCGAAGTGTGCTATTAAAAAATGTTTGAATTTTACACTTCAGCGGTTTGTGTAACCGCTCAGGTGCACCGTGGGTTCACAAAACGGCGGTTTGACCAACGCTACAGCGGTCCCATATACCCGCTAATATGTTATTTGTCACGCACTGACGCTGTACGCGCTGTAGCGACACATCAGCGGTTACAACTGCTAATGTGCTCATTGTTTAACACGCGATACCATTTTTTTGTAGTGTAATTAATCAAAGGCCTCAAAGATTAAACTCTAAGAATTTACCACTGTTAATTGCTTGGTGGTAAAGTTCTATTGCTCTACTTAGCTAGTTTTTTCCAAATTTGTTGTGCTCTCAATAAATCGTACACGTTAAAAAAGGTTCAGGATATCAAATACTCCACGTGAGAAAAATGATTCCACTAATATAATATTGCTAGCAGTTGTACCAAATATGTGCTTAAGAATAATCCTTGAGGATAAGCAGTTAATCTTCTAATAGTTAGATATTTCTTAATTAGTTTTATTTTTATTGTTTTGAACTGAATTTAAGTTTGTCTCAAAGAATAAAAGCAAAGAAATGGATAGCTGGAGTTTAAGAGCAATTCTGTAAAGCTGTAGCGATTTTCATAGTTTATTTTTTACACTATTCATTTGCTGGAGACTTTGAGAAGACAGACATTGAAGCATCAAGCCATTGATTGAGAATCAAGTATGTTAATCAATTTGTGTATATAATACATACATAAAAAATAAAACTTCACTAATTAAGTTGAAGTGTCACAAATCGTTTTCATTATTAGGATGACTTTTTTGAAAAATCCTAAAAAAAGCAAAAAATAAGTTAATTATAAATTGATTTACCTAATTTTTTCTCTTAAACTAGTTTATTTTACCTAAAAGCTAATGGATAATCTAAAAAGATATCAAATATATCATGATTTAATAACTTATTTCGCAACTTTAATCTTTCCAAAAAAAAGTTATCTATGTCTTATATTTAGGAACGGGGGAGTATTATTTATTTTCCCTCTTCATCATTTGAAAATTATTCAGTCAATGTGATATATTTCATATATGACTATTTGACTGAAGATAGAGAAGGACATTTGCTATCATAGGGTAGCTTAATTGTTTCCCTTTGGCATTTTCCATCTTTTCATCTATGCTCTTCCTTTCTTCTCTCTCTCTCTCTCTCTCTCTCTCTCTCTCTACACACACACACAGGCAATGTGCCATTTTCACTTATAAAGCTGTAAATTATATTGATGAGATTAGGTCTAGTGAAGGGATTGTTAGCGTACGTCTTACCATGCATAGTGAATTAGAGTTCAAATTAGTGTTGGAATAAGATGTGTTCAGATTTAGTGTGCTACATATATTGCTTAAAACATGCTTACCACTGATAGGGAGATTAGATGGCTAGCGAAAAAAGTATGTCAATGATAAATAACTAGTGAAGGTTGGTTCAAGTGATACATTTATCCTAGAATGTGTGTGTGTGTGTGTGTGGTGTGTGAGGGAATTGTAGAAAATGAAGAAGTGAGTGATTGGTGATGATATGACAAAAATGATATGTTTCTTACTTCATTTTTTTTATCTAACGACGTACTCATCGATTCAATGATTTAAATGTTTTCATGGTATATTTATAATGATAGGTACCTGGAAACAAGGTGTGAAAAAGTTTGAAGGAAGCTTTTTTGACTAAAATAGTGAGTAGTCCACCATGAACTTTTCATCTTAATTAACCTCAAAACTCATATAGCTTATTTTCCTCCTAATTACACACACACACAAACACACACACACACACATTATTGGAAATAGTCCCCAACAACATCATTAAAATGAGAGTTGAACATCATAAACAAGAAAAGAAAAATTATCTAGGAGAATTAAGTGCACATGTAACAATTTAGTATTGGAACTTCTTATCATGATAAGGTAGTTGATGTCATAGACTCAATAATTTGTCCCCCTCTAGTCCTGTTTTTCTCACCCAAATAATAGGAGTACATAAACACGCGCATATGCTTATACATAGTATATATATATATTTATTGAAAGAGAAGAAATATTACATAAAACAAAATGGATGAACGAGTGATGAGAAACGTAATGAATAATCTCTATCTCTCATGTATGAATGAAATGTTGTCTGAGATGCAAGAGACAGGTTTCAATGGACAAGAAATAATACGTCACATTCATTCATTCGTACTCTTTTTTTACAACAGATATTTCATACACACACACACAGAGTGAGAGATGTGAATATAGAGATATGGAATCTTTGTGTGATATGAGAGTGATGTGTTTATGATTCTGTGTTCCTATTGTTGCCTCTTCAATAATTCATACACTCACTCTGCCCCCACACTTTAATTCCCATTTGACATGAAAGCAACTCTTTCATTCTTTTTTTCTTTGTACTCTTCTGTCCATTTATTAGGTCCTCTCACTCAATTTTCCCCTATTCAATCATTGTCAGTTTGTCACACATACCAATTTTACATTGTTTAATAATGTTTTCATGCATATGTATAACAATCCCATTTAAAATATGTGCCTATCAAAACTTCAAAGAGTATATTTATAAAGATACTTATAGGTTACACATCAATAACATCGACAGTAGTGGAATTTAAACACATAAATAATTAGTGAGAATATAATGAGTAGTCAACTCCCTTATAAATTGGTCAACATTCATTGATATTTGAACATCTAATTTTTTTTAAGTGAAGAAAACCTAATTTTGATTAAGCTCTTTCAATGATGCAATCCAATCGTTATGCTATCAGTGATCAGTATTTATTTGTGACTTGTGACAATACTAAGAAAATCAAAACACCATTAACACACATATTATATTATTCACACACATACATACAAGCAGTACTTTATTCTGAAAAACATTTGATTTGTCCCCCTTCTTTGAATATTAATGTGTTGTCCAAAAAATGTAGTAAATTATTGTTAGAATCTTGAGTTTTGATGATAACTGATATAGATTATAGACAATGAGATTACTAATATAAGATAAAGCAATCACTAGTATAAGTCTAAGACAAAGCGATCACTCATCTGATATAAGACTTAGACAATGTGATCACTAAACTAATATAGAACTAAGGCATTGCGATCATTCATCTGATATAAACCTAAGACAATGTGATCACAGCAGTAAGATAAAATGATCACCAGACTAAGTCCTTACGAATAAACAATCACTTGACAAATCGGATATTAATAACTTAGACATATCGTTCACACTTAGAAGAAGCGATCAAGGGTCAAGATCAAATATTTTTCTAAGTTAATACAATGATCGAAATATCAATCAAAACGACTTCTATCACTAATCAGAGTAGTCTAAGCCAAACTGAATCAAGAAGTAAATAGGACACCTTCAATCACACGAAGTAATCGAACCATTAATCAAAGTTGGTAGTAATTGAAGTACCGAATGATTGATATTGTCGTGCGTTTAACCTGTGATCTAAGTGTGCAGTGAACAATCGAAGAGGAATAATCAATGATTGATCGAAGTGGCGACCAGAAAGCAAATCAAGTACAAAAGTACACTGTCATGCTCAGAATGCTTTTCAGAAGACGTTAGATACATTCCTCCGCCATATAAGTACTCAAGGCAACTTCTCTCCTAAAATAAGCAAAGTATGCTGATAAAGCTTGAAGCTGCATTTAATGTTTATCATCTTCTTCAAGCAACATGGGAAGAACCTAGTACCAAGCATTAATTGAGTTCAATGGACACAAGTCTTCTTCTCTATGTGTCAAAAGGCTATATCATCCATTGAAGACTAGAAATAGGCAAATGAAATTTATTGCTCTACACCGAACAAGCACCTACTCTCTGGTAAAAATCTTAAAGAGCATTCAAGTCATCTGTGCGATCATCTAAGCTTAAGTGTTTATCAATATCTGTTCATCTTGTGAACTTACTTTCTGATTTAAATCCTCTTCTATTCTGAGGTTGTTCTGAAGCTTGGTACTTTAGAAAGTACCTTACGGGTAGTAAGGGGGAGTGTTAGAGAGTTTTTTTCACTGTAAAGATTCTCAGGTGAACCTGCTTAAAACCTGAATTTAGTGGAACCCAACGAGGTGTTGGTGAACTGGAAGTAGGCAAGTGGTTGGCCGAACCAGTATAAAAATTGTGTGTTGAAATTTTTATTTGGTTAAGTTTTTGTTTAGCACAATTCACCCCCCCTCTTGTGCACTCTTGCATTTCACTGATTTAAATTAGAAGTAACTACCGGTAGTTGATATAATCAAAAGATAAAATGAAATAGACAGGGGCCAACAGTCAGACCTAATGAAATCTTTATTATGGCTAACAGGTATGAGAACAAAATGATGCTCTCGTGGTGTGATTACAAGAGTGTATGATAATTATTGTGAGTACAAGAATAACAAGAATAAGTCTGGGGCTTTACAAATGCTCTAGACGAGTGAATTCTTAGACTTGCTCTCTGGACTCTCAAGATTAGATGTCTTCACTTTGGACCTTCTCGCTTATTTATAGCTCTCGAGGTTCTACAACCGCCCCTCAAAGCTTATTCATGTTTTCGTAAATTACTCAACAAGCCTTATTGGCAACTCCTTCCAGAGGCTAAGTCTTTGCATCTGTGAATTACTCAAATTCCACCTTAATTTGAATTTCAAAATGTCCTTTGCGCTTCTTCGTGCTAGGCTGCTTTAAAATACTTTTGGGCTTTTGTTTAATGGGCCTAGGTTGGACTTCAGCATGAAAATGAAATTTCAGGAATCACATTTACTCCCTAGCTCCACGTGGCGAGCGTTGGGAGGTTGGGGGTGTCTTCTCTCACAACTCAGGTTTGGTAAGGCTGTTATTGGGCGATTTAACAAATTCAAACCATGGCAGCCTTGTCCGTTGGATTTGGTGGTTATGTTTTCAAATTACATCCCGCCCATCAATTCATCGTGTCTCTTCATCTTCGAGGTTTAAATTTCCCTCCTATGTTGCCCTTTTCATATTACTTTCCATTCCCAAAAAACTCTTCTTCGTGTTCCAGATGGCGGAATATCTCTATCTCCCAAGACATTGTTTTTTGAGACTTCAAATCCTCTGGTCAGTTATCATAGTCATCATTATGTTTCCATATTTGTTGCTAGACCTTAAGATTCTGAGAATAATATTTTCTGGCTCTGCACCATACATAGGTTTTGTTGCGCTTTCTGAGATTTTTCTTTTCTTTTTCAAACTTGGCATGTTTATTTGCACTTCTGGATGGTTCGAACCCGACCTATTAATAAAACGGTTACGTCCTCATCTTCAAACAAGCTTCCTCTCTCTCATATGGACAAAAGTACAAAGGTTTACCAAGACTTTCAGCCCCATTCTAGAGAACTTGAAGAGAGTCACTTATGACACCAACATTATGGACATCATCAAACCTCCTACAATACTTATGGAAGACTCGACATTGAGTATCCCCATTGGACTTCCGAAGAAGAAGAGAACTTGGACTGGTATAACAAAAATTAGGTCACTCTGCATGCTGTCTACTTTGCACTTCGCAAGATCATCCCTCACCCCTCCTTAATTTTGGACCTCTTCCTGTGTTATGATTTGGCCCCTTCACAACTCATGCCTTCACTATGACTGATAGTGCTTTCGGTGGAGGAGTTGTACGAGAGGCATAACTTGAAGTTCACTCTGGGGGATTTGATGAAATGTTACACTATTTAGAGAAAGTATCCCGATCTATTCACTTTGCATGCCCATAACAGGCGTGGACCTTTGATCTACATTCCCGAAGATACTGAGAGGAAGTGTAGGGAGCTCTTCATATTTGTGCAAAAACCTGTAATAGTTTATTTTTTGTTTTGTTTCTCATGCATTGTTTGTACTAATGAGTATTAGGGGATGAGCCTTTGCTTAAGACCTGTTTTGAACAAATTTTAAAAAATTTGGGTTGCAATTTGAGTGTGTGATATGTTTAGCTTATTTATAAATTATGTGCTGTGTTGCTTTGTAAGCTTCTGGTTTTATATTTTGGTGCTTAAATTTTTCTACATACTAGTTGTCGTGAATGCTTGTGAGCATTTGCGCTCTTATGTGTTTTGTATTCAAGAGTCCAAAGGGATAGGAGTTAAGGAAAGTTTGAATTTGGAATTCAGATTAGAAGTTTAGTGAATTTGGTAAGGGTTGCTTACCCAACCCATTGTACTCAGGATATGTGTTTTCTCCTGTGAGATGGGAGTGTTTCTGTCGTGATGTCCCTGTGATTAAATTTGTGGATTTAGACATTTTGTAAAATTTGGAAAAAGGTGAGGGATGTGATTGACACTCACATGACTTTAATCTTATTATGATTGTCTCTGGCTTTGAGGTGGTTTGGATGTGTTCAATTATGCGAGATAAACAGAGAATACATGTGTAACTCGGTTAGGGGGGTCAATTGTATCAGCGGCCCTTTGCCACAACTAGGACTTACAACGTAGAAAGTAGGCCTATTTATATTAATGGTTGAGTCAAGAGACCTGACTCATCATTTACTCCTTCGGAAAGGTTAGTCGTGCGTGTAGTTCCAAATCAAATTAACAAGATGCAATAAAAATGAAAACGAGAGATAGGACTACTACCTTTCCGAGATTATTTCAAGACGCATGTGTTTCTTGTTTCTGTTATATCATGTATTTTTCCTCTTTCTTTCGAGGGGTCAAGGACAACATTTATTATTGTGAAATATTCAAAATCATGCTTGTAGCATCCTTGGAAGGTTAGTCTCGTGATGTAATTTAGAGATTAATCTAGAATTTGGGAAGGAGCTAGGCTATTATCTCTGAGTTATTTGTAAATGTTCTGTGTTTCTTCCCATTTATTGGGGACCGTTTGAGCATGTGCGCTGCGATATGGAAATTCTCGAAAATCACTCTGAGACAGAGGTGTTTATCTTGTCGCGCAAGTAAGAAACTGTAACGTAACAATTACATTATTGTGTCACATGAAACTATTCCTAATATATTGTTTTAATCATTTACAGTGATTACTGGAGACTCGTTAAGTGGGGATCACCAAGGACGATCAGGAACTACAACAGCTATGCTGGATAACATAGTTCACTATGGATTCACTGAATGGTTTAGAGACAGTAGAGCAACGATCCAAGTTTGTCCCCTACAATGATGAATCTAGCAAGTGGCCTTCTCGACCATGCGCTGAGATACATAGCGTACAATGTCAGAAGCTTTTACTTCCATACCATTTCACGAGATGGCCCCCATTTGACCCGAAATTCCGGTGTGTATAGGACATTCAGAACAAGGAGTTATGCTAGCTCACAGGATGACTAGATGCGTTTAGGGACGATTGAATATTATGGGAAGCTAGTGGACATCATCGTGCTGAACTATAACAGAGAATTCATTGTTCCTCTATTAAAGTGTGATTGAACATACATAAGGGCAAATGAGACAAAATGGTGGACAGTCTTAACATCAAGTCCATCGATTTCTCCAAACTCATCCACACAAGAGCATCACCAGACAACAAGCCATACATCATTGCTAACAAAGCGCATCAAGTTGTCTATGTTCCTGATCCGAAACATAAAGCTGAACACATAACCGCAGTTAGGGAGTTCGAGGAAGGTGAAGAATGACAGTTGATTTCTTATATATATATATATATATATATATATATATATATATATATATATATATGAGACAAAATCTTTATACAATATATATTTAATATATATAATTGACTCACCCTCTCCTCCTTCTCCCTGATGTGCACTTCCCACTCAGCAAGGGCTCGTTCACTCTCAGTATCTATCATCACACAGCTGCGACTCATACAATTAACTTGCATCGCTTGTGTAGCGGCACTTGTAACTACTGGGTCCCACCGACTGGCGAAATATCTGAGTAGACCGAGCAAAAGGCCAACTCTCGACTATATGAAGAACTTTGAACAAGGCCTGAGTTTAATTGACAAACTAATTAGTGTAAAAGAAATTAAGTACATTTAACATATTTTTTGAAAAACAGACAAATTATTAATCAAAGTCTGAGAGCATAAGTAGGCTACAATCCATGGTAGTTAAGTTAAATGAAATGAACTCATTTCTACTTCTTCAATAAGCTAAGTGATTGAGATCAGAGTTCAAACTAGCTAGATTGAAAACAAAAACCATATTAGTAAGCTATCATATATTGTAGCTAATAATATTCGAGTTTATTATATAACTAATAGGCAATAAATATTCTAAAATTGCCCCAAAAATATTTAAATTTGCATGCGGGAGATTTTTGGATTGACAAGACACCATGTGAGGGAAAAGGCATAACTAAGTATTGTCTATCATTCTTGAACAGAAGATCGAAAGTATTGCCTATCATTAATCACCATCATTTCAACCGCGATTAAATTTTTTGGCTGTATAAATCATACTACCTCCAGTCCTAAATATAGGACCTAATTGACTTTTTTTGGAGAGATTAAGGTTGCGAAATAGGTTATCAAATAATGAAATATTTGATATATTTTTAGATTATCCATTAGTTTAGAGATAAAATAAACTAGTTTGAGGGGGAAAATTAGTTAAATCAATTTATTATTAACTTATTTTGCTTTTTTAAGGATTTTCTAGAAAAAGTCAATTAAGTCTTATATTTAGGACCGGAGGGAGTATCATTTTCATCATCATTTTGTTGTTTCAAATCAATATGTGTATCCCTTCTTTCTTATCCAGTTCTTCACCATTTTTCTCATCATTGCCATATTATCCCTACTTAATATAATTAACATGTATCCTGTTGATTAACATGATTACAATAAAAAGCAAATGTTTGTTATTATTACAATGATAAAAGTCGTGACCTATAAGTAACTTGAATGAGTCAATACAATAAAATATCAAAGGTATGCATGTAGGAGTATATTAGTATAAAAACTGTGTGTCAATGGACGGACAATCTGTAAGTGCTTTGAGGCATGTAGAACCCAAGTGATCCTTTAAGACTTAATTAACTTAAACTTGTACTTGCCCACAAAAAGTAAGGGGGTTTTTTGGATTCAATTCTTGGGCATGGAAAAAATCCAAAATCATTAGGAGAACTCTATCCCCTTTAAGTGACTTCAGTCGGTCAGGTTAGTAGGCCAAATTACTTGGGTTCCTGGGAATATAAGCTAGACACATGTAGTAGTTCCATCAAAGAAAATTGTATATATGTGTGTGTATGACACACACAAACACACTATTCTCGGCATGTTTCTAAATATAAGACCTAGTTAGGAATATAGACTTGCTTCTAATACAATATGTAATCTTTTTATTGATAATCTCACAAATGTTTCTAAATTATCTCCATTGATGCTCCTTAATAATGAACAATAAGAGAGGGTGGAAATAAAGGTAAATGATTAATATCAAGTGATTTTGACTAACTTAATTAACATCTTTAATCTAATTATATTAGGTAAATGTGTCTATACTTAATAACAACGAAAGGAGTATGCATTTATGTGTGTGTGTGTATAAATCAGATATATATGTAAATAAAGTTAAAAACATATATGGACCTTTTCACCGCAGTACACCAAAAATAAAATAAAATTAAGGTGACAAGCTTTTTAATTTGATCACAAAATCAGATGTGCAGTGGTCCCTTGATGAGCAACACTAGCTCTGTGAAAGGGAAAAATTACATGAAGTAAATGCAGCACACTGCATTATATCTGATGAAGAAGGCCACGCTTTGTTTCCAGAAAAAGCCTTTATTCCATTTCTGCAATTTCCCTTTGAGTGACTCAGTCAAAAAAACAACAACACAGACTCATGATAAGTCTATTCCAAACCCAGCATCAGTGAAACATAAAACCCATACTCTGATAGATAGATATTTAATTTTCTGATATAAACCAGAAAATCATCTGGTTTAATTTACTCATGGTCAATATAATTATTGATCATTAGATCAAAATTTTGGTTTTAACCTTTGAAATTTGAACTGTTGGTTTTGGCCTCAATAATTTCATGAGAAGTTGGTCTGATTTCAAGTATAAGACCAAAACTAAAATTTGTTTAGAAGTATATGGAGCATTTATTGCACTAATACCAAATCTTTATGAAACTATACATAGTATTAAAACTGAATTTCAGATAAACTATTATAAGGACAAATAATCATATTAAGGTATCAACCCATTTATTTCTGATCTATTCTAATTAAATAGATTATTCATCACCCCTAAGAGAGGCCTTGAGAGGTCAATTTCTTTCCCAAATCACGGCTAAAGAAACACACATATAAACACAAACACATACACACAGAGAGGCAGAGACACTTTTGTTGTGTTCTGTTGTGTTGTTATCACAAGTCTCTCTCTCTCTTTCTCTTTCTCTGACCCCTATTTGGTACCATATGATGTGTAGACATAGATAATAGCTAAGCCTAGGCTGTGCTTTGTTGTGCCTCTGAGTTTATGCTCTAATATTGCTCTTGCTTGTTGTGACACTTTCTGAATGAGCCCCAGAAATTTGGACTTTTTTGGTACATCAATTATCAACTTTGCATGTGCAGACACAAAGACACACACACATACTTGTTTGTGTGTATGTGTGTGACCATCACCATCTTTGTGCCACAGTCCTCCCTTTTTATTATTATTTTTCTTTCTGTTTACTGTCAGCCCAAAAGGGTCACTGTGCAGAGAATAAAATGTAGAGACTGCCATTTATAATTCTGAGTTGGTTTTAGTTTATCCATGATTTCTCAAAAAAAAAAAGAAACAAAATATATCCTTTTCTCATATGTTTGTATTTCATTCTTAAAATTAATACAAATTGGTTGTAGGGATTGAAAGTAATGCACCTCCAGCTGCAACGGATCTAAATGAAAGACTTATGATATAAATTCAGAAGCTAAGATAGAAATAATATCATCAAGAATATAGTTACAAAGATAATGAATAATTTTAATTAATTATTTGATGTGTGATCGACTGTCAGATGATGATGATAAGGGAGCAAAAAGAATATTGTGCAGTAAAATAAAACGGAAGAGAGCTGTTGCGTTGATGATTTATTTGAAAGAAATCAAACAAATATAATGTCTATCACGAGTACATTTGCAAATAAAACACATACATGACTATCTCATGAGCGTGCACTATCTTGTTTTGTAATACTGTTTCCTTCTTTACACATACATTACTATCATATCACCATACGACGAAAGAAGGATCTGCTGGTGATGATAATACTGTGTATGTGTAGAGAATATAAATGTGTAATAAAACTGTAGAGACTGGACTTGATTCCTTTTTAGATTTTTAAGTTATTACTCCCGTTCCTAAATATAAGAGCACTTTGACTTTTTGGAGAATCATAAGAAAGCAAAATATGGTAATTAAAAATTGATTTTCCCAAATTTTTTCACTAAACTAGTTTATTTGACTTATGAACTTACATATGATCTAATAATATTTCAAATATATTATGATTAAATTGTTCATTTTGCTTTCTTAGGATTTTCTCCAAAAAAGTCAAAGTGCTCTTATATTTAGGAACAGAGGGAGTATTAGGTATCTGAAAGGTGTTCAGAAAATTGTGTCGATGTTTTTTGAAAATGAATAATACTACTATTTAATTATGAAAATGAAAAAATATTATCATGGAGATGCAAGGATTCGAACCTTGAACCTGTCACAATTGAACGCTCTACCACTTGAGCTAAATCCCCATTTAACATTGTGTTTCATAAACATTTAGTTAAATTTGTTTTAATATAAAGTTCAATAGTATAAAATGGATTGTTTGAATTCTTTATAACCCTTATCTCACATGCTTCTTCCAAAAATATCTCGTGTATTTAATGTATTACTATTAGAGATCGGTGAAATTAAAGTACCGAAAAACCATTTTGGTAATTACAATTTTTGAAAAGGAATAATATTTAATTATGAAAATGAAAAAATATTATCATGGAGATGCAAAGATTCGAACCTTGAACCTATCACAATTGAACGCTCTACCATTTGAGCTACATCCCCATTTGACGTTGTGTTTCATAAACATTCACTTAAATTTGTTTTAATCTAAAGTTCAATAGTATAAAATGGATTTTTTGAGTTCTTGATAACCCTTATCTCACATGCTTCTTCCAAAAATATCTTGTGTATTTAATGTATTAATATTAGAGATTGGTGAAATTAAAGTAAGGAAAAACCATTTTGGTAATTACAATTTTATTCAATTTTTAATTTGGTAAATGTGTGTTTTTCTCTCCTTATTAAATTTTCATACTTTACCACCAAGTGTTTACATCAGTTGACTATTGACTATCTTAACTAAAATAGTGGTCTTGTATTCAAACTCTAAATTTACATTCAAGCTAACTACTTGGAATTAACGAAAATCCCTATATTATGGACTAATATTTTTATAAATCATGTAACAAAAAATTATTATAAATCACACTAATCAACATGTTTATGTGGTAAGGCTAATTAGCACGGAGAAAACACACATTAAATTAAAATTTCGTTTCCCATATAATTAGAATATAAAAAGTTAACAGTTTAAATTTAACACTGTATTTGAGTAGTTGAAGGAGATTACTATGCTACTATAGCAACATTTTCAAACAAAAGATGATTTAAGGTAATGCAAATTAATTGAAGTAAAAAAATTTAGGCTATGATATCTTGAGTCATTCAACTTGATCAAGATTTTTATACTTTTTACACATTTGTTGTGAGTATAACTGGGAAAAATGATTCGACATTTGACTGTCTTGGTAAGTGTTCTATTTCTAGAAAGCACAATTTAATTATACTTCTACTCACAATGCTTAGGTAGATATCTCTACAGTTAAGTGAAATTGGGATAGAAAAGGGGTTTGTTTGTTATGTTTAGATCCCACATTATTATCGTTAAAATTTTTACGGTTATCAAACATAAAAATTTAACAAGACAACTATCATATTGTCAGTTTACCAAATTTTTTTATACAATATCTTCGAGGTTCTTGACCAAAATTAATTATAGTTGTTTTTACTGTTTTATAAAAAAACTAATTACACTTTGATTTTAGTTGTTCATGACTTTAAGGGGAAAATACGTTTTTCCTTAATTAAATAATAATTTGAGGGAGGTAACCAAACTCATAAACAAGAGGTAATTATTATTGCTCAAAGTTTAACTAAACATGGAAAAGATACAAGAATTATACCAATAAAAAGTTAACATCATGACAAAAGCATATGATGGTTACTTAATTATTAGTCATTCATTAATGAATGATTATATAATTATATAAGTATAAGTATATTACATATATATTACTTCCCCCGTTCCTAATTATAAGTCAACTTTAACTTTTTTAAAAAAGTTAAAGTTACAAATTTTATCATTTTAAATTGTTTAAAATGATCTTTTTCTTCAAAACTAGTTTATTCTAGCTATAAACTAACATATATTGTAATTACATTTGTTATATATTATAATTTAGTGGTCTAATTTACTTTCTTAACTTTCACAAAAAAGTTAAAGTATACTTATAATTAGGAACGAATGGAGTATCTACCAACACATAGTTGGCTAATCAGTGTAAGACCTCATTAAATGCGTTAAGATCTTGAGTTTGAGCCATCATGCATAGAAGAAACAATTACATAAGAAATATTGTTCAAATACGTCGTAATATATAGTATCTGAAGTGATTACTTGTATGCAATAAAAAAGGATATAATGAATTATCTTGTAATAATTCTAACTGAATTATTAAATTACTAGAAAATTTTTGTTATTCATGGTTTCACAAAATCCATGGTCGCTTCTGAAATATTAGGTGACATGATACCACTATAAATAACAAAAAATCAATAATAATTAACAACTCGTTTTTTCAAAAAAGAAAATAACTCAATACTTAAAAAGGTTTAAGAGTAGTATACTAGCTAGAATCAAAATAAAGTGATGACCTTGATCCCATAAAAATGTACTAAAAAATAATGACATGCTTTGTGATAATGCTTAATAAATGTGAAAAGTATAGGGAGACAATGAAGAAAGTAAATATTCTGCATCCATCTTGATCTGCCCACAGACAAATCTTCATTCTCTTTCTAATTCTCTTCTCCCCCATTGAGGAAGATCATCTTTTCACAATAATTAATTAAACACAACGCTTTTACTTAGTGCTCATAAAGGAAATACATATTGTAAATAGATAAATGAGTAGTAGTATTTGTTTATTTTATGGGGATTAGTGAAAAAAGAGAGATGGTGGCAGTAATGATGAGGTTAGGTTGTCATCGTTTTGCATGCAGTATAGAAAGAAAGAAAATTTAGAGAGAGTGAGAACATTTCATAATACTTTGATGGAGTATAAAATAAATATAATAACTTTTTCTTTTTTGTTTTCTTTCTCTCACTTTCTTCCACTTTCTCGATCGCTGCTTTTATATGTTCATGTTATGGTCATTCTCTTCACTTTAATCGATCTCTTAGATTTCAGTAACAAAAGCTTCACTACTCTCTCTTTTTCCTTACTTTTTCTCTTTTCTTTTGTCTCCCTCCTTCCTCCATTTCTTTCTTTGCTTCTGCTATAGATTCTTATCTGTATTATCATTATAATATGTGAGTGTATGTGTAACACTACTTCCATTGTGTTAACTCAAAGCTTTAATCTTAATTTTAGATTTTTGTGTGTAAACAGTAAGTAAGCACATATGATTGGATTGGGTGTGTACAAATATGTGCTTTTTATTGGATCATTAATTAGCTAACAAGTAAAGTTTTTATTCTCAACTTGTTTCACACACAATTGTGAATCATGTCCTCTTTTTATTTTCTTTTTTTGGTAACAAAAGGAAAGCTCAGAACTTTATATCTAATCTGCCATTGTTAATTCCAGCATGAGAAAGAGGGTTAATTTTTAATCACAAGAGTCCTAACTAACCACTTTATCTTTTTTTTTTTTTTTGAAAATTTAATGAATGCAAAATTAATCATTTTAAAATGTTTATAATTATTTTTTTCCTCAAAACTAATTTATTGAGGTAATAACATAACAAATAATCCAATTACATGTAGCATATATATTATAATTTAGTGATCTAATTTATTTATTTCCTTAACTCTTCCACAAAAAATAATTAAAGGGATCTTATATTCAAGAGTAGATGGATAGAATACCTAATTAGTAAGATATACTCACATTAACAAGGAGATTTGAACTTAGATCTGTAGAGTGCAAAAGATATATGAGTACCAATAGGTAATTGGTTGAGCTAATAAGTGAGTTTCAACCTCATAGAAATGAAAACGTGTGTTCAAATCCCGGGAAGCGCTCTCATTGGGCGAGGGAACAAATTTGCCCATGTGGACATCTCTCTTACCCCTCGAGTCTAGTTTAATCAATTGTTAATAGGCGTCGGATTACGCCGGGCAATGTTTAACCAAAAAAGGTATGAGTAATTAGACTAATTAATGAAGAACTCCATTGACAAAGATCAAAAGTTACTCCTATTGCAACACATATTTAAGGGATGGTCAAATTATGTGTGTTTTGTTATTACAATATGTCTCACATTGAAAAGTTATCCATTAAATTGATGCCATATAATAAGTGATGAGGTGTGTGTTGAATCAATTAGATTAATAATAAGTCATTCCGATATACGTAAATACAATCTTAATTTTTATTTGTATCAATCTCTATTTATAAATATATTCCTAAATATGTGACATATTTAGATAGTGAGGTAAGCTTATTCGTTAATATAAGACACCTTTATATTTTCACATTTTTCATGAATTATCTTTATTGATACTCCTCAATAATAAATAAGAAAGAGAGAGGAGTAGGAATGTAGTTAGAATGTTTTGGTAATATCATGTGATTTAATTAATTTAATTGATATCCTTAATTTAATTAAATTATGTAGAGAGAGTGCATGAACAATTTTCAATTATATATGATTATTGTAAGATCTCCATTGATACGTAAGTAAATAGAATTATATATGTTTGTGTGTCTATAATCACGTATAGAAAGTTATATTGTTCATATTTTATCTAGTCTTTAATTTATATTTTATTTTAAGTGTATATATATACAAGACAGGATATGCGTGTGTACTAAACGTGTATGTATACTAATCTCACATACATACACTTGGAAATCTATTTTGATAATTTATTTATATTTTTTAATTTTTTGAGTTATTAAATTGTGATGATGATCAAATGATTATGGGAATGAATTGTAAAATGATGATGAAGGGAGTGATATATGCATCGGTAATCTATAACTTTGTATGTCCTTCTGAAATGCTAATTAGTTTATCATCATTGATTCACATGACATAACAATATAGAAACTCCATAAAACAGAGCGAGATAAAACAAAAGAAAAATATTATGGAGAGTATATAATTCGTGAGGGTAAGAAAACAATTCAAACCAATTTATTAACAATTTTGAGTTCAAACACGCAAGCAATAAAATGAAATTCGGAAAGAATTGTCTCACCAAATTCATTTATTAGAACTCAACTTCATTTATTAATTGGTCTAAGTGTGCTTGTAAGTTAAGCTAATTGAGTTATCATTCTTTTTCCTAACAATTTGATCAAAATTTGGTTTAAATACGTGTGATTTCAAATTGTTAATTATCATCTTAACAGTTTTATAAGGATCTGATTTAAGTTTAAGAATAAAGACTAAAACTAAAATCATTTAAACCATACATATAAGCCAATAACTATTGAACAAAATTTAAATCTTTATATCAAAACTAAATTTTAGAAAATACTAAACTTAAAACAAGAAATCGAACAAGTTTTACTTATAGTGGCCAACACTTATATTAACTAAGTTTATAACTACTAAAGCACAAATAAAATCAATTTGTGTCAAGATCAAGTGGATGTAAACTATGTATACTGTATAACATTAAATATATACTTTGATTGATGTGATGAAAATAGGGACAAGACTATAAAGGTCTAAATATGCTGCTACATTTACTAATCTTTTTTCTTCTGTTTGTGAGAATTTTAAGGAGGATTATAACATCACGTAATTGTTATGTTAAAACGGAATTGTTAGATAAATTAGCCATAAATCCTTCTCAATTGTAAACATATATCAACTGTATTAATAATCGATCTAATTTATTTTGTTTATGATTTTATTCCAAACAAATGAAAATCAACCCTTAAAATTTTTATCATTATTAATTAGGAATATTTACACACACTCACACACACACATATTAAGATGGGAAAAATAAAAGCAAAAGAAAACGAATAATATATAATGTGTTTCGTGTAAGAGAGCTAGGGAGAGAAAGGAATAATAAGAGAGAAGGACCCCATTGTCCTTTGCCTCCAACATTCCTCTGTCGCTTCTCTTTTCCTCACATTCCAATTTCCCACTCCCAAAGGCTTTTTAGATAATTGGCATGCCACACACACACACACACACAAAATGTAGAGAGAGAGAGAGAGTAACACACTATTTTCCTTATATACCTTCGAATTCGAGCATACCGACCCATATATCTGCGTATACATATAAAAGTTGAATGACTATTTGCCTTTTATTTGACCATCGAAGTAAATGGAATGAATTGATCAAGTTCGTGTGATTTAATTTGTTTATTAATGATGATCATTGCAATGTGTTAATTATGTACATTTTCACTTTTACTCATATTATGTATGAAATTTGAAGAAAGTGCGATTTCTTGTAAACAAAGATAGGAAAATATAGGTCTTTGAACTTAATTATGGTTAATTTAGTCAATGTTACTATAATTTATTTACGTTAAGTAAATAATCTCTGCAATTATGATCATTTTTGTGCAAAGTCTTTACTATTAACGCATGGTCGACACGTCCATCTCTAAGAGCCTTGGTGAATGAAGTTGATCATAAATTCATAATTAACAAAAAAAAAAAAAAAACTGCAAACCGGCCTTGACCAAACTATGCCTCTTCTGAGACCAAAAATATATTTTCTCATAATGTACATATAAAAGCCTGAAACTATATATACACATAAAATATAGATAGATATTCTCGGCTGATTTTGATTAATTTTATATGGACATTGATATTTGATATAGCTAGTGATTGATTAAATTGTGATAAACTTTGAAAGTCTTGGGATTCCTACCAACTATTAAATCTTAAGTGGATTAGGTGTGTCATTAAGATAAGATAATAGGAAAAAGATAAATACAAGTACACTTAATTTGACTTCTTATTCAATTAAGGCTTCGTTTACATCATGTAAGAAAAATGTGTTCTTTTAACGTATACATATTAGTTTTTCTTTTTTCCTCTTTTCAATGAAAATTAAATGTGAAAGAATATATATTCTGTTAATTTGTACCCATATATCTCGATAAATATGTATACAAATTGTGCTAATTTTTGTCTGAAATCATCAACCACCCACATTTATTCTCACGCCATTGTAATAAATATAATCCTTTATATTCTAATTATAGGATTAACTTGATTTTTTTGGAGTATTACAAATGTAAAATAAACCTTAAATTCATTTTTGTAATAAAAAACCTTAAATTGATTTAATATTTATCTTTTCCCCCTCAAAATTAATTTATTTTACATATAATGTAACCTACACTCTAACATGTAGTATATATGTAGTATATATATGTTATAATTTAGTGATTTAATTTGATTTATTTTTTTAATAAAAGGCAAAATGACATTAATTAAGATCTAACTATTACAACACTTTGATAATATCCAAATCATATAAAACATATTTTAAACTAAACCATAAGCCGAGAATTAAAACAGATAGCAGAGAGAATTAAACTAAAACATATTTTGATTTATTTAACTTCCATAAAAACCAACTTAATCTTGTAATTAAGAATGGATAAAAGGGTGTATTATACATGAAATATGATGCTGAAATAATATTGATGTAAGAATTGTCAGAAGTAGTATTTTAATTTCCGATGTATAAAAAAAAGAATTGTGAGAAGTAGCTGCGAAAATCACGTAATTGTTGTTTATTAATGATACAGCCACTCATACTTCACATAAATGTTAGTTTGAATCTCACTTTTTTATATTACGTGTATCTTTGTGAATGTCTGGATCGGATGCTGCGCTAAAAATTACCATGTATTTGAAAAAACTGATTAATTCAATTTTGTGGTCATAACTTCCTTTAATTTTTCAACACAGGTATTTCTCTAAAATTCAAATTCTAGACTCGAAGTATAAAAAATTTATAGAGGACAACCATTACAATTTTTAAGATCCAACTCGTACAAATTGTCATATATATATATATATATATATATGGTAAAGTATAAAAGTTTGTTTATTGCATAAGGCTTCTTCTAGGCAGAATCTGGAGAGGAAAAAATATGTGCAGATAGTGCAAGCAAAACTCAACAATGTTAAGCTACTGTAAGAATTGGTGATTATAAATTCTTTATTCGACGAAGAATCACTATGCAATTTGTATACGTGTGATTCTCACTACTTATTCCAAACAGGCAGGCTGTTACGTTAATTCCTTTTTCTATTCACAATCAGACTGTGTTCCAATCTTACTAAATGATCTTGTCCATAATAAGATTATGGTTAACAGTTATGAACATATTCAACCAAACCACGAAAAGTTTAGTTGATCTGCTATCTTAGACTCGCCCATCATCAACTATTTAAATACTTGACATATCGGCCTACGTCCGTGCGTCTTCATCAAATTAAATGTCATCTAATTTTGCACACATAAGTTCAATTACGGGTCACTGTGTGTTTATGTGAAATATAATCCCTTACACACATACAAGATTTTAATCCAATTTAACTTAAAGCAATTTAAACTTAAGATGCGTTATGCATCAAGACAATTATTGGACCACGTTCAATCGAAAAAATAGTTTTTTATCAAAACGAACTTCATGAGTTGAACTAAGTGAAGATGCTATGATGATATTGTCCTATTTGGAGTGGTAATTAACAATAATTAAACACGTTGCGTAAGTTAAGTAAGAGGGCAAAACGCAAGAAAAAGGTGGGCCAACAATGTCTTGAGTTAATGAAGAATGTAAATTTTTAACTTTGCTGCTTTATTGAAAATTTGTTAGGGAAGATGCAAACCAAATCATTGGAGATGACGAAGCCCTCAAAGGAAGATTGACAGATCATAGCATTCACACTCACATTCCTATTAATTGATATTCACTTAGTACTTTTTTTTGAAAAAAAAAAATAGACTTCACATTCTTCACAATTGAATCCATAAAGTGATCCTTTTCTTCCAAGTAGAGAAATCGTCTGAGTTTCTTTTTTGTTTGTTTGTAATTTTTTTAAGACTTTTGAAATATAATGTTCCAATGATTTGGGCACTCCCTTCTTTTTATCTTCTTTCAATCAAAACCACATACCTGATCCTTTTTGTTTTGCTGATGAAAAGGGTCATTGCATTGATTACTTCTGAACCAAGCTAATTATTTTTTTTTATATATATATATCAAGCTAATTATTATCTACGTAATGCTCTTTATCGTTTTTTTATATTTTATCACCTACATTTTAATTGATTTGCCTTCTTAGAATATTAACATGATTAAGGTTTGAATTCAACGCTCTTATTTGTTATGAGAAAATTAAATATCTTAAGAGACTCAATGAAATGAGATTTCTAGGTTTAATTTCAAATTCAAGATTGTGCAAATGCAAATAAAAAAATTATGAAAGAACAATTTTAATTAGGTTTGACAATGTTCAAATTTGACTCAGTCAAATAGTGATATAGAAGAAAAAAAACTTGCTTTAGCCAAATCAAATCTCACATATTAACAAACCATTATAAAAAATACTACTCCCTCCGTTCCTAAATATAGGACCTAGATGATTTTTTTGAAAAATCCTAAAAAAAGCAAAAAATAAGTTAATTATAAATTGATTTACCTAATTTTTTCTCTTAAACTAGTTTATTTTACCTATAACCTAATGGATAATCTAAACAGATATCAAATATGTCATCATTTAATAACCTATTTCGCAACCTTAATCTTTCCAAAAAAAAGTTATCTAGGTCTTATATTTAGGAACGGAGGGAGTAATAAATTACTCACTAACGAAATTTTTACATCAACAGTAAGATTCAATAATATTTGTGATGGTGTGAACAGTATATATCCTAATCACACACATTCTCGGAAAGGAGAGACCTCAAGTTTTTTGTTTGGTTACAATGTGAAGGATGTATATAGAATTTGAAAGACAAAATATACAATACATATTTATACCTCTATAGTTATTATTCAACAATTCTGTAAAAGTATGGATAAAAGGATTGTAATGTTCTATATCTTCAGAATCAATTTTACCATATATATCATTCTTTTCCATTTCTATGTGCATCCACTTAATCAGTAGTAGGTGGAAGAGTCAACAAAAAACCAACTGAAATGAGTGTTTTGATCGACTCTTTACAAAAGTTACCAATGAATTTCATTATTGATGATAATTAATTAATAAATGTCCTTAAGAAATTCACACTGTCACTTAACTAAGCCACTAATTCTTCATGATTGTAGCTCACCCTTTTTAACAAAAATCGGAAGAATTAGATAGATAAAGGTAGAGAGAAAGGAGTGATCAAGGAATAAACATTGTAGTGTCCCACTTGATCACACTTTATTATGATAATTAATATATAGCTTTATTTCACTGTTTCTATCATTTTTATTTTTTTAAATCAGATCATATGATGAATCTTTTTTTTTTTTGGTTACATATAGGAGATCATATGATGAACCTTTCAATAATGAGAGAATGAGGTAAAGGACAAGAGTCATTAAACTCCAAAAGGGTCTCAATTAGGTGTATTCATTTCTATACACACAAATGAACTTTTCACAAAGTTAAATTACCTAGAGATCATATCCATGACTTTGACTGCAAATTAAAGTTAGAGAGAGAGAGAGAGAGAGAGAGCTTGTAATTACTTAACTACCCTCAAAAAGTTGACCTTCCCAGGAACTGTCAAGGATCATTCAGGCTAATATATAATTTTTCCATATGATACCGTTCATAATTATTTTTCAATAAATACTTTAAGTTTAAACCAGAAAGGGGAGAACAATAGAATAAAAAAGGAGTATATATTGAAGAGCTGAGAGTGCTTTTATATATCTATATATAGATATATATAGACACAGACCAGTACTTTGCTCAGTCATTCCCCTCGGAACTTTGAAGCTTTACAATTTGAATGCTCTTTACAAATGCATTCAACAGAGAGTGAAGCACAAGTCCTTTAATTTGTTATAAACTTAAAAATACAGGCCATAGCAGAGTTCTTTTGGCTCCTTTTAATGCATAACAGCCTAAGGAAGTTACATATGGGAATCCACCTTTTTTTGTATATCTGATCTCCTTTTCTTTTCTTCAAACTGCAGATATTCGTTCTTAGGTAACAATGTTCACTAATTTATTAAGCATAAATTTAAATTGAACTAATTCTGCACTGACAACTATATTTCTATAAAAGTATATTCTTCACATATCTGTATATTCACGCATATCTTAAGATAATCATTTAGAAAATAAAGAAAAAATAATGAATATTAATTATTTGAAAGAAAAGTAATTATTCTACTACAGAGTTGCTCATATTTGATGATTAATACTTGTCAGTTTAAAGAGCTACAGGCGCCAAACAAGAGAGGCGCAAAAAATAAATAAATAAAAAAAGACAAATGTTCGACAATACTTTATTTCAATTATCAAGTATGTTAAAGAATTTCTGGACGGTTAAGTTCAAAAACTATACAACATTTTTAACTATTTTATTTTTTAGATAAATATATACTTGTAGTTGTTTATAGATGAAGAAGATGAAGAATTTATTTGACAGTTGTTATTAAAGCAACCTCCAAATAAGGATTAATTAGTTAATGCTTTCTATTCACGTCAAAAACTGAATATGGTTATTCAATAGTCACTTACACACTACAGATTTATTTTAAACTTGAGTTATTTGACTTTATCATACACCTAGCAAATAGTTTACCTAGAAATAATTGTATATCTCCTTATAGTCCCAAGTTCAATTGCATATCCACAGTATAAGGAATTATTATAAAACACGGACTGATACCTAGCTTATATCATGCTCTCTTTTACAGTAGTACTAGCAATAATTCTATAAAGTAAAAGTGTTATATAATGATGAATTTTCCAATCATATACGCACCTCACAAGAAGAAAGGTCAAATTAATGTGACTACGTGAGGCCCCATAGCACTTCCTTGTTGTAACAGTTGGTCAAACTTATGTCTAATCCTGTTTTTCTTAGCAACTATTCAGCATGGGAAAACTTGATCACAAATGAGTTTTCATAAAATAAAAAAAACTCATAATTATATCATAAACAGGATAATATATATATATATATATATATATATTATTTTTAATTTTATCTTGAACATATTTTCCATAGCAGGTTGCATGCATGCATTCAAAAACCAAACCTAATCAAAGCACAGAATATCGGACACCGGAAATCAAATATTTTTTTGCTCAGAACGAAAATCAAATATACAAGTATGAAGAATATATATATATATATATATATATATATATATATATATATATATATATATATATATATAACTTTAATGTTAATTATTATGATCTCAAGAGAGAATGTAATAGCTTTTATGTATTTCGATAAGAATCTATCATAGGGAGGATAATAAACTACAGTCTCTACATCTCAAAAACCGAAAAAGCAAGCAAGCAATTTTTTTTTTGGCAAAAAAAATAAAGGGATATATATATATAAAATCTTTCTTTGGGAGAGGGTTAAAACATATGATCGATGAGATGGAAGTAGTCAAAAAAGTTGCCAACTGAAAGTTAATAATCAAACTCAAGCTAGCAGGGCATGTTTTCTGGCTGCCAAAAAACAACAAATATGGAGCTATGAGTAATTTTTGCATAAACCAAAGTGGTCCATATATGTGAGAGCAATGTATATCAGCTTTGCATCCTTTTTATGGTAACACAAAAGGTTAAGTGCTAAGTGGGTGGTTGGAAATGAGATAAGATTAAGACAAAAGGTGATTGTAGTTTGTATAGAGAGAGAGAGATAGATGTGAAAAAGAGCCAATAATTCTTTGGAGGATAGCAGACAGAGGATTGCTTTTTGGGTACTTGGGGAATAAAATGCTGTCTCTCTACGAGGATTGGCGTGAAGAGAGAGGGAGGGAGGGAGAGATACAACCTTCTCTCTCTCCTCGCATGCAAGTTAATATTATTAACCAAAATTTTATTTATGATCTAATAAAACTATTGGACATTGGTCCTTAAATTTAATCTCATTTTGATTTTTATTCTCAAGTTATATACTGTTTAAAATATTAATCCCCATGTTTCAAAAAATGTAAACCATTTTGCCCATTGAAGGATTACAATCCATGGAAAAAGCAAGATTGTATCAGCCCTTTTATTTCAAAAAACATTCTGCTTATTCATGATCTCATCAATTGATTCTATGCATATGATATCGTTTGAGTATTTAAAAAGCAAGACTCTTATGACACAGTCTCCTGTCAACACCAAAAATGATGTTTTACCGTTTTAGTCTGATAATAATGCACAACTCACGCTTGTACATATTCACATAAATGAAAAGCAAGGAAAAATTTAAGAGGAAAAGGAGAGAAAATGTACCACTTTATTATTTTTGGGGCAAATAAAAATCTTTGATCATACTGTGGTGGCTTTTCCACCTTTCCCCTTTAGTACCTCTTTTGAATTTCTGCTGGCATTGTATGTCTATTCAAAATCTGATGTGGAAAAAGGAGGGAGGCTCTGAGAGAGTTTGTAATATGAAATTTTAAAAATAAATATAAGGTCCCCACTTTGCAAATCAAAACTATTTCCTTAAACAATGCAATCTCAACTATGTGCAATTATATATAACACGCCACAACGATCTTAACTGTATGTTCTGTTCTCTAATCAATATATAGAATCTTACAGTTTTTTCCTTCCTCTCCATGAACATGCATAGATAATAACATATATACACTATGACAGAAGATTACTGCAATCTTCAGTCTTCTTCATGCACTTCCACATTTTGCATGATGAAGCTAAAGTTTACAATGTGCATTGCCCAATACGCATATATATAATGTAAAATGATAACTAAAAAGGATCAGTGTCTAATTGGAATAAAGAAACTAAAATGTATTAGATTAGAGGACAAGATCCACGTGGCTCAGTATATAGAACATATTTAGACAAAAATGGGCCGCAGCAAGCAGCACACTATAAACTAGGGAGAGAAAAAGAGAGATGAAGTGAAAATAAATAGAAACTAATAAAAAGATGATTCTTTAAAGTTACAGTGTTGTATAAGCCGGACTGGAAGGCTAGTCAGAAAGGGCTTCGTGTCAAAATTTAACACGGTCGAATCGCTCAGCCCGATGGTTGGATCGACAGTTGAATGGGTAACCATTGAGCCGAAATGTAAAACGGTAGACAATTATACTGGTCCAACCGTCCGGTCCGGTTCTTACAATACTGCTTTAAACTAAAACAACAGAATTAAAAGAAAAAAAAAGAAAAAGTTAAAACAATAAGCAGTGACAAGAAGTATGAAGAATGAAGCGGCCATTAAGGCCTTATATATAGTCAGCTATTTCTAAATCTCAACTACACTTGCTCCTACAAGCACCCTCTAAAAAAATATCTCTTCCCACATCTCTCTACACAAAAACTCTCAACCACTCTAAGTTTCACCTTCCTCTAATCTTCATCAAAGAGATCAAGGGGGTGGGGGTTAAGAGAGAAACACATACAAGGAAATAAGATCAAAGCTAAGTGTGAGGAACAAGAACAAAAGGTTTAGTTCTTTCACAAAGGGGGGTTAGGGGGGTGGTGTTTATCCAAGTTATGCGCTCAGGAGGTTGTGCATTACAGCAGACCCTCACATCAGAGGCTGCATCTGTGCTAAAACATTCTCTGGGCTTGGCTCGCAGGAGGGGCCATGCCCAGGTCACTCCACTCCACGTGGCAGCCACCTTACTGAGCCTCAGAGCCAGCTCCTTCAGAAAAGCTTGCCTCAACTCTCACCCTCATCACCAATCCTCTCCACATCATCATCATCATCACAACCACCCTCTCCATTGTAGAGCACTTGAGCTTTGCTTCAATGTAGCTCTCAACAGGCTTCCAACTGCACCAACTCCAAACTTGCTTCACTCTCAACAGCCTTCTCTCTCAAATGCTCTCATTGCTGCTCTCAAGAGAGCTCAGGCTCATCAGAGAAGAGGCTGCATAGAGCAACAGAATCAGCAGCCACTTTTGGCTATAAAGGTGGAACTTGAACAGCTTGTTATATCCATTCTTGATGACCCTAGTGTTAGTAGGGTTATGAGAGAGGCTGGTTTCTCTAGTACTGCTGTTAAGAGCAATATAGAGGATTCCTACTCTTCAGTTTCACCTCCTAGGTCTGTTTTCCAGTGTTATAGTAATTCTGGTGGTGTCTTTTCTTCTCCTTGCTCTCCTTCTCTCAGTGAAAATCATTCTTTCAGGCACACACACTTTTACACTGCTCCTGAGTATTACAACACTGTTGTTTTCTCTCCTCAGAAGAGAACCCCAGTAGTGTATCCTATCACTGAATTACCAGCTTCATCTAAGGAGGATATCAAGTTGATCTTGCATGTGCTCTTGAGGAAAAGGAAGAGGAATGCTGTGATAGTGGGAGATTCTGTGAACATCACTGAAGGACTTGTGGGAGAGTTGATGGGACGGTTGGAGAAAGGAGATGTTCCTGATGAGTTGAAGTCAACAAGATTGATCAAGTTTCATGTAGCCCCAGTTTCCTTGAGGGCCATGAAGAGAGATGAAGTTGAAATGAGTGTCTTGGAGCTGAAAAGAAAGGTGGATTCTGCAGCAGCATCATCAGGTGGTGGTGCTATTGTTTACATTGGAGATCTGAAATGGACAGTGGAGGAAGCTTTATTAAGTGAAAAAGAAGCATGTGGATATAACCCAGTGGACTATCTAATTGAAGAAATAGGAAAGTTGTTCTCTGACCATGAAAATTCTTCACATGCTAAGGTGTGGCTTATGGCAACTGCAAGTTACCAAACATACATGAGGTGTCAAATGAGGCAGGCTCCTCTTGAGAACCAGTGGTCTTTTCAGGCTGTTCTTGTTCCTTCAGGTGGACTTGGCTTGAGCCTCCATGCTTCCAGGTAATTAATTAATTAATTAATTAAGCATCCCTTGTTAATTAAGTAGATGTTCTTGTATGTCTTAAGCCTAAAACTGTTAAGTCATTAAAGAAGAGCTAGAAGCCAAGAAGTAATAAAAATAGAAAACTATTTGAATGTTCATTTTGTTGCTTTGTACATGCTGTCAACAGAATATGGTTGGTTGGTATGAGGCAGAAGTTGTTTTTTGTCGGTATATACTCTCTCAAGACATTAGGTAGCATAAACTATACCTACCAAAAGGAATTATTATCTAGCAATTACTTGATTTGAACTTTTAATTAGGTGTTTATGTTCTTAAATTAGTTATATTGTTTTATTAATAAGGATTTTGCTCTCAATTTTTGCAGTGTTCTTGAGACAAAAAGGACCACTTCCCAAAACTCAGCTCATATGTTGGAAAAGAAACTGTTCAATAATAAGGAGGAGCATGATAAGCTCACTTGCTGTGAAGAATGTGCCACCAACTATGAACAAGATGCTCAAATGCTCAAGCCAGGCCAGACCAAATCCTTGCCTTCCTGGCTTCAGTCTCATAGCATTGAGGCTCATCAGAAGGTACCAAAACTTCATTTATAAAATAAAACTTAGCATAAGTGTTGTTCATGTGATTATTTCACTTCACATCAAGTATAGTTTTGGTGGCTCAAAATTTAGTGCAATATTTGCAGGAGGAATTAACTCAGTTGAGAAGAAAATGGAATAGACTATGCCAATTTCTTCACCAAAGCAAGCATTCACAGAACCACTGGAACAACAATGTACACAACAATCACAGTCCAAATGGAAAAATCTATCCCTATAATTCTTCACATCCCATGTGGGCAAAACAAGGAACCATTTTCCAAGATTCAAGTTGCATATCATTCACAGACTCAGCTGCTAAATCCAATCTTGTACCGCGATTCCGGCGCCAACAATCATGCACCATTGAGTTCAACTTCAGCAATGATACTCACAAACATCAACAAGCAACATCAGAAGAACAACAACCAAGTTTGAAATCTCTCAAGGGCATGGAAGACAAAGAAGTAAAGATCACTCTTGCTCTAGGCAATTCTCAATTCAATGGCTCAGATCACAGTGAGGAAAACACAACCATTGATACAACAACACAGAAAATAGCTCATGTTTGTAAGCTATTACAAGAGAATGTTCCATGGCAATCAGAAACACTTCCTTCAATAGCAGAGGCATTGATTACTGATTCTCACTCAAAAAAGCAAAACCCAACTTGGTTATATTTGAAGGGCAATGACACTATAGGGAAAATCAGATTAGCACGTGCAATTGCTGAATCATTGTTTGGTTCAGATGATTTGCTTCTTCAACTTGACATGAAGAAAGAGAGCTTAACATCTGAAAAACTGATGAGTTCTTTGGAAGAACATGAAGATTTTGTTATCTTCATTGAGAACATTCATTTAGCTGACACTGATTTCATGAAATGCCTTAGAGAAATTCATGAAACTAGGAAATTCAGCAAGGCAATATTCATAGTCACAACATCAGGTGGGTCAACAACAAATGAAGAAAGTCAATGTTCAGTGATGCAACTAACAATGCAGGTGAGTGAAAAAAATCCAAACTTGGAGACAACAAATTGCATGGCAGGCCAAAAGAGAAAGTCAAGATTGGATCTTTTTGCCAAAACAAAGAGCCCCAGAATTGAAAACAAGGAAGTTGAATCAAGACAATCAAGTTTCAACACACTTGATCTCAACATGAAAGCCAATGAAGAAGAAGATGAAGAAGAGAATGACAGTAGTGGAAGCCCAATTTCAAGTGATTTAACTAGAGAAGTATTTCCAGATTCCAAGAATCAAGATGGGTTTTTGGAATGTATTAAGAATAAGTTTGAGTTGAATAGAAGTAAAGTTGGAGAGAGAGAGATTGGAGAGATATTTGCATGGAAAATTAGAGGGTGTTTTGGGGATATTCATGGGAGGGGTAATTTGGGAAATTTCAGTATAGAAGAGAGGGTGATAGGGGAAATAGTTGGAGGGTGTGGTAGTTTTACTAACAGGGTTTTTGGGAAATGGTTAAGGGACATTTTTCAAAGGAGTTTAGAGACAGGAAAGGAAAAAGGGGAGGGTATAGGTTTTAAACTTTGTTGGGGTGGAAATGGTAAAGGTAAAGGTAAATGTGGTAAAGGAGGGGAAATTATTAGGGGTTTGGATAGTGGTGAAGGTGATGGGTTTATGGGTTCTTGTTTGCCAAAGAGTATCAAGGTTAACTACTTGATGGATTGATGAAGAAGATGGTGAACTTTGGGTTTAATTAAGGGTTTTTTTTTTATGTAGAGTTGTTATGATTACTATCATGTAAAATGGTGGGGGTGGGGGTAATAGGTTTGTGTAACTTAACTAATTTCCATAATTATATAATGCATGGGGGTGTTTTCTTTTCTGATTTGTCTTCTCTTTATCATTTTATGTTTATAATAAAGTGCCAATTATCCAAAGTCCCAACTTTTTTATAATGTGTTATGGAAAAAAACTTCCATAATGTATTAGGTGTAATATAAATTAACTAACTTTATAACTAAGATCATTTTCCCTAACTTGATTAGATTAAGGATGCTAGTTAAATTAGTTATTATCACATGGTATTATTGATTTACCTAACCATATACTTTTACTATCACTTCTCATCCCGTACTTTTTTGTTATAGATAAACATTATATTAGGGTTTATTTGAGAAAAATTGGGAAAAATTAGAAAGTTACTTATATTTAAAAACAAATTGAAATTTATAAATGATATTATATTTAGGAATAGAGGAAGTAATATATTGTAAAAACTCTAAGGACGATCAAGTATTCAATGTGTTTCCTATTCCTTCTATTCTTAAATTTAAGACTTACTGAGGGAGATTGATTTATTTTGAAATATAAGATCACTTTCTGGTTTTTCTCAACTTGTTCATAAAATATTCATATTGATACTCCTTAATGTATGAAAGTACAAGTAAACACGTCTTATAGTTAACTTGTTTTGGTAATTAATATTATATGAATTTAACTAATATCTGTAGTCTTATCAAACGAGGAAAATAGAACTTATATATATGAACGGATGAAGTATATTACTAGATAATCAAACAAATAATTGTTTTAACTTCGCTTACATATTTCACCATCTCACTTACGTACCAACTTATTCCATCAGTTTACTAACTATCGTCGGATTAGTGTCACAATTTTTTGACATTCAAATCCTTACTTAATAGATGTTGAAGTCTTTCCCTGGCCAAAAAAGGATGTTGAAGTCTTTCTATTATAATTCATTTACTATCAAACCAAAAATCAACTAGGTTGATCAAGAGTGGCTGATAAAAGGAATGATAAGAATTTTGCATATGATGATCAATTGATCAAAGAAATCACTCTTACTACATCACATTGATTTTTTTTTGTGTTTAAAATATATTGTATAAAAATATTTAACTATTGATAAGTTTAATTAGCATTGACTAGTAAATTACTTTGATTATGTGCCTTGACCAATTCAACTATCATTTCGAACTTTAAAACATAGCTAAAAATTATAGAAATTCTAATAAATCAAACTAGCAAAAGTTAACTTCATATTTGTTATTTATATTTTTAGAAAAGTTCAGTTTTTTTCTTCATTATTATTAACTATAAAATATTATTTAATATATATTAAAAAAAGTAAATATAAAATATTAAGTTTTAACTATATTTTATCAACATTTAGTTACAAGTTATTCATCATCTAAATAAAAATTTGTTGAATCGGCACTTTTTTTTACTACGACTAATGGAATTAATATTGAACGACTGAAAATGTTTTTAAAAAAACTTAAGCTACTCAACCAAAACTACCTAATGTTGTCTTACGCAAATGGGAAAAACAAGTATATATGGCAAAAAAAAGTGTAGATACACACGTTCCCAAAACAATTTCTTTTTATTATTTGCTCTTCATTGGTTGCAACGAAGAAACATCCATAAACAACTTTGGCCGTGCACAAACAGGATAATAATGATAATAAGATTAATAAATAAATAAAATCCCATTCCACTCAAACAATAAAGTAGGAGTAGAGAAAAAAAATTAGAGGTCATAATGAGGATTATGCAACTTCGTCTACTATATGACAGAGATGCTTCAAGGTTCCAAAAATTAATCTCTAAACAAAACAAAACCGGAAATGATCATTACTTTGACCACAAAAGTGTTGTATGATTGAACGGCGCCTGTGGGACCTGTCTTCCTATATTACAACACCATCATCATTCTTATTTTTCTGCCTTATCTTCACATATATATCACCTCATATATATGCGTGTGTACATATGTATACGTACACACACACACACACATATACTATTAAAGAGCAGTTGAGTGTCCTGCTGTCTTAATTATGCAAAGGTTTTTTCACTATCATAGCTGAATCATACATCCACGTCCATCCATTTCTTCAATTCAAATTCCAATTTGGTCCCATCTAATAATGCTCCTCTTGCATCCAAACAAAACATAACTCTACTTTTATAGTTTTATTAATTATTATTCAACTTGTAAAGGAGTTCCATAATATATGTCATGAAAAAGTTTCTTTTTTTTGGGTATTGGCACAGCAATGATTGGTGTTTGATTTAATTTTTTATTTGTACTTGGATTAATGTTTTTAATTGAAATTTATTTTAAAAAATTTATTTAGAAATAAAGTATATTTAAAATAATGTAACCCTTTTCAAGAATTGTCAAATACTTTATCATGACTAAATTACAAGAACAAAAAATAACTACCGTATTATAATTTTCTTAACAAAGATAATAATATTTTTTTTGTTCAAATATATAAGTGATCATTCTGTCTAATCTTGCTAGTTATACAGTTGATCACTTAAAATTTAAATTGATATTTTACCATAAAAATATATACACAAAATTGTTTGATAAATTCATGCAATCAAAGTATTTACCATCCATTCAGTTTCTAATTTAAAACGCATATAATCTAATAATTTTTTTATCCAAATAATATAAAAAAACTAGTAAGATTACATTGTAAAAATACAACTAACGGTGATTGAATTATATGAAAATGAGTTGTGTTTTTAAAGTAATGTGCTCACTTTGAATTTTTTGAATAAAAGGGGACAAATGCATATCCAGGTCTTATATAAGAGTTTTGATATCAGATAGGTTCACTTACAAATTTTTTCACTTATTAATAAGGTTATTTCAGTGCTAAATGGTGGTCGCTAACAACTTAAAATCTCTCTAAATTTAAATCTCTTATTTGTGACTTAAGTGTCACTATCCCATATTGTATGTGCTAGGAAAAATGATGCTTAACTAGACATGATAAAACTCAAGTTTAATCTTATAAAAAGAGTATCATCAAATCCTAAGTATATATAAACCCCCCCCCCCCCCCCCCGCCCTAAATGTGCGACATAGTTTATACAAGTCACAACGTAAACCGGGCCATATATTTACGAGAGAGGAGGTAATATTATATATGTTGCAAACAGTGAAATGTTGTGATGAGTTTGGGTTGAAATAAAAGGCCACTTTAAGCTTCATGCATGAATATATGCGTCACTTTCAGACCAAACTGCCATCCACCAAGTGGAAAGCATTTAGATTAATGGCCTGAGATTCTTTTTAAAAGAGTGAATATGTTGTGATTAATGTGGTTCCTTCATCATTACAAACCCCATTTTGGTTTCTGTCTCTTTTTTTCTGATGGGGTTAGGTTAGGTTTACGTTAGTCATTTGGAAGGGGTCCCCCTCCCTTTCCACACTCCAATTAGTGCTCTAAAAGAGGCTATCAATTGAGTTCCTCTCAGTTGGATACAAAAGGCTCACAATGATGTTGGTATGCCCAATCATCTCTGTTCGTAATTCAATTACAAAGTTTTAAAAAGAATACAAAAGTTTGATAGATAATAACCCACAACAAAAGAGATCACCCCAATATGCCTTAAATCATTACCATTCCTGCTCTTGATGTGTGTACAACATATATATCTTTCTTGTGTGATTGTACATAGTTTTCATACGTCAACTTCACTTATGAAATGTGTCATTTATTAAACTAAAAAGAAGTGATTGAATAAAACATATTATCCTGGATTAGTTAAGTTGCTTATAAAAAAACAAAACTAGTTTAAGTTTATTTTTGGTTAAAAATATAAAACATCCTTTTGCTTTAGCTCATATACATATAAATTTTCTTTTATCTAGTTTATCTAACTTGTAAATAGTATATAATCTAAAATACACATATTTTTCATTAGTATCTTGTAATATATGCTTCTCCCCATCTTTATTATACTGCACCAGCTAGAAAAATATCTGGTTCCGAATATATATGGACATCAACTACTGCCGCTTTAATTGCTTGTTTTAACTTTGCCCTTATTACTTAGGGAGATTCAAAGTTAAAAATATTAAGTCATCATTTATTGAGGGGAGGAATTGAAAACATGATCAATATAGGGAAAATTTAATGACCCATCCACTATCCCATGGTACATGAGTTCTGGTCATTGGTGCCTTATTATATATGAATATAATAAAGAGAAGAGGAAGTATAATTAGTAGTTTACTTTGTTCTTTTAATAGCTCCAAATTAGTCAATTAGGCCTTTTAATAATAACTAAAGCTAGTAGTTGGCATCTGTGCTATGTCATATTTTCTCTGATTCTAAATCAAATAACCAATGACAAGAACTGACCTGATTTTATTAGTCAAAAATCTTAATCTGAGATTGAGCTTAATAATGCAAACTAACTCAGTAATTGGGACTTATTGATGCAACAGATGAATTGGTCCTCACCAATTCAATATGGGGTCTGCTCTAATGATAAGTGTTCATTAAAGGTGTAAAAGAAGGGTTCAAGGCCCACCAGAAGTTAACTTTTTACTGTGAAACTACTTTAATCCTGTGAAAAGTTAATTTAAATAAATAAATATTGTAAAAATGAAAGAATGACGCTGATGATGCAGACAACTTAGGTTAAAGTTGTTAGCCCTCTTTAACATTTATAAAAAATTAAAAACCTTTTAAGAAGTAAAGAAACTGACTATAAACAAAACACTATTGTCATGAATTATTACTCACTCTACGAGTAACACATACTCATCTCGCAGGGGTGCTGAAGAATGTCTAGCGACTTCCAACCTTATATGGGTAGAAAAGATCTTTGGGCTTTACCTATATATCACACCTGTGCAACATTTCTTACAACTCAACAGGGCCCATGGGCTTTGTTTCTTTTTATGTCTCTTTTGGGTATAAACATAATAATGTTTTCATATGATTGTTTCATACTTTTATGTTGTGATTTGTCTTGGGCGTTTTTTATTTTCTATTTTACTTTCTATTTTACTTTCTGTAATAACTTGTTGGGCCTCCTATTGTATGTAATTGGAGGCTTTTGTTGTACTTCCCTTTTATCTCAATGAAGTTGGCTTTGCTTTTGTTTCTCCACCTGAGTGTCAAGTGGGGCTAATCCATCCTTATTCTGAAATCTCATATAGCGAGTAGACAGCTGACCTATAAATTTACTCCATTCACAAGAGTTGAGATCAAAACCCCAAGGACGAGAGTATTACCACTCACACCAACCCGTTAAGTTATTGGTTTTTCATATATAAAAAAGATACTAATCTCACATATAAGACCCCAATGCTTGCTTAAAATTTAAGACCTCACTTTATCATGTTTTAAATTTGAAATTAGATTACGAGAAAACCATTTACAGAGCAATATATAAATAGCTGTAGCAGATAGAGACTCAAGTGTCAAGTGCGTATTTGGTCATTAATTTTTTCATCATGAAGTCAATGTAGTACCAAAAAAAAGGTGATAATGAAAGCAGTATAGACTTATAGTAGGAGTAATAGCTGCATAAAGATGCCCAAACACTCAGAATTAACACAGCAAATTTTCAGCAAGACTGGGGGAAAGAGAAAGCTTTCATTAATTATGCATTAACACACATTTATACAAATACAGAATAAGTAGGATCCGGGCAGATAATGAAAATGGGAAGAGAGAGGTAGAAGCTTTCATTATGAGATTCCCTCTTTACAGTGTTAAAAAACTTGCTACATAATGTAACATCCCCAGGGTAATAAAAAATGGCCCTAGGTTAGAACTGGATAAAGAATGAAGGAAAAGGGTTAAAAACTTACAGATCAGGGCAAGGAAAGGCTAGTATTTTTTTTTCACTCAAAGGCTAATCTACAAAAAAAATGTGACTAAAAAACAGCTGCTAAGCTAAAGCTAAAGATCCGGTATGTGTAATTTAGGGGCATATACAAAAGGGTAAATAATACCTTCAAATTATTCACCCTTTGGCCGAACAATCTGTTATTGTAAAGGAGTCTAAGAACTTACAGGCATTGGAAGCAAAGGTGAATCCTCCTGCACATGACTAGAAGGGCTCAATGAATTTTCGAGACTAAGCAAAGGTTTAAGTCTTCTGTGGACCTCATCACTTAGAAGCTTAATCTCTTCTTCAATCATGTGCATAGCTGTCTTGCAAGACTCCTCATCTCTGAATGCCAAGGTCCATCTTCCATCTACTAAAGCTTTACCATTTATTTTCTTGTAGCCCTGGCTCCTGGCAGGGTCCAAAAAGGGTAGAGAGGATGGACGAATCCGCAAGTGTAACCATCTTGGCTGTTTTTCATCAATCCTGGGCTGAGAATGGAGATAAAAATGATTGCTACATACTACTGATACATTAAAGTTTATATAATTAAATGCTCATCATTCCAAAATTATATTGCAAAAAATATCTAAAGCCATCAAATGATTTGCAACATATCCTTTAGCACATCATATTTTGGTTTCAAACAACATAAAGATGCAAGGAGTTCAGGGACACATACATTACTCCCCGCCAAAGGTGCTGCAACTCGAACAACTCCATATCGCCTCTTCAACGGCAATTCTTCTATAAGCACGAGCCACCCTGATACTCCCACAGAGATAGCTAAAAAGCAAAAATGACGCTCTTTGCCCCTCTCGAAAGCAATTCTACAAGGCACGGCGTTAACTGCACATGAAAGATTAAAGCAAATTTAACAACCGAAAATAGCTAGTTGACAGTTGATTTATGGTGTTATCTAGCATTTTTTTCTTGACCCCAAAGAAATTCCCAAAAAGCAAAAAAGAAACACAACTGCATCATGTGCAAAAACTATAGCAAGTTGCCAATTGATTCCGTCATATTTCATTTCAGGAGGCAATCATGTCTCATAGGTTGAATGCTGGAAGGATCATTACTAGGAAATTGGAGACATCAGCTTCATGGTGTCTTCATTTTCTCAAGTGCTATGCTACAGTTACAACACATGTTTCTAAGCATCCCTTCAAGTCATTTCCTAACCTCCGCATAGCAGCACGTTTATGGTCATCACTGAGATATAAATTGTGCATCTATGATACAACAATGCAAGGTTTGTCAACCACCTAAGTTTGAATAACTAAGGTGATAGATTATTAGTACATATCCCTTTCCCTCCAGTTAAAAGGGGAAATATAGGAGCAAGAATGTTGACTGTAATATGCCCAAGCGTGTTGAAATAAAAGAAATATATTGAAAGAAATTATGGTCATACCTGGGACACATTAGAACTAAGATAGTTATTAAACTATAAAGGTTAATTAGGAGTTAAAGTTAACTATTCAAGATTAACAAAGTGCTCTGGCTTTTCCGACTATGCAATTGAGATTATGAAGTCCCAGAAGGCAGCCATAAATCATTATCGCACTATTTAAACAACAATATTCTCCACCCTTACAAATCAGCTTTTAAGGGTGGATTCACTGTACATGACTAGGTCTTCATCAATTAATACCAAACTAGACAGACAGAGATGTGCATCAAAACTGCAATTAATTGGCCAAACTGAGTGCTGATAATTGCAATTGTCCAGGATGGCAATTCTTAAGGGGTAGTAGCCAGATGAAGGAACGGGAAGACCTAGGATGTACAAGATCATAACATGAGTGATTCGGCGGATTTGGATTCCTATATATCCATTCATGCGGTACTGCATTGTATGATATAGACAAGATCCATCTATATAGATATCAGCATCTACATCCAGAAAGCCGTATGCTTTGGAAGAAGCTTGTACAGTTTGTGAAGGGATTTTGATTGAACAAAAAGAAGAATCTACTTCTATAATGTGGAAATCCACATACACCCATGCTTGTTTTGTTTGGAATTGAGACTATGGTGGTATACGGCATCACTTAGGCATAAATACTTAGTTTATTACTTATGTTGCATTGTTCCTCCTCTTTCATCCATTCTTAAAGGAAGGTTCCTATACATGCTAAGGTCTCCATGCTATGATGACGACCCACTTCAGATATCAACAACTGTCTTCTTGAGGCACTTCGTTAGCATGGTTCTTCTCTCTTACAGGCAAGGTTTGAAGGGTATATATTTATTCTTAGGTTTTTAGGTTTCAGCACAATTAGAGTTAATCTAGGCCCCCCCCCCCCCAAAAAAAAAAAACACAAAAAAAAAAGCATATACAGACGGACTGAAAAGTGGATTTTAATGTCCCGATTCTATCCCTTCCTTCCCCTGCTCTCTCAGCATGACTTGAGGGCAACAACCACAGTACAAGTAAAATTAATAGTCCGAACTCCAAAATACTTACCAAGACTAACTTCAGTGCCTGGTTTAGGGCCTGATACATCAAGACCTGAAGTTTGTGCACGAGAATCCACAGGAAAATCACCAGGAGGAAGAATGGGAGGTTGCTCAGGCAAAGGTCTTCCAAGGGTAAAAATTTGAAGTTGGTGCAGCAGTACAAACACCTGAAATGTAAGGCAGACAAGGAGCTCCTCATCATCTAAAGGTATACTACTGATGAAGCACAAGAATCCAGAATTGTTATGTCTAAAACATGGTTTGCAAAAATGAATTAGCTCAGACCTTCACCAATTCATGCATTCTTTCACCAGCAGCATGCGATGACTCATCTGGAATATCATCTGTAGGGGAACAAGTACATCATTTACATGTCTACCTCATTTTAACTCCATGACAAGTGTGGCTAAAGGAAAAATTAACAATGAAAAAGGAACAAGTTTACCTTCTGAAGAGAACTTCTGAAGTTGCGTGAGCAAGCACTTAGAGTCTTTCCGAGGAGATGAGGCCTCCATTGCTACAAGTAGAAAATTTGGAAGTTTGAAAATATAAGTGAGGGGCCACAAGAATTCAACAAGAACAACGAATAAATTAACAATCACCTTTTTTGCACCTTATCCACTCGTCACATAGGACAGTTACAAGTAGATCAGACCAGATACCTTTAACCTCCTCTGCAAGAGCAGAAGCGCAATTCTTATATGAAACCTGTATTTGAGGAAAGCATAAGGAACCATGACTATGAGAAGTAACAAGTACACGATGAGACTGAAATGCAGCATAAAAATGATGCAGCGTTTGATATGTTTCTAAAATTTAAGCTTTACTCCAATTGATATTATATGGCTATCTTTTCAAGAATGTTTAAAATCATCACAATGTTCACGATGTTTGAAGTTGCCCCTGGAAGCATGGACTAACGGACACAACAAACTTTGAACTGTCAGCATGAAATATAAAGTGTTGTATAGAGCACCTATTCATATGAGAGTAAGAAACACAAGACTTTCTTTTGCCAAGAGTATCTTGGTCTCGTATTAGATTGCCAATCCAGACATGGTATACCCTAAACTCCAAAATAAAAAAACCATACAAAAGCATTCACGCAAGCTTCCTGACCCTGCCTCTCAAGTTTCATTTCTATATAAAAAGTGAGAATTCATTATTCTATGCTACTTATATCTGATTTGTATTTTCTTCAGCAGAAACTCTATTCCCTTATTTGAAATGGTTATTTCAAAAGCTTACTTGTTAGAAAATCATTTATCAAAAGTTGTTATTGGTATGATCTATTCCATGCTTCCACCTCTGCAGCTTTCTCAATGTTGATTGAGAAATCATTCAGTCTAATCCTAACCAGAGCTATCATTCCCTTTTATAAACTTATTTTTTTGGAAGTAATATCTTTCATCAAATAGCACTACACATTAATGATATTTCAGAACCAGGATGACATTCATAACAGATGTTAAAACTTAAATCTGGATCATAATTTTCCTCCAAACTTCTCAGAAACTCCTCACAGGTCCAACCTAGTATTCTCCAGAAGGTTAATTCTTTTTATGTCACCAACAGTAAGCACAAAGACTACTAGTAGTCCCTGGGTCATTTTTTTTTTAAAAAAAAATTGAGCTCATCAGGAGAAATATTTTAGAAACTTCTTAAATATTGAAGAGGTTAACAATGAAACGAATTTAAACATTTTTTGTGAGTGATATATAGAGAATCACGGTGAGATATGTTATCCACAGACAGGGATAACATATTAGACAAAGTATACATGCAATAACATAGTGACCCTTCAGTTAAATAATTTATATGGTTAGATGATTCATTCTTAAACTACATCATGATTGAAATAAAGTCAAGTCAGAAAGTCGGTAGCCCTTCATTGATATACCTAAAGGCATAATATAAAAGGAATGAATAAAAAAGTTTCGAAAATGAACACTAATTAAATGGTCAACTCATGCATGATAGCTTTTTATACATATATCAGACATGAAAAGCCTTTGAAGGTACATGAGAACCTATCAAAGTCACTCAATAATAGCAAACAAATCATACAATTGCACAGAATATAAAACCAAAGACAAGCAAGTTCTGTGAAAGTTCATTGAAAGTAAAACCTAATATATTCTTACTTTCAGCAGTTCAAGGTGATGGTTGTTGAATTCTGCTTCACTGTAAGGAAGCAACTGGCGCAAAAGCCAACCACCATCCCAAAGGGTTTCTGCAGATAAATTAGAACGGCAAAAGAGACTGACTAATGCGTCAAGCACCTGAAAAACACAACCCACAATTCACAAATAATGCAATTACTGCTTAACGTAACAAACTCGTTATAGGATAAATGGTATAGAAAAATAAGCCCTAAATATTATATACAGTTGTCCTGAATTATAGAGAAAATAAAAATAAATTCATGAATGTTAGCTTTCAAAGGAAAAACTTTAAACAAGTATCAAGTGGCATTTCTAACAGTATTCATGTACACTGGAAACTTTGGTTATTTGCTCAAGGGTGAAGGTGCAAAACTAGCCACCGTAATTTTTCAAATGGACAACTTTGGCACCCCTAAATTGGACGGGGCAAAACCGTACATTGTAAATAAAAATGGGACAAATTTAGCCTCGCCGTTAACTTGAGGGAAACGGACGTTTGTGTTTGCATGGGGCCCACCTTCATTAATTTACGTGGCAATACACTCAGCTTCCAGCATGACAAATTTTCTTGGGAAAATTAAATACAAGTACCTTGTAAGGGACTTAATATTAGAAAAATCTCACTAACTTGGGAAATTAAAGTAGAGTCCCTTGGGACTATACTTTAATTAATTATGAGGATGTGAGGCCCACAGTAAATATTAAAAAATTCTACCCTCCCCTCCTTTCTCCTCTCTCATCTCTCCTCCCCATCTTCATCCTCTTCTTCCTTGTTGCAGGCGGCACCCCCCTCCTCCACCACCCAAACAAAACCCACCACCCTCCACCAATCCTCCCCCCACCCCCACTAAACATGAACAAGTTCTGTTTTCAACATTGTTTTTTCCTCTTGCACAACCTGACAAGTAACTTCACCAAAAGGGCGAATTCAAGCATCCAAAAGGAGCCGCCGCTGAAGACGGCAGCTGAAACTGCGACTGAAGCTCCGGCGAAGCCAAATTATTCCGGCGAGGAGAAACCAACGGAGCTAACGCGGCGGAAATCCCGAGGACTGCTTCGAATTTTGGAGCGTTCGCATATATGCCGACACCGGAGACTCCGCGTGGACGGAGGGAAACGGCGGGAGAGGAGATAACTGCGGAAGGGGTCCCACAAAGCCGGAGACATCAGATGAGTGGCAGCTTTTATCCATTATATTACACTTAACTCTGAATCTGTGAAATCTATAATTTATCCTTGGCTATGGCAGAGCTCAGCTCAACTATCTATGGGGGTGGGGGGAGGATTGGTGGAGGGTGGTGGGTTTTGTTTGGGTGGTGGAGGAGGGGGGTGCCGCCTGCAACAAGGTAAAAGAATGTGAAGATGGGGAGGAGAGATGAGAGAGGAGAAAGGAGGGGAGGGTAGAATTTTTTAATATTTACAGTGGGCCCCACATCCTCATAATTAATTAAAGTATAGTCCCAAGGGACTCTACTTTAATTTCCCAAGTTAGTGAGACTTTTCTAATATTAAGTCCCTTACAAGGGACTTGTATTTAATTTTCCCAAGAAAATTTGTCATGCTGGAAGCTGAGTGTATTGCCACGTAGATTAATGAAGGTGGGCCCCACGCAAACACAAACGTTCGTTTCCCTCAAGTTAACGGCGAGGCTAAATTTGTCCCATTTTTATTTACAATGTACAGTTTTGCCCCGTCCAATTTAGGGGTGCCAAAGTTGTCCATTTGAAAATTTACGGTGGCTAGTTTTGCACCTTCACCCTTTGCTCAAAATAGAAGCCACCGTGCTTTCAGATAAGCCAGTTTCTACTACGGTTCTCATGAACTGAAGGGGGATAAATTTGTTTCAATCACATTACAACAAACATTGGAACTTTTTTTTATCCCTATAACCATTATTTCTTAACAATTATTTATTTTTCTTACCATGACATTTTTTGTCTAAAAAGTCGCATTCCTCCATTTCATTTTACAAATCAAACAAGCCGTTAAGTTCTACTATTACTAAATCAAAGTCACAGGCAACATGAGTACACAGGGAGTTAAAGTGTGCACGCACATGCATTCATAGATAATCTAAATGATTTTGCATCAATTTAAGGACAAACAATCTCACAGTTAGTACTGTTTGTAGAAAAAGGTGAAAAAGAGAATATGCTTAGCTAAAGCACAATGAATATATAATAGTGCAGAACTACTCAAGATGCTTCCTTATACACATAAATAATCTACAAAAATACAAATAAATCCAAGCAAAAGGATCAAGTTACACCTACTAACTAACCATAATGACAATTCTTCTAAATCCTGAAGTTACAAGTAGCATAGGAAAACCGCCACAAATGAAGAATCGCATATCAGCATTTCTCACTAGAGATGAATAAGTACCTGAAATCTATTTACACGAGGGCCTGTCCCTACTTCAGAAGATGGACAAAGCACTCCGTACTGCTCCTGCAAAACAAGATAAACAAAAAATTAGGAAGCCAGCGGAATATACAACATTATTAGGATCAAGGGTATCCCTACAAACGGAAGAATCTTGGAAAGAGCAAAGATATGCAAGGAATTCAGGAAGAAGAGATGAATAAACTGCAAATGGATTTCAAATTGCCGACCTTAAAGAAAATCTTGCATTGTTTCGATGATATGTTTGAAGCAATCCCCAATTAAAGAGATATCAAATTGCTTGTTTGACTTCAAAGTTTTATTATGGAAAGTTTAAGAGAGTTGAGTCTTAGTCTGTAACTCTGAAGTTCAAATGAACCATTTATATCTTTTTTTGCAGCAAAAAAGCTCTAACAAATTATAATGGCAGCCATGACCATATAACCTTGTTGATAGATCATTTGAAAAACAAACTGATCAAACTTCAGGCTGTACTGAGAAGATAGCAGATAAAAAACGCCAAGCTTCAATCAGTAAGTATTAATAGCCAAAATACGCATAATTATGGGAAAATTTGCAAAATTTACGCTTGTGATGGTATAATTTAGAATAAACTCTTCATCACCTGCCTTATTGATTAAGGGAAGGATTGATTCCAGTAAGAATAATCTAGCAAAAACAGATCGTTAAGCAATTAAGGGAGGCCGCTAGAGTAGACTTTCAAGACAACCAGAGTTGTTGTGTGTTCCCAGATTAGAAATTCCACTAAAATACCATTCTACTATGACTTCTCACTAAATTTAGTACTGGCAATCTATAGCAGTGGAATTGATGTTTACAAATATATTAGTAATGAGATAGGAACTGTAAGACATTGTTAAGACCCAATTAAAAAGCATGGTGAGTTCACATTCAAGGAAACCTATCAATCAGAATCAGAGCCTTCTGTGATATCATAATTATAATTTGGTGAAATTGTTAGTGATGCCAGTATTGCAGTGCCATGATATTATATAGTATACCAACGATGAAGTAATGAAATTTAAGACATGGTCCAGATTTTAGAATCAGCGTTAAGCAGAACCTGCTAGAGTAATACCCTATATATTCACATCCACAATAAGGGCAAAGTTCACTAAACACTAAGTATATCATTAAATCCAGCCGCTTGATAGAGAATGTTTCAGCATGGGGCAACCTGTTGGAATTATGTTTTTAATTTTCTATTAGTAGAATCTTGATCTTATTCATAATTAGGAATCATAAGAATTAGGGAAAATAAATGTTATAGAGAATCAGGATCAAATCTTTTTTATTTTATGTATCAAGCAAATCCCTATAATCATGGGATATGTTGAGTCTCTTGTACTATATAATGGGAGATGATAGTAAGAGTAATGCATCAGACTTTTCCCATTCTCCTTTGTTCTAACATGGTACCAGAGCTAGGTGTTAAGGTTTAGTCTGATCCCTAGGCAACTAGGTTGCCTTTGTAGTTAAAAACCCTAAAAGGGTTCTTAAGACATGAAGGATCGCCCAAATAGGAGTATGGTCCAGTCAAACCTGAAGGATCGACCCAGTAAGGAGCGGCTCAGGCAGACTTGAAGGACTACCTCGGAAGAAGGAGTACGGCCCAGACATTGTTAAAAAGCATAGTACGATGGGATGGTCATTCCCCACGTACATGCGTATGTGTATTGCGATGGGATGGTCATTCCCCACGCATAAGTGTTTTGTTAGTGAGATGGTCATTCCTCACATGTTGTTTACGATGGGACGGTCATTCCCCACGTAATCGGAAAAAAAAAACATTTCTCTAAGTTGAAGAATAAAGTTTTGTAACCAAGTTGGACCATAGTCCAACTTGAAGGGGAGTGTTGGAATTATGTTTTTAATTTTCTATTAGTAGAATCTTGATCTTATTCATAATTAGGAATCATAAGAATTAGGGAAAATAAATGTTATAGAGAATCAGGATCAAATCTTTTTTATTTTATGTATCAAGCAAATCCCTATAATCATGGGATATGTTGAGTCTCTTGTACTATATAATGGGAGATGATAGTAAGAGTAATGCATCAGACTTTTCCCATTCTCCTTTGTTCTAACACAACCATTAACATGAATAAAGTAAGTGATCCTCCATTGGAGAAAAAAGACAAAAAAGGGTTCATACAATCAGATATGGAATTGCAAGCTACAATAACTAGCGATCAAGATAGGACCATGCTCCCTTTCAAGAAGTCCAAATACAGAACATAAGAATTAGAGACAACAACTGAAGTATAGAGGGGACTACAAACCTTGATCTTTCCAGCATAGACATCAAGCTCACCACTGATGTCATCCTTTGTCAAGCTACTTTCTGAGGAAAAAAGTTGCTCTTCACCTGAAGCCTCACCAACTAAAGCTTGCTACACAAATATGCATTGCCAAATGCTATATCAACAAGAGACCATACTCATCAAAAAGAGGAAAAGAAAAAGCAGCCCTTCATCTGAAGGTACACAAACGAAAGCTTGTTGAACAAGTTTACATTTCCAATGAAATGATTTTTAACAAGACAACATAATCAACAATAGCGGAAAAGAAACTCCAAAGTGACATCATATTATAACTGTAGGTTACCATCTACCCAACTGAGATGAACCTAAGTTCAAACTTCATGAGGAAAAAAAAGAAAATATAGAGATTATTAATAAATCATCCAGCACCAAACATTATATGTATCATTACTATGTCAAAGTCTCCTCATCATATTAATAACTTTCGCTTCCAGCCAAAAAGAAAAGAGAAAGAATTTCTATGAGAAGCATTCAGGATGTCATACATTCATGCATCCAGACTCGAAACTCTGCTTTTTTGAAACAAATTTCCCTTGAACCAGAAAAAATTTACTACAAGCAAAAGACATCAACAGGTATCACATTTTTTCCCTTGTTCTCTCAAACTCCATTTGCAGTGTCTTATATCCTCAAATGTAGTATCATAATAATTTTCTATGGCTATGGAAAATGTAGGTGGCTTTAAACCTATCCTAAAAGCAATTATGCTCATGGAATGCTAATGCTCAAATTCTAGAATCATGGTTTTGATCATAATAATAACATTTTCCAATTAGCAGGCACAAAAGATCATATTTGGGCCATAAAATTTAGTTAAAAAACAGACCGATGGTGGCTAAGAGAACCAAGTGTAAAGTTTTGGCATTAAAGTAATTTGATCTGACCAACCCAAAAGACAAAAAGAAACAGATCAACCGTCAAATGCTTAGGTACTGACAAACATCAAAAGGGAAGAATGTAACATACCAATAAAAGTTTTTTGTGTTGTTTGCGTTGAGGAAGAATACCAAGCCCATCAAGCATTGATTCATCAAGTTCTACAGAACAAGATACATTGAGAGATCAGAAAACTATGTAATGGTGAAGTAATAGAAATCTCAGCCGCACAACCTTTAGTTTGCAGCAGAGTTGCAAGCACATTCAAAGATCCCAAAACTTGTAGATCATCCCCCTGAGTCAGGTATGCAAGCAAAACCTCCCTACAGAAAACATAGAAGTTATGACTGGAACCAGACGAGACACATAATTAAACAATAATTAAATCAAAATTTAAAATGAGACATTGCAGTATTAACTGCCACAAGTCAAGCTTAGAAATGCATAGGCAACAACTCTCAACTCAAATTATTCAGAGGAAACAAAAATAAATTAAGATTCTGCAAGTGAACACTGCATTTTACCTTACAGCTAAATTTGAATCGCTACAATTATTTTGCGTGATAACATGTTCAGGATGAAAACCGGAAGAACTAGATGAGCATGGAGTGCTGTCCATTGAGTATCTAGCATCACTATTGGTAAGACTACCATCATCTGACTCTTGGCTTTCAGATGTGAAACCACGATCAAATAAATGGCCATTGACTTTACCCCTATAACTTTTTGCAAATGCCTCCAAGGGATATAAAAGAGCAGCAGCCATTGTATTGGCCAAATCTTTGATTTTGAGAATCCTCAAGATGCAACAAATTAAGTAAAGAGAAGTGACAACACCACTTTGCATGTCCTGAATAAACAAACTACCAAATATTAGTGAGTATGTTGCAAAATATAATCCAAACTCTTCATTAGATACTTAAACAAAGAGAAAAGTGAATCAAAGTGATGAACAGAAGGTGTAGTTTCATATACATTGTCAACAACTATCCTCAAAGAAGGAAGAAGTAATGGAAATATCAGAAGCATAAGGATGCCGTCAGTTATGAGCCTTCCAACATCAGGAATTCCAGCAGATACAATGTCACTAAAATAGAAAAGGTTGTCCTCAATTTCATCTACAGCATCTTGAATTCTAGAGGCCTTATCTGACCATGAATTTCTGTCTCATTAACAAACAATGCTCCTTTAGAAACATGGAAATATAACCAACAATTCAACACAAATTTTGGAAAAAAAATTATACTTACCTTAATATATCAGATATAAGTCTATTTAAATCCACACACTGCTTCCTAAAAAATGAAATCAGGTTTGAGAAGTAAGCGGTGTGAGGTGCACTGGTTATATATCTGTTGACACCTTCATCTCCGACTGAAATTGTACAGTAGATGTGTTAAACCAACAATTTTGCGCAACAGAATAAATCGTGATGGATTAGACTGTGTGTGCAAAATGTCATGAATGAGATGATAAAAACTCACCATGATAAACATTAAGGGTCACAGTACGCACAGCAGTCCGTACCATGTTTTCCTCGTGAAAGGCAAAGCGTATGGCCTCGACATATAGTGGGAATGAAACTACGTCTTCCTACATGAATAGGAAAATATGGTAATTGGACCACTCAAAATCAAAGGCATTTCAATCTAATTTCTAGCAATGTTAGCATGCAACACACCCAAAAAATAAGTATGATGTCAGCATGTTATGGGAATGTTATTGTGCAATGCACCAAAAAGTAGGTATGCTTATGATTTTACAAATTTATTAAAGTGTCATTTTTTATTGACTATTAATCATGAAATTGAATGAATGATTGCCCAAGGTTCACAAACAATATCATTGATCCCCCTTGTATAGCCAGGAGCTAGAAAAACCCACCAAAATGTAGTCCCATTTACCATTTTTATGCCACAAAAAACAATAACATCTAACCAAGAGTTACAAAGATACTGTTAGAATCATAGAAATATCTCCCTATTATTATGGATTTGATTCCTCGATCATATGCTGATTGTAATTCTTTTATTTCATCTTCAACTCCCTCTTCTTTTCTATATATTGTAACCTTTCTAACTACTTTATATATCAGTAAGAGAAATCATTCTTCTCCCAAAATCTCCTGTCTTCTCACATTCAACAGATACCATTCAAGACTCTTCAGCACTATAACCAGAATTCCATGAAAAGAAAAGCCAGCAGGAAGAAAACTTACATTGTGAGTCTTTACAAGCAGAGAAATTGTATTCTTGTTCAATTTTCCGCTTATTGCCCTACAAAAAGATCAAAAGACATGCAGCCAAAGAACTATTTAATTATACATTTAAAAAAGTACACTAAAAACTAGATTAGAAAAGGTGGGAAGGAAAAGAACTTTATGGAAGGAGATCATAACTACTATTGAAAACAAACCTTAAAAAAGATATGTAGTATGACAATAGCTCTTCATTTCGAAAGTCAAATGAATAAGTTATCAAGTAGTTCATATGTTCATTACTGAACATATAGTCTGCAAACATCACAACATACAGCATCAACATCAGTGTTACTACAAGTGATAGAGAAGCTAACGCAACAACAGAAACAAGTCTTGTGAGATAACAATCTTACAAATAGCATGTTCGCTTTTTATGTTTTGGATCATAATGCTCACTGTTTGCAACAACTGAAGAGAAACAGCAGCAGTTCTACTCTGTTTTAGAATTCGTACAAACTCTCCCATGACCTGCCTTTCCATGAAGAATCTGCAACAAGCCAGGATATAAGAAAAGGCTGGGAGCAATTATCTAAAAAGAAAACAAGCATTGAGGAATCTCACTCGAAAAAGCTCGAGTCATGTTGGTCACCATATGTTATCAACTCCGCAATTGATCTCAGTGCCTCAATAACAAAATCCTTTCACCCATACACAGGCAAGAAGAACAAATAATAGGAAAAAGTCAGCAAAGACATTAGGCTAACAAGGCTTCGGAGAATCATTAATAACTCATAAATTACCTTATTAACGTCATTAACAATCTGCACTTTTGCCAACTGATCACTTAAGTACCTAGACAGCAAAACTAAGCTATTGAGAGAGGAAAACACAAATCCAGCAAAATCATGAACCTTTGTATTCAATTAATGAAAACACTCTATTAGAAAGAAGGAAAAGGGTTCAAGAGACTGGGACTGGATACAACAACAACAACAAAGCCTTATCCCTTATCCCTTATCCCAAAGACTAGGACTGGATATTCTCCAAAAAAGAAGAGAAACAAAAACAAAATTAAAGAACCATGGAGAAACCAAATGAAAGCCACAAACATAGCCTGATAACATAACATGTGCATGTAAGGAAATGAAGCCACCAACTCAAAGTGACCACAGTTAACAAGTGAAAAGGCACAATTGACAAGTCATTGGGACTTATTTGTTATTCATTGTCGTCTTGGGACCTAAATGCAATTCTCCAAAAGCAAAACTCAATTCAATAACAACTGAGTTCAAACAAGTAAACAAATAAACTCCACATTTACATTCCAAGATAACATCTTTAATTTCAAACTATTCCAATAACCACCGCATTTCCAAAAACCCACCACCCAAATGGTGAAATACAATGAACCCAGTCATTCTCATTCAAAAAATTCAATAAAGCAACAAACTTTAAAACCCAAAATCAAAAATTTAAAAAACCCAATTGAGCTATACATTTAAATCATAACCAACCTGAGTTCATCAAGGGAAAACCGATCTCTGGATCTCCAAAAGGAAAACCACATGATGATTGAAAAACGATCAATCCTCCAAACTAAAACCACTCAACTTCATTCTTCTTAACCCTTCAAAAAAATAATACCCAAGTGGGTCCCAATGGAAAATTTTCAAAAAACAATAAAATCGAAGACTGCCTCTTGATTGTTGAAAGCAGCTTCGAAGAAGAGAGCGAAATTGCGTGATCCCAGAAAAAAAAGAGGAAGAAAGAGAGAGAGAGAGAGAGAGAGAGAGAGGGTTTGTGAAGGATGAAGGGAAAATGAGGAAAGTGATGAGAGAAGAAGAGGAAAAGGAATATGCTTTTTTTTTTTTTTTTGGTGTTGCGTTTAGTTATGGAAGATGAATGAATGACAGAGACGAAGAGGTGGCGTTGTACGGGAAAAGAGAGAGAAGCTTGAGAATTGAGATTTAATGAAACAAACAAATCATCGATTATCGATTTCAGTTAATATTAATATATTATATGACACACAACTATCGAATGTTTTGAATGGAAGCGAAGCCTCCTTGGGCTCTTTTTTTTTTTTTGAACTGATCTCCTTGGGCTCTTTGGTGGGTCGGGTTTTGTTCTTAAATACTCCCTCCTCTCCGTTACTAAATACTCCTTCCCGGTCCTAAATATAAGACCTAATTAACTTTTTGGAAAAATCCTAAACAAGAGCAAAATAAGTTAATTATAAATTGATTTACCTAATTTTTTCCCTTAAACTAGTTTATTTTACTTATAAACTAATGGATAATCCAAAAATATATCAAATATGTCATTATTTAATAGACTATTTTGCAACCTTAACCTCTCCAAAAAAGTCATCTAGATCCTATATTTAGGACCGGAGGTAGTATAATATTTATTTATCTGATTTGATTTAGATTAAGAATGTGTTAAATTAGTTAAAATGACATTATATTATATTACTAATATACCTAACTATACACCTTCACCCTAACATTCTCTCTTATTGTCTACCATTAGGGAACATTGATTTCACCCTCCCTCTTCTCTTGTCTACCATTAGGGAGCATTGACTCCACCCCTCCCTCTCTTCTTGTCTAGCATTAGGGAGTATTGACTCCATCCGCACTCTCTTTTGATCTATTATTTGGGTGCATTGATAAAGATATTTTGGGAAAAAGTTGGTAAAAGTTAGAAATATGTCTTATATTTAGAACCAAACTCATCCCTCAAATAGGTCTTATATTTAGGACTGGAGGAAGTATAAGATTTTTCCAAAATTAGACATAATAATACTAATCTATAATAACAAGTAAGGGAGGAAGAGTGGGGATAAAGGTATATTATTATGATAAATTGGTAAAATCATGTGTTAATAACCAACTTAAATAATAATCTTAATCTAAACAATTTAGGGAAAATGATATTATATTTTAGTGCTATCATGTGTTAATCAAATTAACTAAAATATTTCCTGATAAAAAAAATTAACTAAAATATTTAGGGTTGGTCTCTGAGTTGTGGGTACATCGATCTTCTCTTTTTGTTTGTACTTTTATTGAAGAATATACAATTTTGACAACAAACCATTAAAATTCTTGGAGGCAACACCATTCTGTTTAGGGGTGTTGCTCAGATGCTTTGAAGTTTGGTAAGGTGTCCTCCCACCATTTATCAAAGGTATCCGAGTTTGATCCATCGGAAGTCTACACTAGTCGGTTCTCAAAGAGGCGGGATATTGGGAAATTTATACTTAAAAAAAAGGCAACACCATTCTCACCACCAATTTAAGTGGTTTTTGTGAGTTGTGATAGGCTTGTTGTTTTATTTAATATGAAACTAATATTTTTCACTTAATTATACGACCTATTTGGGGAGATGGAATTGGTCCAAAATATAAGACATATTTTTAATCTTTACCAACATTTCCCCAATATGTCCTTATCAATATTCCCCAATATTAGAGAAATAAGAGTACGTTTGGATGTAAGGAATTGACAAATGGAATTGATTTTGGTAAATTCCATATCTGACGGGCCTACAAGTTCTCTCTCTCTCCATCTTACACTTTTTTTGGGCCCCACAGACTTTACTTTCTCATCATCACCTAATTTACCTCTACTTTCCATCTTTACCTCGTTACACTCAATTTCATTTCTATTTTCATTATACACTTTTCATCCAACCAAACGGGTAAGAGAGAAAGAGTGGGGGAAAGGTAGATGATTATATTAAGGTATATATTAATATCGTATTAATTTAACTAACTTAACTAGCAACATTAATAAAATCAAATTAGCTAAATAAGTTTTATATTTAGGGCCAAAGGTGGTATTTTTTCATCTAATTTTTTTTTCATTATATATATATATTTATGATTAATTTTTTATTTAACAAATGTGATTGAATGCTATAATATTGGGTTGGGTGATGCTGGGCCAGGCTATCACAATGGGCTGCCGATAACCAACAAATTCATTATTCTACCTTGTGCATATTTGAGCCCATATAAAGTCTTGTAATACCCGCTTGTTTTTTTTTTGTTTGATAACGTAATACCCGCTTGTTAACCCATCTACATATAAAATGGACTGGATTCATCCCACATATAAATAAGTAGTACTACTTTTTGTTTTCCAATTAGCATAATAATAATAATTTAACAAAGGGAGAATTAGGCCGATAACTCCCCATTCGAAATTTAGAAAGTTGTCACTTGACACGATTTTAAAAGACCAACAGATTACTATACAATGTTGCACTAATAATTTGAATATAAATGTTTTTCCATGTTATTTCATCATACTTAACACAAACAGGGCTGTCATATACGACCTTAACTGAGAAAATCTCATAAGCTTCGTACCTGATAAAAACAGGGCTGTCATATTATTATTGTTGTTGTTGTTGGGTGAAAAACAGGGCTGTCATATTGAGGCTTCCAAAATCCAGAAATACATTAATAATGACGTATAAGAAGGTGCGGTCTACCAATTCTAAAATTTCGAAATTTTAGTAAATGATGATGCGTACAATACTATCATTCACAATGATAAGAAGGTGATTCCCCATCATACTATAAATTCCTATGGCAATTAAATAGAGTTAGAAATAATCAATAATCAATGTTGGTTTTGCTTATCTCTGTCTTCCCATACAGACAATTATATGCTTTTTGTTAGGATTAAATCTATTTATTATGAACTCTTGATATTTGATTCCAACAAAAAAGCTCATCACTAGCACCAGCAATGTGATTTATAGATACAATTCTCATTACTTCATGTAATTTTCATTGGAATTATTTTTTATTTTTATATGCAAGGATTTAATAAAATATATTATTAAAATTATATTTGAGTGAGAGTTGTGTATCCTCATTCAAAATCTTTATAGATTTAGATAATTAATTTGATATTAATAATTCTTTATAACGGTCTGATACTTATGAAGTGGTGTCAAACCAAAATAAAATTTTAATATGAAGTGGTGTCAAACCAAAATAAAATTTTGAGGTGACTTTGTCTTTTCCAAAAAGCATGCTCAAAGCTCTCATTCTTCGACTGCATCCCAAATTCCTATTTGTCTATGATATTGTTGCTGCAATTGAACCATATACTGCTGATGCTGCAAAGTCGCAGGCACTAAAATAAATGGTAAGAAATGATTGGAATTAGACCTACCAATGAGATGCAATAAATGTGGTGGCACGGTGACACTTGCGAATAGATGTTCAGTGACGAGATCGATGGAAGATTCGGCACCGGGCGAAGAGAATTCCTTCTCCCTGCATGCGTTTCAAGTAAAGTGAATATTTTTGCAAATGACTCGCAACATTTTCTCTTGTCAACCCATCAATGCTCATGAGCTGCATTATAGTTTTTGGGACAACGTTTTTGATACACATATGAGAGACGACATCGACAAATCTCTTGTGAAGCTGTTGGGTTCACACGAGGCGAGGGCGCTTCAGAATGCGTGCTAGCTCTTCAAAAGTAAGGTCGCCAAAATCTACAAATTCAAGAAAGTTGAGGTTTGTGGGAGAAGGATTTGAAGCACAAAAACACAAATACTCTTAAGGTGATATTTTAGAGTCTTTTCAAATAACTTAAAATTAAAGTTTTGAAAAATGGCAAGTTGATGAAAAAATCAAAGAGACCCTTTTTTTCATAGCAAAATGTGGTTTAAGCTTATAATCTAAGGTTTTGAATAAATTCATTTTTTAGTTTTTTCTATCTTTTTTCAGTCATCTGAAATTTTATCATTACCAAAAATGCCTCTCATCACTCCCAGTATCACATATCTTCCCATTTCAAAAATTCTTCCCACAAACTAGATCTGCATATCTCTCGTGATCTCGTCAACTAGTACATTTCTGATTCATTTCTTACCTTCAAATTTCTTCCTCGCATGTGGTAAGTACATTGACCTTTGTTTTTTTTGCTTCATTTCTTATTGATTTCTCAGACAATAATCAATTGGAGAAGAGGAGAGGGAATCGGTCCAAAAAGCTCGAAATGTTCATTTATGAACGATTGATTGCAGAGTGCATTCATTTCTAATTTTTGAAGTACAAAAGGTGAAATCGATCTCTATTTTTAAATTTATGATTTCTGTTTGTTGAGAAAATTTCTATCTTGCTTCTGATTTGTTCTAATTACAAATAACAAATAAGCTAGGTTTACTATCAATGAACAAACCAATTAGTTCTTTAACTGCAGATCTAGCTCCGTTTTCTTGATTTTTTTTTACTCTTTTGCATTTCCACCAATACCTTCATCAAATAGCATCATCTTCAAACATGGCACATCTTCGTGATTCAATTAGAGATCAAATAAGCCATTATACACCAGACCAGTAGCCATAATTTCATTATATGTTTTATTTGATGTACTTCATCTTTTAAAGTCATTTGAGTTGAATGGAGATGTTCATCTTAGATGAACATCTGTGTTTGAAGATTTTATAAACTTTTTCATTAAATATCATGAATGCAATTTAATGATGTCTTATGTTTGAAAAACAAAGTCTGATCAAAATATGATTGGAAAAAAAAACTTGCCCTAAAATAATTGGTTGAATAACATATTTAGAGTGCTTATATTTAAAAATGTATTTTTTTAAAAAAAATAATTTAGGTCTCTATTATTTTATTTGAGAGAAAGGCCGTATTAAATGTGAAGGTAGTAAAAAAAGTTATTATAATAACTTTTGTCCAAACGCTTTCATGTTATTAAGAGCACTCTTTCCATCTTTTTTAAGAGAAGCACTTTTCCTACAAAAAAACCTTGTTCGCACCACAAGTGCACAAGTTGTATGTTAAGTAATAAAATGAAAATAAAATATTGTTCCTATGAAGATTTGATTCAAAAACCCGGTCAAGTAGACATTTCACTCTTTTACTCAATTTTAGTGATCCAAATGTCAAGAGTAAAGAGAAACTATTTTAAAAATAAGAAAAACTATAAATGAGTGATTCTTTAACTTCAAGGATTAAATGAGACATAAGATTATTTATTCCCCTTGTATTTCACAACCTTTTGAAAATTCTCCTCTCACAAATGTGTTCAATGACTATATATGTGTTAAACTAGGGTTTACAATATACTTGTAAAAAGCTCTCTCAAGTTAAAGAACAAATGTTTAATTTCATAAATTTCTCAATATCTCGTTACAATTAATAAAACCCAACTTTTAAACTCCAAATCTAATGTGGCTATGTAAGGTCAATACCTAATGTGATTATGTAAGGTCAATAAGTATATATCTATTTTATCAACAAAATCATTCATTTATTAAACAAACTTCAAGTTCTTACATTATTTCATCTAAGATCTACACTCAACCTAGTTCTCTCAAGCATCAATCAAGTGAAAACAACATCTAAATGGTGATCAAGTGGTTAGAAGCATTAGAAGAAGAATGAAATAAATACATAAATAACATTAATCACAAAAGGAGAGAAGTAAGCAAGAGTTAATTCATACAACTTTTCAAAGTAATCCTATAATCAAAATTTTAGCTCCACATACATATTCATAAAATCCAAGAGAATAGATACATATAGTAGCAAAATCATGGAATAAGAGAGAGGGAAAGGAAAATTGAGAAGAAAAAACAAACTTTGAAACTAAATTTTTTTCTAAACTTCAATCATTTGCTTTAAAATCCTCTAATACTCAAAACTCTAGCACACCTCAAAGCTCCAAAGAGTGCCCAAGAAGTGAAGAATAAGTTTAAACTCGAGCCCTAACTGTTTATCCTTTAAAAATTCTGATACGAATGTCAAAACGTGCAACTTCATATTTCACGTGTTCATTGCAAGTTCGCTACAGCGATCGTCCAATGAACCTCTCAGAGAGCATTGGCCTTCGTTAAGAGTTCATTGAGGTGAATGTCCAACGAACCTATAACTAAAACAGAGACAATATTTGCCCTTTGCCAAGAGTTTGCTATGGCTAACTTCTAGTGAACACTTTTTTTGTTTATTGTTCCAATTCTTTTGTTGCTGCTATACTTGTCCATATTTTCTTATTCACGCTAAAAAGGTTGATGAATTCTTCAATTACTCATGTATAAAAATAAGTAATTTAAACTCATAATTTCACATAAATATGTATTTTTTATTGTTTTCTTTCCACTATGAGTATTGTTATATTCATATTTATCTATTTACGAAAAACATGTGAAAAGTAAGAGAATTTAGATGAAATATATGCGAAATTGTAGAGTTTATGAAAGTTAATGCTCAAAATTAAAGCTGCACTAAACAAGCCCTTAATAAGACTTCTTATCACTTCCCTTAGTCCTATACACAAAAATTGGTTGACTTTTTTGAAATATTTTGAAGTCACCTATAAATCGGTTTACGAGAATCTTTTCAATAAATAAGTTAGATTTGTTTATTTGTGTTATATAATTATTAGATACATAGTTCTTAATACTATATAATCAAATTCAAATATTTACAAGGTGTAGTGAGGGATAGAGATCTGAGTTAGTTATGTTACGTGGGCCCCACCATCTTATCTCTTTCGTATGAAGTTAACTGTAATCCCGGCCATATGTTAAGAAAATATAATTATATAAAAAATAAGAAAAAAGTTAGAATACTATAAATAAAAAATTAGTAAAATAGTAGTATATAAATCTCTAATTACAATACATGAATTGTTTATCGTGGTTGTAATAAAAATATCTAGAGAAAAGGTGACAACTATTAGTAGAATTTAATTGTTAAAATTCTAGCTATCTTATAACACTACAAAAAACGGGGCCCATATCGGCGTTTTATAGGGCCTCGAATCGGCGGAATTTTCCGGCGAAATCGCGCTACGGCGTTTTGGTAAAACGCCTTGAAATGTGTGGCTGTCACCCAAGAGGGGGGGGGGTGAATTGGGTGAGGGAATAAAAACTTAAACTCTTTCCGAAAGACTGCTTGTGCTTGTTGATGATGATAATAAGTAATGGTATGCACGAGTCAGTATGTTATGTGATGCAAAATAGAATGTTTAAATGTAAATTTATGCACACATAAATTTATCCTGGTTCGGTCACCCAGACCTACATCCAGTCCCCAGGCTACACCTGAGATTTCCAATCCACTATTCTTGTTTAAACCGGGCACAAGAGAAGCCTTTACACTTTAGGTTTTACGAACACGGGTTCACCTAACAACCCACAGGTTTTACAACGGGTTCACCTGCAAACCTTACAACCACAAGTTTTGCGGGCTAACTTGCAACCTATGGAGATTTAGAAAACCTCTAAATGCTCCCCCTTACTATTGTAATATAACAATTCTGTTCTTCAAGCACAAGCTTAAGAACAGCCTCTATTAATTAGAGGATTTAATGATATGTTCACTCTATGAACTGATTTTGATAATCACTTAAGTACAAATGACTCTCTCTAAGAGTAGATGATGTTACTCACTTAAGTACAATTGAATTACTCTCTAAGAATGTTACAACTCTAGATCTGAGAGTAGAAGATGAGAGGAATGTAGAAGATAATACATCAGATAATATGCTCTATTCTTCCAACCATCTTCTGAATGTAGATGTTTCTTTTATACTCGGCTTCTTGGGCGGCAGGTTGAATATGAACGTTTGAGTATAGCCGTTAATCCCATGTTACCGTTGAGAAGTACATCTTCATTAATGCTTAGCAGGGTTGACTTGCTTTATCTCTGAAAAGTAGTCCTGACACCTCTGCTCTGACAAAAGCATTCTGACTTCTGAGTATGTGATGTTGACTCTTGTACTCTTGCTGACGGATGATCATCGTTCATCCGGAAGTGGCAATCTTGCTCTGCAAGTGTTAATCTCTGAATTCCAATGTCAAGAGTCTTTCCATCCGGAAGCGCATTTGCATCCGGAAGTGTGACTAAGTTCTGCACATACTGGTTAGTCCAACATAGCAATATATAATCAAATATAGTAAGAACTATACATGCTGTGGGAAGCTTGTTTGCTATGGGGAGTAGTCTTACTTAGACTATGTTCTGACTTAGTGTATTGTGTACTTTGAACGTTAGTCCTCTTAGTCTATGATGTATCCGGAAGCACTTCTACATCCGGAAGTAAAACCACTGGATGAAGGATTTTGTTTACTATTACTCACTCTCGCTCAGTGTCCTTCAATCCAACGGTCAGCGCTAGTCACTACGCTATCGGATGCACTTTCACTTGACGAGGTAGACTCACTGACGCTTAGGGTTATATCTATTCTATCAGTCTGCGCCAGTCAAAATCTATCAGGAAGCAATTTCACTTAACGAGGCTGATTCACTGACGCTTGGGGTTATGTACATTGGCGCTCGGTGTTATCTATACCAACACCCAGCGCTAGTCACTCATCAATCGGAAGCAACTCTTCATCCGGTTGCATCTTAACTTAGTCTCAAGGATTTTGTACAACTAAAGTTCCTAGACTGAGTTATGACTTAGTGAAGCACTTACTGCCGCTGGGGGATGAGACGTTCATCCGAGAGCGCTAGTCCTAGTCTATCCGGAAGTGATTCCACATCCGGTTGTGACTTAACTTAGGATTCAGTGTTAGCAATCTAGACTGGGTTCTAACCAAGTGTCTCACTTGCGTCCCCTATGGGATGTGTACTCCATCCGCGAGCGCTAGTGCTAATACTTCCGGAAGTGATCTTGCATTCGCAAGTGATCTAACTTAGGATTCTAACCATGTCATCTAATCCTTCCTAAGTGTTGATTATGTTCTTTTAAGTACTAGACCATATCATACCTTAGTCACCATCAAAACTTAAGATTCTAACATTCTCCCCCTTTTTGATGATGACAAACCCATAGATGACTAGAGAACATAATTAAACTTAGATCACTCCCAGAGCTATATTTCTTTCCCCAGTTCTCTCCCCAGATATCTAGACATCTTATCTTATCTCTCAGCTCTAGACATCTCATGTCTCATCTCTAGCTAGACATCTTATATCTCATCTCATGTCTCATCTCTAGACATCTCATGTCTCATCTCTCTCCCCCTTTTGGCTTCATCAAAATTCAACAAGTGCAAGCTAGCCTTAGGGATGAGGATACTTCTATCGTTCTCCTAAGAATGGACTTTCTACCTAATATATCTCCCTATGTATCGTTAATAAAGATTTGTTCTAGACTATTCAATACAACGTACGAGAATTAACAAGGAACAACAATAATGATTCATGATCCTAAATGATTGTATTCTCCCTAAACATTATGTAGGATAGCTAAACAGTGTGAGACAAAAAGAAAATATTGATTCAGTATTCTAAGTGAGTTTACTCTCCCTAACCATTATGCAAGATAACAGAACATGTTTTGCAAGGATTAAGTCTAGATCAAAACATACAAAAAACAGTTCTCTTTTTGAAGGTGAAAATTCTTTTCAAATATAAAAGACATCAAAAGTAATTTTGACCCTCTCGAAATGATTAACATGATATCAAAATAATTTTGGTGCGTTTAAAATGATGATTATGATATCAAATGAAAATTTGTGATTTTAAATTCGTGATACCAAATGAAATCAAATGGAATATGTGAGTTTGAACTTGTGATATGAAATGATTGAATGCCAAGTGAAATTTGTGATACCATATGAAATGAAACCAAATCAAATGAATTTTGTGAGTTTAAAATGCCAAAAGTAATTTCCAAACAAATTGCATCACAGCATCTCAAGAGTTTATTATCGATGACAGCATGTAACTCTCTATTTTCAAGGGATCATTATCAAGTAATGTCCATCTACTTCTCTTCTATATTAAGATTAATCATCACAAGATCAAGAAAAGAAGCATATAAGAGAGGTATGTTATCAATTACTTTCCAGCGTGTCATATAAATGATACAGATGTGTGAGCTGAGATGATTTTCTAAGACAGTGAATGATTTTGAAGTCAATGCAGATTGAGAAAAACATCTCAAATTGACACCCTTACCAATGCCATGTATGCATCATATATAAGAGATGGTAAGGTGTAGATGTTACCACAGATGAGGAATCCTCATACTCTATTAGACTCATGAATCTGAATCATACGCAGATAAGCATGCTTCCTGACATCTTCAAGAGGTGTGCTATCTCAAGTGGAAACCCCTAGCGCAAGTGCTTTGATGATTCGCTTCGGCAAGCTGAGCTACAACCACAAGCAGACATGACTGGGCAGTCACTCTACTCTTCCCATGGTTCAATAGTTGGCCTGCTATCGAAGGCGCTGATTGTTGCGAAAGCAACCTTGCTCAAACTTGATGATTGGTCCTGCATGTGCTTGAGGAAACAAGTGCTTCCTGATGGTCAGTGAAAGAACTTAAGATTTAACATTGGAGACCATCCTCAGGACATTCAAGTCAATCTGTGTTAATCAGCACAAGTTAATAATTTTAAGAAATCATGCTTGCTAATTGGTTTTAAGAAAATATGAGCAATGATTATGTGAAAACTAATTTTGAAATTGTCTACACGTTCACATAGTTTCACTATCAAGACATGAACTCTATTTATACTCTCATAGATAAATATCAATGTGATAGTACAGCGAGTATCAAACAGGTGGCATATTTTCAGAGTTTCATAAGCAAGTATAGTTCAGTAAATATGCCTCAAGGATGTTCATGTTAGATCATGAAGACATGTGAATTATTAACACGATGAAAGTTTGAAAAATCTTCATCCTCACAAAAATGAAATACTGGAAATCTTCATGCTCACAGAATAGTTTGATTTTAAGACTAAATCCGGTTTACAAAAAAACAACCAAATTTCAGCATATGATCACGAGAATAATTTCCAAATATTAGCTCAAGTTCTTCTAGATATGCTCAGTGTGATCTCATTGTTCTTAGGATATCAACAAGCTTGAGATTAATACAGATTATAGCATGCTTGTGATACTATGCCATGTTTTACAGATCTAGCAGTGTTTAATTCAAGGTATTTCTTAAGATTTCTAATGCATGTTAGACAAGAGAGAGACTATCCATTAAATTTCACAACAAAATGTGTAAGGGATAGAAATGCTCATGTGTATTGGCGAGAGTTTCTCAGGTTTAGTATAGCCATTCCACACATCTTGATAAGGGGCATTTTCGTTGTCATTCTCTCTTGGTTATTCTCATTGTTCAAGCTTCAATAATCTGTGTCAACATTCTTAAACCACAAACTTGAACCGAGATCATTAGTAGATTGAGAACTTAAAGATGTAATTAAGAGGGATGTATTGTTCTCGAAACCATAGCTGCTTATGCATTGAAAAACTTGATGCAAGAGATACCACATGAAATGGAAAATTATAGAATAACTTTTGAAGGCTGTCATGAGGTATAGTTGTCATGCAAGTTTAAAGAGGATCAGAATCTGTTTTGAACGTTTGCATTTCAAAAAGGATCTTTCAAAAATCAAGGTGAATGCATAAACTATTTTCTTTCATGAGAGGCGCCCTTAAAAAGATTCGCTAAGCATATATGAGTAAAACGATTTAGACACCATATGAAAACTCTGAAGAGGGTTTTTAGTTTTAGTGTCAAAATTCTGAAACTAGTTCTGAATCTTCTTAACAATGTCAGAAATCTTGGAACACAATTATTCAGCATGCACAAATTCAGAAGGTTTTGAAGAAAGTTCAGTTTCAAAGTGTCAGACTTCTTGAATCTGTAAAATCAGTATGCATTATATCAGAAAATGAATTTGATATGATAGGATCATTTCTACAGAAAATAAGGTCATCACAGATAAGGGAAATCATATCGGTTTCAGAGAAATAAAAGCTGTTAAGCCCATCATGCATTTACTACCCAAATGATTATTCAAGTAAAGAGGAGGGTAAGAATGATATCACCATAGCTCCATTCGCATCAAGCAGTAGCTCGCTTGATTTTGGTTGGCAATGCAAGGATTCTATTTTCAGAGCAGCACCAAAATCTATGCGTGACGAATGCTTTATCAAGACTTGACTAATTGTTCAGATGAGGTACAGTCCTGAGTCTTGCTGAGGCTAATAGGATGGATTGGAGCTGGTGTAGAGGGATGAATTCACTTGGTGATCACTACCACTGGCATCTCTGGCCTCTTGAATCAGATTGGGTGCTGGCGCAGACGGTGGCACAGGCTCAGCAAAGGGTATCTCCGTAGGTTGATCACTCAGCGCTATCTCAAGCTTGCCTCTGTGCTAGCAGACTGTTGGGGCACATGAATCAGATGGCTTCCCCAAGGGTGAGCCTTCCTGCTTGGGCAATCCGCTTCATTTCAATTTCCCTTCTGAGTGCAGCAGTGACATCCTGGTCAAGTCCGAGGGATGGCTATCTTAGCCTATCTCTCTCTGATTTTGCTCATGCTCCTTGTTCATTTTAGCCCATAACTCATCTAACTCTGATTGATTGATCTGGACAAGAATCTGTTGAAGCTCCAGGGGTTCTACTATGGCTTTTCAGATCAACAGTCTCACTAAATTCAACAGATCCTTCAAATGTTGATGCATCTCCTATTGTAATGGATCCGTGAGGGAGATAAACATTTTGATCTCAACCTTCAAACTGGGAAGTCTGAGTTTATCAGACAGGGTTGCTGGGGTCTTGAGGTTGGCTTGACCTAGCTTTCCCTTTTCCCTTCTTATTCATTCAGAGCATTCTTAGGATCAGCAATTGACTCTTCTTCACTGTCTGATGGCTCACCGAGGGAGGAGATCTTCTTTTTAGCCAGAGTCTTCTTCACCCTTGTCTTGCTGAACCTCCGGATTGCCTTTCCTACAAAATACCAGATAGTTCCTTCCTTTTGTATCCAAGTCTGGATCTGAAGGTCAGTTTGTAGGTTATATATAATTCACATGCACTTAGATTACTTGCTATGTGTATGGCATGGTGAATCTTTCATGACTATATGCACAAGGATATACAAGGTTTTTGATCAAGATAGTCATGGACACCATGTAGATTATGAACATTATTTATTTCCTTAAGCTTTCTTCTATGATGAATATAATGTTCACATCTTAGGATGCTTAATGTAAAATCTCAATAAGTCCATCTAACATTAGCATAGGAGATTTTACTATCAAATGCTTCGACGCAAGTGATCCCTTGCTTACCCAAGGAGATCTTCTATACTTATCCTTGGTTCGAAGCACTTTCTTCTGAGAGGTAGGATTCAAGGGCCTTTTCAATGTTGATCGAGAAATCCACTCTCTCTTGTTCTTCTCAGGATAATTGAATGGAACTCTGTGATAGCTCATTCTTGAGACAGAACCTTTGTTCCTAGTGGTTGCGCATTGCTTCTTATGATTGTACCAGGGGGTTTCAGCAGTTGCATCACCACGAGTTCTCTTCTTTAGGGTAAGAGGAACTCTTGATCTTTCCTGCACGAGTAAGGCACTAGAAGGATGTTTTGGTACCCATTTGTGCTTGGGTCCTACATGGTTAGCACTGGACCTTACTTGTCCTTTAGGAATCCATACAAACTTATTTCTCACATTTGAATTTCTTCTAAGACTGCATGTGTGAGAAATATGTCCTAATCTACCACAGTAATGACAGATAATGGAATCAAAATGAGGTCTTCTATCATTATCATGATTAGTTTTCTTTAGAAAAGCTTTTTGTTCCTTTGAAATCTCAGTTTCTTTTGAAAGCTTTTCTTTTTCCTTCAACACGTGTTTACAATCAAAACATTTTTCAAGACATGTTGAAGTTTTCCCTGCCGACAGTGGGCTAGCTATCGGAACCACTAGTTCTTTAAAAGAAACCTTGGAAACTTTGGACGTAGAAGAAGAAATTAGTTTTTCAAGTTTCCTATCTTTTTCTTTTAAGCCTAGAAGTTCTTTTGCAAGTTTACAATATTCGGTATATAACTCATTGTATGCATCTTGCAATTCAGAAAGTTCAAGTTCAGATCCAGATACCTCACTTTCTGAATCTTCTAGGCAGAAATGGATACTCTCTTCACTGAAGCCTGCTTCCTCAATATCACCTTCCAGAAGCTCATCAGTAGATGATTCACAAAGAGCACGAGTTGAGCTTTGGACAGCTGTGCTTTCAAGAGATGGGTTAGAAGCATATATCACATCAAGAGTATTCCAAATATCTCTAGCACTAGAGCAATGTTTGATCTTCTGGAAATCATTTTCAGTTAAGCGCTTTGTATAAAATTTGCATTGCTCTAATGTTTAAGGAAAACAAATTTTTCTCCTTTTCAGTCCAGTTTCCTCTTGGTTTGAAATCAAAATCATTTTCAAAAATATCCCACATTTTCAAACTAGTGGACTGTATAAAACTTTCCATTCTTGCTTTCCACCAACAAAAATCAATATTTTCTAACACAGGTGGAATGGTATGATCAAAACCTTTGGAAAACATTTTAACCCAAATCAGCCAAGGTCTTTACACTTGAGATCGTTGGATCCTTTAAACAAGTGACCTGCTCTGATACCAAATGAAATGTGTGGCTGTCACCCAAGAGGGGGGGGTGAATTGGGTGAGGGAATAAAAACTTAAACTCTTTCCGAAAGACTGCTTGTGCTTGGTGATGATGATAATAAGTAATGGTATGCACGAGTCAGTATGTTATGTGATGCAAAATAGACTGTTTAAATGTAAATTTATGCACACATAAATTTATCCTGGTTCGGTCACCCAGACCTACATCCAGTCCCCAGGCTACACCTGAGATTTCCAATCCACTATTCTTGTTTAAACCGGGCACAAGAGAAGCCTTTACACTTTAGGTTTTACGAACACGGGTTCACCTAACAACCCACAGGTTTTACAACGGGTTCACCTGCAAACCTTACAACCACAAGTTTTGCGGGCTAACTTGCAACCTATGGAGATTTAGAAAACCTCTAAATGCTCCCCCTTACTATTGTAATATAACAATTCTGTTCTTCAAGCACAAGCTTAAGAACAGCCTCTATTAATTAGAGGATTTAATGATATGTTCACTCTATGAACTGATTTTGATAATCACTTAAGTACAAATGACTCTCTCTAAGAGTAGATGATGTTACTCACTTAAGTACAATTGAATTACTCTCTAAGAATGTTACAACTCTAGATCTGAGAGTAGAAGATGAGAGGAATGTAGAAGATAATACATCAGATAATATGCTTTATTCTTCCAACCATCTTCTGAATGTAGATGTTTCTTTTATACTCGGCTTCTTGGGCGGCAGGTTGAATATGAACGTTTGAGTATAGCCGTTAATCCCATGTTACCGTTGAGAAGTACATCTTCATTAATGCTTAGCAGGGTTGACTTGCTTTATCTCTGAAAAGTAGTCCTGACACCTCTGCTCTGACAAAAGCATTCTGACTTCTGAGTATGTGATGTTGACTCTTGTACTCTTGCTGACGGATGATCATCGTTCATCCGGAAGTGGCAATCTTGCTCTGCAAGTGTTAATCTCTGAATTCCAATGTCAAGAGTCTTTCCATCCGGAAGCGCATTTGCATCCGGAAGTGTGACTAAGTTCTGCACATACTGGTTAGTCCAACATAGCAATATATAATCAAATATAGTAAGAACTATACATGCTGTGGGAAGCTTGTTTGCTATGGGGAGTAGTCTTACTTAGACTATGTTCTGACTTAGTGTATTGTGTACTTTGAACGTTAGTCCTCTTAGTCTATGATGTATCCGGAAGCACTTCTACATCCGGAAGTAAAACCACTGGATGAAGGATTTTGTTTACTATTACTCACTCTCGCTCAGTGTCCTTCAATCCAACGGTCAGCGCTAGTCACTACGCTATCGGATGCACTTTCACTTGACGAGGTAGACTCACTGACGCTTAGGGTTATATCTATTCTATCAGTCTGCGCCAGTCAAAATCTATCAGGAAGCAATTTCACTTAACGAGGCTGATTCACTGACGCTTGGGGTTATGTACATTGGCGCTCGGTGTTATCTATACCAACACCCAGCGCTAGTCACTCATCAATCGGAAGCAACTCTTCATCCGGTTGCATCTTAACTTAGTCTCAAGGGTTTTGTACAACTAAAGTTCCTAGACTGAGTTATGACTTAGTGAAGCACTTACTGCCGCTGGGGGATGAGACGTTCATCCGAGAGCGCTAGTCCTAGTCTATCCGGAAGTGATTCCGCATCCGGTTGTGACTTAACTTAGGATTCAGTGTTAGCAATCTAGACTGGGTTCTAACCAAATGTCTCACTTGCGTCCCCTATGGGATGTGTACTCCATCCGCGAGCGCTAGTGCTAATACTTCCGGAAGTGATCTTGCATTCGCAAGTGATCTAACTTAGGATTCTAACCATGTCATCTAATCCTTCCTAAGTGTTGATTATGTTCTTTTAAGTACTAGACCATATCATACCTTAGTCACCATCAAAACTTAAGATTCTAACACGCCTAAAAATGTGCCGTGGGAATGCTACATTTCGGCGTTTTTCAAAACGCCTAGGCGATGGGAGAAACGCCGGTATGAGGGTTAAAACAAATAATATAATATTACCTCATACCGGCGTTTGGCAACACGCCTATGCGCGTATTATTTTATTATTACCTCATACCTGCGTTTTGCAAAACGCCTATACGCGGAATAATTAATTTTTTTTTAGTCACGCACACCGGCGTTTGGCAAAACGCCCATGTGCGACATAGAAAATTTTTTTGAATTCATGCACATTGGCGTTCTGTCGAAACGCCGGTAACAAAATAATATTGTTTATTATACCGCACATCGGCGTTTTCTAAAACGCCTATGTGCGGTACTATAAAATAATATCTCATACCAGCGCTTTCCAAAACGCCGGTATGAGTATTCCAAAAAAAAAATAAAAAACTTTTTTCTTCCTGATTGTTTAGAACCAGGAAGAAAAATGTTCATATATAAGGAATAATATGATAATCCCAAACTTACATACACATATAGAATATTATATATGAAATAACAAGAGTAATTCATAAAACAAGATACCCAAATATATAAAATCAAAACAACAGGCAATATGTGAAAGAAAAACAATAAAATCATGTTAACATGATAAAATGAAATATCACCATAAAACACGAAATAAAAAACAATATCAGCAACACTACGCAAAAAAATAAAGCAACAAGGCAAATAAACAAAGCAACAGCAACATGAAAGAGAGACGAAGAGAAGAAAAATAGAAGAAAACGAGAAAATGAGCAATTTCGCTGAAGGAGGGAGGTGCTATTTATAGGGAACGGAGGTGCATATAGGCGTTTTAGCAAACACCTATATGCAATAATTATATTAAAATAACGCATATAGGCGTTTTCTAAAACGCCTATATGCGTTCTAATGCATATAGGCGTTTAATGGAAACGCCTATATGCATTATTTTTTATATAATATTGCATATAGGCGTTTTCAAAAACGCCTATATGCATGTTTACATTAAAATAATGCATATAGGCGTTTCCATGAAACGCCTATATGCATTATTTTAATGTAAACATGCATATAGGCGTTTCCATGAAACGCCTATAGGCATTATGTTAATTAAAATAATGCATATAGGCGTTTCATGGAAACGCATATATGCATTATTTTAATGTAAACATGCATATGGGCGTGTTGCAAACCGCCGGTACAGATTTTTTTAAAAAAAAAAACTCCTCAGACAACCTACATTTCTTAAACGCGGAAAAGTAAGATATATTGGTTAGAAATATGCGTCTAGAGCATTAGTCAGTTGCCACATTCTTTCTCAAACCTCTCATTCTTACATATATCTGTCGTTTTGTTGTGAAACAACAAAAGCAATAATGTTGGATAAATCGTGGATCTCTTTACCCAGATCGTCTCCGCAATACTTGGTGGGGTTGAATCAATTTCTGGATTATGCTTTTATGCACAGTAGTGTTCGGGGTAAGATACGGTGTCCGTGTGAAAAGTGTAAGTTCGACAAATGGAAGACTCGAGATGAGGTAGTTATTCATTGTCTAGATAAGCAGTTTCCCATATATTATGTCACTTGGACGTTTCATGGAGAGGATGGATTACACGACACTACCGGTGATCTAGAAGTCGGTTCGAGTTCTCACGTTGGCCAAATGCAAGGCGAAGACAGTGACGATGACAGTGAAGGAGGCGGCCAGCCAACAAATCCGGGTAACAACACTGTGAGGGAAGCATTTGGTATGCAGGAAGCAGCAGGCGCTGGCGAGGATGAAGTGGTGGACGGACCAGTCGCGGAGTACTTACGCACTGAGGTGGCCAGAGATTTCTTTGAGCTCACGACGGAAGGTGACAAACCGTTGTACCCAGGTATGTATAAATGTTTAATCTATTCTAACTGTTTATTATATATGTATATTATGTACGTGCGATGACAAAAGATGTGTTTGTACAGGGAATGAAAGATACTCTAAACTGTCGTTTTTGACCAAGTTGTACAGTATTAAGTGTAAACGTGGCGCATCTGATGCGACCATGTCGGACGTGATTGAGCTGCTTTCAGACGCCTTTTATAACATTGGAGCCGAGCTACCGTCGTCGTTCTACGAGGCAAAGAAAACAGTCAGGAAGATGGGGTTAGATTACATTAAAATCGATGCGTGCCTGTATGACTGTATGTTGTTTTGGGGTCCTGACGCAACGTTAGATAAATGCAGACGATGTGGTACTGCCCGATATAAGGTGGAGGGTGAAGGGCATAATAAGAAGAAGAGGCGACGTGCCATTAAGAGCATGAGATATTTTCCACTCCGTCCAAGGCTTCAAAGGCTATTCATGTCCCCGAAGATGGCTGAGCAAATGCGGTGGCACACGACAGAAGCTAACCCAGACGGCAAGATGAGGCATCCTCGAGACGGTGATGCATGGAAAGCTTTTGACGGCGCATTCCCTGATTTCGCCTCGGAGCCAAGAAATGTCAGGCTAGGCCTCGCTTCTGATGGTTTCAACCCATTCGGCTCCTTCAACCAACATTACAGCGTGTGGCCAGTTGTTTTGATGCCATATAACCTCCCCCCGTGGTTGTGCATGAAGTCCAGCTCGTTCATTCTATCAACAATTATTCCAGGGCCGACATCTCCTGGAAACGATATCGATGTGTACCTTCAGCCGCTGATACAGGAGCTGAACGAGTTATGGAGCGATGGGGTCGAGACGTTTGACGCCGCAAGCAAGATGATGTTCACACTGCGCGCCGCTGTGATGTGGACTGTTAGCGATTTCCCCGGACTCGGCATGTTATCTGGCTGGAACACGTATACAGCGATGGCATGTCCCTTCTGCAACTTGAAATAGGTGCCCCGCAGACTGCCGCACAGCAGGAAGTCATGTTTCATTGGTCATCGACGGTTCCTTCCTCCGGATCATCAATTCAGGCGGCAGAGAAAGAAATTCGATGGGACACAGGAACGGAGAGATCCCCCTCTACAGATGTCTGGGTTTGAGATCTTTGAGCAGATATGCGATGTGCAATGCGAATTTGGCAAGGACCCGCCACCGCCGGATGAAGAGGCCCCTAGCACTAGCCGCGGTGGAAGGCTGGCTTAGCGGAGGCCACGGCCGCCTGTGGCCCGTAGAACTGGCCCAACACCTCAATGGAAAAAGAGAAGCATATTTTTTTGTCTGCCGTATTGGAAGCACAACTTAATGCGCCACTGTTTGGACGTCATGCACATTGAAAAGAATGTCGGCGAGAATGTCTTATACACCATTCTGAATGAGGCAGGAAAGTCGAAGGATCATCTTGGAGCGAGGAAAGATCTAAAGGCCATGGGGATACGTCAAGACGCGTGGCCGGACGAGAACGATAAGTTTGCGCCGGCTCGGTTTGCTTTGACAAAAAAGAACAAGAGAGTGTTTCTGACCACGCTACAGGGTATTAGGGTTTCGGACGGATATTCAAGTAACATCTCGAGGCGAGTGGACCTAAATTTGAGAGATCCAAAAATTTCTGGTTTGAAAAGTCATGACTATCACGTTTTGCTCCAACAGTTTCTCCCTCTAGCCGTGAAATACACTCTTCCCGAAGACGTGTGTATGGTGTTGGCCGACCTCAGTTTTATACTTAGGCAGTTGTGTTCAAGGGTGTTGGACAGACAAGAGCTCGACGAGCTACAGGCCAAAGTTGTTCTGATGCTATGTCATATGGAGATGATATTCCCTCCATCATTTTTCACCTCACAGGTCCACCTCATTGTCCACCTTGTTGAAGAAGCAAAGATGGGTGGGCCGGTGCACTATCGTTGGATGTATCCCATAGAAAGGTACGCTAACTAATTTCATCGTGTACTTCAGTATATAATTAATTTTATACATAATTTCATCGTGTACTAATGTCACAGGTATTTGGGAAAAATGAAGTCGTTCGTTAAGAATAGAGCCGCGTCAGAGGGTTGTATTGCTGAGTGTTACGTTGGGGACGAGGTTGTTTCATTTGTTGAACGATATTATGGTCAAACCATGCGCAATGAGCGTCTGCCTCGAGTTGACGATAACTCAAACCATATCAGCTCTAACACGTTGTTTCCCGCAATTGGAAAGCCAGTAGGAGCAGCGCAATTCCACCGTTTGAGTCCTGTCGAGATGTTACATACACACAGACATGTCCTGACACGCTGCACTGCTGTGGACTCCTATCGAGAGTAGGTGGCGGCGGACAGCTTCAAATTAAATTAAAATATATCTTTATTGTTCTTCAAAATATATATATATCTAATATATACGTATACATTGTACTTTTCAGGGATTATCGGAGATATGTCAAGTGGGAGAATCGAGGACGACGGGGGATCATTGCAGCTATGATTGATACTATGGTCCACCGGGGGTTCGCCGATTGGTTCACAAAAATAATACGCAACGAACCAAATCTGCCACCATCACTGGTGAATCTAGCTGCTGGACCTTTTGAATATGCGCAGAGATACTCTGCCTACAATGTCAACGGCTTTCACTTCCACACTGTTGCGCGGGATGGCTCTCGTCTAACGCAAAACTCGGGTGTGTTTGGGTCATTTGGAACAAGGAGTTATGCTAGTCGAAATGATGCACAAGCGCGTTTAGGGGAGGTTCATTATTATGGCAAACTTGTTGATATACTTGTGCTCAACTACAATGGTGCATTCCCAGTTCCGCTCTTCAAGTGCGATTGGGCAGACACTAGGGGGAAAAGAGGCAAGAACATTGACGTTCTCGGCATCACCTCAGTGAATTTCTCGAGACTCTTCCACACAGGGGCATTACCTGACGACGAGCCATACATCGTTGCTGACGAAGCGCAACAGGTTTATTATGTTCCTGATCCTAAAAACAAGGACTGGCACATGGTGATTCAGGTGAAACCTCGCGATGTGTACGATATGGGCGACGAGGATTATGACGCTACAACTGAGACAGCTCAACTGGTTGCTCCTAATAATTTGGAATATCTGATCCCGGAAGGGGATGAACCAGTACCAACTGTTAGAGAGCGTGAAGATGGTGACGAATAAAAGATTATTGTATATATAAATATGTAATCCTATGTTCTTAGATTTTACTGTTTTCATTTATAAGTAGTAACGATTTTACTTAGTTTAGTTTAATTTTCTTTTATAATTTAATTAGTACGTAAACAAACTGAACAATAAAACTAGAACAATAATTTTTTTTTTTCAGAAATTTACATAAGTACAAAAAAAACATAAAAGTACAAAGAAAATAAAAGAAAAAAAATACAATAAAGATAAAAAGTAAAAATTCTAAACAACTAAAAACCTAATACTCCTCATCCTCATCATCATCCTCATCCTCCTCACTGGCGGGTCCTGGAGAGCGTCGGCGGTGGCGTGATGCGGAGGCTTGAGCACTGAAGAACTCCTTTTGGCGGCGCCTGAACTCTGCCGCCAACCGCTCCTCATGATCGCGCGCCATCTGCGCCAGCCGCTCATCTTCTGCCCTCACCCGGGCCTGAAAATCGCCCATTAACCGCTCCTCGTCTGCCTTGAGGCGGGCCTCTCGATCTGCAATCTCTTGCTCGCGTTCCCGTAACCTCTCATCTAGCTGCCGGGCCTCGTATGATTGGTTCGCCCCAGAGGATGAAGCCTGGTACCCACGGCTTCCAGAAGGAGGGAAGAGCTAAGTAGGTCTGGCTCCAAAGCCAAGGCCTGGAACGCTTCCCGCACGTTCCTGCGTCCCCAACTGCGTGTGGAGAGCAACAACCTCCTCATACGGGCTCCCGCTCTCCCCCTGCTGAGACTCGGGGGTCTCCCTGGCCGGCGCCTGTGCCTCGATATCAGCTTGCGCCTGAGCAACACTCCTAATCTCCTCGGCAGCCTTCCGGGATAGAGGTGTCCCATCCGAGCGGGTGCGCGCTTGAATGAGGAAATCTTTGAAGACGCCCTTCTTGATGCCCTTCGCCCTAGCCTCCTGCCGCTGAAATATGTGAATCGTTAAACTATGATCAGTATTATTATAACATAAGATATTAGATATAGAAAGAGTACTAGTGGATAGTTATATACCATCTCGTTGTAGCGGACGATCATCGGTACGCTCCCAGTCGAGTGGCCAACCTCCTGTTGTGCCCGAGCCTGTTGACCGCGCCTTTCCCTGGCCCGCCCCAGGTCGCCCATCCTCCAGGCGATGTAATTCCTCCACTGCTCAGGGTCAACTCCATCGGGCACGTCTGCCTCCACCGCCTCCCTACGCCTAGTCCCCTTCTTGGACTTCAGCAGGTACAGCTTGTTTCTCTCATCCTTCTAATTATCCCCGACCACCCCTTTCGCGAATTTCTTGAGGTTCAAGCTGTCGGGGACCCACCACTTGCTCTGCAAAAAGAAATTTTTTCATATTATTTAATAATAAGTATAATAACAATTATATACGTATTATAATATTTTGAAATAAGTATTACCTTAATAATCTCCCAAGCCTCCTCTTTCCGGCTATCCGGAACTTTCCTCCAGCTGGTCGGGTCGATCGGGAAGCGCCGGAAGTCCTTGCCGAGGAGTCGGCAATGGCGGCGGAATAGAATGGCAGCATCCGTTGTTGGCTGCCCGGTGGTGCTGTAATATGGCAGCTCAATCTTCTCATTCGGCGGAAGCGCATGCGCCTGCTTCGCCGTCAGCCTCCTCCTGGTGACAGTGCCAGAGGTATCTGTAGATAAGAAAAATATATTAGATAATATATATTGTAGAAATTAAATTTGTAACTATTAATTAATATCAAATTCAATTACCTCTGACATCCACCAGTTGACCAGTACTCGAAGACTTCCTCCCGCGCTGCATTTTGATCATAATTTCCGGCACCGGGATGTCCCCCTCCTCCCTCTCCGCCCTCTCCCTCTCCACCCTCTCCCTCTCCGCCCTCTCCCTCTCCGCCCTCTCCCTATCCTCATTCAAAATCTGCTGCATCTCTTCGTAGCTGATGTCGACGTTCAAGTCTCTCCAGACCTCGTCCTGCGTGACTTCCGGGTTACCATCAAACCCGAAAGGAGTCCAAGGTGGCGCCTGAAGAGGGCTCACAACAAGGGGCCTGGCGTACTGCAACACCTCTGGCGGATTAGGCTCCTGCTCAATCTGTAACCGGCGCTCTTCTATACGACTGGCTTCTGCTTCGTCCAACAATCGCTGCTGTTCATCTCGCAATCGCTGCTGCTCTTCGGGGTCTATTGGAGCTTTACCGGTACGACGAGACATGATCTATCGAAGAGGAATATTTATAGGAAAAGATAAAGAAAAAAGATAATTTCTGTGGGACCCTTACACTTTTTCACGTTTCGAAAACGCCAAAATGAACATCGGCGGTTCTTTTATAGGCGTTCACATATCGGCGTTTTGGGACACCATACAGGCGTTTCCAAAAACGCCTGTACGCGATTAAAGTATTAATTTAATCGCATACAGGCGTTTGGCAAAACGCCGATATGTGATTAAATGATATTTTAATCGCACATAGGCGTTTTGCGAAACGCCTATATGCATTAAGTGCATTAAAAATGCACTTAATGCGCAGATAGGCGTTTTGCCAAAACGCCGGTTTGCGCATTAAGTGCATTTTTAATGCACGTTACGCACATAGGCGTTTTGGCAAACGCCTATGTGCGATTAAAATATTATTTTTAATCGCACATAGGCGTTTTCCAAACCGCCGATGTGCGGTTTTTTTGAAAAAAAAATAAAGGACCAGCCAGCCCCTTTTTTTATATTTAAAAACCATACCGGCGTTTCCTATACCCTAAAACGCCGATATGGAAACGCGGGAAATATGGCGGGAAGCTCGCGCCAAATTTATCGGCGTTTGTATATAGGCGTTTTGGTCCAAAACGCCGGTATGCGTCTCATATAGGCGTTTAGGACCAAAACGCCGGTAAGCGTGCGCCGGAATGACCCGTTTTTTTTGTAGTGTAAGCACTATCAGTTATCATGCATTATTAGAAAAGCATAATACTTTATATATATTTACAATTGTACAGAGGATAAGGATACTTTTTGCCTCTTACTTTACAGTTGTCATAGACATATAGGATATTCTTTTATTCCTCTATTAGGGCTACGTGTCCTTTGTTCTAAAACCCTAAGTATAAATACAATTGTCACAAGAGAGCCACTATTCTGGCCACATCAATTTTTCCCAAAACCTTTCTTGGTATCAGAACACTTTTTGGGAAAAACAATGGCAGCATCTTCTGCCTCCTCTGGATCAACAACCTCCTCCTTTTTAATGACAAAGACGTTTGCTCTTTTTAGCTCATCTGGCCAGAGTCCTACGATCAAGCTGGATCGTACGAACTATCTTGTCTGGGAGTCCGTTGTTTCCCCATTAATTGAAGGCAACAGACTTCATAACCATATCACAGGTTCTGGTATACCTGAGAAAACTGTCACCAGCGAGTCCAGAGTCATCAGCAACCCAGAATATGAAGACTGGGAGACTACTGATGAGCTTCTTGTTGGATGGCTAAGGAATTCAATGACTCAAGATGTTGCTGCTCAGCTTCTTCATTGCAAAACCGCGCAACAACTCTGGATTGCAGCCAGGGATCTCACTAGCGCCACCTGCAGGGCTCGTCATGGTGTTTAAAACAGAGCTCCAAGCCCAGAAACTTAACATGAGGATGGAAGAATATTTAACAAAGATGAAGAATGCCTCAGACCAACTTACTCTTGCTGGAACACCCATCTCAAATGAAGACCTCATTATGAGCACACTCCATGGTCTTGATGGTAACTATAACTCTATTGTGGTTCCCCTTACTGAGCAGCTGAACAAGACCTCCTTGACATGGATAGAATGTCAGGCTTCTCTTCTTGCTTTTGAAAGCAGAAATGAACAACTCAATAAGATTTCAAATCAGATTTCCTCTCTGTCTATTCCACCTACTGTGAATGTAGCACAAAAAGGAGACTCAGATTCTCGTTTTTCATCACAATCTGAATGTGGTTCTTGGCGTGGTTCTAGAGGTGGCCGAGGAAGACGAGGCGGTCGTGGCCGTGGCTCTGGAGGAGGCCGTGGAACCTATTGTGACCTGTGTGAGAAGCCAGGACACCATGTTCGCAATTGCTTCAAGCGTTTTGACCGTTCCTTCAAGCCACCCTCTGAATATGGCTCTAACTCAGGCATCAACTCAGGTTTCATCCCTAATGCCTACTATGCCTCTCCTCAAACAGTAAGTGATCCTTCATGGTACATGGATAGTGGTGCTAACTACCATGTTACTCCATACTCAGACCATCTTGACCAAGTCTCTTTCGCTGGTAAGTCTTTTCTCTCTACTTGTACTAGAGAAAAAGATATGATTTCTGGTGTTGGCTCTAAGACACTGCCAAGATCCAAAATTAAACTCAGAGATGTGCTGGTTGTTCCTGCAACAACAAAAAATTTACTAAGTGTTAATAAGCTGATTGAAGACAACCAAGTTGATGTTGTTTTTACTAACAAAAATTGTGATGTGAAGGACAAAGTGACGGGGCAAATTCTGATGCAAGGGAAGGCAAAACAAGGAATGTACCTCGTGGACAGTGAAGAGCACGAGGAAGAGAGAAGGAAGGCTCAGTCAACTGTTGAAGAAAGGCAGAAAGCTCAGTCTAATGTTGCTGATGTTGTTGATGCAAATTTACTTTCAATTAAAAATGCCTCTGATTGCCTCTGATTTCCTCAACTGTTGACTAGAGTGCTAAAACAAGTGTTAAACTCTTGTAATACACATGTTTCCTTTAATGAAAATTTCGTTTGTGAAGCTTGTCAAATGGGCAAATCTAAGTTCCTTCCCTTCTCTCCTTCTGAATCTCGTGCTTCTTCTCCACTTGAATTGATTCATACAGATTTGTGGGGGCCCTCTCCGGTTCAGTCTATGAATGGTTATAGATTCTACATAATTTTTGTGGATGATTTTAGCAGGTACACTTGGATATTTCCCCTGAAACACAAAAATGAAACCATTGCAGCATTTAATGTATTGAACCCCAAGTAGAAAATCAGTTTGATAAAAGGATCAAAGCAATTCAATGTGACAATGGGATTGAGTACAAACCTCTTATCAATGTCGCACAATCTGTTGGCATTCAAATGAGGCTTACTTGCCCTCACACCTCTCAACAGAATGGTAAAGCCGAAAGAAAACATCGCCATGTTGTAGAGATGGGTCTTACTTTACTTGCTCAAGCCAAGATGCCCCTGATGTATTGGCCTGAGGCCTTCCAGACTCCAGTGTTCTTGATCAACAGGCTACCCACACCAGTGTTGAAAGGGAAAACTCCTTTGTTCTGTCTTTTAAAGCAAAACCCAGATTACAAACAAATTCAACCTTTTGGTTGTGCATGTTACCCTTGCTTAAAGCCATACAATAATCAGAAATTTCAATTTCATAGTCAAAGATGTGTGTACCTTGGCCCAGCTCCTCAACACAAAGGCTTCAAGTGCCTGAGTAGTTCAGGACGGGTGTACATCTCTCGGCATGTGGTGTTTGATTCATCATCTTTTCCTTTCATGGCTGGTTTTCTCGATCGGAGCCCAGGATCTATTTCTCCAACTCTTTTAATCAATCAAGACATGGTGCAAGACTTGTCCATCATTTCTTGTGAGCGATCCAACTCTAACTCCCCTTTGTGCTCGCCGTCGGCGAATTCCAGTGACAAGCCATCAGAGAACTTCCTTTCTCCGTGATCATCCTCAGCGACGAACCACCTGGGTAGCCCGATTTACTCACCGTCGGTCTCCACTGATTGCTCACAGTCAGCATCTAATCATATCTCACTCACAAGTCTACAGAACCCTAAGTCTCCTTCTGACAAAAACTCAGTTTCTGGTTCAAATGCGGGCCATAATGTTTCAGCACAACAGGGTGAGTATGAGATTGGGCCTCCCTTGCTTGAGCCCAACACTGAGAACATTGTTCAGCCCAACATTAACACCCATCAAATGCTCACTCAATCAAAATTGGGTATTGTGAAACCCAAATACCCTTTTGTGGGTTTAATGAAAGGAGAGGATCCTATATCCCTATCTCAGGCAGCTGAACCTGTCAATGCACAACAGGCTTTGGCTTCGCCCTCTTGGAAAAAAGCAATGGCGGATAAGTTTGAAGCACTGCAGAAAAATCACACTTGGGAGCTTGTGCCACGTCATCATGCTCCTAAATTAGTGGATTGTAGATGGGTATTCAAAACCAAATACAAAGCTGAGGGAACCATTCTCAAGCACAAGGCCAGGTTAGTAGCTAAAGGCTTTCAATAGTCCCCGGGCATAGATTATGGAGAAACCTTTTGTCCGGTGGTTAAACCCACTACTATACGGATTATCTTTGCTATTGTCGCCACATATAACTGGGAAATACGACAGCTTGATGTCAACAATGCCTTCCTTAATGGCTTCTTACAAGAACACGTTTTTATGCCACAGCCAGAAGGTTTTGTAGATCCTCGTCACCCAACACATGTATGCAAACTAATTAAAGCTCTCTATGGACTTAAGCAAGCACCAAGGGCCTGGTTTGATCGACTTAGAATGACCTTGTTAAGTGGGGTTTTCAGAACGCCAGAAGTGACACTTCACTGTTTATTTTCAGCTCCGGAAAGATCAAGGTATTTCTGCTAATTTATGTGGATGATATCTTAGTGACAGGAAATGACTCTGGTTTTGTGCATGATTTTATTCGCAAATTGAACCAATTATTTTCACTTAAGGACCTTGGCCCTGTCTACTATTTTCTGGGATTGGAAATCTATCGTGATAAATCAGGATTTTTCTTGAGTCAACGAAAATATGTGTTAGATTTGTTGCGAAAATTTAATATGGCTGATTGTGCTCCTATGCCTACACCAATGGTTGCTAACAAGCAATTCTCTGCTCATGAGGGAACACCTCTCTCAGATCCTTCTATTTTTCGCAAAGCCATTGGATCATTATAGTATCTCACCTCTACAAGGCCTGATATCACCTTCTCTGTGAACAAATTAAGCCAATTTCTAGCTGATCCTAGAGATTCTCATTTTCAAGGAGTTAAAAGAATATTCAGATACTTGAAGGGTACATATGACTACAGCCTGTGGATAAAGCCTTTCTGTTTTCCTCAACTTACTGCTTACACAGATGCTGACTGGGCAACCGACATTAATGATAGAAGATCTATAGGTGGCTTTTGTGTATTCTTGGACAACACCTTGGTGTCTTGGTCCTCTAGAAAACAAAAGGTAGTGGCTAGATCAAGTGCTGAATTTGAATATAGGTCCTTAGCTGATGGAGCTGCTGAAATCAGGTGGTTATACTCACTTTTGTGGGAACTAGGACTGTTCATTAAGCAACCATCTATTATTTGGTGTGACAATCAAAGTGCCAGTGCCCTTGCTGCCAATCCAATTCAACATGCTCGAAGCAAACACATTGAGATAGATGTGCATTTTGTGCGTGATATGGTGCTTTCTGGTTTCCTTAGTGTCAAATACATTCCTTATTCTCAACAGATTGCAGATTGCTTCACCAAAGCACTTACTCAACCAAGCTTTTCTCCTTTTCGAAGCAAACTAGGGCTGTTACCCACACCCTCTAGTTTGAGGACGGGTATTAGAAAAGCATAATACTTTATATATATTTACAATTGTACAGAGGATAAGGATACTTTTTGCCTCTTACTTTACAGCTGTCATAGACATATAGGATATTCTTTTATACCTCTATTAGGGCTATGTGTCCTTTGTACTAAAACCCTAAGTATAAATACAATTGTCACAAGAGAGCCACTATTCTGGCCACATCAATTTTTCCCAAAACCTTTCTTGCATAAATAAAATACATATATAGGAATCTGTTGTAATAACACTTAAGACTTGAAAGAATTTGATCAAACAAAAATACTCCTGTAACTTTTGTTGTTGCTCAATGCAGGGAGAAGCTAGGTTCAATTAGATAAATGTTATATTACTTTTTGAAAATGGTTAAGGTATACTTTATGCTTGAATCGAATTTCATTTTAATCCTTTCCATTTAAAAAGTGTGTTTTTAATAATTTTTATTGACACTATTAATTTCACTTAATTGAAATTCTAATTCAATAAATTGAAATGATGATTCTGTGTTCAAACATTTTCAAACTATTTTAATTTAAATATTATAATTTTTGTTTATATTTTTAAAAATTAATCTTTTTTACCTCATTTAATTACATGAGAACTTTTTAAATTATTAAGTTAAATTCCCCTAGATGAAACTAAAAGTACCAGGCTACCAGCAAAAAAGGATTTAAATGTAATTTCCAAAATTAAAGTGTTAAATGAAACTTGATTCAAACATAAACAACTAAACTTACACTTTAAACATTTAAAACCTTGTAAAAATTATAAGATATAAATTTTTGTGTTTGAAAATGTAAAACTCCCCATTAATCTCTCAGCCATGGGTGGCAGGCAATTCAAATTATTTATATTTATTATTTTAAGGCTTGCGCCAACTTAATTAGAACAATTAAGATCTTAAGGGACCACAAAGAGGAGTGCATATGCTATCAATGCGCACAATCCAAAGTGATAACGGTTGTATCAAAGTGGCGGTTGATGAAATAGTGATGGAGGATTTTCAGTTCCAAAAAATGGTGATGGAGGATGGATGCAGTGGTTGAGGTCTTGAGGAGCTTTTCGAGGTTTCACTTTAGTCAATAGATCAAATGGTTTGCGGGTTTTAGTCACAAGCTAACAATAGTTAGTCGTGTGATAGCTAAGTTGATCGGTTTGCTTTATAGTCTACACATAATGTTTTTGTTTTTTTGGACAAAAGTCTAAACATCATAGTGTTGAAATAATGGGTTTATTAAGAATATTGTTTTAGACCAGATGAATAGAGGCAATACTAATTAACTATATGCTCTTTGAGGTTGCAATGTAAATCACTCTTTTGAATATATAGTTGAGACTTGAGAGTGTTAAACTTGTTATTCATATAGAGGTTAGAAAATCACGCTTACTCTTTTTTTTTTCAAGAAAATCACGCTTACTCACTAGACAGTATGGAAAATTTACATGTAGCTCTAACCAATTAACTGAGTATTCACGTTTTTATTAAATGATATTTTTTTTCTCTATTCAACCTCCACCTTTTATTCCAGAAGCGGAGATTGACGAATATAACTCAAATATGCTACTTTTTGATGTAATCTCTAATTTGAGGTAACAAATTATAGTTTATATGTAACATAACAGGGATTATTTATAATTATCTTATCTTAACTATGAATAGTCGTGGATTTAGGAGTAAATGGATCACAGCCATATAGTGTAGAAGATATTTCCAACTAAAAAATATAGATTAAGACTCGCACGTAAAAGTTTATAAACATTTTTAAAAAAAATGTAACGCGCAAATTAAAAGATTAAAATTGATTTTGGATAAGTCTGAATCTAATTAGTTTTAAATTAATTGACGTTTTTATCAAAAAAATTAATTGACGTGTCCGTATGTATGAAAGAAAAATTCTTAAGTCAGATATTTTAATTTTTCTTTGGATTTAAGCTATTAAATCAATATTGCACAAAAAATGTCCAAATTCCAAACGAAAGTGATATATGAAAGATGAATTTATCTTACCAAATTTTGACGTATGAAAATGATTACCATCCTATCCAAATTAGCAAGTCGGGACCAATTTGATTTTCTAATTAAGAAAAGTTCGTAAATCAATTAATATTATGTCATATTCAAATAATCTACTACTCATGCGTGTGTTTTAGCATTTCATTTTTTATCACAAGCCCAATAAATTAGTTGTGCTTCATGACAATTGTGTTAGTAACTTTAACATATATAATTGTCTCAGAATACATGTACCTAAAAAAATTAAAAATTTCAGACGCTCCATCATGAAATTATTTATATATGATATTTCTGTTCGAACTTGGATGAAGAATAGCGAATTTCTAGAAAATAACTTCATCAGAAAATTTTGACAAAACAACCGACTTCAACGAAAAGTTGACTTAAAAGATTAGTCAAAGTCGATCAAAACATTAAAAAACTTGTTCGAACACTGGCGAATTATTAAGAGTATGACGAAACTGTAGCACTTATCAGTAAATGATAAAGATATATATGTGTGTGTGTGTGTATACATATATGAAGAAGTGAATAAAAAAGGATAAATAGTGGTGAGAGACTTTGTACGTGTACTGATCTTATAAGTAACGTGTGTGTATGTTATGATTATGATAAAAAAATATTAGTAATACGCAACAATAATTACTCGTATACGTAGTTGCTATTATCCATTTGCATAATAAACCCTTTTATTACATTACAATGTTAGAAATAGAAAAAAAATATGAAGTAGATTGCATCAATTAAAGTCAAGATTAGCATGAGTATGAAGTGATTAATAAACTAAATTCTGCTAGTTATTTGTCACGTACTATATTCAAATTTGTGAGATAGAAAACGTATCAGACAAAGCATTCGGAATGTAGTCCTAATTGTTACCAGAGAGTTGTTAACACTTAACAAGTGGTCCAATCTCCTTCCTAAACTTTCACAAAAAAGTCAAATGTGTTTTATATTTAGGACTAACTAATGAGGGACTACATTGCTAGAAGCAAATTTCAACTTTTCCTTCTTCCTATGATTTGCCTTTGCTCCACAATTTAAAAATTGCCCTAATAGTTAGGCTTTTCTTTGGACTGAAACTGGGCATTACCATTATACATCTAATTCTTCATTGATTTAAATTTATACATCTAAGAGCGTTTTGGTTTTGTAACATGTGATGCGCATTTACGAAAGGGCGGTCCCTTTTTCTTGTCGCCAAAGTTTGATATTATTGTCATCAAATTTACCCATGTTGTCCCTTCCATATCTATTAAATTATATTAATAACTATATTTTATAAAATTTAATTATATATTTCACGGACAAAAGTTTTAAATTGATGCAATTATAGGGCTGGAATGAAATAAATGAAAGTTAAGAGAACAAGTTATATATTGGAATAAAATAACTCCATTGAAAACTTATAGGAAGATTAGTTAATATGTTGTCATTTTTTTAAAAAAAAGAACAACCTAATCATCTTTTTTGATCATTTTTTCTTGTTAAAACACCCAAAACAGTGTCAATGGAGTGATATTAATTTGGAGATTCACAAATAATTAGAAATAAATAATACATTTACACAAAGATTAACTCTTTAATTTAGTATTAGACAAATTTTATATATGTTTTTTCCTTTGAACAAATCCTATATTATTGATTAGTGGGAGCATACAGTAAGTTACACCAAAGTCTAAATTATAAAAGTCATAAGATTAATTTTCCCTCATAGTTTATCCAAGCGAACTGCTGAACATTAAATTAAACATCAATTGACAAATATACTAATAAAATTGGGAAATTTCGATCAAAAAAATAAAATTGGGAAGTTTTATTCAATGATTGAAAGAAGCAAGTGCATACATAAGAAGTTGAGTTACACTATCTCTAGTTCTAAATATAAAAATTATTCAGGGAAATGAGTTGAATCCTAAATATAAGACATATTTTAAATTGTCCCCAACTTTTCCTCATATTTATCTTAATAATGCATATCAGTAATAACAAGAAAGAGGGTGAGGATGAGGATAAAAGTGAATAGTTAGGGTAAATTGGTGATATCTTGTGATAATAATTAATTTAACTAAAATCCTTAATATAATCAAATTAGATAAATAATAGTAGTATATCTTATATTTAAGATGGAAGGGAGTATAGTGTAATTTGTAGAATAAGTATATATATGTTTAATGAGCTTCGTATTAAACATAGAAGAAATCACATGACTCATGAGCCAATTAAACTTTGTCTTCTTTTCTATTTGGGAGGGGGGACTACGTCTTCCTTATCAGTTATTATCTCACAAAGGACATTAACTATACTTCATATTTTCATTGCTAATGTACATGATATTTATGATGTCCGATAGATGGTGGTCCACGATAGATGCTGCCGACGGGAGGCGGTCGGAATTTTTTCATTTTTAATGTGAGGGACCAAAAATCTTTCGTATTATTGATACATTTTAGGATATTAATTTAACTTTTACACATTTGAAGAATGATTACTTTTATTTTTCTAAAACGAGAATTGAGTAACTTACAGATACTTAACTCTGAACCCAATTCTATCCTCTGGCAAAACAAGAACCCAATTACATCCATGGGGTTTTCTTCCTTACGTAATTGTAGCTTCTTTACATTAATTATATCGTTGTTGTTTTCTTGCTATATCCGTGACTGATTTGAATTAGTTTTGCTACTAGGTATATTTTTGCTTATTAACTACTTTATTTTTGCTACATAAAATGGTTGCCCAAGCCCTAACACAATGTTCTCACACTTTTTGCGTGTTTCGTTTTATCTGCAAGACTATAAAAAAATAAAGGAAACCCCTTTTAATACGTGACATGAATTATGAAACCACTATGGCTTTTTAATGTTATTTTCTGTCTATATATACTTAATGGTAAAAAATGTGGTTGATCATCCATTTGGGGAAAAATTGTTACACTTAAAATGTTTCCGGGGAAATTTCTCTTGCTAATGAAGACATGCTTCTGTGCAAGGAAAAAATGCTAATTGGCCCTTTAAAGAATGATTACTTGTATTTTTCTAAAATGAGAATTATGTTTTTAATTACTTACAAATTACAAATATACTTCTTAACTCTCGGCCCAATTCCATACATGGGCCTTTCTTCTTTGAATTAGTACACGGTCCGGCTCCTTCAATGATAAAATTACACCATTTGGGTGTATTATGAGGTTTCATAATTTAGGTGTTGAAAATTGGGATATTAAATATTTTTCTATTGAAAAACTTTGGATACTTTTTTTGTCAGAAACCATTTCCATTCAAAAATATTGAATACTAAATACATAAATAATTAATTTAAAATAATGAGTGCTACAAAAAAATAATTCTGAAGCAACAATGGAGTATTTTGAAGAGAAAAAAAAAGTCCAGCCTAAAATTGTACAGCCAAAATGTAGTTTTGGCCCATGGGTAGAGGACTAGTACAGAATGCCAGAATGGTAAGAATCGAGAAGGAAAGTTGGAGTATATTCGGGGTTCTGGAAGAGTAGGATAGGCTAAACATATATTTTCTATGGTCCTAATTAGAAAAAGCCATTTGATGTTTTTTCTTGGAGATTAGAGAATAAAATTAGACCCTTAAATCTTATCATTTTGTGATATGTAATTAAATTATACGATAGTTTATATTTAAAATAACTTAATTTTGAGGAAAAAATAAATAAAAATAATCTAAAGAGGTGTATTTTGCATCTTTAACTTTTCAAAAAAAAAATCAACAAACTCTTATAATTAAGACTCGGTGAGTATAAATAATATTATATCTCATTTAATCATCTAATAATATTATTTATTAAGAATACTATTTTAATGCATAGTAACATGATTTTTTTAACACAATTGTTTCATATTTTATTTAAAAATGATTAATTTAAAAATAAAATATTGATCATCTAGATGAGACATCGATGGTATGACTACCATGTTTAACTTTTTATAGGATTAAAGTGTAAAAATGCCTATGTAAAATTTTTTGGGGTAAATTTACCCATGCAATTTCAAAAGTGGGGCAAAACTATCTATCCATTAAATAATTATATTGGTCTCACTCTCATTCCTCTTCTTCCCACCCACCAAATCTCAATTCCCTGACCTATCATCTCCAACTTCCTACGTTTTCAATGTCATTTCTTGGTGCATCTGCTTGGTACTTTTCTCAAAATACTTCATGCAATTTTCGTACGCCTCTATCTTATCCGGTACTTTTCTCACTTCATATCCCAACTCAAAGTTCATATTTGTTGTTAGCGGGTCCCCACGACGGTCTTCAACAAAGACACCTTCATTTTCCTCACGATCACCCCATACAACCTGGACTGGCCCAGAGCAACCCAGGCAACCCGTTGAGTTGAGTTACCGGGCAGACTCTCGACCCAATTCGCTTTTTTAAAAATATATTTAACTTTTGAAAATTACTGGGCCCAACGTCCACGTAAACGCCTTGTTGTCATTGGCCTCTCGTTTTCTCGAACAGACCCAAGGGCAGGGAGCGGGCAGCAACATAAGCCTGCCCAACCTGCCCGACTCTCCCACACACTCCTAATAAAAAACAATGCCCCCTCCTTCATCCACCATTAATGACACCAAACAAAATCACCACAAACTCAATATCAATATCAATACTCCTACCAACAAGAAATATAAAAAGAAGAAGAAGGAAAGGCAAAAATGTGGTTCATATATGTGTGTGATGAAGAAGAGAAGGAGCTAGCTAGGCAAAAAGCACCAGGATGTTGTCCTCACTGTGGAGGAAAAGTAGAAGCCATGGATGTAGAGATCCAAAGAAGGTTCTGCTTCTTGCCTCTCTGCTTCACCATCAAGCGCAAGTTCTTCTGTTCTCTCTGTGCTCGCCGCCTAGAACTATTCTTCTAGTCTTTCTTTCCTCATCCTTCACTAGTTCATATGTTATAATTCATGTCTAATATGTGTGCTAGTTAAATTAATCGTAATTCTCTTTCTTGTATGTAAATCTCCAATTTCTGTTTTATTTAGATTTTGAGGCATTTGAGATGGTTTGAGAAATTTTAGTTGTAGTTTCTGTGCAGATTAATGGAAATCAAGCGGTCATAACTTCTTCTAAGTGCTCATAATTTCTGTTCTGTTTCCAATTGTTGCTCATTAGTGAATCACAGAATCAGAAGCCACGGAATTGGTTTTTTTGAACTTTCAATGAATTTGAATGGTCAGATTTCCATTACAAATAGCTGATTCTTCTTTTTATTTCATTCCTTTCATTCTGAATATGATTAATACCCTTTGGCAAAACAACATAACTAATAATGCCTATTTGATTCTTTTAGAAATTAATGTTTTCATTATATGATCACTTGCACTTGCATTTTTTTCCCGACTACAAAATTAATCAATTTAAAATATTTATAATCATTTTTCCTTTTTTTGAGTAAAATAATCATTTTTCCTTAAAAACCAATTTAATCTGTTTTTTCCCAACACAGTTATATGCAAGTTGTACCTTAAAATTAAACGATTTATTTAAGTTTCTTATATTAATTTATAACTTATAAATTTGTATAAATAAGAAATTCAGAAAAAAAAAATTATAAGTAAATTATTTAGTTTTTAAATCCTGTGTGTGTGTGTGTGTGTGTGATCGGTTCAAATTGGGTATCAATTGTTTTGAGTGAGATTGAAGATGAGGAGATTGATTTGCAGGGATAATGAGAAGAAGGTCGTCGTGCTTATCTGCACCTAACATAAAGAAATGATGGTGGTTGGAGACCATTTTTCGGCTTACTATTTTATTCCCATTTCATTTTCATCCCTCATTTCATATTTTATGAAATGATATTGAAGTGACATGTAGCATTTTTTGGTCTAAAAAGTTCATATTTTTATAAACATGAGTGGAGCCCTCTATCAATTTCAAAAGTCCATCATGTTCCCCTCGTTACTGCCTCCTCCCATCGATGCCGTAATTGAACAGGTTTGAGATGAAGATAGATGAAGATAGAGTGCGTTCTTTTTGGCTAACGATAGAGTGCTAGACATACCAACATCGTTTTTATTAATTTCAGTTATAAGTCAATAACAAAGTAATTCTTTTGGTATATCAAAGATACGGTGGATAAGTTAATCAGCCACTTGTCTCGTGTCATGTCATGAAAGTTTTTTCTTTTTTTTTCCAATTAATTAACAAGAGATTGTAGTTTTAATCCCTGTTGCAGTACATTGTTAATTCTCAGTTCATTTTCTCCCAGTGAAAGATCAATAAAATGGGGGGGGGGGGGGGGTATACTAAAAGTATCTAAAAAATCATATATCTTGTTTTGCTTCCACATGTCAACAAATATATTTTGATGTTGGCAAAAAAAAAAAAACAAATATATTTTGATACTTGCATGTGGAGCTGGGAATATGGGTTGGCCCGTCTCAACCCAATGGTCAGATGGGTAGGGTCAAAACGGGCTGTTTTATATGGGTTGAAATTTGGCTAACCATCAACCCATCAACCAGTCACTTAAAGAAAAATTAGACCAAAAAGATTTATGTGGCTTAGGTGCTGCTTGTGCGATAGTGCGATGCATATAGATATAAACATTCTAAATTCTAAATTCTAATAATATTAACACTGGCTAAAAATTAAGAGGAGCATCATTCAATAACATCAAAAATATTAAAAGTCTAGCCAAATAACAATTTCTAGTGTCCCAAAAGTTCAAAATCTAAAGGTCAAATAAAGCAAATCAAAACTCCATCATTCAACATATGAATGTAACATTAAGGGCAATCTTTGTTTTTATTTTTTAGAACTCACGAATTTTGCGCTTGGAGAATGGGGGTTTTGGGCTTATGTCTTTTTGAGATTTTTAAAAATAAAAAAAGAAACAGGGTTAACCCGCCAAGCTAACCCTTGGGTTGGGTCAGAACGACCCGTTTTATATGGGTTGAGATTTGACCAACTCTAACCCTGTAAAAACTCGTGGGTTGTCGGGCTTAATTTGTGGGTTCGACCCATATTCTCAGCTCTACTTGCATGCACTAGTCTTTAATACTCCCTTGGTTAAGAGCATAGCTGCCAAAACAAGCTTCTTAAGAAAATATGTAAAAGTTAGTTGGGTGTCTGGAGTTAATCCATTTTTTCCAATATTGCTCATATTTATCATGATACTTTTAAGAGAGAAATACATAAACATTAATAAATATGAAAGAGAGTTATGGGCAAAATAGAAAAGAACACATTAAATGAGGAGAGAATATGACATGAACTCTTATTTTGAATCAAAATCATTCAAATTTTACACTCTTATATTACATACCGGAGGGCGAGTATGATATTGTATACTCTCTCACACTTCATAAAGATAAGCCTCTTTATCTAATTTAGAGAGATAAAAGAAAGTAGTTAAGTTAAATAGTTTTATATTTTGTTCAATAACACCCCTTTTATTCCTTCTCAGTCCTCACACTTAAAATTTATTTGTAAAAACGTATATATTGCAGTAAGTTTGAGAAAATGTGGATAAATATATGAGATAAAATGGAAAATAACCTTATAAAAAGGGACAAGTTAAATCTCAAAAATGGTCTTTTTATTTAGGGAAGGAGGGAATATGTTAAATCTCAAAAATGGTCTTTAAAGAGTTGATCTCAATATTATAATTATACACACACACAGAGATATATAAATGACATATATATTTCTAATATTATCATCCACTCCCTCCATTCCTAAATATAAAATCACTTTAGCGAATTTGGAGAGATTAAGGAAGACATTCCAATGTGCTATGCTAGGATTACATGAAATTTCCAAAATACCCCTCACCTAAGTTTTAAAAATATCCTCTCACCTTCTTCAAACCTATTTTTGGGGTGAAGAGAGTATATGGGTAATTTGGGGAAAACTTGACTCAAATTAGAAAGTTATCTTATATTTAAAAACAAGCTCTACTCACCAAAGTGATCTTATATTTAGGAACGGAGGGAGTATTATTCAATTACTTCTATTGGCACTTCTAATTGGGAGATAAGTAAAAAAAAGATTAATAAGTGTTTAAAAAAGATAAATGTGTTCTAAAAAATCCATGTTATCTAAGTTTCCCATGACATTTTGGTGGATAAGTGAGGGTGAAAGGGTAAAATAAGAGAAGATGAGGGAAAAAGTGAGGAAGAGGTGGAAGAAGCAAAGGAGAAAATGGAATTTGGTTGTATTATGTTGGGGGGGGGGGGGGGGGTTTGTAGGGTTATACTGTTCACAAGTGGAAGCAGAAAAGGGTTTAAAGGCTGAAAATTGGTGGGGCATGTACAACAGAAGACAAGCTTTCTAAACTTCACGAGTCACAATGACACAGAAGTGATCAAGTGAAGCAGAGCTGCAGAGTAGGCAATGTGCCTATCACCCAAATGAGCGAAATTGACCCTCTTCTCATCCCCACAACCCTTTATCTTTTTCTGGCATACATCCATACACTCTGTTTTCAGTCCTCCCATTCATGTTTTTATAGTATATGTGACTGAATTTCATAAATTAACACCCTCAAAGTTTTAACTTAGAAACTATTTTGTCAATTTTTCCAATTCAAAATTTCCCAAGTAATTTCGAAATGAAGTTATTTTTCCCTTTCTTGTCTTGTTACAATATTAACAATGTTTTTTGAATATATTAGTAACAATCAATGCAATCTTTTTAACGAAAAAGAGAATATTTACCATGTTTTAAAACTTTTGAGAAAATTTTAAATAAAAAAACTTCTTGGAAAAAAAGCTTTTCGTAGGGGTAAATTTGCACATTAATTAGATTTAAATTATTTAAAATTGGTCAAAAATTAATTATGTAAAAATATTTTACTTTTATGGAAGGAAAAAAGAGAGTGCGTGAGAAAGATAGGCGGGGGTGAGCCTATTAATGGATGATGATGTACTATGAAATTAATGGGGGACAGAAACTGAAAAGGTTGGTTAAAATTGTATACATTATTTTAATGTACTCTATCTTATATGGTGTATGAATATATGATGCATTGATGCTTTTAGTATTCTATTTTATCTTTTCCCCTGGTAACCTAATTCCTTCATCTAACTGAAAAATCAATGGTTTGAATTTAATATTTAAAATTTAATCATAATGGTGGAAATTGAATTCTGAAAGAATTGGAGAGGATGAGATAGTGAAAATATTTCGACTCGTCTCGTACATGAACATAGATCCTAATAGAGACCACCCATTGATAAGTTCAATTCCTTTTGTCTTGAATCATCCAATAGGAGAGTTTGATATTGGTCTTGGATTTAATATACTTTTAATCTTTATCAATTAAAAAATTAATAGAATGAGAATAAGAATAAAGAGATTCAAAGATTGTTTGAGTATTTTAAAAAATATGTTATATTAACCAATTAATAAACCCAATTCCTTCAATTAAATCAAATTATATAAATATGTTCAAAGATTGTTTGAATATATATGAATGATTGTTTGAGTATATATGAGATCGGGTATTAGGTTTAGGTTTATAAAGAGATTCAGAAAGACTGTTTGAGTATTATATGGATGATCTACATGTTTAAGGCTCTGAAAATTTGAATATAATTTTCAAAGTTTGTATATTGTAAGTATATAAAATTTATATCAATAATCAAATAAATTTTTTGACCAAAGATCAATCACATGATTCATAGATTATGAATAATCTAGTCTAGTTATAATTATAAGACCGTTTTAACTTTTTTTTAAAGTAAGGATGCAAGATTAATCTCTTTAAATTGTTTGTAGTTATCTTTTTTTCTTAAAAGTAATGTATAATAGTTATAAATCAACAAATTAAAATTAACTAATCTTATACTCCTTATTTATGACGGGGAATATATATATAATGAAGAAGAAACAGTGAATTAATTGAAAACGACAATGGCAGGAAAAAAGATAAGCAAATGGCAGATGCGATGTGTAAAAGTCGTATCCACATGAATCAACATCCCACTTCGGTAAACAGTACCTACCTGGTTTCCAATTGTTCCTGTGTGCTATTGTCCAATTACATAATTATAGGTCTTTTTTACCAACATTTGGTCTATTTATATATATAAACCACGCAAATAATTTATGGATATTAAAAAATTAGTTATACTCCAATCAGTCGAGATATAACCACGTTATTTAAGTTATTAATTAACTTAATTAAATTATTTAATAGTGGCAACTTTAGGGAAAACTTAGAAATAGAACATACAATGTAATATGAATAAGGTCAAGTTACTGAATAAATCTTGGATCAAGAATCCGAGTGAGTATTAATTATTGGGAAAACTACGTGGTTTTATTAATAAGAAACAATGATAATAATACAAGTTTTCTGAAAATAATGCTTTTTATTTTAAATATAAAACGGCTTAGTTTTGACTAAATGGATGTGAGTGGAGGGAAAATTAAGTGGAGAGGTTACAAGTTACAACCCTTATAATTTTTATACAATGTATTATTCAAACACTTAACACTTTTGTACATATACTCCCTCTTGTCTTTACTATAAGTCACCAATTATCTATAATTTTTTGTTCTTATAATAAGTCACCAACTACCTAAAACTTTTTGTCCTTAACATAAGTCACTAACCACCGCATTAAATGTTTTTTCCAACTTTACCCATGTTATTAATGGAGATTAAAAATTGAAAATGTGAAACATATTATTTAATGAAGGGTGAAATTGGAAAAAGTGAAAAATTTAACATAAATTTTAAAAACCCAACTATCATTCTTGATATGTGAGGAATGAGTAGTTTGGTGACTTAAAATAAGCACAAGAGAGAGAGTACTTTCTTAACTGTGGTATTGTAATTCAATTTTATCATACAAAGCTGAACATGCTGTGATGTTTTGAGACAAAAAGTTACATGCGAAAATTGAATGTTAATTTCACTAAAAAAATAAAAATACCATTTTTAGATATTTGTATTGGAACATTTTATTATATGAAAACCATCTATGTAATTAATAAAGGGAAAATTCCAAATAAGTCCCTCCGAATACCAAAAAGGACAAGTGAGGAACCTAAACTTCCAAAAGGACCATAAAGGAACTAGTACCTATCTGTCATTTTAAAATTTTGCGAAAAGACAAAATTGCCCCATCTTAAAACACAAATTCCTACCCCACCCTAACACCCACCCTCTTCTCGCAATTTGTGCTTTAGGATGGGGGCAATTTTGTCTTTTCGTAAAATTTTAAAATGACAGTTAGGTATTGGTTCCTTCATGGTCCTTTTAGAAGTTTAGATTCTTCACTTGTCCTTTTTAGGTATTTGGAGGGACTTATTTGGGATTTTCCCATTAATAAATATATGAAAAGGTTATAAATTTAAATTAAGGTAGTACAATCATAATTAATGTAAATATCTTTAATATACTGCATGGTTGTTGAGACCTTTCTCACTTATTTACATTCACTTGTTTCCTTTTAATATGTGTAATGTTTTTAATTTTCCTTTTAGAGACATTATTAGAACTATGTAGTATTCTTGCTAATTAATATCATTTTGCCTTTATATCAAAAAAATGTAAATATCTTTAATCGTCCCTACAGTTATTGCAGCACAACACATTGTTTCTCATAAATAAGTATCCGTAGTAGTGTGCAGGGAAGCAAGAGACAGTGATCATTTCATAATTCCTAATTGGTGAATGTTTCTAAAATATCAAAGCATCTGTTTCATTATATTTATATTTAGGCTAAAGTATACTTTTGGTCCCTTATGTTTGCATTAAGTTTCAATTTAGTCCTTTATGTTTGGAAAGTACACTTTTAGTCCTTTTTTATTAACACCGTTAGTTTAACTTAACGGAAAATGTTAACTCAACAATTTTCAATGATTATTAAATTTTAAAAAAATGTTCAGATTAAAATATTTGAATGTAATTATTCTTATATTTTCAAAATTTATCATTTTTGGTACAATTTAATTATGAAATAATCATTTAAAATTGTTAAGTTAGTTAACATTATTTTCCGTTAAGTTAAACTAACGGTGTTAGCAAATAAGAACTAAAAGTGTAATTTCCAAACATAAAAGACTAAATTGAAACTTGATGCAAACATAAGGGACTAAAAGTATATTTTAGCCTTATATTTATATCCTATATATATACATATAAGATAACTTTGGTTAAGTTAAGTCGAGTTCGGTAGGACAGTTAGAACATCAAAATGCTCTCTCCCCTAATTCTTTTTAACGTAACCATGCTTAGCTCAAAGATGCCTGTTTAATTTTACTCGAAAAAATGATGACTTTCTAATGGAGGACAACGCATTTACGCAAAATGATTTTTTTATGTTTTTAAAGAGTTTGGGTGATATAAAAATTTTATTGGTAAAAATATATATACAGTAAGTAACAACTCTCTCTGGTCCTTAATACTACCTCCGTAAATATAGGACTTAATTGACTTTTTTTGGAGAGATTAAGGTTGCGAAATAGGTTATTAAATGATGACATATTTGATATATTTTTAGATTATCCATTAGTTTATAGGTAAAATAAACTAGTTTATGGGAAAAAATTAGGTAAATCAATTTATAATTAACTTATTTTGCTTTTTTATAAGATTTTCTAAAAAAGTCAATTAGGTCTTATATTTAGGACCGGACAGAGTATAAGTCACCAACTTCCAAAGGCATGCTTATGTTTTGATGAACTTCCATCATCTATGTGTGTGTGTATGAAGAAGTTCGATAGATGTTGCATCCCACATTTCAGAAGTCAGTGAATTACCAGATAGATTTTACAAAAATAATTTAATCATCCAACGTTTCTATCTAAGTCTGATTATTTGTGTCAAATCAAAACCAAATGATCAATGATAACCCACAAGTTATTTTTAATGAATTAATGCATGTCTCATGAATATATTTCGACTCTTGATTTCTATGTTTTACACGTGTTCAAAACATTGACATGCGAAAATCTACATCAAGTATGGGATTCACTAACGTGGCAAGCTACAATTATTAACAAAAAAAATCAAAAAGAGAATTTTGCAAATAAACAAAACATGCAATGCAATGCAATGCAATGCAAGTTATGCCTTATTAAATTGTATTTATATTACCAAGTCATCAATCTTCTAAAAAATTTTATAATGATTGATGATCAATGACCATGATGAACATTTTTATAATATTGTTTTTCTACAGCAGTTTTGTTATATTTTATATATGAGGAGTTGGTTTAAATTCTTGACATATATTGGTAGTCAATTTACTATGATGAGAACAAAGCCATAATGTTTAGGCTAAAGTATACTTTTAGTCCCTTATGTTTGCATCAAGTTTCAATTTAGTCCTTTTTTACTAACACCGTTAGTTTAACTTAACGGAAAATGTTAACTTAACAATTTTAAATGATTATTTCATAATTAAATTGTACCAAAAATTATAAATTTTGAAAATATAAGAATAATTACATTCAAATATTTTAATCTGAACATTTTTTTAAAATTTAATAATCATTTAAAATTGTTGAGTTAGCATTTTCCGTTAAGTTAAACTAACGGTGTTAATAAAAAAGGACTAAAAGTGTACTTTCTAAACATAAAGGACTAAATTGAAATTTGATGCAAACATAAGGGATCAAAAGTATACTTTAGCCTAATGTTTAAATAACATTAATATATTCAGATTAGTTGTAAAAAGGCACATTTGAAAGGAACATGGTATGCCTCAGACAACTTGGATTTTTCATGCAAAGTTTATAAACATGTCTTGATAAATAAGTAAATAACATTTACAATACCACTATATTTAGTATTTTATATAGACCAAATAAAAATAATTTTCAGAGCATATTCGTGGAATATGACACAGGAATAGGTATCCTCTATGTGGTTGGCGCCATGTTTAGCTTTTAGGGGGTGTGTGTTTGTGTGGTTGGAAATGTTAATTCATCCCATACATGATACATAAAGTAAAACAACAACATACACACAAATAGAGACCATGGAGATAAAATTATTAGGCCACTTTCTAAGAGAAGTCTTGACATCTATACCAAAATATCTATAATGACAACAACATTTATTATATACAAAACAAATGAAAAGAAACCCGTTATAATGTTATATTACATACTCAAACATAAGCCATATATCAACTTGTCCTATTGTCATTTTCATAGTCATTTCAGTAGTTCTCATCGTCACTAAAATTTGCAAATAGGAGAACTTGGTATCACCTAACATTTTAGAATTTCATAAAAACCGCATAAACAATAAATTATTCTACTTTCATTCTTAATATGATGGATAGCTAAGGTTGATTTTTTTATCTTCAACAAAGTATTTAAGGTTTTGTTTTATTTCTTATTTTTTATCATTTTCTCCAAAGTAATTTGTTTTGACTTATAAATTGATGCATGATCTAATTAGACATCGTGAATTTTTAGTTATAATGTAATATATAAATATACGATATATTTAAATAATTATGTAAGTTTCTTAATATTTTTAATTTAGTCAATTAGATCTTATATTAAAATAACAAATAGTAAAACATATATTAGAAACAAACAAGTCAAAAAAACATATTAGATACAAGATCCATTCCTATGTAGAGAAAATCATAGCTAAATATTTGATATTCATTGATACATTAACTAAAGTTAAGAAGGTTCAAGTTATGGTCAGAGTGTAAGATTTTATCTAAGGCGAAAGAGAAACCACTTGAGAGATAAGAAAAGTAGAAAACATTAATCCATTTTGACATAAATTAAAAGAGATAGGTTTCGGTCAATCAGCTTTCATGGACTTGCGAATTTGTTGAACACGCTCTGTTTTTTAGCAATTGAATCATTAATTCATCGCTTAGTGCTATCACAGAGTGCTAGAGTTACATACTTAATACGCATTGAAAACGTATTATCATCATAACATTTCTCCTAACTTTGTCATGTAATAAGAGGGTAACAAATCCTGTTACCATAGCTTTTCTATTCGACTCATGTATGTCGAATCAATCTAATCTATTATATAAGAACAAAACTCTAGACCACTTACAATTGAATAAGAGTTTGATCACGTATTTTTTTCTCAACATCGCATCAGACACGCAGGAAAATCAATCAACTTGAGCATAAAAAAGTCGTGATTGTTTTTTTTTAAAAAATAATTAAAGTCATATTTGAATAATGCATTTGTTTGGGCAATTGGATTAGACTTCAAATTATACAACTGGTGGGGGGTGAATCTGGCGCAGGCGATACTTAGTGTAATTATTTACATAGACATTAATTTTCATAAAGTGTCCCTTTTAAAGTTTAGCCTCCTCAAGTTTATTTTAATTTTTATAATTTAATATAGTATATTATATTTTATAGTTAACATAAACTGATGTTGATCTTGTTTCTTATATATAATCTTTTATTATAGAAAGAGTTAAAAATGCATAATTTTAAAGTCATAATTTTAGTTTTTTTTAATACAAATTTTATTTGAATAAAAATACATAGTCGAAACTTAAAAAAACAAAATATATTTTGTAAATTTAAAAAAAGTAAGTTAAAATTTAATAAAAGAATCCGAAAAAGAGTATATTTATAATGAAATATGAATGCAAATACAAATGAATTACCATCACTCAATACCTTTTTGGATTAGTGTGGTAATTTAGCAATAAGAAAGTTGGTTGTACTCCTAGTCTCCTATAGAGTTGATATATATATATATATACGAAAATAGAAAATAAGCAAAATATAGAGAGTAACAAAAACAATATTTTCCCTTTCCTTTTATGATATTATTGTTTTTCTTTGCTTTACTACCTATTATGTTGACAAAAAAGGAATTTTCAAATATGGGTTCCAAAACTATAATTGTGATTGGGAGAATTAATTTGAGATCTCATGGAAGAAAGATACTCCCTCCGGTCCTAAATATAGGATCTAGATAACTTTTTTTTGGAGAAGTTAAGGTTGCAAAATAGTCTATTAAATCATAACATATTTGATATATTTTTAGATTATCCATTAGTTTATAAGTAAAATAAACTAGTTTAAGGGAAAAAATTAGGTAAATCAATTTATAATTAACTTATTTTGCTCTTTTTTAGGATTTTTCAAAAAAGTCAATTAGGTTTTATATTTAGAACCGGAGGGAGTAATTAAGATGTGGTCCCACGAGTTGTAAATTACAACTTCTTGGCTTTACAATAACAACTTTTGACCTAGTGATTACAACTCGTGAGACTTCATTTTAATTATGTTTCTTTCACGGGACAATTAATTATCCCATTGTGATTTATATTAGAATAGTTGTATCTCAAAAATCTAAGTAATTGGTTTTTCAAATGACAATTATAACTATACAATTTACTCTTATTAGCAAAATAATATTTGATTTCCTTAATAAAAGTGTCAGATGTTAGATTTGATCCACAATACAAACTTTTGTTAAAAAAATTGGTTGGTACTTTGTTCATTCCAAGTGTAATATTATTTACCTAATTTAATTAAATTAGGGATATTGGTTGAAACGGCGTGATATTACTAAAAAATCATAACCACCCTTTTATTTCCATGCTACATCTCTTACTTGTTTTTATTGAGCAATATTAATAAGGATGATTTGAGGTAGTGTTAAGAGAAATTGGAAACGGGTCTTATATTTAGGATCAAACATGTCCCCTCAAATAGGTCTTATATACACTACTAGAAAATAGACTTTTCACGACCATAAGTAACACGTAAAAAGCCAATGTTGGTCGTTGATAAAAAACGCGGTGGCATAACATGTAAATAACTATCCAGGCGGAACCTTTTCACGACCACACTTTTATATGTGGTCGTGGAAAGGACACCTTCCACGACCACACTCTTGTGAGTGTGGTCGTGGAAGGTACATCTTCCACCACCACACTTATATAAGTGTGGTCGTGGAAAGTGGGAAAATTTTTTTCTCCATTGGCGCCAGAACCCTTTTTATTTCCCTCCAAAAAATTTTTTCTTCACTTTTTCTTCACTCACTTCGTCTTCCCTCCGCCACACTCACTTCGCCTTCTTCTTCTTCTTCTCCAAAACCCGCTGCCACACTCCTTCTTCCCTCACACCGCCGCCACACTCTTTCTTCCCTCCGCCGCCACACTCCTTTTTCCCTCACACCGCCGCCGTCTCCTTCCCTCCTTCCCTTTTCTCACTTTCTCACTTTCACCACCGCCGCCAGAACCTCTCAACCGTCGTCTCCTTCCCTCCTTCCCTCTTTCACCATCTCACAACCTCTTAACCTCTCAACCGCCTTCCTCACCGCCGCCTCTCTCCGCCGCCTCAACCAACCACCGCCTTCTCTCACCTCTCACCTTCAACCCAACCGCCGCCTCAACCGCCGCCTTCTCTTTCTCTCATTGGAAGCCGCCGCCTCTCCCCCACCGCCTTCTCTTTCTCTCATTGGAAGCCGCCGCCTCTCCCACACCGCCTTCTCTTTCTACAAGCCGCCGCCACACTCTTGTAAGGTGAGTTTTTTTTGTTTTTTTTATTTGCTTTGTTTTTCAAGCTTTATAATATAGTTTGTGCGCACTGTGTATATAAGACATTAAGCATTGAAATTGTTTGACTGATTTTATAAGCTCAATGAAGTTACTGATTTTATTGTTATGATTTAAATTTATTTAAATGTTACATTAGAAGAGTTTGACTATTTATTATACATATGCATTTTGATTCACAATGAATGTGCATACTAACCGAATTGAATTGTGGAATAATATTCATGTGAATGTGCCTTGATATATATATTAACTGAATTGGATTGTGGAGTTTCATGAGTTTTCAAATCTCTGCTCTGACTTTGGTTGTCCCATTGGGTTCAAAATTCTAAAAGATGTTTTCTGCGAATATGTGGAAGTGTGTCGAAGATATGGTGTGGTAGGAATGAATTTTGATTCATAGATGTTTGCTAATTAAAGGTGATTAAGATTAAGATAGGAATGATATATATTTGTATATGGAAGTTCATATTGGTGGTTGTAGGAATTTTTGGATGTTCCTTTTCTAGTATGATATATGTTCTTTTTTTTACTTTTATAGTTGATAATTGATAATAATATATCTTTATACTATATATAACATTATTGTTATGATTTTATCTCTTTTTAGCGGAATATCAAAATGGCATGCTGCGCAAGAAACTGATTATTACACAACTAATCAGACTTCGATTCATGTTATAAACGTAAAGGTAAAAGCAAATGTTATATTCATTTTCATTTATATTGCTTTTAGCCATACCCGAACTACTATGATATTGCTGATATTATCTGTGATTTATCAGTGCCCAATCCAGCGGGGCACTACAGAGTGCGGATATTATGTCTGCAAATACATGCTGGATATTGTATATCAAGATCAAATTAAACAAGGGAGGAAATTCCAAAAGGTATGCACGCTTCTAACATATATCTCCAAGAAAATAGTGATTTCTAATTGTAAGTGGTACTTGTCTTGTCTTTTTTAATATTGTTTAATTATGTTGCAGCTTTTGGAGGGACTGTATGGATTTAGTACCGACCCGTTTAAACAAGATGAGGAGATTGACTTGGTACGAAACGCACTTGCAGAATTTTTAATCACTATGTGAGGCAGAACTTGTATAGGCTTGTTATACTTGTTTAAGCAGTCATCGTAGTATAGACATGTGCTTGTCTTGACATAGATTGTTGTAGCTGAATTTTGAACTTATTACTAGTAAGGCAAAGATATAAAACTTAGATTATGCCTTTTGTATTTTGTTGTCTAAGTAAGGTAATATTTATGGGATACGTTTTTGCAATTGAGCTAGTATTCTGTATTGTGCAGTTGTATATGATTTATGGTGCTGTATTGAAAGTGGTTTGTAAATTGATCTGCAAGAATGCAGATGGCTAAACAATGCAGTCCCAAAATATAAAAAAAAAAGAACAACCTTTCACGACCACATTTTCGTAACTGTGGTCGTGATAGGTGTTACCTTTCACGACCACATTTAAATAAATGTGGTCGTGAAAGGTCTATCACGACCACATTTAAGGAAATGTGGTCGTGAAAGCCTCTTAGGAGGCACCTAATAATTAGGTGCCTCCTAAGAGGCTTTTCACGACCACAATTATAAACTTGTGGTCGTGAAAGCCTCCTAGGAGGCTTTTCACGACCACAATTTTACAATTGTGGTCGTGAAAGGTATCACCTATCACGACCACAATTGTAAAATTGTGGTCGTGAAAAGCCTCCTAGGAGGCTATCACGACCACAGTTGTGCAATTGTGGTCGTGAAAGCCTCTTAGGAGGCACCTAAATTAGGTGCCTCCTAAGAGGCTTTCACGACCACAATTGCACAACTGTGGTCGTGATAGGTGCTACCTATCACGACCACAAATATGTGGTCGTGAAAAACACACTTTTTTACGACGCGGGATTCCACGACCACCTATTTTTGGTCGTGAAAAGCCCAATATTGTGGTCGTGAAAGACCTTATTTCCAGTAGTGATAGGAGCTTAGAGTATAATATTTAAAACGTTTTTATCAGAAATAATATTTAAGACTCAAAATATGAAGATTAATACATTTTTCTTCAACTACAGATTAAAGGCTCTCTCTCATTCCCAGTAGCACATAACATCCCCTTGTCCCTAACAAGCCTACATTATACATATAAGACAACTCTCAATCCCGAGAACTAAATTAAAAGTTAACATTTGTAACTAGTGTGTTGACGATCCTTAAATCGTAGGACTTGATTAGGCCATTTATTTTGCTCTTAAACATAATCTCATAATTTAATTTCTCTCATGAAGGTAAAAAACATTACATCGACTAAAATCTTCTCATAATGGTATATATTAAAGCAATTTTATAAAAGAATTATAATATGGGGTAATGCCACCCTAGAAACAGCTAGCGGAGACCAGAAGAGACAATGTATTGATAAGGACACGAAGTATGGTCCTGCTTATGCTCTAAATGGCACAGAAAAGTACACACAAAAAGTTCACATGTAACTTGGCGGGTTGACTTGAATGAGAAGTACTTCCGTCGTATAAACAATTGGTTGGGGGGTTTGACTCCCAACCCTTGAGAATGGAGTAAATTCACATTTTAGCTATCTACCCCCTATATGAAACTTCAGAACATCGAAAGATTAGTCCCACTTAATATTGGGCGTAGGATACCTTAAAGACTAAAAAGAAGAAGTCCACATATATTAAGTACCCATGTGGGTGGGACCTGGTTTGCCACCAGCAGTACAAGTACAACTGAAAATGTAGTGCATTCTCGGGTCACCCCAACTGATCTGGTCCTTATCTAGTTGGTGTAGGATTTTCTGCAAGATCTGGTGGGGCTTATCATAAGCTATGTGGAAAACAACAATGGGCTTGGGTTTTGCCAAGAGTCACTACTACTTCTGTTATTATAGCACAACAACAATTATATTGCTTAATTCATTACTAAATATAAGACTCTTTTACTATTTTATGGAAATTAAGGAAACAAATTAGACGACTGAATTAAAACAAATGTCACATGTAATTAAACTACATGTTAGTTTATAAGTAAAAATATAGGTTAGTTTTGAAGGAAAAAGATAATTATAAACATTTTAAATTGATTAATTTTACATCTTTAATTTCTCCCAAAAAAAGTTAATGAGGTCATATAATTAGGGCTGGAAATAATAATAATAATAATAATAATAATAATAATAATAAACATTGTTGATGTTGTTGTTGGACCAATAGTGCTTTAATAAATGCAAAGCTTTAGACAGAGGGAATGAACATTAAGTGGAGTTGACCTGGATGATAATATTGACATAAATGGGAGGTCATATAGTAAAAGAATAATTATATATGTTTATGTGAAAAAGTTGGAGTGACATCTATTGAAGAAAAAATTATGGAAAAAAGTTTGAAGTGGCTCTAAGAAGAGTCATTGGATATGTGATGTAAGGTTGATAAAGTGGCATGGAAAATACCATAAAAATGAATAGACTACTACCTTTAGATTAAACTTCGATCCAATTGTTACATAGTCCAATGGCATAGAGTCATCCTTTTTATATATATATATAAAGACTTAGTTAAATTATTTATTCAGGAAAGCGTGCATTGGTTTTCTTAAAATAATGTCTTAATATATTTAAACCGAATATAACCAAACAACTAATTCTAACACTAAGAATAGGAAGTGGTATTTATCAAAAAAAAAAAAAGGGAATAGGAGTTGGTGATGTGTTATAATGTGGTGTTTATATGAATATATATTAAGGTACTCCCTCCGGTTCTAAATATAAGACCTAGTTGACTTTTTTGGAGATGTTAAGGTTACAAAATATGTTATTAAATTATGACATATTTGATATATTTTTAGATTAATCATTAGTTTATAGGTTAAATAAACTAGTTTAACGAAAACATTAGGTAAATCAATTTATAATTGACTTATTTTGCTTTTTTAGGATTTTCCAAAAAAGTCAAGTATGTCTTATATTTAGAACCGGAGGGAGTATTATATTTAAACCGATTATAATCAAACAACTAATTTTAACACAACGAATTGGAGGTGGTGATGCATTATAATGTGGTTGTTTGTATATATGTTTTGTTGATTGTTCATCATCTCTCTCAGAGAGACACGCAGCGAGACAGATGTTGATTGATCATCTCTCTCTTAAGAAACACACAGAGAGACAGTCCAGAATTTCTTGTTTGAACCATCCACGACAATGATCCATTATATTAAAGGAGAATGACAAGGGAGGATCATATCGGCATGACAAAGAGTCCGTTTGTTGACAAGAATTGAAACTGGAGAAAGGAAAGTGGGGTTTTTTTGGTAATTTATGTATATATCTCGCCCACAAGCTTTCTTTCTTCATTTAACATTTTCCTTTGACACACAAACTTTACTTTCCCATCATTTCTTTACTTTCCATCTTCACCCTTTCACTTTTCCTTTCTCAACACTACGCAGGCCCTAAAAGATTCATTGCCTTTATCAATGCCTTTAGGCTATATTTTTACACAACCATGGGTTTCTTCTTTCCGTGAGCCAAGAGAGGGAACTAGAATCCCTCTCTTATTCCTAAAACATTAGAGGATAGGCAGCAGATAGGGATGCAATATAGTGGATTATTCCAAATAGGCCTCTAGAAAAATATCTCATCAGCTTAATTTCAATAATTTGTGAGTCAAAATATCTTAGATGATTCATAATTCAATCTATAGTCTAAAAAGACAAATATAAAGAACTTCACAATCATCACTTATGACGTGGAACATTAAAATAATCTCTGAGATGCTCAAACCTCAAGATCATATATATCAAAAAATAAAGGGAAAAACGCTTGTCCATCCTTCTAATGAGCTTATTAAATATAATTTTCACTATCGCCAGCATCACCTCCTTCAACATAATGATTTGTTTTCTTCTTCCAACCACCAAGTGAAGTTTTAGCTTGAAAGGCCAATTGAAGTTATTTGACTCCCTGAAGTGGGGTGAAAAACAGTCATGTTCTTATTAATCAAATCCTCTATGCAAATGATCCCATGCGGACCCAAACTCTGCAATCAAAATATAGATATTCCAAATGGTCCTAAACATGATAGCTAGGCGGCAAGGAATTTTCTTTGGTACTAAATACAACACACCAATGCACCTTATATATCATCTAAATTTATAAACCTCCCCAAAGTATCCCCATTGATAGCAAGAATGAGGGAAGTTTACATAAAGAGTAATTCCAATGCATATGAACTAAGAGACTACTTTTAAGAAACCATTACATATTTATTACAAATAATTAACTCAACTAATGTCCCTATTATCCACAAATTAGTTATTTTGCTCTTATATTGAAGAATGGTGGTGGTATTCAATCACATAAAGGACATTTGACAACAGAACCTCTATTACATATGCTAAAATTATAAATCACTAACCTGTTCAATAACGGATTTGTCAGTAAAAATTTCTATGCTTGCTAACTTTCCCGAAACCCGTTTGGTAGATCAGTTCCTTAAAACTATTTAAATTAGGGAACGTGAGGTTAATTTGTTCAAAATATGAGCTTGTGATATAAGGAATAGTCCTACAGAACGGTGGGAAATAAAATTGAATTTTTGCATACCCATAAGTAACATAAGGCTCAACCCTGTGCAACATAGTCAGAGTAGCTTTGTTAACCTTGAGAAAGACACCGCTAAATATTTGCAGATAGATAGTTATAAAGGGTTCAGTTGTAGGTTTTCTTGTACATTTAATGTATAATACATATGCAAGAAATAAAGAGAAAAAAAAAGGGAATTTGAAGGCATAACGATAAGGAGACAGAGAGGTTGCAGAAGAATACAAGTCGATGTGTAAAGTATTTCATGTTTGTGCAAAATATCAAGTCATCTATGGCATAGACTGAACAAGCTAATACATAGTTGAAACCAAACAATCCGTCTAGCATTCTAATAATTCCTGTCTAGACAGAAAAGTGCTCTTCAAATGTATTAATATCATAATTTGATCTTCCGACCAAAAAAATATCATAATTTGAACAGATGTAACATAGCTATAAGTATGGTCATTAAGAAATTTTTTTCATGTTTCTTTGTCAAACCAATGAATTAGCCTTGATGGAGATTTGAGCACTGTTTTTCCCATCCATAGTTACAAAGTGCAAATTAATTCTTTTCCACAGAAAGTTAATTTATTAATTGCCAACAGAAGACACGCAGATCAAAAAACCTCCCAGCCTTCCTCTGATGATTGTAGGAAATGGGATTGGCCCAATTCACCTTTATTTAATTAGACCCAATGAATCTTTTGGATCCAAATAGAATTATTCAGAAATATTGAGCTCTTATATGTAATATTCTCATTTTGTTTAAATATATTTAAATTTGAAACTATATATGATGTGTCTTTCGTTTTGTGTTTTATAAATATGAGATATGTGAATAGAAAGACAATATACCTCAAAAAAGTGATCAAAACTGGGTTCTATTGTGATTCTGCACTATTCCAAATCTATAGTCCAAATTCAAATTGTTATTCTAACTCCAAAAAGGCATAAGTCCAGTGTTTTTCAATTAGGTAGGCCTGCTGATCAAAAAAAAAATTAGGTAGGCCCGAAACGTAAAAAGGGTATACTCTGTAGGTTTACGTTACATACCTCATTGTAGTAACTTGTCAACAATTGCCTTGCAACCAGGATCATAATCGAATAATGACTTTTTGTATACAACAGAAAACACTTAGAAAGATTTTGAGAGAAAAGTTTGGCTATGTGAAAAGAAAGAGGGGTTTTCTAGTTTCACATTATATATATTGTGAAATATATAAAATTGCTCATCTTTAAAATTCTAATTTCAAATTGATTTTAATAATGGGTTAATTACTTATAATTACCCCAATTGTTTGAATAATTACATTCACACCACAAACTTACAATATTAATGCACCAAGGTCCTTATTTTCCTACATACTCATTATTCAGAAAAAACAAAATTAAATGGAATTGAAAAGCTTTGTGCCATTAAATAGTTGCCAAGACTATATAACATAGGAGTATAATGCTAACCGGAGCTTCTAATTACATTTTTGGATCACCTGTCAAAAACGCAAAAACTGAACTTCCTACTTTTCGGATCTATAACATTGATATTGGAATTCAAAGTTTTCATTATTACCATCAGGTTCCTCCATAAGCACACAACAAGATATCAAAGAGAGAATGCTTATTCATGTGCCCAAGGATCTCGATGATGAATAGAACAACAGGTTGGCTTCTGGATCAACATAAAATCCACCCTTAAGCTTTGCTTCAAGCTTTAATCTTATCAACATCACTACTACAGATTGACCTATTTACCAGCGCTGCATTACATGCGTTTTGAAAAACGCATGTAAAGAGGGCATTTACATGCGTTTAAAACGCATGTAAAAGACTGAATCATTACATGCATATAAAACGCATGTAAAGATGGGCTTTACATGCGTTTAAAACTCATGTAAAGACAGAATCATTACATGCGTTTAAACGCATGTAACGAGATGCTTTACATTCGTTTTAAACGCATGTAAAACCATATTCTTGATTTTTTGCATTAAATATGATGCAAAGGACATTTATTATATTATTTTTATGTTGTTTTTCATTAAAAATCAAACATATGATATTTATCAATTTTTTTAATGTAAAATTTTATTAAACATGAAGGTTAGAGCTTTACATGCGTTTTATACGCATGTAAAGCCCCTACCTTTACTTTTGTTGTGTTTAGGGGCTTTACATGCGTTTTAAACGCATGTAAAGCCCCTTCCTGCGAAGATAGAAATAAAAAGGGGAAAATATATTTTTAAGAGAATAATATGCTTATTTTCTTTTGTAATTAAAGAAAAATATTTAAAGGTTGAATTTTAAATTAAAAATTTTATGAAGAATACTTTAGGCATAGATAATACATGAAAATATGTAAGTTGCCAAGTTGGTGTATAAATTAATTTTATCCTGATTTTTTTTATCAAAAAAATTAATTTTATCCTGATAAAAAAAGGTATAAATTAATTTTACAATTAGTTTTAAGATAGAGATTTAAAATAGAAAAGTAAATAAATAAGGATAGAATGATATTTTTATAATTTGTTCTCAAAACCCTAACTCTCTTCTCTCTTTACTCTTTAGCCGCCTCTCACCCGTCATTATCAACATCATCATCGTTCATCACCCCTCACTCTCTTCCCCATATTCTGCGTTCTCACTTCCTCCCTTTGCCCAATTGACGGCGGCGACGGCGAAAGATGTCGGGCCGTCGTTACCTTTCCCTCCACTCTTCTCTCTATTTCAAGTTTGTTTTGCTCTTACTTCTCAGACCCAACAAACCCTCTTCGTTTCTCTGCAAATCCGGCGAGTTTCCTGGCGTAAGACAGCGGAAAAAGGGTAAGCCTCACCCATTCTTTTCATCCCTTAAGTTACTTCTCCTTCCACCGTCCATTTCTCATTGTTTCCTCTTCATTATTGTCGTTCTTCACTCCTCCCTGTCGGCCTCCTCAAATTTCGGCGATTTCCGGCGAGAAGGCGCCGATTCCATCAACGGCGAGTTTGAAATAGACATGGAACACCGTTTTCCAACTCTAGTGAGTCTCTTCTAACTATTCTCATTCCTTTTTCTTTCGTTTTTGTGTGATTTATGTGAGAGACCGAGATTGGGTTCAAGTTTTGGGTTAAAAATCATCTAAAGAACATTACAATTTTTGAGCTACAGTATCCTAAGTGAATATTTGAAGGTTGATTCAAGTTTTGTGAAATTGGGTAAAACCATAAAGTTCGGCATTCTCAAATCTGACGAGTTTGAGATATTGGTGGCTTAAAGCTTCAAACTTTTTGATACACATATTCACTAAAGCTGTAAATTTGAGTCTACATGTTTGATTTCTGTTTGGATTGAAGATTTCCAAAGTCCCTCTCTCTCTTTTATCGTGGCCGAATGGATTTTTGGCAAGTAATGTAGGTCCATGTTTCATTTGGGTCTGATTCTAATTGATTTATGATTGGTGAAATGAAATGATGTATATTTTATGCTTGTATGTAATTGGTGATTATGGCTTGATAAACAAAGTATCAATGTTGTGTCTATGCTTTCTGAATGGTTCTGTTTATTTGATCAATTTTACATGAGTAATGATGCTGTAAAAATAGGGATGAATGTGTTAAATATGACTTTGTGGTTGTAATTGTGTTGCTGCATGTACAATTAAAATTCTCTAAGCATCTTTCATTAATATGGCCGAATGAAACTCAGATTTAATAAAGAAATAATAACTGATTGAAGGGTATGCTATGCATGTCAAAAACTGGTTTTTGTTCACTACATATATTATAGAAATTTCCTAAACATGAAATTAACATGGCTGAACTGTTTTGGATGTTAGGAAGGTATTGTCATGCATTAATTTTTCTATAAAAGAACTAGTATAAATTTTCTATTGCAGGGAGTTGCAAGTACTTATGGTAAGTTCACGTGTTATGACTTTTTAATGACTGTAACTTGATTATTTCTATTAGCCACCTTGGGGACAGTAGTGTTCATTCCTTGACCAAGCAATACTTTCGTTCCCTTTCAAAACAGAAAAATTTGAGATAATCCATGTAAGCAAAAGGGGCTTTCACTTCAATTTCACATAAATTTGAGCAATCCTTTGTTTAAATTTATATTTTTGCTTGCCTTTTCATTTGAAATAGATATGGTTTTTTTTCCAATGTAAATTTTCCTAATGCCTATGTGCTTCTTGGTTCATCATAGATATTTTTTCCATGTTCTATAAATTAGTTTGCTTAATAAGTTGTGACACTAGAACAACCATTCATTGCAATTCTGTCAAATTTTGCAGAATAAGTGGCATGGTCAAGGACATAGCTAACCTGGAGGTGTCTTGCTTCTTTCTTGAAAAGTATCTAGATAAAAAACACTTTGTCTTGGCTAACTGGTAATGCTAACTCAAGAATTTAAGCATCTAATTACTTACTATTGTGATAGGAATTATGATAATGTTAATTATATAAGGGTAAAGGTGCAAATATGAGTCCACACTATTACGCGAGGAGCACATAGGGGTACAATGTATTTTCGGGTTCAATTCTGGGTCTGAAGAATAAATATTGGTGCAATATAGGGTACGCCGTTTATATTGACCGACATTGACCGTTAAATGCTGACGTGGCGGGGGAAATAAGATTTTTTGCTGACGTGGCATGCTTATGTGGCAATATTTTTCTGAGTGTGTGGGGCCCACATAATTTAAATTAATAAAAAAATAAAAACCCACCCCCCTCCCCCCCAACTCTCTTCTTCTTCCTCACCCCCTCCCCCCCCATACACTTCCTGTCACCGCCCCCCACCACCACCACCTTCTTCCCTGCCACCTCCACCTCTCCACCCACCCACAACCTTCTTCCCCACCACACCCCACCCACACCAACACCAAACAAACACCACCCCAAACACCAAACACCCACCCTCCCTCTTCACCCCGCCCACACCCACCACCACCCCCAACCTTCGGCGCCACACCTCCTCCGTCCCCCACCACCTTCGCCTCCCCCGCCCGACCACCACCCTCACCGTCGCCCCCCAACCAAACACCCACCGCCTACCCCAGCCACCGTCGCCGCCGCCACTCCCCCCTCCAAAAACTCTGACGCAGTGTATGGCCGACGACGCCCGCCACCGACGACCCACCAACCACCCCCGCCACTTCGCTCGCGCGCCACCGACGCAGTGTACGGCCGAAGTGATTGAGGTGTTGTTGGGGGGGAGCGAAGTGGCGGCGGCGTCGGTGGTGGGTGTTTGGTTTGTGGGCGGGGTGGGGTGGACGCAGGGAAGAAGGGAAGAAGAAGGTGAGGTGGCGGGTGGGGTGGGGGTTGTTGCAGGGAAGGAGAAGGGAGAAGAAGGGTGGGGTGGGGTGGGGTGGGGTTGGGGGGTGGGGGGGTTTTTTTTTATTAATTTAAATTATGTGGGCCCCACACACTCAGAAAAATATTGCCACATAAGCATGTCACGTCAGCAAAAAATCTTATTTCCCCCGTCACGTCAGCATTTAACGGTCAATGTCGATCAATATAAACAGCGTACCCTATATTGCACCAATATTTATTCTTCAGACCCAGAATTGAACCCGAAAATACATTGTACCCCTATGTGCTCCTCGCGTAATAGTGTGGACCATATTTGCACCTTTACCCATTATATAATTATTTATGCAAGACTTTTATGTAATTGACTTTTGATGGTACATTTATCTACTAAATTCTGGTTGGTTATTAGTATTGGTGGTTCTATTGTGCAGTAATATAATTTTCTATTTCTTTTATAAAAAATACACCTATACATGCGTTTAAAACGCATGTATCGGTCCCCCAATACACGCGTTCTAAACGCATGGATTGGCTACTCATTACATGCGTTTGAAACGCATGTATTGGTATCATAATTTCATATTGAGGAACCACTTTTTAAACGCATGTACTGAGTACCTATACATGCGTTTTAAACACATGTATTGGTTATCAGTACGTGCGTTTATTTAAACGCATGTAAAGGCTTTTCCAACGTTAGCTTTACATGCGTTTAATAAACGCATGTAAAAGCCGAAATAAATGCATGTACACCTTTTTATTATAGATTTGCAATGAATCAAATATGTGAGCAGCTAGAAACGGAAACATCATGTTAAATTTGTAACATACTTCTTAAAAATTTTAACTTTTAAATGCCAGCTTGACCAAACCAAAAAATGCATGGAACTAATCAACAATGCTCAATTATTACATATAAGAGAATGTTAAACAAACAAGCACAAATGCTAGGCATTACAACAAATTATAGTGTCCAGCTAAACACAAACACCATTCAAAGCCACATAATATTATTTGGTCAGTGTTATAAAATAAAGAAAATATAAAGAAGATGAAGGGAGAAGATGAAGATGAAGAGAGAAAGGAAGAGATGAATAGTGAAAAAAAAAATTCTCATTTAGATAGCTTTTCTTGGTACCTTCAACCATTTGTAGTATGACTCTATTTATAGGCTAATACCCAAGTAAAAGTTACAATGTCATAAACATAGGAGTTAATCTATATTATGACATAAAGTGTAATCCTTAGAAATAATAGTCATTGATGAAGAAAAGGAATCCTAGAAGACTTCTGAGCAAAAAAAGAATCCTAGAAGACAAAGGGATTATGAACATCTAAAGGCCACAATTTTTTACAACAATCAGAATATTATCAGTAATTTTAAAACGCATAGGCATCTTAGAGTATAGGCATCTTAGAAATTAGCATGAAAGGATTGTTCTATTATAAAAATATTATCAATTATAATAAATCTTAGGAGAAAATAAATTAACATTTAATTGTTGGCCTAGTTAACTTCGCCTATATTTGTTGAACCTCATGTCTATCCTATGTTATAACCGGTCTCAAATCTGAGTAAAGGAGGAGAGTTTGTGTTAGGTTTTGATAGTCAACGTAAGAATTTGTCAAATTGATCTCATGATGATAAACATACAAAAATACTATGCTAATGCTAGGTTGTTGCCTATACGTAACACATTGCATTAGTCGAGTGCAGTGAGAAGAGAGAAAGAACTGCTCGTCATAATTGAGTTAGCACATGCAAGAAGTAACAAACACCAGGGGAAAGAGCAGAGAGAAGAAATCCTGAACTTGATATAAAACTTGCATTCAAGAGTGATGGAATAGACCACAATAGTGCTGCGGCACCGAAAGACAGAAAGGATCAAAGCAATAAGTTTGCTGGACACGATCGCTCTCCATTCAGATGCATAGAAGCTTCATCGAACCTGAGCTATTGAGCAACAGCGACGAGAAGAATGAATTTGCCGGACTATTGGAATTTGGAAATTGGAAGTCCGTTTTTGTAATTTTTGTTATTAGTCCAGAAATTTCATTTTTGACCTTTTTGAATTTTCAGCTTCTTCGTAGCCCTTTTTTCTTTCTTCTTCCCATTTGGAATCCACCATACTTATCCTCAAACGACCATACAAGTGAAAATATGACCAAATAATCTAATTTTCATACTAATCTCACATAAGAGTCTATGATATCAAATTAGGTAGAATTGAACTAATGTTGTATATTTATAATGTTAATACATTCAGATATATACATGATAACCATACATACAAATCTAGGGATTTATCACTAAATTTTAAATGCCAGTTTCTCATATTCATTACAAACTGTTTTGGCCTTTTGCCTTTTCAATACAGCCTCACGAACAATTTGCTCTTGCTTTAACATACATCTTCTCCGCCCATTCTTTAGATTAAAATAACACAAAATTAAATACTTTTAACTAATAACAATTTACTTCTTAAGAAAACATGTAAAAGTTAGTTGTGTGTTTGGAGTTAATGTGTTTTTTCCAATATTCACATATTTATCATGATACTTTTAAGGGAAAGAAATACATAAGCATTAATAAATATGAAAGAGAGTTAGAGATAAAGTAGGAAAAATGCATTAAATGAGGAGAGAATGGGAGACGAGCTCTTATATTTTGGACCAAAATCATTCAAATTTTGGCTCTTATATTGCAGACTGGAAGGAGTAACAATCAAATTAAATATTTGTAACATGGTTAACAAAACATAAGGTCATAAATATATCATCACATGAACAAGTTTTTTTTTTAAAAAAAAACATAAACTAGCCTAAACATGTTAGACCAAGTCCTCAGTGCTATCTCGCTCTTTCAAGCCCACTTTATAGTATAAATTTAGGTAAAAAGAACACAGGCCTGACCCTTATGATTTTCGAGCCTAAATCCATTTTCCCATGATGTAAAAAAAACAGAGCAACCTGCAGTTCATTCAGTTTTCTTGTCACTATACCCGTCACCCTTATATGTTGTATGATTGTTGTTTTGAAGTGCTCCATTTCTTTTGGTGAAGGTTGAGAAAATCGGACTGGACATCAAACCAGCTAAGCCACTGGTTCAAGGGTCAAAGGCTAGACCGAGGTTAACCGATCACACTTTAAATAATAAATTTAAAATTTATTTAGTTATATATAGATTGAGTATTTAAATTAGTTGGTCAAAATATCATATTTGATTATCTATTTTATTTTCTTGACAAATATTTGATTACATACAAATATATGTAGGTTAAAAGAGGCCGGACCCAATCTATATCTAAAATCATGGTTAGAACTTAGAAGACATACATATATGTAGGTTAAAATAGGATCGACTCATTCTATATCTAAAAGCATGGTTATTCTAACCATGCTTTTGGTAGATCAAAGATCACACCAAAAATGAGTAAAAAGCAAGAAAGAACCCTATTTATCAATAGTGAAGTTAATATTCTGTTTAAGTACGCTTATACCCGCAAAGCCACCCACACCCACACGCATGTTATCGTTTAGGCCCGTCCATTTAAGGTCCACCACATTTTTACACAGATACGGGCTTACATGGCGACGGGCATACCCACGGCCACGGGCATGCATGTCTATAGTCCCGTACCTAGGGGTGTTCAACGGGCGGGTTCGGGCTGCCCGCGGGTTTGCCCATACATGTGCCCGTGTAACATAAACAAGCGGGTTAAATATTGATAAATGGGCGGACCATAAACACACGGGCTATAAATGGGCATAGAATAAACGGGCGAGTAACAAAGTTAAATGGGCAGCCCATGTAAGATAAACTCAAAGAAAATTAAAAAAGATCCAACAAAAATCCCCACAAATAGTAGAATATGATTCAATTTTTAATAAACTTTAAATTTCACCTTGTTCTAACTAAGCAATACCAACAAAATTAAATTAGTTACGAGGAGGGAGCGATGTAAAATAAGATTAATACATAAAAAAATTTAAAAAGATAATAAATGGGCATTTAAACGGGTATGGGCATGCTCGTAGGTATGCCCATACCCGTACCCGTGGAAGATAAATGGGTATAGGCATGTTCATACCCGTGTAAAAATGTGACGGGCCCTAAATGGGCGGGCCTAAACAGGGAAAATGCGGGCGGGCTCAACGGGTATGGGTATACTTGAACCCAAGGGTTTGAAACCCGGACCGAGCCGGACGGTCCGACCGGTGGTTAAAACGGCCCGATTACCTCTATTGGGCCGTTTTACTGTGCAAGCCGTTTTGACCCGGAGTTGACCCGGGTCGACCGTTGTTGACCCGGAGTTGACCCGTTGTTGGGCCGCTTTTGACCCGGCCAGAAATTTACAACTGCAGAAAAAAATATATCAACAGAAAAAAAATGAACTTGATTAAAAAAATATCTTCATCCTAATTATATTAAGTTATTAAGTATTAACAATATTTATATATTTAATTTTCATTAAATTATTACGCCACCGGTTCGACCGAACGGTCCAACCGTTTCAACCGTTTCAACCATGACCCGCTCAGTTTTCCGGCTCGACGTCCGGCTCGGGTTTTAAAACCTTGCTTGAACCCTTGTAATAAGCTTGGTTAATTTTTAAAAAAATTACTCATTTACAATTTTGCCCTCAGCCTCTGACGCGCAAATACACGCGCATCCCCTCACTCGACCCTAATCCTTAGTCGTCGTCTCCACCATTTCTCAGCCGTTGTATCCCACCCACTCCCCGACCTCCGTCACAAAGTTGTACCACCAGTGAGCTTTAAATTTCTTTTGCATTATGTCATTTTTTTGTGTGTTGATTCATAACAAGTGACTGATTGGGAATGTATGTATGTATATGTATGTATGTATTTATGTATGTATGTATGTATGTATGTATGTATGTATGTATGTATGTATGTATGTATGTATGTATGTATGTATGTATGTATGTATGTATGTATGTATGTATGTATGTATGTATGTATGTATGTATGTATGTATGTATGTATGTATGTATGTATGTATGTATGTATGTATGTATGTATGTATGTATGTATGTATGTATGTATGAATATCTCACTCTTCCTCCTCCTCTACTTTCCACAATGTTTACATCTCTCAACGTATGCTCACTGTTACTTCTTCCTTCTCTCTCGTGTTCTGTGTGTTGATTGAAAATAATGTTTGTTCCTCTCAAAATTGCTCATATTTCTGCTCTGTTCTATATCAAGGTTTGGTGATTAAATAGGAAGGGACCTATTGGGATTGTGATTTTATGAAAAGTATGCTTAAGCTTGCCAAATTGATTGAATGCACACAAGGTGTATGATAAAATGTGTGATTGGAATGTTTGAATATTAACCAATAAAAAACTGTCTTTTTTAGGTCAGCTTAAATTTGTTGCCTGTGTAACATTCATGTCCATCCATTTATTTTATACCCGTTTAAGGCCCGTCCGTTTAGGGCCCGTCACGGGTATGGGCACGCCTGTTGAATAGCCCTGACTCACTGTTTTTTGTTTGAATAATAATTGGTGTGTGCAGTTCAAAGGATTAATTAATTGAGGGCTTGAATTGAGAAGAAAATGGTGGTGAGGATTCGGTTATCGAGATTTGGGTGCAAGAACAAGCCTTTTTATCGAGTCATGGCTGCAGATAGTAGATCCCCTAGAGATGGGAAACACCTTGAAGTTTTAGGCTACTATAATCCCTTACCAGGTTCTCACTTTTCTCTTATTCCTTCATTTTTTTTATGAGTTACATGTTTATTTATAGTGGTTAAAAGTGTACAAGTATCTTCACATAGCTGTTTTTAGTGTTCACTAGTTTAGGGGATGTGAGAATTTTAGGTTTGAATGTCAATAGAATTTTTTTTATGTGAAATTCCAATGGAAATAACCCTGCATATGTTTATGTTTATAGCTGATCCTAAGCCTTGGTAAATGAGAAGGGTTGTGTTAGGTTCTAACAGCCAAGCCAACTTAAAACTCGTTGGCTTGGCGGAATAAAATCTAAGTAGCTGAACCAGCTAATAGGATAAAGCTTTGTTGTTGTTGTTGTTGAAAAATTCTAATGTAAATGGTTGGCTCACTAAAAAGGCCAACCCAATTCTAGTTACCCACTTGGGGAGAGGGTGGCGGGGAAAGGAATATACTAGTCATGCTTTATGCAGACTGATTCGAAGCTATGACCTCAGACCCACAGGCTTACCATTTAGCTATGTTATGTTTTAGTGGTTGGTTCACTAAAACTCAGGAAAGTTTTCTTAGCTGGTGGAGACAGTGTTAGTAACTAAAACCCAGGTTCTGCCCCTGAGAAAATTGCTGCATATTTCTAGTTATATATGTATGTTTGTTATCTTTACTATTTAGGCATGAGAAGTTCATTGATGGTTCAAGTGATGCATTTGATTCTTTTTAACTTACATTACTTCTCTACAGGGCAAGATAATGCAAAAAGAATGGGTCTGAACTTTGAAAGAGTAAAGTGAGTATTTTTGTTTGATTTCTGACACATTTTATTGTTGATTTGAGCAATTGATTATAAGAGCGTGTTGGTTTTGTCAGTGGATTGGCAATTAGCCCAACCTTATTTATGTAGTAGTGGCAAAACATATTTGACCTATTTAAATTGTTTGGAACATGAATTTTAATTGCTGTTATTCAATATTGACTTCTCTTGCCTTCTTCCTTAGGTATTGGCTTTCTGTTGGTGCCCAACCCTCAGATCCTGTACAGCGTCTGCTATTCCGAGCCGGGTTACTACCCCCGCCACCAATGGTGGCAATGGGGCGTAAAGGTGGACCACGTGATACACGCCCTGTCGATGCTCTAACTGGGCGTATCCTGGGTCAAGAGAAGCCAGTTAAAGATGACACCAAAAAAGATGATGGTGAAGATGAAACCCCCTCTCCATGAAACCTTATTGCGTGCGTTGTTTTTAGGGTGTCATTTTCTAATTCTGTTGACCTTTCTATTCTAGGTATGTCACCAGAATCTATATTTTCAATCGGCTTACCAGTTAGCTGAAGAGAATAATTGTAAGTTGCTTGTTCAAAGTGGCTATTGGTAAAATGGCGTTTTTTTTGGTTACTTGGTAAAATGGCTTTGAATCTGTAATGTGTCATCTTTAGCCAGAGAAAGTCTGAGGGAGTTCAACATTGTCAAATATAAGATGAACTTTGATTGATTTATGGAAGAGAACTGATGTTTAATCTTGGTGGTGAAGTGCCTAACATTTTTGTAGTTTCAAACTTTTGAGCAGAGGTGAAAGTAGCTGATTTTTACTTTAGTGCTTATATTTTGGGTATGATCCAGTTGATTTTCATATATCTACTCTGCTTTTTTGATTCTGCCCCGAATATGCAATTTGGAGCATAATCTTTAGTGTGAATGTGAATGAAGTTCTGGAAACCAATGTGTTCAATCAAGGATTTGTACGTGTTAAATGCTAAACCACTGGGAAGAAATATAATTTTACTAATGTGTTTATGCTTCTGGGGAACTTAATTGGAGCATTGGTACCACAGATTGAGCGCTTTCATTGACTAACAAACTTTCAATTGTGCATTTGTTCTTTTCTCTAAACGTAAAATTGAAAATATTAATTGAATCTCTTTCGTTATGCTATTTAATTTCTTAAATCGTGTTGGTTACCTTGAAGGGAAATCATATCAAATAAGGATTGGGTTTCTCCCATAATTATTTTTCTCATTATTTTTGTATAATCTAATACCCACCATGGGATCAAATTATGAATGTTAGACATGTGATTCTTTATATAAATATATTGTTATAATATTTTGTACAATCAATTTTTTATGACAAAATGTCCACATACAATCCTGATTGAAGTGAACGTGATAAAATAATGAATTCATGTTAAAAATATGGTAAAAATATTTTCTAATGTACTAAATATTGACCATTCATTTTAAAATCCAATGGTAAAAGGGATTATGAGATGATAATTTGATTATCAGAGAATCGTTTTCCTTCCAGGTATCCCTCAAAGTCTCAATGTAAAACGTGTTTGAGTTTCGACTGAAAAATGTTAATAGAGTTCTCTATATAAGAGGATTATTTCCGTGTGACCAATAAGCATACGTTTTAGTACAAGCTTTTTTTTCGTTCAATGTAATAAGTATTAATATGAAATGTAACAATACATCATAGTCATATAAGAATAAGACCCATAATTCTATAGCAAAAATTACAAGGATGAAACAAAATAGTCCAAATTGTGATGGGCTTATTATAAGTAGTTTAGACAAGATGAGAGGGCGTACAAAATTGTCAAGCTATCAGAATACAGCAGTCGAATCCATAGCTAAATATATTGTCCAAAAAAATCCATAGCTCAGTCTCGTTAACTCCTTAAAAAATAGAATTGAAGTGCATACGTGGTGTAATTGTACTAAAAAAAGTGCATACCTGTAAAATTTTTTAAAGAAAAGTTTCTTCAAACTAGCTCGCACGATGTTTGAATCTGATCTACACACGCGCACACACGCACGAATTATTTGTCAGTGGTAGTCATGCTATTAAGTGCCTGTTTGGATTCAGCTTCTGAGAATAGCTTCTGGGAAAATAGCTTTCCGAGAATAGCTTTTGAGTAGAATAGCTTTTCTGAAAAATAGTTTTTGATGAAATGAGAATGTTTGGATTAAGCTTTTTGAGAATAACTTTTAAGAATAACTTTTGAGTAGAATATGATTTTTCTGAAAAATAGTTAAGATGAATAGTTTTTCATGTTTCTTTTATTTGAAATAAGTGTTTTCCCTAAATGGGAGATCGAAGCTTTCAGGTGGAAAAGGAGAAAAATGTAGTTTTTCTCAAAATAGCTTTTGGAACCTCAAACTAGTTTTTCTTCTCAAAATAGCTTATCCAAAAAAATTGAGTGTTTGGATGTCTTTGTGTGAAACCTAGGTTTGGGAGCTAGAATAGCTTTTAGAAATGTATCCAAACAGGCACTAAAACCAAAGTTGGACAAAACTAACCTAGGAATGCAATTCAGGGACTAAAGATTTTACCTTAATATAATAGCAACGCTTTAAAAGTGTAAAGACTGCTCTTACATAATTTAAACACGGAGTAAAACAAAAAAAGATATGAAAATGACGACATTTAAAAAAAAAGGATTTCGATAATACATTGGGAATATTTTAAAGCTATAATTTCATGGTTTACACAAGCATTTCATCAACTCATAAATTGTTTTGTGTTGAACTCTAGGAATGAATTAGAAATGGAAAGTGTAATTAGATAATAGTTTGCTTGGTTGTACGAAAGTTTGGCAATGAATTAGAAATGGAAAGGTAAGATAGAAAGTATGGGTAATGATGAGAAAGTAAAGTTTGTGGGCCCCACGATAAATGTGAGATGAAGAGAGAAAACTTGTGGGCCCCGGGATATATGTAAATGACCATATTACCCCTTAACTTTTCAATTATTTACTACCTACTTTCTTGGGTTTCTTGCAACCAAACAGGTATTGTTCTTTTTTGAATAGTAAACACATGCATCTCAACCCTCCTAGAAACATCCTCTCCTTTGTCCTTTCGGATCTCTTCCATCTCTTCCATGAAACTATTCATTGGGTAAATTTTTTGTATTTGATTTCATCATTATATTTTACAAAAAAGGTTAAACATTTGAATATTTGAAAACTTATATAATATAGAAAACTGAAACATTTTCATCCACAAGATATCAAAATGTAATAATTTTATAAAGAATTTATATATAATCTAGTTAAACACAAAATATTAACCCCAAAACTTAATAATTTCAGGGTAGAAGACATAAAAGGATAAGAAGGGCATCGGATATCCCCCAGCCACAGGCCTCAGTTCCCCTCATATTCCTTTGGAACCCACGGCCCAAGATCTAATTGCATCCATTAACTATGATTCGCTCATTTAGTAAATGATATAAAATCGTTTAAATAACTTTGACATGATAAAAAAACAGCTTTCTATTGCAGTAATAAGAACTCATAACTTATTCCAATTACACTAGATGACTTGTAGTCTACCATTATGGCCTCTTCCAAATAAGTGGGAGGTTGCAAGTGTATTTGCCTCTTTAATTAAAAAAACTTACTAAAAAATGCTATTGTCGAGGAAGGGCCTGCTTGGCTTAAAAGTAAGTCTGTTTGCCAATTGCCGTGGGGGTTGGAGTTGTGGGCTCGAATCATTCTCTTTGCAAAAAGTAGGGATAAGGATGCTTATTATATTCTCTTCCTCAACACCCTCAAAAAGTAGGGGTAAGACTTCTTTAAAAATGTTTTTTTAATGTGTACCAAGTTTAAAACAAAGATACAATCTTAACGGTCATTATTTTCTTAAAATAGTTAGTTTACTTAAAAAATCATTAGTTAAAGATCTCATATTTGAGATGGGTATATCTATATGCAATTATGAACTCTTGGGCTCATCACTGTGTTGAGCATTAAGAGTGGATTTATTAAAAAAAAATGTCATTGCAGGTAATATAAGGATAAGCATACAATCTTCTGGAATGGGGGCAAGAGAACAAGTTAAAAAGACTCGATAAAATGATAAAACACAATGATAAAATACAATAGCACTCTCAAATATATGTAGCTGACGGATGACCTTAGCAACTTTCAATGAGATACTACCGGGTCCTAATTATAAGATCAAGTTGACATTTTTAAAGAAATTAAAGATGAAAAATAAATCACTTTAAATTGTTTATAATTATTTTTCTTCAAAACTAATTTATGTAAGCTAAAGTATACTTTTTATTCCTTATATTTGCATGAAGTTTCAGTTTAGTCTTTTATGTTTGAAAAGTACACTTTTAGTCCTTTTATTTAACACCGTTAGTTTCACTTATATCAAAAAGAATATTTCATAATTGAATGAGGGTAAAAATGACAAATTTTGCAAATATAAGAATAATTATACTAAAATATTTTAATATAAGTCATTTGTTCGACATTTAATCCTATATTAATCATTTAAAATTGTTAAGTTAACATTTTCTGTTAAATGAAACTTGCGGTTTTAACAAAAAATGACTCAAATATACTTTTCGAACATAAAGAACTAAATTAAAATTTGATGCAAACATAATGGACTAAAAGTATACTTTAACCTTTATGTTATTATAAACTGACAAATAATCTGATTACATGTAACTGCCACAATTGAATTATCTAATCTTCTTTTAACCTCGACAAATAAAGTCAACTTGATTTTATAACTAGAATTAGATGGAGTAATAGTTAAGGCTTGTTGTTGTCCATGTGTGTGAGAGAGATGGGCACATGTAACAACAACCGAACTAACATGTATTGTCTCTGTTTGTTTGGTAAACAATATGGTCTTTGTTTAATGATGTGCATATTCCTCGTGTTCCATTAGCTGTTCAAAGTCTACGCCTTTGTTTATTGTACTACATATTATCTTTTAGGAAAGCCATTCTAGCTCTTATTTATAGAGTATCTAATCAAGAAAACTTTAATATGCATGAGAAAAAACTTTAGTTTAAAGTAGAATTTGTTGACGAATTGGTACCCCTACATAAGATCAAGACTTTAACAGTTTAACGTATTAAATTAGTTTGCTCTTATTATTATATAATATATAAAATAATAATTAACTTTCAGTGGATATTAAACACAGAATCTTTTTTGCAACTATGTAGCGTGTGTGGGGATATTCTAATCGGTCCCCAAAAGTTTCGGGAAAAAATATATGTGCATATATATAATTGCATCGCATACATCAAGTCTTCTAGGCATATTTAATTCAGAATTCCACAAAATCTAAGTCAATCTTAAATATGGTTTTCTGGTCAATATTTCCTTTCAACTAAAACATGATATATAAGTGGATATCACTGGGTTTACAATAAAATTTGCACCTCGTGCTATTCACACGCACCATTATGTTAACATAACAAAAACTCGAGAAATTGTACGTAAGTATTCCTACAAGGGTATTTATATGTAAGGTATGAATATAAAGTTCTTTAAAATCCTATTTCTAAGTAGCATGTTAACATTTTCAAATCAATATAAAATTTACTAGTAAATTTATTATTGCATATGCTTTTAATATATAATTTTACTGTAAATTTATTATTGCATATACTTTATTCTCACAATATGTAATGTGTATTGATTGGGGGTAAAATTGAAATAACCAAATACAAATATTGTCTTTCCTGCATTAATTTAGTAGCGATTTTAATTTAGAAGTTATGAAAAATTTAGCAATGCCATAATGATTAATGAACTATGAAACTGTTAATTAGAAGGAAGATATACTACCTCCTCCATTCCTAAATATAAGATCAATTTCCTAAGGATACTAGTTAAGTTAGTTATTAACACATGATATTACTAGTTTACCCTAACTATATACCTTTATTCTCACTCTCCCACTCTTCCTTGTTTATTATAGATAAGGATTATTAAGGTTTATTTGGAAAAACAGTTGAGAAAAATTAGAAAGTTGCTTATATTTAGGAACAAATTAAAATGTTAAAGTGATCTTATATTTCGAAATGGAGGGAGTAACATTTTAATTAAGTTATTCAGAAGTATTGAGTTATTAAATGTAATTTAGTTATTTTTTATTAAGTTTGCAAAAAGGGACTAAAACGCAAATTTTAAAGAAAACAAAAACAAAAGACTCTACCTTCTCTCCAGACTTCACTTCCAAACCTCTCCCGCCTTTTTTATTAGGTGCTTCTACAATATACTACATTCGATCCTAAATATACCTAATTGACTTTTTTTTGAAGAGATAAAGGTTGCAAAATAGGTTATTAAATCATGACATATTTGATATCTTTTTAGATTATCCATTAACTTATAGGTAAAATAAACTAGTGTAAGAGAAAAAATTAGGTAAATCAATTTATAATTAACTTATTTTGCTTTTTTTAGGATTTTTCAAAAAAGTCAATTAAGTCTTATATTTAGGACCGGAGGGAGTACAAAGTAAGAGTCCAAACCCCCTTATGATTGTTACTATGTGAAAGACATATAAATCAAGGGATCTGCATTGCATCCAGTATACCTAAAATCCTTCCTCTTCAATTACCAACATAACAAAAGTAAAATTATTCTTTAACATTCTTGTTTTGTTAATATATAGGACGCACCACCCAAACCGTGTCTACAAGTGATGGCCCCACTCAATAAGCCTAAAGAACTTCTGACTTGGAGGCTTTAGCAATTCCTCCTTCCTTCAGTTCCTTCTGGTTTCACTCTTTTTTTCCTCAGTCTCAAACTTTTTCTCTTGTCTTTGGTTCAACCCCAATCAGTTGCAAGTCACAACCAAATTTCTTTCTTTAAACCATAATCAAATCTCACGCGTCTTTATATTACGTAGTTTGAATGGCCATTGTTGTTTTCATTCATCAATAAAAGCATAACTAGCTTTTGTCTGCAAGCACTATTTTTCTACAACTTTCTGTAAATTGAACTCAATAATTTACCTTGAAAAGCTTTGTTTGACTGAATGATATGATCTTTTGGGATAAAACACAGACCAATCAGTTAGTATATATTTCTGATCATCTTGACCAAAAGCAAAAAAGAAAAGCCTAATATTTTTTAAATTAAAAAAGAATTTAGTGACATGTTTGCAAAGGAAGCTGCTGAGAGATTGCATGCATGATATATGGACCTCTCATGGATTAATTAACTTCATTCAATACTTCTTACCAAAGATATATATATGATTAACTACTAAAAGTTATCCCGGCCCAACTATAACTCCTATACAGGGAAAAGCCATAAAGGGCTCCCATACCTCCTCACCATACCCCCATCAATCCCATTGCAAAGTACATCTAGCCCTGATTACAAGAAAAACAATCCTTTTTGAGTCAGTTTCTCATTTAAATTCATTTTGGTGCTTTTTTTTTTTCAAAAAACAATAATTTCATTTAGTTTGGTTACAAGGGTTCGATCGCTTGGAAGTTTTATGGGGTTATAAACAAACTTCTTACTAACGTTATAACTTATGTATGTATAGTACTTATACTGATAATTACTCCCTCCGTTCCTAAATATAAGATCACTTTGATTAATTTGAAGAGATTAAGGAAGACAATAAAATTACATGATCTTCCCAAAATTCCATCAATTACTTAACTTTAAAAGGGGGAGGGGTTTTCAATGGAAAGAGGAAGTATAAGGGTAGTTTGGACAAAACTTGAGATAAAATAGGAAGCGATCTTATATTTAGGAACTTATCCACTTCCCCAAAGTGATCTTATAATATTTAGGAACGGAGGTTGTATTAGATAAAGATTCAATTCACTGAAAAATAACAACCATAATAATTCATATTCATTACTTAGTAAATTAACATGAAAAATATTTGAGAGAAAAGTCTTCTTATCCCTTTTCCCATCCGTAAGGCAGTAACTTCTGCCATAAGAAATCTGAAGGTTCGTGTCATATTTAAATCTACACGACGTGGCATGTTGCATGCGATGCTTGTGATGATGATCCGGGTAGAAGTGTTAGATACTTTACTTGTCATGTTTAAAATAATGGAAAAATGACAGAAAAGAGTCTGACATAAATAATAGGGAAAATCCCAAATAAATCTCTCTGAATACCCAAAAGGATAAGTGAGGAACCTAAACTTCCAAAAGGACCATGAAGGAACCAGCACATATCTGTCATTTTAAAATTTTGCGAAAAGATAAAATTGCCCCTATCTTAAAACACAAATTCCTACCCCACCCTAAACTCACTCTAAAACTCACCCTCTTCTCGCAATTTGTGTTTTAGGATGGGGGCGATTTTGTCTTTTCGCAAAATTTTAAAATGACATATAGGTGCTGGTTCCTTCATGGTCCTTTTGGAAGTTTAGGTTCCTCACTTGTACTTTTGGTATTCGGATGGACTTATTTGGGATTTTCCCTAAATAATACCTGATTACCCCTCCACTCACATCTAGATTGAGAATTTGAAATTAAAGGATTAAGTCAAAATTGTCCCTTTTAAAACAACTGTTCACAACTCCTTACCGGTTATCGACCGCCTGGCGAGGCGGCGACAAACTGAAACTGGATGGCAGCCAGCAAGTAATTATTTTGGCCAATGGTGAAGGCTGGTCCCAGTCTACCACCACTGGTATACCACCTGTATAACAAAATAAAAATATAATAAACTCTTTATTTAATTTGAACTATGAAGCAAGTGCTATTTACTCATTCTTGTGCTGAGTATAAATAGATCAGAACTCATCAAATATATAAAGTAGTTTTCCGTGGGGAATCTTTCCATGCGTTCACACACAATGAGGTTTAAAATGTGGGTTTGCCTAAGTTATATTGATGAATTCTAATGTTTCCATAAGTTTTATTATTCGTATCCGTATTTGATCCACATCGTATTCACACGAGAATCTGAAACCCCTCTACATGCGTATAAACCGTTTGGTCTTCCAATTAATTACCGCATTGAATCTCTCTTGCGTTGTTTCAGTTTTTGAGATGACATCGAAATTGAGGAGGCCTCTGCTATTCCAAAAACAACAAACCCTCCCTCCCCAGTTGCCTCACTAAAAATCATTCTTCATTCACCATCCCATCTCACGACGACGTCAACGCCATCAACCAAGCTAGGCGTCATTCAGCTCTTCAACATCTTTTGAGGTTCTTCTCCCATTTATTTTGTAGCTTTTGTCTTTTCTCTTCTCCGACTCCTTCAGTATTCAGCGTAAAAAGAAACCACATTAGGTGAGCTTCTTCTTCCTTCCTTCCTTCCTTCCTATGCCCCATTTTCAGCGTTTGGGAGGTATTTGAGAGGGGTTCGAGTTAGGTTTTGAGGTTTTTGGGTCCAATAATCAAATGAAACTAAACATTAACATGAATTCTTCATCTTTTACAAAGGAATTCCAGGTTGGAACTAACTTTTGTTGAGATTTCATAAAAGGCCCAAAATTGGGAGCTTTGAATCCAATAAGTTCAGGGATTAGTTGGGGTTCGAAACTTCAAATTTGTTGTAGGAGGAGCTTATTTGAGAGTTATTGGATGGCCTTGCATGCTTGATTTTCATTTTGGGGTTGTTGATTTCATAAATTTTTCCTTTTCACCTGTGTTCCATTAATCATTGTTCTGGAATTGCTGTCACTTTATATTTGGCTTCATTTTTTAGGTTCTGTTTCCATTCTGCCCTTAGCATCTGTAGGCATCAACATGCTATCACAACTTCCTGTTTCCTGTTTTTCACTCATCAAGTTCTCTTGCCTGCACCAACATATTTGGTCTTCTGGGCTTCTCTCTAATCCTTATAGCAAGTTAAATCTATTATCTATTGATGAATAGTATATTGTTTGTTCATGTAAGTGCATCTTGGCAGAGTTTATATCAAGTAAGTGCAGGTTGGCAGAATTTAAGCAACTTAAGTTTTGGTAAAGCAAGTTTTATTTTAGTCATTGAGAAGCAAAAGGCTACATTAATCTTGGGGAAGTGTATTATATATGTTCAGACTTTCCTTAATAAGGACATTCTGTTGAATAAGTATGATATTTGCATGGGAGAATGTATCAGTTCTCTTTAGAGCATGTACATGTGACCATTTGGTTAGCTTCACCTTATCTTTTATCATAAATTTGTTGTGAATCCTTGATTAAAATGTTTTGAATATCTGTTAGTTTGCTGTGCTAATTTTTCATTGAGAACATGTACTTAATTATTTGGTTCATTTGCTTATTTAGTATATATGGATATGAATGTTAGTAAAACATTTCCTTCTTAGTTATAGGTAATTAATTGGAAGCCATTGTTGTGAATTCTACGTGGATTTTTTTATACCAAGTTGATGTGTAACTAATTAACTGAATGTAAGTTTTTCTTGATGACAATTGTCATGTTGTGTAGCATTTTGAATTTGCAAAGGAGAAGAAAGAAATAGCAAGTGAATTGCGTGACAATGGAAATGCTCAGTGACTCATATCTGGCTGTTGGAGAATCATACCAGAAGCTCAGAAATTTCAATGAATCTATCAAATGGTACAGAAAGAGTTGGAAATTTACAAAACAATTGGTAACTTAGAGGTTAGGTTGATGCTACTGTTGCTCCATGATTTTTTAATTGAAGTACAAAATGGAGATACTCTCAGTTTATCTGTGGTATTTGAACTCTACATGAATATCACAGGAAAAGTCTGTTCCATTTCAACAATTAAGCTGGTAATAACTAGATAGTTTAACTCCTAAATTGAGTGAGTACAACACTTCAACTGTACAACATACATTAAGGTGAATCATGATTAAAATCATGCTTATTGTTGCAAAAGGATTGTAAGATCAGTAAGAGTAGTAAGAGCATAATAGTTATATTTTATTGGTAGATTTTCTTTTTCTATTGCTGTTTGGTGTCCTGAAAGAGCTCTTAAGGTAATCCTTTCACATACTCTTAACTAAAAGGTTGCTAACAAGTACGTCCTTGATCAGACTTTAGTTTAGCATTTTTCGTGCTATATAATTGTACCAATAGCATTTTCTTTTGGATGTGGACTGTGGTAATAGTTAGGCCACAATTATTGTCTCAATTATGATACTTCTTTGTCTAATAAGTAATGACAATTGTAAAACTGATGTGCTATCTCAATTTTGGCAGATTCAAGGAGGAGAATATGGGAGCATTAATGCCACATCCTATTTGACTTCCAGTCTTGCATTTACACCAGTACAGGTCAGTATCACTCAAACATTGCATCTTATAAGTGTGTCAGCCTATAAAAAGTAGCCTAAGTGTTGCTCTAAACAATCAATTAATTTTACTACTATAAATTGTGAATAAACAATATTTTTTATTTTGGGGAAAAAATCCACAATATGCATGTTTCCTCTACCTTATATTGGTTATTCATGCTAAAGGTGTTGTTTTGCAATTGATTTTGACAACTTTTCACTCTGTATCAACAATGTTGCAAAGAGAATTACTTTCCATGTTTTTTTATGCAGATTACTGTGCATGTTATGCAACAATGTGCTGTAAAACTTGATCCGAACATTAAATATTGTTTTGCTATCATTGTGACATTAAATTAGTATTTTATTGGCTTTCCTAAAGCATTTTCATGTTTTCTAATTGTGTCTTATATTGCTTTTTAAAGGCATGTTAATGATGGTAACAAGTGCTAGCTGTGATAAATATGTTTGATTTTATATTTAGTTTTTAAGTTGCCATGTCCTTTGAGATTTGAGGTGTTGTCATTTTTACTCCCAAATAAGGACAAATTTATTGTTGATTTTAGGATTAGGAGGAGGATCACAAGGATTAGGCGTTGTAGATTTTGTTTGTTATTTTATTTTTTATGAACTTGATGAATTTGTTCTGCTATATGGAATCATTCTTGCTATTCAGATAACTTATTTTGGCACCATAAAAACTGAATGTTTCAGTGTAGCTTGACTCTACTGGGGACTGTGCTCTGAGAACGTAAACTGAATGTTTCCTAGCATGTGGTTTCTTTTCATTTTATGGAAAATGGATTTTGATGTACGAGAACTATAGAAGGAATTAAATGCCTTTGCAGTTATTATATTAAGAAGTGACAAGAAAATCAAATTTTCTTTTGAAGTGCTTTAATTATGTAACTTGCGTTTCAATGCTTAGTGAATCAATTCTTAATCAAATTTTCTTCTGGATATCTGAGATTTTATTGGCTCCTGAATTTCAAAGAACTCTTAAGAGTAGTTCCTTAGACCAAACTAGAGACCTTCCAGATCTCTGGTCCAGTAATGTGTCATAATGGATCTAAGAAAGGGTGTGTATGTGTGTTTGTGTGTATCAATTGTATTATTATTTTGGATAAATTTGTTTATCTCAAAAAGCACATGACTGAGTTAATACCTTTGGGTTGGCAGGGTTTTCTCCTTTGGGTTGGCAGGGTATTCAGACTGCTGAAGCATATAAGCATTAGGAGTTTTAGCCACTATTTCTTCTGCCTTCTGAACAGCTCCTTTCATACCCTTGGCCGGATCTATGAGGACTAAGTCAGCTCCAAAATCTCGAAAAATGTTTCGTCTTTCTAGACTCACCAAAGAAGGCATGGTTATAATAAGTTTATAGTCTTTTGCTGCAACCATGATTGCCAGACCTATGCCAATGTTTATTGGTAGGCTCAATCAGGACACTCTACAGCATAAACACATTACATGCTACAATGTCATTGCTAATGTCTTTCACTTTATTGACTACAATAAAAATATATGAAACTTACATGCAATTCTACATAATAAAAATTGATTATGCATGAATACTAAACAAATATACCAGCAAATTTATTTTATTATATTGTGTCAAGTAAATTATTTCGTCAACACATAAATTTTTTATTCATTCAGAACATCCAAATACCTTCATATTCATACATATGTATTTGATCAACAATTGAAATAACCACATGCATCGCATGGGTTATCATTCTTGGATTTTAAATAACATGTGATAAAATTTATTAAATTTTAAAAAGACCATATAATTTAAATTTGCTTACAAAGGACACTTCAAACATTTAAATATCTTGATTTTGATATTTGAAATCATATGTACTATTTTATTTTTAAACATGGTCCCCGTGCATCACACGGGGTATATCACTAGTTTTATTAATTAAATCAAATTGAGGTCGTTAGTTATGCTAATTAATATATTATATTTTCTTTCGAACCGCCAATGATCTTCTGTTATTTGTAATCTTATCTTTCACTTGATTATTATTGGAGGAGTGCCATAATACGAATAATTTGGGGGAGTTGATAAAATTAAAACTGTAATTAAAATTAAAATCATCTCCCCAAATATATCGCATATTCAAAACCAGGATTGTTATTTACAGATTCGGATAGGATTGTCAAACATTTTATGTGCTTTTAATAACTTTTGGTCTATCAATTGACTAATACATATACGTTTAAGTTACACTCACAAGTTTGTATACTCATTCTTAACATTTTAGAGGTTATAAACTAATTTTGTTTGCCTAAAATAACAAATCTACACCTTCAAGTCATTCATGAGTTTATTTTGTTGGTTCATACTCACAACAGTTTTTTTACTACTAACAATAACAATTTTCGTTTACCGTGTTATAAGTATGAAATTATTTTTATATAAATCCACATTTAAGCTTTTACAAATTTTGTATAGTAATTCCTACATTTTCTTAGTTAATTAGCTTATATTATTAGTCTTTTATAATAGTGTTTAGGAATGGCCTATTTAACTACACTAGCGGCATTATTAAATGCGCATATTTGTATGATTCAAATCTAGCTCGATGTGTGTATGAGAGACTAATATCATCTAGCATAATATATTAAGGAAATTAAGTATCATATTCTTTTTTTTATGTATGTATCCCTAGCCCCTTTTCATCTGTCGGCTGTCGCTTCTTCATGTATTTCCGACAAATATTTTCTCCAGGTCGCCTTCCCCTTTTGCAAGAATCATTTCCATATCAGATTCAGAGATTATGTGTCTTTGAAATTAACTTTAAGGTAGGAGAAAAGGCAAAAGTCAAAAGCCAATTAAAGACAATCAAACCATATTCATTCCCCTTAACCATACTTGCATCGCTGTGTCCACGTCAATCTTCGAGTTTTAAACAAAATCTAAACGTATCCAACAAAGTATAAAATCAAAGGTACAAGAAATAACTTTAGATATGTTCTCCCATTTAATTGATATTTAAATTTTTAGATTTAGATTTGTATATATGGATCAATTTACCATATGCAACTTTCCGCCTTTTCAGAAATTCAACTGCACTTTTCTCAAGTCTATATCTAAAAGTCAAATAAATTTTAAATTGTATCCTTTTTCAAATTAAATAATCAATTTTATCATATGAAAAAAAAAGTTAGCACTCAAAAATAAGTAGTTGGTCGAGCTAATAAGTTATCCTATAAGGATGAGAACGTGTGTATTTGAACCTGAAAGACACTCTTATTGAGAGAGTGAACAACATATCTACACCTATGTGGGCAGCACTCCTACCTCTATATTAGTTGGTTGTCAATAGATGTCATATGCACGCAGTACATACTTTCTTCTACTTGATTTCATGCCTATTGTTTGAAGAACAAATATGACCACATGTTTGCCATATTTTCGCTACCTCTCACAAATAAATTTACATAAGGTACAATGCAAACAGAAACCTTATGGGAATTGTTTTGGCTCTCATCACCAAAGTCATGAACAATAGACCACTTTCGATTTAAATTTTATCCTTAATTTTTGAAAAAAAAAATTAATATTAAGTATAAAATGAAGATATTATTATCTTCGCGATAAAAGTTTTTCTAAAAATTATCTTTTCATTAAAAAGTTCCATTCAAAAAATGAGAAATATCTATACCATATAAAAGAAAATTCGGACATGATGATGGTTGTAGGCCTAGAAATAATACCAAACCTAAAAACAACAATCAATCGGCCTAGGCGGTGGTAGCAGCCTAGTGGAGAAGACACTTAATTAACACAATGACAAATTGATCCTTTTTCTACATCTCTCTTTTTCTGTAATTCTACCCTTACGTAGTTAACTTCTTGTACCTAGCTATTGCTGGTAACCAAGTCACTTTCATATTAATTTGATCTTTCCTGTTAGAGTTTTTGCTACCCATTTTCCAACATTGAAAATGGGATTTGGGTGTTGATGAGCACCCAAATATCATCCTACATCATCGATTGATGAATTGAAAAGGAGTAATTCAACTAAAATAAAAAAATTCTAAATTAAAGATAATACTATACTTAGCGCCCCTATACCAGCACTAACTTTTATCAGGTTGGGATTATACCTGTGTTTTATTCGCCAATATAGGCCCTGTGAATTATTTTTAACAAATTAATTTGCATATATCGACGTTGAGTGTTGGTATTGTTGGCTGGTATAGGACACTAATATTTCAAAGGATTAATGGTCATATCTGCCTTTGAAGTATGCATGAATAATTATATTTGCATGCTCCTAAAGTATTTTTGCCTAAATTTGCCCTCAAATGTGTGTAATGTGTATAATTTTTATCTTCTACCATTAAAATATTAACGATCAAACACAATCTTTCGTGCATGATTCAGAGGAAATTAGAACCCTTCGTGCATGTTTCAGGAGTTGATGTGGCCCTTCGTGCATATGTCAGAGGTAGTTATGATCATTCGTGCACACTTTTAAGAGCGTCTCTAACACCAAAATTTCGCAAGGTACACCAATAATATCCAACTATTCAACATGAAATATATATAATACTCCAACTAAATTTTGATAATTGATATGTTAAAATTTTATTACCCTTGAGATCAATAAAAAACTATCTAATTATTACGGTGGGGCAAGAGACTTAAAAGCAATGAAACCTACCATGAGTATACCACAATGCCCTAGATGAAAATGAAACTTCCATGTTCCATCCCCTCCCTCCCTACCCCACCCACGGCCACCCACCCCCAAAACAAACACCCCCTACCCCCTACCCCCCGAATTATTTCCCCCTATCTCACCTTTTACCTCATGGCAAAGAATTTCAATGCTAAAATAATATCAATGAAACAACAATTCTTCCATAATGTTCTTATAGGTTTGCAACATAGAAAAAACTCAGATTCACTACACAAAATCCATTCAATATTTCCTCTAAATCAAAATACAAGATTCATCTCGCTAGACCCATCAATCTAACATAAGAAATTAGAAGACGTTGTGAATCTATTAAGAAACAAAGAAATCTCAGATCATTGTGGCCAACCCTTCAATAGCTTGAGCTCTGAATCCGCCGTGGCTGATGTTGCTCCTCACTTCACTCTCTCTTCCTCGTCCTCCCCTTTTTCCCTCACCCACCAAAACCCCAAATCCACCATAACCCCCATTCTTTATCGTTGCTCGCATCTCATTGAACTCCCACATGTTTATAAATGTAGAATACATTCGAACCATGCACATGCGCCAAATTATATCAAAACAGCCGCGAACAGAGAATCCCTCTCAACTACTCGCCCCTACTTGTGCTATTTGAATGGGCTCAGTTAGTTTGAAGTTTTTTGGATATACTCGTATAAGATTTTTATTTGGGTTGTGAGTTGTAATTTCAGCCCCCTTAACAAATTTGCCTTCACCAAAAAAAATTCTTGGCAGTCGATGGAGGAAGGTGAGGTTCGGAAACTTTGTTTCAATGGAAGCATTGTCGTCTTTTCATAATTATATTTTATTGACCTCAAATCTTTTAAGACATGGTACTAATTAGATGATTTCTAAGAACTTATAGTAATAAAATCTTAATAGAAGTTAACCCAATTTAATGGTAGTATCACATATACTCCACATTGAATGGTTCGGTATTATTGGTGCACCTCGTGAAACTTTGTTATTAGAAATGTTTCTATGGGTAAAGTTTAGTATCATATTTACACATTTAGGATATAGCCAAAAGCCTTATAACCCATATAACACTTTAATAAAAATAATTAAATTTTTTTAATTACTATCAATTCCTTACAGTATGGGTACCGGAAGTAGCATATATAATCTGTTATTCAGAACGTGAGAACAAGCCATTCATTATCCCTTGTTCATTATGACAAACTCTTGTAAGCATATTCTACCTTCAAATCTAAGTTCTACCATGCATGGACTTCATCATCTCTCTTATCTAATAATATACGTCGCCTATAAGAGTGAGCGCGCGAATGGCATTTATTTTCTTTTATTGAAGCAACCGATCGAAGGGTGTACTTCTTGAATTGGTAATCGAAAATAGAGTTGTTGAACTATCAGGTTGATCAGCTCGTTCTGTTAGTTTTGTATGACATCACTGGGCAAATGTAATAGATATGCACGGTTACGTTAATATGACATCATATATACATGCATATTTTATTAATGTGTTAATTGTAACAAACAGTACATGATGCGTGTTTATTCAGCTCACTTGACTAAAACAATTTCACTCTCATTTCGGTCGCTAAAGAACTCTTTAAATTTGACACTTGCTACACAAAGTCTTGAAGAAAAAGGGCTCGTACAGATGATAATCATGACAATCTTTACACACACACACATGTAATGATAATGACGTATCTTTGATTGTATATGAAGAATTGTCCTTGTTGTTCAGGAATATGTTTCCTCTTTCTCTCCAATTTACAAGTAATTTCATCCGAAGACATGGCGTTGACTGCAAATAAATAAAAACGTTTACTTTGTATGATGCCCACACGCTTGCGCATATATATGCACGTACTCGAAGAAACTAAATCGGATATTAAAAGAGAGAGAATTGCTTATCCTGATATACAAAAGCATTCTTTTATAATTGTGACTTTTATTATAATTGTGAGAATGGTGTGAAACTTATTATTAATAATGAACAAGTGAAATAGCTTGCTCATTACTTTAATTTTAAATTAAATGATGATGATGAGAACGTAACGACGCTATGTGTTGAAATGTTTCAGATAAGAAGCTAGCTAACTTACTTTCTCGCTGGTAAGTCTCCATCTTTCTCTATGTGTGTGTGGATATAAGTTTATATGTGTAAAAATATACATGATAATTTGTATATAATTGTTGTTGTACAAACATTTTTCTAGTTTCACATATACGGGAGAATTCCTTGAGGATGTAAAAGTATATATGGTGAATTAAAATGGGGCAAATCATCAACTTTGTTCTCCATTCTCATAGTGCTGGGTGACATTTTTACAATTTATCATGTGTATTTTTACCCTATTTTAGTGTACAATATATATTTTTACACCCTCAAAATTACTATATATGTTGTATATTCACTCTGTTTTAAGTTTTAACATACTCATAGTGACAAATGAAAAGCTTAAATCCCATTAACTGTTTCCACCTTTCTTTAATTTAGTATCAACTACATCACATGATAGCAAAAATCATCAATATAATATATTACATATATATTAAGCGGTAAAGTTGTATTCATATTAAAAATTTAATAATGTAAAAAAATATGACCAATTAAAATATTATCTCCCTACAACATGAATAGGACCCAAACGACCTAGTGGCGGAGTATCGTGAACATTTTTTATTTCTTTATGGTACGTAGTCGTCTAAGTCTTAATAATATTATGTTGTCGTCACTTAATCTTTAATTATTCCTCATGCATTTGGCATGTATTTACATCTTTGTTGCATTTACGTTATTTATATGGAAACAGTGAAAAGTTTTTAGTCAATACTTATTATAATGTATAATAAGTGAAGGATAAACTCGTATATTAATATAAAAATTGACTAAGCGACTAATATAACTAAGACCAAATGAAACGTTCTTCTGCCCTATTATATAAATAAGACCTGATGATGAGTATATAATGAAAGATCAGAGATGTTTGTAGTCCTTCTGACCAATACTACTTGATGAGTATGATCCAATGACATGTTCCTTCTCTTCCTTCCACAATATGTTACTCCCCCAATCCTAGTTATATAATCAATTTAACTTTTTAAAGTATTTTATGATGCAAAACTAATCATCTTAATTACTTGTCTATAGTTTTATTTTTTCTTTAAAACTAACTTTTTCTACTTATAAAATAAAGTATAATCTAACTACTTGTGAAATATGTTATATTTAGTGGTCTAATTTATTTTTTAACTTCCATAAAAAAGTGAAAGAGATATTATATTTAGGATGTGAAGAGTATTTAAAAGGAAAATCCCAATAAATTGACAATTGAATATCAAAATGACAAAAAAGAGTCAAAAATGTTTGAAAGGACAAAAGAGAGATTGTTCTTATTTGGGATAAATGTGTTAGTTATTCGCACTCCACGAGTAATTACTTGCATTACTCGAAGTAGTTATTGTAATTTCAATGAAACAAATATCCTTCTAAGGAGTGAAAAAGCAGAAGTAATAAATAACACTTAGGAGTGGTTGTTTGCTCTTCTTGAATTGTCACTTGTACTACTAAAGTAGTGAATGTAGTGTAAGAGAAACAAGTCTCCTTTTAAATAGTTAAAAAACAAAAACAGTAAAATAAACTATTAGTTATTTGTGTTCCACTGGTAGTTATTGCATTACTTAAGTAGTTAATGAGGTTTCAAAGAAACAAAACTCATTCTAATTAGTGAAAACGGAAATAGTTAATCATATCATAAGAGTGGTTATTCGCGCTTCATTCCTCTGTAGTTAACTATTTTAAACTTCTTTATCTCAAATAAGCAACAATCTCTCTTTTATTCTTTTATAAATTTGTAACTCTTATTATTTGATCTTTTGATATTTAATTATCTTTTAAGTGAGATATCCCATATTTCAAAATGTACTCAATAAATTTATTATCACCCACTTTTTGGTTCATACATCCTCACTTGTCACAAAAAGCCTCTTTTTTCCCCACATGTATACATGGGACAATTCCACGAGATTTACCTAAACTAGAGCCGGGAATATGGGTCGAGCCCGGCAACCCGCGGGTTTGGACAGGGTTAGGGTTGGCAAAATCCCAACCCATTTAAAACGGGCCGTTTTGACCCAGCCCATTCAACCCGCGGGTTAACAATGGTTGGCCGGGCGGGTTGGCGGGCCAACCCTGCTTTTGTTTTTTTTATATATATATATATAATTACTTATCTGCACGAGTTCTTACAAAGTACATGAGTAGTCTTCTTCCAAAAAATGTTGAAGCACTTATCTGCACTCGTAATTGGATGATGGGCTTCCCTTGTCATGGTAATATTTGTCCATTTATCTCAATCTTCTTTATATTAATTTGCTTTATTTGACTTTGCATAATTTTATTTTTTTTGTTTGTGACAGATGGAGTTGAGGAGGAGGAAGTTATTGAAGTTTCGATTACCTGATGATGGATTTTTTAGTTTGCTTTATTAGACTTTTTGTATTTTGTATTTTTGGTGCAATGGACTTGTATTATTTGTTTGAATTTGGCTAGACTTGTTTTATTTATGATATTCTTATAATGATGCAACTCTTAATTTTTTATATGCATCGCATCGCACGGGCACTTGCAGTGGCCGCTCATATATTTTTTGTTTAATTTTTTTTTAAGTGACGGGTTGGGCGAGCTAACCCTGTAACCCTGCAGGCCGGGTTAGGGTTGGCCAAATTTAGCCCATTTAAAACGAGCCGTTCTGACCCTGCCCATCTGACCCTTGGGTTGGGACAGACCAACCCATAACCCACGGGTCAGCCCATACTACCGGCTCTAACCTAAACACTTGTCATTTTACAATAGTTTTGGTGCGCTGGAGCTACTAAGCTATTAGTCGTCCATAGTCCGTAGCGTACAACTTTGTTTGTTTGCTTTGAGCTATTATGACAAGTTATTATCATTTCTCATATTTACTTCCAAATTTGGAAATTATCTTTTAGTTATGCGAAACCCTAAAAATTAGACTTCATATAATAATAAAAATGAAAACATTAATAATTATTTTTATTTTTTTATTATTTTTTTATGGAATTAATTTTTTTTTAATTTTTTTATTTTTAACTGAATAATATTTTGATAGTTTTTTTGAACTGAAATAATATTTTGATACTTAGAATTACAAGAATTCAACTTCTATCAACAGATCGATTTCACCAATGCTTGGCCAACAATGACCAACATACACTTGATACTTGCACGGTTGCACCCAATCTTAATTGCTGTATATATATATTCTCATTTCTTCTTTTTTTATACCCACTTTTTTTATAACATAAAGTTTAGGTGAGTTGGGTCCCGTGGGTTCACCAGGAACAGAGCAGACCTCTGGGCTCAAAGAGCTCTTACAGAAGTACTTACAGATATTCCACTAATAAGGTTCTATATTGATAAGATTCGAACTCACAACTATATAGTTATGATACAAACCCCTTTACCAACTAGATCAATCTTTATTGGTTTTTTTACTCACTTTTTCGCAAGCTGTTAATTTTATTAATTGCTTGAGATTAAAAAAATTATATGTTATCATAAAAAAACATTTTTATATGGCAACAAAAAAATAAAACAATATTTTTATGGAAAGTAAAAAGGTAAAATTCTAAGAAGTTTCCGCGAATCAACCAGGAAGGTAAAAGGGTGGTTACTCACCATAGCTGTGCCTATATATATATATGGCTAAACCCATATAGGAATTTTAGAGTAGTATTTTCTTCTGCAACAGTGAAATCCATTGTTTGAAAAATACAGGTGAAGCTCGAATTCTTCTGTGAATCCTTTGATTCTTATGTGCGTTAATTGTTTTCCTTTTTTCCCATATTCTTATTCCTCTGGTTCTTTTCTTCTTCATCATCTTCCTTTTTTGACTTTTGAACATCTGTTTGAGTCAAAGGAAAAAAAATCGGGAAATTAAGATTCTGCCCTTAGGGTTCTTCTATGTTTCTTATCCATCGTTATATAAAACATGCCATTAAGTCAAAAAATCTGCTATAACCCCCCCTAATGTCTTATGGATTTCTTAAACTCGTCAACAAAAGATCATAAACAATATCACACATTATAATATATGCAGTCACAAATTTTTATGATTTGAAGAAATTAGATTATTAATTTAATGTTTTACTTTAAAATCTTGAGTTTCAGAAGCTACTGCTGTGACCTTGCATTCAACCAGTCTACTGCTCTTCTATGAACAGGTATGTAATTACGTATCAATTTATATGTCTTTTCTGTGAGCGCGAGTTGTTCACTTTTATTGTGTTCAACCAAAATACTCCCTCCGTTCCTAAATATAGGACCTAGATGACTTTTTTGAAAAATTCTAAAAAAAGCAAAAAATAAGTTAATTATAAATTGATTTAGTTTATTTTACCTATAAACTTATAGATAATCTAAAAATATATCAAATATATCATGATTTAATAACCTATTTCGCAACTTTAATCTATCCAAAAAAAAGTTATCTAAGTCTTATATTTAGGAACGGAGGGAATATTTAATTTAGCTTTCAAGATAAGTTTCATTGGGACCTGTTCGCTCCGCAAGTGCACGGGTCGCGCCAAGTAATAAAGTGATAAGAAAAGTATCGTTCCCACGAGGATTTGGTTCCAAAACCCGGTCAAGTAGAGATTATCGCACTCTCGCTCAATTTGAGTGATTCAAATGTTAAGATGTGAAGGGTAACTATAAAAATAAATAAGAAAAACTATAAACAAGTGATTCTCCAACTTCAAGGATAAATTGGGACTTAAGATTATTTATCCCCCTTATATTTCCTAACCTTAAAATGGTCTCCTCTCACAATTGCTTTTAATAGCTATATATGTGCTAACCTAGGGTTCACAATGTACTTGTAAACGCTCCGTCGAGTCAAGAACAAGTGTTTAATTCCATTAATCATGCAATCTCTTGTCATAATTAATAAAACCAATTTCTAAGTTTCAACCCTAATGTGGCTATGTGAGGCTAATAAGTATATGTCTATCTTATTAACAAAACCATTCATTTGTCATGCAAACTTCAAGTTCTCACACTATTCCACTCAAGTTCTACACTTAACCTAGCTCTCTCAAGTCATAGGTCAAATGAACAAATCAACTAAATGGTGATCAAGCATTTAGAAGCATTAGGGCTAGAGTAAAATAAACACATATATAACATTAATCACAAAAGGAGAGGAAAAATCAAGAGTTAATCCATACAAGGGTTCAAAATAATCCTAAAACAAAGTGTTTAGCTACTCATGTTCAAGAATCCCAAAGAAAAATACACAAGACTAATCATAAACATTGAACAAGAGTGAAGGAAGGAAAATGGAGAAGAAGAACCGAAGTGTGAAGCCAAAATCTCTTTCAAACTTCAAACCCCAACTTGATCTCCACCAAAATCCAAGCCCTAGCACACCACCAAGCTCCCCAAGAAGTCCCAGAAGTGAAGAATGCTCAGCTGCCTCTATTTTGCCCCTTTTAACCCTAATTTTCGAGTGGAATTAGTGATGTGGCATTTTTTTATGCGACTGTGCCGCGGCATGGTAATACAGGCAAACACTGTGCCGCGGCATGGTTCTGTTCTAACCAAAATTAAGATGCAATTAAGATGCAGTACAAAAGTCCAGGACGTGGCTCAATTACTTCAGGTGAAAATTGCTTCCTTCTCATGCAATTGTAATGCTCCAATCATGCTCCTCAATCATCTTTAACTGCTCCAATGTTTGCCTTCAATTCCCTAATACAAAATACCTTGCAAAATAACAACTTTGACAAAAATGAGGAATAAATGTGCAACCAAAAATATAATGCATCCTTCTTATAATTTAGCCTCTAATATATGTATGAAATCTCCAAAAAGTGTATATAAAAGCAAGTGAATCATGCTAAAAAGTATGAATTCCAATACATTAACACACCCCCAAACTTAGATTTTTACTCGTCCTCGAGTAAAACAAAATATAAAGAAGCTAGATTGATTAATTATCAACTTAACATAAATGCAAGATATTATCCTCACCGGTTGCTCAAGAGATATGCTTAAAGGGAAAGTAGTGGGATATAGATGAATGCATGGTTCACAATTCAAGAACAAGTTGCCAACAATTGTGTGTGTGTGTGAAGCTTAAAGATAATGTCCATGCACTAGTTAGAGTCCAAAGTAACAACTCAATATGTGTGAAACATCCTCAACATCAAGACTTTACTTCCTACCTTTTCCCCTCTCTCCACTAGAGAAGAACACAATTTCAAAATCAAAGGGACATTTTAAGCTTGTAATGGGGTCAGGGTTTAAGTGTTTAACTATTTGAAAGAATGAGAAAAAGGAGTTCAAATACCTTGAGATAAATTACATTTCACTATATTCACTCATGTACAAAAATTTCTTCAAAGAGATCAAACATTCCCCCAAACTTATCTCATATTGATTCTTTGTACTCCAAGTCTTATTGCAAGACTTTTTTTTTCTTTGTTTTTTTTTTCACAACATGTTCATTTCATTCATCACCATTTTTTTTTTAAACTTGGGAGTACATATTTTCCTTTTTCACAACCACTATTTCCCTTTCCACATTGTATTTACATTTACATTCACCTTTGACAACCACACCAATCCTCACTATAATGAAATGTCAATTATCTCAAGATCAAGGTAGTTCATGGTTTTTTCGGGCTAAAAGGGTTAAGTCCAATGTGGGATTCAAAAGAAAATTATCATGGTTTTTCATTATAAGGCTCAAAGAGGGTGCAAGTGGAAATGATTTATAGGTCGGCTTCAAAAGGCTTAAACGCATTTAAAGGATGACCCTAATCATTTTTTAAAATTGTGTGAATCATTCCCTAACTTCCAGAGATTCCAAGGTAGGTCATAAAGTCTTGAGGTCAAAAGTTGTCCACACATATCAATTTGTTATAATTGTCATCTAACAAGAGAATTTCTATCATCCCAGCTTATGTGCAGAAAGGGTAAATTGCCAGAAACGAGACTTGTATTGTTCCTCAAGCATTCAAAAATATCCCAAAATTTCCAAGTAAGCATATAATCTAAGCAACACCTATCATTGGATCATGCATTAGCTTCAACAGATACTTGATCAATCTAAACCATATTTTTCAAAAAAAAATTGAACTTAAGTCCAAGTGTCAAGGGTATAACAATGGATTCCATGACAATTTAGCATGTTCATTTATTCAGCTCAAAATTGCCCTTACCCCCAAACTTAAAATGGACAGTGTCCTCACTGTCACAAGGAAAATTAAGGGCCTTCTCTCAAGGAACAATTCATTCTACAAACAGAAAAAGTTGTTTCATGAGAGATACAAAAATTTGTGAAGGTAGCAATAAAAGAGGCAAGTGTCCAGGGCCACAACATTCAAAGCTAAATCAAGGAGAATATGAGACATGCACATTGAGCAGAATATGAGACAGAATTTTCAGTGACACAAAGAGAACATCAAAGACCTTCCAACAAAGTGGTTATTCAATGAGAGTAAGTCAATTTCCAAAATGAACATATGTGATATCACATCTCCCATTTGCTCTATACTGCATATAACACGTTACAGTCCAAGAGTAAACATGCTTCCAAGTCAATTCAGTGAACTTCCCATGACAAAATAAAGAGCCTAGCCAAGATCTTTCTAAAAGATAAGGAAATTGATTCAATTCCAAAGTGCATACACCAACACATCACTGCTAAAGTGTCAATCTCTAATTACACCAATAATAACATTACAATCCTTAATCAACCACTTTTCAAAGCTGAATCATTGCATCTTGATCATCAAAATTAGGTTCAATCAACAGCAAAATACCAAAGCCAAATTCAGATGTTTCAACCAGCAAGCTATTGAATGACTTGGCAATCCCACAAGAGGCATTTACTTAAGCAAAATAACATTTCACCAAGACCTCTTTAAGAAAAACAAAGAAGAGCAACAATTCAGACTAACAATTAAGCATGTTCTACTTCTATGTTTAGAACGATGACTTTAACTATTAGGAGTAACCTTCCTGGGCTCTCACATAAAACTTACTCTTACCCCTAACTTGAAACAGAAAAGAATCAAGGAAAGAAGGGCAAGGATATCTCATTAAAATCATGCCAATGCAAGAATTCATGCAAGATGCTCTAAACTGGGTATAAAAAAAATTGTTCACTGACAAAACAAAGAACCCATTCAATGGCCTCTCAAGAGATCAACTAAGTGAGATTAAGTCAATTCCCAAAATAGTTAGTCACAGCAGACACTATTTCTCTCTCTTTCTCACTGTACACCAAATGGAACTCCATACCATCCTAGAATTTCAGTTGTTCAAGTCCATTAAAAATCCCAGTTCACATCAAGAGTTTCAATGAACACATAGAGATTTACCTAAAATCACCCACAACATGCATAAATTCATTGAAAAACCACCATTATGACAGAAAAATCAAGGGTCAGAATCCAAGGATATTACAATCCCAAAATATCAATTAAACATGTCCTGCTCCAATGTTCAGAATGGCAGCCTTTAGTTTTTAAAATCATAATCCTAGATTCTACCATAAGCCTGAATCCTAAACTCAAACCAGAAAACACAAGTGACAAGCACATGGATTGCTTACCAAAACAACCTCTTTGACACAATTTCCAGAATGCATTTAACATCATCAATCACTCAATTCATGCACACAAAATTGACAAGTTCTGACCAAATTACACAATGTAAGTGCCAACCCCTCTGTGTTCAAAAGAGACCTGAAATTAGGTGAATCATTTGCTAAAGTACCCCATTCTAAGATATCACAACAGAACAGAGACAAAGGCATGGGATTTCTCACTGAGTTTGAGGAGCTTTGTTGCAGTGAAAATATGACTAGGAAGAATTGAGCAAAGTAGAACTTGATGGAGAGGGGATCGGCGATGGCGAACGGAGCTGGTTTGATAACGATGGCAAGTGGTGATGGTTTTGGGTTAGATTTTGAGATGTGGTGGATGACGAGGGAGATCGAAGATGAGCGGCGGTTATGGATATCGGCGGTGAGGGATGGTGGCCGACGACGGTGGTGGTCGAAGATCGGCGGCGGTTGTGGACGGTGGGTGAGAGGGAAGAGATGGGCATGTGAGGGAGAAGGGATGAGTGTGAGGGAGGCGATGAATGAGTGTTTTTATTTTTTTTTTATTTTTTTTTTAAATAAATGTGCCATGGCTCAAAAACTGGGCCATGGCACAATTTGTCACTTAAACTGGCAGGGAATAAGCATGCCGCGGCCAAGAATATGAGCCGCGGCATGATATTTCTCTGCCACTTCACCTGGCCAAATGACGCAAAATGAGTCGTGGCACAAACAATTTAAGCCGTGGCATGCTGACAGAAACCATATCAGCACCAAATCACCTTGAATAAGCTGATATACTTCACATGAAACACAACAAAATCACACTTTCACCACAATTTGAGTCAATTAAGCACTCAAACACATGCCCCAAAGCTCATTTGAAACACAATTCCAATTTATTGAAGATCAAATTACTTTCGAAAATCAACTCAAAACCATGATCACCTCATGCAAAAATTCCAATCTCTTAAAGTAAAAATTTGACCTTCAACACAAAGTTCAAGAATAAAAGTTACATTGTGCCCACAATCAAAACCTACTTCACATGCTCAAAAATCAGTCTCAAACATCACACACATCAGTAAATAAGCACAAGTCACCCATCCACATTTCTCATATATTCATCACTTGAAGTTCACATCTATAACACCCAAAGCAATGGTCTCACATCACACAACAATCAAATACCATCATATAAATCTGCATTAAAAGCATCAATGGGTATGACATGACAACAAACACAACCACTACAATATCAGCATATATCTCAGCTAAATAAGCACTTAGTGCAGCAAAAATAGCTTCAGAAATCATTATAAAGATCTTGAAGTGCATAGAGACAAATCTTACTCTCCTGAAAATAGTTAGCTCATTACTAGTTCAAGTCAATCACATCCCAGATTCTTCCATTCTCCCAACTACTACATCTGCACACTTTTCATCCAACATATAGAACACATAAGACCAAACCTAATTCCACTAAATTAAAAAAAAACTAAAACTAATTAAAAATCAAAAGATGAATTCTAAAACTTGGGTTGCCTCCCATAAAGCGCTAAGTTTATAGTCTTCAGCCAGACTTTTCAAAACACTCACTAATCATAAGTATCAAAAACTAAGATTACCTTATCTTCATTTCTCTTCAACAGACAAGGTTTCAGCAAAAATGGGCATTCATATAAGAAACATGATTCATCATAATACTTGGTAGACTCTAATTCGAATACTTCAAAATTATCATCACTAGCCCCCAAATATTTTGAAAACCCAATAGAATCCATTGGACTCTCATCAGTAAGAGTCAAAAAATCACTAGGAAGATTTTGAACATCAATTGTTGGGATTTCCAATTGCTCACAACAATAAGGATTAGACTCCAAACTTAAAACTTCAATTGAACACTCAATATTGTTCTCTCCCTCTTCACTTTCTAACTCACTATCACCCTCACAATTGTCACAAACCGTTGTTATCACATCATCACTTCCCATGATCAATTCTCCATTTGAGGTATTTTCTACACAAGAGACATTTGATGCATCAATGAAAACACCTCTTTGCCTTAAAGACTCAACTTGAGAAGTTAGTTCACCTAATTTGATTGTCAAATTTTCAAGAGCTAATGTTTGTTCACTCAATTTTTTATCATCCCTAACTCTATACTCATTTTCATTATCAATATAACGTTGAAGCATATCCTCTATCCTTGACATCTGCTCATGACTGGAAGTAGGCTCCTCTAAGCTATTGGGTGATATTTGACATTGTGGTGCATATGTAGGGAAAGAATAATTTAGATCCCAAGATAATGAATGTTCATGATTCCAACTAAGGTTAAAAGAATTATCATTTAAACTAGCTTGAATCTTAGCAAAATCATCCTCTACAAAATCCATGGTTGAAAAATGGGGGCATTGCTCATTATAATGATTATCTCCACAATGATCACAACAAATGTACTCACATTGAGTTTGAAAAGCATTGAGGTCATAACAAGATGTTGAATAACCATTATTATGTTCAAATTCATCATTTGCCCCATTAATCCACCAAGGATAATCCATACACAAGTTCAAAGAAAAACTAACAAACACAAAGACACACAAAAATAACAAACATACACATGAACACAAGAAAAGAAAAGAAATTACAAAAAGAAGCACACAAACAAATATATACAAACTCAAACTTAAGTTACTAGTGCTCTAATCAAGATTGACCAAGGACGGTTTTGGGACACAAATCCCCGGCAACGGCGCCAAAAACTTGTTCGCTCTGCAAGTGCACGGGTCGCGCCAAGTAATAAAGTGATAAGAAAAGTATCGTTCCCACGAGGATTTGGTTCCAAAACCCGGTCAAGTAGAGATTATCGCACTCTCGCTCAATTTGAGTGATTCAAATGTTAAGATGTGAAGGGTAACTATAAAAATAAATAAGAAAAACTATAAACAAGTGATTCTCCAACTTCAAGGATAAATTAGGACTTAAGATTATTTATCCCCCTTATATTTCCTAACCTTAAAATGGTCTCCTCTCACAATTGCTTTTAATAGCTATATATGTGCTAACCTAGGGTTCACAATGTACTTGTAAACGCTCCGTCGAGTCAAGAACAAGTGTTTAATTCCATTAATCATGCAATCTCTTGTCATAATTAATAAAACCCAATTTCTAAGTTTCAACCCTAATGTGGCTATGTGAGGCTAATAAGTATATGTCTATCTTATTAACAAAACCATTCATTTGTCATGCAAACTTCAAGTTCTCACACTATTCCACTCAAGTTCTACACTTAACCTAGCTCTCTCAAGTCATAGGTCAAATGAACAAATCAACTAAATGGTGATCAAGCATTTAGAAGCATTAGGGCTAGAGTAAAATAAACACATATATAACATTAATCACAAAAGGAGAGGAAAAATCAAGAGTTAATCCATACAAGGGTTCAAAATAATCCTAAAACAAAGTGTTTAGCTACTCATGTTCAAGAATCCCAAAGAAAAATACACAAGACTAATCATAAACATTGAACAAGAGTGAAGGAAGGAAAATGGAGAAGAAGAACCGAAGTGTGAAGCCAAAATCTCTTTCAAACTTCAAACCCCAACTTGATCTCCACCAAAATCCAAGCCCTAGCACACCACCAAGCTCCCCAAGAAGTCCCAGAAGTGAAGAATGCTCAGCTGCCTCTATTTTGCCCCTTTTAACCCTAATTTTCGAGTGGAATTAGTGATGTGGCATTTTTTTATGCGACTGTGCCGCGGCATGGTAATACAGGCAAACACTGTGCCGCGGCATGGTTCTGTTCTAACCAAAATTAAGATGCAATTAAGATGCAGTACAAAAGTCCAGGACGTGGCTCAATTACTTCAGGTGAAAATTGCTTCCTTCTCATGCAATTGTAATGCTCCAATCATGCTCCTCAATCATCTTTAACTGCTCCAATGTTTGCCTTCAATTCCCTAATACAAAATACCTTGCAAAATAACAACTTTGACAAAAATGAGGAATAAATGTGCAACCAAAAATATAATGCATCCTTCTTATAATTTAGCCTCTAATATATGTATGAAATCTCCAAAAAGTGTATATAAAAGCAAGTGAATCATGCTAAAAAGTATGAATTCCAATACATTAACAGGACCAGTAGTGTTTGGTACATCAAACGCAATAATGTAAAGAGAGTAAACCAAACTAACCAAACAAGAAAAAAGATGGAAGAAAAACAAAATTTCTATTATAAGAAATTACTTTTTACAGTAGTTTCTCTCCCACGTTCCCACTCTCGTTTTTTGGAAGCTACTTTCAATGGGAATCCCATAGTCCATAGAGTACCTAATCACCTAATGTGCTCGGTTCTAAACGGCTAATCTGTTTAGACCTGACCTTTAAAATCCCACAAATCATGAAACCTGAACCCATGAGTTTGCGGGTAAGGGTTGGCCAATAGGCTTGGAGTCAATGCAACTAAAATGGGCCAACCCACTTTGAATACCACTTGGTGGGTTGGGAAGGAAATATATTAAGTAGTCTTACCCCCACTTTATGGCAAGAGTTTGATTCACACCATGCCTCAACTACAGCCTTCTCAATGTAACTAAAAACACTTATTTTTTGTCTAATTTTGAAGAAATGTAAATTGAAATAAAAAATTTCTAATTTAAGAAGTAAGTTATTAAAATATATTTTAATAAATTAAATGAATATTCAACATGAAGAAACATTAGACACACTTGCTCAATGTGAAAATTATTTCTAAAAGCTACATGATACTAGATTTATCATCTTTATGAAAAAAAAGCATTATGATAATCTATATACAATTAATAATTTATCTATGATGAGTAAATCTGTAAGATAATAATTTGAGTAAGACTAAATTATTTTTGGGGAAAATAAATGTGTATGGCACATAAACAATGAATTCAACCATATAATAATTTAAGAATACATTTTGTAGCCGAATAATATAAAATATTTGAGCAAACATTTGTTACTTCAGAAATAATAGTATTATTTAAATAATTAATAATGATGTAAAATTTAAGTATTCTATGAGCAATAATTTTGTAAAAGTAAGAATAGAAGTACCTAACGGGCCAACCTTTGACTCACTAGAGCTGGCCATTTTAGTCCCGCATTCAATTTTTAGGCTTGGCCGTGTTAGGCTCCATTCTCAATGTATGAAATAGCAACAACTTATATAGCTGAGGTTAATTGTTTACAATTTACACATATTGGCATACTATTGTGTGCTTTATTTTACAACTATGTCTTTCGGATGTATTTAGCTTTTAAAAGTTCTGTTGAACAACTTTGGTATTCTCTTAAGTGCGTCGCATTTCCTCATTTTTAAATTAAAAGACTACTTCGATCCATCCATTAAGAGCTAATTGAACTTTTTTTTATAAAATACTAAGAAATTTAAAATAAATAAGATACTTATATATTAACTTCTCTAAATTTTTCTTTAAAATAAGTTAATTAACTTGTAAAATAACATAGGATCAAATGATACACGACATTATTATAGTTAAGTGGCTTATTTGATTTAGTCAATCCAAAAAAATCAACTTAAGTAGTGAGGGAATTGATAGAGTATTTATCTACCCTTTTCACGAAGTGCCTCTAGGCTCCAACAAAATTATTTGTACGTGTCTGAACCTTCAAATGATTTTAAATTACTGGCAAATTATTAAACCTGCGACCTCTCCCATTGATATGGAAGAGTTTAGTTTCCAGATACCACCAGGTATCTAGAAGCTATATATCTCTAAGTCTATAAACTAACCCAACCATGACATAATGTTTAAGATTAAGTAAAACTCAACCAATGAAATTTAAGCTAAGGTCAGCAACATTTGCAACTTTTGATATATAAAATTTCTTGAATATAAGTATATATGAAAATTAAATTTATTTTTAAGTAAGCTATAATTCAATCCATTGTACAAATTAAACATTCTCCACGTACGTCATACGTATGGGATCGGATATATACAGTGGTCCAGTTCAGGCCTCCAGTGTAGCTTCATTATTACTGCAGAAAATTGTCAAGAAAAACTAATTAAAACTATCCTTGTCCAAAAATCCTAATTTTTCTTCCACCCCCACAAAAGCCCTATATAGTGATTTGATTGTTACAGTTAACTAATATGAAAGTGGTTTATATTAGTATTCAATTTTGAAAACTGTGTGTTGTGTATGCGACTATGCAAAAGGTTTGAAAATAACCGAAATTTCCGCATAACCCCATATTTCATATATATCGTCACGGAAAGCAACCATAGCTGGGTGGATATACGTGTAATCCAACATACCTTTTACTGATTTGAGCACCTTCTATTAGCAAACATTGAATTGTTTTTTTAAAACAAATCTTGTTCTGCAGATTAATTGACACACAACCAATCACATTTATTTCGGGTTAGATAGCTGTATGTATTGTTTTATGTTCCATCAATTATTCTGGTTCAACGTTGCTCTATATTGAACGTGCTCGTGATATTATGTTCAGTCTCAACATTTCAAAAAGCGAGCTAACAATAGAAATGGGTGTGGAGAATATTATGATGTGGAAACTTATTCACTATTATCAAAATTATTTATGAAACTAATTAATATCAGTATAAAATTGATCAATATATACAATTGTTGTACTAGTATCAAAATTATTTATGAAACTAATATCAGTTTAAAATTGGGCAATACAATTTTTGGTCATCTGTGAAAAAAAACATCTATCTCTTTCACAAGGTTTCTTAATTATATTACTTGTATAATATAATTACCAAAGGTACGTATTTTTTATTTTTATTTTTTTGCATAAAAAAGGCGCGTAATATGTTCAGTTGTATGTATGACATTTGGGGTAACTTTTATTGATCAAACTTACATCATATGTAAAAACAATTACATCAAAACAAAATATTGCATGTATGGCATTTGGGATAACTTTCCATGAAATCCTTGGGTTCACGCGTTTGTGCCCTTTTCAACTCAAATAACAGTCCAACTGGCACAATGATAGTGGATAGTCCCCCCCACACTATGGGATAGTGGGCTCCACCTAATGAATTATGTTGCACAATGTTCATGCTACAATGAAAATTAAATGCCGACCACTTTGTTGCATTTTGACTTTTCTAATTCCACATGTCAAAGAAAAAAGAAAGATGTCGTTACTCGAAAATTTTATTGATCAAACTTACATGATATATTGTTATAGACATAAAGTCCAATATTATTCTACAATATTCTATACCTAAAAAATATAGATGCTTATATTTGCATGTGGGTTTTCCATATGTTTTCTCATTTTTATTACAATTATAGATCTTCAAATTAATTTTTATATATTAGTTTTTGATATATTTTATAAAAGCTAATTGGTATCTTTGTTACTATCAAACTTAATATTATCAAACATGAATGATTAAATTCAATTCCATAGTTGATAATTTTTCATTAAAGAGACTAAGTGGATTGAATAAATTTCTCACTTTACCCCATATATATATCTATCCGCGTATTGACCAATAATGAAACTTTGAACATATTACAAATGGAAGGTGTGGATTATGTGCAGGATGAGGCCTGCAATGATGGAAGAGTCGATTTCTTGAACACAGCAAAACACAGCCAGGTATTCCTAGTTACATACCCTTACAGCATGTATACACACACACTATACACTTGTGACTTGTGAGTTGTGACTATACCATAACTATTTTTCTAGTTCCTATCCGATCATTTCATTTATTAATTGAAAAATTATTGCTCTAACTCAATCGGGTACGTTAGGTGAACCTGTCTATCTTTTGCCTAATTTTAGATCTTAACTCATTCAGCTCGTTTTAGGTTTGATGAAAGGTACACATGATCAGTCTGCCCATAACCAAGTCCGGTTCGGGTCAAAATCATATTTGAAATTATATTGATACATGTTATGCCTTACTAACATGCAATCAGTACTAGCATTATGTAGTGTCAAAAATGCACAACAAATAGTAAGAAAATAATAGATTTTACGTTACATAGAGCCCATAATGCTATTATGTTATATATTAACAACCAATTATTTCATTGAAAATCAAATCTTTTCATAATTTCGAAAAAAATATCTCACGCAATTGCTGTAGCTAGTAGTGGGTATTTTTTTTGTCTTTAATCTTTTCCTTCTTTAGAAGGTTCTATTTGGTTTCGTCTTTTCTCTTTACCGACATCTTTAATTACTTAGGATTTGTTCAAACTATGTCATACAATTCTGATCTCTAATATTTTCTCTTTAATACTCCCTCCGATCCCTAATGTAAGAGCTAGCCGTCAAAAAAACGCTTATTAAGAAAACATGTGAATGTTAGTTGGGTGTCTAGAGTTAATGCTTCTTTTCCAAAATTGCCCATATTTATTATGGTACTTTTAAGAGAGAGAAATATATAAGCATTAATAAATATGAAAGAGAGTTAGGGGTAAAATAGGGAAAAATGCATTAAATGAGGAGAGAATAAGAGGTGAGCTCTTACATTAGGGACCAAAACCATTCAAATTTTGGGCTCTTACATTAGGGACCGAAGGGAGTATATATAGTTGGCATACACATCGGTAATCTATAACTATAAGACCATTTTAATTTTTTTTTTAGTTTTTCCACAATGAGTATAACAAGCATCCATCTGAATATTCTTACTTTTACTATATTAAAATATAATATAATGTTATACTCTAGTTTTTTCTTTATATATAGGATTAATAACTATAACTATACCCTTAACCATGAGGATCTTATTACATTAGTTCGATAAACTTATATATGATCTTATTAGATACTTTTGTCTCACATATAATAACTATTAACATTTCTTAATTTCACCCGAACAATCTAACTTGTGTTCTACGTAACATCTTTAGTATTCTTAATTACATCTTCACACTCATAATTACTAATAACATATATAAATATTATAGTTTTATTTTTAGTTGCAGAAATATACTACACATAAACAATATTAACAACAACAAATTTTATTTTTTTGAATATGCCAGTGACCATATAAATACCATATATATATATATACATATATATATACCATATATATAAAAATACCATATATATATGTGTGTGTGTGTTTCTTACCATATATATATGTGTGTATGTATGTAGTATCATTTTTTATTTTGTGATTGGTGATAAAGATAGTGGTAAGAAACATGCATGAAGCATGGAGGGATTCAGACAAGGAGCGTGAGTCACGAGTATGATGTATAAGTAGGTGAATATATAGTCGTGTACGTAGCCAAAAAATTGTTTAGTGCCAAAAGATTGTTAAGTGCCACCATCACTTTAATTTGATACCTAACTCACACCTCATTCTAGTTTCTTACCCCCTTCAATTTCTTCTAACCATCTGATCTTCATTTTCAATACTTCATTAATTTAATCTTTAAATATAAGTTCATATGAGATATAACTATATGATATTTGTAAATAATATGATCGTGTCTTATATACCTGTTTCAAACCAACATTCTCTTAAAACAATTCAGGATATTTGACCTTTCAATAGCAATTGAATCCATTTTGACCTATTTATTTTCCCCAATGAGACTTATCAGTCAGAAGAGTTTCGTTTTTCCCAATTGGTAACTTGTAAATATATCATATCACATATGATTACTGTATGATTGAAATAAAGATGTATACCTATTTAACAACATATTTTCATTTTTACCAATTTAACCTCTTTCGGAGATTCTACTTAATTTTATATTTTGGGAATCGGGGCTAACTTAATTTGCGTTAATCATTTGATACATTGTGATAAGAAAATATAATGATTACGATCGTTCATTAATAGCTTTTTGCTAGATGCGTAAGTCTAGCCTTCCAATACATTTTAGAACCTCATAGTGTCAGAAATAGATATATAGAGAGAAGGCATAACTGGTTGAACTTTAATTCGATTTGAAGGTTTACCGTTCTATTGACAGTAAGAGAAATATTAACTGTAGATGTTAACTTGAAGATAATCTTCCTTCTATGAAATTGTTGTAATAATATAACCTGCTCTCATGTCCCACCATACATTTTTGCCCTCTTGATACTTGACATGTGGGAAGTGATTATTGTCACTATTTTTAATGATGATCATGTTTTTTTTTTACAATATAGTTTTCTTATTGGACGCAATTATAAATGAAAAGAATGATGAAGATTTGATTTCCCCTTTACCATACCTTTAAATTAAATTACCTTCTCCTCCCTTTACAAGGTGCTTGCAAGTAATTCACACAAGCTCGAAAAAAGTAGTTAATTTTAAATATGTTCTAAATTAATAAAACATTTCAATTTTATCAAAAGAGAAAAGTTTGAAAAGGTACATTCAAATTTTATCTTGAAGCATTCTTTGAGTTATTTATATTTGTATCTTATATCATTCTGGTCAATTCATTTTTTTATTTGAATTTTGCTCACTTCAAATTGAAAAATTCATATTTAATCATTTTTATTTTTTATTTCTTAGATTTTTTTAACACGGTTAGTTTTACTCAATGAAAAATGTTGACTCAATGAATTTAAATAGTGATTTTATGATTAAAAATTGATAAAAAAATATACTGAAAATTTTAATCTGTAAGTATAATCGTTTTAATATTTTAAAAATCAATCATTTCCTATCCGTATATAATTGTTGAAGTTCTTTAAATGTGGCAAGTCACCAACTTTTGTTAGATGAAATTAATAATGTTGATAAAAAAGATTAGTTATGCATTTTTCAAATTTAAAAGATTAAGATAAAACCTGATACAATCATAATGAAGCGACCATACATTCTAACTTTAATTTAAATTATTGGATGAATTTACAAATAAATATTAATTACTGTCCACCTTCAAAAAGATAGGGACTAGGGTGAGTGATTTTCCATCTTTTAGGAGTGAGTATTGCTTTGGTTCATAAATATATATAATATTTAATTATTTAGATAGATTAGATGATAGTTGTCAGTGAAATTAGTTAAAATCACGTTATATTATCAAAATATTCTTAGTATTTGTCATTATTCTCACCAACCCTCTTTCATTTATTTATTTATATTTAAGATCTAAATTATTTCCCTATATATATCATTAGGATTGGGGGAGTAATCATTTAATTTATGGGCATGATCATAATATAACTTTAGCTATTGGATTGGATGACAAAATTTTTTTGATCGAAAATTGGATGACAAAATTTGAGAAAAGCATCATTTGAATCTTAAAATTGTAGATGCTGAAGTCGATAACTCATTCATTTTTTTGAGGTCAGAAAATCATCTCTTAAATACTCCAAGATATGTCTACATGCACACACACTTTCTTGGAAACTTCCTGTCCTCGTTGTCTCAGCCCCCTGGCCCTTGGGTCCATCGTACGCGTTCCCATGTCTTCAAGGCTAATATAAAAGACCAATACTTTTATAAATGATTCAAATGTTCGATAAAAAAAATGATTCAAAAGTAGATCTTGACAAAATATTTTAAAATTATTGCGTAAATTTAATTTTTCATATTATAAGTTCATTATTTAGATTTCAATTAAAAAAAGTTTCTTATTTAGACATGAAATAATATCCTATCACTCTCTTGCCCGCTCCCACCGCTTAAGTCCCTTTTCATCAATTTTACTACAATTCATTTATGACTCTTAATGTTTAATTTTCATATGGTAGTAACTATAAATTAATCTATCTAATTTAATATTTCTAATTAATATTTTATATTAGCTAGAATAGAATACAGTTTTGTGCTGAAATTATTACCTCTCTCCTCGGTTTTATTTAACAATGTTCATCACCCTTCTTGTCGCCGCCGACCAGGAGAATAACTTATTTCCCCTGTAGTTCCCTATGTAAGAAGATGACAGATAATTAATTTTCTTAGAATAATCCACTTTTGGTTACTTTAGGCATGCTACAGTACATAAATTCCCTGGTCAATTTTACAATGCTTAGTACAAAACTACAAATTGTTCATTTGTTCTTACACTAATTCATCCGCAGTTGTTCTAGCAAAGTGGGACTTTTGTCAATTTTGTCCCTGTTTTCTCATGCAAAATTAATCTCTAAGTTATCACTTTATTTTTTTCTATTAATAGTGTTCTTATTGCTTATAGTATGTCTCCTTGTTTAATCTGAAAAACTTTAACCATTTTTCTTAACTCTTGTCCATAGTGACATCTCTTGGTTTATTGTTAGATCCATTAACATTTCATAGGTTTATTAAATACATCACAAAAATTAGGGGAAAAAATTAGAAAAAAAAAATTTAAACTTACCTCACTAATTAGAAATGGATCGAGCCTCAGACCAATCCAACGATTAGCCGATTCACACATGGGTTCAATTGTCATCAACTCGATTGTGAGTTTTACTATGTAAACCGTGACCTAAAACCTTTAAACTTGCATTCTAATTCAACTTTTATAAAAATTTGGAAGGAGCATTTTCTAAAAAAACAGTTGCATTGGATTTCTTGAGACTCAAATTTGACTCACTTCACCTTTCACAGGGCGAGTGAATCAAGAACAATATGAATAGATAGATAGCTAGCTGTATGTTATGAACACATTGTTATCTTCTTCGTCCAATCTCGCATGGCCACTTTTAAATTCCTTTACCACATCCACCTTTCAATATATTTCCACACCATATAATAATCATAAACAAATGGAACACACTCATAAATTCTTGTTTCCTTTTCACAGATACTCTTTTCTGTACTATTCGATGCTTCCACTTAATCTCGCATTTTCCAAAACAAATAATCAATTCTCTATTAATTAAAGCCACTTTAGCTTCTCCACACACACACACACACGTATAAATGTTCACCTACTGACGAGGCAAAATTAAAGTTAAAATAGACAGCGAAATCGAGTTATGCTATTGCTATCCACGTTTTGTTGCCTCTCTCTTTGATTTTCTTACGCAAAGGCACTGAAACATCACACATATATAATCATAGCCATAATTGTAAGCAACTTCTCTTTCAAGTTATGAAACGCGCTTGCTTGAATAGAAGCATAATTGATATATATTTCAGATCTGCGTAAGAACCAAAGAGATAATGCATAAAAGTGGAATAATAAACGAGCAAGAACATATTCATATTCTTAACTCTCTGTTCATGGTTTATTTGTCAGTGAGTGAAAGAGCGAGTGAATATTATTTATTTATTTATTTAATTGTGAGAATATAATAATAATAATAATAATAATAATAATAATAATAATAATAATAATAATTATGAAAGCAACATCATGTATACACACATCGTGGTTTGTGTGAATTTGCTTTGCCTTGCACATGGTGCGGTGCATTTTCTTCTCGTGAACGCTTTTTTTTTTTTTTTATCTTTTTGATATTTGCTTTTTGTGGACATAATAAATGACGTGAACTGAAATAAGATAGGAGTAATTCCGTTTCAGGTTCTCTCTTCTGTAACGTTTCCTGATCGCGAAGGAAGAAGAAGAAGAAAGAAGAAGCAGAGAAGTCAATCGCTGAAAGACTGAAAAGACTTGATAATACTATAGAAGGATTATTCGGTAATTTCCACCACACAAACGCGTACGGTTAATTCTTAATTTCTTAATTTCTCATTTATTTTATTATTTATTATTTATTTTCTTGGTGTATGTAGCCTTCACTTTCTTATATTACACTGTTTTGCCGAAAGTTGTTTTATACTTTTATATATCTATCTCCACTCGTTTTGCCTAAAATATTTGCGCGTATTGAAAGTTTCGGTGAGAGGATATTTTCGGAAGTTTTTTTTTGTGAAGAAGGCTTTGTTGTTGATTTTGTTTGTGTGAATGAGAGAGAGTGAAGTGAAGAAGAGAGTGGAGAATTGAAATTGACGGTGCCATCTCTCCTGCGACAGTTTTTAGTGATTGAATGGAAAAAATGAGTAACATGAAGGCTTCACCGCGCCGTCAAAGTGACGTGGAGGCGGGAAATAGTGTTGGCGGTGGTGAATATGAAGACGGCGAGGGTTCCTACGATCCCTTTGATATTTCCAGAACCAAACATGCTTCCATTGAAAGGCTCAGGCGCTGGAGAGTATGTAATTTTAACTTAATCACTCTTATTGTTTGTTTATTTCTTTTTTTGTTTTCATTTGAATGTGTTTTTTTAGTTTAATGTTGATGTTGATGTTGATGACTTATGCTTTGGTTTGCCTTTTATGGTTAATTTTGTGTAATTTGTTTAATCTGTTTAGTGTGTGCTTCTTTTAGTTTGAGTGTGTTTTTTTAGTTTAATGTTAATGTTAATGTTGATGTTGATGTTGATGAGTTCTGTTTTAGTTTGGCTTTTATGGTTAATTTTGTGTTTTTTGTCTGAAAGGGTGAACTGGAATTGTTTAAATTTTGTTTAGTGTGTGCTATAGGACTTTGTTGGTCGGTGATATGAGGATTAAGTAAAGGGGGGATGATTTGAATGAATTAGATGGGGAATGTATTTATATAGAAGTTTTTGGGAGTGAGGAGATTGAAGTTGAGGAAAGGTGGTTTTGGTTTTACGTTTTGAGGAATGGATTGGCTAGTACTGTTGATGATATACTGAGATGAGTGGTACGGTGAGTGGGATAGAAAGTAGGAGAGTGGAAGTTATGAATTGATGTACTTTGGTTTGGCCTGTTGAGTGGGATAGAAAGTAGGAGAATGAAAGTGTTATGTTAAGAGGATGGTTTTGTTTTGGGTTGGAGGTGGGGACTTGGTGGTTACGGAATAAAACGGTTTTTGGCTTTTCCCTATGACAAATTCTTATGGACTGAGAGAACAGAAGATGTGTTCCTCTTTTATTAATGTGGGGCAGAATAGGTGTACAAATACAACTGGGCTGTTGAATGTTTTGAGTCTGAGGAGTAACTTTATTTAGGGTAAAATAATACTACTGGCCCTTTAAATAAGAGCCTCCTTACTACATTATGCGATTTAAGAGAATGGTTAAAAGTTATACGTGTGCAAGAAGTAAACTTTTCGCCATGATTAGGCTCTTTAAATTAGTTAAGTTATTAAATGAAGGCAATTCCAATTTCACGCTCTTATAAAAAGGATTGGAGGGATTATTAGCCATAAAATCATAATAAGTGTTTAGTGAAATACTACCTCCGTTCCTAAATATAAGAGCGGGTTGACTTTTTAGGAGAATCCTAAGAAAACTAAATAAGGTAATTAAAAATTGATTTTCCCAAATATTTTCACTAAACTACTTTATTTGACCTATAAACTTGCATATGATCTAATAATATACAAAATATGTTATGATTAAATTGTTCATTTTGCTTTCTTAGGATTCTCCAAAAAAGTTAACTTACTCTTATATTTAGGAACGGAGAGAGTAATACAATTGATAGACAAGTGGAGGCGAATTAAACTTGTCCTTGTCTTCTACTTCTGTTTTTTCAACACTTCACCTATGTTTGGGAAATAAATGTCTATCATTTCCAATTCTTTTGAGTTCTTCCAATGTGTTTCATGGCATAGGTTTTGATAATCTATTTCACAGGTTTACCTTTTGCCACAAGTGTTACCTTATAGTTATTCACGCTACTATATGAATTGTACTTTTTTTGTAAAGGTTCATGTGCAACAGCCAGCAATTTTCTTTTTTATGGGGAGTGTAGTGATTTCCTAAGCTCTATTTTTCTCTGCCATACAGTTCCTCATTGATGGATTTCCTCTGGTTAGGATAATACCTCTTGGAAGATGTTTGTATCTTTTCACCCAAAGTATCTATTTAGTCTGTTATGATAGTGTTCTTATGCTTTGACACTTTGACTGATGAATAACACTCAGATTCTCTCTCACTCTCCTATCCCAATTCCTTCATCTCTCTTGCTCTTCTTCCTCTTCTCTTTTCTATTTTTCTACACTTCCCTTAACATAGTCCTTGTCTTTATTACTCAATATAATGTCTTTAAATTGAAGAGATTGTTTGAAGAAGTAATTGAACGTGAACTATTGGTTGACAAATATTTAAGGATTTGGTTGTTGATCGTAGAATACATTGGTGTGCAAAAGCCGATCTCTCCTAGTGGGATGAGACTTCTTGTAGTTGAATGTCCTTTCCTTGATTGATATATTTTATGTCCTCGCCTTTATTACATAATTGGCTATATGTTTCCTTTCTGTAAAAGGGGAAAGAGGTGTTGCTGTACATCATTGCTTTCCTCTTTCAATTCTGTTTCATTCCTTTCCACACTTTCAAACACGCACAATACTTTGTGAAAAGAAATTGAGTAGTGACTAGTGAGCAGTCAATACTACTGCAGTAGGGACTAACAGTCATAAGATTTCTTTGATGAAGTCAGTATTGACTGTTTTAAAATGTGTTCGGTTATTAGGAGTAACTGTTAAGATCAATGGCTATTCACCTCTGACCTTTTATTTCCCTATGTCATTACTTAATACTTTTTATTTTTTGTGTTAGCAAGCTGCGCTTGTGCTTAATGCTTCTCGTCGATTCCGCTATACCCTGGACCTGAAAAAAGAAGAAGAGAAGCAGCAAACATTGAGGAAGATTAGGGCGCATGCACAAGCCATTAGGGTATGGTTACTGTGATTGAACTTTCTTGATTATTGCCTGACTTGTATGTGGTGAACTAACTATTCATTTTGTCCTACTAGGCGGCATATCTTTTCAAAAAAGCTGCTGTTCCACCTGTGAATGGTGAGTTATTTTTCTCATTTTTTGTTCACATTAGTGTTTTTTGGGTTATCATATATGGTGTTTTTAGAAGTGCCTTTGCTGTAGCTAAAACTCGGGTAGTGATTGGAATTTTGCCATTTATGTACTTTTTGGATAGATATGAAAAGAAAGTTATTATTTACTTCTGCATATGAATTTTGTAGGTAGAGTTAGAAACTCCAGCTAGGCTATGTTTTAACCACTGGTGATTAAGATTAGCAACATGGTTTCTTGATTGTAATCAACATTTATCAATATACATATGAATTATGAAACACAATTCTTATGACAAAGCTGCAGTATTTAAAAATTAGAAGTGATGATATATGGCTGGTTCTTTAGATTCTGTGCAACACATGTGGGACTCAGATGGTTTATATTTCATGGTAGATAAACAAATATGGTTTTATGATTTAATTTGTATGTGGGATTTGGAATTGCTAACTTTTTCCCTTTGTTTTCTTTTCCTGTTGTTCCCTGCATGTTCTAGAATTGGTTGCATGTCTTAAATCACATAACTTCTGTTGTTCCCATATCATATTATATTTGATTGTTCAATTTTCCAAGTGAAAATGACATTTTATTGTTTATTTTTAGAACATCTTTGAAATTTTAATCACTGCAGGGTTAGTTGTTGATAGGGCCCTATGGCACTGTGTAATCTATGTACCTGACCTCATTTGGTGGGATAAGACTGGTTGTCGTTGCTGTCTACTTCACCTTTATATTTATATTTTGCAAACTTTAGAGCATTTATTTCTAGCTCATTTATTCTGAAATAAATTTTTGGAATATATTTAATTAAAAGACTCCTATTGGGTGTCTCGAATATTCGGAAGGTTTTCTCATTTTCAATTTTTGGGATAAGGTTTGTTGTTGTTGTTGTAATTTGATTGTCCAATGGCCTGGTTGCCTTGACTTAATTGTTATGCATCATGCCATCTATAAGATACATGGTATGCAAACCTACGGGCAATAATGTTGCACTGTTGAACTCAAGCAGTTTCCAAGTTGTATTTTATTTCCTTTGAAACAAACTTGTTTGACAGGGTATATATTTTCTTATTACTTGCATCTGGTGTATATATTTTTTTATTGTCCCAATGCTGATTATTAGATTTTTCAAGTTCCAGGGACTCCAGCACCACCTCCAGCTGCTTCTGGTGACTTTCCGGTTGGACAAGAGCAGCTTGCTTCAATTTCAAGGGATCATAACAATGATCTCCTGCAGCAATATGGAGGGGTGAGTTTGCTATGAAAAGATTCCAAACTTAGTAAAGCAGCTGATTATTGTCAAATATGCTTGTGCTAATTTTGAGCAATTTTACCAGGTCAAAGGGCTCGCGGAGTCATTGAAAACCAGTTTAGAGAAGGGGATTCATGGTGATGATGGTGACTTAATGAAGCGGAGGAATGTCTATGGGTCAAACAATTATCCTCGGAAGAAGCCCAGGAGTTTTTTGGTAAGTTTTGTGGCAATTTCATTTGCTATTGGCTGCTTTGGTTTGTATGTTAACCTTCCATTTGGGGCTCTTGTAATGTGTTTCTTAATTGTTCCTTTACACAGATGTTTGTGTGGGACGCGTGCAAAGATCTGACCCTGGTTATATTAATGGTCGCGGCAGTGGCTTCATTGGCACTAGGAATAAAATCCGAGGTGAGACTAGCTTAGATAGTTATAATGTAATTCTCTTTGCTTGTGCTTTAGAAAATTGTAGAACCTGTAGTCTAAAAGAGATTAGTGGCCTGCCTCATTCTTTTGCACAAATATTTATCTGCAAACTTCTCATCTAGATTTTCTTGTGCTTTTTTGTAAAATAATTCATGTGGATGCTTTAGAAAATGGAATCAAGCAAAGGAATAATGTACAAAGCTTTACAGAGGAAAGTAGAAAAAACGGCTTCTAGCCCACAGATAATAAATTAGCATGTTTTGAAGGATAGTTTTAATGAGAGACTGAGCTGGTTTGATATATCCAGTACTTTGGAGCACAGATAAAATAATAATTTGTTGTCCCTTCATACCATGTAAAGCTGATAAAAAATTCAATATTTTTCATCAAAAGTTTAAATCTTTTGTTGCTGGTGCAATTTTTCCCATAATAGTTTTTACTTTGGTCCTAACCCATGTATATACTATATGAACTTTATTAATTAATTCAGAGGAAAGGATATTTAGATCTCTAAGATTTGGGGCCTATATGGTTGTTTCACGTAAGTTGTCTTTTTGTGTTTTTGCAAATGTTACTAGAACTAGAAAACTCAAGTAAATAGCATGCTGTTTTGAGAAATTGTGTTACATGTTAGTGAAGCAATCAGATAGTTTTAGATATACCCAGATGTTTTTTAATTCTTTGTTGTTCGGTAAGTATGAGTCAGTAAGCTAACCTTGTAGGCCAAGTTTTAACCCCAGAAAATAAGATCTCTGGACATACTGTATGTCAATTATCCAATATTATCTTTGTATATATATTAGGACTTTGTGAATGATAAAAATTAGCAATTAACGGCATGACCGAAACAGTATTTGCTTTAGTGTGGCTGCCAAAGTTCATGTGATTTTGAACGGCTAGCTTCACTGTATTCCTTAGATTCTTAAGCTATTTTCCTTAGTCTTGCTAATCCTATTTGGGTTTTCTCTTCGTAATCGTTAAATATGTCTTTAGATAATAATAGAATTAGGGTTCTTCCACCTCACTGTTAATTTTTTTATTTCAGGGTATCAAGGAAGGATGGTATGATGGAGGGAGCATTGCATTTGCAGTTATTCTTGTTATAGTCGTTACAGGTGTGTACATCAGTTTTTTGGGTGTAAATATCATAATTCGATGGTTATTTTGTACTTGCAGTTTTTCAATATTGTTAATTTTTTAGGTGGTGTTTTTCACATATTGACCTATTACATGGATGTCGTCTCATTTGAGGAATTCTTGATTATTTCTGTTTTCCCTTTTTGTAGCTATAAGTGATTTCAAGCAGTCTCTTCAGTTTCGTGATTTAAATGAGGAGAAGAGAAATATACATCTAGAGGTCTGTTTTCATTTCCTTTTTTGGCGCTTAAACCTACAAATTTAATGCTCTATTATATTTTTGGCCTGTTTTAAATTATACATTCAAACTTGGGCATGTACAGGTTATAAGAAATGGTAGAAGAGTTGAGATCTCAATCTATGATATTGTTGTTGGTGATGTTATACCTCTGAATATTGGTGACCAGGTTATTGTGCTTGCCTTTGACAATTTAAAGGTTCTCCCTGGTAGATTTATGCTCATTCTTACTTAGTTCTAAGTTTCATTGCTTTAGGTCCCTGCTGATGGAATTTTGATCACTGGTCACTCTCTTGCGATTGATGAATCAAGTATGACTGGCGAGAGCAAGATTGTATGTGTTTGCTTACACCTTGTGGGGATTGAGCGTGTTTGTTATTTTTTAGATTTTAGTAACTTGCTTTGATTTTTCAGGTTCACAAGGACTCAAGGAACCCTTTTTTAATGTCTGGATGTAAAGTTGCAGATGGCAGTGGCACAATGCTGGTGAGTGTTGAGTTTTGACTCACCTCTTTCTCTTGATGTTTGTAATAATGCCCTGGGTTTTAGTTACTTTCACAATTCTTCAAAGGTCTGTCTAAGAATTTAGATCTTAGTATGGATTGCAGTTGTGGGCAAGATTATTGAATAATAACCTTTTCAATGCACTACGTTTATTCCATGGTTAGAACTGTGGTGTTTTCAACATGTGTTTTTTAGTTGAGTGATTCTGAGTGTTTACTCTTTGTTTTGATTTCTATTGGATCAACTTTTCAGGGAATGATTAGAGAAAAGTGTTGTACAATATGAAAACACGTCATAGTATGGTGGATTCTGTCTTTGTTTTACTTAGTAAATAACAAATGTGTATTAAATTGTTTATATTTGCCTGGGAAAAAGTGGGGAAAAGCTTCTCATTGAATATTTTTTTTAGAAAGTCCTGTTAAAATTTTACACTAAAAGTACTGGTATTCAAATTTTGTATAAACAAGAGTATTGGTATTCAGATTTAAGTCCTTCCAATTAACAATATTTTCACTGGAGTCTTTTTCCCATTTCCCCCTATTTGTTGTGTGTCTTGTACTTTGTCAATAGTTTTTCCTAGTTTCATTTGGTTCAATTATCTTGCCAGGTTACAGGTGTTGGTATTAATACTGAGTGGGGGCTTTTAATGGCTAGTATATCAGAAGACACTGGTGAAGAAACACCCTTGCAGGTCCTTTGTCTACATGTGGTCTCTAAAGCTTTTTATACTATACGTTTGTTTACTGATTGAGTATTGAAATAGGTACGCTTAAATGGTGTTGCCACCTTCATTGGTATTGTTGGACTTACTGTGGCTGGTGTTGTTCTAGTTGTTCTATTGGTCAGGTAATTTAGCTGTTGATTGATGGTGTCATGAACCTTTTGTCATTCAGTAATAATTTTCATTATCTGAAATGTTTTGACTTGTGAACAGATATTTTCTCGGTCACACTGAGAATGCAGATGGACGTCCTCAGTTTAGGGCTGGACATACTAAACTTGGTACTGCTATTAATGGAGCAATTAAGATAGTCACAGTCGCTGTACGTATATTCATTTCAATTGGATTTTCATATTTATGAGGAATACAGAATTGATTGCATTTGTTTTCATGTACAGTAGGTAATTATATAGTGATAATGACTCCTCGTATTTGAATATGTAGGTCACCATTGTAGTGGTTGCTGTTCCTGAAGGGCTCCCTTTGGCAGTTACCTTAACGTAAGTTGGCCTGTGTTGGTTATCATTGTAAATTTATTTGGTTTTACTAGTTATTCAAAGGTTCCAGAGTTTATCTCTGTCTGTTCATTTTTAGTGACAATTAATTGACCTTGGTAGTGGTCATGCCTTCAGAATAGCACTATGCTTTATATTTTATTGTTTAAGCATTATACAAATATCGGCAACTAGAATTCTCATCCCATGAGTTTGTGCAATTGACTATATGGGTTCTATATTCGTATGTCACTTAAATGTACTAATATTATGTGTACTATTTTTCATATGCTCTTGTTCCAGTGCTATAGTAAGTTTGTATGCCTTATTTTTTGAATGTCATTCTGCTGACATTGTTCTATATTGTAGACTTGCCTACTCAATGAGAAAGATGATGGCAGATAAAGCTTTGGTATGCTAATTTATGCTTTTATTTAGATTGAATTTTTGTATATCAAAATTAAGAGATCATTTTAATTCGGCTGAATGAATGACAGGTGAGGAGGCTTTCGGCATGTGAAACAATGGGTTCTGCCACTACTATCTGCAGTGATAAGACTGGAACATTGACTAAGAATGAGGTTAGTTGTAATGCAGCATGTGAACTTTTGGTCTAGTTTTGTATTTCTTTCTTGTAACTATTTCCAATACACTTGCTGCAAGTGGTTTAACTTTACTGTAGCTTCTAGTATACTAGCTTATGTAAAGCAAGCATCCTTTTAACTTCTCAGATAATTATGAGTTCCGAATTTGGATTAGCCTTGTATCAAATTTTTTTATTAGCATCACGATTGATGAATGTGGAAATGATTTAATTGCAAGTCCATACTGTCTAACTTACGGGATTTTTTTTGGTAAAGGGTTTGTCTGGCAGTTAATGATATGTTTCTCTTGAATTTAATAAGTTTCATTTATTGATAGATGACTGTGACCGAAGCTTACATTGGGGGGAAGAAGGCTGATCCTCCTCACAACAAATCTGAGCTGTCTGATATGTACTGCTCTCTACTTGTTGAAGGTGTTGCACAAAACACCAATGGCTGTGTATATGTACCTGAGGTATGCTAAGAGTAACTTTTCTATTTTCACGATCATGATGTAGGAGAAGAAAGTTTGGTATTGCAACTACTGTGCGTTTTTTGTTTTTTAAAGGGCGGTAACAATGTTGAGGTCTCTGGATCACCGACAGAGAAGGCAATTTTGAACTGGGGAATCCAGGTTTGTTTTGGAGTTTTTTAGGCTCAAATATACTCTTTACCCTTGTATACTTAATGAGTTTCTACTTAGTTCACATGATTTTGTGACAATCATTGTTGTCTTAAATTTTTAAATAATCGAAACTTTCTCATTTGTTAAAATCGAAGTCGAAGGTTTACAGCATGTCTTAAACATCAAATTTTAGTGAGTTAAGGACATCAACTAAATAAATAGTTTTCAACAAATTGTGTGCTTATGTTAAATTGTGGTGGATTTTATGAAAGATGTGCAATCCTGGGTCATTTCAAAATATAGTATACACATATTGTCAAGTTTTTAAGCAAGGTTAATCAAATTGAAAATTCTGTGAAACCCCAGGGACCTACATGTTTTGAGCAAAAATTTCTAATTACCATCTGTTCCTTTGTAAGTGGAATTATTATTATTGTGTTTACATTGTGTGATGATGGTTGTTTGAATCTCAGCTGGGGATGGATTTTGAGGCTGTTAGATCAGAGTCATCAATTATACACGTCTTTCCATTCAATTCGGAGAAAAAACGTGGTGGAGTTGCAGTGAGGAAGGTGATGTTTTTTGCTTTTGCTTTCTTGTTTTGTTTACATATATCATGTTGGAGGATTTATTGCATAGTTTGTACCCTAACATTTACTCAAGCATCTATTTTCTCATTTGATATTTGAGAGTTGAGATATGATGAGTTATGCATTGTGTCAAACATAATGTTTTTGGTATCACTAAATGTAATGTGCACCTTCATTATTTTGGTACTACTGTAATGTGCACCTTCCTTGTCTTCTTTCATGGCTAGTTCTGCTTTGTTCCTAGACAAGTAGCCAAAGATAAAAGGCACCCTTTATGATTCCGTTTTTGTAATACGCCTTTGGTAAGAGGTGTGGGAATGGTACTTGGCGGAATGAATCGGGATTCTATGATATAAAAATATGACATGTAGACAAAATACGGAATTCAAGTTAAACAAATTTTTAATAGACATTAATGAACTGCCAAAAAAGCCTCATATTAGTTATTTGAATCAAAAGCAAACAGCAAAGTTATAACCTAACTGGCATTTTAAATTTATAACCCAAAAAGTATGCACTACTCAAGTTTCTCTCTTTTCAGCTTTTTAGATAATATTTAGAAGCTGAATGATAATGTAGCTGAGGGCTTTTGGGACATTTATGCATTCGATTCTAAAAGTGCAAGATACGCAAAGTTTTGTATCTCCTCATGGCTTTCCTGACTCGAAAATTTTTACTGATGATTTGTGTTTTACAGCCTGACGCACAAATTCACATACATTGGAAAGGTGCTGCTGAGATAGTATTGGCCTGTTGTACAGCATATTTAGATGCAAATAACGAGTTAGTAGGCATGGATGAAGATAAGGTTTGAGATAGTAGCTTTATATTTAGTTGTCAGAATGAGTCTTGGCTCAATATTTTTTTCTATTCCATTTTGGAAAGAGGTAAAGTCAAAGTTTTGTGGTCTGCAGATGACATATTTTAAAAAAGCTATTGAAGACATGGCTGCTGACAGCCTTCGCTGTGTTGCCATTGCATATAGATCTTATGAAAATGAGAAAGTTCCAAAAAGTGAAGAAGAACTTGCTCGCTGGTCATTACCGGAGGATGATCTTGTGTTATTGGCTATTGTTGGTCTGAAGGTATTTTTTAAGTAATAGTTGCCTTGTGTCCTGATGTTTTCATATTCCTTATTATGCTCACTTGGGTGCTAAAAGCTTTCAACTGTGGGATATGTTTTATCTGATTAAAGTTCAACTCCTTGATAGTAGTGTTGCATATGCTTTGAAGGAAGTGGAAACTTTCTGATTTTTGTTTTTAACAGTCTCTGCTGTGTCATGCTAAATTGCTATGCTAAGTTGTACTTTTATTTATAAGGTGCTCTCTAATTAAAGGGTCGTGTTTATTTAGACATGGATTTGTGAGAAGTTTAAAATCTGTAACATGGTGGGCATGGCATGCGTCACTTGAATTATGCTTTCGCATGTTAGCTTCTGCCATTTTGTATTTTGTTACTTCTCTAATTCTTCATGCATGGAATTGCAGGATCCTTGTCGACCTGGTGTCAAGGATGCAGTGCAACTTTGCCAAAAAGCTGGAGTAAAGGTATTAATTTTACTGTGATCATGGCATATTATTGAAAATTTTCATAAGTAATATTGTATAGTTGCCAAATTACTCATTCAATTGGTTCCGGTTATCTGGATCATTTATTGTGGTAGAGTTTGAATGTTGATAACTCACTTTGAGTAGTGTAAGTCTAGATATTGCTTTCTGTTGATTTTTTATGTCAATTTTCTTTATCTTAGACCTTGTTTATATTTCTGTATTTGGATATGGTATTAACTGTGAATTCTAGGTGAGAATGGTTACTGGGGACAATGTGCAAACTGCAAAAGCAATTGCCTTGGAATGTGGAATACTTGGTTCATCTGCGGATGCTAGGGAGCCAAACATTATTGAAGGCAAAAGATTTCGGGAGTTATCAGATTCAGAGAGAGAGGAAATTGCAGAAAGGATTTCGGTATTGTCTAGCTACTGTGACAATGTTTTTTACTTCGTATACTCAAGAATGCCTAATATATTCCATTGATAATATGTAGGTTATGGGGCGGTCTTCTCCTAATGACAAGCTTTTACTTGTGCAAGCCTTGAGAAAGAAGGGCCATGTCGTTGCTGTAACTGGGGATGGAACTAATGATGCTCCTGCATTGCATGAGGTGTGCTTAATGGCAGCACTTGCGATATTGTAGCCAGTATTGTTTACTCTGTTATTGTGGTCTTTATTTTATCTTTATTGTGTTTTTGTATTATGTAGTTGTATCATTTTTCACGAATCAGTACTGCTGCACGCCTTATATCATCCATTAAGTGGGTTGATTAAATAGATGACATGAGTTTATTGTAACCTATCGTCAATGAATTCTTAAGATATTCCATTAAGCATAGGTCAGCTAAAAAAGTTCATAACTGATGCTAAATGTTTATGTTACAACTCTAACTAGTCTTATTCCACCAAGTGAGGTCAGCTCAAAAATTCATTTAGTGTGGTTTCTATTATAAAATTGAGTCTCATGCTTTTAATAAGAGAATTTCTTTCACCTTAATTGTGGAAGATAGTTCTTTTTATCCTGATTGTTTATGCCTTTTGATGTTTAGGCTGATATAGGTCTTGCAATGGGCATCCAAGGTACAGAAGTTGCTAAAGAGAGCTCTGATATCATCATTTTGGATGACAATTTTGCTTCAGTTGTGAAGGTTAGTCCTTTTCTTTATTAAATTTTTAAAATTTAGTTATTTTCCAGTCCTTATGAATTTGCTTCAAACATACCCCACATTTGTGAAATGTAGGATTCTAAAATTTTAAGATATCCTGTTTTTCTTGAATTTAGGGGCATTGGCTTGCTGAAATGACTTTGATTAAATAAGTATTAAAATTGATTCTTGAAGCATGACTAATTATAGCCAATGTTCACAAATAACAGGTTGTCAGATGGGGGCGGTCTGTATATGCAAATATCCAGAAATTTATCCAATTTCAACTTACAGTAAATGTGGCAGCTCTTGTAATTAACGTTGTTGCTGCAGTTTCTTCTGGTGATGTCCCGCTGAATACTGTACAGGTTTGTTCTATCTGTACCTTTCTTTATAGCTCTTGCTCACTTGTATTACAAGGGATGTTGTAATGTTTTTATTGCCTTCTTTGCAGCTTCTCTGGGTAAATCTGATTATGGATACACTTGGAGCTCTAGCCTTGGCAACAGAACCACCAACTGATCACCTAATGGATCGATCTCCTGTGGGTCGAAGGTCTGAATTTTCTAATGATCTTGAGTAGCTCTAGCTACTGAGTACGGAGCATATAAACTGTTTAATGTCTGTTTTCTTATCCGCATGTGCAGAGTTTAGCCTCTCATTTTATTTGTCAACTAGGGTTTTATCTAAAGAAGAAAGAATATTATTAACGTGGGCATGACTTATTTAAAAGATTATAAAACAGAAAGGTGTACAATCAAAGTTGAAGTCCCATGAATCATTGTAACTTGATTCGTGCCTCTGACAATAACCAGTAGCTAATAGTTAAAGGAGGAAAACTTTTGTTTCATCTTGCAAAGAGTTTATTCAGCTTATTTGAACACTTAATTTATACTGAAGTGTCATGTTATTAGTAATAGATTATAGGCTGACCCTGTTGTTTGTGTTTCCTATTCTATCTATCTGTTCTCAACTTTATTCTTCAGCTTTTTTGTCTTCTCACATATCTGATGTATACAAATATTTTTTGTTTGAAAAGATTTTTGGGAACGCATGCATTGGCCTATATATTGTATGCTTAGTCTTGCATAATGCATTTTTGTTATGGGCATCAAGTTATATTAGAGCTCACTTATTAGAATGAAAGATATGATGCTTTTATCTTGGGTGGGGTTTGTGAGGTGTATATGACAATGATTGAGTGATTTGCAGGGAGCCTCTCATAACAAATATCATGTGGAGGAATTTACTTATACAGGTAACTAGTACTGTTGATCACTTGATCTCATATACCTCGTTAATCATCTTAGTTGTAGTTGTAGAATTTTTATTTTTAAAAGCTTCCTTTTGGCTACAGTTTATTTTGATATTGCTGCGGTAACCATGAGTGTATGCAAGATCATGTACCGTCCTATATCTGAATTATAAATATCAATGCTTACGTTGTTTTTTCAGGCGATATACCAAATATCTGTTTTACTTGTACTCAATTTCCAAGGAAGGAGCATACTGGGTCTTCTGCATAAAGATTTTACTTATTCTCTCAAAGTGAAGAACACGTTAATATTTAATGCATTTGTGTTCTGTCAAGTAAGCTCTTTTCTCCATTTTGCATTTCATATTCATAGTTCCCCCCATCCCCCCCCACCCTCCCAATATAGTAGCAAGAATTTTAGAGCTTGTTGATATTGGTAAAACAAGTTCAATTTTTGACGTTAGAATGATTGATAAAGTAATATCCAGATTTACAGTAATGCTTATAATTTTGGCAAATTAGATTATTATCAAATTAATATGAAAGTGTAAGGAGTTTGATGAAATTTACTATATACTCCCTCCGGTCCTAAATATAAGACCTAATTGACTTTTTTGAAAAATCCTTAAAAAAGTAAACTAAGTCAATTATAAATTGATTTACCTAATTTTTTCCCCTAAACTAGTTTATTTAACTTATTAACCAATGATTAACCTAGAAATATATCAAATATGTCATAATTTAATAACATATTTTGTAACCTTAACATCTCAAAAAAAAGTGAACTAGGTCTTATATTTAGGACGGGAGGGAGTATTATGAAGGTAAAAGTTATTACTCTTGTATACTTGTTTCATTATTTTCTATTGTTGAAATCGTTGAATTCTTTCTTGGTTACCCCCTCCCGAAAAAAGAAGTCCTTGATTCATTCTTAAAATCCGTTGAATATTTCCTAATGTCACATTGTATCTAAGCACAATCTCTTCGTTTGATTTGTGTTATTGATGTTCCTCTAATTAATAAAGAACCTACACTGATTGGAACCACTAGTCGTTGATTGAAGGAAGTTGAAAATGGCTTCTCTTTGCCTTAATGAGGCTCCACCATTGCTCAATCTTCTGAATTTATTTTACCCACTTTCAATTTGCATTAAGATGATGATTAAGTATTGTTTTGCAAATTGCAGATCTTTAATGAATTCAATGCTCGAAAGCCAGATGAGTACAACATCTTTAAGGGGGTCACAAAAAATTACCTCTTTATGGGGATTGTGGGAATAACTCTTGTGCTTCAGGTTTGTCTCATTACGATCCCATGGGCCCCCTCCCTCACAATATTTTTTTTGACCAATCCTCCCTCACAATATTAATACAAACATTTCAAGCCGACATAACCTTGTGCTATTACTTTTTATTTCTTTTAGATCATCATAGTTGAATTTCTGGGAAAATTCACCAAGACAGTCAGGCTGAACTGGAAGATGTGGATAATTTCTGTCGTCATTGGATTTATCAGGTTAGTCCTGTGCTTACCCTACGAGGATGCTCAATGATCCTATTTAATATTTTATAAGATGTTTGAATATAGCGAACATTAAAATTTATGCGAGTCTTACGTCTTTACAAGTTAGCAGTTATCACAGTTACATCTAATTAGGGGCTTGAGCTTGCCTAATTAACTACCACTTGTATTTTCTCCAGCTGGCCTCTTGCTGCGGTTGGGAAGTTGATACCTTTGCCTGAAACCCCCTTTTCTAACTATTTTACGAGATGTTTCCGAAGTATCGGGGGATGTTTCCGGGTACGATGAGCATTGACAAAAGAAGTTGTTGATCCTCCCGGGAAATTTTGGTGATTTACTACTCAAGATCTCTCTCTTATCACAGGATAGCCTCCTCACTCACGTTATGCAAATAGTCAACTAACCTAGTCTCACTTCTTTTCCTAGGGCGTTGGATATGTGAATTTTCTTACAAATTTGGATAAGGAATTGTTCTAATTATGAAGTATTTGAGGCTGTAGGTGTGCATGGAATTTTAGCTGTTTTTTTCAGCGTATTTGATACCTGTAGGACAGTTCAGTTGTTCATATTTCTAATTTTCTACAGTTGAAAGGAAAAAAGAACTGTAAATGAATGGATCATTCAGTCATGGTTTCCACACTTCAATTTCCATTATATTTTCCCTTGTAGAAATCTAAATATTGTTTTTTAGTTTTACCAGAAGGTTGGGGTATTTTAGAATCTAAATTTCGTTTGGAATGTATTTTCATTTTTCTCTTGCCAATCTCCTCAACGTTCTGAATTCAGTGGTCCTAATATTTATCATTTAGGATACAATATACTTGAAATTTGAAACTAGTTGCTGTATTAAATTTTAAGTATTAAGCTGAAGCCATTGTACAATTTTTTATCTCTCTTAAAAATCATGCGACTTTTGCACAAGAATTTCTATCATTTTCTCTTTTTCCCAGTTCTTAATTCATAAGCTGTGTCGGTCTAAAAATCTACTGAAGGTTGTTTGAACAAAGTATGATGTTTCTAAAATTTAGAAAACCTAAATTCAATGTATATTATTAACAGAACAAAATAAGATAATTAAATTTTCAATATGAACCTAGGTGCCATTGTCCCTATACATAAAGTAGACAAGAATGCTTTAACGTTTAAGTAGGGATGTTTACTTCTTTTCCAGCTCGGTTTCAATCTACTCCCTCTGTTCCTAAATATAAGATCACTTTAATTAATTTGGGGAGATTAAGGAAGACAATAAAATTTAATGATCTTCCCAAAATCTCCTTAATTACTTAATTTTAAAATGAGGAGAGATTTTCAATGAAAAGAGGGAGTCTAAGGGTAGTTAGGGGAAAACTTGAGATAAAATAGGGAGTGATCTTATATTTAGGAACTTATCCACTTCCCTAAAGTAATCTTATATTTAGGAACGGAGGGAGTAAGTCACTTTGTGATGGGATAAAAACTGGAAGGGGTATTTGTGTCACTTTGTCAAATTTAAAAATATCAATTCAGTGCTTGGTGCTTTCATTATTTTTTAGAAATTTGAGTACTTTAATTGTATTTTTATATATATGGAGGACTTTATCTTTCATTTTCCCAATACTTAAACATTGTAATGTAAGGCTTATTGAAAATTTTCAATGAATATAAAAGAATTTTATTAAAAATTAATTATTTGGTCCCTAAACCCTATAGATTATCAAATCTGTAAATCAATCCTTATACTTTTTATCCGTTATCTCCATCTATCCTTATTTGTCATATAATAACTTAGTCTTTTACTAGTCCTACGTGGCACAAACCATAACTAATAGTGTAAAAGTTTTCCATTCTTAAAACTTTGTTATTCTAACCACTTTCAACTCCATACTCATTCATCTCCCAAATTTCTAATTTTGAAGTCATTCAATTATGTTTAGCAATAACTACATTCTCATCATGGTAACATTGTGTCTTTATATATGAATTATTACTTGTAATATTTGATTATACAGTTTTTCTTTAATGAAATTTTTATACAGTTTTTTCTCGTACTTTTCTTACACCTTTTTCTCCTCAAATTAGCTGGGATATTGTTTTTTAAAAAATTAGCCCGTGTTAATCTTTTCTTCATTCTCAAGTAATATATGGTTTCTTTTTTGATACATAGTAATATATGGTTTCTGTGCCTTGGCAAAAAAAACATAATAAATACATACGATTCCTGGGAACACAATAATTTTTTAAAAGTTATATTACAAATTTCATATGCATATATGTTCATAACACCCAAACATATTAAGAGGACAAGTAGTTATAACTTATAACTGCTTCAAGATTCTCCACGGGGAAACAAACTTGAATTTACAAATTTTGCAGACACCTTTTTTTTGGTCAACTTTCAGACACATTCTTACCAAAAAAAAAATTGCATAAAACTTAACACAAACATCATAGTTTTTGTTCAGAGAATGAAAATCACAAACTGAATTTATTTTCTAATTTCTTCAGCAAAAGCATGAATAAGCAAAGTGGCTCTTCTGGGACACATAAGGAGAGATGAAATCAGATGCTATAATATTATTATTTGGTGATATTTCATTAGAGGGCACAAGTATCTGATTCTTTCCCGAAGCAATTCTCATGGCAGCCACATTCGTATAAAAGAGACCAGCATGTGAAGGCACAAACACATCACTCTCAGAGCATATGTTGAAGTCAATCACTTTCTCATATTCACTTATTGCCGGGTTCAGAAATTTCCCACTCTTGTCTTCTGGGATTATGCTTTCCTGTAACATTTGCTCATATCAATGTCATGATCCATGCTTGGAATTAAGCAAGGTTAAACAGAAAATACCTTTTCCTCTTAGGAATTATTTTAGAAAAGTTATAGAGAATTTAGCTAGAAATCTTTATCATGTTTGATTAATGTTGAATTTAGAGAGGAAATATAGAGTTTTGAGAGAATTGAAGGAGAAACTTATTGAGTAATCAATCAATCTTACATCTAATAGATTTGAGTAGTCTGTCTCTGTGTGTGAGTGGGAACCAAATAAGGAAACTAGACTTTAAACATAAAGCCCAACATGTCTTAACCTAGAGGCCCAACACTATTATCCTATACATTGAACTCTAAAATTACAATACATAATAAAACTATCTTCATATTTCAACAATTAATTCATTGAAAATAAACATATCAATGTAACATTAGGAAAACCTATGAGAATTCAAGGAATGAAATTGTGTAACTGGTCACCAAAAAGTTTCAACAAGAAGTGAACAACATAAAATAATTGTAATTTTTTATATTAGAAACTTATCGTTGCATGTTATTACTTGTTTGTTACGCTTTTTAGTAATTAAGATAATTTTTTGAGACCTCATATATTGATTTCATCTTTGAAGTTTATGCTCAAGTATGTTAGAATTGGACCTAAAACTATTGGGCTCAGCATACAATATCATAGTCAAAATCTCCTATAAATAATAACAGAAAAGAAAAGAAAAATTGAGAGCATGGAAAGTCAATGAATAATACCTTAGTATATGTGTTTGGGAAGATAACTTTTAGTGCATCAAGATCAGAATGCCATCTTGGTTGAGTCACATAAACCACAGTCTCTTTATTGAATCCTATCTTCTTAAGAAACTTACCCACTTCTCTTGCATTATAACAACTCTTTCTTCCCCTTTGAGCATTACTACACATCTCAGTGGTCAAATCCACTGCTATGAACTTGCCTTTTTTCAAGTTTTGGCTCCAATTTCTGAGTTTTTGAACCATGGAATCCACAAGTTTCTGTACCTCTGGTTGAAGCTGAAGAGATCCAAACATTGCCTTACATGCAACTGGGTTCATAACCAATTTCTTGTTCTTCTCCTTCTTGTCTGAAGAATCCATTACTGTTGAATTGATAAATGATGAAAAGGAAAATTTTGATTCAATCCTTAGAGTTCTTTTTGTTTGGTAGATTGGCTTCACTATCCTCTCAATGTACTCTTCAGTGACCATGTTTGGCACCTTCACAGTTCGCAGGTTTAAATAGGATAATTGTGGAGGCAGAGTTCTTGTTACTTTCACTATGCCATTTAAGCTGTCTATGAATTTCTGAACATCATAGATATCTCCAAAATTCCTAAATTTTAATTCAGAGTTAGTAATAATTTCAAGTGTTACATGGAGTCTAAAAATACAATGATCAAATATAGGTGATAATAAAAATCCAGAATGAGAAGCAAACTATATATAGGAGCCAAAGTAAATGAAAATGAAGGAAATGAATTGGATAAATCAACCTATTATAAGTCACATCCAACCACTTCACTAGAACTCAGTAAGGAGAGGTGGTTAAGTCAAGAATTTATTTGAAAATAGGTCTTTTCTAAATTCACTTTTATATAAAAGAATGAATTACTTATTGAGAAGTGAAAAATACAAGTTGCATTATATTTGAAATAGGGGCAATGTTGAAAAAAAATTAATTGCTATTCACTTGGCGATTTGTAATATATATGTATCACACATTCCTTTAGAAAGTGACTTATAATAATAGGGCAAAAGTGGTAAGCAGAAGAAATTAAATAAAACACAAAATCTTGATGATTATTTCAGTGCTGGTTCCTATGATTTTAAATGATTGGTTTGATCTCTCTAGGGATCATATGTTAACCTTAGATTAAATCCTTTATTAAATAAACAACAAAGATTGATACCGAGTATTTGAAACTACATGGATCAAAACCAAATCATGACAAACTACAAGCACTAACAATGCTATTAACCCAAAAATGTGAAGAACTCACATTCTATATCCTTGCTTGCCGCTTCTGATATCAGGAAGAACAAGAGTGGCACCCAAGTATGTGGCTACTACTACAGCATCTGCAACCTGTGCAGAAAAATCATCCAAGAAAAATATAATTCCAGGAAAAAATATAAAAGCAATTAAATAAAGGCTAAACTACACTTTTGGTCCCTTATGTTTGCGTCAAGTTTCAGTTTAGTCCTTTATGTTTGGAAAGTACACTTTTAGTCCTTTTTTGCTAACACCGTTAGTTTAACTTAACGGAAAATGCTAACTGAACAATTTTAAATGATTATTAAATATTAAAAAAATGTTCAGATTAAAATATTTGAGTGTAATTATTCTTATATTTTCAAAATTTATCATTTTTGGTACAATTTAATTATAAAATAATCATTTAAAATTGTTGAGTTAGCATTTTCCGTTAAGTTAAACTAACGGTGTTAGCAAAAAAAGGACTAAAAAATGTATTTTTCAAAGATAAAAGACTAAATTGAAACTTGATGCAAACATAAGGGACTAAAAGCATAGCCTTAAATAAACTTGTTAAGAAAGTGAACCTGTGAGAGATGATACTCACGCCCATTTGTTAAAGAGAATGTGATGTAGCCTTTAGACTGCTCTGATTCTTCTGCTGCTTGGTCAAAAACAAATGGCATTCAATTATATGTGTGTGTCTATATATGTGTGTATATATGTATTTGTATCTTGAACATTGGTAAAAAAAAATGGGAAAATATTAGAATGAGAGAAACTTACTGAGCAAAGGAGGGTCCCAACATGGTTTGAGGGGTTCATCTGTTTCTTTAATATTCTCTCCATTGAGGTGTATAACCTGATGGAGTTGTCTAGGCACTGATATAGTTCCAAACTTTGATGATATTGCCGCAACCTCAACCTAATTCCCAAGATTTACCTTATTAGTTTATTTACTCCCATATGCTATTTGTGTTATGAAATAATGTATGTATGTTAGTCTATATACTACCTCTTCTAAATATAGGAGCTAATTGACTTTTTTTTGGAGAGATTAAGGTTGCGAAATAGGTTATTAAATGATGACATATTTGATATATTTTTAGATTATCCATTAGTTTATAGGTAAAATAAACTAGTTTTAAGGGAAAAAATTAGGTAAATCAATTTATAATTAACTTATTTTGCTTTTCTAAGGATTTTCAGAAAAAGTCAATTAGGTCTTATATTTAGGACCGGAGGGAGTATTTGTTTTAGTCAAACACACACACCGTCATCCTTAATTGCTGACCTTGACACACAATTTGATCCAGCCAAGACAATTTTCATCATTTATCATCAATCAACACTGTATTAGTCTGTTTACTTCCATTTTACAATTCATATATGAATTATGAAATATATTAAGTAAGTGTTTAACAGCACATACATTACATTCGTCCATTAATACACGCGCACGCGCACACACACCTCACACTTTTTTGTCAAATGAAGTTACCTTCGGTCCTAAATATAAGACCTAGATAACTTTTTTTTTGGAAAGATTAAGGTTGCGAAATAGGTTATTAGATCATGACATATTTGATATCTTTTTAGATTATCCATTAGCTTATAGGTAAAATAAACTAGTCTAAGAGAAAAAATTAGGTAAATCAATTTATAATTAACTTATTTTTTGCTTTTTTTAGGATTTTTCAAAAAAGTCATCTAGATCCTATACTTAGGACCGGAGAGAGTATTACTTGGTTCTTGATGGTGACAAAATTTACTCCACAAGTAAATATTCATTTTTCTTCCGCCATATTTTAGTCTGTCGTTAATTACATGTGGGGAGGATAGGTTGGTTTAGCTTAGTTCTTGCTGGTTTAATATTTTTTCAACTCATTTTGTCTTATAAGCAGTTGATCGACTTGCCTGGCATCCCATTTTTTTATACTTCTAAATCTGTTTCTTTTTTTTTTACTATAAAATTGAATTACAAGTACTCCCTCTGCTTATAAATATATAACATATTTATGTAATTTGATCAGATTAATGATATAAATTATTTTAATTTAAATTAACTATCTACCTTTAATTTATTTCACCATTCCCTTTCTTGTTTACTGTTGGAAAGTAGGGACAATTTTGGGGAAGAATTGTGAAATATTAGAAATATATCGCCTTATATTTACTAAGTTTAACTCCTCAAACATATCCTATATTGAGCACTAAAGGAGGTATTTCAAATTGAGGTTGTCCGCATATATACTTTTGATTATATAAATAAATTAAGCCAATATCATGTAGATTTACAAGCATATATACAAACCATTTTACATAATTATTTTACAAACATATATAAGAATGATATATCAATATAAAAGAGGTAAATATGCATTTTTACCTATGAAGCAGTGTGGTATAGGAGCATATGATACAAATATATTCAAAGAGTGCTGAAAAAAAAGGCATTCAAATTTTTTAAAATAGAGGAAAATAGCTAAGACAGTTATTTTTAATGTCCGTTTATTTCTTGATATTCCATTGTATGCTTAACTAATACTTTTGAGGAAAATGAATGGCATTTATTGTTTTACCCTGCCCGGTTTTTAAACATTTATAGATGTTTCAGCATCATTCATAACATATTTGTATCAAATGCTCTTGCTGGCCCCTCTTATAATAAACATATTTTGAACTGAACTTATAATAAACATATTGGATGCAAACCTTAATTCAATGTTTCAAGTGTCATATAAAATCCTAAATTAAAATAGCAACTCTGCCATCTTGAGTCTATAAATCGATGCACGTAAAGCAAATTAAATAAGAGTAATTGAAAAAACATGTGAGACTTACAGTACTTAAGTATGGATCCAAATGGTCTTTCTTGATCATATTTCCCAACATTATGAACATAGAGAGAGTGAGAAGCCCTGCCAATGCTTGCCTCAACTCCATGCTCGACATTGTCTCTCTCCCTCCCTATTCCCTCCCTCTCTTATTCTTCTCTGAAACTGTATATTATAAATCATAAAGAGTAATTGTAACAAGAGTGTATATATACACAATAAAAGCCTAGACTTGCCGATCCAGGTGGAAGAAAATCAAAATTCACGGATGAATCAGACGACGCGGACAAAATTGAGACAACCTTACATGCGTTTCTTTTGTGGAATTATATGCCCAAAATAATTAAACCATTCTTGCTTTCACGACAAGATCCCTTTAATTGCTTTTAATGAAATATATCTATCAATAGCACAACCTGAACGCACAATCCCACAAGTTATGCGCTACTATACATTGTATGCTAGCTATAGCTTTAAAAAAGGATATGAATACAAATAATACACACTATCATGTGTTGATCCTAGCACATAAATGACCAATGACTGCTTAAGCATGGGTCTTGAGTATGATTATGTGTGAAAATGCCAAAACAAAAACATTTTAGAAGAGCTACCTCCGATTAAGCTTGACAATTAATTTTTATTCATGCAAATGATCATCATATAAAAATGTGCACACACAAACACATAAATATCCATGTTTAAGTCTTCAAATGTATAAAAACACAGTAATTTTGCCATTTTCATTTAGAATACCAACCTTAACATTTAAAAAATGACAATTATTGGGAACAAATGGTCAAAGGTCAAAGTAATACATTTTGAAACTTCTCGATCAATTTTAAACCAAAAATACGTAAGAGCCAAAGCAGTTCTTAAATGTAAACTTTGAGAAGAAATTTGCACTCAAACCGAAAGAGAACCATCAGTCAAAAACAGTAAAACTATTTATAAATTTGATAGATGACTGCTAGTAAGTTTAGAAAATGATCACAAAGTTAAAGTGTTTGGCTTCACGTTCAGAAAAACCATCGAAACCATGGTTCAGATCAGAATTATAGTTTCACGATAAGTCTTCAATGATAGAGTGTTTGCGTATGTGATGAATAAAAGGAGAGAAGCTTGTTGGCGCGCACGTATACGTAGTGTCTGTCTTATGATGAACTTGCCTTTATGGGATTTAACTTGCTTTGACTCTTTGGTCTCATCCTAAATTTGGGAAATTTTTTACATCATCTTATTAAAAGTTTTTGTCCTTTTCTTCTTTTCTTTGGCGGTCCAATCATATTTTAAGTGGTTTTAATTTCTCTGCGTGTGATTCCATCCGCCCATTGCTTTGTTTAATTAATTTGTTTTCCTTTACAGCTGGTAACCTATTACCATTATTAACATACATAATTGCTTCACAAAAGCTTCATGATGTGAATCTTGACAACCGATCATCAACTTTAATCTCTTTCAACACATAATATGGTTTTAATTTTTGGTTATAGGTACTGACAAAAATGTCAGTCCAAAAAAAACTGACAAAAAACATGAAACTCAGTTTTTTAGTTTATTAAATTTCAGCTTTTAAAGTGGGGCAAATGAAAACTAATAGTAATGAGGAGAAAATTGGGAAAATTTCACTTCCAACATGCAAAAAGACAATGAAGACACTAAAATCTAATCTGCATAAGGACAAATGATGCACTAAAGACTGATTTGAGATAATGAAATGTCGGTGAATGACCCATATGTCCCCTATCTAACACACTTACAGAAGTACACTACTCCTTTCTTGCCCTTAGGGGTGGGAATAAGTCACACCAGACCAGACTTTTATTAAATATATAGGATTAGGGTCTGAAATAAGGAAACGAAAATTGGGTTTGACGTAAACCTAATTTAGGTTTTTTTTCTAGGCTTAGGCCTGAGCCTTCAAATGCCTGAAGTCTTTTTAAATGCATACATAGTAAGAAGACCTTTAAAAAGGCTCACATAATTTGCTTTGAATGTAAATTTTTAATTGGCCTCAAAGTCTTTATATTTATAATCAAATGATTTTTATAGACTTATAAAATTATCAAATAATATAATATGTGTATAATATATAATAAAATTATTTATTTAATATTTTTCAATACTAAATAAGTTAGACCTGAAGGCTTGTAAGCTAGACTTTCATGAATAAGTCTGACTTATTTATTTAATAAGACTTGTAAATAGGCCTTGACTTGATTTAATTAATAAACAGATCAGGTCATGTTAGACCTTATACAGGTCAGGCTAAAGGCCACATGTTTAAGGTCTACCTTATTCTACCCCTATTGACCCTCACTCATAGAAATTCCTTCAACCCTCACCCCCACCAAACCACAACTTCGGCTCCCTCCAACCTCCGGTCACCACCCTTGTCGACGCGACCACTGCATTGGATGATGAATTCCTCTCTCCCCTCACACGATCTCTTTCTTCATCTTTTTCACCTCGTATTCACAATATATATCACCCCTCACCAAATCTAGCCATCGCTCACCACCATAGTCATCATTCCATCGTTGTCGTGATACAGCTAAAATCTGACGTCATATTTTCTCCCATTGTCTTTCCCTCCTTCTCACACCAATATTGCTCCTTTTTCCCATTTTTCTCCCTCGCTCTTCAAACCCGAAACCCTAACCTCAACTTCCTCCATCTTTGGCAAACTAAGAAGTTGGTGTGCCCTCCTTTCTCCTCACCAGTGGTTGTTTACCATTGGTATCACCCACCATGATTTTTCTCGCTTTTTCTCTCAAATTCAAAGGACTTTCAAGTGTGGGTATTGCTGCAGTCACTATTTATGGTGCGATGGTGGTGATCGAGGAGTTAGGCCATGGAGATTGGAATTTGAGTTGGAACTTGAGATCTAAAGGGTGAGGAAGAACATGTGAGCCGGGGGAGAGGAGGGTTCTGTGTGTGTTGGACAAGGAGTATATGAGATAGTCACCAACATTTTATAATCTCGAATTAGTTTCTAGTACCTTATTTATCTTTATGTAAATTTGAGCGCATTTATTATCTTTTTGCATATTTGAAGTATTTTATCTTGGATTTTCCCAAAAAAAAAAAAATCTAAGAGACTTTGTTTGATTTCTAGCTTCCAATGTTCTAACTAATGGGCTGGAGCATAATTTTTGTCACTGGACTAATATAAATACTCTCTTTTTTGTACCTCAAGACTAATATAACTCTAATGGAAATCGTGAATTAAAATGATTAAAGATATTGTGCGTGTGTGTGTTTGTGAATACTATCGTTTTGATAAAACCTTATCGATCCATATATAAAATAGGATATGAACTACTAAAGATTATACAAATATATCAAAATTTTTATTGGGAGCCGCTTCTACTTTGATTGGATTTTTTTTATGGATCTTGTAATTTTGAAATATCAGTTTTGGTCGATATAGTATCATAAAGTATTCTTAGTTTAATAATGGTCCTAATAGTTGAATCATTAAATCCTCAAGAAACTAGAGGGACGTAATTAAAGTTCACATATCAAAACCTAATTAAATTATAAGGACTAAAAATAATATTTTTTCAATCAAATGGTGATAATAGATAGTGGCGTTAAATAATGCTATAAAGCTATATTACTATTGTTCTTTTGAAAACATGTATCCCATCTTACGCCTTTTGTGGGATTATAGTAGAGGGAAGCTATACCACTCCTTTTCCAAAAATATGTGTTCCACCTTGGGCCTTTTATGGGCTTACAGTAGAGGGTCAGACTGAAAACTAGACCCACTACTTCTAAGAAAGGTTAGATATTAGACACTATATTATTCCCTACAATCAATCCTTCTGATTATGAGATCCAAATTTTTTAATTGATCTAGTTCGTTTAATAAGATTCAGTTTGGGTTGAAAAAACATTGAATAAATTTTTACCAGCGTTAACCTCAATTTTGTTTTCCATTATTTTTACCTATGTAGATCTTTCACATCTCTCTTAAAATAGAGTACACCATACACATAACAAATATTTATAAATTTTAGGGAAAATTAATTTGTAGTCCCTCACAAGGGACTTAATAGTAGAAAAGTCTCATAAACTGCACATATTAAAGTAGAAGTCCATAGGGACCTTATTTTAATATACTTCAAATACAAAAGGACCCCATCTTCTCTGCCCATGAACTTATTATACATGTGCATGACCTTATCATTCCTGCAAATGACCTCGTCAATGCTTGCTATTAACTTGTCACAAGGTGGGCCTTGACCTTGTCAAAGTTGTCCATGATCTTGTTATACATGCGATGACTTCGTCATTCCCTACCCATGACCTTGTTACAGGGAGGGACAATCTGATCTTTCTGTATTTGAAGTATATTAAAGTAAGGTCCATAGGGATCCTACTTTAATAGGGAAAATTAATTTGTAATCCCTCACAAGGGACTTAATAGTAGAAACATCTCAAACTCCACATATTAAATATCTATGGTATAAGCCGATTTAATCCTTATCTTGTATTTTCTTTTATTAATTATTATTTAGATTAGGTGGTTTAAGCTGTTTGTATCAAAATTCTAATATCAACATCAGATAATAGGTACCAAAATAACAACCTAGCTAATCGAATATATTAATATCAAATATATAACAATTTATACTAGCTAATAGATGTGTGAGAAGTCCATCCAATTTTTCTTAAAGTTTAGAACATATAGTATATTAACTATTTTTTTCTACCAAAAAGTATATTAACTATAAATAAAGACAAATCTATAATAAATTTCCTAATTTTGAGTTAGTTACATTCAAACTTCAAGTATTTTAAATTTAAACTAAACCTCTTTTAATTGACATTTAAATTTTTTACACTGAATATTTTTTATCATTACTTTTAATTTTCTGTTAAATTAATGACTGGAAGTCTGAAACTGTAATGTTAGATTAAGGAATTTAAAATGATAGATTAACCTTAACCTCTTTAATTGATGTTTGAAATGTATATGCCTATATTTTTTTAATCGAAAATTTGAAATTTCTATGTACTGATATGCAAATCTATTAAAATGTAGGGGTTGATGGGTATAGCTTAAATTTTTCAATCCATAACAGATGTCATATAATCTTGATTAACATGACTTGAAAATTTCTAGCAATAACTATAATGAAAAAATAATTGAGAGATTTAATATCAAAATTTAAAACATCAAGAAGGTTAAATTTAAACTTCCAAATTTCGGGGTTTAAATAATTAATCTTATTAAAACTCATAGGTTTTATAATTCTTTGTTGCCACAAAATAATACCACAAATAATGCTCATAAAAAATTTTGGTTCGAATAATACGTGTGTGTGTGTATCAAAATGCATTTATGAAACCATAGTTTTTGCCTCAAAGATGATTAATATATACAGAAGGATATAAACGTAAATTATTAGGATTTTACTTTGTAATACGCTAATGATCAATATTTTTTTTTAGAAAAACTTCATGAACAAAAGGGAGGTGTCATATTAAATAATATTGGAAGAGTTTAATACGTATTTAATCGGTGGTAAATATTGCTTCTTGACATAGAAAACACGTAAGAGTTGATGTAAAAATGATACTTTATGACTCAAATATTGTTTTTGATAAAGTTAAAATGTTTAACGTTGAATTTCTTGTATATTGACTTTTTCATGATTTGCTTAATATTATAATGATGTCATCATATATACCCGACTCAACCATCACACTTGTTTATACCCTTTGATAATCATCGTCTGATCTGGCGAAAAAAAAACAGATAATCATCGACTGCTATTGTGTACTTTGATTTAAGTGTTGTTGGATATTGTTGATAAGTTCTACTATAAATTTGACAAAAGTTAATAACCATATGAATAGGACCAAATCAAAACATATTTAAATTGATAAGGGTGAACAGCAAGCAGGTCAGCATCTACTGATAAGTTTTGATCAAAATTTATACGATACTGCTCTTTTCGGCCGTCATCAAACAAAATACAGAATATTAATTAAAAAATCTTATAATTAAAAGAAAGGTCTATATCTAGTTAGAATAAACAAAAGACATCAATATAATGTATATTTATAACTGAAAAACAGTATCTAAAATGGTGAAAATAGGCATATTATGTATATGTGCCTAAATACGCACACAAAAGAAATTGTAAACTCAAAAGATGATTCGAACACAACATTAAACTCTACAATTTTTCAAAAGTATTTGAAGTCAAAATTTGTAGCCGCATATTGATAAAAAAAATATTGGTAGCCGCACGTCTCCAAAAATATAAATAGTTTTTATTATACTCATTTTTTTGATAATTTTTTATACTTATAAGACAGACGTTTTCAGATAAAAAGGACACATTATAATCTCTATTATTTAATTATTTGCCGTATATTTGATTCATGAAATGACGTGCAAGTACACCTTGAAAACATGGTATACGACCATACGTGCCAAACGTTTATAATGTTATTGTCAAACAATCTTCGTCACATATATCAATTTTTAATATTACTTGTTGCATAACAGAATTTATATTAAATTTAATCAATTTGGCATTTAAAATTTTAAATGGCGGCTAATAAACTATGACCATCTATGGTATACATTAGCAAATATATTCATAGATTAGTTAAGGCATATTCGATCTATGAGCGTCTGGATATCGGTGCAATTTAAATAATAAACCATATTGTGCTTCAAATTTATCATCACTTATTCTTAAGTAGTCAAATTTTAAGGGGGAATTAAAAAAAAAATTGTCTTTATCCATTGAAAGATGAGATAGTTCTATACAGCGCCAACTTGAATTGACAACAGAATCTTTTAATTACTTTTATTGATTTTCTTCTCCCCCTTTTCAAATTGTGAGATCTCATAATACTTCTTTTTTAATAACAAGGCAAAATGATATTGATTAGTAAAAAGGTTATAAGGTTTTAATAATGTCTAGATCTCAGAATACTTCAAACTTTATAATCAGAGGAAACTGAATGGTACTATATCTCTCACAAATTATTGAGAAGAGTAAATACAGTACTTTAATTCATTCATGACATCTTTATTTTTCTTCACCCTATAAGCGATGGCCACTTAATTTTTCTGGATTGGATTACCTCGTATAAAAGCAATGGACTCATCCTCATCCAAACTTTGGGGCCTAAATCATATACCTAATTTGAAATAATTTTCATTGAATAAGGTTGATACGATAGTCACTTGATTTATTAGTACCAGAACGGCAGAAGTGTAAAAATTTAGTTCTTTATTTACTAACTCATAGTACAACCCCTCCTACTCACATGTATATTTATCTTAAGGGAATATTGTAGAAGTCATGCACAAAGATAACTGAATATTGTAGAAGTCATGCATAAAGATAACTTAAGTATATACTACCCCTGGTCCTAAATATAGGACCTAATTGATTTTTTTTGGAGAAATTAAGGTTGTGAAATAGGTTATTAAATGATGACATATTTGATATATTTTTAGATTATTCATTAGTTTATAGGTAAAATAAACTAGTTTAAGGGAAAAAATTAGATAAATCAATTTATAATTAGCTTATTTTGCTTTTTTAAGGATTTTTTAGAAAAAATCAATTAGGTCTTATATTTAGGACAGGAGGGAGTATATCTTAAGGGAATATTGTAGAAGTCATGCACAAAGATAACTTACAGAATCCTTTCACATGCATGAAGCAGGTCCTCTCAGCTACTATACTCTTTTATTGCTATTAAAATTTAATTTGTTATTACCTGTAAAACATAACGATCAGTTGAACAAATAATTGTGGATGCTAAGCCCTCGCTCCTCAGGGTAATACACACACTGTTTATTTATTTAGAGAATCTATAAATTTGCATGCAGGAATTGTGCTATATATGTTTGTATTCAGATAATGAAGAGAATGTTAATGGAAATATATCAATTTGTAATTAGGTCAATTAGCAAATTTACCCGGTAAGTTTGTATTCAGTAGTGAATTTGCCCTGAAAGTTCCTGGAAATTGAAATAGCCATTATACCCATTTAGATTTAGCTCTGATATCTTTTTCAACCTCAGTGCAAACCCCTCAACCTCTTCTACTTCTTCCCATTAATATTTTCTTCTTCGTCTTCACAAAAATTTTATCGAAGGTTACATTTTTCTTATTCTTGCTTTTCACTATGCTTTTGGTACACTTTTTTTTTCTTGTTTGTCACAAAATGTGAAGAATGGGTAACTTATCATTAAATCATTATCATTGCATTATTGTTTGATGAAACATGATATAGTTCGTAAATGTATGAACTTTCATATGTTGCTGAAGTGGGAGGTTTTCAATATGAATCTTGCTTTAAAGTCGCCAAAGTTGGTGGTGGGGTTGGGTGGAAGAGAAAATGGTACTGAGAGGGAGGAAATCAATGAAGACAGGAAGATGCGGAGAAGATCTGAAGTTTCGGGTGTGAAGAGTGAGGGAGGGAGTGACAGTGGGCAGAGATCTTGTGGCCGTGGTGAGGTGTGGAAGAATTTGAGGTGGTGCATGAGAGAAATGAGGAAGACTATGGGTGTGGCCAGAGGCATTGGGAATTATTAGGGTAAATCTAATTGGGTGTTAATGTCTTGGAATTCATACTTTTTAGCATGATTCACTTGCTTTTATATATACTTTTTGGAGATTTGATATATATTTTAGAGGCTAAACTATAGGAAGGATGCATTATACTTTTGGTTGCACACTTATTCCTCATTTTTGTCAAAGTTGTTATTTTGCAAGGTATTTTTGTATTAGGGAATTGAAGACAAGCATTGGAGAAGTTAAAGATGATTGAGGAGCATGTTTGGAGCATTCTATTTGCTTGGGAAGAAATCAAATTTCATCGAAACAGAAGTGAGCCACGACATGATTCTATGTGTAAATTCTGTGCCACGGCCCAATTTGAATTTCAGCCACAAGAGAAAACTCATGCCGCGACACAGGTTTCTACCACTGTTTTGTGCCGCGGCACAGTTGCGAACAGAAATGCCAAAACGCACAACACTGAAAAATTAGGTTTTAAAAGGGCCAAAACACATGGGATTGAGTATTCTTCACTTCTTGGACTTCTTGGGGAGCTTTGTGGTGTGCTAGGGCATGGATCTTGGTGGAGATTAAGTTGGGGTTAGAAGTCTTGAAGAGATTTGTGCTTCACATCTTGGTTCTTCTTCTCCAATCTCCTTTCCTTACTTTTGTTCAATGTGTATGACTATTATTGTATATTTTCCTTTGGGTTTATTGGACATGAGTAGTTAAACACTCTGTTTTAGGATTATTTTGAACCCTTGTATGGATTAACTCTTGATACTTCCTCTCCTTTTGTGATTAATGTTATATATATGTTTATTTCACTCTAGTCTTAATGCCTCTAAATGCTTGATCACCATTTAGTTGATTTGTTTATTTGACTTATGACTTGAGAGAGCTAGGTTAAGTGTAGAACTTGAGTGGAATAGTGTGAGAACTTGAAGTTTGCATGACAAATGAATGGTTTTGTTAATAAGATAGACATATACTTATTAGCCTCACATAGCCACATTAGAGTTGAAACTTAGAAATTGAGTTTTATTGATTGTGACAAGAGATTGCATGATTAATAGAATTAAACACTTGTTCTTGACTCGACGGAGCATTTACAAGTACATTGTGAACCCTAGGTTAGCACATATATAGCTATTAAAAGCAATTGTGAGTGTAACATCCTAGCTTTTTCTTACTATATTTATAGCAATTTAATCAATTTATAACCCCTTTGTAATGTTAGAAGCCCAAAAATACGAATAAATTAAAACATTTTCTCTTTGAAACCTGGATATAATATTTCCTGCGTAAACTTGGGCTTCCAAACAACTTTGAAAAAAATATAATTGTTCCATGAAATCCGCAGCGGTTTATAAATTCATTAAATAGCTAACTCTACATTTGAACAATCTAATATACCTACAAACCCGTCATATTTAAATCTAACTATTACAATTCTGTCTAAATATAATTTGCCTATCACAGGAGATAGACTTTACCTAATAAATCACAAGCTATGGGCTTGTATAGTACAACATATCTCAAAATCAATCTCACTCATCTTCGAGCCTATCAAGCATCCTCTCTATCCTGAACTGCTTATCTGTAAAAGTTTTGTTTTAAAAACAGTGAGATTCAAAGAATCCCAATAGCAGTTATCATTTATTATCATGCATAACAATTGATGAACTCATAAACAAAGATTGTGATTTAGATTACCTGATTAACCATAATCCTGCTGCTCACACAATAATGTAAATTTATTTTCCTGATTGTGTGGCATATGAGGCACAACCTCCTGAATAAATAAACTAGAAGTAGCGAACCTCTAGTCATGGAGAACTCCGATAAACTCACTGTTCTGACAGGATTAGAGCGACCTTTCGGCCCTGAGTTTAGAGCGACCTTTCGGCCCTGATGTTATGTGATTTTAAAACATGCTTCATGCAATTCTCATACATCATAATAAACAAAACTACTACCTGTCCTCCAGCAATTAGTCATCACTTCATCTTTTCCTCCTTAGTACCACAAGAACTAGCATGATATCCATTCCTAAATTTTTAATAAGACATGAATGCTAAGTTAATATCATTTCTATTTCATAACATTTTAACGTCTCTCACGTATCCTAGTGATTATATCACTACCCTTCCCTTCATATTTGCACTATCACCTAATTTATTAATTAACAAAGCGAATATTCATAAGGATCAACATTCTTTACACATCAATTAGAAACAAAACAATACCAAACATTCAAACCTGAAACAACAATGAAAAGCCAAGAACTAAGACTCTAATGCAATATTTAACAAGTAGGTTCTAAAGTAACTATCATAGATTCCTTTTTCATGTTGTTCCAGCCTCAACATTAATAATGATAACAAATCAGACTTCCAAAATACTAATAACCCTTTGGCCAAAACAGTATATTAATTCACAAAGTAAGAAGAACATGAAAATCATATAGAAGTGTACATGTTTGGTTTGAATTCACTCATGCTTGTATGAAACTTCATTTTCTCCCCTTTCTATAATTAATTCACATTATCAATCATCTTTATTACCAATTCAGTTTAGTTATTGCAGAAAAGAATCAAGAGAATATCAGATTTAGTGCATAAAGCTTTATACAAATATAAAATTTTCCAGAAAGTTCCCATTTTACTTAATCCTCAACAAAACAGTACAATCAGACTTTGAGGCAATCAAAGCAAGAAATCCAGAATTTTCAAACATGTAACAACATATACAATTCTTATTTACTGTCATTAACATTCAATCATTTACTTAAGCCTCTCTTGTGTCTAGAAGCCAAAGTAAGCAGAGCAATCAAAACACACTCAAACTTCCATATTAAGGTTCAAATTAAACATGCCATCACACATCAAAATTTCCAAAATCTCACTTCTTTCTTGACTAGCCGAGCTGAACAAAGAAAATAAAAAGAGAAAGTACTAATCCAAAGTAACTACATCCACAAGGCAAACAACTATATCCTTACTTTCTATTTATTAGGAACTCAATAACAATATACATCTCCAATTAATCCTTTCCTATCACTAAACACTCTTGAAAACAGAACAATAAATAGAAATTTTCCTATATACAAACTCATTAAATCTTCAATTAATCACTAAATCCTTCCTCTTAACACTAAAATGGAATCTTAGTCTTCATTTGTTTTTAATTAACACAACCTAAAACCCAATCCCAATCTCTAATCGAACTCTCCCTCTCAAAAGTAATCAAGTTGAAAAAGATGGATGAAGAATCCAAAAGAGCAAACTCACCATGAGCTAAATGAAGAGTTTTAGGCTCCATGGAAACCCACCATCGCCGGAATCGACCTCTTCTTGCCGGAAGTGTTCGCTGAACTTGCAGAGAAAAATAATAAGGAATATGAAATCGGATAGAGGGAGGATGGAAGAAATTGGGAAAACAAATGTACAAGAGAATCACCTATGCTTGATTCCGTGACTATATGGACGGTCGGAGGTCTCCTCCGCCGTGTTTCACCGCCGAGAGCCGCCGGAAATCAGTGGGAAGAGAAACAGAGGAGCGACGGTGATGATGGTGAGGTGAAAGAAGGGAATCGGTTGAAAGAAAGACAAAGAAAGATGTATAGTGATGATGGTGATTTTGTTGGTGAGGTGAGAAAGTGAGAGGAGAGTAAAGTGAGAAAGATATGGGAATGTGAGGATGAGTTGAAGATGATTTTGGAGGGAGGGGGTGGCAGTGACGAGAAAGGGAAAGTGTTGAAGTGAGAGTGATGAGTTTAGATGAAGATAAATATGAATGATATTTAATAAACAAATGAATGGAGGGGAGGGATTTAAGGAAGAAAAAGATAAAGATGATTAAATGAATGGGTGTGGTTAGTTTTGGGAGATGATATTTTGGGAAAGGATAGAGTTAGTGAGAAAGAGATAAATTTTGAGATATTTTGTGTCCCAATATAATTTATCTAGATATCTTTTAATTCCCAAATTTATTCCTAAAATTTCTTAAATACTAAATAATACATCAAGATTCCAAATATTGCCTTATTTATTCTCTTAGGAAATTTTGGGGTGTTACAGTGAGAGAAGACATTTTAAGGTTAGGAGATATAAGGGGGATAAATAATCATAAGTCCCAATTTATCCTTGAAGTTGGAGAATCACTTGTTAATAGTTTTTCTTATATTTTATTATATAGTTACACTTCACTCTTGACATTTAGATCACTCAAATTGAGCAAGAGTGCGATAATCTTTACTTGACCGAGTTTCGGAACCAAATCCTCGTGGGAACGATACTTTACTTAGCACTTTATTACTTGACGCGACCCGTGCACTTGCGGAACGAACAAGTTTTTGGCGCCGTTGCCGGGGATTTGTGTCCCAAAACCGTCCTTGGTCAATCTTGATTAGAGCACTAGTAGTTTAAGCTTGAGTTTGTATATATTTGTTTGTGTGTTTCTTTTTATATTTGTTTTCTTGTGGTCATGTGTATATTTGTTACTTTTGTGTGTCTTTGTGTTTGTTAGTTTTTCTTTGAACTTGTGTATGGATTATCCTTGGTGGACTAATGGGGCAAGTGATGGATTTGAACATGATAATGGTCAACCGAATTCTTATTATGACCCTAATGCTTTTCAAACTCAATATGAGTACATTTGTTGTAATTATTGCGGAAATAACCATTATGATTATCAATGTCCCCATGTCTCAACCATGGATTATGTAGGGGATGATTTTGCTAAGGTTCAAATTAATTGGCATAATAATTCTTTTAACCTTAGTTGGAATCATGAACATTCATTGTCTAGGGATCCAAATTATTCTTTCCCTTCATATGCACCACAATGTCAAATATCACCTAATAGTTTAGATGAGTCTAGTTCCAGTCAAGAAAAGATGTCAAGAATAATGGATATGCTTCAACTGTATCTTGATAATGAAAATGAGTATAGAGCTAGGGATGATGAAAAATGGAGAGAACAAACATTAGCTCTTGAAAATTTAGCAATCAAATTAGGTGAACTAACTTCTCAATTTGAGTCTTTAACGCAAAGAAGTGTTTTGATTGATGCATCAAATGACTCTTATGTAGAAAATACCTCAAATGAAGAAGTGATAATGGGAAGTGATGATGTGATATCAACGGTTTGTGACAATTGTGAGGGAGATAGTGAGTTAGAAAGTGAAGAGGGAGAGAACAATGTTGAGTGTTCAATTGAGATTCCAAGTTTGGAGCCTAATCCTTATTGTTGTGAGCAAGTAGAAATCCTTACAATCTTTGTTCAAAATCCTCCTAGTGAATTTTTGACTCTTACTGATGAGAGTCCAATGTATTTTATTGGGTTTTCAAAATATTTGGGGGCTAGTGATGGTAATTTTGAAGTATTTGAATTAGAGCCCACCATGTGCCATATTGAGACATGTTTCTTAAAATTATTTCTGATTGAGAGATCATGTAAGTCTTGTGTGAATGAAAGCCCATTTTTGCTGAAACCTTATCTGTTGAAGAGAAATGAAGACAAGTTGATCTTGGTTTTTGATACTTATGATTAGTGAGTTTGTTGGAAAGTCTAGCTAAAGACTATAAAATTAGCGCTTCTTGGGAGGCAACCCAAGCTATCAAATTTATCTTTTGATTTTTTAGGTAGTCTTAGCTTTTTGTAGTGGAATTATGCTTGTTGTCTTGTGTTTTGTAGAGATGAGGAAGTGTGCAGACATATAACTTCTGGAAGGATAGAAGCAAGTGGAGTGCGATTAACTTAAAGCTAGCAATGGGCTGGGCATTTTCAGGGGAGTATTGGTTCAGTCAATGATTGATGTGATTTGAAAATGATATTTGAAGTTATGTTGCTGATGTGAATGGTTAATCTTGAAAAAAAAATTTGATAGTTTGGATGTTGTAGCTGTCAGATCATGACCTTGAATGATGTGAGTTGAATCCATTTGGTACTTATGTGATGAATGTGGTTATGTGATTTATGTTCACTTGCTTGGTGTGTATGATGGGCTATCATGCTGGTTTAAATTCTGGTGTGTGATTGATTTCGAAGCATTATTAACATGAGTGAAATAGATTATGCTTGTGGATGCAGTATGCCCTTCTTGTATTTAAAGAGAATATTTTGATTGTTGGACTTTTTGGTGTTGATGGTCAAATTTTCACCTTATGAGATTAAGATTTTTTAGTGATGGGATCATGGTGTTATAATGTTTTGATGGGTAATGAATTGGAATTGAATGCTAAATGAGCTTTGAGGCATGTGGTTGAGTGCTTAATTGACTCAAACTGTGGTGAAAGTGTGATTTTGTTGTGTTTCATGTAAAATATATCAGCAAATTCAAGATTATTTGGTGCTGATATGGTTTCTGTTAGCATGTCACAGCTCAAATGTTTTGTGCCGCGCTGAATTTGTGTCATTTAGCTAGAGTAACTGGCAGAGAAATATCATGCCGCGGCTCAAATTCTTAGCCGCGACATGTTTATTCTCTGCCAATGTAAGTGCCAAATCATGCCACGGCCCAATTCTTATGTCGTGGCATAAAAAAATTTTAAAAAAAATAATTATTACTTATTATATTTCTAATTAAAAAAAAACACATCACCCCCTTTAGACAAAATTACAAATCCTACCCCTTCATCATCAACCACCACCTCCCACCTTCAACCTTTCTTCACCACAATCACAACCACTCTTTCAGCCTCCGATCTCTGACCACCGCACCTTCTCGCCACCGCTATAAGCGGCCCCCTTCATAGTTGTCCCCGCTTCAACAAAGTCCATAGCTTTCTCTCGGTTTTCTCCCTTTTCCAAATCGAAGCCTACTCCTCCACCGCCATCAAACTCCACCGCCGATCTCGGACCACCACCACAACAACTTCGTCGTTCACTTCTACCCACCATGATTTCTCTCATTTATTTCTCAAGCTTAAAGCAATTGCTCCCCAGATTTCATTGCTCAAATCTCATGATACAACTTCCTCTTTCTCGCTGTAGCATCCCAATTCTGGTGAGAATTCCTAGTACCCTTGATTGCTCTGTTTTGATCGAAGGATCAGATTAAAACTAGATGGTCACACTTAGTGACTTAGGAATGAGTTGATTTTAGTGAGGTATTTGTCCTAGCTAAGAGAATCGTTTCCAACATTGAAGTAGGAATTGCTTGAATATGTAACATGCAAGTGTGCTTTGTTTTGTCTGCTTATAGTGCTCATGATGAATAGTACTGTTGAAATGAAAAGCTTTACGTGACCATTTTTGAATTATAGGAAGTTTGCTTGTTGAGATTGTAAAGGTGATCTGAGATTTTTCTGAACTACACCAAGACTAAGCTTGACAATTGGGAATTTTCTGATTTGGCTGGAAAATGTGATTACTCTTGGACATTAAGGTGTTTCAGTCTATATAGAGCAAGTGAGACTTGGGGATATCAATGAAACAATTTTTGGGATTGAAAGGCCAATTTCTGAATGTTGAAGTAGAAAGTGCTTGGGTTCTTAGCTTATATTGTGCCTTTGCTCTAGTCTGTCAAAAATTATCAAAGTAAGCTGCTCTTGTGAGCCAAATGTTGTGAGTGGGTAAGGTTATATGATCACTGGTTTACTAGCTGAACATATTAATATGGTTTGGATATTTGTTGTGGCTGAATGTAAGTTGTGTGATTAAACTGCAAGGAATTAGTTTTGAATGGTGGTTCGTTTTTCATTGGACTTGAATAACTGAATTTTCTGAGGTGGTATGGAGTACCATTGGGTATTCAATGAGAAAAGAAGAGGGTACTAGTGAAGTTTTGTGAGTGACCATTTTGGGTATAGATTTAATCTCACTTAGTTGATATGTTGGAATGGTGTTGGACTGTTTCTATATTTTGTGGAATGTGCTTTGTCATGTACTCCCCTTAAAGCATGTGTATGAATGATTCCTTGCTCCTTTTGCTTGTGGATTGTCAATGCAATGAAATAAAACTGTTGCTTGACTTTTTGATTTTAAGATGCTCTTCTATAGAATGTATGCTGAAATTGTTGGACAAGTTCCACTGCTTGTAATGGATAAATATGTGCTATCTTGTGCATTTGGACACTTTCCTCTTTTTGAGTAGCCTCACCATTTTTTTGTACCTCTCTCATTAAGCAACTTATGCCTTTTGTGGAATTTCTTGCTAATTGAGAGAAGGCCCTTAGCCTTTCCCTTGTGACAGTGAGGACACTGTCCAATTTAAGTTTGGGGGTAAGGGCATTTTTGAATTGAATAAATGAACGTGCTGAATTGTCATGGAATCCATTGTTAGATCCTTGAAACTTAGACTTATATGTTCAATTTTTTGAAAACTATGTTTTAGATTGATTAAGTATCTGCTAAAGCTAATGCATGATCCAATGATAGGTGTTGCTTAGACTATATGCTTAATTGGAAATTTTGGGATATTTTTGAATGCTTGAGGAACAATACAAGTCTCGTTTCTAGCAATTTATCCTTTCTGCACATAAGCTAGGATGATAGAAATTCTCTTGTTAGATGACAATTATAACAAATTGATATCTGTGGGCATTTGTTGATAGATAGACTTTATGACCTACCTTGGAATCTCTTAAAGTTAGGGAATGATTCACACAATTTTAAAAAAATGATTAGGGTCATCCTTTAAATGCGTTTGAGCCTTTTGAAGCCAACCCATGAAATCATTTCCACTTGCACCCTCTTTGAGCCTTATAAAGAAAAACCATGATAATTTTCTTTTGAATCCCACATTGGACTTAACCCTTTTAGCCCGAAAAACCATGAACTACCTTGATCTTGAGATAATTGACATTTCATTATAGTGAGGATTGGTGTGGTTGTCAAAGGTGAATGTAAATATAAATACAATGTGGAAAGGGAAATAGTGGTTGTGAAAAAGGAAAATTTGTACTCCCAAGTTCCAGAAAAAAAAATGATGATGAATAAAATGATTATGTGAAAAAAAAGAAAAGAAAAAGAAAAAAAAATCTGCAATAAGACTTGGAGTACAAAGAATCAATATGAGATAAGTTTGGGGGAATGTTTGGTCTCTTTGGAGAAATTTTTGTGCATGAGTGAATATAATGAAATATAATTTATCTCAAGGTATTTGAACTCATTTTCCCCATTCTTTCAAATAGCTAAACACTTAAACCTATAGCCCCATTACAAGCTTAAAAAGTCCCTTTGATTTTGAAATTGTGTTGTTCTCTAGTGGAGAGAGAGGAAAAGGTTGGAAGTAAAGTCTTGATGTTGAGGATGTTTCAAACATATTGAGTTGTTACTCTGGAATCTAACTAGTGCATGAACATCATCTTTAAGCTTCACACACACACACAATTGTTGGCAACTTGTTCTTGAATTGTGAACCATGCATTCATCTATATCCCTCTTCTTTCCCTTTAAGCATATCTCTTGAGCAACCAGTGAGGATAATATCGTGCATTTATGCTAAGTTGATAATTGATCAATCTTGTTCCTTTCTATTTTGTTTTACTCGAGGACGAGTAAAAGTCTAAGTTTGGGGGTGTGTTAATGTCTTGGAATTCATACTTTTTAGCATGATTCACTTGCTTTTATATATACTTTTTTGGAGATTTGATATATATTTTAGAGGCTAAACTATAGGAAGGATGCATTATACTTTTGGTTGCACACTTATTCCTCATTTTTGTCAAAGTTGTTATTTTGCAAGGTATTTTTGTATTAGGGAATTGAAGACAAGCATTGGAGAAGTTAAAGATGATTGAGGAGCATGTTTGGAGCATTCTATTTGCTTGGGAAGAAATCAAATTTCATCGAAACAGAAGTGAGCCACGACATGATTCTATGTGTAAATTCTGTGCCACGACCCAATTTGAATTTCAGCCACCAGAGAAAAATCATGCCGCGGCACAGGTTTCTACCACTGTTTCGTGCCGCGGCACAGTTGCGAATAGAAATGCCAAAACGCACAACACTGAAAAATTAGGTTTTAAAAGGGCCAAAACACATGGGATTGAGTATTCTTCACTTCTTAGACTTCTTGGGGAGCTTTGTGGTGTGCTAGGGCATGGATCTTGGTGGAGATTAAGTTGGGGTTAGAAGTTTTGAAGAGATTTGGGCTTCACATCTTGGTTCTTCTTTTCCAATAATCTCCTTTCCTTACTTTTATTCAAGTGTATGACTATTATTGTATATTTTCCTTTGGGATTGGACATGAGTAGCTAAACACTTTGTTTTAGGATTATTTTGAAACCTTGTATGGATTAATTCTTGATACTTCCTCTCCTTTTGTGATTAATGTTATATATATGTTTATTTCACTCTAGTCTTAATGCCTCTAAATGCTTGATCACCATTTAGTTGATTTGTTCATTTGACTTATGACTTGAGAGAGTTAGGTTAAATGTAGAACTTGAGTGGAATAGTGTGAGAACTTGAAGTTTGCATGACAAATGAATGGTTTTGTTAATAAGATAGACATATACTTATTAGCCTCACATAGCCACATTAGAGTTGAAACTTAGAAATTGGGTTTTATTGATTGTGACAAGAGATTGCATGAATAATAGAATTAAACACTTGTTCTTGACTCGACGGAGCATTTACAAGTACATTGTGAACCCTAGGTTAGCACATATATAGCTATTAAAAGCAATTGTGAGAGGAGACATTTTAAGGTTAGGAGATATAAGGGGGATAAATAATCTTAAGTCCCAATTTATCCTTGAAGTTGGAGAATCACTTGTTAATAGTTTTTCTTATCTTTTATTATATAGTTACACTTCACTCTTGACATTTAGATCACTCAAATTGAGCGAGAGTGCGATAATCTTTACTTGACCGAGTTTCGGAACCAAATCCTCGTGGGAACGATACTTTACTTATCACTTTATTACTTGACGCGACCCGTGCACTTGCGGAGCGAACATTTGGTATAATGGTAATTTCATTTATACATATAGTTAGATCTTCCATGGCAAATTCACTCTGAATGCAAACTTCCAAGGCAAATTTACTAATTAAACCTTTGTAAAACTTTTGATCATTGAACTTTTCTCAATTCCTGTTTTAGTTTATAAATTTTAAAATCAGTGATTTTGATCCTTTAATTAGCTTTCAATTTATTTTAGTCTTGGTTGATGAACATTAAATTGGTGGTTTTGGTGTCACCCCTCCACTTTGTGCCATTTGTGACCAATATTCCCTAATTTTCAAGTTTTTATTTCAAATTTAGGGGTTTTAACTAAAATTGACCAAATGCTCAATTTCAAAGTTCACTGATCAAAACTAATATTGACAAAATTAAAAGTCAAGAATCAAAACCGTTTTTAAAGTTCATAGACCAGCCAAATCAAAAATTAATTCAAAGTTTAAGGATCAAAAGGTTTATTATAACTCGAAATTTTAATACAAGTTATTGGTTCCTGACTTATTCTAACACATTTCCTATAACTAAGGCATTTCTTATAACTAAGCTTATACAGCTTTGGTGAAATATTATATTGATTGAATATTACATTTCCTATAACTAAGACCTTTTCCTTCAAACATAGGCAGTAGGGGAGCCGACGGAGTGGCCGACGATGGTTAGGGGAGAATGTAACATCCTAAAAATTTAATTAAGGATTAGTGACAATTTAAGATTTAATTTTGGGAATTAATTATGAGTTTAGGGAGCTTCAAAGTGAAATTCCTATAAAATGGAAGCATTTTGGAAAATAAATACATTTTTGAGAAATAAATATACCTATTTCCCTTAGAAATTAAGGAATAATAGTTAGAGGTTGAGTTTTACATTGCAAATATTATGAAAAATAGTCAATGACATAGGTAATACTATGGTGGGAGATAATACATAAGTTGGTGCATAGATTATTTATCTTATTTGTTTTAAGGTAGGATTTAAAATGAATAAGTAAATAAACAAAGATTGAAGGGCAATTATGTAATTTACCCACAAAACCCTAACATAAACACTCCCTCCCTCCTTCTTCCACATTCACGGCCTCCTTCCCTCCCACTCAAACCCTAACCCTTTGGCCCCTGAATCCGGCGACGGCGAGCTCCTCCGGCGACGGCGAACTGAAGCGGCGGTACGGCGGCCCGGCCTCTTCTCCTTTCTTTTCCTCTTTATTCTAGTCCGTTTCGCTTTCATCTCAAACCAAACGAACCCTATTTGTTTCTCCTTGCGAATCCGGCGAGTTTTCCGGCATATGACGGCGGAAATTAAAGGTAAAGTTTCGGCCTTCTTATGTTTTCGATCTATGTTACCTTTAAGGTCGATTTCCTCACTTTCTTTTCTTCTTTTTCTTTTTTGGCTGTTCTGTTTCGGCCAACCACCTAAATGGCCGATCTCCGGCGAGTTTCACGGTGGTGCCAACCACCCACAGCTCATACAACACCAAAACCGAATTTAGGTAAATTTGCTCTTCAAATTCATATCCTTTTTATTCGGTTTCAGCGAGTTTTGAGAGAGGGCCAAGATTTGGGAAAATGTTGGAAGCTAGTTCACTATTTTTGACTGAGGATTCTGTTTTGGTTGAATTAATATTTGCATTTGGATTATTGTTGGCAACATTGTATTTATATGTGGGTGTGTGTGTGTGCTGTTTAGGTATGATGCGTGTATGCTGGAAGTATTGTTGAGTTTTCCTTTATGTAAGTAAGTAAAGGTGAAAGTTGTTAAATTTCAGATCTACATTGTTCTTGTTTTGGCTGTGGGTCTGGGTTGTGGAACCTATGAGTCAAGTCTTAAATAGGAAGGAGTTTTGTGGTTCTTGAGATATGATTTTTGTGGAAAAATTCTATTAGATGTGATTTTAATCGACTAAGAGGGGTTGAATAAGCTAATCAATGTTAAGATTCATTTCTGTTTTGGTTACTGATATAAGTCTGCATGTTTCTTTCTCAAAGTGATTTGAAAAGGGTGCATAGATGTTTATGCATGATGTTTAAAAAGTTCTTATGTTGCTTTGAGTGCTTGTGTGCTAATATTATATGTATTTTATCTTACCTTGTCTGTACAGATTTAAATAAAGCTTATAATATGTGAATATATTTGAAAAGCACGAAATTTTATACTTCCCCTGCTCTGTTTTCCTTAAATGACTGAACTGAATTCAATAATGCTATTTGAAACAGATTAATTTACTAGAAGCGTATGAAAGTGGGTTGTCAAAGAGTGTGTTACTTTCTCATTATGGCTGAACTGATTCTTGGTTTCTCCGTGTCAAATGTTTGCTAAAATGTGTGAATAAATATGTTTTAATCATGCTGGTAACTCATAGAATAACTTGACAGTGTTTAATTCGTTTTTGCCTTTTTAAATTCCCTTGGCTGAAAGTGGTTTGAGTTGGAGTGTTATTTTGAGTTATTGCTTGTTTACGATTCAAAGCTTTGATAACTAAGGGTACTAAATGTGTTCAGAAATTTGTTGTTTTGAATGGAGGATAATTGTGAAGGTAAATTGTGATTTTTATGAAGAACATGATGAATGAAACAAATGTTTAAGATATATTGTTTTAGGCTTAATTTAGATTTGGTGAAGAAGGAGTAAATCTGTTCTCTTTGTTTGATTGAGGAGTGGAAAGAAATTTTGATGCTTCAAGGCGTGCCTTACTTAAAGGTTTGAAATCAAGTTTTAAACCTGAATTTAATATTTTATTCCATGATTTCTAAGTGCAAGCAAGCTTTATTACTTTCTTTTAATCCATGAGACATGTTGTTTCAAGTTATCAAAGGATTCTTGAAGTTAAGATGTGTTTGCTTTGCTTGTATGCTAAATTTTGTTTTTCTATTCAATTTGGGCCCTAAGTGGGAGATTCAAATCTTCAACACTAATGATTATGTAAGTTCACTAAAATTATAGTCTCAATGTGCATGTGTGAATTTCATAAGGATGTTGAAGTATTTAAAAATTTTATAGCGGGTTGATCCAATAAGTATTGAAATGTAATTAACCTATTGAGTTGTTTTGGGATATGGATTCATTGTTCTCTCTATTCTATTCTAAATGTGTTTGAGTTGTTTTATTGTTGTGATCTATGGTCTGAAAGTTTTATTAAAATTGGGGGGTTGTGCAAGTTGGCACATTCAAATTATGCTTAGAATGTGGATTGTTTGTGTGATTGTTGAATGTTTTGGCTGTTTGCTTTGATTTTTAGGATGTATGTTGTTCTTTGACGTTTGGTTCATTAAGTTGAATTTGGTTATTGGCGTTGGTTTCGATTGATTGAAAATGGTTACCTTACAATAAAATATATAAGAGATTGGGTAGTAATTGAGATCAAGAGTGACGATAAATAACATAAACAAAGATAGTTGCTCACTTTCTTTATTATTTGGAATGAAAATAGGAGAATATACCTGGAAGGAAAAATCTACCAGGAATGGAAAGGAAAGGTAAAGGAATGCTAAGGGCGACAAGTAATCACTCTTACCTTGCTATAACATTGAGGGTGACGTTAGTTGGGATCTTCAAAATCCTTTCTAACCCTCAAATCTTTAAAAGTTATTTTTATACAAAACAGGCTATCGGGTGCCTTTTAAACACTATTATTTTTGTATAAAGAAACTTTATACATTATATGTAGTATCCTGTCTGGTGGTTGTGATTTTTCCTGAAATAGTGAGATATATATAGGTGAGGTGCTCTGACAGCGGTGTTGATAGGTTATTCGATGTAAAGTGATGAAGTTTGTGGTGGTGTTATATATGATTGGTACTTGGACAGGGGTATTGGAAAGTGATGTGGATTGGAAATATCATACGTTGTGGTTGAGGAATTGGAAAGTTGTGTTGAAGGAAAGTATTGAAAATTGTGATTGAGATGTTGAAAAGGATTATGAGCATTGCATGACACTGAGATATGTACCATCGCGCGATGATAACCGTTTGATAGGCCAATCAACGGTTATTTGTACGGGTCAACAGATTGGAGACTGTGACCAATGGTCAACAGATTGGAGACTGTGACCAGCAGTCCTCTGATTGGAGACAGGGACTGCTCCCTTTCTGATTGGAGACAGATTGAGGTTTCACTCTCATGGGGTTACTAGAGAGGGAAATTGTCCCCCTCACTTTTGAGAGGGGCACAGTGTCAATTCATTCGGAACATATATAGGGCTCGAGTGTAGTGCCTCCGGGATGGCATGAGTAGAGCACCAGGGTTGTACATGACTGTGAGCCGAGAAGTTGGATTTGCGAAAGTGCGAATGAGATTTACAATGATGAGAGTATGGATTGGAGATTAGATGGCGAAGTGTAGTTGATGTGGAAATTGATTGAGTGATTTTGAGTCGTATTCGGAAAGTAGAGATGATGAATTTGATTAGTTTTGGACGTGACAGAGAGCCTGGAATGGTAAATGGAAGAAGGCTTGGTTCTTGTATATATATATATTGATTTTAAAACTGTGGTACCCTTTAGACGTCCTCACTACCGCACATCTCACTGTTATAGTGAGTTAAGTAGTAGATTACTGAGACAAGTTGTCTCACCCCACGATTACTTATATTTTTGCAGGTGATCATGCACAGGCGCGAGCAACAGGAAAGAGAATTAAATTTCAAAGGTTGTTTAGATTATTTAGATATGTATATTGCCAAAATGTATAGGTCTGCATTCGCTTCCGCATATTTTTATTTCTATTGATTATTGGCTAATCGGAGAATTGTAGTAGGTTGCTTCTTTTTTTCAACCATGTTAGGTGATTCTTTTCTAACATGGTTAGCTATTAATTATCCATGATAGTATTCAGGTTGTATTAGGAAATTCTTTTCTATCATGGATAATGATTGTTATTAAGAAATGCTTTTTCTAACTATGATAGATTTATTGATATTATGGAAATCATTTTTCTATCATAGTTAGTCAAGATATTGAATTAATCAGGGAATTAGTAACAGTATGTTACAGAGAAGCTCCCTATTAAAAATACAGTGTGGACCCTATGAGATTTTAATTAATGTTTTTTATTTTAGAAATGATATTTTAGTATTTTTCCATTAGTCTATTGATTAAAATAGATCAATTTTTGGCTATTAACCAGAATGAAATCTTTTATTGTTCGTTGACCAAATTAATACTTTGAAAATAATTTATTAATATGTAAATAATTTCAAACCAATTTTACTATGTTTTCAAGCTATTCACGCCTTTTGAAAGTCTAGGTTTGAGCTTAAAATGAAACGCATATATTGGATAAGCTCATGTGGAATTAAAGTCTAGCTCTAACGTAGACAATGTCCAATACAAGTAAAGAAAGCAACTAATAAGACGTACGGATGATGTCTTATGTCCGGGAAAAAAATACCTCAATTTTTTTTACCTTAAAAAATAACTCTAGTTAGCGTCATGATAGTGAGCAAAATAAATTAAATTAAACGAGTGAGCAAAATAAGCTTCTGGTCTGTTCTAAAAGCATCGAACAGTGATAAAGAAAGAGCCACGAATAGAAAAGTGATCAAGAAATTCATTAGCCATTTTTGGTCTCAATTACATATTCACTTTTTATATCAATTTTCTTTTCCACCACAAACCTATTGCTAACGTTTGAATATGGACTGATTATTACGAGATAACTATAATCAATTCATAAAATAATGAAAATATTTCTCTAAAGCAAAGATATTTTAAAATAACATCTGCATGATCTAGGGGAGGTGAATTTAAGATAAGGATTAAATTAAATAACCCAAACAATAATAATGTTTAAAGATGCAGCAACGGCGCCACCCCACATCATATAAAAATAATAAATAAAATTTTTTATTTCTTAAATTAAGAGACACAACATTATATATTATAATTCAATTTTCTAAAGAAAGTATTTAGTTGACTTAAGGAGCCAAGTGGGGCATTGCGCACACCAGAATATACGGTGGTTGTACTTTCAGTTTGAAATTACCCAAACTCACATGTCGTACTCGTACCTACCTCTCTCTTCTCCCTCCAAATTCCGTACGTCCTCCCTCTTCCTCTCTCTCATTATAAAAGCATAAACCCTCCCTCTCTTTCCTCAAAGTTCAAACCTCTCTCTCATAAACTTGATCACAACATCAATCTCTTTCTCCCCTCCCCCTTCTCTATACATCTATCTAATTATATGTTCAAATCTGTGTCAAGATGATGTTTGAAAAGCAAGAAGTGGATCGTTTTCTTATTAGTAATAATCATGTTATTCATGGCCAGCCATTAATAGTTATGGAGAAAAAGAAGAAGAAAAGTGATTATGTTGAGCAAGGCTGGAAATCAAAGACAGTTCTAAATGATATCATTGATCTCAGTGGCTTGTCCTTAGATTCTCTTTCTAATTCCACTCTTAATTTATCCACCATCACCAATTTGAATCTCTCCAACAACAATCTACAGGTATCTTTATACATAAATAATACATTATCATGATATATATATGCATATGATTTCGTTGACCAAATTCATGTATTATTATATATTAAGTTACGTTCTTCTAGATAGAGATCCATGTACCCTTTTCAATCTTCCGGTGTTTTCTTGAAGGTTGGCTTCTCGATCAATCGGGGAATGGGATTTGAGAGTTCTTACCTTCTCCTGAATAATATGCAAATATTTTAACAAATTAAATGCACGCTTTTAAAAGTCATAATTAATTACGTTTTCCGACGTTAAGAAGTTACAAAAGAATAGAATATCCGTTTTAAATTTCTTATTTGACAATTTATAACAATTTATTGCGATGGATACACTTTCATCTTCATAAATAATGCGCCAATGGTTTTATCTTCCCACAGCAATTCTGAAGTACATATGATGAATAGGAACTTTTATTAGAAGTATTTGCTGATCACAGTTTATATACCACTCCAAAATCTTGACATCGTGGCTGCAAATAATTTTTTTCCCATGCAGATACTATTTTCGCACAAAATAAATATGTCTGATAATATAATACCACTTTTCTTTTGAAAAAAAATTATGTCATATCGAGGAAGCCTGAGATAAAGTGATAAGAAAGGTGTTAAGAAAGAAGGCTCAAAATTGAACAGAATTCTCATACTTAGCTAGCAAGCACTTATCTTTCTAATGCAAGCTTCTTATCAGAAGTTGCTTTCAATCAATTATATACTAGTGGGAATTCATACATATGTCCTATTGTCTAGTTAATCTTTTCATTTTCTATATATACATGCATACGCAATAATATATTGCTGACATGAACTTGTATTTAAAAAGCATCGTTAACATGACAAGCCAAGAGGAAAAAGACACACTTTAGGTGGAAGATATTTTGAGAAAAATAATGATTCTCATTGTATCATCTTTTAAGATACCATTTATTTGTATACATCACATATTGCTGCTTATTTATTTTAGTTGTGAAAACTTAATTTTTTTATTTCTAATCTTTAATTAGTTGGAAACAATGGTAGATTCTTTTATATGTCAATCTTTTTTATCAGAAATTTTATATGTCAATCTAGTGTAAAGTATGTATGATATTATCATTAATAATTAATTAATCACTATCTATCTAGGGTCATTATTTTTTAGAATATTCTACACCGTACGATAAAAATATGTATAAAATGTAAGGCATTCAGTATAATATATCTTACAACATGTATTAGAGAATCCAGATGGTACATGTGTGCAGTGTGTTACTAAATTAATATAGCTGATCATAGTTGAACCCTTTGTTTTGTATCTTCAATGAGAAATCTCTGTTTTATATACGTATACGGTGGACTTGGCTTCTATATTAGAAATCATCACCATGGTTGTGTCTGTATATATATTACTATGACAGGTGGCACATCCAGCCTCTAAATTCCTTAGAAAGCACAAAATCTATAAGAAGTCAACACTTTTCATATATCATATGGAACAGTCCCAAATTCTACACACACAAACACACACAATACACAGTTCCACACATCTAAAAAAAGCATGCATGTTCATATAAGTAGTTAACTACACGAAGTGAAATGGGATCACAACCTTTCATGAACTTGAGGAGCCAAATAAGTGCTCTTTATCCTCTCTCATACAAAAGCATATTAAATTACTAACACACACATACCTACGTACTATATATGATTATATACACTTCTCCGCTTGTGTGTGTATGTGTGGGATACATTTTAATTAATGATAGAAGTCAATTATTATAAAAATGGCTAATGTTGGCACTAATGTGACAGGGCATACCGGAGTCATTAACAGCGAGATTGCTGAACGTGGCGGTGTTGGACGTTCATTCAAATCAACTAACATCGCTTCCTAACTCTATTGGCTGTCTTTCTAAGCTTAAAATCTTGGATGTCTCCGGCAATCTCCTTGAGTCCTTACCTAAGACCATAGAGAATTGCAGGTATTCTTTCTCTTTAATTTCACCAGATATCATATATAAAATCGTTTGGTATTTGTATTTGGTAAGTATTAACATATTTAATCGAAATTGTTATTCAAGTATTGCCTCTTTATTGATCGAAATTTAAATTCAAGTATTGCCTCTCTTTTTTCAAAAAAATAAATTTGCCTTTTGCCCCTCATCTTTTCCTCTTTTCAGATTATTTAGACTTGATTTCAAGGTTTTAATGTATTAAACCTATAAAACTATATTATATGGCGGTGTAGCATACAGATTGCTCAAATAAAATTAACGTAAGAAACTTTTTTTAACAGATTGAATAGAATCGTTAAGGATTCATTAATATTAATGTTGGACCAATATTTCATAGGGGCAGAGAATGGGAAGACTTATTTCTCAAAAAATAAAAAATTAATCATTTGTAGATATAATTCTGCCTTTGTGAACTGAAACCTAATTATTCACCCCATTCTTTGTAGGTTCAGGTTATCTAATAGTAAAAAATTAAAAAACTTATTTGAATTATACTAATGAATCATTTTGAAAAACCCCATATCATCAGTTTAACCTTAAAAAAAAACACTTAGGCTAGATTATATTTTATCGATATTAGTTTCTTTTGGCCAAAATTTCCATAATATTATTGATAGATGGACTTACGTTGTATTTCAATAAAACCAAAAGTGGGGGCAAGTGGGAAACACTATGAACCACTTGAATAATGTGTCTAATTTGATAAGTGATAATAATTATTATTTAACTAAGATATACGATATTCTCCCTTTATATGTGTGTGGCTGTCCCTTTATGTTTTATCTGAACACACAAAATACATAAAAATTAACATCATTATGATTGACTTTTCTGATAAAAAAATCTTCACAAATGGATTCAAAACCTCAATTAGTAGTTAATTCCTACCTTTTTAAATATGAGAGGCTCCAATTGATGTTTTGGAGAAGCAAGTAGTTTTCATTTCCGTAATAATGCTGCATATGGAGGTAATAAAATTTGAATGGCGATCCCTACTAGGCCTTAACGGGGAAGCTTATTGTAACAATAAATCAAATACTCACAACAATGATATGAAAAAAAAGATTTAAAAGATAAAATGAAGCTTTGTTGAAATTGAAAACAGACAGAATAATAAAAAATTAATATGAGGAATTAATTATGTGTCCTATTGGAAACTAATTCATCTCCTGCATGCGAAGTCACCGTTTAGGTAACAATGTAATTAATGAATGCTCATCCATTTGAACCGAATTTTAAATGAAAACTACATTTACTATTTGCCGATGTATGTTGTGTATATATAATTTTCCCACACCTTCAAAATTAAGTCACACACATACATGCACAGATACATTATATTTTCCTTCTTGTTATTACATCAAGGATTAAAAGGCTTAAACTATTATACTCACTATATTTTGATTTATGTTCACCAGAGCACTAGAAGATCTGAATACCAATTTCAATAAGCTAACAAAGCTCCCAGAAACCATAGGATTTGAGCTCATCAACCTCAAGAAGCTATCAATTAACGCCAATAAGCTTGTGTTCCTTCCTCACTCCACCTCGCATCTCACTAAACTTCGTGTGCTCGATGTTCGCTTGAATTGCCTCCGATCATTGCCGGACGACCTAGAGAATCTCATCAACCTCAAGACCCTAAATGTGAGCCAAAACTTCCAATACTTAGAAACCCTACCTTACTCAGTAGGGCTTCTCTTGTCCCTCGTAGAACTCGATGTTAGCTACAACAGAATCAAGTCCTTGCCGGAATCCATTGGTTGCCTAAAAAAATTAGAGAAGCTTAGTGTGGAAGGGAACCCCCTAATTTCGCCACCAAAGGAAGTGGTGGATCAAGGGGTTGATAAAGTGAAGGAATATATGTGTCACATGTTGAACTCAATGGATTATAGGAGTTCAAAGAAGAGATCTTGGTTAGGTAAGTTGGTCAGTCATGGAAATGTTTATAGAAGATGTACGAGAAATGAAAATGTAGATGATTTTGCTCTTGGACCTCAGTATCGTACTATGCAAGGCATTGGATCACCAAGGTGGATGGCCATGTTCTCTCCAAAGCGTCTCTTTTCACCTCGTCGTTCTTTGTAATTGCTTCACTACCGCCAATAATATTAATTTCATCTCTTTTTACCTCTAGCTTTGTGTAGAATCCCCTTTTTGTTTCAAATTCGTTTGATGTTAGACTAATAATAAGAGTGATTATGGCACGTAAAACTGTGTGCGTGTAAATTGGGAAATTAACCTCTCCACTTAATTTTCCATCAATTTACCTCAATTTGATTAAACTACATCGATTTATTATGAAAAAATGGTGCTTTATATTTTTAAAGCTAAAATGAAGTACTTTCAATTGAATTGAGCTAAGTGGAGGAGGCTCTGCACCCATTAAAGTCTTTCTCGTCATTTCTTCTTTTCTTTGTGTTATTTCGGATTTTCCATAGGACATCAACAATATTCCCTCTGTCCTATAATGCAAATCTAATTTTTTTTATACATTTTTCCCAAAATATAAGTCTATATTGGAGTTGGTTAACATAATAAATATTTTTTTCTAATACTGCCCTCTCTTTCATATCATTTATTCCCCCATACATTCTCTTTTCTCCTTTTGAATAGGGGCATTTTTTGGTAATAAAATTGTTTCTTACATAATAATTGTACTTTTAACTAATTTTGACCAATTTTTGGGAACCCATTTTCGGGTTGACTTGAAATCATATTATGGAACCGAGAGAGTATAATAACTTATCTGTTTTTTCTCCCCAGCAATATATGACTAGGTTTTTGGTGATGAGTGACGACCAAAAATGCTACTATTATTTATTGATAATTATTACTAAAACAAATCGCAAACTTAGCTTAATAATAGCAAGCAATGTGGTTGAGCGGTAGATATAGTGATACTAGATATTTTTTTAACACATTTTTCGGATCAAACACAACAGCAAAACCAACTAACGCGGTTGGCAAGCTGAAGTGTGAATGTCCTACGTATATACTCACACACACACACATTCTTGGTCGATGTGGATAGTGATACTGGATATTAATAACACTTAATTATAACTCCAACTCAAGAAGTTTGTTCATTTTTTTTCTTAATTTGAAAAGTGTATTTAGATTATTTAAATTTAATTAAGGGAAATGACCAAAATCTTTTGTTGATACCAGAAACTTTTTTTTAAAATGTTCAATTTGATACATATGTATTCCATAATTAATTAATTAATTAATTAATTAATTAATTGATTATAGCCATAGGCTTTATATATAAAAACAATTAGATTATTCTTACATTGAATATTATGCCCCGTGACATAGTTTTGACTGAAAATTATGCCTCACAATATTATGTCTACTTTTCATCTACTTCATGTTGAATTATTGTGCCAAATTATGTTTAATATTCTAAAAGTTAAATTTAACTCCTCAACAGAGATGAGGATGGGAAATATTGACTTAAAATCTTTTGAATTTGAAAGTTTGGTGTGTGTATGTGTATTTCTACTACAAAATTTGAGTTAATTAGTAACATGTTCCAGTGACAGAAACACTTTTCCTTTCCTACTTATGGTCAAGATTTTATTTTAAAACACTTTACATTTTTTAAAAATATTATTTAATAGGTAATAAATATAAATACATAAAATGTTCTAAATATTATTTTTTCCAGAAACTATATCTTTAGTCAAAATAACATTATGTTGATAACAGAAATCAAATCTAAATTATTGAGATTATATATGAAGGGAATCAGTCCCTTTTTCTGGAATTAGCTCTCACCATTATATACATTTTTTTTCTTAATTGGTAAATTGATTCCAGTCACGTGAGTACAAAATTTGAGAAAAAGCAAAATAAAGAAGTTCAACCCCTTACAAAGTCACGGTTCACCCAACAATATTAATAGAATCAAATATCTAAGGCCGATATCTCCTCATTAGATGATGAGAGATTGTGGGTTCGAATTTGCTTGTAATTTCAAACTGTTAATACTTGCTCCTTTGATTAAAACAAATACAAATATACAATCAAATAAGGCTCATTTATTTATATAAAGTACTAAAGGGAAGAAACCGTATTTAATTTATTATTCCCTAGCTCTAGTTAAAAGTCCATTTTGACTTTTTAAATCTAACAATTTAATGTTGAAAAATTAATCACTTTAAGTTGCTTATAACTATCGTTTTTCTCAAAATTATTTTACTCTAAGGTTAATATTCACTCTGACCAACAAACAATGTACAATGTCTCAATTTGGCCAATAATATAAAAATAGGTATCATTTTGGACAATGAACTATTGGAAAATACTAATATGCCCTTTATAATATCAAAAATATCCATTCCAAGTAAATCTTTATAAAGAGTATATTAGTATTTTTCAATAGTTCATTTACTAAAATAGGACCAATTTTTTTTTTCATTGTCCAGAATGAGGTCTTTTAATGTTTATTGACCAAATTGAGACTTGATAAATTGTTTGTTGGCTAGAATGATTATTAATCCTTTATTCTACTTATAAAATAACATATATTCTAATTACATGTGGAATATATTATAATTTAATGACATATTTTGTTTCATTAACTTCCACGAAAATGTCAAAGTGGCCTTAGTTTATATTCAGGACTGGAGGGAGTATTTGATAGTACTTTGTTGTATCTATGTAGTATATGTTTTTATGTTTATTTAATTAGTACATTATATTCTCCAAGTTAAATAATCAAGGATTAAACTATTTATATACAAAGACTTTTTGAGCAAATATTCATATATAAAGTTAACTTATGCTAACTACTACTATACATGCTTTGATTTTACTCCACGAGAGCATTAGAAAACTGAATGCAAACTTCAAGCAAACAAATTCTTGAAAGAAAACGGAAGAGCTTAGGTTGCATATATAATTTCAATCACATGAAGATAATGTGAAGTAAGAAAAATGAAGTGTTACGGGAATCATAGGGATTGATTTTATCATCAAGCATGCATATTCTTCCATAGCAACAATAATGTGTGAATGAGCTCAATTGTGTGAGTTCCCATTATGAACTTATTTCACATTGTCTTGAATTCTTTACAGATGAGGGTGGAGGGGCGAAGCCTACCACAAATAAAAACCCAATTATTGATTATAAGTATCTGTCCATTGAGAGAGGGATTAGATGCATGAGGTGCAAATTGGAGTTGTAAAACCACATTTTGGGAATATTCGGGAGCTATATATGTATTGAAAAAAAGATGACTTTTTTGATACGTGATCAAGGTATCCCCTCACTCGACAAGTGAGAGACTAATCTCCCGCTGATTTGTAGGCACCTCAAAGGGTGGGACAGCTGGTCTGGGAGATTTAATGCTTCTCCATACCCAACGCCAGGGATCAAACCCCAGACAATTGGTTAAGGGTGAATGAGTCCTTGCCACTCAACCACACACCCCAGGTTGAAAAAAAAAGATGACTTTACCAAATTAATTTGTTTGCTCCTGGACATACACAGTAGAAAAGGAAAACACGTTTAAGCTTAGTTGGAGTAATGAGAAATCATTTTTCATGATAAAAAAAAATCTGAGCTATAGGAAATTTAGTTTGATACGGATAGTACAAATTCTAAATTTTTAAATTGACAAGTTATTAAAAATATTAAAAGAAATTAAATCAAATTAATCCCATTTAAATAAATAATGTTCTCAATTAAGATAGTAAACCGCTCATCTTTTGTGACAATTGACAAGCATGTAATTTCCATGAGGTATATGTGACTTTCTATGAAAAAACTAAAAAGAAAAAAAAAACTAAAAAGAAAAAAAAGAAAAAGAAATGCAAAATATGCATGTTGCAACAGAAAGTTATCTTCATAATTTTATTATGGAGATGCGTGATTGGTGTGACGGGTGTTTTTAAACCCTCAACCATCACATCATCTAACACATTCTGAGTATCTTAATTTCTTCTTTTCTTACTCCATAATCTTATCATGTCTGGTAGAGAAATGATCGTTGTGACATCAGAAATGGAGAGGAAAGGATTTTGTTGATCCAAATGCAAAGAAGTGTTTAAACTTGATACTCATGCATTTAGAAGGTTCGACTGTGGCCACGTATTTTGTTGGGATTGTGATAATCGTAACTCAAAAAATGACTTATGATCATCATGTACCCCACCCTCCAAACCGAGTGGCTCCTCCTCCAAACCCAGTGGCTCCTCCTCTAAATCGAGTGACTATTGATAAGGATGTTGGTGACTCTTCTTCCAAGGATGGAGTTATGGAGTTTTTATATATATATATATATATATATATATATATATATATATTAGGATGATATATAATATATCTATTTACTAATTATCAGAATAATTTGAGTGTGTGTGTTTATTTTGTTCGTATATGTATAATTTGAGTAGTTTATATATATACATCGATTTTCTCATTGATTTTGGTAGAAAAACAACGGCAGAATATTTTTTTACCCAAGCCGACAATTAATTAACCGTATTATCTCCGATTACTCCTAAAATAAAGTAACATTGCATGGGTTATAGTATTATCTACCTACTGCCATTTATTTTTAATTTAAATAGGGTTTAAATTTTGTAGATTCTGCAAATACGAAAAACTAGATAGCTAGATGAATTAGTCATTTGCCACCGACAGACTCAAAGTGGTTGGAAAAATTCCAAACCCTCTGGATATACTATATAATATGAAATTGTACCATTCTCATGTTATTTTTTTCTGGAAAATTAGGTAGGGGACCAAAGAAAAATAAAATAAATTTTTAAAATGATCAAATTTCCCCCAATCTAACTCCCTACATTTTCTCTTACATTTCAACTACCTCATCAAGCGTGCTTAAATTGAATGTAATACTTATCCTGTTTTTAATATCAATTGTCAGCAAAAATGAATGATAGCAGTTGGTGTTAAAATTAAATTTAGGTGATATATTTTTATTGAGTTTTTTTTTACCTATCACATTTTTATTGATTGAGTATAATTAAAATTAAAATGTTATAATGGGCGGATATTCACTTGGGATAGCGTGATAATCGGATTGTGTGATATAGGGTACGTGTTATTGTGTTCTTTAATTTTCGTAACTTTTTGTTCACCCAATATATTGGTGGTAGATGATATGAGCATACCGGCTAAAATTCAGCCCCATAGTGTTGTTGCCAACAATTGTGATTCAGACAGATACTGCAAACTTTAGTGTTGTAAAACAAAAAAACAAGAATGGGAGACTTGCCTAGCTACTCCCAGTTCTGAATTCAATATATATAATAGTGTATTTTCCATGAACCTTCAACAAATCTATAATCGTTCGGTTGTGTTCTTTGATATCTGTGTGAAAGCGCCCAGATAGGTTGAATTCTTTATCTACGGATGTGCTGGGTGCACTTGAGATAATTATGATGGATGGATATTTTTTATACATAATATATACTCCCTCTGGCCCTAAATATAAGATCTAGCTGACTTTTTTTATTGATAATTATGATGGATGGATATTTTTTTATACATAATATATACTCCCTTCGGTCCTAAATATAAGACCTAGTTTATTTTTTTTTTGAAAATCCTAAAAAAGCAAAATAAGTTAACTATAACTTGATTTACCCAATTTTTCCCTAGTTTATTTTACCTATAAACTAATGGATAATCTACAAAAATACATCAAATATGTCATAATTTAATAACCTAATTCGCAACCTTAATCTCTCCAAAGAAAATCAATTAGGTCTTCGACAATGAAGGAGGGGTAGTAATGGACAATATAATCTATTCAAAAGTAATCTTTAGCATTTGGTCCTTCTAAATAAATACATTTGTTTTATAGTCCTTGTCATTAAGTATATGTTGCTATCTTTTAGAGAAAAAAAGAGTAGTTCTCCCTTTATTTTTTATTATTCCTTTAATTAATTAAATCTCTTAATAAAAGGAATATTAAAGTTTATGTTGTTTCACATATTTCATTTCCAAGAAATGTAATAAAAGTAAGCAATGAGTAACTAAAACTTGATTACAGATTCACTTTCTTCAAATACATGCCTCCTTAGTTAAATACTTAAATGAGTGTACATTTTATAGAAAATTAGGGGAAATTAATTAGGGGCAAATGTGCAAAAATGATACTAAACTCAACCCAAAAGTGTGTGTGTAATACTAAAGTTTTGTGAGGTGCAAAAATAGTACCCAACTTGGGGTCCAGGTGCAAATATATTATTTTCACTTAAGGGAAACAAAATTTAGATATGAAAAGACTTTTACGCCAGGGAGGAATGAGGGCATATGAGTCTTTTCATATGTAAATTTTATTTCCCTTAAAAGAAAATACTATATTTGCACCTAAACTTCAAGTTGGGTACTCAGGTGCTGACTTAACGCGGAAATGATGTTCTTCCATAAGCATACGAGTCGTCAAGTGCAGTATAGATTATCGTTCCGCAAAGATTGAGAGTTTGTTTTTCAATTAGTGCTAATCACTTTGTAGTTTAAACAAAATGATTAGCACTAATAATTGCATGCTCAATTACCTTAAGTAAAAACATATTGAGAGTTTATTTTTCAAGTAAAAGAGTTTTAAATATGATTGTAAAAAGAGTTCGAGTTTTCAAACACAAGTTAATTTAATAATAATAATAATAATAATAATAATAATAATTAGGACCTAGGAATGCTTATCTCCTATTTATTTCATGAACCAATGTTTCTCTCTCAATTTGAAGTGATTAAATGAAGATATAAGCAAGTCTAGGGTTTCAAATCATTTGAAAAAACTTTCTCAAGTCAAGATCAAATTTATATTAGCATTTATTGCACAATCTCAGATCGTCAAGTGCACAATCTCTTTAGTCAATAAATCTTTTCCTCAATCACCCTAATTATGACTATGCTAGGTCAATTACTTTATCTCTATGTTATTAAAAACCCTTCATTTGAAACCATAAACTTTGAGTCTAACATGCTTTTATCCAAGTTTTAAAACAAAATATACTTTCTCAAGTTATATTCCATTTAACTAGGTAAGTGGTGATCAAGCACTTAAAACAAATAGAGAGTAAGATAAAAAATACACATATACTTTATTAATTACTTAAAGAAAGAGTGAGTAGATGGTTCAATCCATAAATATGTTCATAACAATCGTAGATTAGGGTTTTAGTTACACATAAATGTAAATAAAACAAATCCTAAAACTATGGAAGAGTTCATTGAAGAGAGATGAAAAAGAGGAAAAAAAATACAACCACAAATGAAGGAGGCCCAAATCTCTCCAAGTTTCCCCACTTGATTCCCAAGAAATCTCAAGGTTCTTAAAGCTCTCCAAGTCTCCTAAAAGAGCCCGAAATGTGTTCTAACTCGTGTCTTTCCAGCCTCCCCTATAATGCCCAACTATTTCTTTTTATATGCTGAGAAATTGGTCAAAACGCGTAGCAGCGAAGTGGGCTCGCAGTTGCTCGCCTGTTGGTGAGCCACTGACGAGAACAACGAACATTCATGGGTCTTGCTCGCTAGTTGGTGAGCCACTGACAAGATCAGCAAACATGGAGGGATCTTGCTAGCCAGTTATTGGCTAGTTGGTGAGCCATTGACGAGATTAGCGAATATGCAGGGATCTTGCTCCCCAGTTACTGGCCAGCGCGCGAGCCACTGACCACTGGTGAGAGCAGTGAACATGCAACGTTATGATCACACTACAAAAAAAGTGTGCTTTTTCGGCGCTTGCGTTCCGGCGTTTTCAAGCAAAACGCCGGAAACAACATGCGTTTCGGCGTTTTACAAAAAACGCCAACACAAAGCGCCAGAAAATTTGGCGCGCTCTGTAACAACCACATTTTTATAACCATTTTTACGCTATAAATTTTTTTTTCTTAATTAAAAATAATTTGAATCCTAACTATGTTAGAAAAAGAATGAAAGTTAATATAATCGCCGCTAACATAGTTAGAAAAACATTTTCTTATTTACAGTAATATATAAATTGATAGGCTAACCATGATAGAAAAAGAATTTTAGTTAAAAAAAAAAATAACCTATCATGGTTAGAAAAAGATTTAATGTAAATTTAGAGATAAATAAATTATAATAAATAATTCATAATCAAATATGAAATTAACAATTGAAAATTATTTATTTAATAAAATTTCAAATATATCCATGTTAGATAAAAATTAACTAACATGGATATTTAAACAAATTTAGTAATACCTGATTAAATTCTTTCACTATCATCATTTACAAATAAGCACATAAACATGTTTAATTACAGTTATCCAGCTTAAACTTTATACAGTAATCCAATAAAGATAAATGCAAATGATCAATAAATTATTACACAAATAAAATGAATAAATGCGGAAGCACCAACGAAGCTAACATTTAGTTCCCCAATTTCCGGATCCATTTCCCATGACTCCTGCCCCGACCTAATACCTGTAATAACAACGATTGGGGTAGACCCAGAAATCGCAACTACTATCACTCGCTTACGCACATTTTTGCACTACGTGCATGTGCATGCCCGCAAGGTGATGTGTGATAATGTGTAAAGTGGTGTGTGATACATGTTGTGTTGCATGAACATATTATGTATGCTAACTCTAAGTAACTATCAATTATCATGTATTGCAGCAGCACAAATATACGGATATATCACATCTCAAAACATCACAACTCAGAACATCAATAATAATTAAAACATCAATAATAACAATTAAATCAAACACAACACACCGTAATATCTCAGCTCAATAGGGACTCACGACTCGATGGTCGATATACCCTCGCTTGAACTGGTTCAAAGGGACTAACAACCCTACTGAACATACAACAATTTTGTCTTATTTCTTTTAGTCCCTGGGGGTTTTACAGGGAACCTCATTCCGGAATGGCATTATTATAACCATATTAACCGGTGTGCACCAAACAAATCATAAATTCTCATAAAGCATATAATAAACATCGCAAATTCATAAACTAACCTATATGCTTACCAACATACACACACACGCAAACAAGTTTAAGTAGTTACCTGCAGCAATCAGCGTTTCGTCGCTTTTCCTCACTCTTGCTCGAGGATTTTCTAACTATGTCCCTTACTAAATTTCTCCTAATATCATACCATATATTATAATAAACAACCATCCTTATGTATATTAAATAACGCCGCTCTCGTTCCTAGTAATACCACGATACCCCTTCCCCTTTTCTTAAGCTTTTTATTGTAAGAAACGTTTTCAAATCAGTTAAGGCTAATACAATTCAGTTCACATTTAATGTCATTTATTCCATAGTCATTTATCAAGTCAAATAAATTCAGCTATAAAAATTATCAATCATGGAACAATTCAATTGCAAGCTAAAAAAAACATTAACAAACATTCAAAGTTTCCATCTTTTGTATCCTTAAAGTTCTAGTTCTCATTATAAATTTCAATACAACCATTTAACTTCATAAACTCATAGATCAACATTAATAATCAGTTACTTTTGCTTTAATAAACACTAACTTCACATATTCAGCAAGATCAAAATATATTTCTTCACAAAATACCAACGTTGCAACCTAGCTTCTTCATTCACTGTCTAAACAAACCAAAAATATAAACTCAAAACTATAGCAGCCACCAAACAAAACCACAACAATACATAAGTATCCATCTACATAGCTAGTATACCACAGAATCAAAACAGTATCTCTAAGTCAAGGAAAAATTCAAGCTTTCACAAATCAACATATAGAGGCATAACAAAAATTCTAAAGTGGTTTCTTTATTAATTATTCATAGTTTCAAATCTAAATATCATAATTGATTTCCCTTCCCCAAGCTCACCAAGATTCGGCCGAAAGAGAAGAGAAAAGGCAAACAAGGAGAGAACACTCACCGAAGTTGAAAACGGTCTTATTTGAGAAAATGTGAGTCTCCGGTCGCCGGGAAAATCGTCTCAACCACCGTCAATAGTGGCTGGGTTCGCAGGAGCAAGCAAGAATAAAGCGACACGGTGAAGGAATTAGTGAGAAATCGAAGTGGAAAGGGAGAGGAAATAGAGAAAAGCAAGGAAATAGAGTTGAGAAGACGAACGAAGCCTTACCACACGTAGCCACCGCCGTTCGTTCTCGCCGGAGCAGTTCCCGTCGCTGCCGAAGATGAAACCGAACTGGAGACTATGAAGAAGAACAGAATCGAAGGAGGGAAGATGTGAGGAATTAGAGAAGTGAGACTAGGTTCATGGTAAAGTGGATGTGAGAAAAATGAGGAGGATGTGTGATGCCTTTGGTGAGGAAGATGATGAAGGGACTTTGGGGGAGTGTGTGCGGCAACCAAAGCATGGAAGGAGAAGCATGTGATGTGCTTTAGGGTTATTTAGAGTTTTGGGCCTAGGTTTAATTACATTAGTGGCCCAATTTCTATTTCCTCTCTATAAAGCTAACACAAACGTTTTTTTTTAAATGACAATCTTAATAATTTCATTATATAAAACTAATATAATTTAATTCTAAAGATACTCTAGTTCATTGATTTATATATATATATATAATGTTACATGGCCTAATAGGATAATTACAAAACAAGCCCACTAGATTTTAAGATACTATCAAATAGAAATAGAGAAGGGGAAAAATATGAGGATGATAATATCAATTTGGGGTAAGTGTGGCACACTTTGCATATAAGAGAGGGAGTTAAGTTTATAAAGAATGACATATTGAGATTTGGGTTTACAAGACAATTATCAAAAATACCACTTTTATTTCTATTTCTTTAAATCTATCATTATCATAATTTATTTTAATTTGAATTCCATAATTTCACAACATTCTAAATAAAAGTTACTAAATGATTAACATTCATAATTAATACTAATTAAAATTAAATACTAAGTATTTTCTTTCACCTATAATAGAAATAAATTTCTATCAAGTTTCCTAAACATGTTAAGCTTTCTAAATTTATTTGCAAGACTAAATATAAGGTATTTATTGATTTATTTTATAATTAAAAATACAGGATGTTACAATTCTACCCACCTTTTAGGAATTTTGTCCCCAAAATTCGCTATGTCTATCAATTCTAAGAAATAATGCATAATGTAGTTCACTCGATATATAATATAGTTCTTTCAATACATTCTAAGAGTAAAGATACAAATTCGAGCCAAAATAACACTCAACATTTCTCTTGTTTCTAAGATTTCTAAGATCCTCTTTATGTCACCACATCAATACTAAAGAGAAGCATTCCCCAACTATTAATAATAATTCCAATCTTGCAATTTTATTCCTATTCTCAAAACATCAAATTTTGCTACTCCATGAATTTTCTAATGTCCTTAACTATTTCGATAAGGAAAAACATGATTTAATCAGTTACAGGCATATCTCATCCTAATAAAGGTAGATTAATAAATCCTTAAACCAATTACTAGGATATGAAAGTAAATCTTAGAACCTACACAAATAAAAATTCAGTAACATCAAACTTCTCCCAATTTAATCAACTATTGATTGTGCTTAATATAACTTTAAAACTAATAACACTCCAATTATCCAATTATTCACTACACCTTTAACAATAAGCATTACTCCTCAAAAGTATTATTCCATATTGCATCAAATTTGCTAATCTCATCTTCCAACTCCAACTATTTCCCTCAGTCATATTCCAAACTAACATCATCATCAAAATCATTATCAATTGTCTTTCATTCCACTTAACTATAAACATTCGCTCAAACTTCAACATAAAATATTCAGCATAAATAGCTTCTTAATCTATTTGGTCTCATGATCACAACTTCAAAATTCGTCACTAGTTCTTAAACTCCTCAACAAAAGTCTAGCAATAACTCATCTTTTTCCCTGATTCTCTTAATAAATCACAATATCGATAATACTACCTTTAATCAATACGATCAAACTCAATCTTTAGTAGTCTTTAAAATCAATAGTAAATTCCATCTATCTCCAAAACTCATGAATTCATAATAAATCTATTCAAACAACTTTATTCACGAATTGTCTACCAATATCATACCTATCTATTTTAATTCCTTCAACAAGCCTAAAAGTCATTCCTATCCAAAAATCCTTAATTACATGATAAATCTAGCATATTCACTCCTTAAGCCACCGTAAAACCCCAAATTTCAATAAATCATCTCACGTAGTCATAATTCAAGGTCAATCCATTATGTCCAAATCATCAAACCATGGCTCAAACTCAAATAATCCTCTTAATTAACTTGTCAGCATTATCTTCTAATTACCCATTAACAATTCGTACTTACTAAAGTCACACAAAAAAAAAATCTAGTAAAACTAGCAAAACTATTAAACCATAGAAATCGGCATATCAAAATCTAAAACCAACATTGTCTTTTCTAATTCAAAGCTTAATTCATTTCTCCTCTACCAAAAGTCATAATTAAACTCATCGTCATAGTAAAATCATATAGTTCTCTCAAATTTTCTCATATGGGCTAACAATTTTCTAGACATCCAAATACGTCGAACCTTTTAAATGCAATCCTTAATCACAAAAATCATCAAGTCAACTTTATTCCTGCTAATTCATGACAAAACAATAATGAATTAACAATATTTCCCTCAAGACTAAGCACATTGCTCTTTTCTATTTAATTCAAGCTCCTTTGGACTACTTATCATCCTATCTTATTTCCATGATCTCTAATGCAATACTTCAATTACTCTTTCAAAAACAATTTCAAACTTGAATTCAACTCCAACTAAACCTCCAACAATAATAATCCCTATTTAACACCATCCATACAAATTAAAGTCACTCAGTCGATACTCATCCTTTTAACCTCAATCAATATATTTCCTAAAACTGTAGGTCTCAAATCGAAATCAATTGTACTATCCAACTATTCATCTTCTCTGTAACATCCCAGCGCCTCGCTCTCGAAATTGTCCGCTTTGGGGAATCCTCACCCCTCACGACTTTAAAACGCGTCGAGAGGGGGAGGTATCCAGGCCTATATATAGCACCTTTCGTTCTCCTCCCCAGCCGATGTGGGACTTTACAATCCACCCCCCTTGGGGCCCAGCGCCCTCGCTGGCACACCAACCCGAGCCTGGCTCTGATACCAAATTGTAACAACCACATTTTTATAACCATTTTTACGCTATAAATTTTTTTTTTCTTAATTAAAAATAATTTGAATCCTAACTATGTTAGAAAAAGAATGAAAGTTAATATAATCGCCGCTAACATAGTTAGAAAAACATTTTCTTATTTACAGTAATATATAAATTGATAGGCTAACCATGATAGAAAAAGAATTTTAGTTAAAAAAAAAAACCTATCATGGTTAGAAAAAGATTTAATGTAAATTTAGAGATAAATAAATTATAATAAATAATTCATAATCAAATATGAAATTAACAATTGAAAATTATTTATTTAATAAAATTTCAAATATATCCATGTTAGATAAAAATTAACTAACATGGATATTTAAACAAATTTAGTAATACCTGATTAAATTCTTTCACTATCATCATTTACAAATAAGCACATAAACATGTTTAATTACAGTTATCCAGCTTAAACTTTATACAGTAATCCAATAAAGATAAATGCAAATGATCAATAAATTATTACACAAATAAAATGAATAAATGCGGAAGCACCAACGAAGCTAACATTTAGTTCCCCAATTTCCGGATCCATTTCCCATGACTCCTGCCCCGACCTAATACCTGTAATAACAACGATTGGGGTAGACCCAGAAATCGCAACTACTATCACTCGCTTACGCACATTTTTGCACTACGTGCATGTGCATGCCCGCAAGGTGGTGTGTGATAATGTGTAAAGTGGTGTGTGATACATGTTGTGTTGCATGAACATATTATGTATGCTAACTCTAAGTAACTATCAATTATCATGTATTGCAGCAGCACAAATATACGGATATATCACATCTCAAAACATCACAACTCAGAACATCAATAATAATTAAAACATCAATAATAACAATTAAATCAAACACAACACACCGTAATATCTCAGCTCAATAGGGACTCACGACTCGATGGTCGATATACCCTCGCTTGAACTGGTTCAAAGGGACTAACAACCCTACTGAACATACAACAATTTTGTCTTATTTCTTTTAGTCCCTGGGGGTTTTACAGGGAACCTCATTCCGGAATGGCATTATTATAATCATATTAACCGGTGTGCACCAAACAAATCATAAATTCTCATAAAGCATATAATAAACATCGCAAATTCATAAACTAACCTATATGCTTACCAACATACACACGCAAACAAGTTTAAGTAGTTACCTGCAGCAATCAGTGTTTCGTCGCTTTTCCTCACTCTTGCTCGAGGATTTTCTAACTATGTCCCTTACTAAATTTCTCCTAATATCATACCATATATTATAATAAACAACCATCCTTATGTATATTAAATAACGCCGCTCTCGTTCCTAGTAATACCACGATACCCCTTCCCCTTTTCTTAAGCTTTTTATTGTAAGAAACGTTTTCAAATCAGTTAAGGCTAATACAATTCAGTTCACATTTAATGTCATTTATTCCATAGTCATTTATCAAGTCAAATAAATTCAGCTATAAAAATTATCAATCATGAAACAATTCAATTGCAAGCTAAAAAAAAACATTAACAAACATTCAAAGTTTCCATCTTTTGTATCCTTAAAGTTCTAGTTCTCATTATAAATTTCAATACAACCATTTAACTTCATAAACTCATAGATCAACATTAATAATCAGTTACTTTTGCTTTAATAAACACTAACTTCACATATTCAGCAAGATCAAAATATATTTCTTCACAAAATACCAACGTTGCAACCTAGCTTCTTCATTCACTGTCTAAACAAACCAAAAATATAAACTCAAAACTACAGCAGCCACCAAACAAAACCACAACAATACATAAGTATCCATCTACATAGCTAGTATACCACAGAATCAAAACAGTATCTCTAAGTCAAGGAAAAATTCAAGCTTTCACAAATCAACATATAGAGGCATAACAAAAATTCTAAAGTGGTTTCTTTATTAATTATTCATAGTTTCAAATCTAAATATCATAATTGATTTCCCTTCCCCAAGCTCACCAAGATTCGGCCGAAAGAGAAGAGAAAAGGCAAACAAGGAGAGAACACTCACCGAAGTTGAAAACGGTCTTATTTGAGAAAATGTGAGTCTCCGGTCGCCGGGAAAATCGTCTCAACCACCGTCAATAGTGGCTGGGTTCGCAGGAGCAAGCAAGAATAAAGCGACACGGTGAAGGAATTAGTGAGAAATCGAAGTGGAAAGGGAGAGGAAATAGAGAAAAGCAAGGAAATAGAGTTGAGAAGACGAACGAAGCCTTACCACACGTAGCCACCGCCGTTCGTTCTCGCCGGAGCAGTTCCCGTCGCTGCCGAAGATGAAACCGAACTGGAGACTATGAAGAAGAACAGAATCGAAGGAGGGAAGATGTGAGGAATTAGAGAAGTGAGACTAGGTTCATGGTAAAGTGGATGTGAGAAAAATGAGGAGGATGTGTGATGCCTTTGGTGAGGAAGATGATGAAGGGACTTTGGGGGAGTGTGTGCGGCAACCAAAGCATGGAAGGAGAAGCATGTGATGTGCTTTAGGGTTATTTAGAGTTTTGGGCCTAGGTTTAATTACATTAGTGGCCCAATTTCTATTTCCTCTCTATAAAGCTAACACAAACTTTTTTTTTTAAATGACAATCTTAATAATTTCATTATATAAAACTAATATAATTTAATTCTAAAGATACTCTAGTTTATTGATTTATATATATATATATAATGTTACATGGCCTAATAGGATAATTACAAAACAAGCCCACTAGATTTTAAGATACTATCAAATAGAAATAGAGAAGGGGAAAAATATGAGGATGATAATATCAATTTGGGGTAAGTGTGGCACACTTTGCATATAAGAGAGGGAGTTAAGTTTATAAAGAATGACATATTGAGATTTGGGTTTACAAGACAATTACCAAAAATACCACTTTTATTTCTATTTCTTTAAATCTATCATTATCATAATTTATTTTAATTTGAATTCCATAATTTCACAACATTCTAAATAAAAGTTACTAAATGATTAACATTCATAATTAATACTAATTAAAATTAAATACTAAGTATTTTCTTTCACCTATAATAGAAATAAATTTCTATCAAGTTTCCTAAACATGTTAAGCTTTCTAAATTTATTTGCAAGACTAAATATAAGGTATTTATTGATTTATTTTATAATTAAAAATACAGGATGTTACACGCTCTTCCCGTCTTTTTTGCGGCGCTTACTTTCCGGCGTTTCTCGAGGGCAAAACGCCGATATGTATATTTTAATTTAAAAAAAACAAGAGGTGGCCTTTTTTTTTGTTTTTGCCAAATAATGCATATCAGTGTTTCCCAGAATCGCTGATATGTATTTTATATTTTTTTAAAAAAAACTAAAACACACATCGGCGTTTTCCTAAAACGCCGATAAGCGTATTAATTAATGCACATTAATGGATCTGCACATCGGCGTTTTCGAAAAACGCCGATGTGTAATTAAAATAATATAAAACTCATTTCGGCGTTTCTAAAAAATGCCGCTATGCCGCCCAGAAACGCCGGAGAGCAACCTCTATATATACCTCGGACGGATTTCATTTTGACGTTTCTGAAAAGTGAGAGGAGGGTCCCACAGAAATTCTCTCTGCCAGTTCAGTTATATATATAGTCCTTCTTCAGTATACATGTCTCGGCGTGCCGGTAATTAACGATCCCATACACGAGGCAGAGCAGCAGCGACAGCGCGACGAAGAAGAGGCTGGGCGTATAGAAGCTCGGCGGTTAGAGATAGAGCAGCAGCCTAATCCTCCAGAGGTTTTGCAGTACGTCAGCCGCTCTTTTCCTACCGTACCGTGGTCTCCTTTCGGCTTTGGTGGGGACCCAGGAGTCTCGCAGGACGACCTGTGGAGAGAGTTGGGGAGTGACGTCCACATCAACTACGACGACATGAATCAGATTTTGAATGAGGAGGAGAGGGAGGGGAGGGAGGAGGAGAGGGAGGGGAGGGAGGAGAGCTCGAGCTCCAGCTACGACGACGACGACGACAACAACGGTGGTGGCGGCTGTGGCGGCGAGGAGGATATCCCCGTGCCGCAGGTTCTTATTGCCCTCAAGAGAGGGAGGAGGTCCACTTCTGGGAGTGGATTTGTGGTGAACGTCAGAGGTAATTAATTTGATATATTAATTTAATGCACGTAATATATTTAGATCAATTCTCTGAAATGTGTTTTTTCCTTACAGATATTAAAGACGTTGTCACCACCAAGAGGCAGGACCAGAAGCAGGTGCATTCGCTTCCGGCGAACGAGAGGGTTGAGCTACCATATTTCGAGGAGACTGGGCAGCCAACCAAGGATGCCGGTGTCTTATTTCACCGCTACTGCCGCTTGCTCGGCAGGGACTTCCGGCGCTTCCCAATCGACCCGGTCGACTGGAGGAAAGTGCTGAGGACACGGAAAGATGAGGCATGAGACATTATGAAGGTAATTTGAATTTCAAAATTTTATAGTTACGTGAAATAATATATTTATTTAGTGTTACCGTTATTAATTTTCAAAATTTTCTATTGCAGAGGAAGTGGTGGATCCCCGACAGCGGGAAGCTAAAGAAATTCACGATATGGATGATCGGGATTCATGGAAGGACGAGAGACTCAAGCTGTACAAAGACAGGGTCCAGGGGGGGCCAGGTCTAGGGAGGAAGTGGAGGAGATGGTGCCCGACGGAGTCGACCCTGAATAGAGGAGGCGGTACATCGGCTGGAGGATATCCGCCCTGGGGCAGGCGAGGTCAGAGCGGGGCAAGAAGGCTCGGGCACAGCAACAGGTTGCTCACATGACTGGGAGCAGACCCATGATCGTCGGCTATGACGAGATGGTAATTTAATATCTACTACTCTTTGATGTGTAATTAGTAACTGTATTATACCGATCATTGTTTGACGTTTCAAATATTTCAGTTGCAGGAGGCCAAGGCGAAGGGCGTCACGAAGGGCGTCTACCGCAACTTCATCGTTCAAGCTCGCAGCCGTAGGGATGGGAGACCTGTATCCCAAAAGGCTGCCGAGCAGATTAAGAAAGTTGCGAAGGCACATACGGATGTGGAGGTCAGGGGGACCCCCGAGTCTCAAGAGGGGGAGAGCGTAAGCCCGAGCCCCTTTGCCGAGGTCGCTGCTATCCGCGCGCAGATTGGTACTCCGGATCGTGCCGGACGCGTTCCAGGTCTTGGCTTTGGAGCCAGACCCACTCAGCTCTTCCCTTCTTCTGGAAGCCGCGGAACCCAGGCCTACTCAGCTACATCCTCTGGGGGAACTCAACAATCCCGGCAGCAAGAAGAGAGGATCCGGGCGCACGAGCGAGAGCTTGAACAGCGTGAAGCCCGGCTAAAGGCAGAAGAGGAGAGGCTGGAGCGCGAGTATCAAGCCCGGCTGAGGTCAGATGAGGAGAGGCTGATGCGCGAGCGTATAGCCTGGCGGCAGGCGCATGAGGAAGAGGTCTCTGTTTGGCGCGCGGAGTTCAGGCGTCAACAAGAGGAGTTCTTTCTGGCGCAGGAGCGGAGGTGGTGGGAACGGAAGCAAGCCGCCTCATCATCACGACATCGTCGCAGACCCCGAGGCTCTCCAGAGGATGAGGATGAGGATCGTGTGGATTAGGTTTTTTTATTTGTTTGGACTTTTTATTTTTATTGTACTTTTGTTTTAATTATTGTACTTTTTATATTTTTGTAAATATAAGTTTATTATTTGCAACTGTTATTGCATTTATTTTTAGTTTTTTGTCATTACTAATTAAATATCATAAGAAAATTGAACTAAATCAAGTAATACGATAGAAACTACGATCATTTATTTATATATACAACATTCGTTTCATTCCTTACCAAAAATAATAAAACAATCGTTTCATTCATCACCATCTTCACGGTCTCTAACAGAAGGTACTGGTTCATCCCCTTCCGGCATCAGGTAGTCGGAATTATTAGGAGCAACCACTTGAGCAGTTTCAGTTGTCGCGTCTAAATCCTCGTCCCCCATATCGTACACACCGCGAGGTTTCACCTGAATCACCATGTGCCAATCTTTGTTTTTAGGATCAGGAACATAATAAACCTGCTGCGCTTCGTCAGCAACGATGTATGGCTCGTCGTCAGGTAATGCCCCTGTGTGGAAGAGTCTCGAGAAATTCACTGAGGTGATACCGAGAGCGTCAACTTTCTTGCCTCTTTTTCCCCTAGTGTATGCCCAATCGCACTTGAATAGCGGAATGGGAAATGCACCGTTGTAGTTGAGCACAAGTATATCAACAAGTTTCCCATAATATTGAACCTCCCCTAAACGCGCTTGCGCATCGTCTCTACTAGCATAACTCCTTGTTCCAAATGAACCAAACACACCCGAGTTTTGCGTTAGACGAGAGCCATCGCGCGTAACAGTGCGGAAGTGAAAGCCGTTGATATTGTAGGCAAAGTATCTCTGCGCATATTCAAAAGGCCCATGCGCTAGATTCACCAGTGATGGTCTCGGATTTGATTCGTTGCGTATTCTTCTCGTGAACCAATCACCGAAGCCCGGTGGACCATGGTATCAATCACAGCTGCAGTGATCCCCGATCGACCTCGATTCTCCCACTTGACAGATCTGGTCAAATCTCTCAAACCCAGACACCCGTCGAGGGGGATCTCTGCGTTCTCGTGTACCATCGAATTTGCTCTTCTGCCGCCTGAACTGATGATCGGGTGGAAGGAACCGTCGATGACCCATGAAACATGACTTCTTGCTGTGCGGCAGTCTACGAGGCTCCTGGTCGAGGTTGCAGAACGGACATGCCTTCGCTGTATAAGTATTTCAGCCGGATAACATGTCGAGTCCGGGGAAATCGCTCACAGTCCACATCACAGCGGCGCGTAGTCTGAACAACGTCTTAGATTCGGCGTCAAACGTCTCAACCTCATCGCTCCATAACTCGTAGAGCTCCTGTATCAGCGGCTGAAGGTACACATCGATATCGTTTCCAGGAGATGTCGGCCCTGGAACAATTGTCGATAGAATGAACGAGGTCGACTTCATGCACAACCACGGGGGGAGGTTATATGGTATCAACACAACTGGCCAAACGCTGTAATGTTGGTTGAAGGAGCCGAATGGGTTAAAACCATCAGAAGCGAGACCTAGCTTGACATTTCTTGGGTCCGAGGCAAAATCGGGGAATTCGCCGTCAAAAGCTTTCCACGCATCACTATCTCGAGGATGCCTCATCTTGCCATCTGGGTTAGCTTCTGTCGCGTGCCACCGCATTTGCTCAGCCATCTTCGGGGACATGAATAGTCTCTGAAGCCTTGGACGGAGCGGAAAATATCTCATGCTCTTAATGGCCCGTCGACTCTTCTTCTTATTATGCCCCTCACCCTCCACCTTGTATCGGTCAGTGCCACATCGTCTGCATTTATCTAACGCAGCGTCAGGGCCCCAAAACAACATACAATCATACAGGCAGACATCGATTTTAATGTACCCTAACCCCATCTTTGTGATTGTTTTTTGGCTTCGTAGAATGATGACGGTAGCTCGGCTCCAATATTGTAGAACGCGTCTGACAGCAGCTCAATCACGTCTGACATAGTCGCATCGGAGGCGCCACGTTTACACTTTATACTATACAGTTTGGTCAGAAATGACAGTTTAGAGTATCTTTCATTCCCTGCCCAAACACATGCATATATATTGTCATCCCACGTACATAATATATGTATTTCATCGCATATTATAATAAGTCACTCAAACAGTTAGAATAGTTAATTCATTTATACCTGGGTACAGCGGTTTGTCACCTGCCGTCATGAGCTCAAAGAAATCTCTAGCCACCTCAGTGCGTAAGTACTCCGCGACTGGTCCATCGACCACTACATCCCCGTCGTCTCCTGCTTCATGCTGCCCAAATGCTTCCATCACAGTGTTGTTACCCGGATTATTTGCATGGCCGCCGCCGTTGGCGTCGTCGTCACTGCTTTCGACTTGCATTTTGCCAACGTGAGAACTCGAACCGACTTCTAGATCACCGGCGTTGTCGTGTAATTCACCCTCTCCATGAAACGCCCAATTGAGGTAATATCTGGGAAACTGCTTATTCATACAGTGAGCAAATACCTCATCTCGAGTCTTCCATTTGTCGAACTTACACTTTTCACACGGATACCGTATCTTACCCGGAACATCACTACTGCGCAAGAAAGCAAACTCCAAAAACTGATTCAACCCCGCCATGTATTGCGGTGACGATGTGGGTAAAGAGATCCACGATTTATCCACCATTATTTACTTTGGTGTTTCACAACAAAACAACAAAAATATGAAAGAAGAAGGGAGAGGTTTGAGAAAGATCATGACATCTCACATATTCTACATACGCATATTTATAGCCAATACCCCTAACCTTTACGCGTTTACCAAAGGCAACACTGTCCAGAAAGTTTTTCGTAAGGTGCTTAGGCTTACCGGCGTTTTGGGGATCGCCGCTAAATAAAGTAATAATTAAATAATGCATACCGGCGTTTCCTTCGAACGCCGGTATGCATTAAATAATAATTAATATGCATATTGGCGTTTTGTGAAACGCCGATATGCATATAAATATTAAAATAACATTTCAGCGTTTGGTGGTAACGCCGGAATGTATTATTTTATATTACTTACCGGCGTTCCTTTGGCAAACGCCGGTGTGCTCCAAATCTCCTATAAATAGCGGTGCTCCCCCTCATTTCCCTCGCCCATTCGTTTTGGTTTCTTCTCAGTTATTCTTTCTTCCTCGTTTTTACCCAGGTCTCTGGTTATGGTTTGGTCTCTGTTTTGATTTATTTTTGCTTCATTTCAGTTTGTTTTTATATTATTCTTATTCTTCCCACTACATTCTATTTACTTAATTCATCTTTCATTTATATGCTCTTATAATATTTGTTATTTTCTTTTAATGTATCATATAAATTTTTTTTAACTATTTATTAGTATTTTTTATTCATATTATACCTATAATATTAAATTTTCGTCCCAATTTATTTTTAAATTGGGACGATTTTTTTTAATCAATGTTATTCACTTTCCGGCGTTTCTGAAAACGCCGCTAAGCAGATTAAAATATAATAAATCGCACCGGTTTTCAGAAACGCCATTAGGGTGTGAATTGATTGGATTATTTTAATGCAGGCATACCGGCGTTTCCTGGGAAAGCCGAAAAGGTTAAAATTAAAATAATCGCATACCGGCGTTGGCTCGAAACGCCGGTATGCCTGAATATAAAAATATTTTCGCACACCGGCGTTGCTGGAAAACGCCGGTATGCATGAATATTATATTCATTTCTGTCATTCTCTTTGCGGCGTTTTAGGGTTCTCTACGGCGTGTTTGGAAACGCCGAAAAAGTACTTTTCCACAGTTTTTCTTCGGCGTTTGCGATAAATGCCGTAGAGCGGTTTCGCCGGAAAAAAACGCCGAAACGAGGGGGGAAAAACCGCCGGTAAGGGCCGAGTATTTTGTAGTGTCATCCTTTTCAAAGTTTCTTCGAGCTTCTTCCTTGTTCCCCTTTTCTTCCTTGATGTCTTACATTGGCTTTGTAGAGTTGAAAGCACATGTCCACTTCCTCCTACACAAGCTAGAAAGAGAGTTGAAGAGTTTCTACGCCTCAAATATACATTAAACTCCAAATTTCACACAAATGTATTGTTTTCTCTTTGAATCAATATCTATAAGTATTTGTGTGTTTGTCATCTATGTATCATGCATTCCAAAAGAGTGTGAAACAGAAGGAAATAGTGATGAAATATGTGAAAATTATGGAGTTTATTAGGTACTCTTTTTGTACCTCGCGAAACTTAAGTATTAGAAAAGCTCCTAATGGCAAAGTTTAATATCATTTTTGTACATTCACCCATTAATTAGGGGTCCCATGGTAGGGACATAATTGATGTTTAGTCCTACAAACTGTTCAAATTAAATTATAGTCCTAGGGACCTTGCTTTAAGTTTTTGTGAGAGAATAGAATGACTATAATTTCCTTTAATTTTCCTCACTCTTGATTCTTCTTCATGAGCCAACCCTTCTCACTCTCCATCTACGGCTCCACCATCATCATCACACTCCCTTTCTTAGTTTTCTCCTCTCTCTTTCCCAACTTCTGATTCCCATAACTGATGCAACCAGACATTACACACACCCATTACACACACCCCATCAACAACTGATCAAAAAGATTGAGTGATGATGGGTTAGTGTCACTTAGCGGGACATGAATTTCACTATACTATGAATTGGTAAATATGTTTTAGAAATTTTAAATAAGTCACAATTAATATATTTAAAATTTTAAAACTATAAAACTTTCTGATTTTTTAAATATTTAATTTGATTTTTTAAAATTGTGTTCTAAAATTGTTTCTTTTATGAAACATGATTTTAACAAGTATAAAAATTTAAATAATCAACAACGTTTTATATAAATGTAACACCCCAAAATCTCTATAAAAAATAAATGAGGCAATATTTAGAATCTTAGCACTTGGGATATTGTTTAGTATTTGAAAAATTTAAAATAAATTTGAGAAAGAAAACATATGAAATTAATAAATTATAATAGGACTCAAAGTATCTTCCCAAATTTATTCTCACCCTTTAACCAATTTGTCCTCATCCTCAAATAATCTTGATTCCAATCCCTTATTCTTTGTAATTAATCTCTCTTTTCTCCCTCCGGTTCCAACCATGTTCTCCAACGAATTTTCAGTTGTTCATGAACTTCAATTTTCATCAGTTTTCACAAGCTAAAAGTGGGAGGTCGATTGGGATTTGAAAGGGATTTTCTGTTTTGGGTTTCTATAATCTAACAAAAATCAAGTTAATCTTCTATTATCCAATTTAATGAGGAATCAAAGGCTATTATGGGGTTTGAGTGAGTTTTTACAAAAACTTGAGCAATCTGAAGGGTTGGAGATCTTTAAGGCTTAAAGCTTCAAAATTTCTGATCATATAAATTGATGGAGTTAGTTGCAAAATGTTGTTGTGTGTTGGTTGAGGTTGAATTGGATGGTTTGACAATTTTCGTTCTCTTTCTCTCCATCTCTCTATTGCGCTGGTGATAGTCAATGGTGTTTTGTTTCATGATCTAAAAGCTTGAATGAGTGATTGGAGTTGTTTTCAATCTTGCATGTCTAATTTAAAGTTGCTCATTGTTGGGTTTGTGTTTAGCCTGATTCTGTGCAGAAAAGGAAAACTAAGGGTTAGTCGTTGAATATCTTGGGAAAGTTTTACAGTAAATTTGAATAGCATGAATCAATTGTATGTGTCGATTGTATATGTATGTTATGGCTTGAGGTATTTAGTATTTATACATGTGTATGTTGGAAGACTAAAATATGATCTTGGTCTGGATAATCCATGCTTTTCAATGAAGAATTTTATGATTGGGTATTACAAAGTGGAAGCTAATTAAAATGAATTGGCGAAACACTGATGTAATTTCATATTGACTTGGTTAGTATAAATATCATGTATATGAGTAAATAATAATGGTTAATCATGATGCATATGTATGCTGAATCTTTTGCCATTTTCTTTGAGAAGTTGAAGTGTTACGGGGCTTGAGGTGCTAAAGAAACTAATTAAAGTAATGGAATTTGTAGACTTCACATTTGATTATCAACAAGACTTTATTAAAGTAATGGAATTTGTAGTGGAAACAATTTTGCAAAATACATTTTATAAAGAATGTAAGGAATAACATAGTTTACGTCCAATGGGTAGTTGGTTGAGTTGGTAAGTGAGCTACAGCCCCCGTAAAGATGAGAATGTGTGTTCGAATCCCGGGAAGCGCTCTCATTGGGAGAGGGGACAACCTTGCCTATGTAGGCAACACTCCTACCCCTCGAGTCTAATAAAATAACATAGTTTACTGCTTTATATTTATATGACTGAAATTTTATTAAAAGACAGTGGCCCACTAATATAATAATTATTCAAGAGTTTAGTGCTATTTGTTATATTCAAGTATACCGAAAATGCTTCTTTACAATTTTATCCCACCATTTAACCGTCAAACTCGACTTATTTAATGTCATTATTTTTTGATAACATTAACGTCATTATTACTAGATAAGTAACAAAAATAATTCTTGTTTATAAAAGTGGACAAAATATTGTATATAATATCTATACTTCTTACTATATTCTAGAGTACTATATATGCATCTCAACCTTTGATTATTATTATTATAATAATAATAATAAAATGATTACTTTCATTAGTGTGTGTATATATAAATGTAGCACAATTGTAATTGATACAAAATCCCATCATAAGTTTACAAATTAATTAGTAGACCTAATAATAAAGCCAAAACATAAAAAATCATCTAACTATACAAATTTTAATTCACAAACCCAATTTATTGTCCATGTGGTTTCAAATTTTGTATCTTTAAAGTTTAAACTATTATATAAGATCTTTAACTTTTTATACAATATATTTGTGGAATAGCATCGCATGAGGGTAATTCTCTAGTTTATATAATAAACCTAAACTCATATAATTCAATATACCAATTTTGTTGTTCTGACCAAAAAAATATTATATCAATTTTGCAACGTGAGTTGATATCGATAGAGTAAAAGGTCAATATATCATATAGCATATGTAAAGAAAAGGGAGAATATGAACTCATGAATCAAATATAAACATGGCCAAAACAAAAAAAAAACATTCAAAGGATTTATTAATTAAAATAGGGCAAAGGTGCACTCAGTAGCATAGTAAATTCAAAATGGTGCTTCTAGTAGCATACTAAATTTGAGGGTGCAAATTTAGCAGTTATAACATAAAATGGAGCAAATTTAGTAGTTATAACATAAAATGAGGCAAATTTAGCATCCCGTTAAAAATGACAAACCATTATTACTGAGAGGTGCATCTTCATTAATTATCACCACCAAATTTCATTTTTCGAGTTTTTCTGATGATGCCACTGCTAATTCTTTATGTTGTGTTTCTTTATGCTACTGCTAGTTCTGCAAATTTCATATGCAAGTGTCTTCAAATTTAAGTGTTCTTCAAATTTCCATTTTTCTTTTTATTCAAAATACAAACTATTGTCACATTGTCATGCCACCTGTATGTCATGTCAATTAAAAACTTGTTGGACCCACCTCTCAGTAATGATGGTTTGTCATTTTTATCGGATGCTAAATTTGCCTCATTTTATGTTATAACTGCTAAATTTGCCCCATTTTATGTTATAACTGTTAAATTTGCACTCTCAAATTTAGTATGCTACTAGATGCACCATTTTGAATTTACCATGCTAATGGGTGCATCTTTGCCCATTAAAATATAGTTAGGGTGAATGAAAGAGAATGGGGTGGAAATAAACATTACAAATAAATATTTCATCTCTTTATCATTCTTTTTTTGAGTTTCCCTTTTCCTTCTAAAGCAAATAAACTTTCCCTATAATCCATTCGGTAGCGGTGGTCTTGCAACACCTCTCTCCCCTGACCCCGAAGATCATATGCTATGTATTGACCAGTGATAGGATCACGAGCAATAAGCTCATTATCTCTTAAACACTGGAAACTATTAAACCAAGGGTAGTCATCACATAAATTTCATGGATGAATATTAAACTTTTTAGTCCAACTATTCTTAACACCATAATCTTTCATCACCCAAATGTCAAGACAAACCTCAGTTGAAGCATGTAATTTGACTATCCAAGCCAGACTCTCATCAACTACTGCAACAAGATTATCTTCTAATTTAGAGGAACTAATAATAATCCCTGGAGGTCTCGGAATGATCACAAAATCCTCTTTACTAAAATTAAAGCTGGTGACAAACTTATCTTTCTCGTCATGTTGATAAGCAGTACACCAATGATAGGCCCCATTCAAATAAGGACCCACAATTGATGAGTAACATAATTTTAAAAAGGGCAAATCAATATCTAGTTTTCTCCAAGAATCAGTACTGAGATTGTATATTTGTGGTTGAAGGCCTTCTTTCAAGTTTTGAAATGTAACAACTTTAAAATCCTTTGTGATTGAATCAAACCCAAATGGATAAAACCGGATATTGGTCTCCGTTTTGGACGAAAGAATATTCTTCACCTCTCTTGTTGCAGGGTTCCACAAAAATAATCGTTCAAGGCTTGGATAGTAGTATTTACAAAGACAGAAAATCCCATTACATTGACCAAAAATAATAATGAGTTGAACATATTTCTTAGGTAATGGAAATTCAATGTTTTGGGTCTTGTAGGGATGTTCTCGGGTATCAATCAGAAACATGGGTGGCAATAGGTCGTTTTTTTCAGGGAACATGTCATATGCTAGAATATAACGACGGTTCTTATGGTTAAACTCATAACGTTCAAAATGTTTAGCTATAAAAGAATGTTGAGTTGTTAAAGCATACCAAGATTTGGCTACACATTTGAATCGAAGCAAGGATTTTACCGGCAGCCTCGCCATGATCTCCTCCATGAGATCTTCTGGAAGATTGTTGCTCAGCATTCTCCTATTCTAAGATGGTTTATCACACTCGTGGATCAAGCAAACACAAGACTCAAGTTTATTGTACTTGTCATGGTTTGATAGCTATTCCATTAGGGAAAAGAGGAATATCATGCATTTAGGATTTTAATTTGTGGGCAGTGTGCGCATATCTACTACTTCTATTCATTTCCTCGTTTTTTTCCCTTCAATTTAAAAACTATTTGATAACCTAAATTTCTATCTTCTTCTATTATCTCTCTCCGTTTTTTTCTCCCTCAACTATTTCACAAGCTTATTGCATGATTATATATTTTATCTGGATTAGCTTCATTCAATATCGATCCTAATATCTCGTTAATTTTCTTTATCAAATTTTGTGTTTATAAATTATCCCTTTATTATATTTTTTATCTGGGAACCACTTCATTTAATATTCTTCCCATTTTATATTTTCCTCTTAATCTTTTTTTCGGTAAAATAAGTGGATTTGTTATAAGTATTTAGATTCTATTATTACATTTTTTTAAAAAAAAATACTTATATAATATCTTTTAACACTCTTATTTTTTGCGTGAATTATTTGAAAAAATTCAATTACACACACACACACATAAGAGAAATCATAACCTTTTTTCAAATGGCATAAAAAACTAAAGATGAAATGAAAAACTCACATATGTCAATAATTAATTGGGAGAGGTTCACAACTCAGATTAATGAAAGAAGACTGTTTATTAATTTAATGGTTTTAGTACCATCATAATAATATGCATATGATATTTAAGTGGTAAAATAATTTTGAATTCAATTTATTATCTCGGGTATTTCATGGGTTCTCTGCTTCTATGTAGTTGTGGAAAAAGTAAATATCAGTTGAGAGGTGGAAAGAAATACATATATATCTCTTACAAGAAGATATGGAGGTTTGCTTTTAAGATGATTTGAATGTTAAATTATTGTTTGAAAAGTTTTTATTCTATTTTTATCATGTTATATCTATTTTGAGGAACGATTCTTTTTTTTTATTACAACGAACGATTCTTTCTATTCAAGTTTTGGATGAAATCCGTACGAAGAATAAGGCCGAGGAGAAATGATCTAGTGAAATCTCTGATTTACTAATATGGGTGGAGTTTCTTATTTTAGTGCATCCCATTGTCTCTTTTTATCTCATTTTCAATATATCATTATTAAGAAGTATATTGTTTTTTGTATTATGGAAACGGAAAGGATATTCCATATTTAATACTCCCTCTGGTCCTAAATATAGGACCTAGATAACTTTTTTTTGGAGAGATTAAGGTTGCAAAATAGTCTATTAAATCATGACATATTTAATATATTTTTAGATTATTCATTAGTTTATAAGTAAAATAAACTAGTTTAAGGGAAAAAATTAGGTAAATCAATTTATAATTAACTTATTTTGCTCTTTTTTAGGATTTTTCAAAAAAGTCAATTATGTCTTATATTTAGGACCGGAGGGAGTATTTTATAAAACAATTGTTGCTATATTTTATAAGTTATGTTATATTTTATTTTTTTTCTTTATCAAAGTTATGAATTGCGCTTGGATAAGACTTGAGAGGAAGTAGAGGACCCACACTAATGTGCGGGATTAAAATTCATGTGTTTATGAACATATATAAACTAGGGCTGCACAAAAGTCTGGTGGCTTGATTGGTCGTCATGACCCAACTTGGTCCATGCAAAAATGGTCCGTCACAATTTAGCCCGGTATAAACCCTATTAGGACATATATGACTAACTTGACCATCAGGTAGGAAAAGACCAGAGCATATGCTTCATGACCAATAGGGCGGTTTGACCCAATTATTTTATTAACATTTTAATTAGAAAGAATTAACCAATATTTGTTTAATACTTTAATATACAAGAGCTTCAAACCAAAAAAATTTACAAGAGTCAAGATTGAAAGAACTTGGTCATATTTTTACTGTTATTAGTGTTGGGAAAAAGGGGAATTCTTATTTCATTAGCAGACCTTTTGTCCTAGTGATTGTACCTTTGTCATTTCTAATAATGTTTCCAAATTTATTTCGTGTTTGAGTTTACAACTTCTACATCATGAGATTATATAAAATCATTTGAATAGTCAGTGCAGGTTAGTTTTTTTTAAAAAAAATCATCATGAGATTGTATATTTGAGGTAGAAGGCATCCTTCTTCGAGGTTTATGTTAATTCCTAGATACCCATGACATTTCAACAACTTTACTTCGATTTTGGACTCTAATTTACATATTTATGCATGTTTTGAATCTTAAGTAAACAATATGTGCACTTGATTTTGGATTGCACCTTCTTACTCACACACACACACACACACACATATTGATTACATTTTAGTGTTAGAACCATTTTTTGAAATAGTAGAAAGACATCAAGTGAAGATAAGATGCATTATATTGGAAAGGATGACAAAGAAAGCTTCTTTGAGCCTGAGCTAAATTCTGAAGCCTAGGCAAAATCACTCTCAAGAATTAGAGGAAGTCACATAGCCTGGGTTAAATTCTGAAGCTCAGGCGAAATCACCTCCTAGAACCAGAAGAAAATCGTGAAGATCACGTATCCTAGGCTAAATTTTGTGGCTTAGGCGACATCACTTCCAGGATTAGAAGAGTAAATCTACGAACTTCAAAAGGTCTAGGCTACAGGTTTAGGCCTGGGATAAATTTTTAGACCTGGGCTAAATTGTTAGGCCCAGGCGAAATTACTTTCACAGACCACCAAAGCAAGCTGTGAATGTCACAAAGCCTAGGCCATATTGACTGCCTCCAGTAGAAGATGATCGATTATTTTTAGCTTCATCACACTTGTTGTAATTTTGTGTTGTCCACATTTTCTCCAATTCATCCATCACATTAGGGGGAATCCAATTTGGCCCATTTTTTTTAAATAGGTCTTGTATAACATTGTGCATTACATGTCTTAGTACTTCTGAAGCTTTTGCATTCAAGTTTTTCTTAATTCTAACATCATGTTGTGGCAACCACTTAAATTCTTTCTGCATAAAAGAGACATATCAAAATCAACTACAATAAGAGGTTTATGTAGAGGTGAATAATGATGAATGACACCATTTTGAATAAAGATGTATGTTTAGAGAGTAAGAGACAAACTCAAGAATAATGGATATAATTGCAATTATATATTAAGAATTAATAACCAATAATATCAACCAATCATAATAATATAATTTCATATTTAAAAATATTATTTAACTGCTTAATTAATATGGCAGACTGATAGACTTTTCTTCCAAACATCCTATTAAGCACAACGTGCCAAAAGAAAAGGTTGGGAATCACCTCAAAATAAAGAGGTAAGTCCAAGGCCCTAACAATCTTGGCTATAGGCCCCTGATAGTTGAGCTAAGCTATTCGCACCCTAAATTCACCATTCTCCTTATATTGGTCTCTTCAATTTCTTTGTGACAATAAACGGTCGAGGTGGAAGTCGACAGGTTTCGTCTTGCTTAATTTATCTGATCAATTGTATTGTACACACATGAGATTCGTTCTGCTAATTTTATGTCATTTTCCATCATATTTTCTTAGTTAAAGGGATCTCAAGGTTGACGCAAGCATGGAAGAAGAAATTTAATGGTGGTTAAATCAGGGTTGTGTTAATGTGTATAAAAATACTTGGTGGCAGCATTTGAATAGCTAATGGGATTAAGCATATATCTAGGACGTTTTCCCCTCCTCTTAAATTTGACGGTTGAAAAAGTAAAAAGAAATGAGAGGGGAAAAGTAGAGATAACATACGATAAAGTAGGAGGTAGTTGAGAGGGTGAGAGACCCATAATTCATAATTTTAAGCACTCAGATAAATGACTCCAACCACCTCGATCACCTTTATTAAAATATGTAAAAGAAGAAAAAAAAGGCAAGTCAAATAAGAACTAGTGAATCATACATTATTGTGGAGGAGAAACATGATTAAATAAAAAAAGCAACATTTAAAGGATCTACTAAGCAAAAGAGTTAGTGCAATTTAAAGAGAATTGGATGGAAATTAAGATAACAAAATATTTGACTTATTTGTCATATTTTTGTGTGTTTTCCTTTCCTCTTAGAGGAAATAAACTTTCCATGTAATCCATTCGATAGTGGCGGTCTTGAAACACCTCTCTTGTATGATTCCGAAGATCATATGCAATGTATTGGCGATTGATGTCATCATAAACAAATAACCCATTATCTCTAAAAACATGGAAAGGATACAAACAGTAAGAGCAGGGAGGAGAAGGACGAATCTCAAACTTCTTAGTCCAACTACTCTTAATGCCATACTCTTTCATTACCCAAATCTCAAGACAAACCTCAGTCAAAACATGCATAAATATCCAAGCAAGACTCTCATCCACTGCCGCAATATGATTATGTTCAAATTCAGAGGAACTAATAGTACTCCCTGGAGGACTTGGAATGATTCCAAAAGTCTCTTTGCTGAAATCAAACCTTGTGATAAACTTATTATTCTTATTAGGGCCATTAGCATTATACCAGTGATAAGCTCCATTCAAATAAGGACCCACACTTGATGAGTAACAAGATTTAAAAGAGGAGAAATCAGCATCTAGTCTTCTCCAAGAATTAGTGCTGAGATTGAATATTTTGGAATGATGTTCTTCGTCCTCGCGATTCAAAGTTGGAAATGTAACAACCTTGAAATCCTTTGTGATGGAATCAAACCCAAATCCATACAATTCCATACCCTTGTGTTCCATTTTAGTCGAAAGAATATCCTTCACCTCTTTTGTTGCGGGGTTCCACAAAAGTAAGCGTTGAACACCCGGATAGTATCCACAAATACAGAAAATTCCATTACATTGACCAAAAACAATCATGATACCCAAATTTTTCTCAGGTAATGGCAATTCTATGTTTCGTGTCTCATGAGGTTGTTTTAGAGTATCAACTACAGATACGAATGGTAGAATTTTTACGGTAGGGAATGCCTCGAAGACAAGCATAAGACGACGGTTCTTATGGATATAATCATACCGTTCAAATTGTTTAGTGATGAAAGAATGTTCAGTTATGAGAGCATACCATGATTTGGCTACACATTTGAATCGAAGCAAGGATTTTACTGGAAGCCTCACCATGATCTCCTCCATGAGATCTTCAGGAAGATTGTTGCTCAACATTGTTATGCGTGGGACTGCTTTGTGGAAAAATATAAATGACTGAATAGTAGATATCTCCTACATTTATAGTAATCTGGTATGAGAAAATACAAAAATAGAATAATAGATCCAACTAGCAACAATGTAGCTACATAATATAAATAAATAAATAATAAATTAGAATTGACTAATTCAAACTAACCTAATAATAATAATATAATAATAATAATAACAACGTAAACCTTATCCCATTCAAATGAGGTCGGCTACATGGATCACACGACGCCATTTAGCTCAGTCCCTAGTCATTTCTGAAGATAAATTTTTCACTGATATATCTCTTTGAATAACTTCATCAATAGTTCTTTTTGGTCTCCCTCTATTTATTATATATGGCTCCATTTCCATCCGTTCCACTATTCTTACTGACTCATCTAATTCTCTTCTTTGAACATGTCTATACCACCTTAAACGATATTCTCTCATTTTCTCTGAAATTGGTGCTACCCCAACTCTTTCACGAATGTGATCATTACGAATCCTATCTTTTAGTGTATACCCACTCATCTATCTCAACATTTTCATCTCTGTCACATCCATCTTATGTTCTTGATGTTTTTTAATTGTCCAACATTCACTACCATATGACAATGCTGGTCTAATAGCTGTTCGATAGAATTCTCCTTTTACTCTAGTTTGAACCATTCGATCACAAATAACCCCAGAAGCTTTTCTCCATTTGCACCAACCAGCCTGAATTCTATTATTGACATCTCCATCTACCTCACAATCTTCTTGTATAATTGATCCTAAATACTTAAACTTATCCACCTGATGTATAACATGCTCTCCTAATTTAATTTTTATGTCCTCATGAGTTTGTCTATAGCCAAAACTACAGCACATATATTCTGTTTTACTCCTACTTATTCTAAAACCTTTCGACTCTAGAGTCGTCCTCCAAATCTCTAATTTTCAATTAATTTTATCTTTTGAATCCCCTAAAATGACTATATCATCCGCAAAAAGCATGCACTTAGGAATTTCTTCTTGTATACTTTCAGTTACAATATCCATAACAAGATTAAACAAATACGGACTCAATGCCAAACCTTGATGTAATCCAATTCTTATTGGAAAATCAATAATAATAATAATAATAATAATAATAATAATAATAATAATTTCCCACATGCTTTTGCTCTTATAGATTAAGCAAACGCTAAATATAAGTTTGAACTTTGAAGCACGTTAAGCTACAGATAAGATTAATATATGGGAATTTGTTCTCTTTTTGGGAATTTGATCTCAAGTATATACTTTGTATGTTAAATGAACGATTCTCTCTCTTGTCATTTTATACTATCTCTGGTCCTAAATATAGGACCTAGATGACTTTTTTGGAGAGGTTAAGGTTGCAAAATAGTCTATTAAATCATGACATATTTGATATATTTTTATATTATCCATTAGTTTATAAGTAAAATAAATTAGTTTAAGAGAAAAAATTAGGTAAATCAATTTATAATTAACTTATTTTGTTTTTTTTTCGGATTTCTCAAAAAAGTCAATTAGGTCTTATATTTAGGACCGGATGGAGTATTATTCTGACCACAACAAGAAAAAAATAAGGTCAAGAAAAATAAGTAAGGACTGGATTTTCTTATGTCACTCGTTCAAATTTTTAAAAACCTCATCCTTACCCTTAAATAAAAATAATAGATGCTCTATGTGTTTGATATTTCATAAAAAATTAATGATATATTATCTTTAACTAGATAATTACCTCCATGCGATACACGGATTGTGTATTCTATTTGTCCAAAAAGTTAAATATCTTATAATAGTTTAAAGATAAAAGGGCTAAAGTGTAAAAATACACATGTAATTTTCACAAAGATACAAAAATACCTATGTAATATATTTTTTTTTGCTTTATCAAAAAAATGTAAAAGTTTTTGGAGAGTTGCCCATCAAATTTCAAAACTGGGGCGAAAACGACCATCACACTTAAGTTTTTGACTTTTTCACTCATCACTACCCTCTGTCGCCTCATCATCACGCAAGGGCAAAAAAATACATAAGTCTACCACATATTTTAGTGAGGAATGAATCAACAGAATATGCTGCGTCAAAAAAGTTAAAAAATTAATTGTGTGCTGGTCAATTTTGTCCCAGTTTTGAAATTCGATGGACAGCTTTGCTCCAAAAAAATTTTACATGCTTATTTTACATTTACATGACAATTACATGGGCATTTTTGCTTTTTAGCCCAAAATAAAAACTTTGTGACCACATCAACAATAACTTTGCAGTTGTGATTAAAGTTTGTAAATTCGGATGATTTTTTTTTTATGTTTTGGCTTTATTATTAGATCTATTAATTTGTAAAATTATTTCATGGGAATTTTGTATCAATAACAAAATCAAATGGTGGTATAGTAAATAATAACAAAGTTAAATAGTATGAACAATAAAAAATCTGCAAATTTGAATTGAAATAATAACAAATTTTATCATTAAAGGTTGATAAAATCAAAGCCATTAATGATTAAACAACAATTTCTCACATTTCTTATTGAAATTAATGGAAATTATTATTATAAGAAATTCAGAAAAGGAAAACTGATCACATTTCAATTTCTTTTTTCTCTTGAAAGTTTAAAGGGTTAATAGGCAAATCCACCCCGGAAGTATACCAAAAGGTGCAAATCCACCCCTGACATATTTTCATATGCAATTTTAACCTGGAAGTAACAATTCAGTGCAATTTTACCCTTATGTCAATTAAAGCTGTTTATTTTGGTGCAAAATGACTCAAATGCCCTCCCATTATATTCTCTCTTCTCTTCCACCCTCCCACCCTAAACCCCAACCACCACCCCACCACCACCACCCCACCACCACCACCACCTCTGCCCCACCACCCAACCACCACCACCCCAACCCACCCCCGCCACAACCACCACCGCGCGCCCCAACCGCCCCTCCGCAACCACCGCCACCAAACATTATCATCAACGTGAGCTTTTGGATTAACGTGCTTCCTTTCTGGAGAAAATATAAAGCTTGATTATGGAATAACATTGATAACTTCTCAAAGCTTCTCATCACTTTCACCATGTTATCAAATGACACTTTTTCCCTTTTACAATTTCCCTTCGGTTTTGATCGCTGCTTCAATCGCGTAGACCCAGTTTGGATTCAAAGTTTCGATCTTTTTTAAAATTGAGCATAAAGAAGTTGTTTGAAGTTATGATTTTGATGATGTGGGGTTTTGAGAAGAGGGTCGGAGTCTTTGAGGCGGTGGTTGGGGCGCGCGGTGGTGGTTGTGGTGGGGGGTGGGTTGGGGTGGTGGTGGTTGAGTGGTGGGGCAGAGGTGGTGGTGGTGGTGGGGTGGTGGTTGGGGTTTGGGGTGGGAGGGTGGAAGAGAAAAGATAATATAATGGGAGGGGATTTGAGTCATTTTGCACCAAAATAAACAGCTTTAATTGACAGAAGGGTAAAATTGCACTGAATTGTTACTTCCAGATTAAAATTGCATATGAAAATATGTCAGGGGTGGATTTGCACCTTTTGGTATACTTCCGGGGTGGATTTGCATATTAACCCAAGTTTAAATTGATATAAATGGGTAATCATATATACACACAAACACACTAATGAAAAACAATCATATTATTAATTGTGATAATAATTAAATGCATATTCAACAATATCAAATGCATTAAATGTATGATAGGGTCAAAGGAATTAAATACTAATTTACCTCATTAACGTTGACAAAATCAAAGGAATTAAACAACAATTTCCCTCATTACTTATTGAAATTAATGGAACTATTATTATAAGAAATTCAGAAAAGAAAAACTTATCTCATTTGAATTGTTTTTTCTTTTTGAATTGATAAAAATAGGTAACTGTGTATAGTGTATAGATGTGTTAAGTGGTCCAATAGAAATGTTGTGCATATCACTGTTAGAGTATATAATAGATTTAGACTTAAGGTACAGAATATGGCAGCAAATATAAACTAAATTAATAAATTATAGAAACAATCCTTTATATACTATTATAGGAACTTCATCAATAAGTCGTGAAAACCATTGAAAATTGGGAAGTAGGACCCACACTTGTTGTTTTTTTCTTGATACATCGGAAATAAAGGACCCACACTTGTTTATATTATATAGGTAAAAATAAAGATTTAGTATCAAACAAATGTTCAAATTTTTTTTGATCGAAAAAACAAATGTTCAAATGGCACTAACATTAATAACAGTTTCCTTGATTTATTTTGACAATTATATGGCCATTTTAGTCTTTTTCTTTGTTAAATAATGTCTGATAATTCAATATCTATTATCAACCGACTAATTGGACGCGAGGGAAAGGAGCTCTACCTATATAAGTAAGGTTGTTATCTCTTGACAAGTTCACTCCCTAGAATAATTCAGACAGGCAATTTCACTATGTTTAGTAGGGGTGAGCAATCGGTTTTCGGTTCGGTTATTGTAACACCCCAAAAATTTAAATGGAGATTATAACTATAAATTAGGAATTTTGGAAATTTGGGTATATAAATAAATTATAGGGAATAAGAGTAGAGAAAGAAAATAGAATTTTTTAGGGTAGTATTATTATTAAAAGATTAGAAGAGTAAAATGCTCATTAGCTAATAGGAATCAAAGACACTTATACCCCTCTCTCCTTAATAACCATATATACACTTACCCATTCTTTTTGACTCTTTTTGACTCTTCCATCTCCATTTCTTCATCTTTTTCTTTCTCGTTTCCGTGCCCCTCACTCTCATTTTCGTCCAGCCCCATTTTCACCCAAAAAACCAGCCGATTTAGTGACAATCTCACATGCAAGAGAAGTTCTAGCTTCAGGTGAGCATTTCCCATCTTCCCATATAATTTTTCTGCGTTTTTGTGAGGGGTTTGGGGACTGAATAGTGAAGGAAAGGGATTTGATTTTCTAGGTTGTGAAGAAGCTAATAACTATCTTAAGTTTCCATTTATGGTGTGAGTTTTGTTGATTTGTTAAGGTTGGAATTTTCCTTTCTTCTTCATTTTTCAGTTTTGCCAAATGGGGTTTTGGTTTTGGGAGTTGAGATGGACGAAATTTAAGGGTTTATAGGACTATTTGAGTTAGTTATTTTAACATGCATGTTAGTAATCAATTGATATGTTAACAATATGTAGAGGATTAAGCATGATTTTGGGGTTTGATGAGTTAAACAAATTCTATTGCTTCTATGTTATTATGGTTTGTTGCTTTCATGAGTATGGAAATGAACTTAACTTGTCATGCACGTGTATTTTAATCATGATTGCAGCTTAAATGATGTAAGGGTAAGTGTTTTGATGATGGGAAATTTAATAACTAAAGTGTATATATCATGTAGGCAAGGTGTTTGTCAAAATGCCTAGTAGAGTAAAGAAATTGATTTTAGCTCACAAATTTTGTTACAAAGATTATTCTTCTCTATTTTTTTTAATTAGCATGGAATAATAAAGTAATAATGAAGAGTGTGGTTAGTTAAATTATTGTACAACAAAGTTGAATTAGTAAAGATAAAATGGATGGTAAATGCATGAATGTTTAAATTAGGTGTGGCTGGAATTAAGTTGTTGCATGTTAATTTGGAAGATGATTTTCCTTTGCTACATTGATTGAAAATTATTGGTTATATTTTGGGGAGTTTAAGTTTCCCAACTTCAAGTTTGATAATGTATGCTTGGAAGTTGCATGTAGTTGGGAATTTTTGTTTTAAAAGATGGTTAAGAAAAAGGTACGAAATGCTAAGGAACTTGTTGAATGAATGTTTAAGAACTTGCTACATATTACAATATTATGGCTGTTTGCTTAGGAAATAATTTGTGAATACATGCTACTCTTATACTCTCATGCTTTTCTAAAAGTTAATTTGAACTACAAACTAAAGTTTTAATTCCTTTCCCTTTACATTAACTCAATGAAGAGTAATCAAAGATTTTAAGTTTTTAGGTGTGTATGGATAGTTGCTACTTGACTTGGTATTTTATTGTCATTTAATATATGGTTTGTGTGAATTTCTGAAATCTAATTCAATTGAGATATTCTTAGGTATAGGAGTCATCATGTTAACCTTGTTTAAATTGTTTAAGGAGTTGTGGATGAATGTATTTTGATTGGCTACATGCATGATTGAGTTTATAGTTTATTTGAGCAAGAATTTTGTTTCAATGTGTATATGCATGATTTATTACATAAACTCATTATTGATTAAATGAAATGATTGAAGTGGTAGTTTCATTTAGTCCTTATTGATTTGGATTGTGGTATGATTTAATAGAACTATGTGAACTTACTTTTGGTTTGATGATTAAGGAAGTAGATGATAGGGTAAAGATAAGTGGGAATTGGGTAGTAATATAGGTTCGAGAGAGACGTTGTTTCTTGTATAAGAAAGTTATTTACAGTAACTATTACTTTATGTAATACTAGGAGGAATTAGAAGTCAAGTAATTGGAGGCAGCAAAAAGAAAAGGAGGAGTATTAGTAAAATGAAGGACAGGTAACAGTTTAATTCAATAGTTATAAGCGCCCATGAATATTTTTTTAAAGCATAATAATGTTGATCCTAAGAGGAATGATATTTATCTCAGATAGATAAATAAGAAAGTAGAGTACTCTAGGCATCAGGTGGGTCGCTCCCCCTATGCCAAACATTTTCAGAAACCCTGCAGGTACAGAATACCTCCATCATTTGGCGAATATATCGTTAATAGTGGTTGGATAGTGAGACAAGTTCCAATAAGAGATTGGAAAGAGACAGGTTCCAACAAGAGGTTGGAAAGAGGAGAATATTATCATGATTTAAAGGTAAACTATTGAAATAAACTGTTATTGGGATTCTTTGAATCTCACTGTTTTTCAAAATGTTTTTACAGATAAGCAGGGAGAAGTAGATTCTGTGGGAAGCTTTAGTGGAAGGTAGGAATGATGCTTGTTAGGCCCGAAGCTCAATAGTGATATATATTTGTATATGTTAGTTGTTGTATATATTCTTATACAAGTTCATAACATGTGATGTATATAGGTATAAGCTATCACCTGCGATGGCCGAATTATATTTATATAAAATTGTAATAATTAGACTTAAATATGTTAGATATTTAGTTACATTAGATAGTATAGGTGTATAAAATAGAACTAAGTAGTGGCTACTAATGTAGCTATTTAATGAATTTATAATCCGCTGCAGTTTTCAAAAAACGGTTATAATTTCATAAATTGTTTAGAAGCCCAAGTTTATGTAGGAAATTCTTTTAATAGTTTTTGAAAAAGAAAAGTTTTAATTTATACATATTTTTGGGCTTCTAACATTAGAAAGTGGTTATAAATTGATTAGAAGACTATAATAGAGTTATAAAAAGCAAGGATTTTACAGTTATTCGGTAAAAACCGAAATAACCGAAAACCAAATTGTGTATACTATGGAAACCGAACCGAAACCGAATTCTTTTGGTAACCTAACCGAATTAACCGAAATAATTCGTTCGGTTTCGGTTTTAACCGAAATAACCGAAATTTATTTATTTCATAATAAATTTGATCTTTTTTTCATTTTCAATATATAAAACTCAACATTTTATATTGATATATTGCATATCATTTTTAATTTTAAAAAAGAAATACAAAAACTATAGATTTAAACTCTAAATTTTAACTTATCTAAAGGAAAAATATGATAAAATAATATATTTTTTTATTAATTCGGTTATTCGGTTAACCGAATTATTTTTTCAAAAAACCGAACCGAAAACCGAATACTGAAGTATAAAACTGAATAAGAACCGAAAACCGAATTAATCGAACCGAAATAACCGAATTCAATTCGGTTCGGTTGTCGGTTTTCGGTTTGATTTGCTCACCCCTAATGTTTAGGGGAAACATATTTATCAACTTGACCAAATGCTTGTTAGAAGGGTATTTTGGTATTATTAGGATGATGTATTGATCCATTTTGCACTCCACATACCACTTGTCATATTTGTGCATGCTATTTAGGCCTAAAAACATAACATGATGTTTTTTTTTTGTGAACTGAAACATGTGGCATGTTGACTACAAGCATGAAGGAAATTGTTATTTATATTTTGTGCGATATGCACAATTGATGAAAAGTAAGTCTACATCTTTACCTATATAATATAAACAATTGTTGGCACCATTTCTCAATTTTTAATGATTTTCATGGTAAATTAAAGAAGTTTCTATTTTTACACCATTTTGTTTGATTAATATTAAATCTATCACTCGAAATTGTTATTTATGTTTGGTCTATGTTTAATATTTCATAAAAATGATGTCATATTTTAAGGAATTTTGTTTTAGGATTAAGGTACATCCAACATCTTTAAAACAAACGGGAAACTATTGTCCAAGTGTTCTTCATCCTTTTTTATCCCATTACAGGTGTTTCTAGCGTTGATTTTATGGAATTTCTATAAACAATGTCAAGGGCCTGTTTGTTTGCAAGACAAATAGGCCTTTAGAAAACATTAAAGACACCTATTGCGTGAGCATTATAAAATGGTCAATTCACATAAATATTGCTCCTTCCCATCTTCAACATAAGGTCAAAATTGACCTTATAGTGATAGGAGAGATTAATGAAATAAAATAAATCACTATAAAATATTTACAATTATCATTTTTCCCGAAACTAATTTTTTCCTACCTTATAAGTTAATAAATGATCTAATGACATGTAACCTATGATATGATTAAATTGTCTGTTTTGCATAATTAATCTCCCCAAATAAAGTAAACATAATATTCAAGAGATATTGAATATTAATGGGGTTAAGAGTCATATTTGTTCTTGACGAATGCGTGAAAGATCTTATCTGCCCGTGAAGTATTTTTATGTCCAAAATTGCCCTAGAAGTACGCTCCAAACATCATATTTACCACTGAAATATACACAAATAGTCATATCTGCTCTCCCTGGAAGTATGTATGAAGGTTTACCGCTAAAGTATTCATAAAGTATCATCATATTTGATCAATGATATTTTAAATTGTAAAGGAAAAATATGATCCTTATGCATACTCAAGGGTTGATATGGGTCCAAAATATTTCAAATGCAGATATATGATCTTTCATGTACAATTGGCGAATACAACCCTTCACCCAATATTGATTGCATAAGTAACACAAGAGCTAAATTGGTCAACAAAAACGCACAACTGCTATACTATGCGAGCCTTTAGGAAATAACGGAAGTCTGTGTATTTGACTGTCTCCCCCGGATCAAAGTTATATAATATATAAAAAAAAATTATGGAAATCAGATTTCAGATCAATGAATTTACCTAGCATTCTAATGCATGAAATGGGTTAGAAGAATGTTTCTACTTGAGAAAGAAAGTTTCCCACAAAACCTACATCAATTACAAGCGTGAAGCAGCTCTTTGGAACCAGGTTTCAAACAGAAAAGCAAAAGATGGCAACAGACTAATGTGAGGAAAAGAAAGATAAATGAATTGGTGACGAAATGTGAGTTATCATGTTAGAGGGGAGACAGTACTCTGAACTGCTAGCAAGTTGTGTGCTGGTATGAGGTTATCAGAATAACAGTGTTTCAGGGAGAATCTAACCTCTCAAACGCTAATTCATAGCAATAGAGAGTATTTGACCATAATTCTGATTCTGATAAGTACAGTTTCTGGTAGGTTTCACCAGAGTAAAGCCTATTTACCCCACTAAAAGGTAATGATTCAACCATACAACAGAAAAAAAGAAAACACAGCATTCTAAATACCTAATTACTCAGTTTAGCCAGAACAAAAATGAAGGATGAATTAATAAGCAAAATATTGTTTGAAGTTAATGGGTTTACTTAACAATCCAATTTGCCCATTCATTATCCAACCCCATAAACTTGATCAAAAATAACATTTTCAACTTTACCAGGTTTCATGTCTGTTTCATAACTCAATAGCTCTATTGGCTGTCTAAGCCAACAATTCGTGTATACTATGCATATCCAGCACAGTCAAACCACCGATAGATATTAATCGCCATTTTAAATGTTTAACCTAACCGAAAGTTGCATTCCCTCCACACTCATATCACCCCTGAGGGTTCTTTGAAAGTGAAGTGGCCAGAATATATCTCTCTTAGTCAAAATACACACATATTTGGCCGTCTAAGAATACAGAATCAGTCAATGGGAACAACTTCTACAATTCACACTCAACTGGGACACAGAAGCAATCATCATAATGAAACCTATCTTTGAAAGAAACATGTAAGGTCAACAGAAACCTTTTTGGTGCCTCTTATAAAGGCAAAATAAATTACTTATAAATTGATTTACATGAATATTTTCTTTTAACTACTTTATTTGAGTTATAAGTTAACATTATCTAATACTCCTTCTTGTCCTAGATGTAGAACCTATTCCTATTTAGGGAATTAGTCCCCATCCTAAATATACGACATAATTATAATTTTAGTCAACTTCGCTTCAAGTTATCATGTGCTCCTCCAATTATAATCTAAGAGATGGCAAGGCAATAGGAGAAGATGATTAGGACATTTTAGAGGAAACAAGCCATCACTTAGATCATAAATTTAATCAAACTAGTTAAATATGTCCTACATCTTGGACTAGGTGAAGTAATACGCAAAAATGGCTCATCTAACTTCCTTAATTTCTCCCTGTAAAAAATAAATTGATCCTATTTTAACAACATAGAAAGCAAAAGGTAATTAGGCTATGAATATCAAACCAAGTCGAATCACCAAAAGGACTTAAGCAATCCAAAGTTAACCACGAACTACATAAAACAACACAAAAGTATGACCACATGTCATGATTAAACCTAACAACATTTACAGCCACAAACACATTTAAGTCAAACGAAAAAAATAATCATCCAAGATAACCAGAAATCTAGATCCTACTAAAAAGCACACACATTATGGCATTACGATATCCATGTAGCCAACGCTCAAGGGTATACGGATTTTATATCGTTGCCTTTAGTCTTATACTTATTTAGGAACAAAGAATCAATCAAATAACACACAACTACGCTATAAACATCAAATCAAGTCACATCACCTCAACGACTTCAGCAAACCAAAGCTTAAACATGACAACATTTGCAATCAGAGATGCAACAGTAAATACTCCCTCCACCCCTAAATACAAGATCAATTTTTTGTTCCCAAATATTATAAGATCAATTACCAATTTTCCCCAACTTTTTCCCAAACTAACCTCACAATACTCATCACTAATCACTGATAAAGTAATTAGACCAATTAGACCAACATCCTTAATCTAATAAAATTAGGGAAAGTGAAATTATATTCACAATCGGAAGTAGTATGTATATTATAATTAAGTAACTCATTTAACTTCATTAATCTCCCCCGACTTGGCTCAATGGTAAGCTCGCTTGCCATGAGGTCTGAGGTCATGGGTTCGAATCATCCACTTTACAAAAAGAAGAGGTTATGCTGTCTAGTATATTACCTCCTCCTCCAGCACCTCTCACCAAGTGGGGACTAAAATTAGGTTGACCCTTCTCCCCCAAAAAAAATGAACTGAGTTCCATTCGGAGGGCCGGCTTGGTTGAGCGGTAACATTAAGTAACTAACAAAGTAAGAGATAATCAGCAAGCAGGGCCATAAATATGAAAGCAAGTCTAATGACCAAAAGGAAAAAACCAATCCAATCCAAATGATACAACAAAGTGTACAACAATCTCAAATACCAAAAAAACCTTAAATTCACCTAAGATAGCCAGGGATCTTGATCCTAATAAAGAGCATGGTCATAACATAGGCAAGAACAAGAGAGAAAACAGCAGCAGACGCATAGGAGAGCTTAACAGATTTAGGTCGATTGCGGTCCAAGGCGAGGTCGAGGAGGATGACGCCGAGGCCGCCGAGGAGGAACATGGAGGCGGAGGAGAGGCCCTCGATGATGTACTGGCCGTTGACGCGGCCGGGCATGAAGACGAGGGGGCGGACGGCGCCGGAGAGGGGGTCCTGGGAGGAGCCGATGCCGGGGGGCTCCACGATGAGGTCGTAGACGAAGCCGGAGACCACCAGGAAGTAGGTCAGCAGGAGGAGGCAGAGGACGGCGGTCGGGGAGGGCAGGGAGAGGGAGGGCAGTTTCAGGTGGAGGCGGGGAGGGTGGAGGAAGGAGAAGGGGAGGATCTGGAGGATGTGGAAGAGTGGGTCCATCATCAAAGATCTGATTTTGATTCTGATGATTCTGGGGTTTAGACTTTACGCTTTAGAGTTCAGTTTAGAGTTTAGATTTTATGTAGGTGGTGATTCTTTGTTGTTGTTTGCTTGTTTTTGTGGTTGTTGTTGGTGACATGGTTGTGGACATGAGGGGGGATGGGCTAGAGGAGTTCAGGTATATGGTTAGCCCAATTTCATGAAAGAGGGATTGGTTTACAATTTTTTTTTTTAATATAGTGCTATGTCTATTACTATATATAAGAGCATTTTTTGCATTTTAAATTTGTTTTTAAATATAAGATCATTTTTTAATTTTTCTCAAATTTTTTTCCCAAAATTAACCTTTGTAATGCTTATAGATATGGTAACAAGTAAGAGAGAAGAGTATGGATAAAAGTTTATGGTTAGGATAAAATGATAATATCATGTGTAAATAAGTAAATTTACTAACATTGGCAATCAAATTCTTCAAAACAAATGTACCCTAAAAGTAACCTAATGTCATCATCTACAATGCCTCTAAAGGGTGATTGATATCACGACCAAGAGCCAATTCAACTTTCCATTTTCATTTTTGAGTCTTCATTTCCCACAACCAAATGAGCTTGAGTTTTGGCCCAATTTTCAAAAGCTCGAGTTTTTAGAAAGTCTTATTGCTAGGTTTCTTCCAATGATAAAAGAGTTGGATTTTTTTTTATCTTAAATGTTATGGAAGAATTCAGTAGTCTAGAGTTTTTTTCTTTTATAGTTTTAAAATTGAAATACTTTTAAAGGCTCAAATACTAACTTTATTCCTAAATATAAGATCACTTTCCATAATTTGATTAGATTAAACACACCACACTTTGTCTGAAACATCATCCTTAAAATACTCCTCTTTCATATATGGTGTCGAGTTTAGCTTATAATTTACAAGCTCTCATGAATGAACCATCATACACTATGACTCATAAATTAGAGCTTAAATGTTCATATGTTTTTGTGATTTTGGGACTTTAAAAAATGTTATTGTTACTTTTTATTTATTATTAATATGTATATAGACATTAATGAATGGATCAACTCTCCATGTCATTAAAAATTTAACAGTCAATAGGACTAAAATAGACGATATTGGTAAATTAAATATGTCCTTACATAAATTGTTAGTTGGTAGATCCACACCTTTCTTTTAGTCAATTGTGTTGGTTGCACTCTTGTTATAGTTTGTTGGTAAATATGCACATTTTATAAGTCAATTATGTTGAGTGTACTTCTAGTAATAGTTTGTTGTTAAATTTTCATATTTTATTAGTGAATTGTGCTGAGTTCACTTTTGGTAATAGTCTATTTGTAAATTTGCACCTTAACCCCTTAAAAGAAATATTCACTAGTGGAAAACATTAATTTCGCTACATAATTTTGCATAGATATAATTTATTTTCACTTCTGTTGTACAAGGAACTGAAGCCATAATTTAAATTACGACATCACTTAAATAGGCAACTGAAGCAATAATTAAACTAGCATATTTTTACTTCTGTTATACAAGGAACTGAAGTCATAATATATATTATGGCTTCACTTAAATAGGCAACTGAAGCAATATTTAGGTTTATAATATCTTTGCTTCAATAGAATTGCTTAGGAATTCTGCCAATATTATGTAGGTAGCTTGTAATTTTGTTTTTTTATACAATTGGTTTTGTTTTTTTATGTTTTATTTTATACTATCAATTCTACCATATAAAATATAATATATAAAGATTGAGTAAGTCAAAATATTTGTAAAAATAAACACTACAAAATAGGAAAATTGAAATGATAGTGAAAATCAAGTTTATCCATTAAAAAATGTCAACATATATATAGTCCTGCATATTTTAGAGACTAAAAATTCCCCCGATTATTTTGTTCTTTATATTTAATATATACACACACACAGAGAATCATATTTTAGAGACCTTAGCTTGTCAAACTCGGTTATGGAAAAATTTCCGCGATTATTTTTTTGTTTTTGTTAAATATTCCCATAGGCTGAGTTTGTTCATATATATATAAAATTTACACTTGGATATTTAAAAAGAAAAGCTATAAAATATAGGAATTCTTATATAGTGAAAGCAGTTATATATATATATTGATAAAAAAATCAGTTTTATATGTGTGTGTGTGTTTTTAAGTTTACATTTTAAGTAACTGGTTTATCATCTTTAATTTATAATAATAATCAATAAAAATAAAAACATATAACTTCCCTCCCACGTACTGATCGGCACTCACACTGACTATTTCTAATTTCATGTTGCCTCTCGTTTTTTTGCCTTAACCGTTTCTAATTGTCTTTCATCTTTATACTCTCCTCTGATCATTAAAAAATCTTTATACTCTCCTTTTTGTTTCTCGTTTAAACACATTGTTGCAAACTTGGTGGATCGGAACTCGACTTCCAGTGGTAGTGGTGGGGGACTCCTTATGCTTTCCTCATTCCTGCTATTTCTACAGCTTTCTCTACAAATCTTATCATCTATAATGATCCTCATGAGGTAAAAATGTAGCCCCTCTTTGTTTGTGAATTTAATTCAGCATTTCTGCTTTATTCAATGGCTTAAGTAGAGTTGTTTTTGGAATTGGATACATTTTAATTGAATTTTCACTCATGTTTCTTTAAACTTTGATTGGAAGTTCACCTTCATGGCGTATGTAATTTGTTTGGGGGGAGAGAGAGAGAGAGTAATTAAAGCTATGATATGATGATTGATCAGTCTTTTAATTGTGCTGATTTTTTAATTTTTGTTTTTGGTAATGTAGCCGAAGGTATACTTCTTGGTTTTCAACGTTACTTGGTGATGCTTGGAAGTTGGAACAACGAAGAACTATTATTGTTTTCTCTCTACTTGTTCCATTGATGGGTGGAGGCTTAATGTATGAAAACAACATAGTTGGAGTTATTGGAAGTAAAGTCTGATGCTTTAGGGCCCGTTTGGAAGCAGGAAACTAAGGCTCAGAATCTGAAAGTGAAAGTAATTCACATTCACACGCGGTTTGGAAGCCAGAAACCTTTGCTCTGAATTAGAAAGTTTCTATTTTCAGCTTCCCTCCAAAATTAAAAATAGAAATACAAATTTGGCTTCCCACCAAAATTGAGTGTGGGCCCATGTGCTAAATACCACATTGCCCTTCATTTACTCTAACCAAATACATCACAAACGTTGGGAGCTTCAGGCAAGACACGAATTTGTCAGTGAGGTTGATGGCACATTTGTGAGCTGCACAGTGTACCGAGTAAGAAGACGAAAGTAAAAGTGATCAACGTAGTTGCATATTGGTGGAGTCTTTTTTGTTTCTCTGGGTATTGATGGTGATGCTCAAACATGATTGCATTCCTCTCCTACATTTGTGACCCTGTTTTTGTGTTCAATTTGAAGTGTTGAGTGCTTGTGATGTGTGAGTTTTGATTAAATGAATGAGTTTTCACTTTAAAAGTTGTTGGGTTAACAATAATTGCTTTCCAAACTATACATACATAGTTAAAATCTGCATGGGTCTTGTGTGAAGTTCTTGCCCAGGTCCTTCTGTTTAACTGCAATAATGTTGGAAAAAGTTTGGGGATGACGTGAGTTGAAAAGGTTAAACATATGTACACTTTATTTGTAGCTGTCATTGTTGATGCTAAACTCGATTTTACAATGGCAAACTCGATTTTAAGATGGCAAAATCGATTTTAAGCTGACAAAATCGATTTTACCATGACTGTTATGGGAAAGATGGAGGTTGTTCCAGGTAAACTCCATTTGACATAAATTACATCCAACAACTCCATATCACCACCACTATCGCTAGATGTTGGAAAAATGTTGGAAAAGGTTTGAGGATGACGTGAGTTGAAAAGGTTAAACATGAGTACACTTTATTTGTAGCTGTCATTGTTGATGCTAAACTCGATTTTACAATGGCAAACTCGATTTTAAGATGGCAAAATCGATTTTAAGCTGACAAAATCGATTTTACCATGACAACTATGGGAAAAGATGGAGGTCGTTCCACGTAAACTCTATTTGACATAAATTACATCCAACAAATACATATCACCACCGCCATCGGTAGAAAATTGTTTGGGCAAGAACAATCTGAGAAGATCTGAGAACACCCAATAAAAATTTCTCCTTTAGAGTTTCTAGAGTTTCAACCCAACACCCAAATCTCTTCCACAAATGAACCCCAAACCTGTAAACCTCCCCAACTTCGTCTTCCAGAATTTGGTCTCCAAGTTTCTATCTTCCATTCTCCAGTTGGCCGTCTTGTTCCTCAGTACGCCACCTCCTTTGCCGGAGACAACCTTCGTAGCAAAAGAGATGTGTTGCACTTGGGGTTTCTTTTTTCAATAAGGGGCTTTTTGGGAATGTTACAATAGGAAGGGGCATTACTGTCATTTATGTGCTTCACTTTCATATTCTTCCATTAGCCAACCAAACAGCCGCCTCTGAAATGCTTTCTTGGTAAACTGAAATCATTTCACTACTTTCAGATTCAGAGCAAAACTTTCCTGCTTCCAAGCGGGCCATTAGTGTTTCAAAAGCTCTGAATTGTAATAACCAAAGTTGAAATCATTAAGTGGAGAAGATTGAAGTGATACAGGCTGTGCTTTTTGTTTTGGGTGTGTCTGTTTCTATATATATACAATAATTAATATGGCTTCATCATAAATCCATACTGAATCAATATGGCAATCAATTCTTTGACCATCGATTCCTAATAAATACCACTTCAGTTCTATAACAACATATGTATAAATTAAATATAATTACAACTTCAGTTCTTTAACAACTGATGTCATAATAAATATAATTATGACATCGTGTCCATTATAACTGAAGCCATAATAGTTTATTTTCCGCTACACTTATTTCTACTACACCCTCTTTGGTGTAGTTGAAATGTTATTTTAACTGAAGCCAAATATACTATTTTGCACTAGTGATTTTTGAATTTTAATCACTTTAGCATGTAGTTTTTCTTATAAAAAATCAGTTATCATTAAAAAGAAAAAGGAATATACTACATCAGCTTAAAAAAACTACGTGTTTAAGTTACAATGACAAGTAGGAAATGAGGACAAAGAAAAATTAAGATAAAGCTTTAATTCCTTCTTGCCAATGGGTCCCAAAAACTTCTTGAAACTAATTCATCAGCGCTACTTGGCTTGTAGATCCTGATCATGAGCAACCACATTTCCATTTGATGGAAGAATCACAAATCTTCTTGGTTTGTGAGAGAGTACAGTGATCAATTTGTGATGAATAATGCAATGGATATGAAAAAATCCAGTTGACGGCAGCTCTTAAACATATTGGTGAAGAAAATTGTCTGGAAGAAGTTGAGTTAAAGGAATGGTTGAACCTTAGATATTGCACTTGTTGCCATTCAAGAAAAATTGTTGTTTTGCCTTTCTTCTGGCTTTGAGATTTCCTTTTTTTTTTTTTGCTAAAAGCCCCAATTATTCGACCTCTTCAAGAAACGACTAATCTGAAGTCGCCATCGGAATAAAGAGGACTTCCAAGAATCGAACTCAAGTAATTTTAGTAAATGACGAGGAAGACATTTTACCAACTTACTTCAAATCATTCAAGCAACGCTCCCATACAATCCAATGTTGATGATATAAATGACTCACGGAAGGTTCCAGATCCAATTTATAGCTGGTGGTATGTAGACAGGTGAAAGAAGTATTAATAAACATAGTTTGTCATGAAGCTTGATGAAAGAACTATTGTTAAGAAGTAAACAAGACATGTGATATGTCACATGCGATGAGAGTCGTCAATATTTTGATTGTTGTTGAACATTTTGGAGGCTTACCTAACAACGACAAACCAAATGAAAGAAACAAAAAATTAATTGATTGGAATACTTAATACTCCCTCCGGTCCCTAATGTAAGAGTTAGCCGTCAAAAAAACGCTTCTTAAGAAAACATGTGAATGTTAGTTGGATGTCTGGAGTTAATGTTTCTTTTCCAAAATTGCCCATATTTATTATGGTACTTTTAAGAGAGAGAAATACATAACATTAATAAATATGAAAGAGAGTTAGGGGTAAAGTAGGAAAAAATGCATTAAATGAGGAGAGAATGTGGGGTGAGCTCTTACATTAGGGACCAAAACCATTCAAATTTTGGACTCTTATATTAGAGACCGGAGGGAGTAATTATTATTATTATTATTATTATTATTATTATTATTATTATTATTAATGAAAGAATAAGAAAAGTCACGCTCATATCTAGGAATAGTAAATGAGATCATGTGAAATCACCCCCCTAGCCTATAGGTTTTTTTTATTTAACTGAACCCTAGCCTTTAGGTTCACTTAATTTTTTAGTAAAGAACTATCAGTGAAATTAACATAAACACTATTCATCTAAAAAAAATTAAACAATGGGAAGAAGAGATAGCTAGCTAGCTGTATCAAAAAAAAAAGTGTAGTTAAAACTGAGAATAAGGATTGAGTTGGCACTACGTCTACAAGGTTGCTTCAAGGGCCACGAGCTTAAAAATACAATTCAATTGTATGAATCACCTCTTTTGCTGGGAGTTAGTAAATTCGATTTTGTTAATAATTTCAAGCCGTTAGTTTTTGTCTTTTTAATGAAAACAGTATTTAAGAAAAAAATAAATGACATCTATATATTATCGTGGGAGTATTGTGAGAAAATATAGAACGATTTATAAAATGTACTGTCAAAACATATTTTTCCATAAAATTTTCTTCTGTAATAAATTTCAATTTTTATAGTTAAGTTGATATGTTTGATACACATTGTTCAATTATATTGAATATATATTGGTTAATTATATTAGGAAGAAATATAAACGGAGCCATATGGTTGAAAAATATTGGCCAAGAAAAATCAGTACCATCCCTTCATAAGTTCACCGTTCATTGGAAATGTATTTCAAATTGTAAGGGTTTCTTTCTGTCACAAATTCATTTTGTTCTTCTTTTGTTTGAATTTTTTTTTGTTTCTCAAGGGTTTCCCCACCCGCTTGTCAAGTGGAATTAATTCCCCGCTGTTCTAAAGTCTCATATAGGAAGGTAGACAGCTGACCTGTGAATTTGCTCTATTCGCAAAAGTTAGAGATCGAAACCCAATCACTTGCTTAAGAAACGAGAGTACTTACCACTCACGCCAATCACTTGCTTAAGAAACCCAATCGAAACCCAAAAGTTAGAAGATTTAGGGCGAAAGCCCAAAAATGAGACATAACTATTGGCCAAGGAACAAAAATAATGCATAAATATTTCAAGGTACATCAATGATACCCAACTTTTAAATGTGATCAAAAATGATTTTTTCACTAATATGAGAATAAGATTAGACATGAAAAGTCCAAAATACCCATATAAATTAAATAAACTTTTTTTCTTCTTCTTCCTTAGTCAATAATTCTTTCTCCTTACACATTTCATTATTGTCTTCCTCATTGCCAAGGTGTCCATCTTCCCACCTTCAATGGCGTCCATGGCAACCAATCTCTTCACGAAACCATCATACCCATCTCTTCATACAGCCCCAAAATCCTTAAATTCCCATTTCCTTCCACTCCGCAAAGTAAAGTTTGGTTTTTTCCCCCAAGAATCCCATAAGGGTCCACCAAAGGCTGAAAAATTCATGTGGGTTGATTGGTGAGGAAGAAGGAGAAAAAAAAAAGTTTATTTAATTTATAAGGGCATTTTGGACTTTTCATGTCTAATCTTATTATCTTATTAGTGAAAATATCATTCTTGATCACATTTAAAAGTTAAGTATTATTGGTGTACCTTGAAATAGTTATGTATCATTTTTTTTCCTTGGTCATAGTTATGTATCATTTTTGGGCTTTGCCCGAAAATTTATAATCAACTATCAATCAACTATAAGTTGCAGGAAGGTTATCATTGGACTGCTTATCCTCTTTGTATTTATATTGGTCCACGTAACTTTTCCTCGGTTGATGATTCAGATGACATGTCTCTTGGCCTTGATTTTTCTTCTTCATGCATGTTATAAATGTAATTTTTCTCCTTCATGCACACCCATACTTTCGTTTCTGTTAGTTAAAAATGTAAATCTGTAGATCTCTTTTTCCTGATTTTTCCTAATCCACGTGTAACTTCAAATTCCGTATCATTCCAGTATCATTTTGCTTTCAGACAATTCTATATCAGTTCACTGCTATTGTGTGCATGCCCACAATTTCGGGAACTATTTCTCACAGATCATGCTCTTTCAGATAACTTCTATGCAACATTTTCAACGGGCGGGGTAGTTATATAATTTGCTTGATGATGAAATGAATTTTCTTATGGAGCTTCTCAAAGGATCGGATTTCCATCTTAAGTTAAGCATATGTTTTAATGGCAATCCATGCATGCAGTTTCCTTAAAAAAACATTTATATCTGTAAGTTTGATGTATTTGGTAATTCTATTGAATACTACCTCCAGTCTTAAATATAAGACCTAATTGATTTTTTTTTAAAAGGTTAAGGTTGCGAAATAGACTATTATTAAATAATGACATATTTGATATATTTTTATATTATACATTAGTTTATAGGTAAAATAAACTAATCTAAGGGAAAAATTAGGTAAATCAATTTATAATTAACTTATTTTGTTTTTTGTAGGATTTTCTAAAAAAATTCAATTAAGTCTTATATTTAGGACCGAAGAGAGTATCATTTTTTTTAATTGGATTTTGTTGTCAGTGGAAGAAGGAAAGTAGCAAATTTCCTTTTGGTCACATCTGGGATCATGATGCTATGATTTGCGGCATGAAGGAGAAGCTACTTATGGAAGTGTGTATTTCACCTAGTTTTAGCAAGATTATTGTTGTATGCAACTTTCTTACTTACTATAAGGCACAAATTCTTGTAGAACTTCTATTGACTATCACGGTAAGAAAACCCTGAACATCACTTTTATTTTCTGCAAGGTGGCGGATTCCTTCTCTTGTGATGTTATGTCAATTTTGCATTGAAGTTGGGCTGACAGAATAGGATGTTACATCTTACATCTACATGCATTCATGAAAGAGCACACTTCATGAATGCTCAACATCACATCAGGGATTCCAATATGGAAATTGGTATCTAAAGATGCACCCATGTTATTAGCTCTGATCTTGTTGGCATTTGTACTGTACAAGGCCATCAATAGCAATTCTTTCAAGTGGTGGTGAAAGTAGAAAAACCATGCGTATAATTTTAGCTAAAAAATAAATTTTTTACTTGTGATATAAAAACCAATTTTCTACATAATAATTTCTTTAATATAAATGGTTAGTTAGTTCAATAAATATAATCCTTAAATCAAATGCATTTGATAGTAATACATATCTTGTAAAACTTTTTGAAATCTAATGTGTGCTTAACCCGTGCATCGGGGTAGTTATATGTTGTCAAACTTGCGAGTTGACTCTCCGATTTTACCGTTTTACGACACTACCTAAACAAAATGTGTCACGAGTCACCTAAATTTGCAGTCTTCGAAAATTCGGTAGAAACTTACGTGTTTACATTGTGAATTCACCGTTTTTACGTTTCTACCTTACAGAAAATTGTGTTAGCTTACTAATAAACTCATTTTAATTATTTTTAATTGACAAAATTCAATGAATTTAAATATAGATTTCATAGAAATTTATTTATTGAAGTTGATATAATATGAATATTGATATATTTAAATTAAATCTACTATCTGTATTTAAAATAAATTCAAATTAATTTATTATTATTTTTTGTATTCTTATTTAATTATATAAAAGAAATACATGTTTTATGGTAAATGTAAACTCTTATGAGTTTACGATTTGAGTCTACCGATCCGAGTTTACCTTATCTTCAAGAGTTTACTTAAACTCACGAGTTTGACAACACTTATAATGTTATAGCTAATACGTTATTCTACAAATAAAGAAAATTGAAATACGTCTAAAGATTGGAAAGGAAAATTACCTTTCATAAAAAAACTTGCATTCAAGTGTGTTTCATATATGGATAAACATATGATCAAAAAAATACATGGATAAACATCAATATATGTGCATTAACTAGCTCTCCATATATATGTCCTTTTCACTTAATTTGGCAAATAAATAATTGACCGATGAAGGAAATTAATTTATGGGCTTTGGTGTACTTGTTAGGCTGTTAAGCAGCATCATTTCCAGCAATTTTATATTTGAATAAGAAATAGGGAGAATTAATTAGAGGTCCCTTGAAAGAAACATAATTAAGATGAGGTTTCACGAGTTGTAAATTACAACTTCTAGAGTCAACAATAACAACTTATTGGCCTCATATAACAACTTGTGGAACCTCATTTTAGTTATATTTTTTCCATGGGACCTCTGATCTAATTAATCCACCCTAAAAAATATCATGCCATTTCAAGAAAAAAAAATTCTCACATTAATTTAACCATCAATTGATCTGTTATATTGTAATTAAACATTTTATTACAATAGCTCTAGAATGTCATTGGATTATTCATGCTTTGTTTGCACAATGAGAGAAGAGATACCCTACTTTGAGCTGAGATTCTCCCATTATCTTTTTCTCTCCTCCTCCTTTATCATCTCATGACCACCATTAAATTGACTAATGAATTTGGATTGAATAATTTTAAATATTTCTATTTTATTATTTTTTATAACATTTGAAGTAGATAATCTAGATTAAATCTTACTAGTTCAAAATTATTTATTTTAATATTTTTCGTATATTATTTTATCATAATTTGACTCATTATTTTATCTAAGCAGTTAATTATGCAAATCAATGATGATGATAAAATGATATAATAAATGAGGAAAAAATAATGAGAGAACCCTTGACTCTTTAGGGATAGAAATATGTTGGGCTGATCTAGACTATATAAAATTAGAATTGCATCAAAAATGTAAAGATTGAGCATAGACTTTTACTTTATAGGTGGATTTTCGGATTGAAGCTAAACCTTCAATTAGCCTGAAAGCATTTTCAAAACATTGTACTGAGCAAGTTATGTTAACCAATAATATTATGTCCAAAAAAAAAAAAAAAAAAAAACCAATAATATATCCATTTCAAAACAATGCATTAACTACGCTATGTTAGAAAAACAATGAATTTTTTTTTGAACTGAAAAAAAAACAATAAATTGGGTAAAGATGTAAAAGTACCCATATAACTCTGGTAAATGTGAATTAAAAACCATGTAATTTTTTTTGAACAAAATTAACCATAACATTTCAAAACAAGAGCAAAAGTACCCATGATTTTTGAAATATCATGGTTACTTTTGCCTCATTTTTAAAATTTTATAATTACTTTTATCCAATTTTGAAATGTTATAGTTACTTTTACTAAAAAAAGTTACATTGTATTGAGTGCACGTTTGACACAATCACATAAGTTTTTTTTCACTGTTACCCCCAATTAATATATCCATTGTAATTGTACAAACACATATAAAGCCTAGCAGTCTAAGATACTGTTAGATCCCTCATATCCTATAATTTTTCTCCTAAAATTTAAGTAACTAGCGTATCTCCCGTGCGTTGCACGGGGTTTCCCGCGCTCCGCGCGGTTTAATTTAAAAATTAGCATTAACCAAAAAAACTATTATCTAACCTTAACCTTAGAAGGAAGAAAAATTTCAATGACAACTTCTAGTTTACATTAACAAATGACCATTTTTCTGTAAGTTGTAATGAAAATCGAAATTAAATCTAACTGAACACATCTTCCCTATGTGAAGAAATTTGTGTTCTATATCTACATGGAACAACTTCTAGTTTGACTAATTTTTTTTTTTAAAAAAAGGAAAAAAAATAATATACTATATTTTTTGTAAGGCAAATTCACAAAAAAAAAAAAAAATATGTGACCCAAATCAATTAGCCCAAGAAAGTAAAGAATGCGTAGCCCAAATAAATAGGGAAATAAAAAGACACAATAAAACATTTGCAGATATATATTAGGTATCTCCCGTGCGTTGCACGGGGTTTCCCGCTCTCCGCGCGGTTTTGTTTAAAAATTAGCATTAACCAAAAAAACTATATTATCTAACCTTAACCTTAGAAGGAAGAAAATTTCAATTACAACTTCTAGTTTACATTATCAAATGACCATTTTTCTGTAAATTGTAATGAAAATTGAAATTAAATTTAACTGAACACATCTTCCCTATGTGAAGAAACAACTCTTCTTTTTGTGTTCTATATCTATATGGAACAACTTATACTTTGCACGGGAGAGATAGGCAAATAAAAAGACACAATAAAACATTTGCAGATATATGTTAAGTCAAAAACAACTCTTCTTTATATGACTTTTTTTTTAATTTTTTTTAACAAATTTGCACTAAAAAAATATATGACAAACTTTTTTAACTAAAATATCGGGTGAAAAAAATCATATAAAAACTAATTTTTTTTAAAAAAAAAGGAAAAAAAAATAATATACTATATTATTTTTAAGGCAACTTCACAAAAAAAATATGTGACCAAAATAAATTAGCCCAAGAAAGTAAAGAATACATAGCTCAAATAATAAATTATTTTTTAAAAGAAAAGGCAAAACAAAATTAATAATAAATTTTTCCAAATCCAACAGAAAAGTGTTCCTGTTTTAATTTCTTAATTCTAGCAAATCAATGAATGAATCAATATAATAATAATAATAATAATAATAATAATATATATAATATGATCTAATAATCTAATAATATAATAATATAGTATAATATAATAATCGCATAACCCCAATCCAAATCCATCCAAATCAGTCATAAGCCCCCCTTCTTACCGCGGCTGCTGGATAATAATATAATAATATAATAATAATAATACAATAATATAGCATAATATAATAATCGGCTTGGGATGTGACTTAAACAGCTAATGAACAGGAAAGATGTGTCTGAAGTCGCACCAAACCATCAGCTGCAACAGTGATCTGTGTCTACAACTACAGTCCCTTCGCAAATTCAGAGTGGAACCCATTTATATTATCTATTGATTGATTGATTGATGATATTGATGATTATTTGTTCGGGTTATGATATTTTAAAGTGTTTTGTTGTATTATTGATTTACCCCCTTTGATTCAAAATCATGTAGCTGTGGGGCGTGGACTATACGGCTATACCAAACGACATTGTATCATCAACTATCACATCAACCATCAACGGTCGCCAACAAAGGAATAAATCCTAAATAAACAGAAAAATTCCACTTCTAAATCCTAATCCGAATATGGTTTAAATTTTTTAAATGTGTTTGTATTGTCGGTATGTGTGCATACTGCACACTGAACAGTAAAACAAAAAAAAGTTAAAGCAATTTTTTAAATGGTTATTGTCCAGTCCCGAGTTCAATTAGTTGTGGAAATTTAGCATCTTACGGATTAGATATGTTAACCTTAATGGTTTCTATCATGCCTCGATTTAAATTAATTTGACCATTGATATTCTTAGAAGATGGTCTGACCAACCAATAGGTAGTTGGTTTAGCTAGTAAATGAGCTACAACCCTCAAATGGATGAGAACACGTGTTCAAATCCCGGGAAATGCTCTTATTGGGAGAAATGACAACCTTACCTATGTGGGTAACACTCCTACCCCTCGCATCCAGATTAAACTGGGCGGTAATTAAAAAAAAGATGGTCTAACCAAACAATGAAGGAAAAATAAAAAAACTAATTAAAGCAATTGCAATTGCAATTGCAATCAGTGTTGTAAAAGTTGTATTGGAAGACGAGTCGGACAGGTCTCCAATTCATGGTTCAACGCAGCTAAATCACTCAGAAAGATAGTCAGACCCACACTCAAACTGATAACTGTTGAAACTAAATATGTAGCAGTCGACTGTTAGATCGGTCCGACCTTCTAGTTCACTCCTGCTCTTACTACACGGGTTGCAAACTTGCAATTGCATAAACTTTGTTTAAATCGTTGGGTGTCGGTCAGTGAGAGCGTGATTTACTGGAATTTCACAATCAATGTGAGTCCCCGACAGCTGCCATTTTCCGCCATTACCGGCATCTTCAAATTCCACGTGTCACCCATCCATTTCCTTTTCTTACCTTTCTCTTTCCTCCTCATATTTCTCACACCCCTTGTCCTTTTCCCCACTTCTTCTCTCCTCACTACTTCCCTCTCCTATTTCAAGCACTAAAATATACAACCAACCCAGTAAGCTGCCAACACTGACACCAAAATTAAACTTTGCTTTTTGTAGCATCATGGGGTTTTAGCCTCTTAGCTCACTAACACAGTAACACTATTATTCCTTCACTGCCATTTATTTTTGCTCACTAGGGTTCCTACTTGCAATAAGAGAATACCCATTTGAGTTAAAGAAGATAGTGTGGCTAATTTTAGCTGAGATGTTAAATTTCTTGATTAGAAAAGATGTTAGGAAGATTCTCAAGCGCAAAGACAGTGATGCTGGGGAAAAAGGTTGAGGCTTTTTTATGAGCTTTTTTTATCAATATGCTCATTCTTGTTAGTAGCTGTCAATATGCTTTTTTACTAAAAATCTGGCATCATAATGGTCAAAAGTTTCATTCTTTTTTCTGGGATTGGACTCATTATCTTTGATTTATTACTTTGAGGTTTCTGGGGTGTTTGTGTCTTTGTGTATTTTGGACCTCATTATCTTTGGAGTATACTTTTGGACCTATAATTGTCTTTGGCTATATGGGATTTCTCTGCTATACAATGTAGTTTTTGAATCTTGCTTGATCCTACTATACCTCATTTGTTTAATAAGGTTTGAACCTTTTATGGTATGCTACTGCATGATGAGATTTTCTCTGTTCTGTTATTTTAGTTTAGTACATTGTAGCTTCTTGCCAATGCTGGTCACATTGGGTGCTTCTGTACTTATAAATGAAGTTTCAGTGTCGATGCATTCATGCGTATGCTTTGTTCATTAGACTCTCGCATTTGCTTTTTTAATGTAGATGCAAGTAACGCAGTTGTTGTTTGTTAATGAAAACTGTTTCTTTGTTTGGGAATGTGTTCTGTTTGATCTTGGTATTTTCTTTTTCTTTTAATATCTTGTAGTTTGCTTTTATGTTTTCGACTGATCCATCACTAATATTGTAAACTCATTTCTCAATCTTTTGCAATACTGGAGTTTCTCCATATCTTAGTGTACTTAAAGGGGTTAAACAATTTTGTGGAGCTTAATCCGTTTCACCATTTGGACTTGCATCTTATTACAATAAACTCATGCAACCACAGTAGAATTGGAGATTTAATCTAAATTTAAAATGTGGAACACTCTGGCTCAATGTTATTTGTGGAAAATATGTTTTTTAATGGGTTCTTATAAAGTTCATGGACTTGCATGCATATACACTACATACTCATCTCACCTTGCAATCTTCATTGTAATTTGAACTAATTTCACTTTAAAGTTTTGCTATTTACTTATAGTTGTTATTTCACGTTAGCTTATAACTACTACTTTATGGCACTTCATATTTTTGTAATGTAGCCTTCCTTGTTATCTTTAATGATCTGTTATGGCTCATTGCAGGTAGAGCACTTGAAGAGTTAAGAGCATCTATTTTTAATGAGTTTCGCTCCTCTGAAGGTGCAAAACGTCAACAGCAGCGTGTTTGTGGTCCTGCTGTTGCACTTTCCTTCAATTTTCTTGTTGCAGTTGGTATTATTTTCATGAATAAAATGGTACTTACTTTTCCATTTTGATTAGCCTGCATAATATAGACATTTTGAATACCTTTTTTGCTGATGACATTATTGACTTTTATCATTTTCTTCCTTTTCTTTATAGGTGCTTCAAACTGTTAATTTCAGATTTCCTATATTTCTCACATTAATTCACTATCTAGTGAGCTGGTTCTTCATGGCTGTGCTAAAAACGTTTTCTCTCCTTCCGGCATCTCCTTCCACAAAATCAACTCAAATGTCTAGTTTATTTACCCTTGGATTTGTCATGTCTCTATCAACTGGCCTTGCCAACGTCAGCTTAAAGTATAATAGGTAACAAAAATGTTTACATTTTATTATATTTTTTAATTTTTCTCTCGTTCATACACTGAATTCAATTTCTTTTTATGTTCAGCATTGGCTTCTATCAGATGGCAAAGATTGCAGTCACACCGTCAATAGTTCTGGCTGAATTCATATTATATAGGAAGAGAGTTTCTATGGCCAAGGCAAGTGCCTTCGTTTTTATCCCCATGAACGTAGATCTAAAAACAAATACAATTTGTAGAAATGTATATAACTCTACTGTGCCCAGTGCTACTCCTGGTTTTATAATGAATCCGTGAAATTATATTCCTTATGTGTTATGAACTCTTCTAAACATGATTCTCAAAGTGAAAGGGACCATTTTGAGGTCAAGGAAAATGTTTGGAAGGCTGAAATGTAATTTCATTGCAAGATCGAATTAAGGTGAAAGAGAAGACCAAATTGAGGGTAGAGTCAACTTTCTAGGAATTAAATCATCACTATCCTTGTCTTATTTTAAAAATGGCTCCTCTATAAAGCAACTGTATCTGCTGAAGATCATTTCACTCCTCTACTGAACCGTTCAATTTGTGCAAATAACCTGAATCATGCTTGTCAGGTTTAATTTACATAGCTCTAATGTGCTTCTGAGATCATTGTTGGAGCATACTTCATAGTTTTGGGATCTGTGAAAGAAAATCTTTTTGTTAGTAAACATTCACTCCATCTGAGCTATGTATTTGTGATTTTTCTTGGCTTCGTTAGGATCATTTGAACTCATTACTTTTACTCACACTCTACCCCATATTCGCTGCCTAACCTAACCTTAGGTTGCCATGTGTTTGGGTAATTTGTACTTACCTTATTTCTGTTTGAAATTCTCATTGTGTTAAAATATTTGCAGGCTATAGCGCTGGCAGTAGTATCTATTGGTGTTGCTGTGGCTACAGTGACTGATCTGCAGTTCCATTTTTTTGGCGCTTGCGTAGCGTTGGCCTGGATTATACCCAGTGCTGTGAACAAAATCCTCTGGTCGAGATTGCAGCAGCAAGAGAACTGGACGGCTCTGGCGTAAGCTTTTACCAATATTTATTTAATCTCTCCTCCTTCCTCCTCCTCACAAGTCCTTACTTTTTTTGTCACGGATTCTTTTTTCTGTATGGTGGGTGATTTTTGTTGATCCTTCAATAGGTTGATGTGGAAAACAACTCCTATTACTTTGATTTTCCTGGCTGCTATGTTACCTTGCTTAGATCCTCCTGGTGTGCTGTCCTTCAACTGGAACTTCCAAAACACACTGGTGATTTTTGCATCTGCCATTCTTGGATTCTTGCTTCAGTGGTCTGGTGCACTAGCACTTGGGTGAGTGTTAACCCTCTGTTTGGTGTTTTACAGTGTAATTGTTTACATAATGAGTCACACGTTATGTTCAAATATCTTCACAAATTGTTCAAAACATTTCCTCCAAGTTTGGATGGAGGGAGAAGTGAGAAAAATAGGATGGAAAACTGTCCAAAAATAGTAAATTTTATTTTTGGGAGTTTTTTCTTCCAATATTCTTCCCTCCATAACTTTCTCCCAATCCAAATATGAGGTTCAGGTATAGATATGATATTGACCTAAAATTAGTTGAAGTCCTGATGCCTTTACTATTCAAAATTACCTCAAGTGAAATTGATTAATTAGGAGATGTGGTTAAATGAGTTAGAAGATAGTTAAGACATGTTAAAGAAAAAGGACTCTTAAATGGGATATTTAATACTCCATCCGTTCCTAAATATAAGATCACTTTGGTTATTTTGGGGAGATTAAGGAAGACAATAAAATTACATGATCTTCCCAAAATCCCCTCAATCACTTAACTTGAAAAGGAGGAGGGGTTTTTAATGAAAAGAGGGAGTATAAGGGTAGTTTGGGCAAAACTTGAGATAAAATAGAAAGTGATCTTATATTTAGGAACTTATCCACTTCCCCGAAGTGATCTTACATTTAGGAACGGAGGGAGTACTATAGAAAGAATCTTTTATAACGGACCATAAAGAAGCTCCTTTTAGTTAATGAAGTCCAGTGTGAAAAGTAGTCTACCAAACCAAGAATTAATAAATATTTGAGGAGGTTAAAGCACGTTTCTGTGGAATTTACTTCTAGCATGTTTGTATTTGACATGATGTATTTCTCTCTCTCTCTCTCTCTTTTGGATACACACAATTGAATTTCTCTAAATCCTTGCTGAATGACATATCGTTATGCTCATATTACTCTGTTATTATTTTTGCTTTCATATTACTGTTTAATTTTATGTTTTCCCCTTTTCCCTCATGTACTTTCCTTCCCTTTTCTCTTTTGTCGCAGTGCCACATCAGCGATCTCGCATGTTGTTCTTGGGCAGTTTAAAACCTGTGTCCTCCTTCTGGGAAATTACTATCTCTTCGGTGCCAATCCTGGTACAACCAGCATCTTCGGGGCATTTACAGCGATTTCCGGCATGTCTATTTACACTTACCTTAACCTGAAGCCTCAATCAAGCAAGGTGTCTCCTTGGCAGACATCAGCTTTGCCAAAGTCAAAACTAAGCAAGGAAAATGGTAATTCAAAACTCGGCAAAGAAAATGGCAACTCCACTCATGACGGACATTATGGTGCAGAATCTGTCTAACAAAAGAGCCTAACATTGCATTTCTTGACATAGTTTGTATGTGACACATGAATGTGTTATTATAACCAAGAACAATTCATTCTTTCTTTCTGATTCCTAGGATTGTCTGTCTCTAATCATCTTATGTGTTGATAAAGTATTTTTATTTATATGAATCAACACCACTTGTATAAATGGATATTTGGTGGATCATTCAGTATAGTTATAGTTCTTTGATTCTCTCTGGTTTTCAGTATTTTATATCATTGTTTCTACATCTTTGGAACAGAGTTCAGAATTTATCTATTGAATACACATATAGCTAGTCGTCCTAACAGGAAACATGACTAGTTGATTTAAAAGATTAGTGTGATGCACTGGGGATTGTATGAGATAACTCAATTGATAAAATAAATACATTTACATGATACCTTTGGGGTTTGAGTTGGGAGTGATTGAAAAGTGCCAAGCTACATAGAGGTAAAGTGCAATAATTTTAGGAAAAGAAATCCTCACACAATATTAGCATTGTTCCAAATCAAATATTAGAAGGGTTTGGGTTTTCTCCAAAACCCTCCTCTCATTTTCCCTCCTTTTCCTTTTGAGACTATTAGATTCAAATGGTCTATAATTAATATTTTTACAAAATAAATATATTTATAAAAATACTTATAAATCTCATAAATAAATTTGATATGTCAAAATTTGATATTAACAGTTCATGACTATATTGAAAAATGCGAAGTAAAATTTAAATTTACAATAGTAGTCTATAGTTCTGAACAGTTTACATAAAATTATGACAGATCAAATTTATTTATTAGATTTTAAAATTTTATTATAACTATATTATTTTTATGAAAATAGTAAATCTGAACTAGGAATCAAATGAATTTGGAGGAGGGAAAAGGAGAGGGAAGATCCTGAGAGTACCTTCATCCATATTAGAATCGCATCAATTCATCAAACCCTGTACTTGTATCTACAGTTCACAATTCATTAAATTTGGCTGCTTCATTTTTAAAAAACAATAATCTCTCTTGTCCATTATACAAGTACAACAATAAAAGTATTATTCCACTATGTGGGGTTGGATCATACAGTGTTATTGTGCTATCATTCATCAACTCTCTGAGTATATTATTTACAGTGTCTTGGTCTCCCTTTTCTCTATTGGTTTTTTTGGACATGTTCAAATCACCTTAAACGATTTTCTACCATTTTCTTAGCAATGAAAGCCACTTTGATCCATTCTCATATATGGTCATTCTGAATTTTATCCTTTATTGTCTGACCACACATTCATCTCAACATCCTCATTTCAGCTACCCCAAATTTATGTTCATGTTTTCCCTTTCCAGCCCAACATTCACTACCATATAATACTGTTGGTCTTATAGCAATGCAATAAAACTTTCCTTTTACATTATAAGGTACTTTCTTATCATAAAGAACTTCAGTAACTTCGAATAGATCCTAGGTATTTAAACTTCATCAATTGAGAGATTATATAATCTCCTAGTTTAACATCTAAATTACCTCTAAATTGTATGTTTGCAAAACTAAAATGCATATATTCTGACTTACTCCCACTTAAGATGAAACCATTCGACTCGAAAGTGTTTCTCCATATATTTAATTTAGCATTAATATCTTCACTTGATTCCGCCAAACACCATATTATCAGCAAAAAGCATACACATAGGGACATCCTCTTTGATACACTCGGTTAAAGCATCTACCTTTAAGTTAAATAAATAGGGATTTAAAGATGATCCCTAATGTAAACCGATCTTTATTGGAAAATCTTTTGTTTCACCTCTCGGTGTTCTAATTAACTTGCAATACTCCATCATACAGATCTTGTATTACTTTAATATATGCAAAACTCACTCCTTTCTTTTCCAATGCTCTCCAAAGTACATCTCTTGGTACCCGATCATAGGTTTTTTCCAAGTCAATGAAGATCATATGTATGTCTCTTCTACTTCGATACTTTTCCATAATCCCTCTTTGTACACAAATTGCCTCTCTTGTCGATCTTCCTGGCATGAACCCAATTACCCAAACTATCTCTCAGCAATATAGTCTACAATTTCAGTCTATGCTCATTCACTTTTTTCCATAGTTTCATTGTATAAGGTATAAGCTTTATTTCCCTATAATTTGCACAATTCTATATATCTTCTTTATTTTTATAAGTATAAACTAAGGTACTTTTTCTCCAATAATCAGACATCTTCTTCGACCGTAAAATTTCATTGAACAATTTAGTTAACCATGAAATACCCTTTTCACCCAAATATTTCCAAACCTCAATTGACCATTGGGTTAGAAAAATATACAAGTAACTGTAGGAAAATAATTTCATCTACGGTAAATTGGCATATGTCTAATGTCTATATTGAGGTCAACTTGTATATTTTGAATCAGTTCAAAAAAATAAGGTCAACTTCATGTTGTACGTGGTAATGATTTTAATTTATTATTATGGTCTATTTATATTTCTTAATAAGTCAGTTTGAATGTTTTTAACGATGGATGGATCATTTGGGTCTACATGGTGGTATACTGGTATAGCGTGGTATAGTAATGGACTCTATGGACAAATGTTTCATGTTGAAAGTGAATAATGGATCGGGTTTACTGCTAAAGCATGTGGTATTGATTGGGCTCTGGTATTGAAGTGAAGTTAAGAAGTTAGGATTTCAGTTCAAAAAAGAGAAGGTAAGAAGTTAGGATTGTATTAAGTGATCTTTAAATTTAGTTGTGAATGCTTTCGCAGAATAAACTCGTTCTTATTTACTTAGTAATGCTTCATTCTTCTCTATTGTTAGACTAGCTAGCATGGTTTGATATAGTTTTTATATAAAAGAATGAATATATCAAAGATAAAACATGTGAATAACAGAGTGATACATGCTGTTACCAAGGCTGAACAGTGAGAAACATGTGTCAATATCACATTCGTCAGACGTTAAAATTAGACCACCTTAGTTACTTCAAAGGTAAAATTGTACCTGATGTTAGTTTAGGATCGATGCCCAGTGGTCCATGGTAGTTACTTGAAGGGCAAAATAGAGTCATTGCCCTTTTACCAATGAAAAATGAAAAAAATATATATTTTAAATAAATTCTGTTTCACTAATGTTTTTAAAATTATTACTATTTTAATCAAATTTTTGATGTTTTTCATATGGATTGAAGTAAAATCGCTTTACACAAAGTGAACATATTGTATAGATAATTTGTAATTATTAAACTAATGATTTATTTGTAAATGAGATATTTAGTACTCTAATTGATATTTAGTATTCATCCTATATGTAGTTTATTTTTAAAATGTATGCATCGTAATACACTTTTCATTCAAAGAAATATATTTTTAGAATTTATTTAGAATATTATGTATTGGCAAGGTTTTAGCTTTATGTGTTTGGATTTGATTGTATGTTTTTAAATAGAAACGAGGTTTGTGTGATTAAGGAAAAATAGAAAAGGGGTTCAGAATACTTTACTCTTAATTTTAAAACAACATGGCTAAAAATATATAGAATTTATTTACAAGGCATTAATAAAAAAATATTACAATTTCAGCATAGAAAATGACTTTCATCGTGTATTCATGTTAACACGTACGACATCAATGAATATTGCATTGAGTTGGTTCGGTCAAAAAGTAGGCTGGTCACATAGTATCAATAAAGCATGAAGAAACTCATAAGGATCTGATCTCTCTTTTATTCTTGTTCATGCGTTTTTCATCCAACAATATTTTTGCTATAAATTGACTTGACCTTTTAGATTTTAAACCTACCATCACTTCCATTAACTTCAGGCATATTTTGTCTTCTTCATTTATACTACCACTTGTCATGGCTTCTTCTCCAAGTGATCTTAGGTCCTTCTATTGGGCTGCTTGTAAATGTTTTTCTGCTCCAATCAAGCAACAATACAATCATCATGAAAAAAATGTCCACATTTCATGGATGTTGCCATGTTTTATATTGGAGAAGTTTACTATAACTGAGGAATCAGTGAACTCTAACCTAAGTGCCCAATTTGTATGACAAAATTTGAAATAGGAAACATGACAACATCCATGAAATTTGGACTTTTTTGTCATGATGATTGTATTGTTGCTTGGTTGAAGCAGAACAATGTTTGCCCTCTTTGTAAGTCCAACTTACCTTTGGAAGAGACTCCCTATTATCCCAGATTTGACTCACAAGGTGGTGACACCTCATCAATTTCTTCACATGTTTGAAGTGCTTTATGGAATATGGTATTATTATATATTTTATTATCCTTCTATTTTCTACCCCCCTCAACCCATACTAATTAAAATAAAAGCCACCCATGCTTTTTATTTTTCTTTTCAGGTATGGTTTGTTAGTTATGGTTGTTATGAGATTGAGGAGTAGTCACCCTCATTTGTGTTTTATTTATTTAGCTATGTTTGTACTCTCGGAACCATATATGTATCTGAGTATTATTATTATATTAATTAATATATTAATATATATAGCATTTAAAATTAAAGCGTCATATATTCAGATGATATCCATCGACATCGCCGATCTTCTTCTTTCTCTTTTACCAACATAACGTTTGATTGAGCACATCTGGATATTTAGAACACATATGATAAAAAATTTAAAATTAATAATAAGTTTCCTGTTTTTGTATGGGAGTATTTGTTTTTTTTTCTCTTTAAAAAGTACATATATTATTACTTTTTATTGTATTTTTAATGGAGATATGGGAGAATGCAATGAATAACTTATAAGGATTTTAAATTTATACTCAATCGTCCCAAATAATATGATTGGATGGTAGAAGTCATCAGTTTAATTTCCCATTAAACATCTAGAGGATTGCATACCACTTTTTAGTTAGTAAGATAAATATCAGGTCATACTCCCTTCAATCTTCTATATGTACCTCAAATAGAATTGGATGAATATATAAGTACCACGATATGTTTATCTAAAATTTAGTGCACTCTCCCATTTCACTTCATACTAATCACATGAGCCGCATATCTTTATATTCCTTGCTTTCTCTCATTTGTCCCGCACCCACTCATTCCGAATCATAATATGATCGAAAAGAAAATTAAACATATTTTATAAACTAATTTATAATTATAATTTTAACTTATGTCATGTTACTTTTAAAGGAGTATAAATTTATAACTTTCAAAATGAAAATCATCCACTATATAATAAAAACATTATTTTTAAAAAACCATATACTTATTCATCCCTCATATCTCAACAAGAAAACATAAACTCAATCGTGACCAGGATTAAAACATGATTATCATTTATAGTACTTTGAAGAAATCCCAATACTTTGGATAATATAAATACCTCATTGAAGATCATGCTAAACTCACTAATGTTTGTAAAGAGAAATTTGGATATCATAAATTTGGATATCAATATGAAGATATTCATGAAAATCACGACAAACTAATGATAAGTCCTCTTTAAAAAGGACCAAAACATGAATAGTTGTAAACTTCATAAAAAATAATGGAAGACATATACTCCATTTATCTCCAAGAATTACTTGGCATCATTAATGCCCATAGGTCGACGTTGAGACATAGAATTGTTAAGTCCCACAAAATTCACTGAGCGTCTTCTCTTTGGTCCCCCCACAAAGAAAACTGATATCAATTACAAATAGTTCTTACAGCGAGGTAATTCTATGTTTTGGATCTCATCATATATAGAGTTGTTCTCTATTCAAAATCAAGGATATCAATATGGAGAAGTGGAAAGATAGTATGGGTTCACGATTAGAATGTAAGCTTGCGGCAAAGTTTCCTACGGATGGAATCAGACCACTCAAAATTGTTGTTAAGAAATTAAAAGATAAGTATAGTTACACACTTCAATCGAAGCAATAATTTTATAGATAGCTTTACCATGATATGAAGATCTTTAGGAAGACTGTTGCTTGTGGTTGTTGCTGCTATTGGACAAATTAAATTGAATATTCAAGGTTATAATAAATAGTAGTCCTTCATATCCTAAATATAAGATCCCAGCCTTAACTTTTTTAAAGTAAAGAAAGTAAATTAAACTATTAAATTATTACATATGTTACACATGATTAAATTATAAGTTAGCTTATAAGTTGAATAAATTAATTTAAAAGAAAAGGTAGCTATAAAAAATTCAAAGTGATTGATTTTGCATACTTAATATATATAAATAAATGTCAATTAAGTTGGTGTAGTACATATAGCTAAGACATTTGATAATAAAAAAATTATCTAAATAATTCAAAGTGATTTTATAATTAAGGTCGATAGGAGGGAATACATTTGATAGGGCTGGCATTCATGTCTTGTATCCAGGTAAAAGAGAATGCAAGCTTTTATGGTTGTAATTTATGAGGGATAATATAAAGCACTTGGCTAAAAATAATTTGTGTTATCTTTGATCCAATATATAAAATCTAGTTTGATTCAAAATGAAGGACTATAAGTATTTTTTCACCTTTTTTTCTAATTAATTCTAAACTAATATGTAATCTAATAATATTGAACTACATAGTGTAATAAGACTTTAATTTGATTACTTTATTAATTGTTAAATTGTCTCTTTTTTATGTAATTGGAAACTTTGAACATCAAATCATAAAGATAAACTAGAGAAAACTAGATTTAGAAATTAATTAGCATTAGAGAAAATTGGTATCATGAAATATAAGTGGACAAATTGGCCTTCTTTAAACTAAATTTTAGAAATATATTCACTATTTTTATTGCAATTTTATCACTTGTTTTTTACCCAAAGCTAATTTTGATCATAATTTATTCAATGAACCTATTTATTACATAGTCCTTGCGGTACCATATGTAACATCCTAAATTTTTAATTATAAAATAAATTAATAAACATCCCAAAATTTAATCTTGCAAATGAATTTAGAAAATTCAACATTTTCGTTTTTAGAAATATGTTAGGATTTAAGAAAGAAAATAGTGAAGTATTAAATTTAAATTTAATAATATTTATGATGATTATATTAAGAAGACATCATTTTAGGAAACTTTATATAGAATGTTATAATTTAATTAACATAAATAATAATGAAAATGCTAAATTTAAAGAAATAGAGAATTGGAAATAATATATGTTAAACTTGAGTGTTCTATTTGGTAATTATCTTGTGAGCCCTAAGACCTAAGATTTCATTCCTTATAAACTTAATTCCCTCTCTTATATAAAAGTGTCATGCCTTTCCTCCAAATCAATATCACCATCATCATATTTTCTCACTTTTCTATTTGATAGTGTCCTAAACCTAGTGGGCTTGTTTTGTGATTTTCTTCTTGGGCCATAAACCCTAAATTTCCCTTTATATATATTCACATCTCCTTCTTCCTTTCATGCGCCACACACACACTCTTCTCCACCTCCAATTTTTACTCTCTGCATTCTCATTCCCTTCATGTTTGCCGCTGCTCACACATCTCCCTTCCTCCATATACAAAAACCATTCTTTCTCTTATCAAATAAAACACCTTCTCTTCTCTCATCATCACCAACTTACCCTCCTCCCACATGTTCCAACGCCTTCCTCCCTCCATTCTTGCTCAACGTCCGCCGCTCCAGTTGAGGTTGCCGATGACGACGAAGTAGGCTTGGTCGACTGTCATGGGTGTTCTCCTTTGACCGTCGTGGGTGCTTATCGGTGCAAATTCGGCCACCGTATCTCGCCGCCGATTCTCAACGTTAATCATCTCCGTGATTGTTGTGTGCCACGTGTTCAATCTTCATTCGCTTCATTAAGTCCAATTTATATTTGGTGAGCAATTTCTCCTCTCTTCTCGTTCGGCTTTGGTTTCAGTTTTTGTGGGAATTTGGGATTGTTCATGAGTGTCCAATACGTAATGCTGTGATATATGATGATAATTGATTAGGGAGTATATTCTTTCCAATTAGTTGCCACTTAAAATTCTGGGGTATTTTTGTATTGGTATTCAAATAAGGTTGCAGGTCAATTGGAGTTTGAGGTTAAGAAGAGTAATTGATTAAAAGGTTGTTGATAATAATAGAAGGGAGAAGATAAAAGAAGTCAATGTGCATGTATATCTTACGTGTGTGTGTGTCTCAATATTAACTAACGCGTGCTAAAATTTGTGGAGAAAAAGACAATTGGAATCATGGTGAGTGTTTGGCATTAGGCCTTTTAATTAAATATAAGAAGATAATTGACTTTAATTAGTTTATGAGGAGAGTTAATTAAGATATTTGCTTGGGTAAAAGTCTGAATTCTAAGAAAGAATTATACTTAGAGCAAGGAATTAAATTTTGTTCATATAGTTGATTATTTCTATTAATGAAATAGTTTATTTTTAGATTAACACCATAGTTGATTTTTAATGAATGCAAACGGTATATTTGTTAATGTTCATTTTAACAATTGTATTTGGAGAAATTTAGATTATTGATAGAGAATTACCAAAGGTGAGAGTGGGTGGGTAGGAAATTGCTTGTAATGTTATGTTACTTTATTGTTTAGTGATTATAATATAAACGTTATAGGTAGTGGTTAAATAGTCGGAGTGTCACGTGCTTAATTGGTGCTTTGGTGAAGTAAATTCAAGTTACCAGGTAACTACTTCTACTTGTTTGCGTGTATGTGTATGTTAGTGAGCATGTAGGTTAGATGATAATCATGTTATTACTGTTGATGTGATGATTTTTGAATACTCTGGTTGGAATTCTGAATTGTTTTATAAACCGAATAATATAATAATGTAATTATGCCATCCCGGGATGAGGTACCCTGTTGGTCCATAAGGCCTAAAATGAATAAAAATATTATTGTGACTAGCGCCCGGTTCAAGCGAGGGTACATCGGCCATCGAGCCGTGAGTCCCTATTGAACCGACATATTTTGTTCAAGCGAGGGTACATCGACCTTCGAGTCGTGAGTCCCTATTGAACCGTTCAAGCGAGGGTATATCGGCCGTTGAGTCGTGAGTCCCTATTGAACCTTTATGTCTTGTTCAAGCGAGGGTATATCGGTCATTAAGTCGTGAGTCCCTATTGAATTATTATACCACAGGGACTAAAAAGAGAAAAACGTTATTGGGGAGAGCGCCCCCGGTTCAAGCGAGGGTAAATCAACAGAGAGTTGTGAGTCCCTATTGAACTGTAACATTATTGGTGAAATTGTGATAATTATTCATGTTGGACTTTGTAGTGTGATATTATTTATGATTAGTTATTGATTTTACATGTGTAATATTGCTTTGGGTTGTTATCTATTGTAGTTGATGAATGAGGATATATTTATGTACTGCTGAGAGTTGATATTTGATTAATACTTGCAATTAAGTTATATTAAATGTACATGCAACACTATATGTAGCACACACCACTATACACGATATTGTCACACACCACCTTGCTGGCATGCACATGCACGTGAGCAAGTGGTTGTAGTTGCGATTCTGGGTCTACCCCACGTTTTATTATTTTACAGAGCGGGAAGCGAAGTAGGAAATCAAGGGAAGGATCAGGGGACTACTCACTAAAGTGAGATACTGACACGTGTTATTGCCACATTAGGAACCTCATATTGAATTTAATTTATGCATGCTTGATGTAATTTTATTATTTATAAGATATTAGTAGTCGACTATTTCATTAAAATCCATATACTTAGCTGAGTGGTTGAAACTTACTTGATATTCGAAATATGTACTGAATGGATTTAGTTATATTGAATTTGTTTTAAAATTTAGTAATAATCTTTTCTAACCATGATAGTTATATATATAATTTAGGTATTTAATTTTTCTATCATGGTTAGTCATCAGGAATCATTTTGGGAATATAATATTAATCCTTTCTAACTATGTTAGTCTTCCTTATAGGTGAATTATTTTTCTAACATAGTTAGCAATATAATTATTTCAGTGAATTAAGTTAATTCTTTTTCTAACTATGTTACTATTATTAATGAGTAAATTTCTTTTCTAACATAGTTAGTATGTATGTAAAAAAAATCCGATAAATATGTGGTTGTTACACCATACTCATCTCATTATTATACTACTAAACTTGACCCCGTATAGTCAATGAATATAGTACATGCTACCGAAACATTTTTGCTTCCACTTTTTTCTTGTTTTTTTGCTGATTTGCTGTCCTCTGCACTGTTCTCTGGGCTTTCATCATAGTATGTCAATAGAGAAAGTATTATTCATTCCCAAAAAAAGTATCATGGGGGAATTTATTAGGAAGCGAATAAATTTAACCTGTTTTGTTGACATCAATATTTTTTTAAAAAAATAGAAGATCAAAGTTAGCTGTGTTGAACCTGGCGGGTTGACGTGAGTGGTAAGTACTCTCGCCCCTTAAACAAGTGGTTGGAGGTTCGATCCCCAGCTCTGGTATTTGTGCTTATTTTGTCCAAATGATTGTAGGTGTGGGGCGAGACTCTTGTTTGTTTTGTTGTAAGTAACCCAGTTAGAAAATTTGAGATTTGGTTGAATATGAATAATGGTGTTGATAATAGTTGGAGCAAGAAGTTTGAGATTGGACCAATTCCTGGCTGTGAATGTTTCTCACTAAAATTAGGATCTAGGCATGAGCTTCTTCTTGAAGAAAATGATGGAGAATTAATTACATATAATGATCTTCCGGATCATCAAATGGGAGATGTCCTTAGTCTGTGATTACTCCCCATATTTAGTGGTTTTTAGGAAATATTTTATTGTATTTGGGGAGTCATTAATTAAGTAATTAAGTGATTTTGTTGTGAATTGGAAAGAAAGTAATTTGAGGATTATAGGAGTGGTTCTTTTGGAAAATCTGAAATTTAATTGAAATAGGAAACTTAATATATTAAAAGAAATATTTTGATGAGAAGTTTCCTATTAATGAGATTATGTGATTGAGTCATTGTGATTATTTCCTATTTCTTTCTCTTCATGAATGCAGATTTAATGAAAAAGGAAATAAAGAGAAAGAAGTTGATTTGATTATGTGCATTCATCATACAAGAAAAGGAAAGATAAGAAACTTAACATGCAAGACAAATGCAATATGGTGTTGGACTATTTTATTATAAATATACACATGCAATTGAGGAGAAGAGGAGGCTTGATCATAATTCTTCCAATTCCTATAGCCTACACGAGATTCACGAAGAAATTGAAGACGAGAGGAAGCAGTCACACACGTTCATATATTATTGACGCAAGGAAAAGAAGAAGGAGGCACCAGGGACGTACTACAAAGGCACACACACATATGTATTGACATCAACACACAAAAGGAAGGAAGCAGCTCCTCAATCTTGTCCAATTCTTACTCCTTTGTGAACTTGTAGTATGTTTTTGGATTTTCACCCAATTCTTATGTTGAACCCTATGTGTGGCTAATTTCTTTTACAACCTAGAGTACTATGAACTTGTTTGTAACTTAGTATTTTATTTCCCACTATTTAGTCATGGTTAATTTTGATTTAGTTTATTTAATCTTGCTTTTAGTGATTAACTTGTTTAGTGCTTGATCATCATTAGACATGGAATTTAGAATTGGACTCGGAAGAGGGAATTTTAAATAGACCATGGGATTAAATAGTGTAGGATTGGATTTTAATCTGATTTGCGACTAGGATAGGAATATACCTAGAAGCCCTACATAGTCACATTAGAGCGGTACCGAGATAAATTAGCCTAGTAAATTAGTGCAAGATATTGTGTAATTAAGCTAGGCAAGGATGTAAGTGGACCGGAAGGCATTTATAGACACTAGTACTCTAGATTAGCTAGTTGAATTAATTCATAATTAATTTAGTGGGGAATAAAATCTAAGAAGCAGATAAGGGATTAGTGGCTCTAGGTTGTTCTTTTGACTCGTGAATTTCATCTGTGTGAATATTTGTTTTATTTTATTTTATTAGATATTAGGTAATTAAAATCAATTTTCTTTTATTTACTCAACTTGAATGAAAATAGGAGATCTAATGCCTAGTTATTAATTGTCTGAGTCTCTGTGGGATCGACCTTGATTTACCACTTTACTGAAATACGATCCGTACACTTGCGGATATTTTTATCAAAATTTTGTTAGCATCAGTCTGAAACTGACTTGGATGTTTGATTATATGGAAACTTTGGTTCCACTCACACAAAGGGGGTTACACAATTAAAATGATCATCACTATTCAACGGTTAACTGCTGGACTCATTTGGCTAATAATAGAGCTACTGGCTGATGAAACCATTTATTATTGAGTGATTGAAATATTATATCTTCTATTACAACAAATATGTTTTTTGTTTAACTTGATAACCATGGTTGTTTTAGGTGTCAATAGTCATCTTTAACAATTTCATAAGTCCTCTCTAAAATTTAATTTTTACTTAAGACCTGCGCACAATTATTTTCCAACAAAGCTGTACATTGTTGGCTATTGTGGTTCATATGGAAGCAGAAAAACAATGTGGTGTTTGATTATTCTGAACCAGATGCAAGTGCTGTCATCGAGTATACAATCAGAGAAATTGGTAATGGAGATGCCTAACGAACATATCATTTCTGATGGCACAATAGAGCACAAATGAAAATGTCCTCAAGCTGATCAAGAACTTGCCAGAATAGCTATGGTATTTGGAGATGAATGCGGTATATGAAGGTGGGATTTCATTGATAAAATAAAATCTATCTCTGCTTTCATCACTAAAGCGTTGGCTTTGTAAAGGGCTTTGATGATTGCACTAGATGTGGGCTAGGCAAGGTGATGTTTGAAACCGATTGCCTTCTTCCGCAGCTTTTTATAAAAAAAAAAATTTAGACTTATATGAATGGTAGAGCCAAGGAATATAGTACATGCTATCCAAACATTTTTGCTTTCACTTTTTCCTTGTATTTTTTCTGATTTGTTGTCCCCTGCAATTTTCTCTGAGCTTTCATCATACTATTTCAATAGAGCAAGTATTATTCAGTCCCAATAAAAGTACTAGGGGGGGGGGGGGGGTGGGGGGGGTGGTTACTAGGAAACGAACAAAACTGTTGTGTGCGTGTATTCGGGTAGAAGTTTTGTATAAATGTATCGCCATGCTATTAAGTATTTTGATTTAAAGTATTTAAATATTATTTAATGGGCGAAAACCGGAAAATTTTTTGACATAAATCTTTTTTTTAAAAAAATAGAAGATTAAAGTTGGCAGTGTTGAATGGTAAAAACTGTTTTCTAATTGATGATAAGGGTTACATTTTTTTTTGAAAACATATGTTTTGGTTTATTGCCTACACCCTGTGTCGTTTAATTGTGTGGTGATTTTATTGGGTATGAGAAACAAACCTTCAACTTAAACGACAAGTGTAAGGGAAGATTATTATGTGGAATGAATTGTCCATCATTTTTTTATTCAAGATTATTATATCGAATGAATTGTCCATCATGCGTGAATTGATTGATTTTTCCTATATTTAAACCTTTGTTCTCTTTAATTTTAAATTTTAGGTGGAGAATTTAAGAAAACTTCTGCACAATTAGAAATCAAGTGTGGGCCTTGGCCCGGCTCTCATGTTCCCTTGGCCCGGTTGGCCTTGTAGGCTCGCATCCCATTTTCATCCAAAATCCCAAATCTAGTCCTTCTCGGGCTTGAGTGAAAACGGACCGGTCCTATGTGTTCGGCCTTTATTATCAACTTTAGGGAGTAGAGGAAATGATGGGAAAATACAGTTTATAGACTCACGAGAAGTGTGAGATGAAGATAGAAAGCTTGTGAGCCTAGGATATATGTAAGTTACTGATGACTACCCAATTTTATTAGATTTGTTATATATTTAAATACATTTTGAGAGTCATTGTTGCAAAAGTAAATGGATTAAATTGAAATTTCAGTAGAAAATCAAGTTGAGGCATGATTTGGTGATAAATATCTTAGGTTTCAAATAAGAAAAAAAGTAGTTTTAAGTTGAGGCTTTAGTAAGTAAATAAACATGGGAAAATTGATATGAGGTCCCTCACATGAGACTTAATACTAAAAAGTCCCATAAACTCCTCATATTAAAGTAGAGTCCTTAGGAACCCTACTTTAATACTCCCCCCGGTCCTAAATATAAGACCTAATTGACTTTTTTGAAAAATCCTAAAAAAAGGCAAAATAAGTTGATTATAAATTGATTTACCTAATTTTTTATCCTTAAACTAGTTTATTTTACTTATAAACTAATGGATAATCTAAAAACATATCAAATATGTCATGATTTAATAGACTATTTTGCAATCTTAACTTCTCCAAAAAAAAGTTATCTAGGTCCTATATTTAGGACCGGATGTAGTATATTCTAAATACTTAAAAACCATTTTGCCCCTCATAGTATAAACATACAGAAATAACAAATAATAAGTTAATAAACAACAAATAACGAGGTAATGAGCTAGTGTGACAGCGTAATGGGCCGTCAATAACAACTCATAAGTAGGTCTAAAAAGTTCATAAGTAACTCTATAACGAGTTAATGAGCAACAAATAACGACGTAATGAGCTAGTGTGACAATGTAATGGGCCACAAGTAACAAACTCATGAGCAAGGAAGGAAGGAAATGAGGGGCAAAATGGTCTTTTAATATTTGGAATTTATTAAAGTAAGGTCCTTGGGGACCCAACTTTAATATGACAAGTTCATGGAACTTTTCTAATATTAAATCCCTTTTGAGGGACCTCATATTAATTTTCCGATAAACATTAATTTTCAATCATGTAATGAGAAGGGATATTGAGCCAAAAACTATTTATGGTCATCTATGAGCAGCATTTATATCTATGAGCAGCAAGAAAATAGGAAGGAAGAAGGTCATTGTTGGGAAGTTTCTCTAAACACATTCTGTCTATTTCTTGTTCTTTCCAAATGTTAATATCCTACAGTGGCTTGTGGTGGCTTGGGGTGATGTTGGTTGGATATGATTTTCTAGTTTTAATTATGAGTAGCTAGTTTTGGTTTAGGATTATTTTGACCCATTTCATTTATTAGATTTACTTCATAGTTGGTCTAAAACAGGTAAAGCATCAATAGAGGCTTGATCCAGACCAGAGTCATGAAGATTGAAGAGCTGTTGGAGTTGACTTTGAAGGGCATCAGTGGTTGAGATCTCTTGGTGTCAAATAGATTCAGATGCTGAGGAAGATGGATGCCTTATTAGAAATCTAACTAGCAGGTGTAGAAGACCAGAAATGAAAAAGAGCACAGCTAGAATCACTACAATGAAAAGAACAGCAGGGCTAATCCTAGTACCAGACGAGGAAAGAGGTGCAATTTGTGAAGGCAAAACATGAGGTGGATATCTTTCTCAAGGAACCATCTTGGCATCTTTTTGCTGGATTTCGTAATTTTCGGGTGACGTGGATGGTGGGCAAAACTTACGTGGAGGAGGAAATGAAAGCTAATAAATGGGAAAGATGGGGTTGGGAGGAGGTGAAGGAGAAGGAGAGAGTGAAGAAGAGGACAAAGAGTAAGGGAGATGGCAGAGGGGGCTCCTGGGGTGGTGGAAGGAGAGAGGGGGCAGTGGAGGGAGAGGAGATCAAATGACATGATACTCTACATGGACTATAAGGTGGTATAACATGTAAGATGCAAAGGCAAACTTGATTCATTTTTATAATTCATGGGCAAATTTGATCAAAAAACTTTCAGGCAAATTTGATCCTTGTCTAAAACTTCCGGGGCAAATCATTGACAGCAGAAGCATGGGGACTCTTATTGGGGTTTGGAAAAAAGTGTGCAGACAAATTAGCCTCTATGTGTAGACACCAAAGAAAAGAAGCCATTTACTGGAGCTCGCCGCCAGAGGAGATTATTTGCATGTTACAAGATGATCATATTTGATCATATTTGAATTGTTTTTTTTCTTTTTAAATCAATAGAAATAGGAAACAATGTAAATAAATAAATAAATAAATAAATAAATAATAGGAAACAATGTGGACCAATCATGATGTGACCAATGATTCAATATGAATTGTACCACCAATTTCAGATTATATAATACTCCCTCCAGTCCTAAATATAAAACTTAATTGACTTTTTTGAAAAATCCTAAAAAAAAGCAAAGTAAGTTAATTATAAATTGAGTTACCTAATTTTTTCCCTTAAACTAGTTTATTTTACTTATAAACTAATGGATAATCTAAAAATATATCAAATATGTCATGATTTAATAGACTATTTTGCAACCTTAACCTCTCTAAAAAAAAGTCATCTAGATCCTATATTTAGGACCGGAGGTAGTATATAGATAACATTCCATAAAAAATAATAAAAATAGACTTTTTAAATATAAAGAACAAAAATGAATATTTTTTTTAAAAACATATAAAGGGCTAGAGCCTAGAGTATAGCCATAATTATTACTCCCTCCGTTCCTAAATATAAGACCTAGATAACTTTTTTTTAGAAAGATTAAAGTTGCGAAATAGGTTATTAAATCATGACATATTTGATATCTTTTTAGACTATCCATTAGCTTATAGGTAAAATAAACTAGTTTAAGAGAAAAATTAGGTAAATCAATTTATAATTAACTTATTTTTTGCCTTTTTTAGGATTTTTCAAAAAAGTCATCTAGGTCCTATATTTAGGAACGGAGGGAGTATTTAATTTGGGTGAAACTATAAACCTCAAAATAGGGCGGTGAGTTACTCACATACATCATACATTTAATAAGTTTTGAGAAAGGTGTGGATCACCCATTGATAATGATAGAACTAAAAAAAGCACAGGAGAGACACGTGTAAAAAGCATAATTTAAAGCCTAAAATAAAGGGTCGTTTTTCTTTTCTCTCCAAAATGTGAACATTTACGCCAAAAAAGGGTGTGAATATGATCACACTATTCGCACATACCAACTTTATTGGATTTATCGATGGTAACAACATACACCATCACCATAGAAACACGTTGTTCTCCAGAAATTAATAAGTGATGAGCAATAATATTCCTGAAGAACTCATCATAGAGATTTTTGCAAGGCTGCCAGTAAAAACTTTGTTTCAATTCAAATGTGTGTCCAAATATTGGTATGCTATGATCAATGATCCTTTTTTCATTGAAAAACAACTTGAATGTTCCAAATCAATATGTAAAAAGACGGGCGTCAAGTTTATCATCAGAAAGCGATATTGCTATCTGCCACTTAACATATGCGTGATCTCTACTATTAGACACAAACCATGTGTGGTCCAAGACATAGAAATGCCTATTCCTAAGATCAATTTGTCCAATATATCAATTCTTGGTCAATGTAATGGGATTTTTTATCTTCGTGGGTCTCATTCTGGACGCCCTATATCCTTACTTTTGTGGAACCCAGCAACAAAAGAGGTGAAAACTATTCCTAGCTCTCAGAAAGTACCTGAATCCCAAGAGGATTTTTCAAGGATTGGATTTGGGTTTGACCCCATCACAAAGGAATACAAGGTTGTTCGGGTTTCACACTTATGGCCGTTGATGGAAGATCTACCTCTAATGGTTGAAGTTTTCAATCTTAGTATTGATTCCTGGAGAACTATAGATGTTGAAATCTCCAAAAATTTACATCCTTATCGTACTTGGACAGTATGTTTGAATGGGGTCTATCACTGGTTAACTTTGGCCCAAAACGATGATGGGACTGGTGATTATGACACTATTTTGAGCTTTGATTTTAGCAAGGAAGTATTTAGGAAGATTTATATATTACCTTCTAGTATTCGTGGTTTTTTTGTCCATATGATTGTTGGTGTGGGCGAGACTCTTGCTTGTTTTGTTGCATGTAAGTCCTTTAGCAAATATGAGATTTGGTTGGCGAATATGAATAATGGTGTTGATAATAGTTGGAGCAAGAAGTTTGCTATTGGACCAATTCCTGGCCTTGAACGTATCAGTTTAAACGCAGGATTTAGTCATCATGAGCTACTTCTTGAAGAAAGTGATGGACAATTCATTACATACAATGATCTTCCGGATCATCAAATAGGAGATGTCCACATTCTGAAACTTGCTTGGATGATTGATTTTATGGAAACTTTGCTTCCCCTTACACAAAGGGGGAATCACAATTAAAATGACCATCACTATTCAAAGGTTAACTGTTGGACTCATTTGGCTAATAATAGAGCTACTCGCTGGTGAAACCATTCATTATTCTGTGAGTGACTTAAATAATTTATCTTTCATTAATAGTAAATATGTTTTTTGTTTAATTTGTGAACCAAGACTGTTTTAGTTTTCCATAGTTATCATTAACAATTCCATGAGACTTCTCTTAAATTAAATATTTTAATTAAGACCTGCATGCAATTATTTTCCATTAAAGCTCCACATTGGCTTTTGTGGTTCATATGGAGACAGCAAAACAATGTGGTTTTTAATTATTCAGAACTTGGTAATGGAGATGTCTAACGAACAAATCAGTTTTAATGTCACGACAGAGCCCAAATGGAAATATTCTCCAGCTGATCATGTATTTGCCGGAATAGCTATGGTATGGAGAGATGAATGCAGTATATTTAGGTGGGATTTCATTGATAAAATTTAACCTATCTCTGCTTTCATTACTAAGGCAATGTTCTGAAAAGGGCTTTGATGATTGCAATAGATGAGTGCTATGCAAGGTGATTCCTGAAACAGATTTCCTTCTTCTTCAGCTTTTTTAAAAATTATCTAGACTTGTATGAATGGAAGAGTCAAGTAATATAGTACATGCAATCCAAACATTTTCGCTTTCGCGTTTTTCTTGCATTTCTGCTGATTTGTTGTCCTCTCCAATGTTCTCTGAGTTTTCTTCATAGTATTTTGATAGCGGAAGTATTATTCAGTCCTAAAAATAAAGTATTATGGGTGGAAATTAATAGGAATCGAACAAAACTGTTGTGTTGATATCAATATTTTTTTGAAAAAAATAGAAAAATGTTAAAGTTAGCAGTGTTGAATGGTGGAAATTGTTTTCTAAGTGAACGAGGGTTACATGTTTTTTTTTCTGTGAAATAAATGTTTTGGTTTATTGCCTAAACCTTGTGTCGTTTAATTGTGTGGTGATTGCACTCGGTCTGTGAAATAAACCTTCAAGTTAAAAGACAAGTGCAAGGAAGATTATTATGTGTAATGAATTGTCCATCATTTTTCTTTCATGATTTTCATATGTAATGAATTGTCGATCATGTGTGAATTGATTGATTCTTCCTATATATATTGAACCTTTGTTCTCTTTAATTTTCAATTTTAGGTGGAGAATTTCAATTGTTACATGGGAAAGTTTTAGATATCTCCTCATCCTTTCTTAGTGTTACAAAATAAGACAACTAACAAAATAATAAAAACAAATTGTCTCACATTCCTCCACCTAACGACCATTTATAATCGTTGAGGGATTAAGCCAGGTCGATAGTAGTAGTCTAGTAGAGAGAATGAGAAAATCTTGAACTTGTTTGTTTCCAATACTTTCAAAATGATTTTAAATTTCGGTTCTAGCTTTCAGCATTATCAGAGATGAAAAAAAAGGAACAAATAACGCATTTATAATGACGTGTTAAAAATTCACATGTGTCATTTTTTTATTGGTGAGATGTACAGATTATAAGGCACTGAATATAAGTTTTTCTCTCTTAAAATATAGCACAGTGTTTTCTATTATTTACCTTAATTTTCAGTTTATATATTACACACACACACATAAATGTAATAAAAAGCTTCTTATATTATGAAAAAATTGTTAAATTTTGATAATTAATTTTATTATAAGCACAGATTAAAATAGAATATAATATTAAAAAAATGGAAAATTCAAATACAAATAAATTTATAATAAACACTCAAATAAAAAAAACAAATAGAAAACCTAACGAAGATAAGTAGCCCAATTCAATTTCAAAACAATATTTAATCACTAACTAGTTCGGTTTATTTTTACCAAATATAAAAGGGAGCACATAATATATACAGTATATGGCTACAAGGTTACTTTGAACTGGAGGAAGAACCAGCACCACCACATGCAATCAGGACACTTGTTGTTGGGATCTTCCAAATCAATATCTCAGATCTTTCATAAAAAAGATCAATATCTCAGATACGTGATGATGCAACTTCCAAGCAAGTGATGGTGCAATTAGAGCTCGGAATTTCCAACCCGCCCCACCTGGTTCAATCCAACCCACCTTTAAAAAAAGCGGGTCGGGCCAAAGAAATTGAAAGCTGCTTGCATCGGGTCGGGTCGGACTACTAACCCACTTATATTGGGTTGGGTCGGGCTAACCCACCGGGTTGGCGAACTAGCCCTTTTCCTTTTTTTTAAAAAAAAATTATTTGCCTTTTTTTAGGTAATGAAAATTATTTGTCTTTTCTTCTAAATTCATCTTTATTCTTCCATTCTTTTACATCTTCTTTCTTTTCATCTTCAATTTGATTTTTTTAGTCTTTATTTTTATGTGTGTGAAGTTTTAGATTTTTGTTTTGGAGTGTGTAACGTGAATATATGAGTTTAAATATATACTCCCTCCGGTCCTAAATATAAGACCTAATTGACTTTTTTGAAAAATCCTAAAAAAAAGTAAAATAAGTTAATTATAAATTGATTTACCTAATTTTTTCCCGTAAACTAGTTTATTTTACTTATAAACTAATGGATAATCTAAAAATATATCAAATATGTCATCATTTAATAGACTATTTTGCAACCTTAACCTCTCCAAAAAAAATTATCTAGGTCCTATATTTAGGACCGGAGGTAGTATTAAACATATGAGGAAGAAAGTATTGCTGAGGTTATGTAAATATGTTCTTACGTAAGAGGTTTCCCATATGGGATTGAAAAGAGAATGCAAAAAAGTCTTTTGACATTGTAATATGCTATAGATACTTAAGCTTTGTTGTTCGGCAACAACAAAAAAGAAAAAGTTAGAGATTAAAAAAAATATAGTTTGCTGATTAAAAATTAATGACATATGTTAAAGATCTTTAAAAATCATAAACTATTTTGAATTTGTTCACATTATAGTTTGAAATTTAGACAGATAAATTTCAAAATTATAATGTGAACAAATTCAAAACAATTTATGACTTTCAAGACAGATAACACCTAACTTTGAATAAGTGGATCTTGATCGAGCGACTTGAAATTTGTACTATTATATCTTGTACTATATATATTCAAAAAAATAGACAAATAAAATTATTCATTTACTTTGTTGGTAAATTATGTTGTCACAAAATTTATGTGCTTACCTTACTATTTTAATTTTCAAATTTAATTTTTTTTAAAAATAATCTAGCTTGCAATTTGGGCCGGGTCGGGCTGGTCCGCCTAAAAGTATATATACGGGTCGGGTTATGATATTCCAACCCACATTAGAATCCGGTCGGGTTAGCCCCGCTTCTAATGTGGGTCGGGTCGGTTGTCCCATTTAAAACGGACTAGCACGTTTTCGCGGCTCTATCCACAATCCAAGGCCTTCGCTTGGATTCCCAGCATAAACTAATTTTATTTTGTTTTATAAATAACTCCTCATTTATGTTTGTACCTCTACAACCATGATCATGCAAATTCTTAGAGAGCTTCTTAACTATTTACTATTGTCTCCACCTCCCATCTTCTTAAGACAACTCGTAAATTTGTTACGATCATTGGATAATGCATTACAATTATATCGAAAACTGTAATAATTTGGGGCAAGAATAATGAGAAAATATAATTATAATGGTGGTGCGGTTGATTGAAAGGCTAGAGCGTCACATCTTTGTGTCCACATAAATGGATTATAAACGTATGAACAAATTAAATGATGGAGTTTTTTCTTTTTCTTTTTTGTTTTAAAAAAACGATGTTGTGTTTCTTCACAATGACTAAATTTGTGTATTGTAGGTTAGATCATGCATGACAATCATCCCATCGATCAATATACATGCAGCAGGTAGCATGAGATTAATACCACACAATAAAAATAATATGTGATGGGGTTATTATATACTCCCTCCGTTCCTAAATATAAGATCTAGATAACTTTTTTTTGGAAATATTAAAGTTGCGAAATAGGTTATTAAATCATGATATATTTGATATCTTTTTAGATTATCCATTAGCTTATAGGTAAAATAAACTAGTTTAAGAGAAAAAATTAGGTAAATCAATTTATAATTAACTTATTTTTTGCTTTTTTTAAGATTTTTCAAAAAAGTCATCTAGGTCCTATATTTAGGAACGGAGGGAGTATTATGATAGTAAAAGTGAAAAAACAACCTTGACATAACACAAGCAACAATTTATATCCCAATGAGATAATGTTGTAACGTAACATTCTTATAATAATGCTCTATTAAGGTTCAACGGCTGTTTCTGGGCCTACAACGAAGCTAACAAAAATGGGACGACTTAATCTTTTTCAATATATTACGCAATATATATAAAGCTCACAAAACCATATTTTTTTCACTTTTGTATTCCTGATAAATACTGAAATAAATGTCAAATAGAGTTTGACACTCAACAATCGAAATTGCAGTTTTCATAGTAGTTAACATTGGGACAGAAAATAAATGGTTTTCCCAGTGCAGCTTTGTTGGCGTTTGCTCCAAAATCTTCAAATAATTCCATGGATATCTTCTAGCTCCTCTCCGGTGCTAATATATCCAGTCATCAATAGTACCTATAAACAATGAAAACACAGTTCGAGTCGCGTCCTCAAGGACACTGTCCTTAAGAGCTATTCCGTGACTACCGGCAAAAGAAGTCATGGTGCTCCCCAGGATTAAACGAACCCTTCCTGTAACATATACAGGGAAACAGAACTACAAAGATAATTTACTTGATCAAGAGGAGAAGGAAAAATGCTTCTTCACCCTAGCACCATATAATATGAACACTTTATATAGGTCTCACAAAGCTGAATTTCAAAAGTCTCAAAGATCACCATGTATGATCAGTTTTATTCAACATAAAGAACCATTAAAATGTTTAATGGAAATGACGTTGAGCATTTGAAGACAATTGAAGACAATAATAATATAGCCTTTAAAACTATTAAATTGTAGTAAAGAATCATTTAAATAAACTTAAATGCCCATAGTATAAATCCATGATAAAAGCTATTAAAGTCTCATAAGAATGTCTTTTATGAAATTCAAAACTGTACACTAAAAATGGCATATTTGAATAAACTCAATCAATTTATAAATTTGCAAAATGCCTACAATATATAAAGTGTTCAATCCGCATTTAACTTGCATAAAAAGAGTGGAGAATATTAGCCAGATTTTCACCTAGTGGTCTTTTCTTATGCAAGTTCTTTCCTCCTCTTGACTCATATAGTAATCCAAATTCACTTATAATTTGGACTACATAATCCCAAACAATTTGAGACTTGTTCCTATGACACACCCACTCAATATTTCCAACAATCCCCCACATGTGTCATAAGGAACGCCTTAACTAAGTACACATGAGTATAATCATTGTATCTAGTGGTCCTCGGGACTATGAATTAGACCTAGACCGATAATACTTGGTACACAAAGAAATGAGTGGTCCTATGGACTATGAACCCACAACTCTTGGCGTATACCAGAGGTATTATGAGCCAGATTATACCCCCACATTTCTGATGTTAACGCGTTTTTGCCCATTAAGACGGCCATGAGCGTGCCCGGTGCATAACAAATGCTCTAGAGATTTCGCCACGATCTCATAGGAGCGGCCCCACTCCGACATTCGTAGAGGTGATTTCATTAAATGTGCCAACAATGAGCTCACCATCCCGTAGGATTATGAAATCATTAAGAGTTTATACTCAGCCTCACAAAAGAAATGCAATCTAGCACTTTCCGGGTCATAGGAATGGACTAGCAAATTTATTCAACCAGTGCTAGCAGAACTGACGCACGACTTGTTCTTACCCATTGAACCTCCTTCATGGGATCACCAATCACAGAGGTTGGGTTGTCATCGCTTGTCAATTTCAAGTTGGCTTTAGTCACATTTCCCTCGACAAATTATAACATCCCGAGGATTTTGTTAACGGATCCGATAGGTGAACTTTTGACCCCACAAAATTGATTGAGATGACCCAGTAGCGCGCTTTTATTACATCTCAAACAATTTTCACTTATACCATTGTTCTTCTAACAATGATTATTGCCTTTTTTGGAAATTACAACTCATCAACATTAAATGTTGGTTTATCACCAATTTATTTGCCAATTTTTTTAGCCATTTGGTCTCAAAATTTCAAAGGCAATTTACAATATGCCCCCACAATTCCAAATATCTCATATATTTAGAAACTTGACATATAATACATCAACACTAAATGTTGGATACACATCACAAAAATTTATTTTGTGGACTAGTGGATTTTCTCACAAATTCATGAAATTCATTTAACGTCCGTGTATATATCTCATACAATGGGAATCCACTTTTATAAGACCAATATTTATATTATGGTATCCCTTGAATATTTTACTCTTCTCAAAAGAGTTTTATATATGCTTCAATTTATATAGCATAAGCTATATCTCATGGATTCATCTAATCCAATAATGCATCAAATTCTCAATAATTTGTGCATAGCCAAATCACTTCAAACAAAGTGTTTTGTAAAGGCAATAGAATTACACATTGTTTTATTAATGAAGCATAGGTACTCTATGTAAGGCACCCCCACACTTTGAAATATTTTCACATCATTGTTATTTTAACAATGGTTATTGTCATTTGACAATCACAATTCATTGAGAATAAATGTAAGCTTTTCGCCCATATATTTGCTAAGAAGTTTATAACAACTTAGTCAAAAAAAAATATATTTCAAAGTACACTCATATTTTAAGCATTTCCATAATACTAAATAACTCAATTTTATTTAGCATTTACAATTAATTAAGTTAGAATCTTACCATAAAAATCATTATTAAAAATCACAAAATTTTAAGCTTTGTTTCACAAACAAAGGTGTTCACATTCGTCATTTACGTGAGCAATATGAAATGGCAATTTCCATTTATAGACGCACAAAATATGTTTTGAAACTATCATACAACTCAAAATATTAAATATTGCAATAGTGTAACACTATATATAATAAATCATAAGACCTTCATAGTTCTCTACTAACATGGTACAATATGATTTAATCACAATATGAACAAAATGACACACATAATTTTGCTCATATATTGATTTTAATAACTGATTATTAAAATCCATCATAGAAAATAACTTCATTATAATTTATATACATACTGTTTCCACACGGTAAAATAATGTCTATCAATTTCTATTCCTATACATATGTGCAGGAAAAGAAATAAAACTTTCAACTAATAATTGATAACTGAAATTCAGTTTAATGACAATAATTATTCTCTTAATTATCGTACAACGTTTTCACATTATAAATGTCCATTAATAATGACTATTATTATTTTACTATCAACATTAAATAATTTCCTCTTTGTAATTTCAACTTTGTCAACTATTTCATAAAACCTCTAATACTCCAGTTCAAATATTAAAGCCTCTAAGGGAAGACTAAAATTATATTTAGTACCTTTCCAATGGCAATTCTAAATTACCTTCCATTCTAATTAAATTAGAATGTCTCAAATTAAAATGAAATGTCAAATAAGCACAAGTATGACTTATGTTGTTAGCATGCAAATCGTACTATATCCCAGTAATGATAGGCAAATTAACGCATTCATCTAATATTGCAAACATGATCACTGCTCATATAATTTCCTTTTTATGACTAATGAAATACTTGATGACATACCGTACAAATATAACAAAAGTATTCACAAACATAGATATACAACCTCGTTTAGTTTTTTTTTTATCGAAAAATAAACAGTGCATATCACACATATGTTAATATGATTGCAAGACATTATGAATATATTAATGTTCACAGCATAATATTATAACGACTTTCGAATACAAGTCGTACAAGCTCCTTATGCATAGCATAACCACTAGCAAGAACCAAACAATAAGCATGTATTAACATGTCACCATGGTCAAACTAGATTTAAAATCGTTGATATTATTCCTAGTGGTACTAAACATGCAACCACTTAGAAATAAATTTCACAAATTAATATAAATAAATAATCAACCGTTCACAACTTAAGACTTTGGGTATGACATATACTTACCTATGGACGCCATGCATAGCAAAGATGACTATCCCATAGTCCTCTTTTCCACTACCATCACGACACTCTAACTGCCCACTTGCACTTTCTTTTCCAGCGTGTTATAACAGGGAGTTTTCAACTACATGTATATATAGATAAGCCTTGAGATCTCAAGAGAGTTCTATTAAAGAGACAAATTTGTCATTCATGGTTCACAACCATGATAACACACCATATGCCTCAACATAGCTTCTCACAAGCATCATTGAACTCATTAACTTATTATCTCAACACACTGTGTCATCGGATTCATGTCTACCACCAAGGTAATTTTATCCGGATATCTCTTTTTTGAGTTAAAACTCAATTCTCATATCATCTCTATTCACAAAATTTCTAGAGATTTGCACAAGGTTCCTCAATTCCACATAGGAGTGAGTAGCCTTTTCATCTCAATTTCCCCACAGAAATGAGGAGTAGCCTATTTTGGCTTTATTGTGAAATCTCTAAATTTGTTCCTGGTGGGAAGCAACTAAAATCTAAGATCTAATTCTTAAATCAGATATCTCTAGCTCGCTAGAGGGTTGCCCTCTTTCGCCTCAGACTAGCCATAGAGACTAGAAGTCCTTCACTCTCCCCAATTTCATTATTATATCTCAAAAATGTCCTGGACATAGACACAAATAGAGATATGATGAGATCAATTATTTAATTCCTATACAATAGGAAAATATAAAAGTAACACAACTAAATTCAAATAAAGTTTAGAGGTCTCCTGATTCAGTGAATCTTCCTCTAAAGAACGCCATAGCAATTTATGTCGGATATAGCTCTTAAGATTGTTGGCGTTTGCTCCAAAATCTTCAAATAATTCCATGGATATCTTCTAGCTCCTCTCCGGTGCTAACATATCCAGTCATCAATAGTACCTATAAACAATGAAAACACAGTTCGAGTCGCGTCCTCAAGGACACTGTCCTTAAGAGCTATTCCGCGACTACCGGCAAAAGAAGTCATGGTGCTCCCCAGGATTAAACGAACTCTTCCTGTAACATATACAGGGAAACAGAACTACAGAAGATAATTTACTTGATAAGGCATATACTATTCAAGAGGAGAAGGAAAAATGCTTCTTCACCCTAGCACCATATAATATGAACACTTTATATAGGTCTCACAAAGCTGAATTTCAAAAGTCTCAAAGATCACCATGTATGATCAGTTTTATTCAACATAAAGAACCATTAAAATGTTTAATGGAAATGACGTTGAGCATTTGAAGACAATTGAAGACAATAATAATATAGCCTTTAAACCTATTAAATTGTAGTAAAGAATCATTTAAATAAACTTAAATGCCCATAGTATTTATCCATGATAAAAGCTATTAAAGTCTCATAAGAATGCCTTTTATGAAATTCAAAACTGTACACTAAAAATGGCATATTTGAATAAGCTCAATCAATTTATAAATTTGCAAAATGCCTACAATATATAAAGTGTTCAATCCGCATTTAACTTGCATAAAAAGAGTGGAGAATATTAGCCGGATTTTCACCTAGTGGTCTTTTCTTATGCAAGTTCTTTCCTCCTCTTGACTCATATAGTAATCCAAATTCACTTATAATTTGGACTACATAATCCCAAACAATTTGAGACTTGTTCCTATGACACATCCACTCAATATTTCCAACAAGCTTTACAACCAATTTTTAATGGTAAAACGCATATGTATATGTGCGCGCATATATACATATGCTTTAAGCTCATGTGAAATGTTAAAATATTTACTTTTTTCCTTAACCAATATGTCAGTGATGACTTCTCAATTTTATAATTGTTTGGAAACACTTTCTTAAATCTCAACATTTCTTTTATAATAAAGAAAAACTGTTTAGTTTTTTCTTTATACTAAAAGAACTGTTAACTTATTTTTACCAAACAAAAATAGGAAATCATTTGGGTTATTAATCCGCAATTCAAGGATGTATATTATATATAACTCCTTGTAACACCCCTAAATTTGAAAAGAATAAATAAAGTGGTTTGTAAAGTTTTGAGGCATTATTATTCAATAAAAAATAGGCTCAAAGATAAATTATGGTGGAAAGTTTTATATTCAGATAGGTATGTGGGTGGAGATGAGAAATTAAAATATTATTATATGATATTTTAATCATGCATCATGGAGTATAGTAGGAGATGCGGAATAATTAAAAGCTATATATTATTAATACTCAGGTGCAAATACAATCATAACCATACACATGCACTTAAAAAAGAAAAAGAAAAAAAATACAAATATGACATAAACACACATTTTCCAAACTAATATAGAAATAGCTAATAACTCACTATCTCTATTTATTTCACAAAATATAAATTACTGCACCTAAATATTAAATAACACTAATAGTTTAGAACATGGGTTTCTTGCATTCTGAACAAGAATTATTATAGTGCTTCTTAAGCTCTCGGATGCACTTCTCATGGCACTTGTGCCCACAAGCGAGAACTTTCACAGGCGACTCTAATTTCTCACCACAGAAAAGGCAGCTATTACCCTAAGCCACCTCTTTTCCCTTTGAAACGGATGAGACCCCTTTGTCCCTTGCTGAGGGAGGAATTCCCAAATTGAGATTACGTCTCCTTCTCCCTGTTTCTTGTCCACACTTTGGACAAGGATTAGCTGTGACCATTCCAGAACATTGTAAGCAATAGTATTCATCAGACATGTCTAGAAGAAAAATGAAACAAGCAAGAAGTGATGGAGATGGAGATGAACGAGAGTGATGGAGATGGAGACCGAGGTGGATCTATTTAAATATATCAATATGAAGTCTTTTCATGTTGGTTTTATGAAGGTGTAAGTTAAGACATGCATTACACAAAAGGCAATAGAGAAAGTGTGATTCTCAATTCTTTTAATTTCCGTCTTCCAATGCTCAAACCGTGTGCATACTTTTGCGAAGTAGTTATATTATATTCAGATAAAAAAGTAGTCATACTATATTGTTTCCTCCGTAGGTTTCAGTAAAGTTATCTGGAGGTTGACTATATTCTCTTAAATTCATAAGGTATTTTTATTTCATTTACCTCATTGAAATCACAAATACAACGTAGCCTAAGCTATATTTTTTATTATCAGACACCTAAGCAGTATTTGATCTTCTATTAACAATTATCTCTTGATTATGAATTCTAATTGTATGGACTAACCTCTTGGAACGTCCATACTAGTATTGTCAAACCCGAATCGAGCCGGACAATCTATCACCCGCCGCCTACAACGTCTCGGTCCATACGTAATAACCGTTTTTAAAGTTAAACCATGTTGAACCATTTCAAGTCGGGAACCATATCGGTTGAACCGGCCGGCCAAACACTTTTTTTTCAATAGAAAAGAGACCAAATTGTAAATCCCAAACTTTTTAAGCTTCTATTCGTCTTATAATACATATTATTGTTCATTTTATTGTTTAATCGTGTACATATATTATTGTTTATTTCATTAGGGAAATATTATTTATCATGCTTTTCTTCATAGACTAATACAAAAATTGTTTTATTTCCTAAGTTTTTAAGGACTATATTTTTCTTAGCCAATAATCTCTTATTAAAAATTAGGAGATTAAACTATCACAATTGTTTCCATTTTTATATGTAAGGTATAATCACAAGTAAGATAATATTTCTTTACTTATTACATCATCAGTTCAACCATCGGTCTGACCGATCCGACTGTGTGAACCATGACCCGAAGCCCCTTTCAGTTTGCCTTCCGGACCGGGTTTTACGACATTATTCTATACTACCCGGCCCCTTGCAAAATTTCAATCTTTTGGTTAAATATCCATACCCCTTGAGTGAGAATTAGCGTAGGAGATGGATTTACTTACCAAATTTGTGTTAGTCAAAATTGATGTCATTTGATCCTTCTCCTTCTTTAATTTTATGTGTAGAATCGCAATAAGGACCAATTTAAAATAGCACAGGACAACAAAATTGAAGAACTCTTTACCAAAAAAATTATGTCTCGTTGGCCGCATGCAACATTTTGTTGGCTGCCATCAAAGGCAATAGAAAGCATGGATACCGGCTGGCTGAAGCCAACAAAAGTTTCGCCACGGCAAAGACGTGAACCTGCAGAAAAAATCGGATTCAAATCACATTCAAACTAGACTTATCTACAGCAATTTTGAACTGACATGGCCCTTATAAATACTTTTTTTTCAGCCCCAAACAGATTCCATTTCCTCCCACCAACCCATTCCAAGCCCTAAATCCTCTCTTAAACTTCATCTTCATCACTTGAACTTTATTTTGAATGTATGGATTCATCATTTGGAATTAATGTTTTGAGTTGATATTATGTGCTATGTTTAGGATTTTCACTTGATGGATTGTTATTGTCAAGTGTTTGCAATTGAGAATCTCGCTAGAAGTGCCAAATTGTGTGAGAGGCATTGAACTTCAATCATAAAACCTTGGTTCATTATTGTGTAGGATTCTAAAAATAGATTGAAATCCTAGGATTAATCAAACAATTTGGAATCCTGTTGTGGGACATGGAGCCCCTTGGAATTATCAAATTAAAACACACTAAAGGTTTTAATAATGCCTAATTAATTGTGTTCTATTAATGAAACATTGGACTCATAGGTTCCTGAAATTTGCTATCTCAGTGAACCAGTGCAATTAACTCCCTAAACATTTTTTTATGAAAGCCATTTACAAGAGTATTTCACTTATATTGCATCCCTTTTACTTAAAACACGACATATTTGATGGACAATTTTTCTCCAACAAATTTTACATGGGTATTTTTGCACTTTCGTGACAATTACATAGACATTTTGTACTTTATACCTAATTTTTTTTAATTTGGATGAAACAATCAACCCCAAAATTAGGGTGCTTAGTTACTTTTAGATACATGTAACACTACAAAAATTTCGGCACTTACCAGCGTCAACGTTCCGGTGTTTTCCCGAAAACGCTTGAATGTATCTCGCATTCCAGCGTTTTTAGGCAAACACCTGTAAGTGAATATCACAACCGTCGGGAAGCTTGGCGGGAGCTATGTGCCTTTTTCCCGGAGGCCACTTTCCGGCGTTTGTAGGGTGGCAAACGTGGCCACATGTCTGCTAAATGTTTTTGTTTTTTCTTTTGCTATACACTTACCGACATTTATAAACGCCGACAAGTTTAAGGGGACACGTGTTTTTCTTATTTATTTCTGTTTTTGGAAAATGTTGGGGCATTTATAAACCTCGGGAAGCTGAGCGGGTATAATTTTTTTCCAGCCTAACATACCGGCGTTTGTAAACGCTAGTATGTAAAAAAAAGAAAAAGTTAAATAAAAAAAACAGTTTACTTTTCGGCTTTTGCAAATGTCGGAATGTGGGTGATATCAAATGCAGTCCACTTGTTTACATCAAACAACCTGTAAAACAATAAGATCTATACCAAGCCAAAGTTGACAAATAGATGGTCAAATATTCACATGTAAATCAATAATTCCATGATTTTACTCCAATGTCAACTGTCACATTTTCCTATTATAAGCACTTCAAAACAAGTATGAGTTTATCCAACATTTGTAGGAAATATAGGAAAATGTGCTAAAATGACATGAATTTCATGAGGTTAACAAGGAGGATGGTGATGGGCATGGGGAGGAGGATGAGGAGGACTTTGTTAATTGTTTGCGGAGGAGTATCAGGTTGCGGAGAGGGAGGAGAGAGAAGTCTGGTAGTGGCTTCACTGTTAGAGTGAGAAGTGAGTATTTCATCCTGAATTTAGTGTTAATTTTCTTTTTTATTATATTAATTGTTTCTATTATAATAATTTTTCTCACATTTATTTATTTAATTTATAGATATTGATGGTGTTGAGACTGTTATGAGACTGACGGTCTGACGGCGCAACATACACATCACTTGTCGGAGAATGAAAGGGTTGCCCTAGATTATTTTTGCATTAGTATAGGCGAGATGACAAATATATTCGCAGTTGACCCCACAGACTGGAGGAAGGTGGATGACCGCTTCAAAGAGCAAGGATGAGAGATGGTGAAGGTAAATAATGTAGCAACTGAAATATTATATATTTCTTATTAATTTAAAGTATAAATTAACTAACGATGGTTTATATTTGTTTTTGCAGAGAAGATTTTGGGTCCCCTCGGACCCAAAAGTGAAGGCATACACGTGGAAAAAGATGAGGTACGGGTGGAAGGAGCAGAGGAACAGGATGTTCAATGACAGGTGGAGGCAAGGGGCAAGACCTATGATCGAGCTGCTCGATGATGTTCCGGATAATGTCACCCGTGAGCAATGGTTGAGATTATGTGGTTGAAAGACCGGAACCCATAGGAGACAGAAGTCGGAACGCGGTGTACAAGCTCGGGCCCAACTTAAAGTGCCTCATTCGTGCGGGAGCAGACCTAACGCTGTAGGATATGGTGAAATGGTATGTATTTATATTTCATTATTATTATTATTTATTATTAGTATAATATTATATATATACTCCCTCCGTTCCTAAATATAAGACCTAGATAACTTTTTTTTGGAAAGATTAAGGTTGCGAAATAGGTTATTAAATGATGACATATTTGATATCTTTTTAGATTATCCATTAGCTTATAGGTAAAATAAACTAGTTTAAGAGAAAAAATTAGGTAAATCAATTTATAATTAACTTATTTTTTCTTTTTTTAGGATTTTTCAAAAAAGTCATCTAGGTCCTATATTTAGGAACGGATGGAGTATATATATATATATATATATATATATATATATATATATATATATATATATATATATATATATATATATATATATATATATATTACATTACATTACATTTTTATTATCCTTTGTCTAATATTTTTTCAGATAAAGGATGCTCGTGCCCAGGGCGTGACTGAAGACGTATACTGAGACTTCCTCACAGAAGTTTACACACATGCGTATGGCACGCCAGTTAGCCAAACTTACAAGAGATTGTAAGATTAATTAATTACTTATTCTTATTTATTTTCATAAATATTTTGCTTAATTGTTTTGACTAAATTTAAAATGTATTATTTAATTAGGCAAAAGTTGAGCGTGCGTCCAGAAGAGCACGGTCGTTGAGGAAGCCGTCTGAGTCGCATCACATAGATCCATTCGCCAAGGTTGCGGCAATCTGGTCGCAGATCGAGGTGGAGACTCCGAAGCATGGATGACACCATGGATGCGTTCCCGGTCTTGGGTTCGGCGAGACCCCTACTCAGGTTTTCCGTTCATTTAGGGGACAGAGCACGCATGAGGTAGGAGGCTCATCGTCACTAGGAGTGAGCCAACCGTTTGATTCTCAGTTTCAGATGACAGAGCGAGAATGCGTCATGGCTAAGCGTGAAGCACGAGCGATGGAGGCGTAGGTGAATGCACGACGAGAGGCAGATGAGGCCAGACGTGAGAGGGAGGAGGCCAGGAAGAATAGGAAGGTGGCTGGGTGGGAGAGGGAAGAGGCCAAGAGGGAAAGGGAGGAGGGCTAGACGGAGATGTCGTATCTGTTGAACCAATTCAGGAAGGAAAAGGGATGAGTTTGAGCGCCGCCGTCAACGTTCGCCGTGAAATTATATTGTTGTTGTTTTTTTGTTGTTGCTTTTGTTATTTTTCTTCTCAGCCAGTGAAATTGTAATTTTATTGTTAGATGTAAATAATGTTGCTAATACTTTGTGATATATATGTGTTTGTGTGTGTGTGTGTTTAATAACGTTGGTTGTTTTGTTTTGTTTCTAATTATTTTTTGTTCTAAAAATATATAAAAGATTAATCAAAATTAAAATTTAATGCTTAAAATGGAAATGTAAATAAAATTTGGATTAATGATCATTAAAATTTGATACAGAACCGATAAATATTTGTTAGTCGCCGTCCTCAGGCTCCCTAGTTGATGCTAACTGTTTGTCGTCCTCTTCCGGCACGAGATCTTCGAAGTTAACAGGTGCTACTAGTTGGGTAGTCTCTGTTGAAGCGTCATAATTTTCAGATTCATCCCCCATGTCATACAAGTCCGGAGGCTTGACATGAACTACCATAGACCAATCTCGGTATTATTGTTATGCACACCACTCTCTCCGTGGTGTATCTAAACACGATAATATCTTGGAAATTGTTTCTTCATACACTGACCATAAACATTGTTTCTTGTCTGCCACTTCTTAAACTTACACTTCTGAAAGGGACATGCAATTTTACCCGTTATACTAGATCTCAAGAAGGCAAAATCTTAAAACCTATTGAGACCCACAATGTATTGAGGGAACGAACACGGAAAAGATATCCATAATTTATCAAACATTCCTACTATATATTAGGAAGAAATTAAAGATAGGGAGGAGAAAGCTATGGAAATAGACAAAAGAGTGAAGAGTTAGTCTGATATATGAGCTATTTGCTCTGTGCTCACCTGCATTTTTAAACCAACCATATGTTGGTGAAAAGTGTAATGACATAATCAAATGGTAATGAACAACATATCGGCACGGAAAACGATATATATTTTTTTAAAAAAACCTTTACATTCCGGAGTTTATAAACTATTTGTCTAAAAAACAATACATACCGGCGTTTGGAACCGCCGGTATGTATAGATTTTTATTAAAAAAAAAAATAGTTTTCATAACTTACCCGCGTTTACAAGCACCAGTAAGGGCTTCTGATCTCGAAAACGTAAACCTAACGTTTAGAGTACACTGGGCCGCGTTTACAAACGCGTGAAAGTAGGGAATTTCACCTATAAATATCAGTCTTCCCTCAATCCTCAGTTGCCCTTTCTCTTCTCTTATATTTACTTTTCTCCCTTCTCATTCGTTTTCCCTCTATTCCACATTTTTAATTTACATTTTATTTCTCTTTACATATCTACCATATTTTTTCTGATGATTTTATTTTCCCATTTTATATGTCTAATTTTTTTAATTATTTTCATTTGCCTCTTCATTTTCTTGTTAGTAAAAAGTTGTTTTGTTATGTACGAATAATAATTATATTTTATTTGGAAACGTCAGCGTTTGTACAAACGCCAGTAATATAATATTAAAAAACTACTAACTTACCAGCTTTTGTAAAACGCCGGTATTCTAACATTTAAAAAACATTAGCTTACCGGCATTTACAAATGCCGGTAAAATATTATTAAAGTATAATAACTTACCGGCGAATCTGCAAACGCCGAGAATGTATATTTTATAAAAAGCTGAAGTGTGAATATATGTGTAACATACCGGCGATTACAAACGCCTGTATGTTTTAATGTTATTTTAAATTTAGAACTTGCCGGCATTTTGAAACGCGGCTACGTAAAATAATTCAAATCTCCCGCCGATATTCGCCCGCAATGTATTTGGCGGGTGAGTTTCGTCGGTAAGCTTTTCGGCGTTTTTAAAACTCTACAGCGTTTATATAGGATGTGTTTGGATTGTCGGTGGAAAAGTGACATTTTTTCAATTTGACTTTTTTAGAAGTAAGATTGCAAAAAAGTCCGATTGTGTGTTGTGATTATGTTTGGATGTGTTGTTGGTATAAGTAATTTCTTTTTAATCTGACTTTTAGAAATATGTTTTGGATAGTTATTTTAAAAAAAGTAATATAAGGTCAAAACATTAATTTTATTAGATAATACATACAACATATGTAAATATTGTTATAATTTATAGAGAATACATGAATTAAAATTAAAAATTTGAAAATAGTCATTTAAAATAAAATTCATATAAATTAGAATACACACACTCTCTTCAATCCTTATTATAAGTCACCAACTACCTACAATTTTTTGTGTTTAATATAAGTCATCAACCGCCGCATTAAATTTTTTTTCCCACTTCACCCATTTTATTAATGTAGTTTCAAAATTAAAAATGTGAAACACACTATTTAATGAAAGGTGAAGTTGGAAAAATGACAAATTTAAATGAATTTTAAGACTCAACTACCATCTTTAGTAGGTAATAAATGAGTAGTTGATAACTTATAATGAGGACGGAGTGTGTGTATGTACTCCCTCCGTTCCCAATTACAAGTCACCAACTACCCATTTCTCACATAGCATGGAATGGTAGTTGGGTGTTAAAATTCATGTTTACTTTTCCACTTTTTCCAACTTCACCCTTCATTAAATGATGTGTTTCTCATTTTCAACTTTGAATCTTCATTAATGACAGGGGTAAAGTGGGAAAAAACATTTAATGCCGAAGTTAGTGACTTATATTAAGGACAAAAAATTAGAGGTAGTTAACGACTTATAATAAGGACCGGAGGGAGTATGTGTGTGTATTCAATATCAGAATAGCAAACATCAATCAAACTCTATAGTTTTTTCGACAAAAAAAAAAAAGAAATCAAAGTCTATGGTTTTTAAACTTCTGAACAAGAAATAAGTTAACAGTATGGGTAAAAAAGAGAAGATTGGTTGATCAGCAACAACTTTAAGTCAAAAGTTAAAAGTGAGAAGAAGAAAAAAGAAACTCAGGGGTACTTTTGCTCTACCTTGCTTTTGAAGGAGAAGCAATTTGCATTTTAGTTGTCCCAAACATATGCAGAAGCAAAAAAAAGCAATAAGCAAAAAAAGCAAAACTTTTGCTGTGCAATCTTGCTTATGGGTGATGTCAAACACACCTATAAACGCCGGAAAGGCACTTCCTAACGTTACTTGTGCCGGCGTATGCGAAAAACACCGTAGAGTCTACCTGACATTTAAAAACGCCGGTAAATAGCAAAAACCAGATGCTGGAAAATGCCTTATTTTCTGCAGTGTAATAGATTTTGAGAAAGTTGTGGATCACCCATTAATAATGATAGAACTAAAAAAGCATAGTAGAGACACGTGTAAAATTTTAGCATAATCTAAAGCCTAAAATCATGGGTTGTTTATCTTTTCTCTCAAGCATACGAATATTTTTCTGAGCAAAAAAAAGGATATGAATATTTCAGCCAAAAAGGATGTGAGATCACACTATTGTGCTAAAACAAAATGAATATGATTACACTCTCCGCATACAGACCATATTGGATTTATTGATGGTAACAACATACACTATCCACCATAGAAACTCGTTTTTTTTATCAGCATAGAAAGACGTTCTCAAGAAATTAAAAAATGATGAGCAATAATATTCCTGAAGAACTCGTGATAGAGATTCTTGCAAGGCTGCCAGTAAAAACTTTGTTTCAATTCAAATGTGTATCCAAATCTTGGTATGCTATGATCAATGACCCTTTTTTCAGTGCCAAACAACTTGAATGGTCCAATTCAATATGTAAAAAGACCCGCGTCAAGCTTATCATCCAAAAGTGATATTGCAATCTGCCACCTACCATATCCCTGATCTCTATTAGAGACAAACCGTGTGTGGTCAAAGACATAGAATTGACTTTTTCCAAGATCAATTTGTCCAATATATCAGTTCTTGGTCAATGTAATGGGATTTTTTGTCTTTTTGGCACCATTTTGGACCCCGTGGATCCGTAATTTTGTGGAACCCAGCAACGAAAGAGATGAAGGCTATTTGTAGCTATGGGAGCGTACCTGAACCTCACGAGGATTTTTCAAGAATTGGATTTGGATTCGATCCCATCACAAGGGATTACAAGGTTCTTCGGGTTTCACATTTATGGCCATTGACCGAAGATCTACCTCTAATGGTTGAAGTTTACAATCTTAGTACCGGCTCCTGGAGAATTATAGATGTTGAAATCCCTAAAAAGTTACATCCATTTCGTACTTGGAGTTTATGTTTGAATGGGGTCTATCACTGGTTAACTTTGGCTCAAAAAATGATGGGATATGACACTATTTTGAGCTTTGATTTTAACAAGGACGTATTTAGGAAGATGTATTTATTGCCTCCTGGTGTTCGTGCTTATTTTGTCATGTTTTGTTGCATGTAACCCAGTTAAAAAATTTGAGATTTGGTTGAATATGAATAATGGTGTTCATAATATTAATAGTTGGAGTAAGAAGTTTGAGATTGGACCAATTCCTGGCTGTGAATGTATCTCATTAAATTAGCATCTAGGCATGAGCTTCTTCTTGAAGAAAATGATGGACAATTCATTACATGCAATCATCTTCCGGATTATCATATGGGAGATTTCCACATTCTGAAGCTGACTTGGATGTTTGATTACATGGAAACTTTGGTTTTACTCATACAAAGGGGGAAACACAATTAAAATAATCATCATTATTCAATGGATAACTAACGGACACGTTTGGCTAATAATAGAGCTACAGGCTGATGAAACTATTCATTATTCTATGAGTGACATAAATATTATATCTTCTATTACAATAAATATATTTATTGTTTAACTTGAGAACCAAGGTTGTTTTAGGTGTCAATAGTCATCATTAACAATTTCATAAGACCTCTCTAAAATTAAATTTTTACTCAAAACCTGGGCGCAATTATTTTCTATGAAAGCTGCACATTGTTGGTTATTGTGGTTCATATGGAAGCAACAAAACAATATGTAATTAATTGTCCATGTGTGAATTGATTGATTTTTCCTATATTTACACCTTTGTTCTCTTCAATTTTAAATTTTAGGTGGAGAATTTAAGAAAACTTGTACAGAGTTAGACATCAAGTTAATGTAATTTAAGAAAAAAATGGGGGGAAACAGACCTTTGCTCTCAAGGATCGGCCTTGACCCGAAAGCCCTCGAACCTGAAGGTTAGCCCTTATAGGTCCACATCCCATTTTCATCAAAAAATCCCAAAGTCCGGCCCTCCTCAGGCTTGATTGAAAACGAAACGGCCTTACAGCTTCGACCCTTATGATCGGCTCTAGAGTGTAGAGGAAATGATGGAAAGATAAAATTTGTGGGTTGAGAAGAAGTGTGTAATACAGACAGAAAGCTTGTGGACCTAGGGATATATACAAATTACCAAATAACCTTCATTTTTTATCTCTTTACTTTCATTTCCCACAACCAAATATACCTTTAATTAGTACATTCAATGGCCAAGATGTCCTGATTAAAAAAAAAATGGCCACGATGCACTTTTTATCAATGGTCCAAATTGCTTCTTGGTGCTGAGATGCCAATTTCTCATCATACTCCCTCCAGTCCTTATTATAACACACCAATTACCAATTTTTCAATGACCAAACAATGATAGTTGAGTCTTAAAATTTATATTAAATTTGCCATTTTCCAACTTCACCCTTAATTGAATGACATTTTCATATTTTCAAATTTTAATCTTAATTAATAACAGGGTTAAAGTGATAAAAGACCATTTAATGCGGCGGTTATGTCTTATATTAAGGACCAAATATTGTAGATAGTTGGTGTCTTGTAGTAAAGACCGGAGAGAGTGGTAATTTGCATGGAATGACAACCCACTAAAATGATTATCCTAAAAAGTTTATATGAGTAGGTATAAATGGACCAGGAATTAAGTGTAGTAGTTACGAATCATGTCACGGTATATATATTATAAAAATGGAGAAAAAGAAAATTTCCAATTTTTATAGAAAATTTATAATCACATCAACAATAACTTAAAGATGAACTAAAATTTATAAATTTGGATGATTTGTTTTTATGTTTTAGCTTTATTATTAGGTCTACTAATTTGTAAATTTATTATGAGATTTGGTATCAATTACAATTGTGCTACATTTATACACACTAATGAAAAACAATAAAAAAAGAAAAACAATCACTTTATTATTAATAATTGGGGTTAATGTGCAAATCCCCCCTCAAAGTATACCAAAGGATGCAAATTCCCCCCTGGTATATTTTTAGATGCAATTTGAACCCTGAAGTAACAATTCAATGCAAATTTACCCTTCCGTCAGTTAAGAAAGTTAACACCGTTAGTTTTAGTGCATGTGGCAGATAAGCTACCGATGTGACACTTACATGGATGCCATGTAATATTAAATAAATAAAAAAAATGTTAGATAATGATTAAAATACCCTCCTCATTATATTCTTTCTTACTTATCTTCATCCTTTCCACCCCAAACTCCATCACCACCATCACCACCCCACCACCACCCACCACCGCCACTACTGCCCCAACAATCACCACCACCGAAACCCACATATAACACACACATATCTATATAAATAGTTATACACCTACATACATACACCTAATAAGCCCTCATCGTAGGATCCCATCTAATCTCATGGAGATGGAGTCTTCACCATCATCATCTTCACAACCAAAACTGACAGTGACGATCGACTCCTCCAAAAATGAAACCCCTCCCCTCTCATGTCTCAACTCCTCCATAGTCAACTCCCCAATAGGCAAATGGTTTAAACTCTCCCTACGCAACACCACCTTTGCCACCGATCTCCGCGCCGGCACCGTCACCGCCACCTTCCTTACCATGGTCTACATCCTCGCTGTCAACGACTCCATTCTCGCCGACTCCGGCAGCCCATGCTCCGTCTTTGACTGTACCCCTCCGATTTGGTCGCCGGCGGCGGCGAAACGGCGTGTTGGTGGTGGTTGAATCGCTTGAAAATGCCTTCTAATTAGTGTTTGGTCTAAGAGGCCGCTAATTTGGCTTCCGATTCTTCCATGTAAAGTAAACCCCACCACTGTCTGAAGAGAGGTATTTTGGTGGTGGTGGTTGTCCGTGGGGGGTGGTGGTTGGGGCATGGTGGTTGTGACGGGGGAGGGTTGGGGTGGTGGTGGTGGTGTTGGTTGGAGAGTTGGGGCAACGGCGGTGGTTGGGGTGGTTGGGGCAGCAGTGGTGTTGGTGGTGGTGGTGGGATGATGGAGTTTGGGGTGGTGGTGGTGGTGGGGTGGTGGAGTGTGGTGTGGAAGGGATGAAGATAAGTAAGAGAGAATATAATGAAAAGGGTATTTTTGTCATTATCTAACATTTTTTTATTTATTTAATATTACATGGCATCCATGTAAGTGCCACATCGGTAGCTTATCTGCCACATGCATTAAAACTAACGGTGTTAACTTTCTTAACTGACGGAAGGGTAAATTTGCACTGAATTGATACTTCAGGTTCAAATTGCATCTAAAAATATATCAGGGGGGAATTTGCATCTTTTGATATACTTTGAGGGGGGATTTACACCTTAACCCTTAATAATTGTGATAATAATCAAATGCATATTCAAAAAAATCAAATGCATCAAACTAGGGTCAATTCAAAAGAATTATATGGTAGGGTTAATGACAATAAACACAAAATTTTTTCATTAACCATTGACAAAATCAAAGCCACTAAAATTTCCCTCATTACTTATTGAAATTAATGGAAAGGGTTAAACATACTTTTGGTCCCTATAGTTTACACTCATTTGGGTTTTAGTCCCTATAGTTTAAAAATGATGATTTTGGTCCTTATAGTATACTCCAATTTGGGTTTTAGTCCCTGTAATTTAAAACTGATGGTTTTGGTCCCTTAAGTTTGCTTTGTCTATAAGAGTTAGTCCCTAGAGTTTAAAAAGGACCTAAATTTGATCTTAAGAGAGTTAAATGTGCTGATGTGTCATGTAGTAGGTTAATTTTGCTGAGATGACATGATGACTAGACAAGATGAGTTGAATATATAATTTTATTAATAAAAAAATAAAAAAGAATCATCCCCTCCCTCCCTCCTCCTTCCATCTCCGGCCACCCCTCCCACCCACAAACCTCACCCTCACCATGTAAATAAGCTGATTGTGGCATTTATGCACCTTATGAGACAAATTTACTGCCAATAAAGCTTTGTTTGTGCCTTCCATGTAAATCCTTTTTTTGTTTCTCAGGATAAGCTCCCTTCACTTTTTATCCCATCCAAGTTAAATCCCCATTTTAGTAATCATGGAGTTACTCTGTAGGGGAAACTCTGTTATCCATATCATGTACTCACCCTTCTAACGGTAACTGAAATGTATCCAAATGGAAGTCTAATATAGAAATGATTTTGATTTTTATGTTTTACTGCATTTCCGATTTTATGTTCGAATAAATAGGAGGTACTGGTGCATTTGTTTAGAATAAGGGCTGGGGTTCCGTGTGCCTCAGCTCTAGAATTAAATGGGTTTCCATGTGCATTTGTTTTACTGCATTTCCAATTTTATCTTCTGCGGTGAGGTTTGTGGATGGGTGGGGTGGCTGGAAATGGGAAGGAGGAGGGAGTGGGGGCCGGAGATGGGAAGGAGGAGGGAGGGAGGGGATGATTCTTTTTTATTTTTTTATTCATAAAATTATATATTCAACTCATCTTGTCTAGTCATCATGTCATCTCAGCAAAATTAACCTACTACATGACACATCAGCACATTTAACTCTCTTAAGATCAAATTTAGGTCCTTTTTAAACTCTAGGGACTAACTCTTATAGACAAAGCAAACTTAAGGGACCAAAACCATCAGTTTTAAATTACAGGGACTAAAACCCAAATTGGAGTATACTATAAGGACCAAAACCATCATTTTTAAACTATAGGGACTAAAACCCAAATGAGTGTAAACTATAGGGACCAAAAGTATGTTTAACCCTTAATGGAAATCATTATTATTAGAATTAGAAATTTAGAAAAGGAAAATTGATCCCATTTGAATTATTTTTTCTTTTTAAAAATAGGTAACAATGTGGACCAATCATTATATGACAAATGATTCAATATTAATTGTGCCACCATTTTCATATTATATGATAGATAGATAACATTCCATAAAAAATAATAAAAATTAACTTATCAAATATATAAAGGACTAAAATGAATTAAAAAAAACATATAGTCATAATTATTTTTTAATTCGGGTGAAACTATAAACCCCAAAATTAGGGTGGTGAGTTACTCACATACATCATATATGTAATAGGTTCTGAGAAAGGTGTGGATCACCCATTGCTAATGATAGAACTGAAAAAAGCATAGGAGATACACATGTTAAAAGCATAATTTAAAGCCTAAAATAAAGGGTCGTTTTTTTCTCTCAAAGATGTGAATATTTCCGCCAAAAAAAGGGTGAATATGATCACACTATCCACTTACATACCAACTATATTGGATTTATCGATGGTAACAACATACACCATCTTCGATAAAAAAAAAAACAACATACACCATTACCATAGAAACACGTTGTTCTCAAGAAATTAAAAGTGATGAGCAATAATAATCCTGAAGAACTCGTGATAGAGATTATTGCGAGGTTGCCAGTAAAAACTTTGTTTCAATTCAAATGTGTATCCAAATCTTGGTATTCTATAATCAATGATCCCTTTTTCATTGCCAAACAACTTGAATGTTCCAATTCAATATGTAAACAGACCCGCGTCAAGTTTATCATCAAAAAGCGAAACTGCTATCTCCCACTTACCATATCCGTGATCTCTAGTATTAGAGACAAACCATGTGTGGTCCAAGACATAGAAATGCCTTTGCCTGAGATCGATTTGTCCAATGTAACATTTCTTGGTCAATGTAATGGGATTTTTTCTCTTTTTGGGCACCATTTTGGACCCCCTAGATCCTTTATTTTGTGGAACCCAGCAACAAAAGAGGTGAAAACTATTCCTAGCTCTCAGAAAGTACCTGAATCCCAAGAGGATTTTTCAAGGATTGGATTTGGGTTTGACCCCATCACAAAGGATTACAAGGTTGTTCGGGTTTCACATTTACGGCCTTTCACAGAAGATCTACCTCTACTAGTTGAAGTTTACAATCTTAGTACTGATTCTGGGAGAACTATAGATGTTAAAATCCCCAAAAATGTACATCCTTATCGTACTTGGACTGTATGTTTGAATGGGGTCTATCACTGGTTAATTTTGGCCCAAAACGATGATGGGACTGGTGATTATGACACGATTTTGAGTTTTGATTTTAGCAAGGAAGTATTTAGGAAAATGTATTTATTGCCTCCTTGTATTCGTGCTTTTTTTGTCCATATGATTGTTGGTGTGGGCGAGACTCTTGCTTGTTTTGTTGCATGTGACTCCTTTAGAAAATTTGAGATTTGGTGGGCGAATATGAATAATGGTGTTGATAATAGTTGGAGCAAGAAGTTTGAGATTGGACCAATTCCTGGCTATGAAAATATCTCTTTAAACTTAGGATATGGACATGAGCTTCTTCTTGAAGAAAACGATGGACAACTCATTACATATAATGATCCTCCAGATCATCAAATGGGAGATGTCCACATTCTGAATCTGACTTGGATGTTTGATTACATGGAATCTTTGGTTCCTCTGACACAAAGGGGGAAACACAAATGAAATGGCCATTACTAATCAAAGGTTAATTGTTGGACTCGTTCGACTAATAATAGAGCTACTCCCGGGTGAAACCATTCATTATTATGTGAGTGACTGAAATAATATAACTTTCATTAATAGTAAATATGCTTTTTGTTTAATTTGTGAACCAAGAGTGTTTTAGTTTTCCATAGTTATCATTAACAATTCCATAAGACTTCTCAAAAATTAAATATTTTACATAAACATGTAATTATTTTCCATTAAAGCTCCATATTGTTGGCTATTTTGGTTCATTTTGAGGCAGCAAAACAATGTGGTGTTGAATTATTCTGAACATATTGGTAATGGAGATGTCTAACGAACAGATCAGTTCTAATGTCACGACAGAGCCCATAATGGAATTGTCCTCCAGCTGATCAAGTATTTGCCGGCATGGAGAGATGAATGCGGTATATTTAGGTGGGATTTTTTTGATATAAAATTAAACCTATCTCTGCTTTCATTATTAAAGCATTGGCTTTGAAAAGGGCTTTGATTATTGCAATAGGTGTGTGCTATGCAAGGTGATTCTTGAAACCGATTTCCTCCTTCTTCAGCTTTATTAAAAACTAGCAATCAAAACCCGCGCGTTGCGCGGGAGCATTATTTTCATTAAATTGAAAAATATAGGAGCATATGACAATTTCTTATAAGCATTGAACATTATTTTTGCAGAGATATATAATTGAAATAAAATAGTTAGGATAACTAAAATGGTTTTTATAGAAAGTCATAATGCTATGTATTTTTGGGCCAAAAATAATGCTAAGTTTAACAAACAAATAATGACAATGACAACTACAAGAGTTTTCCCTCGCTTCGCGCGGTAAAGAGAAGTAAATGAAAGACACATTAATAAATATAAGGTTATTGCTAAAATATAGATTGAAGGAATTTTGTGTTATTTTTTTCAAGAAATATTTGGTGGATTGCATATTTTTTGAGCCGTTAATTACATTAAACAAATGAATGACACATTCATAATAAGTTAAGGGCATTAGGTCAAGGAAAGCATCTTCTTAACAAATCAACTTTATAGATAGGAGAATCAACATACATCAAGATCTATTGGGTTACTAAATGAGGCAGTTGTAGGATACATGAAATCATAAAAAGTGAGACAAATTAGTTTTAGCAAGACTAAATTATTAGCTAAGATGCCATCCTGCATGCAATCATCTTCCAAAAGAAAAAAAATCAACCAATGGTTTCAGTCATGATTAAAGATAGTTTAGGTAATTCATAATCAAGCAAACCTGTCATCCAATTAGGATTTGAAAGAAAAAGAATTGGTAACCATAATAGGAAATTTATCAAAAGAGAGCAAGTTTTTATAAAAGAAGGAATTTTTAATGAAATAAATATCTACCATCTAAATGAAATCCAAATTCGGATTATGTTTCACTTTTTTATACAAATCTTTATTATGAGTAGAAAAGTCAGTTGCTTTAGGCACCAATTTTATTTTGCAATAATTAGAATAAATTAAAACATAAAAAATATTATCATATAAGTTACATTAGCAATGTTTTATCATACTTATATACTTTCCATATAGTCACAAAAAGTTTGGTAAAAAAACTATAGTCACAAAAAGAGTAAATGGATGAATCAATGGTGTCTCACATGTGAAATTAACAAAGCAAGCAAGTTTTCATATACAATTAGTGGTCATGGACTCATGGTTGGTAAACTCAATATATGATTAATTATATTATATCTTACATAAAACGAAAAATGAATTCAAGGTTGTGTAAATCAGCTCTCTTGTGCTGATAAAAAAATTCAGCTTTCTTGTCTCTTGCACTTTAAATGCCTAGCATGACAAGATAGTGGTAAAATTAAAAGCAAGAGGGATAGTTTAGCGTACTTTTTCATTCTTTAACAATTAGGCTCTCTTATTTGTAATCCACCTATGTACATACTCCTATCAGTTAATTAGTATCCTTTCACTAAAAAAGCAAGATAAAAAATAGGAAAAGCATATCACGTGCCCACCAAAGAAAAGAAGGAGAAAATAGGAGGTAAAAACATTGATAAAAATGTGTGGATGTGGTTAAAAAGCTTCCTCCTCGATGAACGTGTGTGGCTGTAGAAAATGACACGAAATGATGAAAGGAAAGAGAAGCACTGAAGAAGCCCATCATATGATGGATGAGCTAAGGCATCTCACTCTTCTTCTATAAACATCAAACTCAAAAATTTCTGGGGTGTTCTTTTTGTTGCTTCTTCCACGCCCTTCTTCTTCTTACTTCATGTTCATCTTCTTGGCAAGTCTTTCCTGGTTTTCCTCACTCTTCATCTACCAGATGCAAATCGCCCCTATAAGTCTTTTCCAGGTTTCTCTTCTTCCTTCAACTCATTTGACCCGTTTTTAGTGTCTACAAATACCACATGTATACTGGGTTTTTTGAGGAATCATCAAAGGTTGAAAGTTTATTGTTTAAGAAGCAGAGAAGGCGAAAGAGTGGAAGAAGAAGTGAGGGTTGGGGGAAGAAGTAAGGGTTGGTGCCCACTTATATATATAGACAACTCAAAGCTTCAAGAAGGTAGGGAAATTCAAATTCAAATTTTCAAAAAAGAGGGGGAATCAACTGGGCGGGGAACTTTTGAAGAATGATGGAATTGGAAAGCTCGAGAAATGCAAAGGGGTCAGCAGAAGAGAGGGAAAGTAATTCATAGGTCCAGACTAGCTATCTCATATGAGGAACCAAAAGCAAGAAATATGAAGAAGCAGAAATTGTGCAGTAATTGCGGGTAGGAGCTATTGTGAGGAACCGATAGCTATCTTGTTAGGATGATCCTCTTTCTTTTTCTTCAGCAGCTATTGCGGGTAATGAGGAAAAAGTATATCATAGGTGCAGAATGACTATATATCTAGATGAAGAACCAGGAAGCAAGAAATACGAAATACGGAGGAATTCAACGAGAAGGGGTTCACTAATAATGAAGCACCTACAAATAAGCTAGCGAACAGTGGAGGAACATCTATGAAAACAGTCATTAGTGAGATGTTTTTCAAAAGTTTTTAAGCCTATAGAACAGTGAACTTGGAATGAGATTTATATGATATATAGATTTTATAGACTTGTATGATTGGAAGAGTCAAGTAATATAATACTCCCTTCGGTCCTAAATATAGGACCTAGATAGAGACTTCATTTTGGTCCCAAATATAAGACCTAATTACATTTTTGGTCACCTTTTTTCTAAATTACCCTTCTTCTTCCTAACAACTCCTTGACCACAATCTTCCTCTCACCAACACCTTAAGGAATTAAACTAATTAAGGAGGGGCATCATTGGAAAGACATCTAAAATTAAGCCTTCCTTAATCTCCCCAAAAAAAGTTATCTAGGTCCTATATTTAGGACCGGAGGGAGTACATGCTATCCAAACATTTTCGCTTTCGCGCGTTTTTCTTGCATTTTTGCTGATTTGTTGTCCTCTGCAATGTTCGCTGAGCTTTCATCATAGTATTTCAATAAAGGATGTATTATTCAGTCCCAAAAAAGTACTATGGGTGGAACTTAATAGGGAACGAACAAAACTGTTGTCTTGACATCAATATTTTTTTAGAAAAAATAGAAAAAAGATTAAAGTTAGCAGACTAGCAGTGTTGAATGGTGAAAACTGCTTTCTAAGCGATGGAGGGTCACATGTTTTTTTTTCTGTGAAATAAAAGCATGTTTTGGTTTATTGCCTAAACCTTGTGTCGTTTAATTGTGTGGTGATTGCACTCGGTCTGAGAATCAAGCCTTCAAGTTAAAAGAAAAGTGTAAGGGAAGATTATTATGTGTAATAAATTGTCCATCATTTTTTTTCTTCAAGATTATTATATGTAATGAATTGTCTATCATGTGCGAATTGATTGATTCTTCCTATATTGAACCTTTGTTCTCTTTAATTTTCAATTTTAGGTGGAGAATTTCAATTGTTACATGGGAAAATTTTAGATATCTCCTCCTCCTTTCTTAGTGTTACAAAATAAGATAACTAACAAAATAATAAAAACAAATTGTCTCACATTCCTCCACCTGACGACAATGAGACCATTTATAATCGTTGAGGGATTAAGCCAGGTCGATAGTAGTAGAGAAAGAGAAAATCTAGAACTTGTTTGTTTCCAATACTTTTAAAATCATTTTAAATTTCGGTTCTAGCTTTCAGCATTATCAGAGATGAAAAAAAAGGAACAAATAACGCATTTATAATGATGTGTTAAAAATTCACATGTGTCATTTTTTTATTGGTGAGATATACAGATTATAAGGCACTGAATATATGTTTTTCTCTCTTAAAATATAGTACAGTGTTTTCTATTATTTACCTTAATTTTCAGTTTATATATTACAAACACACACACATAAATGTAATAAAAAGCTTCTTATATTATGAAAAAATTGTTACATTTTGATAATTAATTTTATTATAAGCACAGATTAAAATAGAATATAATATTAAAAAAATGGAAAATTCAAATACAAATAAATTTATAATAGACACTCAAATAAAATAAACAAATAGAAAACCTAACGAAGATAAGTAGCCCAATTCTATTTCAAAAAAATATTTAATCACTAACTAGTTCGGTTTATTTTAACCAAATATAAAAGGGAGCACATAATATATACAGTATATATTTTTTTTTTGATCGAGAATATATACAGTATATGACTACAAGGTTACTTTGAACTGGAGGAAAAACCAGCACCACCTCATGCAGTCAGGACACTTGTTGTTGGGATCTTCCAGATCAATATCTCAGATCTTTCATAAAAAAGATCAATATCTCAGATACGTGATGATGCAACTTCCAAGCAAGTGATGGTGTCCACAATTAGAGCTGAGAATTTCCAACCCGCCCCGCCGGGTTCAATCCAACCCACCTTTAAAAAAATCGGGTCGAACCAAAGAAATTGAAGTCCACTTGCATCGGGTCGGGTCAGTCTGCTAGTCCACTTATACCAGGTTGGGTCGGGCTAACCCGTCAGGTTGGCGGAATAGCCCGCTTCCATTTTTTTTAAAAAAAATTATTTGCCTTTTTTTGGGTAATGAAAATTATTTGTCTTTTCTTCTAAATTCATCTTCATTCTTCCATTCTTTCACGTCTTCTTTCTTTTCATCTTCAATTTGATTTTTTCAGTATTTATTTTTATGTGTGTGAAGTTTTAGATTTTTGTTTTGGAGTGTGTAATGTGAATATATGAGTTTAAATATATATTAAACATATGAGGAAGAAAGTACCGCTGAGGTTATGGATATATGTTTTTACGTATGAGGTTTCCCATATGAGATTTAAAAGGGATCGCAAAAAAGTCTTTTGACATTGTAATATGCTATAGATACTTAAGCTTTGTTGTTGGGCAACAACAAAAAAGAAAAAGTTAGAGATTAAAAAATATATAGTTTGCTGATTAGAAATTAATGACATATGTTAAAGATCTTTAAAAATCATAAACTATTTTGAGTTTGTTCACATTATAGTTTGAAATTTAGAAAGATAAATTTCAAAATTATAATGTGAACAAATTCAAAACAATTTATGACTTTCAAGATAGATAACACCTAACTTTGAATAAGTGGATCTTGAACGAGCGGCTTGAAATTTGTACTATTATATCTTGTATTATATATATTCAAAAAAAAAATAGACAAATGAAATTATTCATTTACTTTGTTGATAAATCATGTTGTCACAAAATTTATGTGCTTACCTTACTATTTTAATTTTCAATTTTAATTTTTTTAAAAATAATATAGTTTGCAATTCGGGTCGGGTCGGGCTGGTCCGCCTAAAAGTATATACGGGTCGGGTTATGCTGTTCCAAACCACATTAGATCGGGTCGGGTTAGCCCCGCTTCTATTGTGGGTTGGGTCGGGTTGTCCGTTTAAAACGGACTAGCCCGTTTTTCCGGCTCTATCCACAATCTAAGGCCTTCGCTTGGATTCCTAGCATAAACTAATTTTATCTTGTTTTATAAATAACTCCTCATTTATGTTTGTACCTCTACAACCATGATCATGCAAATTCTTAGAGAGCTTCTTATCTATTTACTATTGTCTCCACCTCCCATCTTCTTAAGACAACTCGTACATTTGTTAGGATCATTAGATAATGCATTACAATTATATCGAAAACTGTAATAATTTAGGGCAAGAATAATGAAAAAATATAATTATAATGGTGGTGCGGTTGATTGAAAGGCTAGAGCGTCACATCTTTGTGTCCACATAAATGGATTATAAACGTATGAACAAATTAAATGATGGAGTTTTTTCTTTTTCTTTTTTGTTTTTAAAAAACGATGTTGTGTTTCTTCACAATGACTAAATTTGTGTATTGTAGGTTAGATCATGCATGACAATCATCCCATCGATCAATATACATGCAGCAGGTAGCATGAGATTAATACCACACAATAAAAATAATATGTGATGGGGTTATTATATATTATGATAGTAAAAGTGAAGAAACAACCTTGACATAACACAAGCAACAATTTATATCCCAATGAGATAATGTTGTAACGTAACATTCTTATAATAATGCTCTATTAAGGTTCAACGGCTGTTTCTGGGCCTACAACGAAGCTAACAAAAAATGGGACGACTTAATCTTTTTCAATATATTACGCAATATATATAGAGCTCACAAAACCATATTTTTTTCACTTTTATATTCCTGATAAATACTGAAATAAATGTCAAATAGAGTTTGACACTCAACAATCAAAATTGCAGTCTTCATGGTAGTTAACATTGGGACAGAAAATAAATGGTTTTCCCAGTGCAGCTTTACAACCAATTTTTAATGGTAAAACGCATATGTATATGTGCGCGCATATATACATATGCTTTAAGCTCATGTGAAATGTTAAAATATTTACTTTTTTCCTTAACCAATATGTCAGTGATGACTTCTCAATTTTATAATTGTTTGGAAACACTTTCTTAAATCTCAACATTTCTTTTATAATAAAGAAAAACTGTTAATTTTTTCTTTATACTAAAAGAACTGTTAACTTATTTTTACCAAACAAAAATAGGAAATCATTTGGGTTATTAATCCACAATTCAAGGATGTATATTATATATAACTCCTTGTAACACCCCTAAATTTGAAAAGAATAAATAAAGTGGTTTGTAAAGTTTTGAGGCATTATTATTCAATAAAAAATAGGCTCAAAGATAAATTATGGTGAAAAGTTTTATATTCAGATAGGTATGTGGGTGGAGATGAGAAATTAAAATATTATTATATGATATTTTAATCATGCATCATGGAGTATAGTAGGAGATGCGGAATAATTAAAAGCTATATATTATTAATACTCAGGTGCAAATACAATCATAACCATACACATGCACTTAAAAAAGAAAAAGAAAAAAAATACAAATATGACATAAACACACATTTTCCAAACTAATATAGAAATAGCTAATAACTCACTATCTCTATTTATTTCACAAAATATAAATTACTGCACCTAAATATTAAATAACACTAATAGTTTAGAACATGGGTTTCTTGCATTCTGAACAAGAATTATTATAGTGCTTCTTAAGCTCTCGGATGCACTTCTCATGGCACTTGTGCCCACAAGCGAGAACTTTCACAGGCGACTCTAATTTCTCACCACAGAAAAGGCAGCTATTACCCTAAGCCACCTCTTTTCCCTTTGAAACGGATGAGACCCCTTTGTCCCTTGCTGAGGGAGGAATTCCCAAATTGAGATTACGTCTCCTTCTCCCTGTTTCTTGTCCACACTTTGGACAAGGATTAGCTGTGACCATTCCAGAACATTGTAAGCAATAGTATTCATCAGACATGGCTAGAAGAAAAATGAAACAAGCAAGAAGTGATGGAGATGGAGATGAACGAGAGTGATGGAGATGGAGACCGAGGTGGATCTATTTAAATATATCAATATGAAGTCTTTTCATGTTGGTTTTATGAAGGTGTAAGTTAAGACATGCATTACACAAAAGGCAATAGAGAAAGTGTGATTCTCAATTCTTTTAATTTCCGTCTTCCAATGCTCAAACCGTGTGCATACTTTTGCGAAGTAGTTATATTATATTCAGATAAAAAAGTAGTCATACTATATTGTTTCCTCCGTAGGTTTCAGTAAAGTTATCTGGAGGTTGACTATATTCTCTTAAATTCATAAGGTATTTTTATTTCATTTACCTCATTGAAATCACAAATACAACGTAGCCTAAGCTATATTTTTTATTATCAGACACCTAAGCAGTATTTGATCTTCTATTAACAATTATCTCTTGATTATGAATTCTAATTGTATGGACTAACCTCTTGGAACGTCCATACTAGTATTGTCAAACCCGAATCGAGCCGGACAATCTATCACCCGCCGCCTACAACGTCTCGGTCCATACGTAATAACCGTTTTTAAAGTTAAACCATGTTGAACCATTTCAAGTCGGGAACCATATCGGTTGAACCGGCCTGCCAAACACTTTTTTTTTCAATAGAAAAGAGACCAAATTGTAAATCCCAAACTTTTTAAGCTTCTATTCGTCTTATAATACATATTATTGTTCATTTTATTGTTTAATCGTGTACATATATTATTGTTTATTTCATTAGGGAAATATTATTTATCATGCTTTTCTTCATAGACTAATACAAAAATTGTTTTATTTCCTAAGTTTTTAAGGACTATATTTTTCTTAGCCAATAATCTCTTATTAAAAATTAGGAGATTAAACTATCACAATTGTTTCCATTTTTATATGTAAGGTATAATCACAAGTAAGATAATATTTCTTTACTTATTACATCATCAGTTCAACCATCGGTCTGACCGATCCGACTGTGTGAACCATGACCCGAAGCCCCTTTCAGTTTGCCTTCCGGACCGGGTTTTACGACATTATTCTATACTACCCGGCCCCTTGCAAAATTTCAATCTTTTGGTTAAATATCCATACCCCTTGAGTGAGAATTAGCGTAGGAGATGGATTTACTTACCAAATTTGTGTTAGTCAAAATTGATGTCATTTGATCCTTCTCCTTCTTTAATTTTATGTGTAGAATCGCAATAAGGACCAATTTAAAATAGCACAGGACAACAAAATTGAAGAACTCTTTACCAAAAAAATTATGTCTCGTTGGCCGCATGCAACATTTTGTTGGCTGCCATCAAAGGCAATAGAAAGCATGGATACCGGCTGGCTGAAGCCAACAAAAGTTTCGCCACGGCAAAGACGTGAACCTGCAGAAAAAATCGGATTCAAATCACATTCAAACTAGACTTATCTACAGCAATTTTGAACTGACATGGCCCTTATAAATACTTTTTTTTCAGCCCCAAACAGATTCCATTTCCTCCCACCAACCCATTCCAAGCCCTAAATCCTCTCTTAAACTTCATCTTCATCACTTGAACTTTATTTTGAATGTATGGATTCATCATTTGGAATTAATGTTTTGAGTTGATATTATGTGCTATGTTTAGGATTTTCACTTGATGGATTGTTATTGTCAAGTGTTTGCAATTGAGAATCTCGCTAGAAGTGCCAAATTGTGTGAGAGGCATTGAACTTCAATCATAAAACCTTGGTTCATTATTGTGTAGGATTCTAAAAATAGATTGAAATCCTAGGATTAATCAAACAATTTGGAATCCTGTTGTGGGACATGGAGCCCCTTGGAATTATCAAATTAAAACACACTAAAGGTTTTAATAATGCCTAATTAATTGTGTTCTATTAATGAAACATTGGACTCATAGGTTCCTGAAATTTGCTATCTCAGTGAACCAGTGCAATTAACTCCCTAAACATTTTTTTATGAAAGCCATTTACAAGAGTATTTCACTTATATTGCATCCCTTTTACTTAAAACACGACATATTTGATGGACAATTTTTCTCCAACAAATTTTACATGGGTATTTTTGCACTTTCGTGACAATTACATAGACATTTTGTACTTTATACCTAATTTTTTTTCATTTGGATGAAACAATCAACCCCAAAATTAGGGTGCTTAGTTACTTTTAGATACATGTAACACTACAAAAATTTCGGCACTTACCAGCGTCAACGTTCCGGCATTTTCCCGAAAACGCTTGAACGTATCTCGCATTCTAGCGTTTTTAGGCAAACACCTGTAAGTGAATATCACAACCGTCGGGAAGCTTGGCGGGAGCTATGTGCCTTTTTCCCGGAGGCCACTTTCCGGCGTTTGTAGGGTGGCAAACGTGGCCACATGTCTGCTAAATGTTTTTGTTTTTTCTTTTGCTATACACTTACCGACATTTATAAAACGCCGACAAGTTTAAGGGGACACGTGTTTTTCTTATTTATTTCTGTTTTTGGAAAATGTTGGGGCATTTATAAACCTCGGGAAGCTGAGTGGGTATAACTTTTTTCCAGCCTAACATACTGGCGTTTGCAAACGCTAGTATGTAAAAAAAAGAAAAAGTTAAATAAAAAAACAGTTTACTTTTCGGCTTTTGCAAATGCCGGAATGTGGGTGATATTAATGAGGGGCCGTAACCGCTCACTTTCCATGGTTTACAAACGCCGACAAGTGCATTAAAAAGTAGGGGCAGTTACAACTGCCCATAAATGTCATTTCCCTCCCATAAATGTCATTTCTCGTGTTTACAAATGTCGGGAAGTGAGATGCAAACTCCGGAAAGCTACTTGTATGAATGCAACTTCCCCACGACTGCATTTGTCATTTTCTGAAAATTCAGAGGGTCCCACCATGCAAGTCATCTTTTCCTACGCCCTTACAATATATATTCTATAATCCATCTAATATGCCGCCTTGTCGTGATAAGCGCGTACTCACTGCAGAATAGTTGGATCATCAGAGTAAAGAAGAAGAAGATCAGCATATGGAGAACCTCAGAAGACAAATAGAAGAGGAGGACGATATTCTCGTCTATGTCTATCGCCATCATATACAGGAGAACCCGCTGGACGACGTTGTTATTCCCGGCAACATTCCTGGTACAAAGATAAACATTTACGGGCGCTGTAGTTTGGACCCATCTCATTTCCTTATGGAACTCGACGAACATGGGCACATGGCAACGTTCGAGCAGTTCCAGACCAAGAGGATTTGAGGCGCCAACAGCACCAGGAAAAGGAGTATCATCGCCACGAGGAGGAGGAGGAGGGCGATCGACATGAAGAGGAGGAGGATGGTGATGGGCATGGGGAGGAGGATGAGGAGGACTTTGTTAATTGTTTGCGGAGGAGTATCAGGTTGTGGAGAGGGAGGAGAGAGAAGTCTGGTAGTGGCTTCACTGTTAGAGTGAGAAGTGAGTATTTCATCCTGAATTTAGTGTTAATTTTCTTTTTTATTATATTAATTGTTTCTATTATAATATTTTTTTTCTCACATTTATTTATTCAATTTATAGATACTGATGGTGTTGAGACTGTTATGAGACTGACGGTCTGACGCCGCAACATACACATCACTTGTCGGAGAATGAAAGGGTTGCCCTAGATTATTTTGACACTACCAGGCAACCGATAAAGAGTGAAGGTGTGTTGTTCGCGTGTTTCTGCGTTAGTATAGGCGAGATGACAAATATATTCGCAGTTGACCCCACAGACTGGAGGAAGGTGGATGACCGCTTCAAAGAGCAAGGATGAGAGATGGTGAAGGTAAATAATGTAGCAACTAAAATATTATATATTTCTTATTAATTTAAAGTTTAAATTAACTAACGATGGTTTATGTTTGTTTTTGCAAAGAAGATTTTGGGTCCCCTCGAACCCAAAAGTGAAGGCATACACGTGGAAAAAGATGAGGTATGGGTGGAAGGAGCAGAGAAACATGATGTTCAATGACAGGTGGAGGCAGGGGAAAGACCTATGATCGAGCTGCTCGATGATGTTCCGGATAATGTCACCCGTGACCAATGGTTCAGATTATGTGGTTGAAAGACCGGAACCCACAGGAGACAGAAGTCGGAGCGCGGTGTACAAGCTCGGGCCCAACTTAAAGTGCCTCATTCGTGCGGGAGCAGACCTAACGCTGTAGGATATGGTGAAATGGTATGTATTTATATTTCATTATCATTATTATTTATTATTAGTATAATATTATATATATATATATATATATATATATATATATATTACATTACATTTTTTATTATCCTTTGTCTAATATTTTTTCAGATAAAGGATGCTCGAGCCCAAGGCGTGACTGAAGACGTATACTGAGACTTCCTCACAGAAGTTTACACACATGCGTATGGCTCGCCAGTTAGCCAAACTTACAAGAGATTGTAAGATTAATTAATTACTTATTCTTATATATTTTCATAAATATTTTGCTTAATTGTTTTGACTAAATTTAAAATGTATTATTTAACTAGGCAATAGTTGAGCGTGCGGCCAGAAGAGCACGGTCGTTGAGGAAGCCGTCTGAGTCGCATCACATAGATCCATTCGCCAAGGTTGCGGCAATCCGGTCGCAGATCGAGGTGGAGACTCCGAAGCATGGAAGACAACATGGATGCGTTCCCGGTCTTGGGTTCCGCGCGACCCCTACTCAGGTTTTCCGTTCATTTAGGGGACGGAGCACGCACGAGGTAGGAGGCTCATCGTCACTAGGAGTGAGCCAACCGTTTGATTCTCAGTTTCAGATGACAGAGCGAGAATGCGTCATGGCTAAGCAAGAAGCACGCGCGATGGAGGCGTAGGTGAATGCTCGGCGAGAGGCAGATGAGGCCAGACGTGAGAGGGAGGAGGCCAGGAGGAATAGGAAGGTGGCTGGGAGGGAGAGGGAAGAGGCCAGGAGGGGGAGGGAGGAGGGCTAGACGGAGATCTCGTATCTGTTGAACTAATTCAGGAAGGAAAAGGGATGAGTTTGAGCGCTGCCGCCTGCCGTCAATGTTCGCCATGAAATTATATTGTTGTTGTTTTTTTGTTGTTGCTTTTGTTATTTTTCTTCTCAGCCAGTGAAATTGTAATTTTATTGTTAGATGTAAATAATGTTGCTAATATTTTGTGATATATATTTGTTTGTGTGTGTGTGTTTAATAACGTTGGTTCTTTTGTTTTGTTTCTAATTATTTTTTGTTCTAAAAATATATAAAAGATTAATCAAAATTAAAATTTAATGTTTAAAATGGAAATGTAAATAAAATTTGGATTAATGATCATTAAAATTTGATACAGAACCGATAAATATTTGTTAGTCGCCGTCCTCAGGCTCCCTAGTTGATGCTAACTGTTTGTCGTCCTCTTCCGGCACGAGATCTTCGAAGTTAACAGGTGCTACTAGTTGGGTAGTCTTTGTTGAAGCGTCATAATTTTCAGATTCATCCCCCATGGCATACAAGTCCGGAGGCTTGACATGAACTACCATAGACCAATCTCTGTATTATTGTTATGCACCTCACTCTCTCCAAGGTGTATCTAAACACGATAATATCATGGAAATTGTTTCTTCATACAGTGACCATAAACATCGTTTCTTGTCTGCCACTTCTTAAACTTACACTTCTGAAAGGGACATGCAATTTTACCCCTTATACTAGATCTCAAGAAGGCAAAATCTTAAAACCTATTGAGACCCACAATGTATTGAGAGGACGAACACGGAAAAGATATCCATAATTTATCGAACATTCCTACTATATATTAGGAAGAAATTAAAGATAAGGAGGAGAAAGCTATGGAAATAGACAAATGAGTGAAGAGTTAGTCTGATATATGAGCTATTTGCTCTGTGCTCACCTGCATTTTTAACCCAACCATATGTTGGTGAAAAGTGTAATGACATAATCAAATGGTAATAAATAACATATCGGCACGGGAAACGATATATTTTTTTTTAAAAAAAAAACCTTTACATTCCAGAGTTTATAAACTATTTGTCTAAAAAACAATACATACCGGCGTTTGGAACCGCCGGTATGTATAGGTTTTTATTTAAAAAAATAGTTTTCATAACTTACCCGCGTTTACAAGCACCAGTAAGGGCTTCTGATCTCGAAAACGTAAACCTAACGTTTAGAGTACACTGGGCCGCGTTTACAAACGCGTGAAAGTAGGGAATTTCACCTATAAATACCAGTCTTCCCTCAATCTTCAGTTACCCTTTCTCTTCTCTCTTCTCTTATAATTACTTTTCTCCCTTCTCATTCGTTTTCCCTCTATTCCACATTTTTAATTTACATTTTATTTCTCTTTACATATTGATTGCACCATACTTTTGCATATATTTTCATGGCCAAATCCATTGAATTAATGCATGTTTTGATGATAATTGCACCTAATTTTCATAGATTCTAACTATTGTACTAGTTGTTGGAATTTGTTCTAATTAAGGGCAATTTAGGTTTTTTAGCATGCTATAATGTTTTACATGTTTTCAAGAACATTTTGATGCTACCTTTGAGACATTTGAATATGTAGGTTGGGAGGTTGAAGGTGAAGATTCAAGAAAAGGGGTCAAAATAACGTTTCTGGATGAAGTTTGCATTTTAGTCCTGAGGCAGGCCAACTGGCGAGCCACTGGCGAGCCACTCGCCACTTGCTCGCCAGTACCTTCGGGTAACTCGCCACTTGCTCGCCAGTTGGCGAGCCACTGGCGAGCCTGACGCTGTCAAAAATCAGACGCGATTTTTAGGGTTTCTTGGCCCTATATAAGCTTTCTAAGAGCCCCCAAACCTCTCTCCAAGCACCCTTTGACCGAAAATAAGTGTCCCAACCTAGGGTTCTTCAATTTTATCCATTCCCCACTCATTCCAACTCATTTCTGTGCATTCCAACTTCATTTCCACCATATTCTCTACCATTTTTTCACTTTTCCACCATCCTTCTACCATGAATTGGGCATTGGAGCTTCTCTTGGTGGCTTCATCTTCTTCCATGTGTAGCTAGGCTTCCTCAAGCTCTCTTGGTGATGGGTTAAAGTGGCGCAAGCTAGGGTTCTATAATAGAGGAGTTTTTCTTATTTCAATCTTATATTTATGACTTCCAACATATTGTATTTGGTATTTCTCTTGGAATTTCCAGATTTTATGTGTTGCTGAGACTATGAATATGTAATTGTTGATGAGATACTTGTGTTGATGGATTGGGTCTTGTGTTGAGAACTTAATTTCCCTAGTGTTAAATTCAATTGGAGTTTTTGTGGTTTTATTGTCTTGCATGATGTCATGTGTGATGATTTAATCAATTAGCTTGTTGATGTTGATGATTATGTTAATTGTTATGGTTGAGCTTATTTAGGTTGAATTGCCAAGTTCACTAGTGCTTGGATAATTTAATTAATTGAACTCCTATTGAAGTATTCAATACAATTCCCCAATCTAATCCACAAGAGTAATTGGGACAAGCTCCTAGTTGGATGATATTGGCCCAATTACTCCTCACACCTTTTAATGTATGAGCTCAAGTTTGCCACTAAGACCCTAACCAAGAGAGCCCTCATCTTATTGATTGTCATCTATCATTCCGTTTTACCCCGAAAATCCAAAAATATGTATTTACATTTAGTAGTTTAATTAGATGATCTTCTAAACCAAATCCCCATATTAATTCCTTTGTTTGTTTCAATTGCATTTAGTAGCTTAGGTAGATCATTAGACTCCTTGCGAACGATCCGGGGTTGTACCACTTGTTACAATCCTTGGTTTTATAAATAACTTGCATTTAACCCCAAGGCGAATAGGAAACGGTTAAATCACATATCTACCATATATTTTCTAATGATTTTATTTTCCCATTTTATATGTCTAATTTTTTTAATTATTTTCATTTGCCTCTTCATTTTCTTGTTAGTAAAAAGTTGTTTTGTTATGTACTAATAATAATTATATTTTATTTGGAAACGTCAGCGTTTGTACAAACGCCAGTAATATAATATTAAAAAACTACTAACTTACCAGCTTTTGTAAAACGCCGGTATTCTAACAATAAAAAAACATTAGCTTACCGGCGTTTACAAATGCCGGTAAAATATTATTAAAGTATAATAATTTACCGGCGAATCTGCAAACACCGAGAATGTATATTTTATAAAAACCCGAAGTGTGAATATATGTGTAACATACCGGCGATTACAAACGCCTGTATGTTTTAATGTTATTTTAAATTTAGAACTTGCCGGCATTTTGAAACGCGGCTACGTAAAATAATTCAAATCTCCCGCCGATATTCGCCCGCAGTGTATTTCGCGGGTGAGTTTCTTCGGTAAGCTTTTCGGCGTTTTTAAAACTCTACAGCGTTTATATAGGATGTGTTTGGATTGTCGGTGGAAAAGTGACATTTTTTCAATTTGACTTTTTTAGAAGTAAGATTGCAAAAAAGTCCGATTGTGTGTTGTGATTATGTTTGGATGTGTTGTTGGTATAAGTAACTTCTTTTTAATCTGAATTTTAGAAATATGTTTGGATAGTTATTTTGAAAAAAGTAATATAAGATCAAAACATTAATTTTATTAGATAATACATACAACATATGTAAATATTGTTATAATTTATAGAGAATACATGAATTAAAATTAAAAATTTGAAAATAGTAATTTAAATAAAATTCATATAAATTAGAATACACACGCTCTCTTCAATCCTTATTATAAGTCACCAACTACCTACAATTTTCTGTGTTTAATATAAGTCATCAACCGCCGCATTAAATGTTTTTTCCCACTTCACCCATTTTATTAATGTAGATTCAAAATTAAAAATGTGAAACACACTATTTAATGAAAGGTGAAGTTGGAAAAATGACAAATTTAAATGAATTTTAAGACTCAACTACCATCTTTAGTATGTAATAAATGAGTAGTTGATAACTTATAATGAGGACGGAGTGTGTGTATGTACTCCCTCCGGTCCCAATTAAAAGTCACCAACTACTCATTTCTCACATATCATAGAATGGTAGTTGGGTGTTAAAATTCATGTTTACTTTTCCACTTTTTCCAACTTCACCCTTCATTAAATGATGTGTTTCTAATTTTCAACTTTGAATCTTCATTAATGACAGGGGTAAAGTGGGAAAAAAACATTTAATGCGGAAGTTAGTGACTTATATTAAGGACAAAAAATTAGAGGTAGTTAACGACTTATAATAAGGACCGGAGGGAGTATGTGTGTGTATTCAATATCAGAATAGCAAACATCAATCAAAGTCTATAGTTTTTTCGACAAAAAATAAAAGAAATCAAAGTTTATGGTTTTGAAACTTCTGAACAAGAAATAAGTTAACAGTATGGGTAAAAAAAAGAGAAGATTGGTTGATCAGCAACAACTTTAAGTTAGAAGTTAAAAGTGAGAAGAAGAAAAAAGAAACTCAGGGTACTTTTGCTCTACCTTGCTTTTGAAGGAGAAGCAATTTGCATTTTAGTTGTACCCAAACATATGTAGAAGCAAAAAAAAAGCAATAAGAAAAAAAAAACAAAACTTTTGCTGTGCAATCTTGCTTATGGGTGATGCCAAACACACCCATAAACACCGGAAAGGCACTTCCCTACGTTACTTTTGCCGGCAAATGCGAAAAATACAGTAGAGTCTACCTGACATTTAAAAACGCCGGTAAATAGCAAAAACCAGATGCTGGAAAATGCCTTATTTTTTTGTAGTGTAATAGATTTTGAGAAAGTTGTGGATCACCCATTAATAATGATAGAACTAAAAAAGCATAGTAGAGACACGTGTAAAATTTTAGCATAATCTAAAGCCTAAAATCATGGGTTGTTTATCTTTTCTCTCAAGCATACGAATATTTTTCTGAGCAAAAAAAAGGATATGAATATTTCAGCCAAAAAGGATGTGAGATCACACTATTGTGCTAAAACAAAAAGCATATGATTACACTCTCCGCATACAGACCATATTGGATTTATTGATGGTAACAACATACACTATCCACCATAGAAACTCGTTTTTTTTATCAGCATAGAAAGACGTTCTCAAGAAATTAGAAAATGATGGGCAATAATATTCCTGAAGAACTCGTTGTAGAGATTCTTGCAAGGCTGCCAGTAAAAACTTTGTTTCAAATCAAATGTGTATCCAAATCTTGGTATGCTATGATCAATGATCCTTTTTTCATTGCCAAACAACTTGAATGGTCCAATTCAATATGTAAAAAGACCCGCGTCAAGCTTATCGTCCAAAACCAATATTCAAAACTGCCACCTACCATATCCCTGATCTCTATTAGAGACGAACCGTGTGTGGTCAAAGACATAGAATCACCTTTTCTCAAGAACAATGTGTCCAATATATCAGTTCTTGGTCACTGTAATGGGATTTTTTGTCTTTTTGGGCACCATTTTGGACCCCGTGGATCCGTAATTTTGTGGAACCCTGCAACAAAAGAGGTGAAGCCTATTCCTAGCTCTGGGATCGTACCTGAACCCGACGAGGATTTTTCAAGATTTGGATTTGGATTCGATCCCATCACAAAGGATTACAAGGTTGTTCGGGTTTCACACTTATGGCCTTTGACAGAAGATCTACCTCTACTAGTTGAAGTTTACAATCTTAGTACCGGCTCTTGGAGAACTATAGATGTTGAAGTCCCTAAAAAGTTACATCCATTTCGTACTTGGAGTTTATGTTTGAATGGGGTCTATCACTGGTTAACTTTGGCCCAAAACGATGATGGGACTGGTGACTATGACACTATTTTGAGCTTTGATTTTAGCAAGGAAGTATTTAAGAAGATGTATTTACTGCCTCCTGGTATTTGTGCTTATTTTGTCCAAATGATTGTAGCTGTGGGCGAGACTCTTGCTTGTTTTGCTGTAAGTAATAACCCAGTTAGAAAATTTGAGATTTGGTTGAATATGAATAATGGTGTTGATAATAGTTGGAGCAAGAAGTTTGAGATTGGACCAATTCCTGGCTGTGAATGTATCTCATTAAAATTAGGATCTAGGCATGAGCTTCTTCTTGAAGAAAATGATGGAGAATTCATTACATATAATGATCTTCCGGATCATCAAATGGGAGATGTCCATAGGCTGAAACTGACTTGGATGTTTGATTATATGGAAACTTTGGTTCCACTCACACAAAGGGGGATACACAATTAAAATGATCATCACTATTCAACGGTTAACTGCTGGACTCATTTGGCTAATAATAGAGCTACTGGCTGATGAAACCATTTATTATTCTGTGAGTGACTGAAATATTATATCTTCTATTACAACAAATATGTTTTTTGTATAACTTGAGAACCATGGTTGTTTTAGGTGTCAATAGTCATCTTTTGACAATTTCATAAGACCTCTCTAAAATTAAATTTTTATGCGCAATTATTTTCTATGAAAGCTGCACATTGTTGGTTACTGTGGTTCATATGGAAGCAACAAAAACAGTGTGGTGTTTGATTACTCTAAACCAGATGCAAGTGCTTACATCGAGTAAGCAATCAGAGAAATTGGTATTGGAGATGCCTAACAAACATATCATTTCTGGTGACACAATAGAGCACAAATGGAAATGTCCTCCAGCTGTGCAAGAACTTGCCAGAATAGCTATGGTATTTGGAGATGAATGCGGTATATGTAGGTGGGATTTCATTGATAAAATTAAATCGATCTCTGCTTTCATCACAAAAGCGTTGGCTTTGTAAAGGGTTTTTATGATTGCAGTAGATGTGGGCTAGGCAAGGTAATGTTTGAAACCGATTGCCTTCCTCTGCAGCTTTTTATAAAAAAAAAATCTAGACTTGTATGAATAATGGTAGAGCCAAGGAATATAGTACATGCTATCAAAAAATTTTTGCTTTCACCTTTTTCTTGTATTTTTGCTGATTTGTTGTCCTCTGCAATGTTCTCTAGGCTTTCATCATAGTATTTCAATAGAAAAAGTATTATTCAATCCCAAAAAAGGGTACTATTGGTGGAACTTATTAGGAAACGAGCAAAACTATTATGTTGACATCAATCTTTATTTTTTTAAAAGAAATGAAGATTAAAGTTAGCAGTGTTGAATAGTGGAAACTGTTTTCTATATGATCGTGGGTCACATGTTTTTTTTTTTTGTGAAATAAATGTTTTGGTTTATTGCCTAAACCTTGTGTCGATTAATTGTGTGGTGATTTACTTGGTCTGAGAAACAAATCTTCAAGTTGAAAACAAGTGTAAGGGAAGAATATTATGTGTAGTGAATTGTCCATCATTTTTTTTCTTCAAGATTATTATATGTAATGAATTGTCCATCGTGTGTAGATTAATTGATTCTTCCTACTTCCTATATTGAAATCCATGTTCTCTTTAATTTTCAATTTTAGGTGGAGAATTTCAATTGTTTCATGGAAAACATTTAGATGGAGTATCTTTTTCTCCTTTCTTAGTGTTAAAAAATAAGGCAACTAACAAAATAAAAACTACTTGCCTTGCATTCCTCCACCAGACGACAATGAGACCGTTTATAAACTCAGTGAGGGATTAAGCCGGGTCGATGGTAGAGAATGAGAAAATTTAGAAAACTTAATTCTCTCTAATAAAACTTTAGTAAATGTCACATCGAATTTTTCAAAATCTCTTTTGTTTTGATTGAGATGTTGGAAGTCTCAAAATAAGTTGAAAAGTCTAGCAAAAATTACAAAATGCAACAATTTCGTTTTTTTAACATCTGTTTTGTTTTAAAAGAAATGTTCAAAATATCACAGAAATTACGAAAATGCTAACACCTTTTTACGTCCTTTGTTCACTATGAAAGGACATGAATAAATGATATGTTAATGTCATGCTTTTCATAGTGGTGCTCAAGAGATATATGGCATATTGATGAAGGTTTCAAGATCCGAATAGTATGATCTTAGAAATTATCCAGCTATATATATTGATGCCATTCTATCATGCCTCTATTCAATTGTTGATGGGCAAATACCAAAATTTCTCCTTTTATAATGGTCATCCCCAAACACGAACGGGGAATTGTACACTACAACTACAAGAATATAGAGTCATCTTTGCTGTTCACTTTGTACATCTTTCGCCGCAAAAACATGTTTTAGAGTTTCCAAGAACTGCGAATAAATACAATGTAAAAACATACATTTAGTGAAAAAATACAGCTGTGATTTTGTGAAGCATTCGAAATAAAACATGTGGTTGTAGGTTCGAATCCCGCCGATGTGAGGACCTTGTTGATAGGCGATTAGTAAATACCCCGTTCTTTGAGCCCGGAGGCATACCCTGACCTTGGTGAGCTTACAAGACCCAACTTACCTAAATTCTTTTGTTATAAAAAAAAGCATTCAAAATAAAGCATATTTTTTGATCAAAAAAAAATAAAGCATATTTAAAAAACAAAATAATATTTGCTAGCATCAACGAAAAACTGTGAGGATTAAACAAAAAATTGCCCCCAAATTGTTGCTGATTAAATTTATTTTAAAATATTTAAACATATTTCGCAGTTTTCCAAGAAAATAGGTAACAAACATTTTTTGAAAAAGACTTATTATTAAGGAAAACCACGAAAATTGACCTTTGCCGTGTCAATCAAAAAACTATAACTAGCTATCACGAATTCCCCTGATAATTAGATTTGGCTATATTTTTTTATAACAAGATTTGGCTATATTTTATCAGAGAATAAGGTTATAATTTTAGTATTTTACTTTTAAATAAAATTATTATATGCATTTAAAAAATACGACTATATGCAAATTAATTAATTTGAGGTACATTTTATATGATTAGATGGAAAAAATTAGATCGGAATTAGTTGTGTAAATTAAAAAAAAATTGAAGCTATCTACTCCACCTGAAAAAGAGAAAAAAACATTTAAATTATACTGTTAATAGAATATGAAAAAGAACATTATAAAAAAAAGAATATGAAAAAAAATACTCCCTCCATTCCTAAATATAAGTTCACTTTAAGAATGTGGATACGTTCCTAAATATAAGATCACTTTCTATTTTTTCTTTAGTTTTGACCAAATTACCCCACTACTCATTTTACAAGTAAACTACTCCATCAATCCCTTTAAATTTAAGTGAGGATATTTTGGGAAGATCATGTAATTCTAATTCATTGAAAAATTTTCTTTAATCTCTCCAAATTAGCTAAAGTGATCTTATATTTAGGAATGAAGGGAGTACTATGTTAGAGAAGAAATGTGCTTAGCATAAACGAGCTAGTACTTCCGTGTGTTTTGGCGTAAATTAACGTACCAAAACGAAATGCTCATGGTAAAGGCCCTTTGTCAATAGCTTTCTTACTTAAGAGTGCAATAACACAGTTATTTCAAAACTATATAATATATAATATCACATGGGTTAGTAAAAATGACAAACTTCCAACGTCAATGACATAACTATTAACATGTGACATGAAGCTTTTTTTTGTATTGTAAATGTGACATGAAGCTGCATAGAAACCACATATGTAATCATTAAGGTGCCAAACAAATACTAACAGGGTTGCTAACACCAAATCAATTACTTCTCTGATTTCTTTGAACTTCAAAAGCAGAAGCATCCGCCGATAAATTAAGCCAAACAAAACATCTACAATAAACCTAAAAAAATACTGATAAAAATATTATTGCTCATATCAAATTTTCTTACCTTCCATAAGGTTTTTATGCTTAGATTTCATAAGTTTTATGAGGAGCGTGAGAATAAATAAGTCTTGACTAAGAGAAACTCACAAGGTAGTCACCTATTTTTTTTATGTTAGGTATGTGACTAATGCTAGATTAACACATGAGGGAAGAAAAAATAAGCAAAAAAAAGTTTGAGTCTTGTCTCATACATTGACAATAGGCTCAAGTAAATCTTTTTGGCACAATATTTGTAGTACCTCCATCATAGTGCTAATACCAAAATCTTTCATTCACTTGAGCATATCTACCCACATGTGCTTACCATCTCTCCATCAAATTATTTTGATACAATTGCACTTAAATCCCAAATAAGAGACTTAATTTTAAAGAGGTCTCAAGGATCAGAGTTGTTATTGATTAATATTAACAACTATAGTAGCCTTCATTAACAAGTGGTAACAATTGTGTCAAATAATTTCAACATGTTGTAACTTGATGCTTAGTATTTGATAAAAATATTGCACTAGAAGTCACAAGTAACTCATTTTTGTACTATATGCGGAGAGAAAACGGCAAAAAGGAAAACCAATACAAGTAGAGATGTCTCTACCGTTTCAAGGGACAAAGAGGCATCAATATATAATAACTAGGGTTGCACTAAAACTTGGGGCCCAATTGGGCACGGCTCAACATGAAGCTAATTTGGTCCTAATACTATTTAACTTGGAACCATAGTAACTAAGATATGACCAAACTATGCAAGATAGAACTAGAACATAGGCTCTAGGATTAGTAACCCTACCCCAACTAGGAAATAATTTATCACATTTAGGATTTGGGGTATTATTGGACAAGAATTAAATTTTTAAAAACTGTATCAAATAGAAATTTAGGATTTAAAATATTCATTATATAAAACCAACAAGCACAAAGTCTTTAATGTAACTCCTTGAGAATGCAAACAAAAAACGTTTTAAGGAGGGTTATCTACTTGGCGGCCCATGGAATACATATCATAAGTGGAATTTTCTTCTAAAAAAATTATCCTACGTGTTAGTGTCATGGATATGTCATGTAATTAAAATCCCTTGACCCAGCACGTTTTGTCTACAGACATCTTTTTATTTATGAAGGTAAGATATGAACATGTACAGCGTCTAATAATGAAACTTCTTTTACTTTAATTTACCCTGTACGTAAAAAACAAAACAAGATTTAGTAAACGGAATTGAAAGCAAATCGAGTCAACTCCATTTTGGATAGTAAGATGCCCTTGATTTCCCAGCCCTTGCCCAAAATTTGTTCCATTAGTTTAGACATATCCCTTTGGGCAGATCTCTTGCTATCCTCAATGATCATAGACCACTCTTCACGTGCTGACTCTGAGTTAGTGTTTTCCCTAATGCTATTCTCCCATCTACTATGGTTTGCAGTGAGGACCTTGCGAATGTAGCAAGCCTGTAACAAACCCATTATAATATGCACTGTTTCAGCTCCTTCACGCAAGGATAGAAGAATAGAGGGCTGCCCAATTCTTTTAAATCTTTTGGGCAAGATCTCCACGCATATGAAGTAAAAATCCTCTCCTGTTATACGTTGCATTGCTTCTATTGACCACTTGGATATTTGGTTGCTGGAGTTCAAACACCCTATTCTAATTGGCCACAATTCTTGACCTCCAATTCCCAGAATGTCAACTCCTTTATTGCTCAACTCTGCAGGGGTAGGAACATATCCAGATTCAATCCAAGACTTGAGTATAATTTCAAGTCTATCCTTAGTTAAAGTTCGCAGGTGGACGTACTTCAGCCCTTGGTATATCCCAAGAAGGTCCATGCTACCAAAAATGAGATATATGAGAAAATGAAGACCAACTTGTCGTCTTAGATTGCTCTCAAACAACAGATTTATAAGTGCAGCAAGCATGAGGCCAATGATGTCAAAACACACTGTTTGTATCTGTGATTTTGCAGAAATTTCACCAAGATTATCCACCACTGCAAAAGTTTGATGTACAGCAGACCGAGTTGCTAAATAGCATGCCAAGCTTATTTGCTTAGCAATGTTGGCAATAGTTGCAAGCAAGAGGAAGTATTGCGGGAATGCAGGAGTAAGTAACTCAAGTCCAATGCTAGCAACAAAGATGATTGACGTACAAAACCTGACTCTCTTTAGATTTGTATCAAATGCAGATGCGAGACTAGCAGTGTAGATACATCTGCTAAGCCTTCCAATGCCATCCTTTAAAACCCAATTGAGAGCAGCAGATGATGGAAGTGAATAGGAGTGCCCAACTCCTATGGCCTTGAACATTGCTTGAGTAGCAAGAACTTGAAGAGCGGAGCTGAAAACACGATGCAAGAATTTCCACTTCACAAAATCAATGTAACAATCAGCAACCTGCTGAGGAATAAGAAAATCCCTAACAGCAAAACAACAAATCCTCCACAAATTACGTAACTCATTTTCAGAATCAAACTTTTTGCAAGATGACAGTGATGAGCCACCATCAACACTAACCATTCGTAAGCATGCCCCATCCCACAAGTACCTAGAGACCTTCGTAGAGCTACGAATCACAAATGGAAGGCTAATTTCCTCATTGCCTCCTCCATCGGGTTCACTATCAAGACAAGTTCTCAAAGATGAATAGGCAGTCACTGGTTTAAAATACAGCTTTGAAGTATTGATTCTAAATTCATTGGATAAGTTACAAGTTGAAGGGAGTTTGACTGATAAATGGTGACGATTAGTTGAGGATGTGTGAAGAGAAGACTGCATATCAGAAAGATGAAGTAGAAGGATTGAAGTTATTTTTCTATTTCACACCAAAGAACATACTACACAACCCTTAACAAGAGAGAGGCAGGGAATCTACGGGCACATAAGCTTACGCCGCATCAACGGTGGCGCCGTATATATTTAAACCAAAAATAACATTATACTATCTGTATATCTGTATATAGTAGTTTGTGTCTTGCTATTACTCCTGTGCATCCAAAAACCCCACCTTACCTCCCCTGTCTCACCAATATCCAAATACCACTTTATCTCCTCCGTCCCACCATCTTCCAAATACCCTGAAAAACATCAGTTAAACGCAGTTTATTTCATGTATATAAGCATGCATAATAAAGCATAAACCTATATAGCAATGACAATATTCTTATAATAGGTCTCTACCAACTACACTAATAACATTATATATCCATTCAATTGTGGAGGTACCTCCCTGTAGGATTTCTACATATAACCATATGCTTATAGCAAATTGTTCTATAGTATAGCCTGTATAGGGGTAGCTAACTGCCTAGCCATAGAGTACTCCCCTCAAATATAGTCTCAAAGATTGAACTCCCATTATCGATATGATATGAAATGATTTAGACCTTACTCTTGTACTAATTCCTTCCCTTTGTGATGCTTCAAGGTACCAACCCCATTATCATTTCCAACAAGTTGCACATATTTTATAAATAATATAATATATAGTCAATATCTTTCCATTTTATAGTACTAAATATTTCTACAAACCTTCCCACTAATTAACTTATACCTATTTAATCTTCCTCATGTCTTATTATATTTGGTTTCTTTTTAAATCTTCTAACCCCTACCTTTATACACAAACTAAATAAATATCTCATCCAAATAATCGCATTTAATTACTAAAAAACATTCTTCAAGACATCAAGATAATAAATAGATTCCTAACTCATAGATTTCTAACTCTCTACAAAGCACAAATCATAAAATTAAAGTCAAAGTTACTCAAATCCTAGTACTGTCAAACCCAGAAATAGAAGCATGAGCTTTCAATTCTTAATCCTCAAACCCAATCAGAATCCTAAATTTTAGACTTTAAGAAAGAAACATGTTTTTACCCAATAGCCTTCATTTAATTAAACCAAACATAACGAAAATAAAGCACTCATTCCTATTTTTCAAAAATCATTACATACCAGAGGTTAATCACAAATTTCAGTAATCAACTTCCCACCTTGCTAACCACAAAATTAAACTAAACTTATCAGAACAAACCAGTAATGAATAGAGCCCAGGTTTCTAACATTCCATACTCAGAGAAACTCACCCATAATTACTGAAAATAGAAAATACAACACATATATTAATCATTTTTATTATTTTATTAATCTATAATACCCTTTTTACATCTTCAAAACAAGTTCCAACTTTTAAATTACCCCTGTTACCAACATCAAAAAACAACTCCTTTAAGCATTCACAGAGTCTTCGATTACTCTAATCTCTGTCCAATCAGATACCGTTGTCCCCTTCTTTTACACAAAAATCCTTAACTTCAAACGTTCAAAGCTATACCTCATTTACAAGCTAAACACTACCATGTATGCTTATAACCGTGACTTACTTATGAACAGATTAAGAACTCAAACCAGCAAATTCAAGCTTATATTTAGTTAGTTCCTCAATCATCAAAATTCACCTTACCACGTAATAAAATAACTTCTCTTTAATTTAGTAACTAACTCAAACCAAATCTTTTGGACATTAATTAACCTATAGACTTTCATTACAATTTCATCCCTACATGCAATTTCGCAATACTCAGCCATTCCAAAACACTCAAGGTTAGAACCATAAAGTACTACAATTTCTAGCTTCCATTGAATACCTCATACCAAGAAAACAACCTTGAATCACTTTAATACTTAACTAGACCTCATTCTAATTCATTCAAAATCCTTACTACCATTTTCTGATCCCAAACAGCCATTGCCCACAATAACTACATGAAAAGCTCCCTTAAGCTGATAAAATTTCAGATTGCTTCTAGAAAGGCACCCATCTCAGCTTTACCCCAAAACATTTCGACTTACTGCCACCTAAATATAAGGCAGACCACTATGTTCATCCTTCTAAGATCAATTTTGATTCAGTTTCCTTAAACACATGAAGGCAACAATGTAACCAACTTGTCACAGCCACATAAAATAAACACCATCATAGTCCTTCAATCAACATATTCTTCTCACTTAGAATCAGATTCCAACATTTTACAATCAGTTCTAACCCCTACTCAAACCAGAAATACAGAACACCATTTACTCAGAATTCCAAAATCACAACATACACATACATACATACATACATACATACATACATACATACATACATGCATACATGCATACACCCATCTAAATCATACATCACTAAACATTAATTTTCAAGTGTAAACTGATTTAAAACACCTAAACAAACAAAGTCATCATGCATATACTCAGAACTTGATATGCCCAGTGAAAAAACTCAACATGCACTATCATAACTAAATCTTATTTCTATTGGCATGATCTCTCCTTATTGTTTCCACACAGAACCATCAAATAGAGCTCATACTAACAGTTAAGGGGGAAAAATGGAAGCATTTAGGAATTACCCCATATGATGGATGCTCAAAATCTTTCCCAAATCATCAAAATGAAAGCTTAAGCTCAAAATCTGTCATTCAGTGTTGGAAGGAAGGAGGGGAGAGAAGAGAGGGAAGCATAAGCATAATTTGTATGTGAAGAATGAGATATAATGATGTAATGATATAGTGCCTTTATTTGATTCTCACCCACGATGATAAATATGGGTTGTGAACTTGAGAATGTGTCCTTCTCATCACCAAGAAACAATCTGGACCGTTCATAATAAAAAGTGAATCTTGGCCATTGAACAAACTAAAGCATCAAATTACAAAAAAAACCCATCAAACTAAAGCATCAAAGTTTGTTTCTGGAAAAATGAAGGTCCCTTCAATTGACTTTGGGTCAGGAGGATTGAGTGGTGGACTGGTGGTGGCTGAGTGAGAGGGATGGGCTTTTTTGTAATTTGATGCTTTAGTTTATGCAATGACCAAGATTCACTTTTTATTATGAACGGTCCAGATTGTTATATGTTTTAAGCTATGCTTTTGTTTTCATCGAAAAAAATATGCCTTTTCTTTTTATTATATGCTTTTTTGATATTATCAAAAAAAAATATATGCTTTTTTAACTGATATGTTTGTTCAAAACAGTATTTAAAAATTAAAAATTATTTCAGATTCTAAATATTTCTTGGTGGTTTTTTTTCCACCTTTAAATTCGGGTTGGTTCATTGTATATTTTTTTAATCTGAGGTTCATTGTATTTTTTTTTATCAAAGAGGTTCATTGTATTTGCACATTCATACAAATGATTATCCCATAACATCTATCTATCTATCTATCTATCTATCTATCTATCTAATATAACTATATATTTTGCGTATGGAATCTTTTGTACGCGTTCACACTTGGAATTATTCTTCCATCATCAAACCCTTCAGTCCCCTTTGAGTGTGTTGTTATTGTGTTTTGATGACTGTATTTATTTCAGCCGTCATTTTAATGGAAAGATGCGTCCGTTTGTTTGTGTTGCCTTTTCAATAAAAATGTACTCTTTGGATTGCCTTTCCAATTTCCTCCATTCTCCTCTCCTAGCAGCGAAGGTATTGGGAGTATATAAGGTGGCAGTTGTCCCATGCTCACACGCAACCACTTCTCATTCCTTCTCTTGACTAAACAATTTGGTATGTTTTTTATTTTCTTCTCCCTCTTCAACATTGGATGTTTCGGTAAAGTTTCTGATTTATTTCTTAATAGTGTTGATTTTGCCTTTGACTTTTCAGTTTTCGTGCTTAGTTTAGAGAATGAGGGAGTAACAGGAAATGGAAGAAGCTTTTGCATATATTGGCTATATATCTTTTAATGCCTATATTGCAAGCAAATATCCTTGATTAGTCACTGCTATTTACATTAATGTATTATTAAACCCTTTCCCAACGAATTCCATTCTTTTGACATTGTAAATCTAAAATTGAGTGTTTTTGTTTCAGAGTTTGGACTGTGATGAATACTAGGTGTGTTTGATATTGCTTTGTTAATGTTATGCTTGATACCTATTTGTTTCTTGAGCTGTTTAGCATAATTCTATTTACTATTTCCTCAATATATGGTCTTTATTTTGTGTGACGTCTGATTCTAATTAAAGATTGAACTGAAGAAGGCCTAAATGTTGAAATTATGCTTACAAAGATTAAGATGTCACTCTCTGTAATGGTGGTACATAAGCTAATGCTCCAAATTGTCTTAATTCTTATGAACAACTTTTTTAATTGAAGTCATCAATTGAAGTTTATTGATATTGTCTAATGCATCAGAATGTATATTCCCATGCAATTCTATATTTGTATAATATAGTAATAGATGTTGATAATGATGAAAGATTTTCATATTCAACCAATGAAGAGATATAACTTTTGAAGGTATGGAGTAATAAAAGTCCATATGTTTCTCAAGCTTTTGAAGCATGCATTCTGACAAGTCAAACATTGCGTACCCTTGCCACTTTTGTTATAATTGAGGTTCATATTTAGATTAATTCAAGATTGGTGTGATACCTTTTCTAAGCTTGGTGTTGTTGCTGATGATAGGAATGGAACTATGGAATTATCACACACTGTTATGATGTGGGAAAGGTGAGGGCAACTACATTTACTGAAAATTCTAATCCTTGCCAAATAAGTCTTCCCCTTGCCTTATGTTATGTATTGTATCTTTTTTTAAAATTTGGTAACTTTCTGCTCAATATGGTCTACAAATAGTATTTATATTGGTTCCTAAATCTTGGTTTGCAAATAAGCTATTTTGGTTCTACCTTTGGTGTAAGCCAGTGTTGAGCTTTCAGGTATGTGATGATTTGTGATGTGAATTGGAGTTATTGATTATTTAGCCATTTGGGATTTTATAGTTTATTATTATTGTGTATAGCATTGCTAGAAGGAAGCATGGGTTGAATTCCATGTTATGGGAATCCAAATGGTAAAGAAAAAGAATAAGATAAAGAAGACGGAAGTGCATGAGAAAACAATAGATCAACCCAAAACAACTCTAGGTAATCGATATATTCATTAATTTTAGTGTGGCAGGCAAGGCATTAAAAAGTTTATCGTTGTCATTTGATTCTACCTACTATAAAGTGTAATTGAGCTGAATGTAATGTGACTTTCTTTATGCGGATGACTGTGATTTGATGGTGAAAAATATCTTTTTTGTATAATCTTCTGTTCTTTATTTGTAGGTTCTCTTCCATCACATTATATTGCTCGGATCTTTGCATTACTAGAATTTATAATTTAGATGATGCTTCCAGAAAATGAACTGTCATGAATATATTTTGACAGTTTTCACCCTTCATAATAGTATAGAACCTTTTATTGGGAGCACTATCAGTTTCTACACATACATGATCAATTCAAGTTTCAAATCATTCTTATTCTTAAGACTATAGTTTGAATTTATGCATTTTTTAATAAGACCTGTTTAATAAGTTTGACTTTTTTCTCTTATTCAAAACTGTCAACATTTTTCTTCAAATCGTTTTATGATATAGGGTTGGAATCTTTTCCTTGCAGAGACTCAAATACAAAGAAACATAAAAATAAATATACTACTGAGGAGACCAATTATGCTCATTAATCTTAAATTCACAATAATGTTCGTTATGCTTATACTAATTATTTATATTTGTTGATCATTATCTTTCTCTTTCACAACATGAAATGGTTACAAAAGCCTCCCCTTCTCTCATCCACATCCTCATCCTCAGCCTCATCCTCATCCTGAGACCTCTCTTCTCCTCATGCATTGCATCTCTCTCATGCAAGAATATACCTCATTATTCCAATTAATTGTTATGCACTGCATCTCCCATTACAAAATGCCCAGGTTCATCTTCCATTTTAATCACTGTATGTCCTTCAATATGTGTTACATCTTCCAAACATTTTAATACTGATACATTCTCTTACAGGATTTCACATATTTCTTCAATTTGAAGAATGCCTCGCTTACATTGAAGATTACATGTTGAAAAATGATCCTTTTGATGGTTTACTTGGATTTTCTCAGGTGGGGTTGAAATAAATTTCGTAACTTCTCTACATTTTATGAAACTTGACAGGTTTTACTTTTATTTTACAGGGTGCTATTTTACAAGCTGCATTTCCATGAATGCAATCACAGGTGCTAGCTAACATATACACAATATGCTTGCTTTACCCCTTTTATTTTGGTTGAAGAATGATAATTTATGAATTCCTGAAGGCACACCAAACTGGATGATTTATTTTCTCAGGTGATCATGTTTCTCATCCTCCTACCTGTTAATATTCATAGTATGTTTTATCTGAGCTTTAATTGTCTCATTTTAATAACCTTTATGTTCCAGAACACTACTGAAATTCAGCTTGCTTATTTCAGAGCCATCTTCAAGTTTGATTCATCATTCTGTAGGGAGAAAGAAAATCTATGGTAGATGATATACAAAATATAAATAAGTTGAAAATAAATAAGTTGAAGGAGACATAGGTAGGATAAAGAGAGAAAACACAAAGTAAAGGCAAATTTCAATCAAGAAGAGAGGTAGGAGTAGTCTTCAGTTGGGTTTTTTTTACATTTTTCTTCAACTTTTTTGTCAACGCTTTCTGCTCACCACTTCTGGAGTTGTATGTTCACTCAACGATAATTTATTTTGAGTTGTATGCTTTCAAATTTTTTAGCTGACAGGACTTTTAATTTATTTTCTATGTATTTTTAATAGAGAATTTCATCATGTGAAAAATATCCTTGGATTGTTTTCACAAAGTAAATTGAGGGTAATAGATTTTATAACAATAAAATCTATTTGGCATCTCAGTGATGAAGCAGTAAAGAATGTCTGTAAGTAGCCATGTAACTTCCTCAATGATCCTTTATTCTCTTATTTCAAAACTTTTCACATTTTTTCTTCACATTGTTTTATGAATTTTGGTTGGGGCTTTTTCCTTGCAGATTCATATTACATTCTGGTCACTGTTTTGGGACTATTTTCTTTGGTTCCATGAAGGTAGCCAATCTCCCTACCATCATTTTATATCAAACTTTTGATGATAACAATTAACAGTCTTTATTAGTTTACTTTGATTTGATTCAGGGCCCTTAGTATGACTCAGAAACATCTATTTGGCATTATCTGAAAATTAATTATCAGTTTGAAACCAACATTATTATTATCCTGGAATTGGAAATTGGATTGATGAAAAATTATTGTTCTGAAAATATTATTTGACATTATTATGAATTGATTAAGAAGTTCACCAAGTTATCTATAAGATTATGATTTGAAAGACTTTTTTTTTGCCAAAGTGATTTGAAAAACTTGAGAGACAAATTTTTGTATTGTAGCTTTTATTGTAATTATTGCCGTGGGGGTTTAGTTTGAAATGTCTGATTTCTTCATGGTGGTAGGACTCCGGTGACTAGGGGTTTGAAGGAGAAATTTGATGAGGTAACTAGAAGAAATAATGTAAAGGCTACAGTTTTGACTGGTGAAGTTTCTTTGGATTGAACATATGTGGTGATTTCATGATACTTGATTTGACTTCTGTAATGATCTAAGTATATTAACATTAAGGATTAATGCTGAGCTATATAAATTGATGTTGTGATTTTATGATCCCAAATTTTGAATCAAACTAACTGATCGCCATTGGGCCATAAATGCATCTAAATTGGAAGGCAAAACGACAAGACATTGCACAAGAAGGTGATGTTAATTTCAAACTCATAATTAATTGTTAACATATTAGATGGTACACTTGCAGCATTTTTCAAAAAGAGGAAGATGGTCACCAAAGGAAACCTTGCTATTATATGAGGTAACCTGATGATTTGATGCTATTATAGACTTTGGATTTCTTGCTTTACTTATTTTTCTTTTAGCTTTTCTCCCTACTCCACTTAGGAAGGATAAGGAGTTGGAAATGTTGTGGAAAAGCATTCCTGACTTTATCAGTGAAAAAATTGAGTCCATTCGTAGTTTATGGTTAGGATAAAGTCATTATATGTTAAAAAATCACCAACTGAGGAATCCGCTGGTGGGTAAGGTTAGAGAAATTAGACATCTTTCATCATAGCTTATAGATACAATGGAGAAATTGTTAATTGGCTGAAATGAATTTGTAGAATTGTAGGTACTACTCATAAGCTTGAAGGTGATATATGAGATCTACATGCTGAAGTTTCTTTTTTACAAGATATATATCTAAGTGTTTTGTAAGAGATTATGAAAGAATTTAGATGTAGTGCTCAAGATGTATTCAAAAAAGCTGCTCATGATGCTCAACCTTCTAGCAGATTGGAGTTTGAGAATGCAGATTTGGAGTCTATCATCATGCAGGGGTCGTTTGACTTAGTATTAAAAGAAGCTCTATTAGATGCTAGCAAGAAATTTTCAGACTTAATTATTTATTGGGAGAAAAACTAAGTTAGTGCAGGAAGTAACATATGCGTTGATATCTAAGGAGAAAAAAAATTAGAGTTAGCTTTAGAAGAGATGAACAGTCTGAGTGCAAAAATAGTGACAACCAGGATGTAATTTCAGAGAGCAATAAAGAATTGGATGTCATGTCACTAAGAATGAATTGTTCCTAGAACGGAAGCAAGTTGAACAACATGATGAGCAAATGTATGAGTTACATCAAAACCTTGAACAAAGAAGGTTATTTAATGTTCCAATCAGCTCCTTTGCTAAGAACATGTTAATGTGGCCTGTTTTTTTTCCACATCAATATCCCCTTTTTTAAAAGGTTACATTGTCTTCCATTTTCCCCTCTTCATCCTATATTAAAAAACAAATCCTTCAAAAAATTTATTGTCAAAATGTTATTGTTCTTAGATGAATTGGATTTAATTTAGTGAACTGCAAATGTTATCTTTAATCTTCAATATAAACACATTTTGATATTGCCCATGTCTTTGTCTTTGAATCATCTTTAATTTACACTGTAAAATTAAATTGAATAGCAACAACAAGCGTCCCCGCGCATCGCACGGGGTCAATCCCTAGCTTTGACCCTGTGCGATGCATGGGATTACCCGATTTTCTTTGACAAACAAAATGCAAATTCGAAACACTTTGTTAAAAGTTAAAACCATCATAGCCTTGAACAACATGTTTTAATTTACATCAATGGTAGGAAAAATTGATACAAGTCTGGAAATGATATAGGAATATGGAGTGACACGAATTGAGAAGGCCACTCAAGAGATATTGAAAGTGTAATAATGAAATAACATTAAAAAGTCACAATTGGTCTAAATTTTTATACTCTATTTGCAAGGACCCCAATCAAACCCCCCGGGGCAAAAAAAAAAACTAAATTTTCCTGGCACCTCCTCCATTCAAATGTTCACTTGGTTTAAATTTTTTTGGTAGGCACTCTTTTCAATTAATACAAATTTAGATTACATGTAATATTTTAAATTGACCAAAAATCAGACTTGCTTGTGTATTAAAAGAAAAGAAAAATTAAACTCTATCTCTAACAACCCCCACCCAACCCCCTCCCCCCATGGAAAAACCAAATTTTCATGTAACTCACAATTGATCTAGTGATTAACCCCATGCGATGTAGGGGATGTTGTTTATCTGATTTTTTATTATGTGATTTTTTATTATCATCTGATCTTAGATACAAAATTATGTGATTTTTTATTATGTGATTTTTTATTATCTTCTAATCTTAGATACAAAATTAACATGAATAATAGTTTTAGTCCAATTCATATAAGATGATTAAAGTTAAATATTAATTATCTTACACTTTTAATTTAAATATGTGGAATAGAATTTAATTATACACATTACAAGTTAATTGTAGTTACAAATGTTTTAATAATTTTCTACTATATAAATCATATATTGTTAAAAAATATTAATAACTTTCTATATAATATAGAATTATATTCCATAAAAATAAGCATAATATTAGAGTATATGCAATCAATGATATCAAACCTAGCTAGGCACTTGTCATGGTACAAGGTAACCGGACAACCCAGCTAAGTTTTTAGTTGACCGTTATTAAATTTAAAAAATTGTCGTTTCAAATAGCATTATTATATATATATATTATTTATTATTATTGAAAATTCTGATATTAATGATTATTAATTTAGCTATTTAAATTATATGGAGAAAGCTTATTTCCAATTGTTTAAATTCAGTCACTCCACTTTCCAATCAAAACGAAGAAAATACATTAGCACTTACATCAAGAAATTTCCTCAACGCTACGCTTTAGAGTAAAATAGTATTATTCTACTCAACAGGTATACTTCTCAGCATACGCTTTCAACACATAGACCCTAATCTTTCTTAATATTCATAATACTTCTCAACAGTATACTTCTCATCATACGCTTTCAACACGTGGACACAATCTTTATTAATATTTCCTAATACTAATCCTAACATCATGTGTAACTGAAAAAATTTCATGTCTTTTACTCTCACCCTCCCCCCCACACACTCACACATTCACACACACCCACACAAACGCGCCTAAACACATCTCTCTCTCTCTCTCTCTCTCTCTCTCTCTCTCTCTCTCTCTCTCTCTCTCTCTCTCATGTTTCCCTCCATTCGCTTTGCTTTGATTTTTTGAAAATTAAGGACAAGTTTCAATCTTTTGTTCAGGGTTTGATTCCCCTGAAACTAAAGGTAATGAATTAATGTTCTTTTTGGGTCTTCTAATTCCTTCTCATCCATCTGTTTGATTCCTCTCATCATACGCTTTCAACAGGTGGACCCCAATCCTTCTTAATATTTTCTAATACTAATCCTAGAATCATGTGGAACTGAAACAATATATGTCTTCTACTCTGTGCGCGCGCGCGCACACACACATATATATTCACACACCCACACAACGCGCCTAAACATATCTCTCTCTAGTCTCTCCCGCTCCCTCTCCCTGTCTCTCTCTCTCTCACTCTAATGTTTCCCTCCCATTCTCCTTTATTATTTATTTATTTTACTTTTTCTGGACCCCAATCTTTCTTGTCTTGTCTTTTACATGCCATTTTTATATGAGGTTCATTGTATATTGCCTTTATTTGATTCTCACTCACGATAAATATTTTTTTTATTCTTGAATATTGTTCATAATACTATTTAAATATTAAACAATATTTAAGATTCTAAATATTTCTTGATACTTCTTTAGTTCACATTTAGATTGAGTGTGGTTCATTGTATTTGCATATAGTATGTGTGTGTATTAAATATTAAATAATTAATATATTTTTATAGTCATAAACAACAGCTAAAATGATTATCCCATAACATTTTGTATGATTAGGTGTACGTGGAATAGAATTTAATTGTACAACATTACAAGTTAATTGTATTTACAAATGTTTTAATAATTTTCTACTATATAAATCATATTGTTAAAAAATATTTATAACTTTCTATACAATATAGAAATATATTCATAAAAATAAGCATAATATTAGAGTATATGCAATCAATGATATCAAACCTAACTAGGCACTTGTCACTGAAGTGGTGCAAGGTAAGCGGACAACCAGGCTAAGTTTTTAATTGACCGTGATTACATTTAAAAAACTTGTGGTTTCAAATAGCATTATTATATATATTTTATTTATTATTATTGAAATTCTGATATTACTGATTATTAATTTAGCAATTTAAATTATATGGAGAAAAATGAGCGATTTAAATTATACTGAGAAAATTTAGCGATTTAAATTATCTGGAGAAAACTTTTGTCCAATTGTTTATGTCCAGTCACTCCACTTTCCAATCAAAACCAAGAAAATACGTTAGCGCTTACATTAAGAAATTTCCTGGCTTTAGAGTAAAATATTATTACCTCTGGTCCTAAATATAGGACCTAGATAACTTTTTTTTGGAGAGGTTAAGGTTGCAAAATAGTATATTAAATCATGACATATTCAATATATTTTTAAATTATCCATTAGTTTATAAGTAAAATAAACTAGTTTAAGGGAAAAAATTAGGTACATCAATTTATAATTAACTTATTTTGCCTTTTTTATGATTTTTCAAAAAAGTCAATTAGGTCTTATATTTAGGACCGGATGGAGTATTATTTTTCTCAACAGGTATACTTTCATCATAGGCTTTCAACACGTGGACCCCAAGCTTTCTTAATATTTCTTAATACTAATCCTAACATCACGTGGGACTGAAACAACTTCATGGCCTTTTACTCCCCCACACACATAGATATATATATTCACACACACCCACACAAACGCGCCTAAACACATCTCTCTCTAGTCTCTCCCGCTCCCTCTCCCTCTCCCTCTCTCTCTAATGTCTCCCTCCCATTCTCCTTTATAATTTATTTATTTTACTGTTTGTGGACCCCAATCTTTCTTAAGATTTCCTAATAATAATCTTAACACCATGTGGAACTGAAACAACTTCATGTCTTTTACTCTCCCCACACACACAGATATATATTCACAAACACAGAGATATATATATTCACACACACACCAAGAATATACGTTAGCGCTTACATCAAGAAATTTCCTAAAGGTTTTAGAGTAAAATAGTATTATTCTATTAAAAAGTATACTTCTCTTTTTTTTGAACAGAACATGTATACTTCTCATCATAGGCTTTCAACACGTGGACCCCAATCTTTCTTAATATTTCCTAATATTAATCCCAACATCATGTGGAACTGAAACAACTTCATGTCTTTTATTCTCCCCCACACACACAGAGATATATAAATATATATTCACACACACCCACACAAACACGCCTAAACACATCTGTTTAGTCTCTCCCGCTCCCTCTCCCTCCCTCTCTCTCTAATGTTTCCCTCCATTGTCCTTTATTATTTATTTATTTTACTGTTTCTTTTTTTTGATACAAAGTGGCAAGCTAGGCTTGAATGGAAGTTAGAAGGAGCTTACTAGGACAGTCCCCTAGTTAAGCCCTGAAGCAACTGTAATTCCTCAAAATACCAATTCCTACAGCACGCTGGCATTTCCTTAAAGATTCGAGCGATTGGGCTGCTGGTGTGCCCCATGCGAGCTAGGAGATCGGCTCCCTTCAATCGATCCCTACAAATCTTGTGGATTTCGATGTTTTCAGCTTGGTTAATTTGGTCCTGTGTGGCCAGGACCACTTCATAGAGGGGGTGATCTGTGGGGCAGTATCTCAGTAGAAGACTAAGGGCATCGCTGGAGTCAGTCATGACAATAAGTTTTCTAAAACCCGTGGCAAGTGCCACTCGCACCCCTTCTTGGATAGCCAGGAGTTCTGCCTCTGTAACTGAGCAAGTTCCCAAGTTTCGGTGGAAGCCCAGTAGCCAAAAACCCTTATCATTGCGCATGGTGCCGCCACATGCCGCTGCTTGGTGAGTCCAAACTGATCCATCAACATCAACACGAATGTGGCCTGGTGGTATGTCCGGCCACCCCGCCTCATGCTCTTTGTTAATCCGAAGGATCTTGTGGTGGAAAGCATTGTTTAGAGTGCTTTCCAAAATCTGAGATGTGCATAAGTGTTTGAGATCCCTTGTGGTAGTTTGGCGACCCTCAAACACGTATGAACACCGTGATGTCCACAGATTCCAACATAATATACAAAAAACACGAGGCCAATGTTCATTTTGGATGAAAACCTTACCTGGTGTGGCCTTGGCGTTCCAAGAGAGCCACTCTTGGAGAGTGCCCGAAAGAAAACCCGTGAGATGGCGGGGGTGGACAAAAAGGGACCATACCTCTCTGGCTCTTGCACAATCTCGTAGAAGGTGGAGTATGGTTTCCACTGCCGAGCAAGGGAAAGGGCAACTATCGTCAGTGGTCGGAAGACGGGAGGCCCTCCATGCGTTCGTGTTGAGTCTCTCATGTGCCACTTGCCACATGAAGAATTTGAGCTTCTCCGGGACTTGCCAACTCCAAATGTGGCCCCAAATGTGTTGTTGCCCGTTTCCTCCAGGTTGTCTGATGAATTCATAAGCGGCCTTGACGGTGAAAGTGCCATCTTTGCCTGGTCTCCAAGTGAACTTATCTGGCTCGTTTGACCGCAGAGGTAGGGAGCGGTGAACGAGAGTGGCAATGGTGGGTGGGAGAAAGCTTTCCCAACGTGAGAAGTCCCACCCCCCCGAGGGTAGAAGGTAGTCGCTGACTGTCGCCTCTAGGTCCACGGCGGCGACATTCGTGGCATAGTGAATTAGCGGGTATTCAAGCGGGAGCCATAGGTCGCACCAGAACTTAGTGCGGTCGCCGTTGGAGACTCGCTTCCCCACCCCCTTGAAAAAGGAGTCCCACACTGCAGTGATGCTTTGCCAAGTTTTGGAGGCTGAGCATTTCTTCGCCACAATTGGGACAAGTGATGAGCCGCATTTGTATTTAGCTTTAAGACAACGGACCCAGAGGGCGCTGCTGTTGGTTAGCAAGTGCCAGCACAATTTCATTATGAATGCCCTGTTCTGAGAGGCCAAGTGTTTAAAACCCAAACCCCCTTCTTTCTTCGGTTTCAGAATCTGAGCCCATGCTACTAAGTGTGGCTTCTTCGTTGCCTCGTCTTGGGACCAGAGAAAGTTTCTGGTGATTTGGTCTAACTCCTTGATGACACTGGCGGGGAGCAAAATGGACTGCATTTGATAGCTGGGCAGCGCCGCGAGAACTGCCTTAATTAAAACTGAGCGCCCTGCCATATTCAGATATTTACATTTCCAGGAGGAGAGCCTCTGCCGTGTTTTTGTGACTAAATGTATGTATGTGTCCCGTGTAGCTCTTGTGTGCAAGGTGGGCACGCCTAGATATTTGCCAAGGTTGCCGGTGAGGCCTATGCCAAGGCTATTACTCAAAGCCTGAGCCCTAGAGAAGTGGACATTATTGGATACCAGCATTTTTGATTTTTCCAAGTTGATACGGTGACCGGTGACCCTACAGAAATCACTCATCACTGCTTTAATCAACATCATCTGAGCTTGGCTAGCCTCGGCGAAGAGGATCAAATCGTCGGCGAAGAACAAGTGGGACAGTAGGGGCCCATTCTTAGTGAAGAAGTAGAAAGGTTTCCATCGTTTAGCATTCAGTTCGGCCTTGATGCAATGACTAAGCCTTTCCATACATAGAATGAAGAGATAGGGGCTGAGTGGATCCCCTTGCCTGATGCCACGTGAGGTTTTGAAGGCCGGGGTGGGTTCGCCGTTCCAGAGGATGTTCATCTCAGCTGTGGTTGTGCATTGCATAATGATGTGGATGAGATTACTGTTAATATGCAGCTCCGACAGGGTGTCGTGCAAGAAGTCCCAATCAAGTCGATCGAAAGCTTTCTCCATATCGACCTTGATAGCAACAAAACCGTTCTTACCCTTCTTGGTCCTCATGGAGTGGAAAGCCTCTTGCGCGATGATTATGTTATCACAGCTAGTTCTCCCCTCTATGAAGCTACATTGTTCTTGTCCAATAAGATGTCCCATGACGGGTTTGAGCCTATTTGCAATGATTTCTGTGAGGATTTTAAGGCTGACATTGCAGAGTGAAATAGGCCTGAACTCTTTTAAGCAGGTTGGTGAATCTACCTTAGGGATTAGGACCACTCGGGTTTGATTAATTTCTGCTATCTTATGGGGGTGGATAAACAGTTCTTCAATCAAACCGCAGATTTTGTCACCCACAATGTGCCACTGACTTTGAATGAACTGGGATTGAATACCATCTGGGCCTGGGGCTTTCAATGCCCCCATGTCAAAAACAGCTCGCCTGATTTCTTCTCTATCCGGTGTCCCTGCCAAACCAGTTAAATCAATAGTTGGGAAGTTTGCGTGCCACCCAGCTGGGTTGGTTATGGTCGGGTCTCTAGAGTAGAGGGAGCAGTAGAAATCACGTGCCATAAGCTTAAGTTTATCCACATCGTCAACCCAAGTGCCTCGATCATCCTGTAGAGAGAGAATTTTCTGTCGCTTGTGTTTGATCACCGTGGAAGCGTGGAAGTAAGCGGTGTTCTTATCACCACATTGTAGCCATTTACAACGTGATTTTTGGAACCAGTTCAGCTCCTCCTGCGCCACCAGCTTGTGATATTCCATCCACAGTTTCTTTTCAACACGGAACAGACCCGATGGATTCCCTGAAGCCCTGGTTCTATCTATACCCTCGAGCCTCTTGAGCAAATCACGTTTCTGCTTCTGCAGGGAGCCTAGTTTCTGATCATTCCAAAGCGAGGCCTCAGCCTGGAACTTTTGAAGGCCTTGCTGCCAGTTCTGATCCTTCCAGGCCGCCGCAACAAGATCACCAAAGTCATCCTCAAGTTGCCAAGCCATTTGGTATTGGAAGTGCTTATTTCTCCCTCTCCCCGGGGGGGAACGATCAGAGGTACTAAGAATAATAAGCCTGTGATCAGATTTGAAACGAAGAGCATGATTGACGAGAGAAGTTGGGAAGGTAGCGTCCCAGCTGTGATTGTTGAAAACCCAGTCTAGTCGTTCTCGAAGGCCAGGGCGTTCCCATGTGAATTTATCCCCTGTCATAGTTGTTGCTAAGAGGCCAGAGTCATAAATACAGTCACTAAAAGCAAGCATGCTGGATTGGTCAGGGGCGGCACCCCCATCCTTATCACTACGACACATGATAGCATTGAAATCACCAAGAGCAAGCCACGGTTCAGTTGTCAGGGAGGCGATTGCACGAATGGCTTCCCACAACCGAAGTCTGTCTCTACCTCTGGTCTCGCCATATATACATGAGAGAAAGAAGCTAGTGTTGTTCCTCTTGTCGAGAACTTTACAGTGTAGGAGTTGCTCATTAGAGGAAACATAATCAATGTCAAAGTTGCAGTGATCCCACAATAGCCAAATCCCCCCTGTGAAACCATTGGCCTCTAGTCGAATCCAGTGACTAAAGCCCAATTTACGCACGGTTCGCTCGGCTCGAACTCCACTAATTCTCGGTTCAATCAACACAAAGATTTCAATCCCATACTTTCGAGTAATATCTTTAATCATTAGGGGAAAGGCTCGGTTGCCCGCCCCTCTACAGTTCCATGTTGCGATGATCATAAAAAACGTTAAATGGAGAAAATGGAAACCCATGAGTTGAGAGAGCTTACTGGGGCAGGTCAGCAACAGCGCTCACAACCATTTCCTCAATCTGAGTCTCTGGCACCACCGTGCTGGGGGCTTCAATCAACACCTCGTCGTCATAGTGATCGGGGTCCGCCGGGTCAGGGGGTTTGCCGTGGGGAAGTCCCGCTTGCCACGGCTGGGTGGTAGGGTGGTTTGGGATGACTGTCGGCAGTTGGGGAAGGTCATCAGAGGCTTTGGTTGTGGAACCATGTTGGGCCTCACCAAGTTCCTGGCCCACTTTGTCTATATTGCCCACAACCAGATGGTGTGTACGTCTCCCCTTCTGCCCCACATGTCTTTTCTGGTTTGAAAGTTGCTCCCCATGTTGGGGCATTCCAAGTTTCTCCTTCCCCTTTTGGGGCTTGCTCGGCCCGTCTGGCACATTAGGCCCATCGCCCAAAAGTTGATTTTCCTTGCCCGAAGCCGTGGGCCTGCCACTGAGTCCACTTGGTTCCCCCGGTCCCAGCTTTCTGCGTTGGTCAGCCACTTTATCAGCCTTTTTGTGTGAGGCTTTTCGTTTCTCCACCACAATTAAGGCTTTGTCGAATTTGTCAGTACATACAGGTTCTGACACCCCATCAAAATCGTGTAATTCCGAGACTACCTCGTCATCTTTTCCTTCTAGCACAGCGAACCTTGACCTCTGAGCATATCCTGCTGACTTGCCTGCGCTGACACCTCCTTTTGTCGTCACCTGCCATTCTTTGCGCAGAGGTTGGTTGGGAGTCCGAGCCTTTTGGGACCGTTGGGGAATCATCCATTGACCGAAGGTCTCTGGTTCGGCATGTTTCGCGGCATGACCACTGGTATCACACGGTGGGGCTGTCCCGTTGGCCGGCGGGGTTGGGGGTGCCTGTTGCTGGTTATCCCCAGAGCTGTTTGCGGTGGAGCGGACCTTCCATGGACAAGATTCTTTCCTGTGGCCAAAGCGTCCACATTGGAAGCAAATCATCCCTAAGCCTTCATACTCAACATTGAAAACGGCGTCCGCAAAGATAACTTTAGGAACCAGAGGTTTTTGGAGATCCAACTCGACGCAAATGCGGGCAAACTTGCCACGTTCTACCCTGTCTTTCTGTTCTGCCGAGGCGCTGAGTGTCCGGAGATCCACCTTAAGGGTTCGACCGATGCGGTCTCCCAACCTATGCATGAACCTCGTATTGTAGCAGTGAATAGGGATGTTTGGGACTCGCACCCAAGTTGCAACTCGTCCCAGGGGGTTATGATGCGGGTTGAAATAGGGGGTCCATCGTTGGACAAGCACGCAGTGTTGCCGGACTGTCCAGGGCCCTTCACAAAGGATCTTTCTATAGTGGTTCTTCCAAAGGTCTTCGTCGAGTAGTCGCACCATAAAGTAGTTGTTTGGTAGGTCGATCATCTCAAAAGAGGAGAAGCCCCAGATTTTCTGGAAGTGTTCCTTGAGCCAGAAGATGTTGAAATTCCGGCCAAGGACTGTGATAATCAGGGCATGTTTCCAGGGCTCGCACCAATCATTATACTCATCTTGAGTGACCGGAATGACTGGGTAGATTTCCATCAGCTTCATAACCTCAGCAGAAGGTTGAGGTACCGTCCATTCAAAATCATCATCACCAAGCATGAAGTCATCTTCCGTTTGAGCGTAGCCTCCATTTGCCACCCCGTTGAAACCCATTAAGGATGCTCTGTAAGAGGTAAACTTCCCCGTCGAGCTGGCGGGGTGGACTTGAGGTCTCTCTGTGGCGGTCGGCTTCGGGGAAGGAGGGTCATGCCCTCCTGGGATCTCTGTTGGATTGGGGTTGCCCGTAGGTTCCCCCACAGCCTGGAACATGACGTCATCGTCTTCGGTCTTCTTTTTTTTATTGCTACTGTTGTGCCCTTCTTCCTCCGGCGGCCCTCTGTCCGGCGGGACTTTCGGCGGAGTCATGTCCGTCATGGCGGAAGTGAAAACAAAACCACGTAGGGGATCGAAGGAGTTTCCGCACGCTTCCCAAGAGAGAGAAATTATTTTATTTTACTGTTTCTGGACCCAATCTTTCTTAATATTTCCTAATACTAATCCTAACATCATGTGGATTTGAAACAACTTCATGTCTTTTACTCTCCCCACACACACAGAGAGATATATATATATTCACACACCCCCACAAATGCGCCTAAACACATCTATCTCTAGTCTCTCCCGCTCCCTCTCTCCCTCTATATCAAGTAATTACCCGTGGAGAATCTCCCTCGCGTTCACACTTGAGCCAGATTAAGATGTGGGTTTACCTAAGTTTTCCACGCTCTAACCTTAGAAAATCAAATATAAAATCCTCTGCTGAGTGCATTCACACCGATTGAATGTGGGTTTTTAATGTCCAACTTCAATGCTCTCTCCCTTGACCTTCCCAATTCCTATCACTTCATATTCCTCTATCATTACTTTTCAATATTCATCCATTCTTGCCAGATAAGTGATGGATCATCCTAATTTAATGTGAGGACTGGCGAGCCTTCGAAGACGCTTCCTATCTCGTAGGCAGCTTCAAATTACTCTTTTCTCATTTCTACTCTTCAATTAGGGTCATTTGTTTAGGGATTCAGAAATTGTTTGAAATGGGAAGCAGCTCAATGGCCAACAAACTAGCAACGAGTATGATTCTTCCTAGAAATTGTTTGTACAAATTGTGAAGGAGTATGATTTTCCTTTGCATATTTTCTAGCAATTTTTTTACCTGCTATTTAATAGATGATGTATAAAATTCTTCCTAGAAAGTTTCATTCTCTCTATTAACTTCTTACATAGTTTCCTTTTTCCAGATATGGAAAAATATTCATTGGAGTTATCTTAGTGGTTCAATGCTATGCAGTAGAGTCAGTAAGTAATGTGAATTAATGTTAAAATTTGTCTGAGAACCAGGTATATGCTTCTTTACTAGCTACTAAATAATGGTATGCTATCATGTTTCTTTTCAAGACAATAAATACTTGAATACAAAATTGCATTGACTGTGTTTTTGTCAGGACAACTGCTGCAGCATGCCCTTCTTGCAGATAGTGAGCTCTCAACCTGGATCTTTTGAAACATATGGTCTGTTTTTTATGATATCAATTATCATGATTCAGTGCCATCTTTTTAGCACATTCACAAAGTATCATATAATTAGTAGTTTGAGGATGAATTGACACTTTATTGTGCAACATAAACTAATAGTAAAAAGGTTTGAAAGAAGGGGCATGGTTGTGTTTGGCTACAAGCTTTTGCATGTAAATGTGATTGTATGATTTTGCAGATTATATTTTGCTGTATATTTGTAGTCCCTCTGGACTGCATATTGAATTGACATAACTTCTAAGCTTTCTTTGATAGGAAACATGGAGATTCAGATATGACATTCATTGAGGAGTGGATTTTGGAATGGTTATACAATATGAGGGAGAATGTTATCTAAGAATTGAATAGTGATATGTATTGCTTTGTGCACAGTTATTATTGAAATTGTAAGTGCTGCCTACCTTTTTGGTTCAAGTTATTTTTGCCGTTCATTTTGGTGTAATTTCATCATACGAAGGCTACTATGCCATCTGATGACACCTGCCATGTGATCTATTGCGTTGCCCACAATTATATTTGTTACAACATGTGTAAACTTTAATCACCTCAATGTTACAAGGTTACAATCTTATTCTTTTCTTCTAGGGATTTAAAGATTGCCCCTTACAAGCCATAGAATGAGCATACTTACTCATCTCATGTAAGTAATCTTCTGAATTTATTTCTATGCGCTCATTTATCTAGAAAATTAGTTTGCTCATATGAAAGTAACTATTTGGGCCATTATATCCACTTGTGTTCTAAAATTGTTTGCCTATGACACCCTGTACATTCACTCAATATTCTATTACTTGGAATAATCAGACTTTGAATATGTTGACCCTAATTAACACATTGTTTTAATGTGATAACCATAATCCATTTTCCCATGTCACACTTGGAATAATCAGACTTTGAATATGATTACCATAATCCATTCTCCCTCTAATTCCAACTTTATTTGAATTCTGTTTGAGTAACTCAATCCTATAGGATTATGTTAAGATTGACTCTTAATCTGTGTTCTTGGAAAAATATATTGCTTGCTTTGCTTTGCTCATTGCAGAAGTACTATGACTATCTCTTGAGAAAGGCACATCCTAATCTAAGAAGCCTCTTCAAGTACTCATGATTTCTTATAGCATCATTCAGAATGGTTTAATCTCTATTCTCCTATGTTCAATATACAGGAAATTGTTGAATCTATGGTTAGGGAGGTTTCTTTAATCTAGGTTATACTTTGATGGTTTTGCTAGAAGTGGTTTAAACTTTTGTTAGAATCCCATAATATTATCATCAAATAGTTGAAACTTGAAATTATGGATAAGAATTTTAAATATTGTTGTCATGTGTAATTTCGGTGGCTGTTATTTATAACCCATTAATGTCATCATACATCCATTTACTATTTTGTGCCAACAACCCACTTCCCTCATCAACTATTAGTCATATTTTGTCTTGCTTACATGGTTTATTCCATTTTTTCAATCCATCAGACTGTTAGGATATAATATACTTATGCATCCCAAGTCCAACTACTTTCTGGGTCCAAAACTATGATTGCATCAAATACACAAGCAATAAAATCTAGACCATATATTTGTGTTTATATTTTCCTATGTGCTATTTTTAATTGATGGAATACCAACTGTAACAATTAATCTTTGATGCTTCATGAATTTATTATGTCATGGGTTGTTCATTTTTTCTCAGTCCTTCCGTCCTTTGTTAAGACATAATGGTGTTTAGCATTCCAAATCCAACTAATTTGTCTAGATATAAAACTATGACTATTGCATAAAACATACAACCAACAAAATCCAGACCCTATATTTAGAATAATGGAGTACCCACTGTACAAATTAATCTTACTTAATGAATTTATTATGTCATTGTAGTCTCAGTCACATCTGCATCTAATACCAATCACTTAATTACAGAACTTGAATATCCTTTCTAGTAAGTCCCCCCCCCCTTCCCAAATCATTTATATGTTTATTTTTAAATTTTTAAGTTGTATATTCAATATTGGAAAAATCACATATCACACTTCATAAGTAGCAGCAGACATTACTTAATCCTTATGTGATGTGTAATTTCAGTGGCTCACCGTTTTTTTGGTTGTTTCACACTGTTATACAGGTTTTGTTGTACTTTAGGTACAAGGCCAAATGTTGACACTTGCGCCCACCAAGCTTTGTTTGTGAGTTGTTTTTTCTCAAATCCTTGGATTCCATGACTATGGTCATTTATGCTTAAGAGAGGTCATTCGTCTCTTAATCCCTCTTCTTTTCTGTTCTTTTTTAATTTGTTATATGCTTTCGTACTTGCTTTGAGGAATGTTTTGCTAATTGAGGTCTTCATTATTTGCTTAAAATACAATAACTGTAAGCATAAGTTGTATAATAAAAAGAAATTTTGTCACTTGCAGACATTCCTTTTGTAAGTCTCACTGGATCATCTACCAAACCAACAGGTAAAAGAAAATGAAGAAACATTGTAGGTATTGGATGTTTCCCTTCTTCAAGTACCACTCAATCTGGTGGAACTGATCAAACTAATAGAACATTGTTGAAGATAGTGAAACAAGAGAAATGATGTCATTTTAGCTGCATCATAAGAATGTGTTGTTGATATGACTCTTAAGTAAAAGAATTTTGGTAGTAGATTATTATATTTGTGTGAATGTTAATAATGTAACTTTTAAGTTATAGTTTGTACCGAAAAAATAGACATCATGTATTCACCAAGCAATATCTATTATCAGTTTTTAATAGTCTTTTTGTTATGTTAGTACTTTCTTGAATTGATGCCTTATGTCTTGCTATTATGTGGGTGAATTTTTCTTAGAAAAAGGTGATAGCAGAATAGTGGGAAATTATATTTCTATATTCACTAAAATATTTGTGAATATGGGGAAATGTTATTTTTGCCTATATGGTAGGCCACTCTTGAATTTAAAAGCAATTTTAATGACAAGATATAGATTGAAGTACATGCTTTTGTTTTTCTTTCATTACACAGACATCTTTTCTATGTAACATCTAACTAAATTTTGAAGAAAATTTGTTTACTTTTACAAAATAGAGGGGGTTTCTGTAGCTATGACAAAAAAATTATATTAATATATAAGGAATTGGTTTAGATATTTTCCTTTTTATTAGAGGTCTGTTTCGATAAAACTTTTGGAGAATAGCTTTTGGGGGAAAAGTTGGAAAAACTCTTTTGGAGAATAGTTATCTGGTGGCCACAGTTGAATCAATAAGATGGCGTCACATTTTTTAAGGCTCTATGTTACCTTATTAATTGTTACTATTAGGAGATGTTTGAACTATTTAAATACTTGAGCTTTATTATTCAATATAAATGCATAGATGACAAAAAAACAATATTCATATGCACGGAAGTTTTTAATAATAAGAAGTTGTAAATAAAATAAGGAAAATTATAGTAAAGGATTTAATTATGGATATTTTTAGACCACGAGTATATTTGAAATTTAAATTATTTGAAAAGATCAATTACTAAAAAATTTTAGTTAGAGTGATTTTTAGATGAGGAAATTTGGTTGCTTTCTTTTAGAGTGGGGGTTTGGATGAGAAAGGTTGAGCATAAAGTTTGACTCTTCTTTTATTTTTATATATAGGCGAGTTTAATTCTTTATCAAGTTGAAAATATTGTATTTAATATGAATTGAATAAAAGCCAAGGGCAATCATTGAAAAATGTTGGGATATATTTTCCTATATGTCGATCTATCAAGAGTCAAATCAATTACCGGGTTGAAGGTCCTTATTCTTGACAATGATAGGAAAACAAAAAAAAATACAACAAACATTGTATTTGTAGAAGCTTTTCAAAATGTTGGCCTATCCAGGTGAACTGAATAACTACACATGTATTTTTACAAAATATTTGCATTGTAATACCAAAAAATCCAAAAGACTTCATGCATAGTATGAAATGAGCTACCCACAGGAAAACATAAATAAGATAAAATCTATCTAGAATACCTTTTTAGCATTTACCTGTCAAGTTGTTTTATAGTCGGGTATCCCGCGCATCGCGCGGGGTCAACAATGTCCTACCTCGTAGGCTGCTTCAGATTACTCTTTTCTCACTTCTACTCTTCGATTAGGGTCATTTGTTTGAAATGGGAAGCAGCATAATGGCCAACAAACTAGCAATAAGGATAAGTTTCAATCTTTTGTTCAGAGTTTGATTCCCCTGAAACTGAAGGTTGGGTTTTCTAATTCCTTCTCATTCCTCTCATCCATCTATGAAATTTTACCCACTTGTTTTTTTTACTTCTGTTTTATTCTGTTTCATTTTTTATATTTGGGTTCTCAATTTTGTTTTTCCCTTTAGAGTTTTGCATAATTTATGTGTTGGGAGACATGAATTAGTATTATATATGTTAGTGTATGATACTGTTTGTATGACCTGTTTCATGAGTCAAATTCTGAATAAGAGACATAATGTTTTGTTAGATGACATGTTTTGGCTTGTTCTCACTACTGATCAACTCATGTTTCCTTGCAGAAAATATGTCAAAGATCGCACTTCAGAGCAAGGGATTCCCTTGCAACTCTCTATCCTATATGGAGATGAAGAATAACTATTTTACCCATCACGATGGCAATGTCACGAAATCTGACAAATCAATGAATAGTCAGCTTCTGGAGCCTCCTGAAGCATTTTACAGCAATTATCGGCAGGACTACAATGCCTTGTTAAACTATTAATTTTACTCACAAATGAATGGTTTTGCTGGCCACTTTTACCCATTCCTGTTGTAAGTCAGTTTCAGCGTGTTCCAGTGTACATTCCAGGATGCCCTCAAGGATTTCGGCATCATGGATTTCAGTATTTTGTGGTGATAGACTTTGAGGCTACCTGTGACAAAGATAAAGTTCCCTCCCCTCAAGAAATCATTGAGTTTCCATCTGTCCTGGTGAATGGTGTGACTGGCGAGCAGGAATCTTTTTTTCAGACATATGTGAGGCCAACATGCAATCAGCATCTGACTGATTTCTGCAAGGATCTGACTGGTATCCAGCAAACTCAGGTGTGTTACAAAAATTGAAAATAGTACATAAGATCTTAATAAGCCATCAATTGCAATTATTTTCATGTTCATTTTGACTTTGAGATTGTTCCCCTCGTTACTTGACTAATATTAATTCCCAATAGTAGCAATGAAAATTCCAATTATTAATCATTCCTATATATTGAACTGTGGCCTTCTGCTTGGCACTGTAAAACAATAATGAAAATGTTTGTAGAAACATTTTGTTGTGGAGGAAATTAACTGATAATCGGTGTTCTAGAATCTGCAACATGACCTGGGTTGATCTTCATTGAATCTCATCTATCTTTAATTTCTCTTGTTTCGGCTGTTTAGTTTGCGGATTGTGGAGTGTGGATGGTTAATGTTCTTATCATGTGATTCAGGTTGACAGAGCTGTTACATTGAGTGAGGCCCTTCTCATGCATGACAAGTGGCTTGAGAAGAAAGGAGTAAAGAACACTAACTCTGCAGTTGTGACGTGGACTAATTGGGACTGTCAAGTGATGCTTGAATCTGAATGCCAATTCAAGAAAATTCAGAAGCCTTCTTATTTCAATCGGTATGTTCTGCCTTGTAGTGTTCTTTCATATCTTTCATTCATATTTCTGTACATTTCATTTTCAACTCACTTTAGTTTTACTGTTGCATGATCAGATGGATCAACTTGAAGGTTCCCTTCCATAAGCTATTTGGTCCTGCAAGGTGCAATCTAAAAGAGGCCGTTGAGAAGGCAGGTTTGGCATGGCAAGGCCGTCATCATTGTGGCTTGGATGATGCCAAAAATACGGCTCGCCTGCTGACGCACCTCATGCACTTGGGATTCGAATTTTCTATCACAAATTCCTTAACGTGTTAGGCTGCTGCTGATCAATATATATGATTGCTAGCTTGCAGGGGGTAATAGAGTTAGTATTTTTTAGAGTAGTTAGTCGGTTAGGCTTAGTTTGTTTTGAGTGGTTGAAACTTTGAACATCAGATTGCACTGTATTCATTTTCAATTAATGAAAATCAGTTTCATTTTTCTGTAATAAGTTATGTGTTTAAGTGTTTTACTATCATAATTCAATTCATAATAATCAATATAATTCTTATATTCTTCCTAATAGAAACTAATCAAATGTATTCATCAAGTTAAGAGCAAACTTGCAAATTTCCCTCTAAATGTACAGAGCAAACTAATTGATATAATTTGTATCATCTTTTCAATTCCCATTAAGAATTTAGATAACTCCATATTTGAAAAATAATTTTAATAAATGTTAATTGGATATTTGTTATGCATAAGGATATTAGAAATTGAAATTTTACAAAAAAAAAAGTTTCCGAGTGAACTTTCATATGGGGAGGTGGCTAGGGGAATCTGGTATTTTTTTGCCAGGGGGAGTTTGGATGTGGGATGTTAGGGGATAAATTTGACTCTTTAACTTTTATATATGGACAAGTAAGTTTCCTTCTTGTTGAAGTTAAAAATATCACATGTAATATTAATTGAAATTATTTGGAAAGAACAAATGTACACATAAAATTTCAAATGGAGGGAGGTGCTTCGTGAACTTTGGTTTATTTTTTTGTTGGGGATAGCGAGTTTTGATGGGGAAGTTGGGATGAAGTTTTCCTCTTCTCATCCAATAGAGAGTGGTTGAACTGAAGGGGAGTTGAAGATAGTTTGATTATTTTCTTTTTATTTACAAGAAGTTTGTTTTTCGGCCAATCAAATATTATGTGAGAAAAATTAATGATTTTTTAAAGTATCATCTAAAGCACTAATGAATTAATGTTATAAATTTTTTTGTTTGACAAATGATAATATACATTGAGTTTCCTATGTTGTTAAATTAGAAATCAATGTTCTAAATTTTCAAATATAAGTTGGGGTAAAAAATAATAGTCTATCAATTATTAATGGGATGAAATTTAAAATTCAAATGTTATTTTCAAAGATGATAGGAATGAATTTTAAAAAATTGAATTCAAAATATCATTATTATTGCTAATAATATCTTTTTATGGTAATGAAATTTCCCTCCATATTCTCAATCTAAGCATATTTGTGAACAAATTAAAATAGATATTTCCCTCAGATACCTGAATAGATTAATACTCACCACTAATAAGTTTTCGAACAATATCTATTATGTGTTGCAAAGAAAATTTGGTCATTTTTTTTGTTGTGGGGAGGGGTTGAACTTAAAAGAGTTGATAGTTTAATTGTTCCTATTTACGGAGAGTTTGATTTTTGGCCATGTTAAATATTATATGTGATATAAATAAACAAAATTACTTACAAAAGACACTTTAAACGTCGAAATATCATCATCTAAAGACAGAACATATATGTTATTTGTAGAAAAAAAATCATCGCATCGCACGGGTAGAATGCTTGTTAACTAATAATGGTCAACTAAGTACTCACTTCTCTCTAGCCACACACACGCATGTATAATGGCTAGTTAGTGAATCAAAGCATTAGATGATTCATTATATTTAAGAAAGCAACATATACCATGATCAGGTGCCTTGTGCTAGCTCTTTTTGAGTAATTGTCTTCATGTCATCTTGATATAGAATTAATTAGAGGTCTCATGGAAGAAAGATAATTAAGATGTGGTCCCACGAGTTATATATTACAACTTATAGGGTTAACAATTACAACTTATTAATCTCACGTAACAACTCGTGAGACCTCATTTTAACTATGTTATCAAAAGATAATTAGTAGAAATTTATATCTTAGTTACACGATCAAACCACGAAGCATAAAGCATGTTAGCCTAAAAAGGCCATATCACCAAAAGTATTATACAAATGGAGTAAATAGTCGTACAGTTACGTTTGGTGCGATAAATAGTCTCAAATGAGACCATATCACCAAAAAATGATAATCTACCATCATTTTTGAATCGGCCCAAAAAAATATTTGTGATTTGATTTTTAATATCAAGTTGAATCTAGAATTCAATCTCATAAAAAAATGAATTTTCATATTGCTTTGATTCAAAATAATGAATCAATGCATAAGCTTCATTTTTCTTCATTTCAGTCATTCTCTTCACTGTAACGGTTGTTAATATATTTGAGAGTGCACTCAACATTTTCACGTTCTCCAACTTGTCAACCCATGAATTCACAAATTAATTTCGGTCGTACACCGGCTTGACTTGCTTGTCCAATTTGAGTTGCATGAGCACTAGAGACCCTTGTCGATCCATGAATTCGATCCATGAATTCAAAAATTAATTTCAGTCGTACACCGGATTGACTTGACAATTTATGTTAACTCCTCAGAATAGCTAAATTACGATTATGTTTCTCCTCAAACGATGGAACTGTATATTTTCCATTTTCTTGTCGAATTATTATCATTTGAGATAAACAACTTGTTCTCAATTCTTTACTAGCTCTTATTTAAATACGTTTATTCACTTTTAAAAGTAATTCTTTAAAGCAAACCAATTTTCGAGATAACACCGTTTAATGGTCTGTTTTTTTTATTACAAGTCTTATATCTATTTTGCTTTTATTTACTCACTCTTTTCTGACACTAAATCCAGCATATTATAGAATTTATATGCATGTTATTCACTTTAAACTCCATAACTAAATATGGGGCTATATCTGTTTCATCTATTCTATGTTCTACAAAATATTCGTTTCATAACAAAATAAATCATATGAAATAAGGTACTACTACCACTAAAATTAAGCACAAGTGATGAAGACCATGAATAAATCTCTACCCGCCATGTTACTGAAGTAATCCCAAGAAAGAAGAAAGAGATGGGGAACTTTGCCACAAATAGCTCGCTATGTCAGAAAAAAACTCAAAGTATGCAATGGGAATCACTAACTAATGCAACCGTAACAACCTATCCTTCAATAATCACAAAGGTTATTGTTGTTTCTGATTTTTTTTCCTGTAAATGTGAAGGAAGCAATATATAAAAGTCATGCAGGCAACTCAAAAGAATTAAAAATAATCAGAAATAATTATATTGGAGGGAAAAAAGTCAAACTAATTAATAGAGTAATAGTTTGGTCACGGCTCATTTACAAAGCATATAAACTAATGTTCATCCAGAATTTACAAAACATCAAAATTCAAAATGAATGATCAAAAACAAATCAATTTTACAAATAAGGAAGTTGGAGCTGCTATCCTAAAACGAGCCTAAAAAGAGTTGCAACATCATTCTAATATCAAATGCTAAAAATATTAGCAAGGTTATGCAGAGATAAAGCCAACTATCCTCATTCTAGATTGCAAACTCCCTCGTCTATTAGCAATCAAAATATAACCCATATGCAAAAGAAAACCCTTACAACCCATCAGTACCCATATGCATAAGAGAAGTCATACAACTCACACATCAGATTCAATGTAAGCTGTTATGAATTCAGAAGTATGATGTCATACAATGTGCAGAACATATAGTTTTTCATGCAGGGACAGAGTAGCAATTATCTGTTTCCATTGGTTTTATGTGGGTTGGATATAATACAAATCTCTTTTAGCTGACATAAAGATGTATTGTTCTATTTTCAGAAATTGTATGCCTGCCATATGATATTTTATTTCCATATAACTTACATTTTGTTCTCCTCTTACACTATGGCTTGGTAATGTGAGTTCATTTTTTTGTTCTCATGAACCACATAAACTGTTTTATGCTGATCACCCATGCAGAATCCTTACCCTGTTTGTTTGGTCTGCTATTGATATGATGTAATAGTTTTTTTTTTTTTTTAATTAGCTTTTGCCCTCTAATTTAAATCTTTCGTGCAACGCACATGAGTTAATGCTCGTTCCAAAAGAATCAATCAAAATAGTTAACACTCACCAGAAATTGGTGCCGACTCGCTGTTCAAGAAGGGGGAAGATCCAAAATATTTCGTTGGCGACCCGCCATTCATGAAGTAGGAGATTAAAGACATCTCACCGCCGACCCACTATATGCATTGTCATTCTCTTAGTTCGTATATTTATATAATTATTAGAAGTGTTGATTTTAGAAAAAGTTGGGAATAATTAGAAAGTGGCTTATAATTTGGGACAAACTAAATCTCAAAAGTGGTCTTATATTTTGGGGAAGAGGGAGTATAATTTTTTAGGTGTTGGCAGCACTTCTACCGCTGAGTACGAATTAGTCGATTGCTAATAAGGTCGAAATTATCAGACATTGTTTAACAAAAAAAGTTAATTATATTATATATATAGCTAACTAACATTTAATTGAGGATATAAAATGTCAAAAGAAAAACTTCCTCGAGTTGACTTTGACTTTTACGTTTTCAAATACTCCCTCCGGTCCCTATTATAAGACGCCAACTACCTCTAATTTTTGGTCCTTAATATAAGTCAATAGCCACCACATTAAATGTTTTTTTCCCACTTTACTCTATCATTAATGAAGGTTCAAAATTGAAAGTATGAAAAATTATCATTTAATGAAGGGTGAAGTTGGAAAAAGTAGAAAAGCAAACATGAATTTTAAGAGTCAACTACCATTCTTTGGTATGTGAGAAATAGGTAGTTGGTGACTTATAATTAGGACCGGAGGGAGTACTCCTCTGGCCCTCTTTTAACGGCCAAAAGAGAATATTCAATTTGGTCCTATATATAATCACTTCATTAAATATTTTATGTGACTTTACTAACTTATCTCTAATTTCTCATTTATTATTTATTATTGGTTGATTTTGTTTACATGTTTATAGTGGATAATAAATGTGGGTAAAATTGTAAATTTATTGGATTTTAGAGAAAAATTTATGAGATTTAAGATCTTCCTTACCATACATGGTGAAAGTAACTTATAATTTTTTTATTTTCACTAACAAAAAAGATTATAAATAGATGTTAATTTCTAGGTCGAAATTTAAACGGATTGGGTACTAAAAAAATAGGCATCCACAAAAAATGTGATAATCCTATCATGTTTACTATGCTTGTTTTAAGAAAAAAGGTTGGAAAAACAAAATTTTATGTGCTAGCTAATTTTCTAGTGTGCCGCCCATCATATTGTTATCCGTTATTTTTATATATTACAGAGTTATCTCATGTAAATATGATATACAGAATCAGGAAGGTACACCGGAACAGTATCAATTTCCTTTTAGAGGAAGTTTGAACTTTCCTGTTTTCTTTTCCATGTTACTACGTTGTTAATTGCATAATATATGTTCATTAAAAAATCAGATTGCGAAACAGATTTGATATAGAAAGTAAATCTCAGATGTAAATCTCAGATACCTAAGAGGCTAAGACAAGTTTTATCTTTCATATAGATCACAAGGGGGATGCTAATATTAAAATAAAAAGATCAAATCATTTTTATGCGCAGGGCTTAGGGAGAGAGTTGGGCAATATTAGTTCTAGAACATGCAACCAAGACGCTAAGATAAAGTCATAAAGATTGACAAAGTGTGCTCAAAATATCCCATGGGAACCAAATGATTTCAGGTATAGAAAACTCTTACAATAATGTACCACTGAAAACAGTAAAATATACAAACCATAGTCTGTATTGTTCATCAGACATGAAAGCAACTGACATCCAAATACACATCATACATCTCCCACGAAACTAAAGCAAAACAACAAGAAAAGATGAATAAATAACAACCAAGAAGATATGTACATGAGAGAGAAAGGGAGAGAATGCTAATCTGAACTTAACCTAAGAACAGAGCCAACCAAGATACTATACAGGAGGAATGTTTGAGAACGAGAACCCTTTGTAACCCTTGTAAGCGTAATATGCAATCCGTGTGTAGTAGAAACCAGGAATGAACAAAACCATCCCCAGTATAGCAAAGAACAGTCCTATACACAAACAAGATATGTTCAAATATGTGCTAAACAAGATAAATTCAAATAAGCAATCAATCAAGCACATAAACCAGTGGGCAAGTTTGCAGATACATAATTTGGCTATAAGAGCATTCAAAAACAAGAAAGCAACAAAAACATGTGCGGAAACCAACCCCAACTTCTGGTAAGGAAATCCCAGAAAACAAAGAAAGACTCTACCTTTTTAGAAAATTCATATAGTTCTTTCACCAAAATTTCTCAATTTAACCAGTTAATCAGCAACATAGGCCATAAATCAATACAGTAATTTATAATGATACTCCAATGCAGCTAACATTCTCAACATCAGATAAGTCTAAATCATCTAGCCAGGGTTACAAGCATACCAATCACCTAAGAGCAAAAAGCCAAACAAAAACTACTACATCCAGTCTCAATAACTAAGGATCCAAAATTAATGATTTTAAAATATTTATAATTATCTCTTTTTCTCAAAACTGACTTATTCTACTTATAAACTAATTTATATTTGTTATAATTTAGTGGTCTGATTTGCTTCTTTGACTTCCAAGAAACATAAAAGGGTGTTATATTTATATCTAGGACTAAAGAGAGAATTTCCCAATAAATCATGTTACAACACTGATATGAGAGAAATAGCCAAACAACAATGAAGAACATTATTATTAATGACGAAAGAACATATGATAAAATCATTTATCCAACATGTGTTTAGATCAACCATCCCCGCTTGAGGTGAAAAAACCCAATTTAACCCTATCATTATCTTCCACAGAAAAAATTACAAGTGCTCTAATCAGAAATTCCAGCAAGTTTTCAACCATATCAACCCCTAAGAAGCAAAAACCCAAAAAAAAACTAGCTGCAAAAATTAGGGTTTATTCCCGAATACATCACAATCATTACTTGTAATCAGAAATTCCAGCTGAATTAAGAAAAATTCGACTCATATCATATCCCAACCAAAAAAAAAAACAATTTGAGAAGAAAATTAGGGTTTATTCCAGAATACATCACAATCATTACTTGTAATCAAAAATTCCAGCTGAATTAAGAAAAATTCGACTCATATCATAGCCCAACAAAAAAACCAATTTGAGAAGAAAATTAGGGTTTATTCCCGAATACATCACAATCATTACATGTAAACAGAAATTGGAGCTGAATTGAGAGAAAATTGGAGTGATAGGCGAAGAAAATAAAGAAATTGTTTGAAAATTAGGGTTTATTCCCGAAACATCAAAATGATTACTTGTAATAAGAAACTGGAGCTGAATTGAGAAAAATAGGAGTGAAAGGCGAAGGAAAAGAAAGAAATGCTTGGGAAATGAGGGTTTACCGTGAGAGGAATCGCCGCCGACGTGATTGTAAGCCATGAGGGAGCCGATGACGATGCCGAGGGTTCCGAAGACGAGGAGAGAAACGGCGAGAGCGATCTCCTTGATGGGAGGCTTATTGTGGATGATGTAAGAGGTCTCCATGAGATCGTCGTCGGTGATGGAGAAGGCGTGATCCACATAAGCCATTGTTAAAAGTGTGATAAATAATGGAGATGAAGACGTGTCTTTCTGTCTGTGTAGTGTATGAAGAAGAGAAGAGAGGGGTTTAAGATAACGATGTAGTGAAAGAGAGAGACGCGAGTCTGAAACAAAACTAGACAGGGGCGAGAGAGACACGGTGGTGTAAGGTGTTGGTGTGTGTTGTTGCTTTATCAGCTATAGCAACAACAAAGCTTACACGGGTGTCATGTACTCGGGCCCACAAGTTTTATCTCTCCATCTCACACGTATCGTGGGGCCTACAAACTTTACTCTCTCATCATTACCCATATTTTCTATCTCTTACCCTTTCAATTTCTAATTCTTTACTTTTTTTCACACAACCAAACATAGTTCTAGTCACAAAAATTTTTGAGACGTCGTACAAATAAAAGTGATCTTTAGGATGGGATAAGACATTTTTTATATGTGTGTGTGTTTTTTATATAATACTCCCTCCATTCCTAAATATAAGATCAATTTAGGGAAATGAATAAGTTCCTAAATATAAGATCACTTCCTATTTTATCTCAGTTTTTGTTTAAACTACCCTCATACTCCCTCTTTTCATTGAAAACTCCTCCTCCTTTTAAAGTTAAGTAATTGAGGGGATTTTGGGAAGATCATGTAATTTTATTGTCTTCCTTAATCTCCCCAAATTAACCAAAATGATCTTATATTTAGAAATGGAGTAATGTTATCATGTACTATATTATGTGACATTTTTTTATAAAAAATATAATCACAATCACTTCTTAGTTTATTATAGGGCAATGACCACGTCAAACAACTCTTATAATTAAAATTAAAAGTTTATAAGAGATGTAGCCATTGGTCATGTAGTATAATTAAGATTAAAAATTTATGAGAGATGTAGCCATTGGTCATGTAGCCATGTCCCATGTGGGTTACGTTCCAATGAATATACCTAACATATACCCTCAGCTAGGGGTGTGAATTGGGCCCGCAACTCACGGGCCCCGCCACCCATTTATAAAAATCCCCATTTTGGACCCGCCCATTTTGGGTTTAATGTTTTTGGGCGGGCCCCGCCCAATAAAGTGCCAATGGGTATGGGTGAGGGCATGGGTAATTATGCCCAGACCCGTCCAGGCCCATTTAATCGGGTCTAGACGGGTAAAGCTTACGGGTATGGGCTGCCCCTTACCCATGTAGCCTAACTGGGGCAAGTATGGGCATGGCCTTGGGGCGGCCCGTTTCCCAAATGCGCAGCCCTACCCTGCCATCAAAATCACATAGAGACTGCAGATAAATGATATTACGTGTTACTCAACATTATAGTCTAATATAAAAAAAAAAGAAATTTCTTTAAAATAAAAGTGTATCAAAGTTGGCAAAAAAAAAAGGGAAATTTGCAGTTTAGTCCCTGGTAAAGGAAATTAATATTGGAAGGTCCCAATACATTCCAAAATAATTATAAAGTCCCAGGGGTCATTTCCTGCAATTGTTTGCTTATCTTCAATGACCATTTTGCCCTCATAAGATGAAAGCATAGTCCCCCTGTAGGGACCAGTGAGATGAAAATCATCTTTAATGAGGGCAAAATGGTCATTGAAGTTAAGCAAACAATTGCAGGAAAGGGCCCCTGGGACTTTATAATTATTTTGGAATGTATTGAGACCTTCCAGTATTAATTTCCCTTACGAGGGACTAAACTGCAAATCCCCCAAAAAAAAAAGTGCATCAACATTAATAGAGAAAGAACTGTGTTAGTTTTCTTTAAGATTAGAAATGGTAACTAATTATTTAAGAATAAATTTATCTTCTTCTCACAAAATAGCAATGTTGTAAAAGTTGAACTGGAAGGCGAGCCGAACAGGTTTTCGAGTCATGGTTCAACACAGTCGAATCTTTCAGACCGATGGTGAGACCGACGATCAAACTGATAATCATTGAAGCGAAATATAAAGTGGTTGATAGTTGGACTGGTCCAGTCCGATTCTTACAACACTGCAAAATAGTCGAACACTTCGAAATCTAGTGTCCCGAGCTCGTGGTAATCCACCAATGCAACCCCAAAGTTTAGCTATAAGACTAGCATTGCAGGTGATGTTGCACATGAAGATTCATTCCAAAATATGGAATAATAATTTCATGGAAAATATTAACTAATATACTATCGATATTCTCGCTAGTTTTTTTTTTTTTTTGAAGAAAAGCAAAATGATAAGAGTATTAATTAAACTCAGTTATACATGAGCATAAAACGGAAGGCAATTATTTAAGTCCCTTGTTATATAAGCAGGGGTAGTCTTTAGATATGCAATTTTAATACTTAAAAAGAGCGATAAGTAAGAGGCAAATAAATATCCCTGCTGATGACGATAGTTGAAAATCACCACCGTGAAATTATGAAACTCAAGAATTTATTTTGTCTGAAGTTTTCATATTTGGGGGAATTCTACATAGTGAAAGTCATTTGCACCATTCTTAGAAAAAACGAAAATACTTGATGTTAAGTTGTCAAATCATTAGTTTAAATAAACTCTGATAATAATGTAAATCGAATTATACACTCGTGAGTTTAGATCAAATTAACACGATTTTCAATAAGGTATAAATTTAAGAACTATAAATTCGACATACATGTAAACTCGTGAGTTTATACCGAATTTATAAGCAATATGAGTTTAACAACTCTTGACAATAAACTAAAAAGTAAGTCTCTTTCCATCTCACACTTCTGCGCCCACAAACTTTAATTTTTCATCACTATCTAATTTACCTCTACTTTCTAACTTTACCCCTTACACTCATTTTCATTTCCACTTCCATTTCCACCATCTACTTTCCGTCCAAGCAAATGGACCCTTATACCGAATTTATAAGGGTCCGTTTGCTTGCCAAAGGAAAGTGAAGGTGACGAAAGTGGCTTTTTTTTAATTCACAAATATCTCCAAGTTCACAAGTTTTCTCTTTCCATCTCACAGTTTTTCTTAGCTCACAAGTTTTACTTTCACAGTTTCCTCTACTTTCCTTCTTTACCATTTCACTCATTTCTCCACTTAACTTTCTTACAACCAAGTCGGTCCTAACTTGTGCCTTTTACTGATAGGAGTCGGATACTGTGTGAAAAATTGGGTTTAGGCCTGGGTTAAGCCCAAAAAACAACAGACAAAATCCGCAGAATTCGTGACGTTCGTCGTGTACTCGTCACAATAAATGTGCAGTGAACATACTTTTCCTTCTTGATAACTCCTCGTTGCGGTGAGGGGATTTTTTTGTGCACATGTGTTACTCGCATGGCTTAATTAATGTTACATCTTAGAATATGTTTGGTTGTGTGAAAAAAAGTAAAGAATTAGAAATGGAAAGGGTAAGAGATGGAAAGTAGGGGTAATGATGAGAGAGTAAAGTTTGTGGACCCCACGATAAGTGTGAGATGGAGAGAGAAAACTTGTGGCCCCGGGATATATGTAAATGACCATATTACCCTTAACTTTTCAAATTATTTACACTCCCATTTCTTTACTTTCTTTGAACCAAACGTACCCTTAGTCATTTTATTTTCTCATTTTAGGCATGTAAAAACCATAAATATAATCGATTTGTCAACCAGAAGATTAAATTCCAATGCCACTTATGCAATTAGCAAGTTCATAACATTTTTTACAAATGTAATTATTCAACACCATGATGCACCTAATGGAGAATCCTTTAATAGCACAAAATGTTAGCTAAAACATTAATTCACAATTACCTTGCTTTTGCAATTAGCTTTTGACAAGACCTTTCATATGAAAATCAATTAGTGATAGTGCTATTTTGCCCAACTTTAATATATATGGATTTACAATATTACTATAACAATTTCTACATTGAGCATAAAAATTCACAACTAACCTATTACCTAGTCTTCGCAATGATCATTTGACAAGGTCTATAAGCAAATCCCAACTTTCATATATAAGGATTTACAACTTTACCTTAACAATTTCCAAGTTGATCAATGATTCACAAATACTATATTTTTGTAATGAGTTTTTGTAAAGGGCTTTTTTGTCTCTTGATAACAAATAAAAATCGGGTTGAGGGTAAAAATATGTGTCTTTTACCGAAAGATCACTTAACACCGAATTTTTTTGGACCAAAAATACACTTAAGTCACAAGTTTTTACGGTGTTGGGGTAATCTTTTAGAGAAAAGACATGTTTTTTTTTTTTTTACATTTAACCTAGCTAGGAAAAGTCTCGAATTCCCCTAATAGCATATGACTTGAGATTTCAAAAATTTGAGTGGCTGATACGTTTTTTTTTTCTAAAGGGAACTTTGTCTTAATTTTCCCTTTTTTAAAAAAGACGATCAATTGTCTTATTGAAAAACAAATACAGTACTTCTTGCAAAAGATGCAAGGACAAAAAAGTGTCTGTAAATATGTAGAATGATTATATAGAAGCGTCACTATCTACCTTGATGTTTTTTATCAGACTATCTACCTTGATTGACGCCCTGCAAACTGCCTTACCTTGTTGATTATGATTAGCACGGCATTATATTCTGTAGCTGTCCATTTATATGACTAACTGATACGGTGGGAAATAGATGTGGCTAAGCAAGACAATAGTTGAATAAGTCTAAGCCTAAAATAGATATGTAATCCTAAGCTGTCTGAGTTAATACGTTTTGTCCCATAGTAAGACTTTCAACAAGCTTATAATGTTTACCTCAAATTTTGTATATTACTACCCTTCAAACCTAATTAAAAGGCTATGTTATGTATTAAATAATTTTTTTGGCTACATAACTAAACTTTTTCTCTTACTTTAACCAAAGAAACTAACATAAACTCCTCCTATTAAGATTATCACATTTCATTTAAGCATAAATGAAATAAACTTGTAAAAATTATTATGCCTAACCAAATTATGCAAATTAGGAGACATGGAGTAAGCCAATAAGTACTCCCTCCAGTCCTAGATATAAGACCTAATTCACTTTCTTTGGAAAATCCTTAAAAAAACAAAATAAGTTAATTATAAATTGATTTACCTAATTTTTTTCCTTTAAACTAGTTCATTTACCTATAAACTAATGGATAATCTAAAAATATATCAAATATGTCATCATTTAATAACCTATTTTACAACCTTAATCTCTCCAAAAAAAAGTCAATTAGGTCCTATATTTAGGACCGGAGGTAGTATGATTTATGGGAAGAGATTAAGAAGAGGTAAATGACAGATGAAAAAAAGTAGGAGCTGGTGTATGAATGATTAGATATAAGGAAAACTTAATCTTATAGTTAAGTAAGTTACGTTATAAATAATACATATAAATGATTTATATTTCATTATTTATGCACACACACATACATTCATACATACATATATGGTAGTACTTATGAAAGTAGTCTGGCCTATTTACTTAATAGAATATAATAGACTTATATTCTGCTTGGTATGAGGGATTTGGAGGGGAGGGGAGGAGAGGGAGGGGAAGAGAACATTTTGTATGATGAAATTTTAATAATTGAAGAAGCAGAGTTATAATTTTTAAAAAAGATATGATGTAAATAAAATAATTATTGATACTAATTTAGAATTTTTAACACACTTCTCAAATTCTTAAAAATTTAAGTCACAAAAATTTTCGCTCTTCTCCTCATTTTCCCTCTTCTCCTCATGTATTCCTCAATGCAACAAATAATTATTTAAAAGATTCCCTCATAAGATGCTAATTTTGAACCGCTCTAATTATTTTTATTCCAATGAATGAGGTAAGATTGAAGAGGAACGACGATTAAGAAAAAAGAATAATAAAGTATATTGAAGCCGAAGTCTCTTTACGACTGACCGACAGGAAAGCAACAAGCTGGGAATCCCTCAATCAATATATATATGACTAATGAGATATATGCACCTATTAAAATTACTCACTCTAATCCTAAATATAAAATATATTTATTTAATTTGATTATATTAAAGATGTGAATTAATTTAGCTAATTGGATATATGCAATCTACTTGTACCGCACCCTCATTTTATTTTTCTATTATTTGGTCAACATTGATAAAGATAATTTAGAAAAATATTGATAAGAATTAGAAATAGATATTACTACTATATTATTTAGGACTAAATTCATATTCCTAAATAAATCTACCAGAAATTAAAAAGTTAAGGTGGGCATAATAGTATCCGATAAGTCAAAGATGTATTCTTATTTTGTTACCTTTAAGTCAAAGCCGTATTCATTGGGTCATAAATTAATGTTTTCCTGAAGGCATGAATATATTAGTTCTAAAAATACATTAAAAATTAAAAATAAAGCGAAAAGAAATTCGGCGTGATTTCATTCATCTATTGAGGAAGAAAAGAGATGGACCTTCTCATAGAACGAGATAAAAGAAAATTCCAATGACATTAATTTAAGTACATAATTGTAACTCCATGCCCTAAATGGGAGAAGTTACTTAAGTCATGGAAAATTAATCCCACGAGATGTATAAATAAAAAGTAATCACACTAGTCAGTCATGCATGGATGATGGATAAGACTAATTAACGTAACACAGCCATGACAGCCTTGATGAATAATTGACCGGAATGCCTCAAATGTGAGTGATTGGTATTAACTGCTGATTGATTTAAAGTTCAAAGTTAAAGAATTACAAGCATTTCAAATAAATTAATTTCATCAGTTGGTCCACACAAGGTTCCCTAGCAAAAGAAAATTTAGATTGGTCAAATTCATTAAATGATAAGAATGTTGGAGAATTTAAAATCAATTGTTTTTATTTTGATTAAAAAATTGATACTCCTTTTTAATCAATAAAAAATGTATTGTTACTATTTACTTCCTTTGGTCCTAAATATAATACTCCTTCCGTTCCTAAATATAGGACCTAGATGACTTTTTTGAAAAACCCTAAAAAAAGCAAAAAATAAGTTAATTATAAATTGATTTACCTAATTTTTTCTCTTAAACTAGTTTATTTTACCTATAAGTTAATGGATAATCTAAAAAGATATCAAATATGTCATGATTTAATAACCTATTTCGCAACTTAAATCTTTCCAAAAAAAAAGTTATATAGGTCTTATATTTAGGAACGGAGGGAGTAAGACTTATTCCAGAATGTTAGCTATGTTAATTGATTTGACATGTTATATTAAGGATGTTAGTTATATTAGTTGATTTAATCAATACAAAATCCTCACTTATTGATGTATTGTTAATTCTTAAAAAAACTTGGTGAATTGCTTGCTTATAAATAGCCAAAAGATCATTCACTCTGCAAGACGTAATAATACCTATACTTACTATCCAAAATTAAAAGAACCCCAAGCAGCAGCATCATCATGTTCAACCAAAAGTTCAGTTTCTTTTGGGTTGTTAAGGTCTTGTGTTTCTGTTGGTGTGCAGGAAATTCCACCATGAAAAGTTGTGTAGAGACAGATAAGCAAGCTCTTCTAAAATTAAAAGATGGTTTCATTGATGTGTCAAGAAGCATTTTGTCCAACTGGAAAACTGAAGTTGATTGTTGTCAATGGAGTGGAGTAGCATGCAATGAATCTACTGGCCATGTCATCGAGATCAATCTTGAGCCTCACGTTTTTTCTAAAAAATTGAGGGGTAATATCAGTTCCTCATTATGTGGTTTGCAGCATCTAATGTACTTGAATTTAAATTTAAACAATTTTGAAGGGAGCAAAATTCCAGAATGTATTGGCTCACTTGGTCAACTGAGAGACTTCAGTATTTTTGATACTTCAATTGGTGGTACTATTCCTCATGGATTGCAAAATCTATCCAATTTGCAAACTCTCGATCTTAGCTTTAACAATTTGATTGTGAATGATCTTGAGTGGATTTCTCATCTTTCTTCTTTGAGATTTCTTGACTTGTCAGGCATTAATCTAAGTCATGTAGTAGATTGGCCATCATCATTATCCAAAGCTCCTCATCTATCTGAGATTTCCATGGACTATTGTGCTCTTATGTGTCATGTCAATCCAACTTCTTTTGTCCACACCACTAACTCTTCCAATTCCATCCATTTCATTTCTCTTGAAAACAATTATTTAGGCTCTTCAATCCTACCCTGGTTGTCTAACATTAGCAAGGTCTTAACGGATCTTCATCTCTATGGTAACACTTTGGGATATATTTTTCCAAACTCTCTGAATATAAATTCCCTTAAAATTTTGGGTCTTGGATCAAATCCTTTGCAACTTTGTCCCAAAGCCTTTTCTCATATGAAGTCTCTTAAATCTTTATATCTTTCTAGTAATTCTATGCAACATATTCCTTCAGATGCTTTCTCAAATACCACTTCTCTTGAACTTCTTGATCTTCGAGACAATGAGCTAGAGAATAGCATGCTTAAATCCATCTCAAATTTGTGCCAGTTGAAATTGTTATGGCTATCCGATAACAAGTTTTCAGGTAAATTAAGTGATTGGATACCAAAGTTGTCAAAGTGTGCTCATAATAGAATAGAGGAGTTGGATTTGAGTGACAATCCTTTTAGCAATGGACCATTTCCCAAATTTTCAAGATTTTCGAGATTGGTGACTTTGAATCTTAAGAACACTAGTCTTCATGGATCCATACCTCCAAATGCTTTTCAACATGTTCCAGAACTTGCAGAGTTGCATCTTACATCAAATAGGTTGAATTCTGTCATTAATGAAACCCATCTCTCACATCTCTTTAACTTAAGAATGTTAGATGTGACACAAAATTTCATTTTGTTCAACTTCAGTTCGAATTGGATGCCACCATTTCAATTGCAAGTCTTTTCAGCACCATCGTGCAATCTTGGCCCCCATTTTCCAAGGTGGTTGCAATATCAAACGGAGCTTGATATGTTGGACATTTCTAATGCCTCAATTTCAGATTCAATCCCTCAATGGCTTTGGCTAACTTCCATCCATTACTTGAATATTTCCCATAACAAACTTTATGGGAAGTTGCCCACATCATTCTCCATTATTGACAATTATATTTGGGATTTGAGCTTCAACAATTTGTCTGGTCCCCTACCACAATTTCCCCCATATGCAATGTCGTTGCTTCTCTCCAACAATAAGTTCTCTGGAACAACATCTTTCATTTGTGCAACATTTCAAGAGATACTGTATTATCTTGATATTTCAAGTAACGTTTTGTCAGGTAGACTTCCTGATTGTTGGGAGAAACTTCCTTTATTGGGAGTTCTAAGATTGGAAAACAATCATTTCTCTGGGGCAATACCGGATTCCGTTGGTACTTTGAACCATCTTCAAAGTATACATCTAAATAACAATAGTCTCTCTGGAAATTTGCCATCTTTGATGAATTCTTCAGAAATGTTGTTCATTGATTTTGGACATAATAATTTGAGTGGAAAATTGCCATCATGGATAGGCCGGTACTTGCCAAATTTGATTGGTTTAAGTTTGCAATCAAATAGGTTTCAAGGAAGCATTCCAACAAATTTATGTAATTTGTCATTTCTTCAAATCTTAGATCTTTCAAAAAATAATATAACAGGGAATATACCTCATTGCTTTGGTAACTTGAGTGCTATGTCAAATATGTCATCTCTGAGCCCAACAATTTCTTATAGTGTGGGTGGAAGCTTTAGTGAATCATTATTCATGGACACGGCTAAATTGTCATGGAAAGGAGAATATGTTGAGTACAATAAGATTCTCGGACTAGTGAAAACCATTGATTTCTCTTGCAATGGCTTAACAGGTGAAATCCCAAGTGGCATAACTAAACTAGTGGCATTGGCTTCCCTAAATCTGTCTAGAAATCATTTGCAAGGATCCATTCCTCTCATGATGGGTCAAATGGAAAGGTTGGAATCACTTGATTTGTCTCACAACTCTTTCTCTGGAGAGATTCCATTAAGCTTCTCAAGTTTGAGTTTTCTCAGTGTCTTGAACTTGTCCTTCAACAATTTATATGGAAAGATTCCAACTGGCACTCAACTTCAAACCTTTGATGCTTCTAGTTATATGGGAAACCAGAGGCTTTGTGGTCCACCACTTATAGAGGTATGTCCAGATCAAAATCCAAATATTGTGCATAGCATTGAAGCAGATGGAGATGATAGTCTCATAAGCTTTGGGTTTTATGTGAGCATGGCTCTTGGCTTCATTTTTGGTTTCTGGGGAGTTTATGGAACTATAATTCTTAAAAGTTCATGAGGCCTTCCTTCTTTTGCTTCTTCAGAAACTTGAATGAATGGACTTATATTCGAGTTTCTATTCTGAAGGCAAGGATAAAGAGAAGATTCAACACTAACAGGTAAATATATACTATTATATGATTGTGATGCCCTGATAATAAGATTCACTTGCAGGATAAATATTGTTGTGCGGTGCAGTAATATGATTGTATGATCAATCTTGAAAAACCTGTTTACCAGGATAAGTAGTTCAGAGCTCTACCATATTTTTGTCCAAAAGAATTTCTATGGTTACATTTGTATGTTTCTTTCAATCTCACGTGAATATGCAATTGAATCATATTTGAAAATTAATGCAATTAGTTGAAGAAATATAAGCCTATATATACATATTTTTTTTTGTTAACTCGAGTTGCTGCTGAACTTTATCCCTGGATGTCTTTTTATAATAAATAATAGGGTTAAGGGTCAAATCTAGCACTCTACTATTGCCAAAAGTTCACCCAACATAAACAAGTATTCGATGGCTCAAATGTAGCACACATCTTTTCAAAAATAGCTCAAATCTAGCATTTCCGTCAACTTTAACGGGTTTGACCGTTAAGTTTGACTTGACCATGCAACGTCACCTGCCACGTCACTCAGTTTTGCCACATGACATGCCACGTCACCCAATGGGCCCACTCACTATCCATTATTGGGTGACGTTGCGGGTGACGTGGCAGGCCACATGGCAAAACTGATTTACGTGGAGGGTGACGTGACATGGTCAAGTCAAACTTAACGGTCAAACCCATTAAAGTTAACGGAAATACTAGATTTGAGTCATTTTTGAAAAGATGTGTGCTACATTTGAGCCATCGAATACTTGTTTATGTTGGGTGAACTTTTGGCAATAGTAGAGTGCTAGATTTGACCCTTAACCCTAAATAATAATACATTTTGGCTTCAATTTGCCTCATCATGTAGATGCATGGTTGGAGAAAGTAGCAGTATTGTGACCATTGGGGTGGTGAACGAACAACACTGGATCTTCTATTCACATTTTCTTTGTTTTGATTTCATTCTTTGTTTCAGTGTGAAAGGAAACTTGGGTTACTAGCCAGCTGTAGTAAGCTCCTTGTTGTATCAGAATATATTGAAGTCTCACATTCTAAATGAGGAATGAATTGAAGTTTCAATTTGAATACTCAGCAACTTGTAAATCCTTGAAGTTTGAGTGCTAAATGATTTCTGAGTATTAGTTGTAAATAATTATAGTATTAGTATTAGTAAATAGTAACCTTAGTCCTGAGATAATGAATTTGGATATGTTAAGAAAAACTGGTTCAGTTAATTATTACTATTAGTTAATAGCACATAAAAGGAAGGAACCAGGGAAGGTAACTAAATACTCCCTCTGTTCCTAAATACTCCCTCCGATCCTAAATATAAGACCTAATTGACTTTTTTGAAAAATCCTAAAAAAAGCAAAAATAAGTTAATTATAAATTGATTTACCTAATTTTTTCCCTTAAACTAGTTTATTTTACTTATAAACTAATGGATAATCTAAAAATATATCAAATATGTCATAATTTAATAGACTATTTTGCAACCTTAACCTCTCCAAAAAAAAGTCATCTAGGTCCTATATTTAGGACCGGAGGTAGTATAAGATCACTTTGGGGAAGTGGATAAGTTCCTAAATATAAGATCATTTCCTATTTTATCTCAAGTTTTGCCCAAACTACCCTTATACTCCCTCTTTTCATTGAAAACCCCTCCTCCTTTTAAAGTTAAGTAATTGAGGGGATTTTGGGAAGATCATGTAATTTTATTATCTTCCTTAATCTCTCCAAATTAACCAAAGTGATCTTATATTTAGGAACGGATGGAGTAGCTAAATTTTCCTATTGTATAATTTTGGAGGAAAAAGTTACTCCTTAAATGGAGCGAACTAATATGTAACTAACTAAAGCCAAAAGTTACAGCTTATAACAACTTACACGTAACCAATATGCTAGAAAATATTTTGGGGCGGGGGAACTTGGAAGAAAACGATGGAAAAATTTAAAAAATAATTTTGAGAACCTAAAAAGTACTCTCTCCGGTCATAAATATAAGACTTAGTTGATTTTTTTAGAAAATCCTAAAAAAGCGAAATAAGTTAATTATAAATTGATTTACCTAATTTTTTTCTCTTAAACTAGTTTATTTTACGTATAAACTAATTGATGATCTAAAAATATATTAAATATGTCATAATTTAATAACTTATTTCGCAATCTTAATCTCTCCAAAAAAAAAAGTCAACTAGGTCTTATATTTAGGACAATAAGTAGTATATCATACCGAAAGACACAATGAAGAGTATCATTCATTTCTATTCTGACACCATTTCTTCCTTTTCCACATAGCTGCATATTCGTGCAAGAAATTGAACCGAGGGAGTATTTCTTTTGGAAAGAAGCTCCACTACCATTGACAATACTCACTTTTTACACATTTTTTTGAAAAAAAAAACAATTATAATTAAGATAATATGTTTTTGGATTCATAAAAAGTAAATTGACAAAATAAGATGTAAAGCCCTCTAAAGTCCTCTCTACTAATTTTTAATGAACCCAGAAACTTATTTCCTTTCAAATGACCCATTTTTACATAAATATTAAATCAAAAAAATAGACTGTTAGTAAAAAGATTATATTTGGTCACATTATAATTAAAGTCCATAATGAGCTTTCTACTATCGAAAATTGAGGCACTAATAATCAAAGTCCATGTTGAGCTTTCACTATCCCTTTAATTTCATCCAGCAAGTAGCTAAATTGTATCAAGTATTCAGCAACTGACCCCTCAAAATGGAGCCATTCCCTTTCAATGCATAGGGAACCCTATCCATTTCTGCAACCTCTGATCCTATACTGTACTTGACATCAATTTTCGATCCCGTGATGAAATCTTCACTTGTCCCCTTGTTTCAGCTTTGCCTGTATCCAAATCAATTAAATTTTTATCCCTTTCTGGCCAAGCAAAACAGACATTGGTGTGTGTTTGTGTAGTTTTAGTGGATGGAAGGGTCATCCATAAATTCAGCATGGTCATGGAAAACTTTGATCTTTAATCTTTGAAAGGGATATGACCTCTCACTACATTGCAGGGACATTTGATGCACAAGGATAATAGAACATATTAACAATGTTTGATTCTATAAACACGTACCTTCATCTTTTCCAGATTTTCTTCTGCTGCGCCACAAAAGCCGAATAGGTGTCCCAGAAAAACCAGCGTCAGTACGCAGTTGCTTCTCCATATAACATCGATAAGTCTCAGAAAAAAGTTTTGCATCATTGACAAAGAAAACAAAAGTAGGTGGCCTTATGGCAGCCTGCAACAGGACAAGTAAGGAGTTAGTGACTTAGGGTACCAAATATTTCATCAATGAGATTTTCGCCAATGAAGTTACATTTTTTTTTGTCTTAAATGTTTGTAGTGATAAGAGGTCTCTATCAAAAACCATAAAAAGACAGAACATGTACAATAAAACCTGCATGACACAAATACCTGAGTGCAATAGTAAACTCGCCCTCTTCTTCCACCTCGTGTTCTGGGAGGTGGTTTAAAAGCCACTGCTTCTTGCACTACTTGATTCAATATAGAAGTACCAAGTCGTCTTGATCTCTCCTTTTCAACTTCACTAGCAGCTACAATAATCCTTCATCCAGAATAACAATAATAAATAAGTTATTCACTAAGGATAAACTGTAATGACACATGATAAACCGGATAATTTTGAAAATTAGCATACCCTCCTACTGTTTGAATCTAAGAAACTGATATAACTTCAGTAATTCATCAAACTAAATGATGCAATGGGAAAATAACGAAGACTATAGCCCCGAAAATCCTGAATATTGTCGATTGCTTCAGTTCATTCCCGGGGGGATTGCCTAAAAACTCCCAGAAGTTATCAGGAAAATCATTTAGTACAACAAAATTGTCCAGAACCAGATGATGTGCATGAAATCAATATGGAGCTACACATTAGCTTGTAACAGAATTTCAATAAAATATAGAGCCTCTTTCACAATGAAACATTCAAGTTGACTACATAACAATCCCTCAGATAACACAATGATTGAAGACAAAGGCCTCAGATAACACAATGATTGAAGACAAAGGCAGGGGGAGGATAAATGGGTGTTAATAATTTTCAAGCCAGAACATACTTGTCAACACTATGACCGGCTAATGCAGTAGAATAAACAACGGGAGCCCAGTTAAGTAAGCGGAGCTTCTCTCTGACATCTTGTTCATAGTATGTTGCAGTCTGCTGGTTTTTATCTGGTATTGTATCCCACTTGTTTACAACTATCACACAACCTTTCCCTTCTCTTTCAATCCTCTCAGCTATCTTGCAATCCTTGAACAAACATGTAAAATAAAGTTTATTAGATAAACTAAATTAAGAATTACGGAATAGTTGCTGGTTTGGAAAAAAACAACAAATTATGGAATAGTTTACACAACTAGCATCATTTTCCATTTGATGGTCTACAGGCAGTAATGACTCCATTATATTAATTAGTTCATCAAAAGTTTCTTTGAGAGGGGTAGGGAGTGGAAAAAGACAGAACATCGTTAACATGCGATCAATTTTTTACAAAGAATTGGAAATTTCAACGGTTTAAATCAGGATATGGATTAATTGGAAAGAACAATCTTTTAAATAAGGAACAAAGTCAAGCACCAATTATCATAATACGATCTTGAATGTACCTGTTCCGTGATACAAGCCATAGCCTCAATGACAAGAGCAACAACATCAGAACGGCGAATAGCACGAAATGCTCGATTAACTGACAGAGCCTCTGTTGTACTACCTGCTGAGGCAACAGCTGCCCTTTTCCTGATTCCAGCAGTATCAATAAGACGAAACTTCTGGAGATAGAGCAACGTAAAAATTTAGATTCTAAAAGCTTAAAAATTTAAATCAAGCTAACCCCAAGTTATGCAAACAAAACGTAAACCACATTTCAGTCTAGTTTTGGTCCACAAATATCAAACCATGCAAATCAATAATGCTGAATCACACATTACAGAACACGAGCATTAAGATATCATCAAAGAAAAACTCCAGAGACAAACCTGGCCATCTGCTCCAGTAAATTCGGTATCTATAGCATCACGGGTGGTGCCACTGACTGGACTGACTATTGTTCTGTCCTCACCAATCAATGCATTCAAAATACTACTTTTGCCAACATTAGGTCTACCCACAATTGATATGGCGGGAACATAATCCACTTCATCAAGATTTTCTGAATCCTATAAATAGTATTAATGTTGAATAATCAATGATATATATAATGGTACCAAAATAACATGAAAATATTTATAGCATGGTGGCTGAGACGCCAAGCTTCCTTATTATCAGTGATTGCACAAAGGAGCTTGCTTATGACACATAAGTTCACCCTTTTGTCAATACAACAATCAGAAGAGAGCTCAACTCATGAGGTCCACAAACCTCAACTTTCTCCAGCCCTGAGCATACAAGGTCAAGAAGCACTCCAGTTCCTGTTCCTGATATAGCTGACACTGGAATCGGTTCAAACCTGAATAGCAATCATGGAAACCATACTGTTAATTAAAAACTGAGACACTAATGAATACATCAAACTTCAAACATGCGAAATTAACAAGATCGAAGAACTCTACATTCCTGTCTTATGCAAAAAAAATAGTTCTCTTCCACAGAGGGTGGATAGGATGTACATTCGTTCATGACTTGCAAAAGATTAAAATAAGAAAGCTGTATAGGTAATGAAATAGTATGATGGAAAACTGGTAGTTCTATAAAGTCTTAAGTTATAGGAGTGAGAGTGACATTAGATTCAAGCTCAATAGGCCACATTTAATCTCATCCATAAATTCAACATCAAAACCAAACATACTGTAGATAAATGCATAGTAATAAATATGCATTTGCATGTAGCATCAAAAAGGGTGCAGATTTATCAAATAGGTCAAGTGCCATAAACTCGAGATGACGTTCAAGTAAGTCTAACGCCATTCAGGCATGACCTAAGAAATTCAAAACAACTCACCCGAGGGACCAAAATTCAGATGCCTGAATAATTCCTTTTCGTGGAGATTCACACTTGTTAACCGCAAGAATGACATTTTTGTGGGAGTAGTTTTTCCGTAACCAATCAGAAATCTCCACATCAGCTGCCATTAGGCCTGCCTGTTCAGTATAATATCTTCAGACCATAAAAATTGGAAAGAGTAGTTGCTTAATGTTTGGACAAGAAAAACAAGTCAATCAATTACCAAAATTTTTTTTAAAAAAAATAATGAATCGATCAAATCATGCATACTAAAGTATATAAAAAAAGGATGTTGAACTTTACTAGCTTACTACCATGTGATGCTAATTGGATATACTGTATTTAACTCTTGGCAAATGGTTAAATTAAAATATACCAAATAGTTAAAGAATTTCTACAAAAAAAAAAAGGACATGGTGTTGTTGCTAATGATTAATAACAACACCTGATTCTGATTCAAATATCAGCAGGAAAAATGAAAGGAAAAGAAAAGTAGGATTTTGTCATTTTGAAGGAGAAAGATAAAGTAAAAAGTGCTTAATATAATCAATACCTGGCCATCAACCAGGAAAATAATAACAGACGATTCATCCACAGCTGCAGCAGCCTGTTTCTCAATCATCGAAGGCATCTTGGCAACCGCTGCCTCTCTGGAGGCAAGTGGAATACCATCCATACCAATGGTAGTAGAAATAGCCAACTCTTCCATTACATCATCTTGTGATTTAGAAAGCGTGAGAACTCCACCTGTGTCCACTACCATGAATTCATGGTCTCCCCAAAATGATCTACCATATAAACGATCCCTAGTGACCCCAGGTTCATCCACCACAATGGCCTTGTTTCCCTAGAAGTTAGAGGGAAAAAAGATAGCTTTCATAATGAGCCAGTAAATAAAAGCTAAAGTTCAAAAAGTCATTCCTTATGAATGAATATTATTTAGTCTGTCAAAAAATAAATGTTTAGAACAAGCATACCCCAACAAGACGATTAAACAATGCAGATTTGCCAACATTTGGCCTCCCGACAATTGCAACCCTTGGGAGAAGATTGTCAGGGACCTGCCAGTCAAAGTAGAACAAGGTTTAGAAAGCAGCCCTAGTACATTCCAACATTTTCACAAGGACAAGAATCTAAACCAAAAATCAATCCAGTCCTACCTACTTAATGTGATTGTTTCACTCAAAACTTTTTGACATCCTAAAGCATTATAAATTTATGATATACTACTCCCTCAGTTCCTAAATATAAGATCACTTTCCTAATTTGATTAGATTAAGGATGCTAGTTAAGATAGTTATTAACACATGATATTATTAATCTACCCTAACCATATACCTTTATTTTCACCATCCCCCTCTTGCCAGTTTATTATAGATAAACATTATTAGACTTTATTTGGGAAAAAAGTTGAGAAAAATTAGAAAGTTGCTTAAATTCAAATTTGAAAGTGATTTTATATTTAGGAACGGAGGGAGTACTTCACATACACACATCATCACAGAGACAACATATCATCCCCCAGTCTCTCCAACATTTTAATGTGTAATCAGTTTCCAAAAACCCAATTTGCTACATTTAACAAAATTGTGCCAGTAATAAACCAACTTACATTGCTTGTCCTGATTTTACTCCTCTTCTGCATTTGAGCTGATTCCTTTGGGCCATCCTTCTCATCTTCTGAAATCAATAAAAATAAAAAAACCATTAATTAATACTCCATCTGTTCCTAAATTTTAGATCACTTTCAAATTTCAATTTTATCTTAAATATAAGTAACTTTATAATTTTTCCTACTTTTTTCCAAATAAACACTAATAATGCTTATCTATAATAAACAAGTAAGAGAGGGAGGGTGAAAATAAAGGTATATAGTTAGAGAATATTAGTAATATCATGTGCTAATAACTAAATTAACTAGCATACTTAATCTATTCAAATTAGTAAAATGGTCTTCACAAAAAAAAAGAAAATTAAGGAAAAATTAACACACACAAAAAAACCCATTATTTCAACAAGGGTTAAAATCACTCACCAATTGTCAAAACACGAGACAAGTAATTAGAATACTCTCTAACAACATCCTTGGCTTCTTCCTCAAACATGGACACATCAAAATCAAATCTTTTGCCATCAGAGTAATACCCATCTTCAACTTCTTCATGGTCAGCGCTTTGACTGCCTGTGAGCTCACGAGAACAACACGGCGGCAAGGAAGGGGTGGAATTCCGGGGAGGGGTAAAGTTGTAATTTTGGTGAAGTTTTGAGGAATTAGAGAAGGAAATGAGAGGAAGAGAAATGGGGTTCAGGGTTTTAGAGAGAGTGTGAAGAATAATGGATGTGGGAGTGTGAAAAAGATGATGGTGATGATGATGGAGAGGAAGCATTGTAGAAGCTGTATGTATAATGTATGTATGGTTTTGGAAGTTGGAAGTGTGAAGATAGGGAGATTTGGCGGTTAATATTTACAAGCATGTATAATATGGTTTTGGAACTATGAAGTCCTCCTATGTACTTGTAAACTACTCATGTTCAAAATAAAAACATGTGGATTTAGCTCAATCCGTTTTTCATAGATTCTGACACGTGGAAGAAACAAAATTAAAATGAGGTCTCCCGAGTTGTTATGTGAGAACAATAAGTCGATAAGTTTTTTTTTCTTCTCAGAATCGATAAGCTGTTTTTGTTATCTCTATAAGTTGTAATTTAAAACTCATAGGACCTCATTTTAATTATCTTTCTTTCATGAGACCGCTAATTAATTATCTCGTTGCTTATTAATACATTCTATCATTCTTATGTGTGGGTGTTCATGGGACCAAATGGGATCGGGACACCCCTACCCCTGTCCGTCTCGAAACTAGATCAAAATGGGACGCAAAAGTCCCGAAATTTTTTTAATTTTTTTGCTAAAAATATCTATTTGTAAAAAGATGCATTTAACATTTTTGTTTGTATTAAACAAAAAAATTAGTTCAATATTACATTTATAAAAGTACATCTTGTATGACATAATAAACTAAAAATTTATTAAGAACATATTTTTCATAAAAAAAAATGCCACATATGTTCATTCATGGTACAAACAATGCATGTATTGTTTTAAAAAAATTACATAAAAGCACAAACATATAGATGAGACGATATCGGGATGACCTCATGACCTTGTCCCATGTCCCGTCCTAATTTATCTCATCCCGAAAATTTTTAAAAGGGAAATTTCCCGTTTGAGAAAGCCTTGGGATAGGACGGTATGGGTGGAAGTGAAAAATTTGCACACCCTTATATCTGGGGGTATTCAAGTATACCTACACTCATTAGGCCCTCCCGTATCCGTCCAGATTTTTCCCGTTCAGGCCCGCTCATTTAGGGCTCATCATATTTTACATGGGTATCGGCATGCCCACACCCGTTTAGCTTACACGAGCACGGGTACGGGCATACCCACAGGCATGCTCATACCCGTTTAAATGCCCATTTATTTTTTTTACATTTTTTATATGTTAATCTTATTTTATCTCACTCCCTCCTAACCCATAATTTTGTTTGTTGGTATTATTGAGTTAGAACAAGAAGAAATTCAAAGTTCATTAAAAGTTTAAGGGTTAAATATCATTTAGACCAGTAAACTATTTTGAAATGGTCAAATTGGCCAAAGAACAATAAAATGGCTCAAATTGGCCAAAGAATAATAAAAATGGTTCATATTGGCCAATAAGCTATTGGAAAGTACTAAAATACCCCTTGGGACTTAATAAATATTAATTTCTGAAATTGTGGGTCCCACATTTAAAAATAAAAAATCCCCAACCCATCCCTCCTCCTCTCTCTCTCTCACTCTCCTTCATCTTCAACCCCTCCCTCCCTGCAACACCCACCACCTCACACTGGAACTGTGAATACTCAATGAGAATCAATACAACGTCTGTGAGAAATGAACAAATTCTGTGGTGTCAAGATTAGCAAATCGTGAATTCACACAACTTTTAAATGAGAATTAAATTTTCTCTTTCTCATAGTGTTCTAATACCAAGTTTTTTAGCTGAAGTCAGTGGCCACCAAGATATGCATCTGCTGGCACCCTAGTACAATGCATTTGCATGAGTCTTGTTCATGGGATTATGAGCTTTGGTCATTTTAATATACATTTAATTTAATACTCAAACATTATATCCATCGTTTTGGAAAGAAAGGATGAGAGGGCAATGAAGGCTATTGCGTGTTGTTAACTACTCCATCTTTTTAGACGAATACAAATAAAAGATCTCCGTCTTACAAGGTTCCTTCACAGTACGAGAGTGGTGGGTGTTGCAGGGAGGGAGGGGTTGAAGATGAAGGAGAGTGGGAGAGAGAGGAGGAGGGGGGTTGGGGATTCTTTATTTTTAAATGTGGGACCCACAATTTCAGAAATTAATATTTATTAAGTCCCAAGGGTATTTCAATACTTTCCAATAGCTTATTGGCCAATATGAACCATTTCTATTATTCTTTGGCCAATTTGAGCCCTTTTATTGTTCTTTGGCTAATTTGAACCTTTCAAAATAGTTTATTGGCTAAAATGATATTTAAACCAAAGTTTAATATTTGCTCTATTCTTTATGGATTTTTTGTTGGTTTTTGTTATTTTGTTTTGGAATTTATCTCACATGAGCCGCCCATTTAACTTTAATGTTTGTCTATTTGTGGTCCGTCACGGGGTATGAGCATATGCCCATACCCATTCATGTTACACGAGTACGATTATGGGCATACCCATGAGCGGCCCGTACCCGCCCATTGAACATCCCTAAGTTACATCCCCAATATTTATACATAAATTAAGTTTAAATTGGTAACAATTATAAACTCGTTTTTTCATTGAAAGTATTAACATGTTCAAACTCACGATTTTACACATTGAATTTACTATTTTATGTCTCTAATTTACGAAATAATGTCGTTAACTAGCTCTAAATACTATGTTAGTTAATTTTATTTGACCATATTCAATGAATTTATGAATCTTTTATAAATATTTCTTTATTGAGTTTGTTACAAAGTGAATATATATTAATATATTTAATATCAACTATTCATATTTAAAATATGTTTAAGTTTTATTTTTTATATTTCTTATTTAGTTAAATGATTTCACACATATTTATTGAGAAGAGTAAATTCTTATGTATTTATAGTTTAAGTTTACGATCCGATTTTACACTCTTATCACGAGTTATTTTAAGTTCACAAGTTTAACATTATTGCATATGAAACATTCCACTTTTAATGCTCATCAACCTAGAGAATATAAATTGTTATTGAATAAAAAACAAATTCTTTAAAATATAAATGGTCGATATTGTTTCAAACGTCATTTTCAGTCAAAAAACAATTCAAATGTTCATTCTTACATTTTGTATCAACGCCTTAATTTAAATGTAAATTTTCTTTTACCACCTTTTCTTGGGAATGAATTATGTGATCCCTTCATATTATTAAAAAAAATATATTGTCCATTTATCTGTCTTCGATATATAATAATATAATATAATATAATACTTAAAAGATAAAAATATCCAATGCATTTGGTAAGATTCTTCCAATTTTCACCAAAGGTAAAACACTAAACCCTATACCTTCCACATACCCACCATATATGTATATATACGTGTGCTTATATCAAATATGCATTATTAGTGATTTAGAAAATTTTGATGTTTTTGCTTGTGTTGTGAATAGGAGAGATCAATCCAAAGCTCCATGGCTGAAATACGAAGGATGATAGCGATAGGAATGGTGGTGATGGTGGTGGTGGCAACCTCTCTGTATTATATTTGACTAGTACTTATTCTGAGTCTGATGCTGGCTTTGTTCTAAACACCATTTCATCCCACAAAATTGTCATCTTCTCCAAATCCCATTGCCCGTATGTATTATGCATGCCTTCTCTATCTATCTATACAGTATATATGTATGATTTTCCAATATTTCCTCTAGTCTTAATTATAAGATCATTTTTAATTTTTTTAAGAGAAATTAATAAGGTTACAAAATTAATCACTTTTAAATTACCTATAGTTAATTTTTTTCAAAACTAAATTATTCTACTTATAAACTAACTTATCATCTAATTATATGTAACATATATTATATTTAATGATCTAATTTGATTCCATAATTTTCATAAAAAAGTCAAAGCAGTCTTATATGAAAAACTGGAATGAATTATATCATGTTTACTATGGACCACAAAATCTCTTTTGAGGTTCTTTCTCAACTGAATTGTCCTTGACATGTCTCATTATTGATAAGGCTTAAAAGTCTAATCCCAAATTTTTCGTTCACAAGCTATTTTACTTTGTAAGCTTTCTTATAGATTTTTTTAGAACAGAAGTAAGTGTTCTTATAGATTTTACTTTGCAAAGTTATAATTTAAAATCGCTTTTAAAGTTTCAAAACATAATAATATTGTCATGTTCTGTCACAAAAATCACATTTATTGTTAAAAAGGTGATATTAACAGCTTATATTTTAAAGGGTAAAATTACTCTTTACTGCTTTCATGAGAAAAAACGTTTTCAACAAAATAGATTTTTAAGCATTATTGTCAGGGAAAATCCCAATTAGGTATTGTTGTTAATGTGCCATTTTGTGACTTGTGAGTAAAATTAAATATCTATTTTTCATTCGAATGTTTCCCCCATAAAGGTACACCCCAACACAAGCGTAAATTCGTGAGTTCCTTAAAGCTAAGCTATTGAATCCAAATGGCTTTAACATTTGGATGTGTACCATGTTTTTCGTTAAACATGTTTTTAATATAGCTCATATCAAAATAAATTGAAGATATACTCAGTTAGAATGTTTATGGGACAATTGCACTTAGGTCTTAAATAAGAGACTTAATTTCAAAGAGTTCCCAAGGAGTTGTTATCACTTATTAATAAAGGCTATTGCACTTGTTACTAGTGATTACTAACAACTCTTTGGGATCACTTTGAAATTAAGTCTCTTATTTGGGACCTAAGTGCAATTGTCTCATGTTTAATTTGTATGATAATCGCATTACTTCCAATTGATCTGATGATTGCATCAATCAACTATATGGTGTGATTAATCGGGATGGATTCACCTTATACTTTGGTGGTGTGTTGTGATTCTCTGGTGAATTGATCTTATCGCCATGTGTGTGTGGAATATGAAATTATTACTTTAGATAAACTTTGCATATTTTGTACAAAAAATTATACTCCATCGGGTCCTAAATATAAGACCTAATTGACTTTTTTCTGAAAAATCCTTAAAAAGCGAAATAAGTTAATTATAAATTGATTTACCTAATTTTTCCCTTAAACTAGTTTATTTTACCTAGGGTTAAAGATCAATTTGGCTACTGAACTATTTCCAAAGTTTTAATTTGGCCTAAAAACAATAAACGATCTCATTTTGGCCACTGAACAATAAAAATGACTCATTTTTGCTACTGGGCAAATGGAAAATACTAAAATACCCCTTGGACCTAATGAATTTAATTATAAAAAATGTGGGTCCCACTTTTAAAAATAAAAAATTACTTCACCCCACCCCACCCCTTCCTCTCTCCTCCAAGTGTACGCAGCTGGCCCTCACCATCAACCACCATCACCTTCCTTGCCATGAACCACCATCACCTTCAACTAAAAAAATTTGTTTTTTCATGGTGATGGTAGAAGGTACTCGTGGAGGAAGGTGATGGTGGTTCATGGTGAGGAAGGTGATGGTGGTTGATGGTGAGGGCCAACTGCGTACATGTGGAGGAGAGAGGAAGGGGTGGGGTGGGATAATTTTTTATTTTTAAAAGTGGGACCCATATTTTTTAAAATTATATTCATTAGTTCCAAGGGGTATTTTAGTATTTTCCATTTGCCCAGTGTCCAAAATGAGCCATTTTTATTGTTTAGTGGTCAAAATGAGACCGTTTATTGTTTGTAGGCCAAATTGAAACTTTGGAAATAGTTCAGTGGCCAAATTGATCTTTAACCCTTTTACCTATAAACTAATGGATAATCTAAAAATATATCAAATATTTCATCATTTAATAACCTATTTCGTAACCTTAATCTCTCCGAAAAAAAGTCAATTAGGTCTTATATTTAGGACCGGAGGTAGTATTAGATATGTCATATGATGCTAAACAATGAGATTATTTGATGGTACATTCAGGCATAGCAAAAGGGCAAAAGCTTTTTTCAAAATGCTGAAGCAAACACCACATATTGTTGAGCTTGATGAAAGAGGTATCTACACTTGCGCGCATGTATTGTTGTGTGTTTTATGAAAGGGAACCGATGGAATATTTGTTTCTTTTCCTCATAGAAACGAACTTAATGAGGCAAAATAAAATCTGACTTGGTACATCTATCACCTCTATGTTGCAGATGATGGGAGGAAAATTCAAAGCAAATTGAACAAAATTTTTGGAAGCCGCACTGTTCCGCAGGTATTCATCAATGGAAAGCATATTGGAGGTTCACAAGGTAGTGCGTCACAACATACTTTCATTGATGTATTTTTAAATATACTTACTTAGGTATCTAATAACAATAAGATATATTTAGGATGACAATTTTGATTCTAAATACAAAAATTAGTTTATTATTTTCTTAGACAAATTAAATAACAAAATAAGAGACTTGATAATAAAATATTTTGTGTAGTTTTAGAATATATCTAGTTTATAAGTCAAATAAATTAGTTTAGATAAAAATTCAGGCATATCAATGTATAAGAAACTCATTCAGCGTTTTTAGAGTTTCCAAAAAGTCAGTTATATCTTATATTTAGCAAAAAGGAAATTATATATAAATAGAGAAACAAAGAATAGTTCATTTTTACCAGAAAAAACAAAGAATACAAATTAAAAAAATAAATATATTAGAAAAAATAGTTTTATATGAAGGATTATGTATATGGTCTCATAGTAAAAATTGAAGAAATTCACCAAAAAAAAAATTGAAGCCAGTTTATAGTAATGATTTTCACGCATAAAAATCATCTCGTTTTTTCTCTTCCAAGTTCTGTTCAATTATAGTTTGAGTCGTTACTATTCACCAAAAAAAATAGTTTGAGTTGTTACTGTTGTTAAGATTTGTTTCTTCAATTCATTTTCAGATACTATTACCGCCTATTGGAATGGTGAATTGGCAAAGCTTCTGGGAATTGACACTTAAGAATTGTGATGGTGAATGCTTTGAATTGCGTCAATACTTATGTAGTACTATCATACAACTTAAAGGCCTAATTCAAATTAGGCTGAATTCTAATGTCATATTAAGATTTCCCTCATTTTTTTTTTCTTAGAGCCTTCGGTGTCCGGCCCCCTTCGGGGAACCAACTAATCCGAAGTCGCCGCCGGGATTCCCCATTTTGGGGGTGACGACTTTCCAAGGGTTCGAACCCATGACCTGGTGGGTACGCGGTGTCTTACCTTCTCCTTTCTTACCAGCTGGTCTACGCCCCCTTGGGCTAAGATTTCCCTCATTGCTCCTAAGTAGCGTTATTTCCCGCGCAAGATATGGACAACAAAACAACAAATTTATTTATTCGCGTCAATATTGGAGTGATAAAACATGCATTATTGTTTGACAATCATGATTTCAAAATTCCTAAATAGTACTTCTTTGTACACGACATTAGTTGCCGCGCCAATCTAACTATCTACTTGGGGACATATATTTTCAATCCATCCATGTTTTTAACCCTTGAAAGTACAATATATAGTTGATCGTGATTGAATACTGACTTTGATAAGTAAACATCAACATTTGTGAGGAGACTAACCTATAATAGAATAATATGTATCATTATAGTTACATTATGAATCTATAAGATAAAATTTTAAAGTGGAGTAGTTAAACTGAAAGCAATAAATTTGCGCACCTTAAATTTTATTGATTGTCAATTTGTCATGGTAAAATTAAGGATTATTGGAAACTTGCTCCTTTTCATGGCAAATGAAAATTGTCTCCAATTCGTTTCTCCCACATTATAACCCTATAGGATAGCTTAGAAGAATTAGAAATTAAGATTAAAGCTAAGAGAAACAATGTATTAACTATTAAGTCATGTTTTCCAGCTATACCAAAAGCCCCAACATTTCAAACATAATTTTGAAGAAAAGAGATTTAAAACAAGAGGAAGAGGAAAAGGGAAGAGGAATATTACCCAAGAAGTTAGATATTCTAATTACTCTTAAACCACCACAAATTCACCTTCTTTGGCTGGAGATAATGGGGAAGAGGAGAAGAGGAAGAGATAAGAGCTAAGAAAGAAGAGAGTACGAGAGAGGATAAAATATGAGAGAAAGAAAAATGAATGATAAGGATAAATGATGAAAGATCAGAATTTGAAAATAAGGGAGAAAGAATATCCTCATAAGAAAATACTCCCTCGAGTCCTAATCATAAAACTACTTTGACCTTTACAGAGAAATTAATGACACAAAATTAATCATTTTCAATTATCTAGAATTATTTGTTTTCCTCAAAACCATTTCATTCTATTTATAAATTAACTTATGATTTAATTACATATGATATAGTACAATTTAGAAGTCTAACATGGTTCTTATAAATTTTCAGAAAATAAGGATTATTTCCGGGTAATGACTCTATTTTGCCCTTCAATTAACCAACCTGGACCATTGAGCATCCTAAATTAACACTGATACAAGTTTACCCTTGAAGTAACCAAAGTGATCCAATTTTACCCTCTGGTGAATGTAATGACATTCCACGTGTCAACATTATATTCACCAGAGGGTAAAATTGGATAACTTTGGTTTAAACTTGTACCCAGTGTTTGTTAGTTTATGATGCCCAATGGTCCAGGGTGATGATTACTTGAAGGGCAGAATATAGACCGTACCCTTAGAACCATGGGCCTATATCTGGGCCTCACAGCCCAATCTACAGCCCATTCCCCAAGATCATCATTCATATTCATATTCATATGCAAATTGAACTCACTGCAATGTGAGGTGAAAGAAATCAATGGAGAAGGTTGGAAGTAAGAGGAAGAAGAAGAAGAAGAGGAAATCAAAGCCTTCCACAACCATTCGTCATTTCGCTTTATTACTCGCTTCTCTTTCTCAACCTCCTAATTCCATCTCTCTCCCCTTACTCAAAAAATGCTTACGCAAAATTCGCACTTCTCTTCTCTCTCAAATCCATTTTACACCTATTCTTTCATTGCTTCCATCTCTTCTTAGCTCCAAGTAAGTATGTGTCTCTATAGTTTCTCCATTTACAGTTGACTTTTTATTTTCGAAGAGATTAAGGAAGGGAAATGAGACGTTTAATGATAACCTATTTTTGTACTACCTTACCTCCGCTCCTAAATATAAATATAAGACCTAGTTGACTTTTTTTTGAAGAGATTAAGGTTGCAAAATAGGTTATTAACTTATGACATACTACCTCCGGTACTAAATATAGGACCTAATTGACTTTTTTTTGAGAGATTAATGTTGCGAAATAGGTTATTAAATGATGACATATTTGATATATTTTTAGATTATTCATTAGTTTATAGGTAAAATAAACTAATTTAAGGGAAAAACTTAGGTAAATCAATTTATAATTAACTTATTTTGCTTTTTTAAGGATTTTCTAGAAAAAGTCAATTAGGTCTTATATTTAGGACTGGAGGGAGTATTTGATTTATTTTTAGATTATTCATTAGTTTATAGGTAAAATAAACTAGTCTAGGGGAAAAAAATTAGGTGAATCAATTTATTATTAACTTATTTTGTTTTTTTAGATTTTTCAAGAAAGTCAACTAGGTCTTATATTTAGGACCGGAGGGAGTATTAATATTGGATTACATGTCCTCCAATTCTAAATATATGCCTTATTTGAAGATGTGAGCTTGTTTTTAAATGCAAGAGGTCTTATATTTTTTCCATGTTCCCAAAGTTGGTTACTGATAGAGTGTAATGACATCATGTAGCCGACCCACGTAATGGGATAAAGCTTTGTTGTTGTTGTTGTTTTCCCTCAATTATCGTTATTAATACTACTAAATAATGAAAGAATGTGGTAGGTAGAACGTTTTGTTAATATCACGTGATTTTAAGTAACTTAAACTAACATCGTTAATATAATCAAATTAGGGAAATAAGTGTTATGTTTAGGAATGGAGGGATTAGCTTATAAGTTGAATAAATAAACTAGTTTAGAGGGGAAAAAATAGGCAAATTTATTTACAAGTAACTCATTTAGTTTACTTAGGAATTTCCAGGAAAAGCTAAGTAAGTTTTTTATTTAGGAATATTTAGGAATGGGGGAGTATATGTTTTGCTTTTGTTGTTTGGGTTTTTACTATTTGATTTGCACTTTGTAGGTTTCCTGAAATTGTGTGCCTTGGCACAGAAATTGTGGGCGCTGCCTCTCTTGCTTCTTTTGAAATGAACAATATAATTGCGTGTGATTGTGAAACTTTGAGGGCTTTGATCTTACTATTGGAAAGTTCAAAGAGAGAGGTTCTGTTGTCTGCTTGCAATGCTGTATTGGATTTGTCTACTACTAGTTTTGGGCAACAGCAGCTGCTGAAATTTTCTGCCATGGAAAAACTCATGTAAGCCACAACAATTATGACCATTATATATATTTGTGTGTGTGTGTGTGTGTGTGTGTATTTGCGTAATGGTAATATTCCAATGCTCCTTTATGTGAAACTGGACTTCTTGCTCTGGTTTTGTTTCAATGAGCATTTTGTGTTTGTGTGGTTGTTTTGAAATGAAGGGGGGACTTATTCTTTTTCTCGAACGCATAAACTTTGTATGTGTGTGTGAGAGAGGAAGGCTTCCTTTGATCAGTTTCTTCAATTGGAAAAGTATTTATGTAAGAACATTGGTGCTTATCTATGAAAAATGACTGCAAGCAATGTTTTGTTAGGGAATGTGACAGCATAATTAAGAAAAGTCACCTAAATTTTTTTCTATGAATATACTACTGTAATTTATGATCTGTACACAAATGCATAAGCTTGTTATTCTGACAATCTGTGTGCTAGAGGCTTGAAGTTTCATGGGTTGTGGCATCTCTGACCAAGTTAATCGTATAACCCTTTTTGTTATTTCTATTGATTTCTAATTGCTTTTATTTCAGTTGTATATGTTTGATTTGTTTTTTCAATGATTGAATTATTTAAATTGTGTTCTTGAAATATGATCCAAAAGTAAACCTTTGTATGCTACTCCCTCTGTTCCTAAATTTAAGACCACTTTCTCTAATTTGATTAGATTAAAAATGTTAATTAAATTAGAAATTAACACATGATATTACCAATTTTCCTAACCATATACCTTTATCCCCACTCTCCCTCTCTTGCTTGTTATTAGAGATAAGCATTATTAGGGTTAATTTGGGAAAAAAGTTGGGGAAAATTAGAAAATAATCTTTATTTAGGAACAAATTGAAATTTGAAAGTGATCTTATATTTAGGAATAGAGAGAGTATTATAAATTGATACTTGAAATATAACTAGCCAAGTGCTGTGAGAGAACCTGATCCTTTCATTTTGACTATTTTGTGTATTAATCATCATGGTTATAACTTATACCACAAAAAGCTTCTTAAGAGATTCCCATTCTGGATGCACGGAACATTTTTGATTCTGATGTTGAAGTATTGAATATATTAATTTAAATAACTAAACAATTGACACTCTTTAGGTTGGCATTTCTTCAGATTGCGAAATTTTCCAATTCAGTTTCTTTATGGTCTGAAGGCAATGGAAGCTTCCACTGTCTCAAGATAGGGATGAGTGAACATCATGAACTTTCAATGGCATTTCTGAGTGCAACTATCATTCTCATTAATGCTTGTGATGCTGAGCAACTACATAACGTTCCTGTAAGCCTTTCAGAAGCATCCTTGACCCTTCTGAAAGAGCTATGGGCAAAAGTTAGACATCAGAAGGAAGTCAAAGATGCTATTAAAGTTAATGAAGATGGACATCACTGTAAGAGCAGCGTTGGAGTTAATAACCTTGCAGAAGCTATATTTAGGATTTCCATTAATTCTTGTTCACTAACTGCGGTTTTACCTTTTGAAGTGGTAAAAGGAAGTCTGTTTGGTACAAGTGAATCTAGTTTTGAAGATTTTTTTTTTAATCACTGGGAAATATCTCCCTTTCTTCTGAAAAAGACATCAAACAGTCTAAATTTGAATGATATTTTTAGTCCATTCATACAATCCCTTGGCTGGACAGGGAATGCTCCTTCACTTCTGTCATCAATTCTTCAAGGCCTAGTATCTTGTTTACCAATTGCCTCGGATGAACTGGACATCCTCAACTTTTTGAGTGAGGTCAAAGGTAAATTGGGTTGTCCTATAGCTTACCATCAGGATATTCGAGTTGTAAAGACACAGAGGCACTCCAGAAAAGAGATGCATTACTTTCAGAACTCTAGTTCAGGCTGCATACAAGAACCTCATCATTTAACCATAGATGATGTCTTGAAGTGTGAACAAGCGTATAAAGAAGGATATACAGTTGCACTGCGTGGTTTAGAATTTCGTTACCAAAGCATTGCTACTGTTGCTGATAAATTAGCAGTTATGTTTGGCCAGCCATCTGTGGGTGCCAATTTGTACTTGACACCACCTAACTCACAGGGATTGGCCTGTCACTTTGATGATCACTGTGTATTTGTATGCCAGATTTTTGGTTCCAAGCAGTGGACGGTATTTTCTCAAACTAGTCAGCTGTTACCCCGCTTGTATGATGATCTACATGGTTCTGATGCTAATTGTTCAATGGCTGGTAGCAGAGAGTTCTTGCTCAGGGAGGGTGACATACTATATATTCCCAGAGGTTTTCCTCATGAAGCATATACTAAAGCTGGCAGTGATGATGTTTCTTCTGGGTTTTCTTTGCACCTCACCCTTAGTGTTGAGGTTGAACCAGCATTTATGTAAGTAAAGTTTAGTTAATGCATTTTTATATGTAGCAATAAATGTGGATGTTATTTTTTGAGTCATGAAACTTTCCTTTCATCTCTTATGGTTAAAAAGTGTTAAAGCTTGTCAAGGCCTTTCATTCAATTTCATTTTCCTCCTGTATTCTTCTTTTTTTTTTTTTTGGTAAAGGTGGAGATGGTGATTTTAATGGTGTTCATTCTTTTGAAGAAAATGGTTGATTGACTGATGTTCAATGCTGTGTGGTAAACTCGATTTTGGATGTGTTCCTGAGGGAAAATTTACATATATTTACACCATCATCTCTTTTCTCTTTATATTATCTCTCATTTAATATTTACACTTACAAGCAGAGGATCCAGATTGGGAATATTAGAGATTTCACCTTTACTATTTGGAAAATATGTCCAATCCAATTTTGTTTTTTTTTTTTTTGTGACAATGTCCAATCCAATTTCTGTCTGCTTCTTCCCGTGGTAAAATAATAATCGTCATGATCATGATGATCCTCTACTGTTGGCAAGCATGCTTGATATCAGTATTCCTCAATCAAATCAGTACTTTCACATTAATTGTGTTGTACTTGTCCCCTTCCAGCTAAAGTAAGTTCAGCTTTGACTAATAGAAAGAAGTTGCATGCTTCTTTGGTCCGTGAAGAAAAACCGTAGATGTTTGAGTGGATTGATGATCACATGGGGTAGCCCACTTATTGAACCACTAAATCTGCCTGAGTTCGGTTTTTTGTAATATTAAAAATTGTTGCAAAAATATATAATTTCTAAAAGCATGGTAAAATAGTAATCTCGTATATGATCCATTCTGGGACTAATTCTCAGAATTCATGGAACTCAAACTCATAGTTTGGACGTTTAGCTGTCTATGAACTCTCCTCTCATGCAAGCATGCTTTTTTCCCTTTGGCACTTTCTCCAATCCAAATTTGTCTTGTTTTATATCCATCCCTAATTATAAGCAAATTTCAACTGTTACAGAATTCTTTAGAAAACAAATTAATCTTCATATTATGTTTTAGATCGGATTCTTGTCTGAAATATCCATGTTATTGGTGTGTAAATTAGTTCCTGCCTTAATGATGGTCATTTAATGAAGGGAAAAATTAGAAACATCTCTTGATTGAATATGAATTTGGGTGGTTTTTGCTTATAGAAAAAGATTCAAAATAACATGCATAAGATTTGCTGATAATTAGTGAGTAGTGATGGGGGAGTGTAATGTAATGATCTCTATTGACCAGAAAAAATAATAAAATAAAATCTTATGGTTGATGGTTTTCTTGGAAAAGAGAACTGAAACAATGCATGTGAACTGACCCACACTAAATCAATCATTAAATTTAGACATTATCGTCCATGAGACAATGGGACACCCACTCAGACTTTGTGTCTCTGGAAAGCTGATTCATGGACCATCATTTATGCTATAATTTTGATAGTGATTCCTATGCCAATATAAGCCTTCTTATTAGTGTATCATTTTTCTAATATTTGATTGTGCTCTCAATTAAAGAATGGGGAAGATTTGAACTTCAGAAAGAGTGGCTTTTCAAATAGAAAGTGAGATTTTATATGTTTGGTGATTGTGGGTCATGTTATAGTTCGTTTATGCATGATTGTGTGTGTACACATTTTTACTTAGAAGGACTATCTAATCATTAACTCTCTGTCATTTGATGAATTGCCTATTTTACTCCTTTTTTCTTTTGTATTTGTGGGTTGACTTGGTCAAAAGTTATTTCAACTTGGTATTGGTCCTTGATAATTGAAAAATATGCTTTTGTAACAGCTTTTTGCAGTTCCTCTCCCCTCTCACAATTTTTTTGTTTTTGGTTCCAACGGAGTTTAGGAGAGAGAGAAGGGGGGGGGGAGTTGAAGAGTGTGAGTACTTTATTGGTTTGGCACATATACTGATATGTTGTATCTCTTTATATGAAAGATTCATAAATTATACTTGAAATTCAAAATATGGCGGTCATTTATTAATTTTTTATGCCACTAGAGTATCTTTTGTTATCACTAATAATGTTTATATTCTAAACACAGATGGGAAGGAGTTGCTCATTTTGCACTTCATTGCTGGAGTGAAAACCAGGAGAGACCTTGTTATAATGACTGTAAATCTTGGTCTGAAAAGCTTGATCTGGTTTCTGTGATTTTATTACACTTTGCCATAAAAATCATTAGTGATTCTGATGCCACCTTTCGGAAGGCATGCTTGGCTGCAGCAGATTCTTTGCCACCCCGTGTTTATAATTGGCTTGCTCGTGGTCAGAAAAACATTTTTTGCCATGTAATTGATAAAATCTGCACTGAATCTAGGTTCTTGGAAGTACTGAGCAGCTTAGAGGGTGTAATTAAGAGAAATGAAGATCCTTATCAACAAATCAGGTGGCTTTGGTTTATTCATCCAGAAAGAGAGTCTCCCGGGATTTACGACCTACTTTCTTTATGTGCTCGTCACCAGGATGAAGTGGAAGCTTCTTTTCTAAGTGTCAAGTCCAGGTTTTGTTCTGAGGTAGTATATGAGAATATAATAGCTGGTTATGTGACGTTGCTTCAGAAATATAGGAAGACTAGAAAGCAATATAGCAATGGAATGATTTCACTTCACGATAAATGCTAGAACAAATTACATAGACCTTCAATCTTGTTGAAATATAGATTTTACCCTACTATTTTAAAAATAGATTCCGATTTTAATTTTTTGTCTAATATATCATTCATTTGCCTAAAGATATAAATTGTTTATAAATGTAAATAAAAACAAATAATAATCAGAGTCTATCTTTACCCACAAAAAAGTCTATCTTGTTTTTTATATATTTGACTAAACATATATACTCAGGTTTGTGGGGGTATTTTGGTAAGAAGAGATCGAATTTAAAAGTGGATAAAGATGTAAAGAATCTTTTATTTTGGGAGATGTATGTATATTTTAAAAATTGTAAGAGAGACTCTCCATTACTGAATATAAAAGTTAGTTGACTTTTTGGAGAATCCTAAGAAAGCTAAATAAGGTAATTAAAAATTGACTGTTCTAAATTTTTGTCCAAACTAGTTTAGTTGAATTAGAAGCTAATATATGATCTAATAATATACAAAATATGTTATGATTAAGTGATTGACTTCACTTTCTTACGATTCTCCAAAAAAGTCAACTGACTCTTATATTTAAGAACGGAGGAGATATATTAATTTATTCGAGGTTGTGTAATTTATTCAGTTTAAAAGTTTGATGTTCTTCCATTTTTATTGAATGAGCCAGAATATGTCATATCTTAATTGCCTTGTGATATATGTCTGACTATCATAGTTGTTTGGTCAGCCAACTCATTCAATTTGATTTTGTAAGCCAAGGACTACATGGAATTCTATATAACACTTCATTGAGCAAATGGCATAAGCCATGGGACAAAACTTGCTTTTTTACCCCACAAAAAAACATTGCATTCATATGTAGATTAGAATTATCATAGAAGTGATAGATAATTGCATAAATCTCTCTCTTGGGAAAATTAAAGATGCAGCCTATGGTTTGGGGTGTTTCGGAGTTGGATGAGTTGTTACTCCATGGTAATCTATATGGTAAACAAGATCATGTGGATTGCTACTGTTGCTTGGATGCTCTAGTCCCATGGGATCATCCTCAGAAGACAAGCCTTCCGTTGCCTCATCTGCAACCTGCATTTAATGTGCCTAAAGTTAATGGAGTTATGGTGATCAATCTAAACAGTAGGAAATGGTGAAGCAGATGCTCAGATAGATATGAGTAGCAGTATAGAGGAAAGGGAACAGATGAAGAATTTTAATAGGGCTTGTAGAATGGTTGTATGATTCTATCATAGTTCTGATCTTATCTTGCCACTTCTGATTTTGTTAGATTGATTGTGATCTGATCAAAAATGGAAACAGTTATGATCTTACCTTTCCTTGACAGACTTACCGGCTGTAGCAAAATGGTGAAAAGGGTACAATTATTGGATCATGCATTCTAAGAATATACTGCATCATACATACTTCTGACCTCAAATTGCAATTGATTCTGTTCTGTTGAATGATCAACTGGGGAAAACACGTACCTTGATTTGGTGATATTCTTGCTGGACATCAGGTATTGACATGCTCAACTTTCGTACTGGTTTTGGCATAACATCAAGAGAAGGGCTTGTGTGATGAAAGAGGAAATATAAAGCCACTGTGAGGAGACAGCACAGAAAAAAGTTTGAAGTGTTCATCATATAGTCAGTCTGGAGGTTTTATTCCCTTGAAATCCTAACTTGTTTGATTACTTTAGCCACCATATATAGATAATTGCAGGAGCTATGGTCAGAGATAAGTGATGGTGTGAGAGAGAGCTCTCAATTATTGATTAAGGAACTGGGGAAACATGTTTCAACCTACATGCCCTCGGTTCTGCTGCATATGTGGGACTAACTTTCTCTCTCTGTCTAATATGTAGATTGGGAGTATTTCACCTCTCACTATCAGGTTATAGTGAAAGGTAGATTCTTTTTTAATATTACAGGAGCAGGTAAATTAGGAATTTTGGATCACGTGTATGTCTCATGCCATACAAAATCAGTCATCATCAACCCATGTTTTGTCTTGGACAATAAGGACTAGGTTCTGATCACTAATCCTTTGGTTGCTATTGCTGCGGTCTCATATGCTCTCTAGGTATGTTGCAGATTTTGTTGTCATTTGAGGACACTTGTTGATGGCTAATATTAAATCAAGGGTCATCATATGTTGGAACCTTTTATCCTTTTTAACTCCTTGTACCTCAGTTTCGTTGCTCTTCATTCTGTAGCAACGTCATGCTAGTGTTTAGCATCCAAAGAAAACAGTTCCTCACTGGCTTTCTTCACCCCAAATTGATCTATCAATTGAATTCATTCTAGTTTTACCTTCACGGTTGGGTCCAACATAAGGTTTTAGTCGCTTATAATATACTCCCTCCGTTCTTAAATATAAGATCATTTTGGTTAATTTGGGGAGATTAAGGAAGACAATAAAATTACATGATCTTCCCAAAATCCCCTAAATCACTTAACTTTAAAAGGAGGAGGAGGGGTTTTTAATGAAAAGAGGGAGTGTAAGGGTAGTTTGGGCAAAACTTGAGATAAAATAGGAAGTGATCTTATATTTAAGAACTTATCCACTTCCCCAAAGTGATCTTATATTTTGGAATGGAGAGAGTAGCAAACAAATGTGTGGATCACCATTATGATAGGTATCTAAGTTTAGTATGTGATGACACTTTGAACATGATTAGCTCATATTGGAGGATACATGCGCCTATGAATTTTTTTTTTTTGTAGTTTTATTTTGATGTCTAGTACATCTACTCATAAAGGCACTTCGGCTTTGTGTAGATAAAGGCCATGGTTTATCAATTGAACTTTGATACTTTTCATTCAAATTCAAAGCTTAAACTTTTGCAAGATATTTAATCATCGCATTAAAGTTAATGCGTCAATTAAGTCTAATCAAAATATGAGAGTTACACAAAAAAAGCTGTTAATTCATTGCACCTATTTCTCCTTGTTCATCATGAAATTGGCCCCTTATCTTCAAAAGGATGTGACAAACAATCTGAAGTGAACCCCACCAATCGACAGCTATTCCACTATTTGAAGTTGCCACATTTTTTGATTAGTTTGGGTCTACATGGGCCGAACTAGTTGTAGCTTATGGCTACACAATAACATGAGCCCTCATGGCTTCAAGTTAGTGTAGTATTTACTCAATTAAAAGGGATCATTATTAAGCTAATGTCACTTCATAAAACTAAAACCTCTTATCCTCCATTGCAAAAGTAAATAGCACAAATCATGTTAACCACTTTATGCAATTATTGATAAAAATATTGATGATTCTTTTATACAAGAAATTATCGATGTTTTACCTACAATCTTGTGGTCTTATTTATATAGTAGATGAAGAAAAAATGTTTTAGTCATATCTATTGTTTACAATTTTTCCACTTATTTTTATGTCGATTTTGGTCTCATTTGGGCATAATCATGTAACTATGAACAAAATTATAAAATTGTTGGATTTTAGGCATAATTTAATGAAGATCAAGTTTTTTTTCTTGTTATGAATGAAATATGTTAAAATTGACTTGTAAATAGGATTATATCATTATATTGGATATATAGTATGCTTACAAGCTTATAAATAAGATTCATCGTTAGCCTTTTGTTTCATTTGATTTTCATTGGTGGAAAAAATGTTGGATGTGTACCACTAAACGATCACTAAGAAGAATCAAATCAAAGACTATTCCCGTATTCAATTTTGCTTCCACTCTTATCTAATACTCCCTCCGGTCCTAAATATAAGACTTAATTGACTTTTTTGAAAAATTCTAAAAAAAAGCAAAATAAGTTAATTATAAATTTATTTACCTAATTTTTTTCCCTTAAACTAGTTTATTTTACTTATAAACTACTAGATAATCTAAAAATATATCAAATATGTTATGATTTAATACACTATTTTGCAACATTAACCTCTCCAAAAAAAAGTTATCTAGGTCCTATATTTAGGACCGGAGGTAGTATATAAAGAACAAATATACACATTAATAACCATGGGTGTTTGAATATTTTTGGTTTTACCCATAATTTAAGCAGTTGCGATAATGCTAGCTACCATTGCATGTGAAAATGAAGATAATTTTTTTTCTCAACTGAGTGTTAATTGTTCATTGGGTTCTGAGAATTCCATATATTAGATAACAAGAGTTTCTTAAAAAAAAATTTCTTATGAATGATGCGAGGAGTATTAATTAAGGAAGCTCCCATGGCTATCTTTTCTGATGCATGGATCAAAATGAACACTGGATTACTCATGCACTGCCCTTTAAGAGAATAAGAATACAAGTACACCACTGATAAGAATCAATACTTCACAATTCAATTTCATAACCAAATGGACTCAAATCATGGCTACTCTGATCTCTTTCTAATGAGTAAACAATGTTGGAAAATATAAGATCTCTTTTTCATCGAAAGCTAAATTCAATTTTAAACATTATTTACATATGAAAATAAACTGATGTCCAAGATAAGTGGCATCCTAACACCAACAAAATTAGTCTAATTGGTAAAGAGTTAATATACTACCTCTGGTCCTAAATATAGGACCTAATTGACTTTTTTTGGGGGAGATTAAGGTTGCGAAATAAGTTATTAAATGATGACATATTTGATATATTTTTAGATTATCCAATAGTTTATAGGTAAAATAAACTAGTTTAAGGGAAAAAATTGGTAAATCAATTTATAATTAACTTATTTTGTCTTTTTAAGGATTTTCTAGAAAAAGTCAATTAAGTCTTATATTTAGGACCGGAGGGAGTATAATCCAAAAAAGTTATAAGTTCATTTGTAAGGACCTTTTGAGATTGGAAGTGTGTTATTATTTCTGTATGCTTTTGGACCCAAACCACCTCAACTTTTATAATTAAATAAAGAGTATTGTCACGAACCACTCAAAATTATTTCCGGAGATGCCCAGAATTATCCGGAACAGTTCGGAATATTCTAGATCATTCTAGAACCCTCTGGAATGCTCTAGAACACTGTGGAATAATCTAGAATTCTCTAGAAGGTTATGGAAGCATCTGGAAGATCCTGGAAGCTTGTGGAACTCTATAGAAGCTTGTGGAGCTTTATGGAGAATCTTGGAGTATTCAGGATTATTCTAGAATATCTTAGAATATTATACATATTTAGAGAAAGTAGTAGAATACTCTAGAGACTTAATTGTAGCCATTGGATCAAATAGATCCTAGCCATCCATTGAGGAGGTGGAACTACTATAAATACCCCTCCTCACCCCTCATTTGAATCATCCAAGAGTTGAGAGCTTTGTAAGATTATTAAGAGAAAGATCAATGCAAGTTCTTTTCTTTGAGATCCAAGTTCCTTCTTAGTACTTAACTTCCATTGTGAGTTAAGAGAGAGGCTGACTAGCATTCAAGAGAGGGAAGTTTGCTAGTGCCGCACGTGACAGTTGGTAGAAAACACCAAGTCCGTGACAGTTGGTATCAGAGCGCAAGGTTGAAGGTTTGTCGGAACAAAGGGGGAAATGGAAACCGGGAGCAACACTTCTCAAGTGGAGAAGAAACAGAAGAGCCAGAGATCTCGTTCGAGGGAACCCATGGAAGGATTCGAGGCACGGCTAGCCAAGGTGGAGTTGGCTATAGTCGATGGGGAGGAAAAGTTTGAGGAGGTTGGACGGAACATGGAGGAGTTCCGCGAGGAGGTTCTAACCGCCATCAACAGAGTTCTCGCCCAGTGTCAGGATCAAAGGAATTCCATGGAGGAGTCTCACAGGGCAGAAGTTTCTTCGCTTCGAGAAGAGCTCAATGGTGTCTTACTCAAGTTGGAGAGGACCGAGGAAGAGCTCACATTGTGCAAGAAGGCACTTGCACATGATGTTCCATCAACGTCCGAGGTAAGGACTACTCCCTCTAGAGTTGAGTTCCACGACCTAAATCCTTTAAAGGATCGAGGAATGCGAAGGAACTTGATAATTTCCTATGGAGCATGGAACAATACTTCAGGGCGCTTGTCATTAGTGATGACGCCATGAAGATTCATATGGCAAGTCTTTACCTTGAAGACACAGCGATGGTATGGTGGAGGAGGAGACAAGGAGATATAGAGAAGGGTACATGCACCATGGATACATGGGATGATTTCAAGAGAGAAATCAAGAGGATGTTTTATCCTAATAATGTTGAAGAGGAGGCTAGAGCGAAGCTAAGACGTCTTCAACATAAGGGATGTATACGGGAATATGTCAAGGAATTCACAGAGGTACTCCTCGAAATCCCTGACTATCCTGATAAAGAAGCTTTCTTTAGTTTTATGGATGGTTTACAAAGTTGGAGATACAAAGACGTGGTGCTCAAGATTTAACCACCGCTATTTCCATTGCCGAGTCCCTTATCGAATTCAAGAAGCCTGAAAGGTCAAAGGCAAGAGATGAAGACGGCAAGGAAAAGAGTGGGGGAGAGTACCATCGGGGAAAAGAATTGGACTATAAGCCCAAGGGTGTTAAGGGGTACAAGAGTGGGGAACACCCACCTCTCAAGTGCTTCCTTTGCGAAGGTCCACACAGGGCAAGGGATTGCCCAAAGAAGGACATGCTTTCTGCTCTAATTAAAAGGGAGGAGCAGGAACAAGAAGAAAAGAGGGTAGGATCATTACAACTTCTTAGTGATATCAAGGCTAAAGGAGAGGTGCCCAAGTCCGGAGAAAAGGGACGCTTGTTCGTGAAAGCCAAGATTAGAGGTCGTACCGTGAAAGCACTTGTGGACACAGGAGCTTCCAACAATTTTCTCCGGGAAGAAGAGGCAAAGAAGATGGGAATTCCTTATGAGAGGAAACAAGGATGGCTCAAGTCTGTGAATTCGGAGCCGAAGGCCACATTTGGAGTTGCAAAGGATGTGAAGGTATGCTTAGGAGATTGGATCGGTCTCATGGATTTCTCGGTTGTTACTATGGATGACCATCCAATTATCTTGGGTATGGAATTCATCGATAAAGTCAAAGCAGTTCCCATCCCATTTGTAAACACAATGTGCATCTTGGAGGAAGGCAACATCTGTGTAGTACCTTTAGAGCGTGAAGCCCGACCTCAAGAGAATCATATATCAGCGATGAAACTCTCCAAGGGAACCATAGGGAAGCAGCCAACCTACCTCGCAGCCTTGAAGGAAGTAACAGATGTCCCATACATGGAGGATGTCCCCAAAAATGTTGGACATATCCATGAAGAGTTCAAGGATGCGATGCCACCAAAGTTACCAAAGAGGTTACCAACTAAGAGAAAGGTGGATTCTAAGATCAAGTCGGTAATTCATGCAACCTCGCCAACGGCGGTACCATACCACATGGCGCCTCCAAATTTTGGGAAGTTGGCTACAAGGAAACAGCCAATGACCCCATATACCTTAGCCAGTGGTTACAAAGGCCCAACACCTACAACATTCAAGTTTGCTAAAGGAAGGTATGAGAAGACTGACTTGGCAAAAGCTTACTTGGTCAAGGAAGCCAAGAAGAGGAAGAAATGGGCCGATGCAAAGAAGATGCATACCGGAGTGATGCGCCGAGGACGTCGCCACATTAAGTGGGGGAGAATGTCACGAACCACTCAAAATTATTTCCGGAGATGCCCAGAATTATCCGGAACAGTTCGGAATATTCTAGATCATTCTAGAACCCTCTGGAATGCTCTAGAACACTGTGGAATAATCTAGAATTCTCTAGAAGGTTATGGAAGCATCTGGAAGATCCTGGAAGCTTGTGGAACTCTATAGAAGCTTGTGGAGCTTTATGGAGAATCTTGGAGTATTCAGGATTATTCTAGAATATCTTAGAATATTATACATATTTAGAGAAAGTAGTAGAATACTCTAGAGACTTAATTGTAGCCATTGGATCAAATAGATCCTAGCCATCCATTGAGGAGGTGGAACTACTATAAATACCCCTCCTCACCCCTCATTTGAATCATCCAAGAGTTGAGAGCTTTGTAAGATTATTAAGAGAAAGATCAATGCAAGTTCTTTTCTTTGAGATCCAAGTTCCTTCTTAGTACTTAACTTCCATTGTGAGTTAAGAGAGAGGCTGACTAGCATTCAAGAGAGGGAAGTTTGCTAGTGCCGCACGTGACAGTTGGTAGAAAACACCAAGTCCGTGACAGTATGCGCCCCAACCTGTCCTCATGGATCCGTTACTATTGGTACCTTAGGACTTTTGGTTGATTTTGGTCCCTCCCTAAGTTGACAAGCAAAAAAACAGACTGGTCTGAACTCTGGAAGGGTATCTCATTCTAAGACTATATACTTTTCTTAACACATGCCCACGTGTTTGGCGACTCGGTCAAAAAAACTTTAATATTTGACTCTTAATGAATGTTCTTTACAAAGATACAAACACTGCGTGAACCAGCGTGACTTGAGGAATCATCGTTACCGCTCAATGATATAATTTGATAACAAACAGACACTACATGTAGTTTTCAATAGCGTGACCATTTAATTTTAAAAAGAATAAGTTTTGCCTCTCATTTGGGGAATTATAATAATGTTCATTTAACGTGTATTTGAACTGTTTCTTGTTGAATACTCCCTCCGGTCCCTAATGTAAGAGCTAGCCGTCAAAAAAACGCTTCTTAAGAAAACATGTGAATGTTAGTTGGGTGTCTGGAGTTAATGCTTCTTTTCCAAAATTGCCCATATTTATTATGGTACTTTTAAGAGAGAGAAATACATAAGCATTAATAAATATGAAAGAGAGTTAGGGGTAAAGTAGGAAAAAATACATTAAATGATGAGAGAATATGAGGTGAGCTCTTACATTTGGGACCAAAACCATTCAAATTTTGGGCTCTTACATTAGGGACCGGAGGGAGTATTATTCAGCAACTTAAATGTCTTCAACGTTGGAGTACCAAATAATAATACTATGGAAACGCCAATTATATGTGAGTATTCTGGTGCAAGCTTTAACGTAAGATCAATCTATTCAATTATTGGCTCTCTACCGAGCCCCCTCCCCCTTCTCTCTCACTAAGAGGTCACTATTGTTGAACTATCATAATTATTGTTGTATTAATAGTGTCGACTAATCAGTTTCTGTACCATTGAATTAAGATTAAGACTTGTCTAACCTCGTGGGGGTTAGGTTAGCTAGCTAGTGGTAGAAACACACTATTGTGTTAATTATAGTAGCTAGGCAATGTCACGAGCAGAAATCATTATTTTTGTCCTTTTTTTAAAGGATTGGATGGATTGTTTTGTGACACTTTTTTCTTTCCTTTCTACAAATCTTAATTCCAATTTTCTCTTCAGTTATTACAAAGTGAGTTTAGTTAAAATACTCCTTCTAATCATTTTTATAAACTATATTCAACCACCTTAGCTTGTCCAAAACAAATACCAGGAAGTTAGCTCGTTAATTTTATTTGAATATGAAAAAATTTCTGATTAACTTTATTTTTGTTTAAGAGTATAGAATCACTACTTAATATTTTAAGGCTTCTTATGAAAATTATTTTTTTTGTTACCCAAGGGTATCCCCACTCGCGTGTCAAGTGAGACTAATCCCTCGTTGTTCTGAAGTCTAATATAGGGGGTAGACAGTTGTCCTATGAATTTGCTCAATTCGCAAGTGCTGGGATCGAACCCCCAACCACTTGTTTCAGGGTCGAGAGTACTTACCACTCACGCCAACCCGCCAGGTTCTTCTTATGAAAATTATAACAGCGACAATATCTAAAAAAATTAATTAATGATTCACAAAGTCACTTATATTTAGAAATACCAATTTCATTTATTAGAACGGCGTTGTGTACAAGGGATTGAAGGAATTGCATGTGGCTTCTCTCACCTTTTATAGAATGAATTTTTGAATCTACCTCTATTTAATTTGCACTTTGCCCCAGAAAATATAATGTCCATAAAATAAAAAAGAATAGATTTACACATTCATTCGTGTGAAAATTTACAGAACGAAAAGCTCATACCTTGAGCCGGCAGGTCCTACTTCTTATACTCATTAGTTAAAAAAAACTCTTCCGCCTAATTTATAAATAGGACGATAGGATTATAAGTTTGATAACTAACCGAAATCTTATCTTATCATATCTAACAATGTTTCATTTGTAACAGCCACTCATTATGTTAGATTTAAGGTGATCTAATTATGATGTTTTTGTTATCAAAGAAACCTATGATAGTAAACTTATATAAAACTTCAGTTTTGCTTTGAAATTAAACTGATGTAACCACATGGATATTAATTCGACAATATGTGTAATGAAGTGCATAGTCATAATTTCAAATGTCGTAACTCCATGACGCTGTTTTGTGACATAAATGAAAAGTTTTAATTTTGCATTGATTAAAATGGATCCACACACACACACACACACACACCAAATGAAACACTTATAAATATCTAATTCACTAATACGGCAACTTTTGAACAGGGCAGTGAAATTAACTTTACATGCATGAGGGGACGATGTTTTTACCGTCTTCTAAACGTGAAATTATTTAATTTAATATTAAGAATAGATTACACTTCAGGAAAAATTAAACAGTAGTGAATGTTGTCTTATATATGTAAAGGAAATCCCCCCCCCCAAAAAAAAAACTAATTAGAAAAAAAATCAACGAATGAGAATTGTATATTAATTACCTATATATAAATTATTGTTAAATTTTTTGTTACTAATTATTGGTTCTTGGATATTGATGGATAGATTGAGTTAGTGGTAAAGCAAAAAAGGTTGAATTGAAACCCACCAAGCAAGGCATTATGGGGTCACAAGAAAGTACTAGGAAAGAGCAGACACATAGAAAATTGGATAAAGAATTGAAACAAATTGAAAAGTCAAACATTTTATTTCTTATATTATGTCACTAAAAGAAGGTTATTTTGTTTCCTAAAAGGGATCATAATTCTATGTTCTAAAACATTTGTTTTCTTAAGCTACTCCTTCTTCTCATTTAATTATCTCATTAATACATACATATACAAGTCCCCTGTGTAACCACTAAAATTAATTAATACTAATAATTAACTACATACTCCAAGTCAAAACACTACTATTCATTTTATATATTTTCTTTATAGCCCACCAATAACTGATTGGAATTGAATTTCCCAAGACCAAACCCAACAATAAAATCTGTACTAAATCCCATCCTTTGTATTTTTATTCCTATAAAACCCTATCATAACTTTACCCTTTGAACTATTTTCATTTCTTCTCCTTTATCTCTCTCTCTCTCTCTCTCTCTCTCTCTCTCTCTCTATAGCTACTCTCTCTCTCTCTCTCAAATTAATTCTCTACCATGGAAGATGATGGGATGATATGCAACACAAGGCTGAGTCTAGGGCTTGGAATAGGAGGCTATGTGGTGCCATTAAAAAAGCAGAAGATTGAAGAAGCCATTATTAATAAAGAATTGATCTGTTTGAAGACCAGAAATATGGATGATGATGAAGATGATGATCATAGGAATGGTTTCAGAAAGAAATTGAGACTCACCAAAGAACAATCCATCATGCTTGAAGATAGCTTTAAGCTCCATAGCTCTCTCAACCCAGTAAGCCTAAATATATATAAACATATTATCATTTAATTTCTTTCTCATGATCTGCATACAATCGCTCGATCACCCAGGTTCGGGTTGTGATGATTAAGAATGATTACTGATGAAGTCCTTGATGAAATATGTATTAGATCTTGAGATTTAATTTCTGTTCATATGAATAAAAAATTGAATATTATTGGTTCTTGTTAGCTAGTCATTAACTACCCAGAAGGGTAGAGATGGAAACTTTTGTGGGTTAATTAGTTTCTTTTTATTTCCAATTCCATGCAGCTCCAGAAACAAGAACTTTCTCAACGATTGAATTTGACGCCCAGACAGATCGAAGTTTGGTTTCAAAACAGAAGAGCAAGGTACACACACATAAATGTTCATATATATATATATATATTGGCGTATTTATAGGTTTATTTTTGCGAGTGAAAATCCTGTTGGTACAATATATATCATCAACTGTTAAACATATTATCATGTATTTTCCTGGATATTTTGTAAAATGTCGTTTTCTATAATATATAGCTTTAACTTTCTAATCATATTGTAACATAAATACAACGTTTTACGTGATATATTCAATATTTCATAGTCCAAATCAACATGACGATGATATTTCATATATATATAGTATTTTCCATCATACAGAGTAAGACATTTCTCCTTAATTATCAATAACTTCTGCAGCTTTGATGGTAATGATTTTCTGGTAACTCGAGTTTAAGATGTAAAAACTTATTTCTGGCCAGTAAAAAAACTTTTATTAATTCACGAAATAAAATTAAGCTCCTCCCAAATGTTTTTCTCAGTGCTTGAAATATAAACATGGGTGAAAACCAAACAAGCACGAACAAACATATATTTATGGTTTTCTTTTCTTACTTTGAAGGAAAAAGTTGAAGCAAACAGAATTAGACTGCGAGTTGCTGAGAAAATGCTGTGAAAACCTAAGAAATGAGAATAGAAGGTTAAAGAAAGAAGTAGAGGAACTACGTGGTGGCCTGAAAGTTGAAGCGCCGTCGCCATCATCGTCGTCACGGCCACCATTAATATTAGCAACTAGTAATAATAGTAGTCATCTCTCCAGAGGAGCAGCCACACTTGCCCTATGTTCTTCTTGTGAGAAGCCACTAATCAAAGGCCATTAATTAATTGAATGACGATAGATGAACTTGGGAACAAGAAGAGAAGAAGATTCAAACTCATATTAGTGGTCCCAATTCCTAAACTAAAATGCACAGAAGAAAGTGGGGTTAGCTATAGGGATAGAACCATAGAGGGGATAGTACCACATGAACTGATGATGAGAAAGATACAAAGATATTATTTGGATTTGAATGTATAGGACATACACTTTTAGTGATCAATATTTGTTTACTTTTTGTATTACAATAATTATTATTATTATTATTACACAAAAGCACACATACATATATACACACACCTTTTTGTTAATCACCATCTAATTTAATCCGAACTCGAGAGGTAGGAGTGTTTCCCACATAAGCAAGATTTCAAACACGCGTTCTCATCCTTATGGGGGTGTTACCCACTTACCAGTTCAATCAACTACTCATTGGTACATACACACTTTTATGATGAACTGTATATGTGATGGTGCTTGGTTCTAATTTAAGTTTTGCATTATGGATTTAGTTTAGTTTCACATTGCAGTGATAATGTTTTGTCCTTATGACGAGACATACAATATGCAATTGTGGATTTAATGGTTTAGATTTAAATTTTTATTCATAATTATGTTCAAAAAATCGAGAGATATTTTTAACATTATTATTATAGATCATGTATATATTAAAATAATATATTTTGATGTGCATTTATCTTGAAAATATATTTGGATAATGCAACAATTACAGCTGGGAGCTAGGAACACTAGGATTAGTTTTGGTATAGATTGTAGATTATTTAAAAATTAGTAAAAAAAAAAATTTCTCCCCTTTGGCTGTTTGTTAGCAGAATTACAAGTCCGTGAGAACAAGGAAATTTTATGATTGTTTTTGTGTGGTCGATATGCATGAAACTGATTACAAGAGATAAAGAGGGAACCTTAGCTAATATGAATTATAAAAATGCTCTTATCCTTTGGCACAATAAATGAGTTACTTAAATGAATTAGCCATTATTATTTGATTAGTTTTTCTTAATTGATTTTTTAATTCATAACACTTCTATATTCTTCCAATATTATCGATGAACAATAATAACACATCACTAATAGAGAGAATGTTTTTAACCATCATCTCTAATGACAAAAAGTATGGGCTAAGGTGCAAAAATAATCATATGATTATGGTCAAAGTGCAAAAATACTCATGTGACTTTTTTGAAGCAAAAGTAAACATAACATTACAAAACAGGGGTAAAAGTACTTATCACTTATGGGTATGTTTGTCTCTCTTTTGAAATATTATAAGTACTTTTGCCCCTGTTTTAAAATGTTATAGTTATTTCTGTTCCCAAAAAAATCACATCAGTATTTTTGCACCTTAGCCACAATTACATGAGTATTTTTGCACCTTAACAAAAAAATATTAGAAGTTAAAATAAACATGGTGACCTACTTGTTAAAAAAGAGGAACACGCTAGATAAACGACAAGCAAACAATTTATAAATTTGGTCGTTGTTTCACCAAGACGAACAAACACCAAGATTATAAATTGTTTCATCGTCGTTTCTTTGCCATCGTTTTTAAAATATCGGTTTTCGTTTATTCCAAACAACAACCAAATTACTCTATATTCGGTCGTTGTTTCTTTCAATTCGGCCCTCCTGCTTATTTCTTCACATAATAAAATTTCTATTTCCCTCAACTTAATTATTGCATCCTCAAACCCTAACACCTCCTCCCATTGCTCTTCTTCTCATCCACCGTTTCATTCCCTCCTTCTTCTGTCATTGTGATAATCTTTCTATTTTAATGTCTTTTAAGTTGGGTGCCATGGGTTTGATGGTTTAAGCTTTAAAATTTATTGATTTAGGAATTCAGTAGAATTAAATTTTTGCATTGCATGTTCAGATTGCTTGAGTTAGGTTGAATTTGGAATTCATTGTGTCTAGATATTTCAAAATTTCTGTTTGGTTCTGTTGTTCGGTCTCACTTTCTGGGTTTGAGAGATTTGGAGGATAAATATATGATTTTGCATGTTCAATTTTAAAGTTATGTTTGATTCTATGTCTGATTGCTCTAATTAGTGTGAATTGTTTTGATTGTAGTTTTGGAGTTTCCTTAAAGGCATCTCATGCTTCAAGGTTAGAGTTTAACGGTTATTTGAAATCTTATTGGAGGTATATATAGTTTTGAGGTTTAGCTTATGAAAATGCTCAAGGATTTGTTAGAATGTGATGAGTTACATGCAGTGTTGTAAGAACCGGACCGAACCGACGGTTGGACCGTCCCAACGGTCGACCGCTTCGCGTTTTGTCTCAACAGTTATCCGATCCAACCATCGGTTTTAGCGGTTTGACCGTGTTAAACCGTGACCTGAAGCCTTTTTCGGCTTGCCTTCTGGTCCGGCTTTTACAACATTTACATGAGAGATGATGTTTGAATTCATATTTTAAGCACGATTGGTCATGTTATATTAGTCAAAGGTAATTGGAAGATAATGTTTAAATTAACTATGATGAATGTAGGAATTAAATTTCTAGAGGAAGAGGAGAAGTTGGTGGTTAATCAAATGAAGTTTGCAAAGTTTGTGGTAGATTATTATTTATAAGATTATTTTAATTTAGAAAGTCTTGAAATTAAAGTTGTTGAAACAATAAAATAGAATATTTGTTCATAAACACAATAAACTATATTGTCTGATATCTACGTGTGTAAAAGAAAAATACATGCATGATATATAACTTTTATGAATATATATTTGTCATCAATGATGTAAGATGATACGTTCTATGATCAATCCTATCTATAAATATGACCCACAAATCTTTCTTTCTTCTAATTAATCAAAAAAAAAATTACGCAATTATTTGGGAATCAAAAATAATGTTAGGAGAAATTAGTTTTCAATTCAAATGTTCTGAGTTTCGTTTATATGTACGACTAGTCCTCATGGGTCATCCTAGACGGAAACACCTTCCTATATTTTCTCCAAAAAGTCAAAGCATTAAATCTATTTATAATGTACTTTTGTTATACTTAGGGGTGGGCATTCGGTTTTTCGGTTCAAAACCGAACCGAAACCGAAAATAACCGATAACCGAATTGTCTACAAATCGTAAACCGAAACCGAAACCGAATAACCAATAACCATAACCGAAAAACCGAATTAATTTCGGTTCGGTTATGGTTATTTTTCGGTTATTTTTGGTCTTTTTTTGGCTTTTTTTGTTTTATGGTCCAAACGAATTTTTTTAAGGTTGGCCATGCATTTTAAGTTTCCTCCACACCTAGTTATACTTTCAACACAATCTATACAATTTTTTATCACAAAATAAGAGCAACTAAAATTCAAAGTATCAACCAAACCAAAAATTACATTTAAATAGCAAGTATTTTTAGGACAACAACCAACAAAAATAACAGAGCCACCCAATTTGTCCTAATCTTGAATTTTTTTTTGACCAAAGTCCTAATCTTGGATAGAGGATAGCAAACTCAAAATAAACATCAAATTCATTGTTTACTAAAGATCCTCCAAAAGCACATAGTAATCATGTAATTTTTTGCTTCAACCAAAGCAAAAATTTTATCATTTACAAGTTTAGACGGAACAAATGAAAACTACAAAATGTTAAAAGTCGTCCAACATTAGTAATTTCCTCTTAATATGGAACTATCTATTGAACTCAGTAAAAGACATTTGAGGTAAACTTAGAGTATAATCTTAGACATTGAATGAGCAGAAAAATAATAAGAGGAAAAATTGGAATATGGAGAGGGTGAAAAAGGAAAAGGAACATGTTGAATGAGCCGAAAAAGTAACGAATTCCTCTTCTGAAACAACATACGGGTATTTTTTAGTTTTAACCGAATTCATTTTATTATTGATATTGATTTATTGGGTTTTTAAAGTATATTGAAGTTTTCGGTTAACCAATTATTTTTTTAAAGAAACCGAGAACCGAAATGAGAAACAAATGAAAACCGAAATCGAAACCGATAACCGAAAAACCGAAACCGAAAAATCGATAAACATTTGGTTCGGTTTGATTTTCGGTTTTCGGTTTGTTTTGCCCACCCCTAGTTATACTCATCAATTTATTATACGCTTGTCTTCCGTTCGGATCAAACAATTAGCTAGTTATAATTATTGGGATAAAATTAATTAAAATTTTCGGTCAAGACTAAAAATTATTTAATTCTTGAGAAAGACGTTATTATTATGTATAACCAATAACATAAAGAATAATTATTTTTATCATATTTTTCCGTCAAAGTTATATCATATTTTTAATACAAAAATATTGAGCAGTACACTTCGTGTGCCTCTGAATCAGGGACTACGTCTTCAGACAAAAAAAAGAGGGACTACGTCCATAGTTAAATTTTTCTGAAGACAAACTTAGTAATATTTGAGGCGTTAAAATATTTTGTTATGGAGTTTCCCTAATTGATATATTGGATTTTATTTTGAAATGAGTACTAGCTACTTAGATTAATACCAGTTCACTTGTAATTCAATGCATTAACTAAGCTGATGTGATCATAGTGATTTTTAAAATTCTAATGAAAAGAATTTAATATTGAGATGACATAGAAAGTTGACTTTTTTAAAAAAATGATTTTTCGCAACTGGAAAAAGTTGATTTTTGTATACATTATTTATTTTGGGTTAGTGCATAAAAATGTCTAATTGGTATAAGTGCAGTAGTGCACCACTAATTCTCTCTTTTTTTGCTTTTTGTTTTATTGTAGATCGAACTAACCCACAAACACAAAGTGAAGGTCAAAAAGGCACCAAATGACAGAAAATTCGTAGAATTTTCATAATGCTAAGAATTTTAAATCAAAACATATAAATTTAAAATTTATCCCTATTATTACTTTGTGCATGTGTGTGGATACATTCATTTACAATACGATGTGAAATACACAAAGGAAAATAAGTTGTCTTGGCTTTATCCAGTGGTTACTAATTACTCACTCCTTTCTAAAAATAAAGATCAATTTCAAATTTCAATTTATTCCTAAACATAAGATAATTTTCTAATTTTTCATCTTTTTAAACCTTAATAATCATAATAATGTATATCTATATTAACAAGCAATAGAGAGAGGGTGAGGATAAAGATATATAGTTAGGATAAATTGATAATACCATGTGTTAATAATTACCTTAACTAATATGTTGTATTATTAACTTTGTCATAAACTTCAGAATCTTCATAATCAAAAAGCTAAATATGTCATAACACATTAGACATGTGATCGCAATGTACCTTAAATATGTCATAACACATTGCAAAGACATTTCATAATAAAAAAAAGTTAATAATAGAATTCAGGTTGATTGGTTAAAATGGAGAAAAGCTACTGGGGTTTATATGTGATCGCAAGGTTCAACATAAGGTAAAAGCTAAGGGAAGTTTTACCGGACAACCATTAGACCAGCAATGTTATATGGTAATGAATGTTGGGCTCTTAAAAGACACCATGAACATAAGATGGAGGTGGCAGAGATGAGAATGTTGAGATGGATGTGTGGTCATACATTAAAAGATAGGATCCACAAATGATCATATTCGAGAAAGAGTTGGGTAGTGTCAATTGTAGAGAAAATGGTATAAAGTCGCTTGATGTGGTTTGAACATGTTCAAAGAAGAGAATCAGATGAACCGGTAAGAATAGTTGACCAAATGATATAGAGTCCCTGCAAAAGAGAGAGAGGGAGACCGAAGAAAACTTTTCACGAAATTATTTAACGAGATCTTTCGATTAAAAATTCCCTACAAAATGATGTCGTGTGATTCATGTATCCAACTACCCCACCTAGTTGGGATAATACTTTGTTGTTGTTGTTGTTGTTTGTATTTGGATAGTTAGTTTTCAAGTTGCCACTGATGTTTTTTATTAAAAAAAATCAATATTCAAAGTTAAATAAAATATAATTTATATTTTTTGCATTTCTCATTTCAAAATAAGCATTGAAGAGAAAAATTTTTTATCGTACATAATTTTTTCTTTCAAATATTACAGTCATTATAAACAAATGACGCCTTTATAAGTGATCAAATTATGGAGTTCACGCAGTATTTTATTTATTTCAGAAATTTCCATTAAAATACACTAACTACTATAAGCATTTTGCAAATTTTAAAATTCCTCATAAATTAAGAATTAATTTTTTCTTAAGATCATCTTATAAATTGAGGAGAGGGAATATCAAATTTGACATGAAAAATAAATTAAAGCTACTCATCAATCACACGCGCGGTGCTTTCTTTTATGAGAAAAGTGCGATGATTATGTAATTGACCATAGAGCCTTAATTATTTTCATATTTCAACTTTCACCAACTCAGCAATATAAATACATAATACTCCTATGTCATATCTTTAACCCAAAAGGCAAGCAATAAATATAGTATGACAAAGTCAATAATGTAGTGGGTGTCTGTCATTATGTATTCCTATTATTGCCGCCAGAAATGAATTCATCTAATCAATATCTAAATGTTCTGTATAATACTACTACCAAGTACCGACTCTTTTTCTATACAACTATACAAGGTACTACCCCGCTAGTTATACTCCCTCTAATCCTTATTATAAGTCACCAACTACCTCTACTTTTTTTGTCCTTAATATAAGTTATTAACCGCTGCATTAAATGTTTTTTCCCATTTTACCGTACCCTTGTTATTAATGGAGATTCAAAATTGAAAATGAGAAACACATCATTTAATGAAGGGAAAAGTTGGAAAAAGTAGGAAATTTAACATGAATTTTAAGACCCAACTACCATTCATTGGTATGTGAGAAATTGATAGTTGGTGATTTATAATAAGGACCGGAGGGAGTATGATATTTGAGTCATCTGAAACTTTAGTAGATTGAAAATATTGAATAAATCACTTTGAAATATATATATATATACACACACACACACAAAGCATAAGTATATGTATAATTCAAACTAGTCCCTTCATTCTGAAATATATAGAATATATTTTGGGAGGTGAGATTGTTCTTAAATATAAGACATAATTTTATTTTTTTCATATTTTTCCTAAATTATCTCTATCAATAATTCTCAATAATAAACAAACGGAATATATGAATAAAGAAATGTGATTTTGATTTTTAGATAATATCATGTTATTTTGTTTTTGATACATTATCATGTTATTTTAACTAATTGAAAAACATTGTTAATATAATCAAATTAGATAATTATGTTTTATATTAAAAATGGGGTAGTAATTAATAGATACGAATGTATAATTATTTTATTCAGTTTCATTAATTTCTCCAAATTATATCAATTAAATATTATATCAAGAATTATGGGAAACATATAACATATATTCGATATTAACAATATTCAAATTAAGCACTCAAGTCAGTGGTTCATATCGCTAATTCTTAGCTAATTTAGACCCTGAAGAATGGTTTTCTTAAAAAATATATAAAATATATTGGTCATGAGGCTTTAACATGTAATTAGAGATTTCGAGTAAATTATTATGTGGAACTTTCTTATTAAAAAAGTAGCACAAAATTAATTTATTAAACAAGTTTCACAGATAATGATGTAGAAATTTCAATAACGATAATAATAGTGGTATATTTTTGTCAAACTCCGTACAAATAACGTATATAGCTTGTAATAAAAAAAACGTATATAGCCGTATAGGAATGAATGGTTTTGCCAAAAAAGGCGTATAGAAATAGGAATAGGATTCTTTTTTTGATCAGGGAATAGGAATAGGATAGGACCCACATAATTTTCAATTTAATCAATTCATATTAACATTTTATTTTATAAGTGATAAGTTACTTATACTATTGATGAGATTTGGTGTTTGATTGAAAGACTCCAATGATTTTGCATTATGATATATTTTGACTTTTCCACAAACGGAGCGGATCTGGCAAAAACGAAATTGACCGAAACAATCTGGCAAAAACGAAATTGACCGAAACAATGAATTCATTGTTACTACCCCTTTCATGTCTCAACATTGGGACCCATTTCTCCTACCATATAGCTTGTCAATCAAGCAATATTAGTGTTGTCTAGATAAGTTTGATATTTTTTATACGTATTGGATAGACCATATAAATTTTATAATACTTGTGTCAAGATAGGATTAGTTTCATCCTATCCTTTGTTGAACAAGTTAATCAAGTTTTTTTCTCAAAGACCAAACTAGCTAGTTCAATTGAACTCATTCTAATTTAGATTCATAGATTGAGTCAAGCGGTAAATAAAAATTATTCCATACCCAATTCTAACTCAGGATCTTACCTGAGAGAGAAACGTATACTTAATGGGTATATATTTTTACTTGGAAGTCTAAACTCTAAATTTAAAATATTATGATATGTAAGTAAAAGTATAATTTTGTGTTTCAGACAAAAACAAGTATAATTTTGTGTTGTTATAGATACTTTTTATTCCTATGCATGAGTTATTTTATATAGATATTAAGGAAAAATTTATACAAATAAATAATATTAATAATGAAAGAAGTTTAAAATTATGATACAAATAGTGAATTAAAATGTGAAAAATTAACCAACCGGGAGTTGATTGAGCTTGTAAGTGAACTCGCTCCCATAAAAATGAGAAAACGTATTCAAATCCCGGTAAATGCTCACGTTGGGAGAAGAATAACCTTACTTATATGGACATCACTCCTACTCTCAGGTTTAAATTAGGTGAGTGTCAATAGGCACCAAATCACTAAGTGATGTTTAAAAAAAGAAAGTAAAAAAAAGCTTATTTAAATTTAAATAGGATAAAAACAATACTAGAGTAATTAAGATTTAATAAATGGGCGAAGGTGCAAAAATGATACTAAACTTTACCTAAAATTGCGTTTCTAATATAAAGTTTCGCGAGGTGCAAAAAGAGTACCCAACTTGATATTCAGGTGCAAATATAATATTTTCACTTGAGGGAAATAAAATTTAGATATGAAAAGACTCTTATGCCCCTATTCCTCCTTCATCAAATTTTTATATAATGAGGGGCATAAGAGTCTTTTCGTATCTAAATTTTATTTCTCTTAAGTGAAAATATTATATTTGCACCCGGATCTCAAGTTGGGTACTTTGCTCCTCACGAAACTTTAGTATTAAAAATGCAATTTTGGGTAAAGTTTAGTATCATTTTTGCACCTTCACCCTTAATAAATTTGTCTATGTTTCCAACTTTTTACTTATTGAATATTTTACTTACTTTGACCTTATTTCAATAATCTTCATCAACATTTATGGCGTAAATCAGGAGACTTCCATAAAATGGAAAGACACGCGTTATGATGGGGACAAAACAAAATCCGTCCTCCTCCCCTCCTAAACAGTAAACACCATGGAATGGACTATTTTACTCAGTATTTAATATTAATAATACGTTTGACCTATTTATAAAGTAATAGAAATTTTGTACCCTATTTAACATTCCTATGATTGAATTTTCATAGGGAAAATTAATTACTAGTCTTGTGTAAAAAACATAATTAATATGAGGTCTCACAAAATTATGTAATTAATCTCAAACTCCATGAAGTTTGATTACAATGTCAAAAATTGTTATTGGCCAAGAGTTTTTAAAGTTGTGATCAACACACTAAAGTTGTTATGGTTGGGTAAAAAATGTATTATCTTGTGGTTAAAAATTGTAATTATGTAATTACAACTTTTTGGCCAGATGATATAACACCTGTTAGTTTTTACTTCACATCCACTACTTTTTGGCAAAGCTTTGAATGATTTTGGCATCAATTTTTTCACATTTTTCTTAAATTGTCTTAATGATACTCCCTACGGTCCCTAATATAAGAGCCCAAAATTTGAATGGTTTTCTTCCCTCATATAAGAGTTCATCTCACATTCTATCCTCATTTAATGCGTTTTTCCTACTTTACCTTCAGTTCTCATTCATATTTATTAATGCTTATGTATTTCTCTCTCTTAAAAGTATCATAATAAATCAGGGCAATATTGGAAAAGAAGCATTAACTCCAGACATCCAACTAACATTTACATGTTTTCTTAAGAAGCGTTTTTTTGGCTGCTAGCTCTTATATTAGGGACTGAAGGGAGTATTTTACAATAATAAATAAATAAAAGAATGAGTGTAGGACTAAAGGTAGAGTCATTGTATGTTGATAATATTATAGTATTAATTGAGTTGACTAACATATTTCATCTAATCAAATTAGATAAATATCTTTTACATTAAGGAACAAATAGAGTATCTCTTAACTTTTTTCCTTGCTTTAATAAAGAGTATATATTAAATATAACGGTAAAATTTTGAAAACTTTGTTGAATTTTAATGTAGAGTTAACAACGTTTCTAAGCTTTTTTTATTTATTCGTATAAAACATGATAGGAGTTAATCACATGAATAAAATTAGAAGAGCAAAATGCACTCCCTCCCACCCTTACCATAAGACGATTCCAACTACCTAATTAGTCTAGAGAGAGATGGTCAATTAGCTCATGTAATTAGAATAATTTCAAAATACGAGTCATCTTACAGAGAAGTATCATCATCAATCAATGTATAACATAAAAGTGATCCACCAAATCACTGTTCATAGCACTGTTCATGAACAGTGATTTGATGGAATATAATATATTATTTTTTTTAACTTTTTTTTTTAAAAAAAATTTAGTTATTATATGATTTTTTCACCCGATATTTTAGTAAAAAAAATTTGTCATATATTTTTTTAGTGCAAATTTGTTAAAAAACTTTGTTCATGAGCAAATTTTTAGTGCAGTGATTGCCATTCTCTATTATTATTGTATGTGATTGCTTTCTTGTGCGAATTTATTTGGGCTACGTATTCTTTATTTTCTTGGGCTAATTTATTTGGGTCACATATTTTTTTGTATGAATTTGCCTTAAAGATTTATATCTTTAGTGTCACCATTATGATGATCTTTTTGACCTAATATATATCTGCAAATGTTTTATTGTGTCTTTTTAGTTATTATATGATTTTTTTCACCCGATATTTTAGTTAAAAAAATTTGTCATATATTTTTTTATTGCAAATTTGTTAAAAAAAAAAGTTAAAAAATTTGTTCATGAGCAAATTTTTAGTGCAGTGATTGACATTCTCTATTACTATTGTATGTGATTGCTTTCTTGTGCGAATTTATTTGGGCCACGTGTTCTTTAATTTCTTGGACTAATTTATTTGGGTCACATATTTTTTTTGTATGAATTTGCCTTAAAGATTTATATCTTTAGTGTCACCATTATGATGATCTTTTTGACCTAACATATATCTGCAAATGTTTTATTGTGTCTTTTTATTTACCTATTTATTTGGGCTACGTATTCTTTACTTTCTTGGGCTAATTTATTTGGGTCACATATTTTTTTTGTGTGAATTTGCCTTAAAGATTTATATCTTTAGTGTCACCATTATAATGATCTTTTTGACCTAATATATATCTGCAAATGTTATAACATAAAAGTCTTCCGCCAAATCACTGTTCATAGCATTAACAGTGATTTGGTGGAATATAATATATTATTTTTTTTAACTTTTTTTTTAAAAAAAATTAGTTATTATATGACTTTTTTTACCCGATATTTTAGTTAAAAAAATTTGTCATATATTTTTTTAGTGCAAATTTGTTAAAAAAAAGTTAAAAAATTTGTTTATGAGCAAATTTTTAGTGCAGTGATTGACATTCTCTATTACTATTGTATGTGATTGCTTTCTTGTGCGAATTTATTTGGGCTACGTATTCTTTACTTTCTTGGGCTAATTTATTTGGGTCACATATTTTTTTTTGTGAATTTGCCTTAAAGATTTATATCTTTAGTGTCACCATTATGATGATCTTTTTGACCTAATATATATCTGCAAATGTTTTATTGTGTCTTTTTATTTGCCTATCTGTCCCGTGCAAACTAGAAGTTGTTCCATGTAGATATAGAACACAAAAAGAAGAGTTGTTTCTTCACATAGGGAAGATGTGTTCAGTTAGATTTAATTTCGATTTTCATTACAACTTACAGAAAAATGGTCATTTGATAATGTAAACTAGAAGTTGTCATTGAAATTTTCTTCTTTCTAAGGTTAAGGTTAGATAATAGTTTTTTTGGTTAATGCTAATTTTTAAACAAAACCAAGCGGAACGCGGGAAACCCCCGTGCAACGCACGGAAGATACCGCTAGTTGTAGTAATAATGAGCATTCATTTCATCTTTCAAAAATTTCTCAAACACATATTGCAAGGAAATTTATTATTCAATGCACTATATGAAATTAAGAGGAGTCAACATAATTTTCGTTTAGGGATACGGTAGCTTGTAGCTTGGGAGAGGGAACAAAGACCAGGGAATAGTAAGCCTAGTCTGCCCACCATTCACCAATCATTGTTTGGTAATTCCTTTTAAGTTTCAACATCTTTCCATATTTGAACCAACTAATTCCAACATGGGAGTATTTGATATTTTTCTCATTTATCAATGATTACGTTTTTATAAAGTCCTTCATGTGGAAAATGTGAACACCAATAATTTGATGCACACAATTGACAAGTAGTAATATAATATCACCTTACTAGTATATATATTTGTTGGGAGTTTTCATTGTCACAGAAAACTCAACGGGTTCAAACTAATCCAGATCAAGACTGGAAACCTCCAATTAAAAGCAAAGAGATGGCTAAGAGCCTAATTACATTCTCAAAGCTCGAACTTGAGACTTCTGGTTAAATAGCAAAGTAAGGATACCACTACGTCAATCACACTTGGTTTCCTCACTAACATTAGATAATGATAGACATGGAAAATTGCTGGCCATTTACTTCTGTCCTCTTGTTCTCATGGTCAATTATCTTTCAATATTATTCAGCTACTTTAAATACAGTAGGGATAATTCTTACGCAAACCCAATAAATTTTCACACGATGTAATCGGATTTTTTTTGAAAAAAAGATCATAAAAAGATCAACATGAAAGGTCCTCGTACCTAAACATATTCCAAACTTGTGCCATAAATTCTGATATGACAGAGATTAGAAAAAATTATACTCCCTCTCTTTTTAAATGTGAAACCTATATGAGGTTGTCAACTAGTTAATAAATATAAGACATTTTCTATTTTTCTCACACTTTTCCTAAATCATCTTTATTGATACTCCATAATAATAAACAAGTAAGAAATGAAGAGAAAAATTAAAGGTATATGAATAAAATTGTCTGGTAATATTATATAACTTTAACTAAACTAGTAATTTGACTCTAACAAATTAAGTAAATATGTCTTGGATACAGAAAATATGGAGATTATTTTTTACTTAAATGGATTTTTCACATAAATATAATTTGTCTCTTTCGAACCTGATTAAAAGATAATTTTTTTTTTTAAAAAAAAAACAATCCCATTACATGGACAATCTCTTCCGCATCTTCCTGAAATGAGAAAGTCCAACACTAGTAATACATCATCACCATCAGCAATTCCAAAAACCCTTTTCGGTGGGTAATATGTAACAAACGTAGGCTACTTAAAGGGCCAGAAAAATCAAAACCTTTTTTTGCCCCCAGCAAGGCCTACAACAAAATTAATAGACACACATTATATATAACCCAATACATGAAAGAAAATAATTAAATAATGAAAAAGAGTAAAAATAAAAAGTGTTAATTACTTGTCCTAGTCTGTTGAAGAACCAAAGTGGCATAAATAAGTTCATTCCAAGTATCAGGAACCCCAGGAAGACACCAATGGCTGCAATCTTGCTTTCTTTTGGAAACTTTCTGCCCTGGCATTGTGAACTTTCCATATACAGATGGGTGGCCATCCTTGCGGAAATTGGTCAGTCTAGTGATATTTAATATCTTCACTGGAACTTTCATCCCCTTGATCACTTCTTGCACAATCTTCATTTTTTCCGGATAGCTATCAATGATTGCGCCGGTAAACACCGGCTCGCTTTCGCCCCGGCATGAGCCACCCGAGTCCCAATCTCCACCTCTAAAAAACAAACAAGGTGTAATTACAAAGAGTAGTCGATGGTAGTATGGCTGCAATTAATCTTTACCATCTATTGGTTTGATCATTATTGAAATGATGGCCTTTGCACTTATGTCACATGACTCGTAGAAAAAAATATAATGGAAAGGAAAGGGATGAGGGCCATTGTTTATTATCATCTTGTTTGAGTTATGCTTTCTTGTTAACCCAGTAGTCCAACTTTTGAAACACAAGATAATGAACTGGAAGCAGGCCAAAACCACAAAGTTTTTCTGCATTATAAACCGTTTTCAGCAAGAAATCAATACCTGAAATGGGCAGAAGAATATCCACGATAGTAGACTATTTGTTTCTTTGGATTGATATTACGATCAATCCATTTTGCCCAGGTCTTTAAAGCCCTTCTGTATGCCTCAACTGAATCAAACTGTGGATAAAGATAATCACCTTCTGTGTAATAATTTTTCCTGTAAGAAAGCCGCCTCCGTCAGTTTTGCTAGATGATTTTTTCTTTCTTTAGAAAAAATAAGAAAAACAATGTGTCATATATTTTTTAAAATATAAGGATAATTTATATTCAAGTGGTATGACAATCAATGCCCTCATCCAAAGCAAAATGCTCTGACAGTAAATCAAGAATTAAACACAACATTACCTAGATTAAAGAACATATAGATATAAAATTTCCTTATTTTTGGACCAATAGAAGTATACTATTCAAAGCATATAATATCTATTAATATGTTTCTAAGAAAATGATTGCATACAAACCCTCGAGCGGTCTTTCCATGAGTCCACCAGTGCCCTGTGTTAAAGACAAGAATGTCAGCCCTCTTCCAGCGGCTAGATGACTTGTCAATCCGGTCTATTGATAATGTTGGGTTCGAACTGCCTTGTGCGTTTTTACGAATTCCTTCCCTCACAAGGAAATGAGATCTCACAAATTGTACTGTACAGTTATAATCCTGCCAAAGTGTTTCAAAATCATAACATAATGGACAACGGTTCATAAGCCTACGCTTGATTTTAAAAAGAAAAATATGCAGTTAAGATTGCCCAGTCATTGTTTGGATGGTTAAAAAGGATACATAACATAATTATTGTGAGTATGAAGAGAAATAGTAACATTTTTGAAATAATTTAAAAACTAAGGGTTTGTTTGGGAGATGGAGCATGGTAGGAAAAACTATTGTTTCTATGGTTAAAAAGTAAAGGATTTGGGTGGTTTAGATAGCAGTTCTAAAAGCCAAACATTTCTTCCCTGACACACCAATTTCCGAAACCCACCTTTGAGATAGTTAAGCCCCACCATATTCTTCTATCACTGTTTCACCATTGATCATTCAAACATTCTTTCAATTTCTTTTACATTTACAATACTAGTATGGCAAACTTATGCTTCAAGAACCAGAAACTTTTTCACCATATCAGTGACACTGCAACTTTCAAACAAAAATGGGCTATCATATATTTTTTCAATATACTTCCCTGAATGTGACCTATCTCTTCTCATTCCACTACAATAATGACCAATCAACTCCAGTTTCTTCAAAATCCCTGAGAAAGACTGAAGGACCATCTGGAGTTATTCTTGTTAACAATTTGGCCTCAAAAAGATCAATCATATGTGATCACAACAGGCAAATGTGAGACGAAATTATTTTTCCAAAACTACAAAAAAGACATTTACAAGTTTATGCAAATGATTCCAGGATGATAACCTGACATTGCAAGGAAACTAAGTCTTTACCTCAAATTTGAAAATGTAGAAACCACGTCCTTTGGTTATTTTGTACCCATGGATCTCATACATTTTGCTCTTATTATGAAGACCTTCACGGAGCATACAAAGAATAGATTCAAATTGGTTCCGGTTTATGGAATCTCCTACCAGCATCAGGTTTTTACCTCCTAGTCTTTCCAAGAAGTCTGTGGCATTAAACCTGCAAGAAGCAAAGTAAATGAAAAAATAAAAAACATGAATATCTGATATTCTTGTAAACTGCAATTAGGAGACCAAATCATAGCTGTTTGAAAAATAATATAGCAATTCAATACAACTAACCCTTATTTCAATTCTCACACAGGGTAAGAAAATTCTTTTTCCCTCTTCTCACCAACCAAAGAGAAAGAACAATGTCTTCAATAATCTATTAGATAATGTAACTGTTTAAACTGAAATGTGAAATTAACGAAAAAATGAATTGTACCTCTCAACTTCAGCAAAATAAAAAAAAAGATGGGTATGCATGGTGATAAGTGGTAACGAGTGACTCTAGTATAAAAATTGAAAAATATCAATCAGAAGGTCAAAATTCTGAGCAAGTACAGTTTGCTGATTAATTCTAAAGCCTGAATAAAGATAAAAATATGGCTCCAGAAGAAACAAACAAGCAAAGAACATCATTTATCAAACATTGAGCTAGGAGAACCATTAACATCATTCAAGATGATCCAAATAAAAGTTCCAAAGATGGTGCAGCAAATATGTTAAGAATTTTTTTAACAAAAATATTTCTACATTCGTAGAAGTATAGAAAATATGCTTCCCCAAGTTTGACAACACTAAGAAAGATGTCTCACAATTTTAAGAATGTTTTTTCACTGATTTGACATAACAAATAGCCTATGTCGTGTCCTAAGAAACCTAATATTGATGCAAAAGGAACAAAGCTAGTATAAGTTGAAAACTATCATCAATTTTAAATGGTAGTGATCCCATTTGCAGGGCACCAAAATATCAGATCATCCTTTACAGCGATAAGGTCTGATAGTGGGAGTTCACTATTACCAAATCACTTTGATAATTTGCGACCGAAAAACTTGGCCATATTTGAATTAATTTTTTTCAACATTCAGCATCACTTCATTTAGATGCATTGGTTTTCAAAAGCTGTTTTTTCTTGTTGCAAAGAGAAAAGGTGGCATGTCGGTATCACAGCACCAAAACATAGCATGTAAATGAAGTTATGCTCAAATAAACCCTTATTATATCCAATTCAGGGAAGATGCACCTAACAGTCAAACAGTATCTAGTTTTGTCTCGCAAAGAAATTAACAATCACCACAAAGCAATTAACCATTATTTAAAAAGAGTATTATTAAAATAGCTATCATCATTAGTATTGAACATACACCAAATTATCCAGATTTAGTCTGTTGCTAGTAATAGCATGTCCGATGACTCAACAATCAGTCAACGTTTTCACCCCAATTTTAAATCATTGGTAATAACAAAGAAAATCATAAACATTGCTACCAATGAGGCATTAGAAAAAACTATACAAAAAACAGTACCTGGGGATATTACAGGCATGAGGCTGCCAGCGCCATTTAGTAAACTCAGTATCACTCCTTCCATTCACTTCACAATCATAAGCCTCATCCACATAAGGGCATGAAGCGGGTTTATAAATAGGATAATTCTCATCCCTCACCCAACTTCCACTATACAAATCACACTCCTTATTATCATCCACTTTTGCATTCATTGCAATTGTGTCGGTGGTTGACGTGGACTCGCTCTTCTCAGAATCACCGCCATTCTTAACTGTCACGTTCAATTTCTCATCAGAAACTCGTTCGATCTGACTACTACCAGAAATGTCAGTATCCAAGGCAGACTCTGAAATGATTGCTTCAGTATTCACAGTTGGAACAGTGATTTCGCTGTGAGAAGCTTCTGTCTCATTCTTGTTAGTGAAGTTGAGTGCGTTTTGAAGATTGTGGTGGAGAGAAGAAGGAGAAGTTTGGGAGAAGATGTTGGGAGGGAGGGAGAGGAGGGCTTGGCGGGCGAAGAGGAAGAAGGAGAGGAAGAGGAGGGTAGAAATGGAATAAAGTGTTTTCGGAGAAGATGAAAATGAAGTGGAAGTGAAAAGCATGTTGTGTTCACTGTTCAGGGAGGAGAGAGAAGAACAGAGAGAGACAGGAGGACGAGGAAGAAGAAGGTGGGAGTTTCATTTCATGGAGCGTGTGACAAGGCACATGTTCCCACGTGAAATTTGTCTTTACGTGTCCCTTTCTTTGGGTTGGGCCTTTCGTTCTGGCCCATTTATCTTAGCCCACTACTCCTTCCTACTGGATTCGGTTATATTTCATTCCACCAAAACACTTTACAAAACGCTTTACATAGAACTATCTCAATTAAGGAGTGTGCAATTTTTTCCCACCTTGCCCTTCACGTGACATTTTGGGACGGATAATTTTCATCCCAAAAATTTTCTATGCCGGACGAAATTTATATTCAAGACGGGACACGGGATGGATCGCCTCGATCTCGTCTCGTCCTGAGTATATATGTTTGTGCTTTTATATAATTGTTTTTTAAAAAAAAATACATGTGTCATGTGTATCATGTATGACTCATTATTATCAAACATGAGAGATAACACTCTGATTTATCGTTTTTATGTCTCTATCTAAGAAAAATGTGTCATGTATCACTAACATTTTTAGTATTTGTAAACTCGGTAGAAACTCACGAGTGTACATACTGAATTAACCTTTTTTGCATTTTTTCCTTATAGATAGTCATGTTAACTTGCCTTAAAATCATTTTAATTATTTTTATTTAACCATATTCAATGAATTTGTATAGGAATTTCTTTATTGAAGTTGATAAAGTATGAATGTTGATACATCTAACATCAACTGCTTGTATTTAAAATATATTTAAGCAGATTTATTAATATTTTTTATTCCTTATTTAATTATATATTGAAAACACGAGTTTATTAATAAAGGTAAACAATTACAAGTCTAGATCTGATGTTATCTTCTTTTTATGAGTTTAATTAAACTCATGAATTTGACAACTTTAAGTATATATATGAGTATGAGGTATTGTTTATGAAAAATATGATACTAATAAATTTTTGTCTTATTATACCGTATAAGATGTATTGTAGAAGTAATATTAATTAATTTCTTTGTTTGATATAAATAAGTGTTATATTTTTTACAAGTAAATATTTTTAATAAAAAAAATTTAAAAATTTTCGGAATTTTCTTGTTTAGCTCTTAATCAAAACAAGACAAAATTCGGAATGAAATGAGACATGAGACAGTAACTCTATCTCGAACCCTTTTTTGGGACAGACACAGTGTCCTAATCTCATCTTATCCCGTAAACACTCTAGTAGCACCTAAAGCACTCTATTTCAACAACTATATCAGCAATCATCAACAGAACAATTACTCTATCACATAACTCATCTAATTCCTAATGAAAAGCTCTAAACACTATACTAAAAAGATCAAAAATCAAAATAGTTTCCTAGTCTGGCGTGCACCATCAACTAGGATTCTTGCCAAAGGAAAGGGGGATTCTCATTTCACTTTTGTGAGCGCTTCTCACACAAAGCTGCTCGATCACACTAGTCCGCAACAGCATTCATATGTCTTGGGATCCATTCATAGGTACAGGACGTTAGAGATTTACCAAGATTCAATATCTCCCCACAATATCCAAGCACTCCACTCATTGCATATAGTCTCATGTTTAATAGTAGCTTGAACAAGTGCAAGACAATAAGACCCAAACCAAACAACATCATACTCCAACTCAGCGCACCACTTTAGACCATACCACACAACCAAAGCCTTCACACATTTACTCTTCAAACATAAGTATTTCCCCTGAAGCTTATATTATTTAATATCTAGAGCTGCTACATTAGATTTAACATCTAACATTTTTGGAATAATTGTCCCAAATTTTTCATTAAATTCTTTTTATGCATATAAGTGGATTGTAGTTTTATTTTCGTCAAATTAGTCACGTAAAGAACAATGTAATGATAGCTTTAATTCTTGGTAATTTTAAAATTTTCCTTCAAATTATTTTAAGATCTAAAATTGTTAATTGTAAGGGGAAATCCTCGATATGACAGTTGAATTTTAAAATTCCAGAAAAGGGGTTTTGAGTAGTCAATATTGCTATTTCAATAGTAAATTATGTTATTCAAGTAGTTAAATGATTTTGAAATCCAATTATCTCTTATATGGGATCTTCTCTAATTGTACTGCTTTTCTTTTAAGATTTGTTTCCTTCCCTCTTTGAATTTCAAATTGAACATGTGGACAGAAAAATGGAAAAGATGGAGAATTGAGAGACAAGTCCATTGTTGATTCTTGCAAATCTTTTTGTTCAAGGGGATAGGTAAGACTGCATTTCATCACTTGGAAAACATTTTGGACAAACTTCCTTTATTATCCAATGGTATTTTGCAACAAGGACATTATGAAAAAGAAGGTAATAACTCTGAACTAAAACAATAAAGTTCAGACAAAGCAAGTTATTTTTTTTATGAAATGTTACTACATCACCCTTCCCCCGGTTTATATTAATATATAAATACATTAATAATGAATAATGAGTATTGAAATGATAATGTTTTTTTATAGGTATTAATAGGGATAGGTAGGAGGAGGGAAGACATAGGTGTAACAGAAGAGCTACAAAAGTAGAGGTGTTGAAGTTGGTATATTTGGGGGGAGGACAAGAGAGAAGTGAAATATGTGAGATGTTTGAACACAAATGGACTATTGCTTTTAATGAATCTCACTCAAATCTCTGTCTGTCGTCTCAATCCTCAGTTTTCACAATTCCAGTGTTCCCATTCCCTTCTTCCCTCTACCTCCTTGTTCCTCTCTTTTCCATGTAACCCATACCCACCCCTCCCATCAACCTTATGATTTTTTTAGTCAAATCATTATTAGCCTCAATTGAGGATAATCCTATTAAATGTGTTTTCTGCTTTCATAGACTTGAATTCAAGACCTCATATTTAAGTGGTCAAAGTCCCTTCCATTAGGATCAACACGTCTATTCAAGGCATGCTAATTTTTTAAATATTACTCCCTCTAGTTCTTATTAATTATAAGTCATCAACTAACTACAATATTTGGTCCTATAAGGAATTAACTGGCACATTAAATGCTCTTTTCCCACTTTAATGAAGGGTGAAGTTGGAAAAAGTGGTAAATTTAACATAAATTTTAAGACTCAACTAGTATTTCTTGGTTTATGAGAAATGAGTAGTTGGTGCCTTAGAATAAGAACAGAAAGGGTGTAGAAGAATTCCCAACATTAATTATCTTTTAGCATTGAAACATGAAAACTTTTCAACAAGTATGACGTTGTAACCATAACATCATTAGCAAAAGCACCGTCACTTCACAAAGCGGTTGGCCTCTTGTAATGACTTAACTCATTCCATAATATCTCCCCAATTGACTTTGTAAAGGAGAATATAGGATAGTAACACCTCTTGGTCTAGTCCACTAAGGAGAGCCTTAGTCTGGAATTAGGTTCTATACATTTGACCAGGTGCATATTAAACTTCAAAGTAGCATTGGTTGGTGCAATATGTGGGTCAAACCATTTGATAGAGCTATAGTTCCAGTCAGCAGTACAAGGACTGGATGGAGCAAATACTGGCTATAGTCTAAACTTCATTTGTATCTAGGAACAAAAATGACAAACAATGCTAGAAAAAGTACTTCATGGCCACCTATATTTTTAAAAGCTAATAGAAATGTGATTGGAACCACCAAGTGGAAATTGAGAATTTATGGACAAGGTGGGGTTGGGCTAAGCTAACTACTTCTGCTTCCATGGCCAATGGCCAGAAGGCATAGTAGGGTAAAGAATAGGATATATATTTTGCACTATGCATTCTCATCTTTAAAATTCTCAAACTATGTTTGGTTGGTTTGATTTTACAAGTTGTCCATCAATGCCAAGGCATGGAATTGAAGTGCTATAAATATGTTTGGTGAGATGTCTGAGCCAAGAGATGTGATATATCAATACAGTCTTTTACTGCATATATACGAGGTACTTCTTCCCTAATTATTAATGCCCCCATAATAAAACCCCCTCTTGCTTTTTCCCTCTCTCTTCTCTGTTTCATTACTAATAATAATAACATATCACCACCATTTAATTCCTTTTGCCTCTCTCTCTCCTTCTCTCTAGTCCATTTACAAGTATATAATCTTCTCTAGGCCTTTCTCTTCTTTCTATGCCCTTCATTCTTCTATGTTGTTTTTTTCTTTTGAGCTCAAACTAGGTTCAATGAGATTGATATTTTTGGTGTGTCTTTTGATCTTGATTTGCCACATCTCCAACAACACATTATCTGCAAATGATCATCATAAAGAAGAAGAGAAAGATGCCAAGAACAAGTGCAATTCCAAGAGGTGCCATTTCAGCCATTCTTTGTTATCAAACTCCATGAAGAGCAAGAAGAACATCTCCAACATTTCAGTCTCAGACAGTAAGAGACTTGTCCCTACTGGTCCAAATCCATTGCACAACAGGTAGAGACAAGTCAAAAGAGAACCTTCTTCCTTATAGCATAATGACTAGGAATATATGTGTCCAGTTTCAATTGACTTCTTTAGAGATTTTTTTTGCTTTACTTCATTGCTCATGCTTCAAAATTACCAAATTAGATCAGACTAGTACAAAAAAAAAATCTATAAAGAAGTCAATTGGTTCTGAGGCCAAAAGGGGGACTTAAGTTGACCACAATGGAGAGAGTACAGTATGATCTTCATCTTTGTTTTAGAAAGCAGTATGAAATTTGTTGTAGTGTGAATGTGAATTTTGGAAGAATCTGACCAATATTATATTCTTCTCCTACATTTTGACTATATTTTTCCTCCATTTTTTATTTTCTGTTTTTTTTTTTTGGTTCTTCTCTGTTCATCTTGTAATCAAATCAATGGCAGAATATTGCTTCCTGACAATAGCATTACTGGTATTATCTCCTAGCTTAGAGGATGCTTTTACCTAATGGACAAAAAGATAGGCTATTATGTTGCAACGATTTTCATATGTCGTCAGTGTTGAATGTTTTAGCAACAGTAGACAAGGGATATACCAAAAAGTTCGTTTATTGTTTGCTTATTTCGTGAAGACTTCAAAGCATACTTGCTTTTCAGAGATAAGGCTCTGTATCTGATAGGAAATTTTTTTTATGACATTTAGGGAGTAAGAAAGAAAACAAACTGAAATTTATAGTAATATTAAAAGTTACTTATAATACCAACAAAACTTGGTTTGATTCATAAGGTACGACCATATTTGCAGGGACGTAAATTTTATATCAGTGTGAGAACCTCATTATTAGGAAAATATTTATATAACCTTTGAGTTTGAGAGACCTACTTCGATTCTGTCAATTTTTTTCGTTTTTAGGTTGAAATAGAAGGGATCTATTTAATATAAGAGAGTATTAATCGAATTTGGTCCTATAGTTTTAACTTCGTGAAAAGTATGGTTTGATTTTCTAATACTAGGATTTAATATTTTTAAGGGTTGATTGATAGAAGTTGATCCAATGGAAAGACCTTTTGGTCTCTTAAGGTATATGATCTTAAGTTTGAATACACATAAATAGGGTTGTTCAAGTATGGCATCCCTTTCTAGAGTCTTGATATGAGAAGAAAGTCAGGACAACATTTGTGTACGGGTAGGTCCTGATGAGGTCCTAAACCCACTAGGACGAAATCAAGACATGGATAGGATCAGGATGTATCACTTTTTTGACAAAATCTCAATTATCATTAATTTTTAATATCACATTGACTATGTTGAGGGCGTTTGAATTTGACATTTTTTTTTTTTTGGACATAAAATTTGACATTTTAATAGAAGGCAAATGTTTATATTCCACCTTTAAATTAAGAAAAAACTTGAACACTACTTAGTACTCCCTCCAGTCCTATTTATAAGTCGTCAATCGCCCATATTGTACAAACCAAGGAATGGTGGTTAGTGGCGGTTATATCATTAAATTGGTCTTGTTTTATTTTTCATTTCCATTTTTGCCCCTCCTCACAACTATTAAATGAGTCATAATGAGACAAACAAAAGTAAATGTAGAAATCTCTTTTTTCAATGACAGGGGCATATTTGGAAAACCTTTAATTAATGAGTTAGTTAGTGATAGTTGGCGACTTATATTAAGGACCAAAATTTAGTGGCGGTTGGCGACTTATAAATAGGACCGGAGGGAGTACTTGAAAAGAATTGAATGGTGGGAGAGAAAGGAGAGACACGTCTTCTAAATGGTCAAACCCTAAAACTTAAATAATTGAATCAACCAATCAATTACACATGATGAAAAAAATAATCAATTAAATGGTTATAAATGAAGAAAGAGAAAACATGATATTTTGGTAGGGTATTGATTAATATAATTGAAAAAATAAAGGATTAAATGCATAGTTAGATTTTTGAAAAACGAATAAGTAATTATACATATGGTATTGGTAACGGGACTGGGAGTAATAGAAATGTAATACCCCCTCCGTTCCTAAATATAAGATCACTTTGACTAATTTAGAGAGATTAAGGAAGACATTCCAATGAATTAGGATTACTTGATCTTCCCAAAATACCCCTCATTTAAATTTAAAAGATTGAGATAGTAATTTACTTGTAAAGTGAGTATAGGGGTAATTTGGGCAAAACTTGAGAAAAAATATAAAGTGATCTTATATTTAGGAACTTATCCATATTTTCAAAGTGATCTTATATTTAGGAATGGAGGGAGTAGTATTCTGGTACTGCCTTAGTTCCAATTTAATTCTAGTATGGTTGATTTTGGTACTAGACCCTTTAAATTCTGGGAAATTTCGATCCCAACATGTTCGAAATATGACCAAGACAATTGGGACAAAATTTTGTTCAAGAGCCCTACCTGAAAATGAAGAAAACGCCACCAAAAGCATCACTACAATTGGATATTACAATGCTCGAATATAACCCTATCATATTACAATATCTAAACAAATATATCAAATGGTTAAATATAGGAATTGAATGAGTTGAAGATTGAGTTAAATTAAATCAAAACTAAGAAGTAACAACTGAGTATGGAGATGATATTTAAGTTACAACTTACAACCCTTAAAATATATAAATATAAAAAAAAAATTCCTAAAGCAAAAACTTAAGTTACACCAGCTAAAAAAATTAGTCTTTCGATCACCAAAACAAGTGTGTTGGTTTCAAAATTGACCCCACAGTCTTAGTCTCTCTAGCAAACTGCACAAATTACATTAACTGTCATGAATAAAAAAGATATGATGGGGTAGCGTAGATTCAGTCTATAGGTCAAAAAAAGAAAGAGGGTTAATATCATATCAGAACCAAAACCTGTACTGCTCATGAAGAAACGGCATTGAATATGTGTCTGCCTGTCTGGAGTTAAAGGCAAAGCCATTTAATGGCCCACGTTGCTTCATTAATTCCCACCATCATGTTTACCTATCCATCAAACTTCTTTCCTTTCTCCTCCTTCAACAACAACAACAACAAAAACACACACACACACACCAAAAACCTAACTAGCAGGGAGGGTCATTTTGTTTGCCTCTCTTTCTCTCTCTCCCATGCTTCTTTCCTTTCTTGTTTACAGTCTCTTTCTCTTGGTGTTCATCTCGAGGTTGTGCTTTTGCCTGCAATTAACTACCTCCATGTATTGTCGGATTCGTTATTATAAATATATGCATAGTATATCAGTAATCAGAGAATTAGTAATGAAGCTGCAGAGACAGTGGTCACCATGGTCATCAATGTTAGTATTAGACAAAGATACATTATTTTATATGGACCATCCAAAGATTCTGGTGAGCTTTTTCAAACTAGAGTGTGAGCCCCATTTTTTGCTTGGAATATAAGGCAAAAATAACACTGTTCATCACTAGGTACATTATAAATGTATGGAAACTATAGAGGCTTTCATTGTTGACATTTAAGTTTTATTTCTATATAAATAAAATTAAGGAAATAGTTTACCCTATATGTATGGTGTCCACATGTGCAAAGATGGGACCCGCCATTGTCTTCCCAGTTCACATCTTCCCCATTTCACCAAAACATATGCTGAGTGAAAGTCAAACATCAATTACTAGTGTATGTGCATCTTACAAACTTATAAGGATCACTATTTAAAAATTGAAAAAAACTGTGAGGATCCAAATCCAATAAAAAGAAGGGAAAATTAATTTAAAGTCCCCCACAAGATACTTAATACTAGGAAAGTCTCATAAACTCTCCAAATTAAAGTCGGATCCCAAGGGACCTTACTTTAATATATTCTAAATGTGAAAAGACTGTTTTGCCTCTCCACCTATTAGTGTGTATTACCCAAGAGAAATAAAATAACATTAAGAAAAGGAGGAAGAAATTTGAACATGAGGAAATTTGTAGTACTGGTCTGAAGTTGATATATTAAGGGGTTAAACAATCATCAATTTTACCAATAAACAGTTATGCAAGTATTAATTTAATCAAAAAAACAATAAATGATATCGAATTGGATAACAAACAATAAAAAGTGTCATATTGGTCATGAACGTCAATTATCGCTAACAACGTAAATCTTTCCTAGTAGCAAGTTATAAATGTTGTTAGAAGAAAATTGACGGTCTTATTCAATATGATACTTTTCATTGTTTGTTGATATCAATCTGGGGAAAAACTTACATCAAGTTCATTTGTCCAGGTTCTCAAGTTCTTTTAATATACGAGTGACACGTGTCCTTTTATAACAACTATCCATTCAATCTAACGGCCAATAATTGGAGAAATGGAGAACCTGAATGAATGAACTTGACCTAAGTAAGGTCCATCAATCTGATACCATTTATTATTTGTTGGCCGAATTGATATTTGAATAATTTTTTGTTGGCCAAAAAGATTTTTAAATCTATAATAAAATAATGGGCTATTTGGTACAAGAAAAATATAATAAAACCTAAAAAAACTCTTACTTATTCAACCTATTCTTCAAAGTTAACACGTATATTTGAAGAGTTCACCTAAAATTGTGTGTGAATATTCTGTAATAATATTTTTTCCATTATACAACCATTCTTCACTATTGGTTGTTATTAATAAGTGTGATTATTGCTCTCATCAGTATCTCTCATAGTGATGAGGCTCATAATCGATGATTATATGCTTATGAAATTTACTGTTTTCAATCAACAAATCGGTACGGAAGAATTTGCATATTACTACTGTTCATCACCAGGAAAAATTTTAGTCATTGAAATTCCTAGTCAGCCGCCTCCTAATGTTCACAGTGCCCAGCCGCCGCTGTCGCCTCCTCCTCGTCCGACAGAAAATGGCCACGCGCCGGCTCATCAATACAATAAATGCAATATCACTTTGAATTCAGATAGGATGTAATGCGTCTAACCTTCCCCAAGCATTCTTTTCTTTTCACACGTGGGTCACATGCATATTTGTTAATCACCTTATTTGTTAAAAACTTCCTTAAAAAAAATTTTCCTCATGCCTATCTCCCATTTCGCCTCTTACCCACATGCCTCAATTCTATTCTCATGTTTTGTTTTTTCAATTTCTATTCTTTATCCTCTTTTCAATCTATAATGCCTCTTCTTCTTTTCTTCTCTTATTCTATACTCTTTAATTTCACTTCTTTCCTTCCACTACGAGCCTAGACCTCTTTTCACAATTGCTGAAGAAGCAACTGAATGATTATTTATTTACCATTTTTGGGATTTCAAAAGCTTCTCTTTTGCTGAATGTGAATTCGTGATTGTTAGATTTGTGGGTTTTTCATCTCGTTTTTTTTCCTTCACATGTGAATCTCTCAAAATTGGATTTTTTTAATTAAACCATTTTTTATTTTGAACATATACTTCTTCATTAAACATTATTCATTAACCTCTATTCAACGGTGTATTGTATAGGTACAAAATCATTTTCTTTTTTCATTCTTCAATCTCCTCGAATTTTCCCACCATTAACATAGCAGTTATTTTTGACAATCCCCAAAACTCATTTCATTTGCATATACTTAAACTTCATTATTTTTGCATCTCACTGTTTTCTTTCATGATTTTCATTACTTCTCTTCAATGATTTACTAATTTCCTTGTATTCAATGCTTCACCTCGGAAAAGAAAATAAGATTTCTCCCTTCTCCACTTTTCCTCTTTTCCTCCTGAATACTTGCAATTTATTATATGATTTCAACTTTTCCTTCATCTTATCTTTTCAAAATTTTAATTTCTTCAAAAGTAAAATTTTACACTATTTTCAATTTTCAAATATAAAAATTTAACACCGATTATTGTTCAATTCTCATTCCATACAATTCATCATCACTGAACACTTGTAAGGTTATTCTTGCCAGTTCAAGATTCAGCATCATATACCGGTGAATTTTTTCCATTTTATTTATTTATTTATTTATTTATGTATTTAATTTGTTTATTCTTATATTTATTTATTTATTTATTTCCATTGTGTATACATATTTACATTACTGCTCAATCCCCATAGATATATATAGCAGTTGCTTTTTGTTTTTAAGGATTCCTTGCTTTTTTTTTCCATTTTTTATAGAGGTTACTTCTTTCTTTTTATAACCGTTGCTTCTCTTTTCATAACAATTGATTTTTATATAACACTTACTTAGCTTAATTCTCCTTTTTTTCAAGGAGAATTATTCTCCCACTATTTTTTTATTCAGTTTTACTTGAAAAAAAAGCAAACCAAGTTCATTTTTCTTCTAAGAAAAAACGACCCCTTGGGCAAAAAATGACAAGTTCATGAGCACACGTAACAACCCCTTGGGCAGGTGTAACAAGTTCATGACCAATAATACTCTAAGTTAATGGGCAGGGATTGACAACCCCTTGGGCACATGTAACAACCACCTGGGCACAAAATGACAAGTGCATGGACACACGTAACAACCCATTGGGACCCTACTTTAATAGGCTGAGGGGCAAAACAGTCTTTTCACATTTAAAATATATTAAAGTGAGGTCCCTTGGGACCCTACTTTAATTTGGAGAGTTTATGGGACTTTTCTAGTATTAAGTCCCTTGTGGGGGACTTCAAATTAATTTTCCGTAAAAAGAAAAGGTAATGAGGACTTCTTTAAAATGAGGTGAAATTACAAGGATTAATTCTGAAATTAAATATAATATTTTATGTAATAAATCAGATAAATAATTTAATTAAATAAATTCTATTTATTAAATGAAACAAGAGGTTTTATTAGCTTATTCCATAAATTACATAGATTAAAGAATTCTTAAACGTCATATTTGAATGAAATCAGTAAGTTTGATTTCAATGGTGAGATTAGGAACACCATTATATTTAGAATCTTTCCATCAGTTATTTAATAAAGGATTCTCATTCATTTATAACCAATGGTCGAGAGAATGAGATTCTCTCTCCAGCTTTCTTCTCTCACATACGGTTTTCTTAAGAAGGTGATTTATTGTGCGAATCTGATCTGGATTCTAGTAACTCGGTTCTGTGTAGGTTGAATACTTCGGGATTCTTGGTTACTAATTTAATTTTTTATCACGACTTTGTTTGTTCTTGTTATTAAAGGAATTCTGTTCAGGTTTAGGTTTGAGTTCGAAGCTCTGGGACCCGGGAACTTTCGTGGGCAGGGTAAAAATCCTTCAATTTGCATATTAACTTTTCCAAGACATTACAAAAGTCTATATTATTACTATGCTAATTACAATAGAAGAATTTCTGCCAAAGGAGTTTCTTTATACATTGAAAATACATTAAGCAAAAGGTTAAAAGTGCACAGGTGGTCCATCCCTTGAAAATATTTCCTCTCTTCCTTATATGGTCATATAGCTCCTTATTAGAAGCAAGAATGAACATGGTCTTTTACTTTGGTGTGGAGGAAAAATCACTGGGAAATGGTGAAGATGATTCAGATAAGGCTTCCCAAGAATGGTTCTCATCATCCTTTCTCTGCCTTCGGCCAATGAAAGATGATCTCATTGGTGTCCTAACCATGCCAATTTTGAATGTCAATAATGCTACAATCTCTGACATTGGAGGCCTTAAGTTTGCTTGAGACTGAATACATAAGAAGGCCACATGAATTGCTTGCATAACATCCTTTTCTGTAAATCCAAGTTCCTGCAATTTTGGGTCTACAAGATCCATCAACCTTGACTTATCAAAGAGCTTCCAAGCCTGAAATGAAAATACACATAAGCCCATTGATACATATATGCAACAGAAAAGAAGTTAATTGGTTTATCTGAACACATCTGATTTTCAGTTGAATAAATTAATTTGGGATTGTATATGAGACAAAAAGGATTGAAAGATCATATTTAGGAAAAAATCTAACCCCTAACTAACTGTTATGTTATGGTTTTGGTAGGTAGTATAATTACTTAAGTTCAATGTAGAATGTAAGAGCTTACATAGTCAGGGAGATATTGCATTTCTGGGGGTAAAGTAAGATCTGTATTTTTCCTGCCACAAACAATTTCAAGCACAAGCACTCCAAAACTATAGATGTCTGCCTTTTCTGACAATTCCCCTCTGATAGCATATTCCGGAGCCGTATAACCTCTGATCAAGATAGACAAGAAAAACTAACTTAAAATTTTCTGCACATGATAGAGTTATTTGGAATAAACCAAAAAGTCACCTTCTCAAATCTATAAATTGATCATCTATATTATAATGAACAACTAAGGCATCAAACACCTGCATATATGAGTACAATACAGAGAATACTTTATGAAGTTCATTCATGATACTCAAAGTATTTAGACTTGGTTATTTGTTTTAACGATAATTTTGTAAAATGGCATATTGTGACCAAAAATAAAGTGACATCAACTACTTTTCATCATGTGTTAAGTTCAAATCCCACCACATATCTGGACTGGATCAAGGAAATGAATGGCATAGATTATACCAACTTTTATGGTTGTACAAGTTGATTCATTGAACTATGAATGTTTATTGAGCTAATTAATTATATATACATGTTAAGAAAATGACATTCCAATTCCTCAGTTTACTAATTGAACCAACTTTGAAAGACATTATAATGTGGAGAATAAGACTCACAATGTTCCAGCAAACTGAGTGCTGAGGTAATCTTCATCTTCAGGGAAGAATCTTGCCAGTCCAAAGTCTCCAATCCTTGGATGAAACTTTTCATCCAGTAGAATGTTGCTTGCTTTAATATCGCGATGAACAATTCTGATGTGTGAATCCTCATGTAAATATTGCAATCCACGTGCTATTCCAAGAATAATCTGGAACCTAGTTCTCCAATCTAGAAATTGAACACTGTTTCCTGCATTGTAGCAGCATTCAAAGAAGTAGATTTGTGTTGTTATACAAAGCATGCATCCTTTCAAACACCAAAAAGAATTCAATAATCAACATTACCAAACAAACAGTAAGTACATAATCAGATCTTTTGTTTATAGAACACTCTTTTCAACTACTACGGGTTATATGAGTAATTCATACATAGTGTGAGTTGCTAGAGTTTCTATCTAATACTGCCTCCGGTCCTAAATATAGGACCTAGATGACTTTTTTTTGGAGAGGTTAAGGTTGCAAAATAGTCTATTAAATCATGACATATTTGATATATTTTTAGATTATCCATTAGTTTGTAAGTAAAATAAACTAGTTTAAGGGAAAAATTAGGTAAATCAATTTATAATTAACTTATTTTGCTTTTTTTTATGATTTTTCAAACAATCAATTAAGTCTTATATTTATGACCGGAGGGAGTATAAAGACATTTAAGATAGGCTAATGCTTAAAACAGGAAGGACTAAAGAGGAAATATAAAGAAGTACCATATATATAGAGGTCTAAACTTTTGTTCTTCAAGTACTCATATACAAGTATCCTTTCAATCCCTTCTGTGCAGCATCCAATAAGGCGAACTAGATTTTTGTGTTGAATACTAGTGATCATTTTCACCTCTGCAAGAAATTCTTTCTCTCCTTGTTTAGATTTGTTTATAGACAGTTTCTTAACTGCAATTAGCCTTCCATTTGCCAACTTTCCCTGAAAAATATACACTTTAGGATCATAACCTACAACTAGAAGCATGTGCAAATGGACTTCTGTTTGAGCAGTTAGTTTCTTAACACCTAAGTAAACACTGCTTATATCAACAAATCAATGTCCTCAACAAAGAAAGCTTAATTAAATTCAGTATTAGTACCCGGTAGACAGGCCCAAATCCACCACTTCCAAGAAGATTACCAGAATGAAAATTCTTAGTTGCCATCTTCAATGTGCTGTAGTCAAAGTAGATGATTGTTCGAAGGCTCCCACTCATGAGTTCCATGGCTCCTGTATACAAAATGTAAACTCCAAAGCTGAGACCTTATAACAAATAGTATATTGAAATGGCAGATTCTATCTTCTAAGCCAAGAATTTCTTAAAAAAAAAGTGGCAGGTTTCTATGATTGTTGTTTTTGACTACCTTTTGGTTTACATGTTGAAACTATCATCTCCACCACCTCTGCTGGTTCATCATATTTCCCAGAAAAAAAAATACAAATAACATTAATAGAACGTGTATCCATCAATAAGAATTATAATAAAAAGTTGTATATATCTTGCAACAATTCATAAAGAAAATTAAGGTAAATGAGATTCTGGCTTCTAGTACTGTGCTTTTCTGGTGCTTCGATTTAATACCTTGTTGCTTTTTATTTGGAGATTGCTGCTTGTTCAGAGCTATCATTTTCATTAGTTTTGCTGGTTTGATATGATTCCGAAACAAAAATATAAGAATGAGCAATATGATAAGAATTACTATCCCTCCAAAGAAAAAGAACAGTCCTTGAGAATTGTGTAGGGGTGATGCCTCAATGTTTTGAGACGATGAAGGAGATCCCACTGCAAATAAAGATGTTATGTCACTGATCATTTCATGTTTTTACTTAGTTGTATATTATTATCCATGCATGGACTATCCTAAGATTCTAGTGAACTTTTCAAAACACAAATACAAAAATCAACATGATTTTATAAGAAGCTAAAATGTATAAATACATGTATACATTTAAAGCTATGTAACATTTCATTTATCTGCCATTTAAAAAAGATTCACATAGTACTACTACCTGCTATAAGCAAATATTTGATAAAGATATTTTTCCCTATGATGTAAAAGAAAAATAACCTTTCCTTTCCCTTATTTAAAAAAACAAGGAAAGGAATCTGCTTAACTCTCTAGTTCATATAGCAAGGGAGACCCATAATTTAGTAAACTAATAAACTAGAATTGGAAGAGATAAAACATGCATGACAATGAAGATGACAAATCAGATTAATCAATATGAGACAAATATCTAGTGAAACAAATAACTCATACAAGAATCAAAATGATATAAAGTCTAATGAGAACCAAATAAATCATCTACATAAAAAAAATCAATATATTCCATATATAAATTATTGCTAATGATGAAACTTTATACTTGCTTATAGTCTTGTACAGTTATACAATAGAAATTCACGAGTGAGCTTAAAGAAAGCAGATTGAAAATACCCATAATGAAAGTTTGTATATGTCGTTTCTTATTCTGATCAAATTCACAAGTAGACCTGAAGAAAATGCATAGCAATCCGACTAAAATAAAAAGAGTGTCAAACTGATGTGTATGGAAAATTCATGAAATGAGAAGTGAACCTTCAACTAATAGGCGAGGCATTCTAGGGAAGGTAATGAAGCTTTTAGAAGAATCATGAAGATGAATCAGTTTCATTGTGTTTCTCTTTCTATTTTGTTATTATCATTGTCATGAGAAAAAGAAAAAAATTATTAGAGAGAAAATGAGAGATAGTGAGAGAGAGAGAGATATGAAAGGTAGGCATTCTATGCAATTTCGTGGGATTGATCGAAACAAGGGAATGTTGGAAAGTACAATAAGAGTGGCACATGGGTACGTAGGGAAACATCCAAACATGCTAATAAAGATATAAAGATAGAGCCTTTTTGTTGTCCATCATTTCACTATCTGAGTTACAAGAATAAGATATTGTAAGAGGGAAACCGTCATTAGTTTTCATTGGTTAAACACTCAACAGCAATGAAAGTACTGGCACTTTGAAATTTTCTCACTAGTTCTTCGAGCTGCCGCTTGCAGTTTATGGGAGCTGGCTGATACTCAAGCTGGGCCCACCTGATTAGATTTTTTTAAGAAAAAAATTGTTACTAGTACAACTCAACAATGGTGAAATGGACTGGTATGTGGTCCAATTAAAAATAGAGAGATGGTAAGTATATGTGTAGCTAAGATTGGGACCCGTTTGGTTGAACCGAAAGTGTATAATGGAAATAGAAACGAAATTGAGTGTAATGGGTAAAGATGGAAAGTGGAGGTAAATTATGTAATGATGGGATGTAAAAGTTTGTGGGCTGCAAGAAAAGTGTGAGATGGAGAGAGAAACCTTGTGAGGCCTGGGATATATGTAAATTACAATTTTCATTTTCATCCAAGCAAACATATAGGTCCATTCAATTGCAAGAAAGGAAAAGAAAGGAAATGACTGGAATGAAAATATAAAGAAATGTTTGTAGAGGAAAGGAAATGAAGGTTAGTTTGTTTGGTTGGCACATAAAGAAGTTGAATTGAAATGAAGATTTTTTTTGTTAGAAATATGTGTAAATGACCATATTCCCCTTAATGATTATTTGTTAATTAAAAATATATTTAAATTGAAAAATCAATAATTAACACAATATATTATTTTAAAATATAATAAAATATATTTTAAAATCGATTTTAACTAAGCTAAAATCGAATGTAATTTGTTAAAATCGAAGTAATTTGTTAAAATCGATTGTTGCTAGTGTATGATAGAAAATGGTTTAGGAAACTCATGGGGCCATGAAATAGAATTGGTGAAGATTCTGTCAACCAAATAAATGAATTTGGTGAAACTTGAAGACTTCCATGTCTATAGGCCTACTTTCTTGCAAACAAAGGACCCTTATTAAGTTTGGTTTTCGGTCCATATTAAATGACAAAAAATATCTACCTATATCAAATATTTGTCCTTCCATTAATTTAGTGTGCCTTTAAATTTCAGCGTGTTTATGAAATTCCAGAAAAGTCCAGATAAGAAAAACAAAAGAATATATTGGTCAGACAGTAGTAAGAATATGGTATTTTAATATTGGCCAAAAGATGAAATTGTTGTGGCGATGGCGAAAATAACAATCTTAGACAGATTACAAGCAGGACCTTCATGGAAATTATTTGGAACATTGGTGCACAATATGGCTCCTTTGATCCATTAGGATTGACTATTGCCCAAGTGTGCAAGACTAGCGGCATTTTCTATATAGCTTCTCATCTAAACGGAACAAGATTATCCTACACACAAACTATTAGTCTTAGAAGCTATTGACTTTTGGTATAATTTTCAAACTAATGTTTTTTAAGATTTAAAATGTAAAGGTTTTCCGTCTCTCCCAAAACATTTCAAACTTGTGTCATCATTTTTAAGGAGATTATGTCACTTAACGTCACAATCAACAATTTGTTGGTGTACAGAATGACTTCAATTAAAAAAAAACAATACAAAAGAAATGGAGAACAGTGGTCATCGGATTTAGTTGGTTGGGTTGGGTATAGAAGGACAAAATATGCGCAGTCGACATATTCATTTTCTTAGTTAAACATTATAGGAACGTGGAACAACCAAGTTTACTTCTTTAAAATGTAATATTCTTCTACCCGAAAACATTAACTCTAGGTAAGATGACAATCTAGGAGCCATGTTAAGATGAAGGGAGGAGAGTTAGGGTACCAAAATTTAATATTCGACGGTGATATGTATTCCCTCACAAAAAGTATTTTTTTATTCTATATTATCGTTAATTTTCTTGTGAAATTAGAAATTGTTCATGTCATCCTATTTAAATTTTGCCAATTGATGAAGCTGATTTTCTGTTAGGACGGACATTTGGAGCTGAATTCCAAATGGCATTGTTGGTGTTATTTGTATGGCCCAAAGTTTACCTTAAGACATCAGTATTGCGCTCCAAATTAAAGAACACAAAATGAACTCCTAACAGTATGTGTTCTTTAACCAAGTAGCTTGAAATCCATGTCAAACGTAGGCTCAGCATCACTTGATGAAAGGCAAAACTTAGCCATCCAATAGTTACTAGCGACTTGCATTGGAGTACTTGTTCGAACGAGGGCACCTCCTATGACATCTTGTACAAATAAGTTTAGCTATTTCTCTTGAAATGCTTCCTCTTCCTCTTTCTTCATCTCGTATAAGCAGTTTGTCTCCTTTTTCTTTGACCTCTTGGGGACTTACTTGCTCTTTAACACTCTCTATCTGGTCCTTATTAGGCACATTTAATAAGTTTTTTTGTCCATTTTATAAAGCACTTGTTAGCTTCAAAAGTTGATTAATTTTATTTTTCCATGCATGCTCATATTTAATACTTCATCCGCTCCCTAAAATAAGAGCTCAAAATTTAAATGGTTTTGGTCCCTAATATAAGAGTTCATCTCACATTCTCTCCTCATTTAATGTGTTTTTTCCTACTTTGTCTTCAACTCTCTTTCATATTTATTAATGCATATATATTTCTCTCTCCTACAAGTATCATAATAAATATGGGCAATATTGAAAAATAAGCATTAACTCCATACACTCAACTAACATTCACATGTTTTCTTAAGAAGCGTTTTTTTGGTGGCTGACTCTTATATTAGGGACCGGAGGGAGTATAAGGGTAGCAGGAGAGAGTACTATTGGAAATTATTACTTGAGTTTTAACAAAAATTTAATGCATTTAACTACTTTTATTGTCATATGAGAATTGTTAGTTGATGTCATATTAAGGATAAGAGGGAGTATATTAAGGATAAGAGGGAGCAAGTTGAATGTTAGAAAGTTGTGAATTTGACTTTGAAATAACATTATATACCCCTCTGATTTCAAGTTTCAAAGTTAATTATATGCTTGAAATCTCAATAGTGGGAATTGACACTAGAGCTCTACTATCAGCTACTCCAACTAAAAACTTCATATCCAATATTTTTTTTGCCAGTCATATGCAATATTTTGATGTATAAGTTGTTTAAACTTTGAAATTAAAGTTCCGTCTTTTGCAATCTTTCCTGCATCATATGTTTTATAATATCATATGCCACTTCAGTTGTATCATATGTCAAGTAAATTATTCCTATATACTCCTTTTCTTGGACACATTCCTATATACTCCATATTATCCGTTTTATGAGACTCACGTACGTTTCCTAATTGGTTTGGTCTTTTATCTATTAAGATCCAATTTAGGATCATTTGAACATTAAATGCATGTTTACCAAACTTTACCCCTAATTATTAATTCAAAATAATGTATGAATAATATTTATATTTAATTAAATTAAACATATTAAATTTTTCAATCGACTTAACCTTATGTTGAGCTTAGTTTCGTGCTTTAACTTATCAACCCTTGAACCATACTTTTTTTGGCCAGTATGATTTTATGTATTGGCATGTTTGAATCGCCGGTGGAACGGCTGATTTTTGGATCCACGTTCAACTAGACATGCGTATGGTTTAAAAGCCAAGGTGGAGCAAAAATTTGTTGCTTGCTTTTACAATACCGTGAAGAGAGAAAATCATTGGGACAATTACACCTACGTCTCAAATAATATACTTAATTTTAAAGAGAGATACCAAGGAGTTGTTATCAATTGTTAATGAAGGCTAGTGTAGTTGTTAATGATTTTAACGCTTCTTTGAAATTAAGTCTTTTATCTGAGACCTAGGTGCAATTGTCTCAAAATCATAAGGCCATAAGAATAAGGCAATACTACAGTCTTCTAATGGGTCTCACTTTCTTTTCACTATTATAAGGACCAATTTGCCAAGAAAAACCCAATAATTTTGTGTTGTCCTAAATATGGAAAGAGGAAAATTAATTAATATTAAAGAAAAAATTGGGAAAAAGTCCACACTAAAAATTTGAGGGACAATTTGGATTGAGTTGAACCCAAACCCCTTCCTAAAATTCTGTAACAAAAAAAATTTAAGAGACAATTGCAAACTAGTTCAGAGTAAGACATTTAATTTCAAAAAGGTCCCAAAAAGTGTCAATGACTACTATTAATAATTACAATAGTTTTCATTAACAAGTGGAGGAGTTGTCAATAGACCTATCTGAAATTAAATCTCTTATTTGAGACCTATGTGCAATTGTCTCAAAATTTTAATTGTTAAATTGGTGAGAACTAGAGTATCGATAATGTGATTAAATAAATAAAATAGTTCCAAAAGATCCAACGATATTACACTTAAAAAATATTGAGAAATGAAATGTATGAAATTTTATTTTGAAAAATTATAAATCTAGTATTTTTTTTTTCATAAAATTTATGTATATTTCAGTCATTTTATATTTCGAGTATATATTTATGTTTTGGTCATTTTTTATAGAAACTTTTATATTTCCATATAATCGTTCAATTAAGTTTTATTTTTAAAATGTCACTCTACTATAATCATTTCAAACATAAATCACATTAAGTAATCTAACTTTTACCTAATTTACGTTTGATAAAGTCATATTAATACAATCACCTTTTTATTAAAAAAAGATCATTTTTACCACGACTAGTCCAAAAACAACCATATATGTTTGTGGAAAGAAAGAAAGTGCAAGAGTGTGGGTGGGGGGGGGGGGGAGTTACTAGGTTTGGGCATCATCTCACAAGTGTATAACATTGAGGTTCTTTGTGTGTGTGTGGGGGGGGGGGGGGGGGTTGTGTGTGAAGTTAATAGGTTTGGGCATCATCTCACAAGTGTATAACATTGAGGTTCTTTGGAGTACATCGATCATTTAGTCTATTTAGTTTGTTTGATATGAGGAATTTGGAGGGGAGGAAAAATTTTTGTAAGATGAATTTTTAAATATGAAGAAGTGGGGTCATGATATTTTTTTTAATAAAGATATGATGTTAACTATAAGAGTTATATATATTAATTTAGAATTTTCAACCCCACTTCTCAAATATCTATAAATTCATGTCACAAAAATTTTTTCTCCGCCCATTTTCCCTCCCCTCCTCTCCTCCCCTCATACCAAACACATAAAGCGATCATTTGGATTGGTCCAACTCAAAAATGAATACATCCCAAAGCCAATGATCAATAAAGATAGTTCTTTAATTGTTTTGATACAATCAATGTAAGAAGTTCTACTATCAACAAGCTAAGTTAGGTATTACTATTCTTGATATATAATACTCCCTCCGTTTCTAAATATAGGACCTAGATGACTTTTTTGAAAAATACTAAAAAAAGCAAAAAATAAGTTAATTATAAATTGATTTACCTAATTTTTTCTCTTAAACTAGTTTATTTTACCTATAAGCTAATGGATAATCTAAAAAGATATCAAATATATCATGATTTAATAACCTATTTCGCAACTTTAATCTTTCCAAAAAAAAGTTATCTAGGTCTTATATTTAGGAACAGATGGAGTATAAAACATACTCTATATAAGGTACGGTGTTGCACATATTCCTTATTTAAAACTTATTAATAGTATAAATAAGAGTTAACATAACTTTTGGTCCTTCAAGTTTTACCCAAGTTGGCTTTTAGTCCCTCAAGTTTGAAAGGTGTGGTTTTAGTCCCTCAAGTTTGTGCTGTTAATGGAGTTAGTCCCCCAACTTTAAAAAGGACCTGGAACATCACTTAACACTGTTAACTTGTCCTATGTGGCAATAACTCTGTTAAGTTGAATGATGTGGCATATGATGAGGATCTGACTGGACATTTTTTTATCTGACTGGACATTGAAAAACAAAAAAATTGCTCCTCTTCAAATCGCACGAAAGAGGGATTAGGGTTCATCTTCTTCTCCTTCCAAACAATTCACGTTCTCCTCAAAAAATTCGTCCCTTCTCTTCAAATCGCAGTGCACCTTCCTCAATCACATCAGTTTCATTCTTCCTTCTTCATCGCAGTTCTTCAGCTTCTTCTTCATACTCCCAACCTTCTGGTACTTTTTAGTTTCAATGCAAATATCATTTGGGTGTAATCCGTGATTGGGTATTTAATTAACTACTTTTTTCTTTATTTTTACTTGCCCTACTTGTATTAGAGATACTAATATAGCTGTATTTGTAAGACATTGAATTGTTCATGTTACATATGATAGGCTATCAAACTTTACAGAGAGTGGACCAAAAAGAGATACTTTGGGGATTCAGATAGAGAGAGAGTACTTTGGGGATTGTAGGGATAAAAAAACATTTTTTAGGCTGTGATATATCACACTCCAAGTCAGAATAATGATTTTATATCTTCTCTATCACTTCCTTTCAAAGCTTTTCTTGCAATGGCAGAGAGAAGATGAAAGGCTTTCAAAACTCAACAGCAAAGCCTGGAAGCTGAAGTAGGTCTCAGACGACTCAACACCTCCTGCAAAACCACACATAAGTATTTCATTTCCTTCCTCACCATTCACCAACCACACAAAAAATAATATACTTCGTTGTTCTCAGAGAATGAAGGGAAGAACGAACCCTAGCCCCCAGGAGTAATTAATTTGGTGTTAGGAAGGTGCGCTGCGATTTGAAGAGAAGGGGCGAAGGCGTGTGAGATGCGAAGATTTGAAGAGAAGGGTTTCGATTTGAGGAGAACGTGAATTGTTTGGAAGGAGAAGAAGATGAACCCTAATCCCTCTTTCGTGCGATTTGAAGAGGAGCAATTTGTTTTGTTTTTCAATGTCCAGTCAAATAAAAAAATGTCCAGTAAGATCCTCATTATATGCCACATCATTCAACTTAACAGAGTTATTGCCAAATAGGACAAGTTAACAGTGTTAAGTGATGTTTCAGGTCCTTTTAAAGTTGGGGGACTAACTCCATTAACAGCACAAACTTGAGGGACTAAAACCACACCTTTCAAACTTGAGGGACTAAAAGCAAACTTGGGTGAAACTTGAAGGACCAAAAGTTATATTAACCCTATAAATAATCTTCAGTACTAAAAATATTTACTTTGATGTAAACATATGAACTAGATAACTAATTTACATAAATGTAAAAAACTAGTTAATTAATTAGTTAGAGTATTCTCTAAACCACATTTTTAATTATTTGTATTAACTATCTACATGATTAATTTTTTTAATTAATACTCCCTCCGGTCCTAAATATATGACCTAATTGACTTTTTTGAAAAATCCTAAAAAAAAGCAAAATAAGTTAATTATAAATTGATTTACCTAATTTTTTTCCCTTAAACTAGTTTATTTTACTTATAAACTAATGGATAATCTAAAAATATATCAAATATGTCATCATTTAATAGACTATTTTGCAACCTTAATCTCTCCAAAAAAAAGTTATCTAGGTCTTATATTTAGGACCAGAGGTAGTATAATATAGTCTTAAATTCATCGTGCCCTTTAATTAATTTGTATATCTAAAATCGAACACACACACATATATATGACATCTCACTTTTTTAGTTGTGCTAATTGGCAATCAAGACTTAACTTGGATAATATTACTCCCTCCGGTCCTAAATATAAGACCTAATTGACTTTTTTGAAAAATCCTAAAAAAAAGCAAAATAAGTTAATTATAAATTGATTTACCTAATTTTTTCCCTTAAACTAGTTTATTTTACTTATAAACTAATGGATAATCTAAAAATATACTCCCTCCGTTCCTAAATATAGGACCTAGATGACTTTTTTGAAAAATCCTAAAAAAAGCAAAAAATAAGTTAATTATAAATTGATTTACCTAATTTTTTCTCTTAAACTAGTTTATTTTACCTATAAGCTAATGGATAATCTAAAAAGATATCAAATATGTCATCATTTAATAACCTATTTCGCAACCTTAATCTTTCCAAAAAAAGTTATCTAGGTCTTATATTTAGGAACGGAGGGAGTATCAAATATGTCATGATTTAATAGACTATTTTGCAACTTTAACCTCTCCAAAAAAAAAAGTTATCTAGATCCTATATTTAGGACCGGAGGTAGTACTATGTATTTAAGCAACTAATTATTGTAATATCAATGTCCATGGCTTCCCTTCCGACACAAGCGTCTCCTCTAGCAGCACTCAAACTCGAAATCTCAAGGGATCTAACTTGTTTTACACCACTAGATTAAAAGTTGGTCATATGACATCTCACTTGAGAACTTTAATTTCAAGTCAACAAGACCATCGACATACAGTTAATTTGTTTATTGCAAATAGTGTATAATCAAATGATGATGGCTTCGATTTTTCATATCATCTTCATAGAAACACGAAATCCGCTATGCCATCCTATAATACCAATAGATTCATTATTAATTTCAACCGTTACAAAATTCTCCCATTAAATGGTGGGGAATTTAATTTGAATCATCATCCCTAAAATATGGAATGCATTTTCATGGCCAACACTACCCTTAAGTGGAAGAATCGTGGCCAGAGGATTAGTCATTGTTATCCTTGGTGGATAGACTGAGTTTACTAAAAAATAAACTAATATTTCTATCAAATCAACCTAATTTAAAGAGAAATAATAGTAACGGCAAATAGAATATTAAGAAAAAGCGGTGAAAATTAATATCATATATATTGTCACAACGCTCATCATTGACATAATTTATATCTTAAGCGTAAGATAAAAATTATGACAAATCGACAGAACTTTTGGTTAAGTATAGGATCGATTAGCTAGTTTATAAAAATAAAACATCAGTGAAAATATATTTAATGTTTTTAATATAATTTCTCTCAATCAAATTGAAGTCCTTCATAGTAAAATGGGCCACTATTGTTCATCTTATCTTTAATCTCAATGTGAAACATATTTATTTAATTTGAGGAAATTAATAAAACTAAATAAATTACTTATAACATGTGACATGATTTCATTTGGAAATACTTTTTCTGCAGCATTAGATTATCTCTCCTATTGTAAGTCAGGAAAATTCATTTAAAAAATAAAAATAAAAGAGACAAAATGGGGGGAAATATGTTACATTTATTAGCACTAAAACTCACTTTCAAACTTTATGTAACTGTTACGATTTGATGGTGTATTATAATACCATGACATTCATCAGACAAGAGGGAGTAACAATCAATTTAAAAAGAATTCAGAATATGGTATGATAATGGAGGCACGAGGTGCATACATATAATTTAAGTGAAGATGATCAAAATAAATACATACGAAAAAAGAGGATCATGTAGTCAGGTGGTTAAAAAATATAGGACAGGGATATGTTATTAATTAAACGGTTAAACAATAATTTAGGCATAATCTTGAGCCTGATCAAAATTGTGTATACTATGTAGTTAATCATGATTAATTTCACACAATAATTGAACCCTCATTTAGTTTTAGATTAAAATACATATGCATGCATGAAACCAAACTTGGCTTACACGTAAATCTATTATACTATTAATATAAAAAATAAGCACGAGATATGTTATAAAGATATGAAGATATAGAGATATATGTGTATTTAAATTATAATATATCCGAGTATGATCCCTCAACAAATCGACAATTATTCAGGCCCCAAAAAAATGGATAATCAGAAGTATTGATAAACATTAAACCTGCCTGGCGGTTAAATGGGTTTTGCATACATTTCATATTAGTCATAGAATAATAGATAAACATGAACTATATATAGTTCGCGCGTGTGTGTAAACATATTAGAAACCACAGATATATAATTGTTTGGATAAGAACCAAGTCCTAATATCGGGGATATTATTTTATATATATATATATATATATATATATATATATATATATATATATATATATATATATATATATATAGAGAGAGAGAGAGAGAGAGAGAGAGAGAGACAGAGAGAGAGAGAGACCAAACATATTATATATATATTTTTAAATTTATATCAAGTTTAATTTTAATATATTTAGCTTACAGTATGGCTTTTCAATTTATTATCTAATTAATAGAAAATATTGACTTAACAAGTTCGTGCAATCAATCATTAACGTTGGAAGTATATAATTACATTATTTTCATTTTTTTATATTTTCAAATTAAATCAAACCAATGAGACGTGATCAATGTAAAACAATTTATTCATATTTTATAGCTTCAATTGTTTTTTGTTCGAAATTTCATCATCTTCTGATCTGTCAGTATTATTATCAACAATTTCCATTAATACTAACTTAACAATGATAAGATTAAAGGACTACAAATAAAATGTTTGAACTTAATGGACAAAAATGAAATTTAATGATTATAAGTTTAAACATATACTTCAACAGTTCAACCATATAATAAAGACAGACATAATTACTTGATAGAGATGGTTGATTGTGATTTGTGAGAAAAATGTAAAATTTCCTCGCTGGTCCAATAAAGAGGAAATTAAGCGTATGATTAGTTGGTGAAGTGAAATAATTTATCTTATCATCAACAATCATGAGATGACTGAGAGCTATATCTTGTTTTTTTTCCCGAGAACCATTGTCTGATCATTTGAGTGCAAAAAATTTCGTCTCCAATAATTTGTTACACCTGCATTGAAATTATGTGATTTTCCTATTTTGTGTGAGGCAATAATAGTATAGAAATAGGAGAGGTCATCTAGGGCTATAAAACTCTCAACATTTGAAGTTTCTGTAGATATATTTAATAGGTGTTGTATATTTCCATTACAAGATTTATGCAAACTTTATATATATATATATATATATATATATATATATATATATATATATATATATATATATATATAGTGTTTTTTTTTATCAGAATATATATATAGTGTTTCAGTCCCATCTCATGGCCAAAAAAAGTTTCAGTCCAATCCCTTTAATTTTATGTAACTTTATACATGACCTTTTAATTTGTAGATTTTTATATTACATATAATACTCCCTCCATTTATATGACTTATTTTGGGATGTGAGTTTAATTTATTTATTTGTTCCATGTAAGACATTTTTTATTTTTCTCACAATTTCCTTAAATTATCCCTATTTATTTAGGCTTATAAATAAACAAGTAAGAGTTAGTGGAAATAAATATATGTAATTAGTATGCTTTTTACATCATTAATCTAATCAAATTAGGTTATTGGATCTTATATTTAAGAACAAGGCTAGTTTAAACTAGTAGAATTTTTACGCATTAGAAGAAATATGATGATAAGAATATATAAATTAAAGAAATCAAACTCATGAGTCCAAATTAACTCAAAATAATATATTCTCTCTATTCTTAAATATAAAACATATCAATATTTACCTTATTTAATTAACGATGTTTGTCAAGTTATAGTTACTTTAAAATCACATGAGATTACCAAAACACCTTAACCATCTTCCTTTATGCATACCCTCCCTTTTTTCCTTATTTATTATTGAGGAGCATTATAGGGGTAATTTGCAGAAAATGTGAGATTGAAAGAAGCTTCTTGAATCGACAAAAAATTCATCCCCGATAATGGTACTATATGTGAGAACAAAAAGATTATCATGTTAACTCTCAATATATGAACTTGATTCATGAAAAAAAAAGCAGAAGCAAAAATGTTTAAATTACTATTTTGTAAAAAAATTATGGGATCAGACCAAAACAAGAAATTTGTGTTGTTTAGAATGAAATTACATTGTGTATGGTATATCTTTAACTATATGCAACATATTTTAAACTACGTGTAAAATCATTTAAAACATTTGTTATATTGATAGGAATGGGTTGTACCAAATAACCCTAGCCAATATTTTTCAAAATTTCAAATGGATATATTGAACTCATTTCCATAAATTATTATATATAGATAAGTTGGTGGTGTACAATGACGAATAGTTGCTTGTCCCACAAGAATGAAACAAAAAAGGCAGCGTCACCGGTCTCACCAAGAGAAGGAAATAGTCAAAGAAGAGCAAAACGATATTTCAAGTCTATCATATATCTATATGTAAATGTATAGGTATATGGATATATTTTCTTGTTCATCACCAGCTTTGCATGAAAGCAACATTTGACTATGGTACGACCCTATTATTAATAAAATAATATGGAAGATAGGTAGCTTCAATTTAACAATTATTTTTTTCAACTCTTTTTTTTCGATGAATTTTTTTTCAACTCTTTATTTATTATATAAGCTCCAAAATTTCGATTCCTTTTACACTTTCATCGTATTATATATACCCATGAGTTTCTACTAAACCCCTTACCCCCTGCTATTTCCTATATATTTCTTCTCTTTAAATACGAGATGTTTGAGGCTCCCTCAATTTTACACTATTGAACAATCTACAACCTCCAATCGATTTTGTTTTTTTTTTTGGTGTGATCACTTGCACACACAAAACAAGTTTGATTAGTTTACGTGTGCGTTTGTTTTTATAATATATATGTATAGAGTGTGTATCTCCCCTGTATAAAAAAAAAAGAGTGTGTACCTCCCATTACAAAAATGTGTCTACATTAAAATACGCATTGTTTGTTTCCTCTTTTTTGTTTTGAATTATTGCTGATTATGACGGTTTTTTTCATAAGAATCTATAAAGGTGACAACTGGCATACCTTTATATGGTTCACATATTTATTGCTTAACAAGAATATGTAGAAAATTATGTTGAAAGCTATGGATGCCTTGCCTTGTTTTCAAAATTATCTGTAATTTGATATGCTTACACATACATGCATCCCGAGATACAAAACAAATGGTTCAAACTTGATCTTTGTTTTATTATTGAATCGTATCAATACTATTCTGTTGGCTAAGATAACAATACTATATATTGTTATTGTTAATATTCGTGTCATAGTATAATTAATATATAAACCAAGTTTGAGTAGCCAGGGAGATGCTAATGGGAACAAAAGCTTATTGATGATCATTGACAGGTGAACCAATCCTTCTCACCTGATGTGAAGCTTAATTATTAATACAAGTACTTACTCAAGAGTAATTGACTTTAGGTTTTACTTTTAGAAATGAATTAATATATCATTGATTTTTGAAATTATAGCAATAATATATCAGAGGAGGATGTTTTGAATTAGAAATAAAAATAAACCTGACTTTAAGGTTACTTACTATTGATAAAACTTTAAGAATTTTAAATTATTGAAAGAGCCCAATAATTTAGTTTAGAGGAACGGATAATTTTAAGGACCAATCCATGAGAGCCATGCTTTTCATGATGGGATATTATTTGATAGAGACAAATACCAAAATTTGCCAAATAAATACACACCATTATAGATATTCTACTTCCAATTCATTCTTAATTAATTCGTTCCTATATCTTTTTTCTCATACAAAAACATTATTATTTTGAAAAATCAATGTCAAATTCAACGAATAATGAGTTTAAAAGAACTTTGAATATATGGAACAATGAGAGATTCAATCAATTTCAATTCATTCAATTAATTTTTTATTTGGAATGTATGAATATATATTGAACATCAACCAAATGAGCAAATGCATTTTTTAAGAGAATTTTTTGGGGTATAAGTGTGTGGAAAATGAAAAACAAATGGCGATTGCATTCCTATCCCAATCAATGCTTAGTAATATCCCCTCCTATTCAAAATATAAAATATTTTCTAGAAAAAAATTGATCCAAAATATATTTAAGTGAATCTCTGGAATATATCTGTGTTTGTGTGTGTGTATGGTATTTAAAAATTGTTAATATCCAATTTTATTATTTACCAAATAGCGAATGGTGACAGATGATAATAAGTGATAGTTGAAAACAATCAATTAATAATGGACAATAACTATGTTAGACATCAACTTTTTCTGACAAAATTGCAATGAGGTCAGTGATATTTGGAGAAGAAAGTTAATTAACGATTCAGTAAGGAGGATACTTATATTTAGAACACTTTTTAGACGGTGTCCAGAATAAAAGAGCCGGTAGAACAAACAATTTTATATTCTTAATAAAATATAGTAAATTAAATGTTATGTTTGATTTCACATTAAAACTTGGACCACCAAAAATATGGTTTTGTTGTAAGGAAGCAGACGATCCACTTTCACTGAAATTACAGTTCGTATGGGTATAATGGGATTAGAAAGAAGATGCTAATAGCTGGCATCTATAAGGCAAAAGAGAGTTAGCCAACTCTTGAGCCATGGGAGAGATACAGGTCAACCCTACAATTGTTTTCATTCACTTATCCTTTCTACACGTTTCTCCTTTCAACCACTCTTCTTCGTCGCTGCAATTTTATAAATCAACTATTATTGTGAGAATTGTAGCTGGAATATTTGATAATAAAAAGGTGCAGAATTATCAACCAACCTTTTAAATATGAGCATATTTATCAAAACCTTCTATTTTAGTTAAACAAGTTTACCCTTTAATAAACACTAAGTTTGTTATCCAAAATGAAGATTTTGGTAAATATGTTTCTGCTTAAAAGGTTGGTTACTAATTATGCATCTTTTCATTGTCAATTATACTAATAACAAGTCTAGCAATAATTCATTGGTGAAATTGTACCTTAACTAATTTATCAAAAAAAAATTGTACCTTAACCGCTTATCCATTCTACACGTTTCACCTTTCAACCACTCTTAATCGTCTAAGGTTTCCCATATATATGTAGTACACCGTTTGATGTTCTCGTTGGTGTTAGCTACGAAATTCTCAAGTCAATTCCATTTATCACGTTGTTTATGGTAACTGTATAAAGTCTGATATGGAAAATTTTAATACTATGTTTAGACATCCCAAAATAATTAACTGACAGAGATTTTTTTTTCTTTTTCAACTTGCAAAATAAAAGAATGCAGATAACTGGAGATTAAATTTCTTTTATATTCCAACTGATTTTTTTTTCGAGGTTTAGTGAGGTTAAATTCTTCATCATGTTAAGTCTTTTATGTTTGCTTGTAATTGATCAAACAAAAAATTACCGTTTCACCTAATAATTTCTCTACTCAGTGTCTTTCATCTCAAAAGGACCACTCATTTTATTTAATGTTCATTCAAAGATATACTAATTAGCGACCCAACATGACTAAATTAAACAACAACCAATTTATTCTAATCCATCTTTGTAGCATCTCTTTAATATAAAATCCATCTTTTTAAAAAATATATACACCAATGTAAATTACTTAAGAAAATTAGTTATTTTTTAAAAAACTAAGATTGTGATATTGTATACCCCACTATTTCATTCAGTTCAAAAAAAACCACACTATTTCATATATATACTTCACACCATATAAGGGATTTCCCTTTTTACAAACACAAATAAACCCCTCAAAATTAAAAAAAAAAGTCATACCTACCAAGTAACCAACCTGTTCATTAATTAACAAATTTTACCCATTTTTAAATTTAATTTATAAAATAAAATATATTTACAAATTGAATTTCTTTAACCGAAATTCATATATTTAGTATAGATGCTCTCCAACCAAAGACAAAGATATTACTCCCTCACGCTCAAACATAATCTTTGAATATTTAATTTGTGGAGGGGTCCAGTCCCTTTAGGAGCCACACTGTGTATTTTTCTAATCATTTGATGATTTGTTTTTCAATTTTATCATATTATCTATACTTCTCATTATTATTTTTCTTTGAACCTTAGATTAAAATTGATATTATCTATCCCACAAATATGATTTGTTTTTAATCAAATAAATCAATTGTTCAAAATTTGATAGAAACGTTAAGTAATTTTATAATAATTTCTCGGCTTTGAAAATCAAATAAAAATTACCTTAGATTAAAACATTTGAATAAAATTGATTTATTCAGTTTTATCAATTTATTTGATATTATCTATCCCACAAATATTATTATAAAAAAATATAATTTGTTTTTCCTTAATGTTTTACTCAAATAAATCAATTGTTCAAAATTCATATTTTGAACCTTAGATGGTAGTAATTTATGTGCATATATGTGACAGCTATTTATGACTACTCCCATTGACCAAAAGAATACTTATTACACAAAGTAATTTTATAATAAATTCTCGGCTTTGAAAATCAAAATAATTCTCCCATCTCCCTTTTTTTAACTGAATCCCCCCATCTCTGTATTTATGTTATTGCATTGAATTGAATATAAGCTGTCTACAATAAATTATGAGTTAAATATCATAAAACGCATAGCCCCGTTGGACCAATTAAAAAAATAAACAATTAAACAAACTCATATAGCTAGCCTCCACCTAAACTTTGTAAGAATCTCCTATCTCTATCAGCCATCTCCACTCTATATATGAACGTAAGCCTTCATAACTCTGCATATCTTCCACTCAAGACTTGGCCAATCCATACTTCCAAACACATAAATTTGGCTTTTCCTCTAATTTCTCTTTCTACATATATAAATATTAATTTTTTTCCCATCCACAACCATCAAATTCTCTTGAATATGACCAACTTCATTACCATTTGTTTTCTCATATTTAGCGTCCTCGTTGTGGCTGCCTCCGCCGGCAACTTCAACCAGGACTTCCAAGTCACATGGGGCGACGGCCGTGGCAAAGTCCTCGAAGGCGGCCGCCTCCTCACCCTCTCCCTCGACAAGTTCTCCGGCTCCGGCTTCCGCTCCATTAACGAGTACCTCTTTTCAAAAATTGACATGCAGCTCAAGCTCGTCCCTGGCAACTCTGCTGGCACTGTCACCACTTACTATGTACGTATCACATATACATGTCCCCCACAACTTAATTATAACATAAGTTACATTTTATAAGATTATATGTTAATTTAAATGTTATGTAAATTAATTTTTGAAAATGATAAAATAAAAATTTTAAAGTGACTTGTTTAGTGAATTTAATCTTATGGAACTAATTTATTTGATTATTGTGATGATATATGTGTGTAGCTAAGTTCAGAGGGGGCAACTCATGATGAAATTGACTTTGAGTTTCTGGGGAATTTGAGTGGAGATCCATATATTCTACATACGAACATATTTACACAGGGAAAAGGTAACAGAGAGCAGCAGTTTTATTTGTGGTTTGATCCTACCGCCGATTTTCACACTTATTCCATTCTCTGGAATCCTCAAACCATCATGTACGTATTCTTATATTTATGTTTCTTCCTATATATATTTTTTAATTTAAATTATGTGCGCGCGCAAGTTGGTCTTTGTAAGAGACAAAGACATAGACCCCTCATTTTGGAAATGAAATTCATCTAATAAAAGCTTAACTGTCTCTTACTTTGTATATTTAAGTTGCCTCGCGATAACTCAAGTCTATCTATGGAAAGTTTCATCCATACTCTATACTAGTAGTTAAAAAGTTTGTATTGGAGTTAGGTAGTGTTGCATCTATTTTTTAATTTTCAAGTTTAAGATCATTTTGACTTTAAAAATGCTCTGGTTGTAGCAATCCCACTATCAGGAGTTTAAAATTAATTAATTAATTTAAGGAAGAGCAAGATTATAAAACTGTTTAAAATTGTTATTAATTTCAGTCAAATTTCAATTGTTACCAAATATTGTTGACTTATTATTATTGGCGTACCATTGCCATACATGTAGCTTGTTATCTCTAGAAGCTTTGACTAATAAAATCAATCATAATTCTAAATTAATCATAGTTTTGATAAAATTAATGTTAAAAAAAACTTTACTAGGTAAAAGGACAGGAATTTGAGTATTGCTATATAATATATACGTAGTCTATCCTGCGTACTAAACAACATAATTATTTGTGTTTATATATAAAACACATGATGAGGTCATTATTATGAATAAAATAACAAACAAATATCTGTCACTAGTTAATTATACCGATTTATAATTAATCTATAAATTGTATTTCCTTGTCTAATTAAATAGAGTTAAAGCTCTTCTTTTCTTAATAACATTTTACTTCAAACATCTAAACCTTAAGCATAAATTAAGTTTCATAGAGTCATTTTCATATATATATTTTTGGGTCATATATATATAACATAGATAGATACTTACAAGTTACAAGTATCTTTTTTGACATATTAAATAAAACTGAGCTAGCTGGAGAATAAATCTAAAATTTAATAAATGCAGATTCTCAGTGGATGGGAAAGCAATAAGGGAATTCAAGAACATGGAATCAAGAGGGGTTCCATTTCCAAAGAACCAAGCAATGAGAATATATGGAAGCCTTTGGGATGCAGAAGATTGGGCCACCAGGGGTGGCCTTGTGAAGACTGATTGGACCAAAGCTCCTTTCATTGCCTCTTTCAGAGACTTCAATGCCCAAACCACCACCGCTAGTGGCGGCTCCAGCGACCAGTCGTGGTTGAAGCAGTCGCTGGACAATGCGGGTCAAGCAAGTATGAAGGAGTTGCAAAAGAAGTACATGATATATAACTATTGTACTGATACAAAACGTTTCCCTCAAGGCCTCCCTCCTGAATGCAATCTCTAAGGTCCCTTCATTAATTATTTGTTTCCTTGTGGGGCATACACAAGTATTATGTCAAATAAACTTTCTCTAATTAGTGGGTCCCATATAGGAGGAGGCTTGGGGAAATTTTTTTATTTTCTTCAGATTTATGTGTTTGTGAAAATTTGTTATTGATGAATAGAAATATAATAAATGATGTTATTTTCAATTTTTTTGATGTAGCAATTGATGTTGTGTGTGTGTGTTGAAGAAATTGATGTAGCAAATGCATACTTTTTTCTTGAATTTTTCTAAATCCTATTAATTGCCTTCTAATTCTGAAATTATTAATTTTTTTCTTGGAAGTTAAAATTACTTGTAGTTTCAACAATATAGTAAAGATATACGGGGAATTTTTCTGATTTAATTTTACTAAGGACTTTTTGTCTATATTTATAAAATTAAAAAAAATGAATTTTGGCTGGATTTAAGGGAAGTCATAGAATTCATTTGTTATTTTTATAAAAAGTTTTTTAATGTAAAAGTAAGGAAATGAATTTCTAAATGTTAAAACGCTAAAACTGCAAGTTTTTGTTTTTATTTGGTTCATTATTATAAATTTTCTATTCAATAGCACCTTCCACCTTTATTCCAGAAATCAAGTAAAATTTTGATTATACTTGCAAAAAAAAGAATTTGGATTATATTGTATTTAATATATCTGACTTGTTGTGTCCTTAGCCTTCTTGAAATGGTCAAAACATGGAAACAATCTTTGACGACAAAAACCAATAAAAAGTAAACTAAGAAATTCAATCAAAATTATTTTATTATCAATCAACAATAATTTCATTCTTACGAGGTAATCACTTGGGTTACCCTTTTTTTTTCTTAGAAACTTGGGTTGGCGGCCTTCAGTTTGCCCTCATCTTGAATATTTTTTCCTTTTATTTTAGTCTAGGTTTATGTTAATATATTTTTGCAGTGTAGTTTAATTTTTTTTTCTTGCACACCTTTGAATTGGTACTATCATTTGAATGATTCTAGAAAAGAACAACCACCGTAATATTGTGTGTGTATGTGTGAACTCTGAAGCTAAGAACAGGTCGATTATAAATAAGTTATCTCATCTTATGCCCAAAATCAACAAGAACTTGTCAACATTTAGATGATTTAAATGACACCATGTTTTATAATTACGAGTATTTTTCAATATTTTTATGAAAATGATTTAAAATTAGTTAATTACTACCCCATAGCTAAATACACTAGTGTATATTTTTTCTTGTCACAAATATAGGAGATGTATGTATTATATAAAATTTACTTTAGTTATAAATATATGAGCGAGTCTCATTCACTTTGTCTTTCAATAGTAAAATGTTTTTCTAAAGTATTTCAACTTTTTTTGGAACTGAACTAAAGCATCTCTATTAATTTTACATGGTAAGAAGATTTTCATCAAATAATAATTGCAATGCGTATGATTAGATAGAATAATTGACGAAAATCAATCTACATTTGTTGTAGATAATAGATAATTTATTTAAGAATATGTAAATTAATAAATTATTATCTAGAACTAATTAATGAAAAAGAAATTTCAAGTATGAATAAGGAAGATTATATATGGTAGCTTTCTAGCTTAGTAGAAAGAGTACTATCTTAGTAATTTAACGTATTTTTCTTATCCTTAAGGTAAGAGTTGAACTTTTTTTTTCAAACATAAGATCCAAATTTACTGTATCTTTTACATTTATTAGAATATTTTTATGATATATCCCTATTAAATGCACATGTTAATTGTTTTATTAATATATATAATTAAATCTAATATTCTTAAAAATAAATTAACAAGGACCTAAACAAATGATGATAAGTATAGATGTGAAAGTTTGAATTATAATAGTGGTAGAATAGGACATGCTTACCAATGGCTAGTTGGTTGAGCTGGTAAGTGAGCTACAACCCCCGTAAGGATGAGAACGCGTGTTCGAATCCCGGGAAGCGCTCTCATTGGGAGAGGGGACAACCTTGTCTATGTGGGCAACACTCCTACCCCTCGAGTCCGGATTAAACCAGGCGGTGATTAACCAGAATAGGACATGCTTGACATTAGATTCCAAAAAGTAGAATAAGAGGCAAGCTGGTGTCATCCGAACTAAAATATAAAAATAGTGTTAAAAGAGTTTACATTTGCACCATTAGGTCCCACCTCAAATTAGTCCTATGGTATGGAGAACAATATGAAACTTATATTATCCCCATTTGAAAAAATAAAAATGGATGAATTCATTATAAAAGGTTTATAAGTTTTATCATCTAAATAGCTCATATTATAAAGGGCAAAGGTGCACCCAGTAGCATGGTAAATTCAAAATGGTGCATCTAGTAGCATACTAAATCTGAGGGTGCAAATTTAGCAGTTATAAAATAAAATGGGGCAAATTTAGCAATTATAACATAAAATGGGACAAATTTAGCATCCCGTTAAAAATGACAAATCACCGTTACTGAAAGGTGGGTCCTACTAGTTTTTAATTGACATTGCATATAGGTGGCATGACAATCTGGCAATAGTTTGCATTTTTAATAAAAGGAAAAATGGAAATTTGAAGAACACTTAAATTTGAAGACACTTGCATATGAAATTTGCAGAACTAGCAGCAGCATAATGAACTAGCAGCAACAACATCAGAAAAGCTCGAAAAATGAAACTTGGTGGTGATAACTAACGAAGATGGAGGAAATTTGTGTGAGAGGAATTAGGAAGGCAAAGTAAAGAAAATTGAAATTTTCTGCTCCATTAGAAATACCATTGCTTCTATCCTTCCATTCCTTTGATACCAAATCCTTAGTCAGGAATACCTTATAACAACTCCACGAATTAATAAGACGAAGACGAGGCTGTTAGGGGGCTTAGACACTTACAAAATCTCTGTAGCCTAGGGTTCCTTTCCGGTTTGTGCTCCACGAAGACAAAGACGAGGCTGATGTCGTTCCCTTCTTCATGTTCTTCAGCGATTTGGCCACAAGGTTGAGAAGTGAAGGGGAAAAATGTGAAGCTGCAATTAGAGTTCCATTTTTAGCGATGTCAAGAAAGGAGGAAGGATGAAGGTGAAGCTTCTATTTTTTTTTAAAGTGAAGGTAAAACTTTTTATCAAAAATGCAAACTATTGTCACATTGTCATGCCACCTGTATGCCATGTCAATTAAAAAATTGTAGGACCCACCTCTCAGTAACGGTGGTTTGTCATTTTTAACGGGATGGTAAATTTGCTCCGTTTTATGTTATAACTGCTAAATTTGCCCCATTTTATGTTATAACTGCTAAATTTGCACTCTCAATTTTAGTATGCTACTAGATGCACCATTTTGAATTTACCATGCTACTGAGTGCACCTTTGCCCTATTATAAAAACTGAGGAGTATTTGTATACACTTTCCTTTATATTTTTAAAAATACTCCTCTTTGTTTGGAGCTGGAACTTGTTAGTAAGAAACATGGCGATGCTAGAGAATGGTTATTTTGATAACACTACCACAGATTACCCCATTTACATGCGCTTATTTTGGCCTCTACATGCGCTTTTAAAGCGCATGTAAAGGGGGGCGCTGGTAAAGGCTCTACATGCGCTTTTAAAAAGCGCATGTAGAGGGGGGACTCTACTTGCGCTTTAAGCGCATGTAGAGGTGGCCCCTTTACATACGCTTTAAGCGCATGTATAGAATGTTTTTTTTTAAAAAATTATTATAAATTTACATTATTTCCCAATATAACCAATACTAGCTGTAGTTCATAGAACCAACTAGCATTATATCAAAAGAATTTACCAGAAAAAGTCAATTACTTAACATCTTCAAAAACGAATTATATATCAATATCAAAACAATAACAATGTATGATTCATTTTTTATATATACATCAGCAAAAAGAACTATGTGCATCATAGTTGTTCACAAGTTAATCTAGACTAAAATATTGACAAAATAAGAAACGATTCACTAAGTTTGTACACTCTTTCTTGCATCTCCCTGGAGTAAAGAGAAGCTCAGGTTTGTTAAACAAATAAGCAACGCGTTTAAGCAGTATTAGAAAGGGTATGCATTGAAACCTTATTTCCATATCTAACTGGTGCTCTTCCAAAGTAAGGTTGTCAACTTCTGTCTACACAAAAGAAACAACCAAAGTCAGATGATACCAAGAGATTTATAGAAGTTGAAAGGAATCAGTGCCACATTTTATAAATTTTTTTATGAGCAACAAAATATAAACTTCCATGATTCTCAGTATTATATTGAGAAGATTGGAATATAAATCAAATTCAACTCAAGGTGGTCTTGCAACTATATCCACTATAAAAAGAAAAAAGAAAAATCCCTGCTCTCCCAATCTTTCACATAATAAATTAGAAGGCGCTTCAAAAAAGAACTCAGATAATACTGGATTGGGAAACAGCTTAATACATGTTAGCGGTTAGCAGCACAATATTTCATTCTTTACCTGCAAGCTAGAAAAACTTTCATTAGCCTCCCCTGGCATTGATATACCCATTCCCCTGAACATCATGAAACTTTGAGTATGCAAAACAGTTCAAAGCTCAACTACAATGTCAAACTTAATTGAAAGCATATAAAGCATCCCTACTTCCACTGAATTCGATTTTTGAGCTTCTTTTCTATGAGACCAATCCCTTCAAGAACATTTGTTATATCATATATTCTCCTCTTTTGCACCTGTAGATGCCCAAGAAAAAACTTCGGTTAGTTCAATTTAAATAATGAAATCCAGGGACAAAGCAGAAAAGTAGTTACCTCTAATAATCCAGGGACAAAGCTCTATTCACATTATCAGAATTAAAATTCTATTTTGACAATCTATTACAAACTTCACTCATGCATTAGAAACCTACATTCCAGAAAATTCACAAAGGGTCATTATATCAACATGATGCAGAATAATCAACAAACAGGCCACCAAACAGCAAAAACAGAATTAACCTCATATCCAGCCAAAACTATAAACAGAAAAATCCCAAATAAAATAAGCAACTCTCACTATATACCCATGCACAACCACATAAGCCAATGCACTTTGACAAATATCACATGCATGATGAAGACAGATTTTTAACTTGCATTTCCTCTTCTTAATTCAGCCAAATCAAGAATAATAGAGATATAAAATTTAACAACTTTCACATTTACTTAACCTGCATAAAAAGAACTCAACAATATACACACAGTACATATGCATCATACATAAACAAACACAAATATACATACACACAATGTTGCCAACTACCAATCAGAGATGAACAAGAACTTATGAAACCAAAATTCCCAAAACCAATAAGACCCAAGCAGATTCAACACACAACAGTCAAGGATTTTGCGCAACACAAATTCAAACAACAACAAACACGCAATAAAATAACCTAACTATACTAGAGCTTGTATGTTGGTTACATTCAGGTGGATTATTGAACCTAAAGTCCCATAATCAATTCAGTCCCCTCCTCAAATGCCTCCCAAATCGCAGAGAAAAACTGAAGATAAATAAAAGAAGCTCACCTAAACTTGTTTTTGGCCTTCCCCGCCTCATCGGAGCTCACCATCACCGAAAACCGCCGTGGGTCGCCGGAGAACAAAGAGAAACAGTGGGGAAAACACGAAAAAAAGTGAGAGAGAGCAAGAAAATGTCAAGGATGTTGAGAAACGCGAAGAACTAAGAGGCGAGACGAGAAAGAGGGGAAAAAGACTTACCCACGGCGCTGTCGTCGTTCGAGCTCCGTCGCGGCTTGCCGGAATCGGAGGAGCTCGTCTCCGTCGCCATTCATTGTGGCTGGAAGATGAAGAGAAGCGACGGAGGTGAGTAAGGAGTGGGAGGAAGGCGTGGGGGAGAGGGAGAGAGGACGGCGGTTGCCGCCGTCGCCCTTGGCCGCCACCATCGCCGCCGGGAAAGGAAAAAGGAACAAGGAAGAAGAGGAAAGGGAAGGGAGGTGTCGGCTGGGAAAAATGGAAGGGAAGGAAAGGAAGAGAAGAGAGTATAGATCTAGGGTTTCAGGAGAAATTATCAAACTGCCCTTCTGTCTATATTTATTTACTTTTCCAATTTAATTCCTATATTTTAGCAAATTGTGAAACAAAGTTGTAATCCAACTTACATATTTTTCTCCTACCATGGTATTATCTATGTCTTAAATTATTTTTCATCAAATTTTTAATTTAGAAATTAATCTCTAATCATTTTTCCTTAATTGCTAAAGAAAATAGATATATTATTTTCTTAAAAATATATTTGTCTTCATTTACTTATTCACAATGCTCTTCTAATTTAATAATGACTTCCTCATACCCTAATTAATTCCCTATTATATCTAACTCAAATTTCGGGATGTTACATATTGGCTTTCCTTTGTTATTTTAATATTTTATGGCTTATACATGCGTTTAAAGCGCATGTAAAGACCAATGTCCATTTAATTATATGGATATTCATATGATTTGGTGCTTTTCAACTAAATTGTTTCAATACTTCATCTCAAAATGCTCAAATCTTGTGCTTGACAATGTTATAGTGAATTTCATTGAAGAACAAGCCTTTACATGCGCTTTAAGCGCATGTAGAGCCTCTACATGCGCTTAAAGCGCATGTAAAGGGTGTTTCACCAATTCCATAGCACCCAAAAGTGGTAATGGAGCCTTGAAACACTAAGTCCACAAGCAGAAACACCTTATGAGGTCTGAGGAGGACCTCTTATGCATGACTCCATGTTTTGCACTTCAGTAGTGCCTTTACATGCGCTTAAAGCGCATGTAAAGGGTGTTTGAACATTTCCATAGCACCCAAAAGTGGTAATGGAGCCTTGAAACACTAAGTCCACAAGCAGGAACACCTTATGAGGTCTGAGGAGGACCTCTTATGCATGACTCCATATTTTGCACTTCAGTATTGCCTTTACATGCGCTTAAAGCGCATGTAAAGGGTGTTTGAACATTTTCATAGCACCCAAAAGTGGTAATGGAGCTTTGAAACACTAATTTCACAAGCAGGAACACCTTATGAGGTCTGAGGAGGACCTCTTATGCTTGACTCCATGTTTTGCACTTCAGTAGTGCCTTTACATGCACTTAAAGCGCATGTAAAGGGTGTTTGTGCCTTTACATTCGCTTAAAGCGCATGTAAAGGGTGTTTCCATATAATTTTGAACTCTTCACCTAAGTTCATTTTATATTTTATCTCTAAATACTTAAATCCTTTTCTAATCATTGTTTTAGTGAATTTTAATTGATGCACATTTCTATACATGCGCTTAAAGCGCATGTAGAGATAAGGCCTCTACACGCGCTTTAAGCGCATGTATAGATTCTTACCTGTACATGCGCTTAAAGCGCATGTAAAGGACCCTCTATACATGCGTTTCTTCTAAGCGCATGTAAAGGTGCGCTGGTAGAGGGACAATTTGTAGTAGTGTAAGTTAGTAGATAATTAAAGGGCGAATGCCCAAAAATGATACATAACTATTGGCCAAGGAACAAAAGTAGTACATAACTATTTCGAGGTATAAAAATGATACTCAAATAATGGGCGGGGTCAAAAATGATATTTTCACTAATATGACAATACGATTAGACATGAAAAGTCCAAAATGCCCTTATAAATTAAATTAAACATTCTTTACTTCCCCTTCTTCCTCTCCACCATCATCAAACTCTCTCATCATAATTGAGTATTAAATTTAAATTTAGAAATATTTATGATGGTTATACAAGAATGTATTTTTTAGAAATTTGTATTTAGAATGTGATAAAGAAGGGAAGCAGATACAAAATTATTTAGGAAATTGTTTTTATTTAAAATTGCAACATACTTAATTTTAGATATAAAATAAATTAGGTTAATTCCTTAGTTTTTGGATAGGAAGTTGTTATTATTATTATTATTATTATTATTATTATTATTATTATTATTATTATTATTGGTTTGAAGGTGTAAGGAAGAAATAGGAAACTATTTGGGTTACACGTATTATTTTAGAAATAAAAATAAAATATAAAAGGGACTATGCATAATTTGTGATTTCAAATCATTGAAGAGAATTTAACTTTTGAAATATGTGTATGGGTATAAGTAAATAATTGATTAAGAAATAAATAATTGTTTGTTTTGAATTTGGAGATTTTCATGGGAACTTAATTTGGAACATAAAAGAGAAGAAAGATGAGAGAAAATTTCTATGAATTACTTATTGATGTATTAATTGGGATATAATTTTGGGAAGGTAACATAAAAATGATTTTGTGTTATATTGTTAGGAATCAAATTGATAATTATAAAGATTTAAAATATAGGATGATAATAGCACACTAATAGGAAATAATGTAACTTAAAAGACAAAACCCTAGTTTTTCAAGCCTCTCCTTTCTTTTATTCTTTCCTCTAGCCGCCACTCACCCTACTCCCCTCTTTTGTGCTTACGGCTAAAATAGAACATACATGCAACATTATCAAATTCTCCTTCTTCCTCTCAACCTCATGAAATCTTATCTTTCCCCCACTCAACTTTCTTCATTGCCAAAACTTCACCACCATTACTCACCTATCTCTCTTCTCCCTCAACATCTGATTCGGTATTGTCATCACATCTTTGTCCTTCTTCTTGTTCAAAATGACGAAGGGAGATAGAGAGAGAGATAGAGAACGACAACAACTCCGGCTAAAACATCTAACACGTCGCATCCATCTAATGTCGTGCTCATTGTTTGAAGGCCGTCACCTCTGACTGTGGTTAACTTGTGCTTGTCAAGGAGTGATTCTATGCTCTTTTCACATTGTTCCATTTGGTTTATGTTTTTGGTAAGACTCCTTCTATTTCTCTTTAGAATGCTGGTTCAATTGATTGTGAGATTTTAAGAGTGATAGAATCTGATTTTTTTTTTAAACTTGGAGGATCCTAACTTCTTCAAATTCAAGAGGTGTGACGTTAGAAAATATATGTAAATTGGGATTATAATGGTTTTTGGTCAATTACCTATTTCCTTGATGGTTTCAATAGTCTCTTGTGAATTCCTCTAAGACCCACGTTAAATTAAAATTGTGTAATTACTATAAGGTTGTATTTATGTATATATATATAAGAAGCAAGTGGAATTCATTTTACCTACTTAGCCTTGAGTTTGTACTGACATTTTTGAATACAGTTCTCATATATTGATGAAATTATATTTTGTATAAAAAGGTGGACTAGGGGTTATTTTGTTCATTAGTGGAATCTCATTAATACAGTTCTCATTGTTGCCAATTTAATTTGCTAAGGGTATATGCTTCTATTATGACAAATGACCAACTTCCTTTCAATATAATTATATGCATGCCAAGTGTAGGAATATTGTCGGTTGATCATAGGACCTGATTCTCTTTCAATAATTATTTAAGGTGAAGAATTAGTAGTTATTTAGGAAAAAGAATTAGTGAGGGTGAGAGTGGGTAGATAGGAATGAAGATAGTCTTTTGAATGTTGGTTTTGTGAAATGGAACATAAGTCGGCCTTATATGAGTTATTTTTCACTTAATAACTTGGAAGAGGCATAGTTCCCAAAACTAGAAATTATAACAATTGATTAATTTTTAATTATTTATATGTGTTGTATTATTATTTGTAGAAATTGGTTATTGACATTTGAGCACGTGGGAGCTTACGTTTATTTTTGGTTTAAATGCAAGGAGGTAACTACTTCTACTTGTTTGCGTGTATGTGTATGTTAGTGAGCATGTAGGATAGACGATAAACATGTTATTACTGCTGATGTGATTGTTATTGAATACTCTGGTTGGAATTCTGAATTGTTTTATGCGTCGAATAATATAATAACATAATTATGCCATCCCGGGATGAGGTACCCTGTTGGTCCACAAGGCCTAAAATGAATAAAAATATTATTGTGAATGGCGCCCGGTTCAAGCGAGGGTACATCGGCCATCGAGCCGTGAGTCCCTATTGAACCGATATATTTTGTTCAAGCGAGGGTACATCGACCTTCGAGTCGTGAGTCCCTATTGAACCGTTCAAGCGAGGGTATATCGACCATTGAGTCGTGAGTCCCTATTGAACCTTTATGTTTTGTTCAAGCGAAGGTATATCGGTCATTGAGTCGTGAGTCCCTATTGAACTATTATACCACAGGGACTAAAAAGAGAAAAACGTTATTGGGGAGAGCGCCCCCGGTTCAAGCGAGGGTAAATCAACCAAGAGTTGTGAGTCCCTATTGAACTGAAATATTATCGTGTACTTGATGATTAATATTGTTGTTGGATCTTCTTGTGTTTTATTTATGTTTAATTATTGATTATAAATGAATAACGCTGCTTTGTTATACATAGTGTTTGTGAATGAGAATATATATGTTGCTGAGAGTTGTATTTGATAAATACTTGCAATTAAGTTATATTAAATGTACATGCAACACTGTATGTAGCACACACCACTATACACGACATTGGCACACACCACCTTGCTGGCATGCACATGCACGTAAGCAAGTGGTTGTAGTTGCGATTCTGGGTCTACCCCACGTTTTATTATTTTACAGGAGTGGAAAGCCAAGTAGGAAATTAAGGGAAGGATCCGGGGACCACTCACTAAAGTGAGATGCTGACACGTGTTATTGCCACAATAGGAATTGCATATTTAATTTCATATTTGCATACTTTATAAGTCTTTATTATTCAGAAAATACTGTAGTTGATTATTTCTGCGAAACTTATATACTTAACTCGGTGATGCGAACCTATTGAATTCTATTGGTGGATGTTTGAATTATTTGTTAACTTGACTTTATTATATCGATGTTGTCTAAAGTTAAGTTTTATCCTTTTCTAACCATGATAGGTAGATATATAATTTAGGTATTTAATTTTTCTATCATGGTTAGTCATCAGAAATCATTTTGGAATATAATATTAATCGTTTCTAACTATGTTAGTCTTCCTTATAGATAAATTGTTTTTCTAACATAGTTAGCAATATAATTAGTTTAGTGAATTAAGTTAATTCTTTTTCTAACTATGTTAGTGTTGTTAATAAGTAAATTCTTTTTCTAACATAGTTAGTACGTAAAAAAAAATAATGACGTAAAAATTGTTATAGAATTGTGGTTGTTACACCGACCACCGCCTTTACCGGCCACACCTAAAAAATACTCCTCTGAAGCTGCCAACCACCACCACCAATAAAAGACCCAATCGATATATATATTGAGCCAGTGACAAAGTAAGTTTACAGACGACAGGTTGAAGATGACGACTCGTTGCTTTGCCATGGTCGCCATTATTAGCGAGGAAACATACAGAAACGGAGATAGGGACCACTAGCTAGTTTTGAAGAAGAGAGAAGACACAACATTCAGTTTATTCCCGATCCAAGGATACACACAAAAGACACATAAAGAGCTGCGTGAGTTGTGGAGAGGGAGTGAGGTGAGAGAAGGCGAGGTGGAGACGTTGTGTTACGGAGAGAGGATCGGAGTTGGGATCCTCTAGAAGCTTGTTGGAGATGGATTGGGCAGTGGGGTCTGTGTCTGCGTGTTGTGAGAGGGAGGAGAATGGTGTGGAGAGAAAGAGAGAAGGTGGAGTTAAAAGAGAAAGAGTGGAGGGTTGGGAAGGGTGGAGGTTGGCGGCGGCCAAAGATGGAATTGGAGGAGGAGAAGTTGGGCGGAGAAAAGAAGAAGAGAAGGAGCGTAGCCACAGCCTTCGAAGTTGCAGAGCAAGAAGAGATGGAGATGGTGGTGGTGGTTGCTAGCTTCGGAGGAGTATTTTTTGAATGTGGCTGGTGAAGGCGGTGGTCGGGATGCGGCGGCGGCGGCGACAGGGGAGGGGAGGAGGAGTGGGGAAGAAGAAGGAGGAGGGAGAAGAGAGAGAATGGAGGAGTGGGGAAGAAGAAGAATGGAGGGGCAAAATTGTCTTTTCACTTTTCAAGTATATTAAAGTGAGGTCCCTTGGGACCCTACATTAATTTTCCCAACTTTTAGGACTTTTCTAGTATTAAGTCCCTTGTGGGAGACCTCAAATTAATTTTCCCTAGTTTTTTTGTTCCCAAATATGAGAATTTTCATCCAAATGAAAGATTGAGTTAGCCATCCATGTTACACCCAGAAGGTTGCGACATTACCAATAACAACGGAAATAGCAATGTCCCTTACCATACTCGTGGCATCATCGACGAGTATAGAAAATACAAGGTGACTAAGGGTGGGAACAGCTCAGTCTGGTCGAGGCCTGTGTGTCAAAAATAGGCCTCAAGAGCCAGACCTATGGCCTAGCTATTAGAGGCCAATTTTTAGGCCTATGCCTAGCTTATAACTTGGATTGACCAGTCTATTAACATATTAAAGAGAACGGGTAAAAGAAACAACATTAAATAAAACAAAGAAGAAAGACATATCCAGAAATATATGCAATAAAACACATGTTGCAATTCCCTCAATCCGGCATTTAAAACATAATCTCATGCTACCATAGAGAATACTATTGGCCTGTTTGATTGTGGAAAAGTGTCCCAAAGAATTAGAAACGGAAAGTGATATGGGTCACACTCAGTAAAAAGTTGTTTGATGTGACAAATTTCTGACATGGAGCAATTACACCATTACCCTCGCCTAAACTCGATTTTGGCTCAAATTCAGCTCAAAATCGATTTTGAACCATCAAAATCGATTTTAAGCAAGAGTAATGATGTAATTCCTCCATCTCAAAAATGTGACACATCAGACAACTTTTACACAGTGGGAACCATATCACTTTCCATTTTTAATTCTTTGGGACACTTTCCCACAATCAAACAAGCTCTATACCTAGAAAGAAGACGAACTCACAAATAGAAACCCAAAAACCTCTATTAAGAACTAAAACTAACTCCAAATCATAAAACAAATTTATTTGAAATCTCATCTAATTAATTAAGAATGCTAGTTAATATAGTCACTACTATAACATATTTTTTCTTTTCAAAAATAGTATCCATTCTTCTTATTTCCATCAATTTCTATTGTTTGATTCTCTTTAAGAGAGTATCATTGAGTATATAATTTAGGTAAACATTGACAAAATATAAAAATTTTCAATATTTAATAACAAGATCAAATCCTAAATAATCTTATATTGAAGACAAAAATTAGTACACATTCAGGAGATTTCGACAAATTCGTATATATACAACTGAAATGTAAATAAAAATTGAAATATATTGAAACTACATGCACAGCCAAAAAAATGAAAGAGAATTATGCTTTCATGGTAAGTTGTTAATTATGCTTTGATGGTAAATTATCAGTGAGAGTTAAGTGAAATTCCCCCTACTCTTTTGAAATAAAAACTAAAAGTAGGCAAGTTCTATTTAGATATATTATTATCATACTTTATCTTACGAGGTATGACAAAGTTACAGTCTCTAGACGTGCAGCATTCAATAGAGCATTATTGAAGCCTCAGTCACCGCTATGAAACTAATAAGAAACACGTGATCGTGACAAGAGCAGCCGAATAAAAACCCACTTTTTAACACTCATTGCCTAAATTTTAGATCCAAATGAAGCTTCCTCCTCACTATCTCTCTCTTGTAAGTTTTAATGTTTGATACAAAACCAAATTGAAACCGAGTCGGATTGCCACATACATTACCTTCCAAAAAACTCAGACCATCGTCAGCACAATGCCCCCACCCACGTGCTTGCCACGTGCATCTCCTTCGGTGCCTCTTCCTCTTTTCTCTCCTTCTTCTCCTTCTTCTACTATTATCAATACCATCCCTCATTTCTAACAGAGAATGGATTGGTGGCATAAGCTGAGAAGAACTTGGAGGCTTGTATCTCCTTTGCTCAAACTAGGCAAATCTGTTGGTGGGTTCTCTTAAAAATCCTAACCTTACACTTTCTTCCTCCTTCTTTTGATTTTTTTCCCTATCTTTTTAAGTAATTTAATTTCAAGGGGTGATTGATTGGAGGATAGTATTGAGATGTGTGTGATAGGGTACATTATATGATTTGTTTTTGACGTGGCATTATTTATAACGCAGGTGGTGGTGGCAGAAATGGAGATGGAGGTCTAGTGAAGCTGAGAGATGAAGTGGAAATGTGTGGATACAGAGACGTGGAGGTGATGTGGAACATGTTGAGCACTAAGCAGAGTGAGAAGATGATGAAAGGAAGAGGAAAGATGAGAGTGAGGGTGAAGTTGCTTAAGATGAAGCCCAATAGTGGAAGAAAGCGTAGGAACAAGCAAAGAAGACTTGTTTTTAGGCTCTTCTTTTGGACAAACCATAGTCCCTAAATTCAACAACAACAAGAGAAGAACATCTGATCTGTAACAGAATGCTGATTTGATGAGCAAAATAAAGAAGGACAGAGATGAATGTGAGCGATCCGTCCGAGTGTATGCACCATAATCAACTTAAATTCTCAACGAACGTTCGTGAAGTTATATTGTAAATGAAAAATTAGTAAATATTAATTTTTTGTCTTGCAAATATTGTAGAGGGTAGTTAATAAATATGTGGGTGATTATACTCTTGTTATTGCATATATAGCGAAGCTCTGTGTTGCAGCCAAAGAAAACGGTATTGATATTTGGTAGTAGAAACGCTTTTGCCGAAGTCAAGGAAGTGAAGTTGGTGAGAGTCCCATATCGGGAAGATGAGAAGTGGGAGGGAGGAAGAGAAGGTATAAAAGGAAAGGAAGGTGGACAGTTAGAACATACTTACCTGGACGGGGTCAATGGGTGATCAGGAAGGCCCATGGCCTAGGCCTGTGACCTCCATTGCACTTTGGAGGGGTGCATGCCTAAGGTCTACCTCAATAGGTGGAGCCTACGTCATAATTTGTGCCAGTGGGGGGGCCTGCGTTCGCGCGGCCCCTAACAACGTCTAAGCCCAAGTTCTTCATAAAGAGTCTATTAGTGAAGCCCATTTTCTTTCATATGTCTAGTTAGTTTTATTTATATTGTTCAAGTTGAGCCTATAAACTTTTGGTTGGCAGCCATTTCACATAAGCTCACAAGTGATTAAACTATGACAGCACCTTTACATATACCTTCTCTAGTCATTTTTTTATTAGTCTTCTGATTGTCAGCTCAAAATAGTCTTTTGACTCATTATTTTCTTTCTAGATATTATAAAATCTGTAAATCATTACTCTTTTTCTAAATATAGCACACAATTATCTAATTTGATAAGAACAAAGATGTTAGTTAATTAGTTAAAATCACATAAAAATATTAATAGAACACCTAATCACGTACTTTTGTTCCAACCTTAACTCACTTATTTGTTTTCTATTGATGGTATTAGTAAAAATTATTTGAGGGAGAAATTAGAAAGAGCTTTTATATTTATGAATAAACCTAGCTCCCCAAATCCAAATAGTCTTACCCTGTATCTAGAAACTAAGGGAATAATAATTTTGAAGAAGGATGGGAGGATAAAATGATATCCAAGAGAGTTGTTAAATAAAATCATTAAATTGAGAGGGTAGATAGATTTTAAAAAAATCGTAAATAAGTAAAATCACAAAATTATAAATAGCCAATTAGATTTCATAGATTAACTAGAGATTTGTCGAGTATAAGCCTGAATTTATCAAATGATGATAAATTGATCATATGTATGTGAATGTCTGAGTTATAATAGTGGTAGGATACACTTAACATTCAGATTCCAAGAGTAGATTAAGAGGCAAACATTCAGATTCCAAGAGTAGATTAAGAGGCAAGTTGGTGTAATCCGAGCTAAAAGAGTTTACATAGACGCCATTACCTAGGTCCCACGCCCCAAACTAGGCTTATGATGTGGAACACATTAAGAATTATATTATCCCATTTTTTTTTTTAAAAAAATAAAAATGGATGATAAAGGTCAATAGGTAAAAATTATCACCAAAATGTATGAATTATATTATTCACTCATACTCATACCCCTCAAGTACAAATTAAATTATCAATAGGAGTTAGATTACTTGGCGTTATTTAATACAAAAAAACTACAAAATAATACTCAGAACTCAGTAGCTAAAATTTCATGAGTATTAACATTAACTCTATATTAAAAAAAATACAAGTTATTAACTTTTTTTATCACCCACAACTTATCAACTACTCCCTTCGCTCCTAAATATAAGATCACTTTTGAAATTCAATTTGTTCCTAATTATAAGATCACTTTCTAACTATTATAGTTTTTTCCCAAATTAACCCTACAATGCTTATCTATAATAACAAGCAAAAGAGGGAAAGTGGGTATTAAGGTATATAGTTGGGATAAATTAGTAATATTATGTATAAATAACTACCTTCCTTAATATACTCAAATGAGGGAAAACAATGTTATATTTAGAAACGGAGGACGATATTACAATTTACTGTGGTAAAATAAAAAACTACTACTATAACAATTTAATTTTACAACACCCCTGAAGCAATAATAAAAGCAAAAGGCGTAGCACTGAATCGTTGTGTTGACTCCTAATCCTTTGGATCTTATTCTGTAAAACTAAAACCCCTTCATCACAAAATTCTTCTGATCTCTCTTCAACCCTTCATTCCCTTTTTCACTACTGACTGCATTCATTCCCTTTCTTCTTTCTTTTCATCACCCTTCATTCCCAATGCCCCATTCCACATCCAATCCATCAAACTTCGCCTCAGGTACCATTCATTCCCCATTCCACATCCAAGACTTTTTTAGGTTATATTGATATTGATATTGATGATGATATTGATGATGATGATTTTGCATTCAATTTTGGTCTTGGATTTTAACATTTAAAATCGATTAGTTTTGGTTTATAAACTTTCTGTCAATTTTGGTTTCGATACCTAAACTTTCAGCCAGGCAAAAGTGACAGAAGGAAGATAATAATGAAGCTTTTCTCTTTAACCTGAAGTAAAGAATTTTGGTTTTGCTCAGTGAATTTTATTTTTTTTTAAAAAAAAGAACTTGAAATCACGAACAAATGGTTATAAATAGCATAAAGTTGAATCACCGAAACCACAAATATAAAGTACAGGGCCACAATCAAAATTGATCGAGAATTCAATGACTACTTAAAGTTTAGGAAACAATCAAATTGAATGAGAATTCAATTACCAAAAGTTGTTTTATCCTAGGTGAAATTGATTGAATTACTTTCAAATAGTTATGCTTATCCATTTCCTCCATAGTGATTTCTTTTGTTCAAGATATGATATATAATTCAATTACATATTATTTTAAAGAAATCATGTAACAAATAATGATACAATTAAGTAATTTATTTTGTTTTTTGACTCCTTTAAATTAATCAATTGGATCTCATTTTAAAGACCATCGGTTCTATTTATAACACTTGAGTCTTGATCTTGTAATTTTGAGGGATTACTTGTGTTGTCTTTGTATAGGAAAATAAAACTTGAAACACAAAAAAACAACTTCAAGCCCTACATAACCCCTTACTACGCTAGAAACAGTATACTCCTCTCGACATTATTAATATTAGCTAGTATGCCTAATTTATTGAGAAGACTTTGTCTTACTAAAAACTCACAACATCAATCTTCTCTCTGTCAATCAGTTGGAGATCCACCTTCTAATATTGTCCAATCAGATTTCTATTAAGATGATCAACTCTCCATATTCATGCAAATCTGCATTAGCTCTCTCAATGCACACATGACAAATTTTTTGCTGAGTCACAGTACAGTTGAACATTTTGAAAGCCAATATGCCAAACTCTTCGAAGTCCCCATATGCACCCCCATAGTTCTGCAGTGGTGCTCGCATTACTTGCAATAATGTAGGTAAAGGATTCGACAAAATCGCCTCTGAAACGCGTTAAAGGGTGCCAGCAACACATGCCCCTACATGGGTCCATCCATATTCACAAGGATTGTCTCAAATTCCTCATACCTTGTTCTCTCACACTTTTCTCATAGGTAGACCAGGTATTAAAGTCTTCGACTAATATAAACTATACATTTAACATTACTTTTGATTTCCACTTGTCCTTCATACACACTAGTGAGGTATATATTCTGGTTTACTACTAGTTCTATCGTCTTCAAATAAGCCAACATGAATCACAAAAATACGTTTCATCTACCAGATCTTGTATCTCGAGTATCAAACATATTAGAAGCTAATAAATCGTGTCATTTACTCTCCAAAAAATGATGGGCCATGATTGAAAACCCCTAACCCCTTTCATACCACCCAACAGTCTTTTTTTGTTGGATTGGTCGGCCCGAGAGTCTATTGAAATATGAGTAGTCAAAAGAGTCAATTAAGTTCTAGTCTCCACTTAGTGGGGCTGTGAGGATGCTGAAGAAGAGAATATATTAGACAGTCTTACCCTTATTTTATCCCCACGGCATGTGAGCTTAGTATTGAATTAAACCAATAGTAAATTATGTATAATTAATTAATGTAGCACTTGTAACACCCATATGGATGTAATAGTAAACTTTTCATATATATTTACATTAAGTTTCAATTTAGTTCATTCAGATTTAAATATGTATTTTAAGTCTTTTTTAATTAATGGTGTTAATTTCTTATTTTAAGTCTTTGATCACGGGCAAAAAACACTTTTTTAGCTCCAATTCGAGTTCTTTTTTTTTTGAACACACCAATTCGAGTTCTTGACTTGTGGGAGAGGAACAAAATTGCTCCTTCCATCAATCCAAGAGATCGAACGGTGTGTTGGAAATTCCTATTATTTGTTTTCTGCTTTCTATTGTAAAATAGAAGTGTTAAATGAATAAAATCAAAATCACAAATGATAGGAGTATGATGCTAAATAATTCAGGGTGGATATACTTTAAAGGCAATTTATGACCTTACCATTTCTAGATATATTAGATAAAAGGATTGAAATGATAAATTGAACTTTGAGAAAATTATGCTAAAATGATTGTTACCCCAACTCATCATACAGATTAAACATTACAACTGTCGCTAAAAGTGACTTTTGAGTGACCATATAATAACCACAAGTTAAACACACTGAATTGGGACATAATAATTAGACATATAATTATGGATAAAAAATATCAAACTGAAGTTGGCATTGATTCCATATAGAAGGATTCTTCTTGTTTTAATCCTCAAATGTGATAGAAAGATTATTTATAGGCATGGCCCTGCAACCCAATGGACTCGTAAGGTTAATAATTAATTATATAATAACTAACTATAGATTACATGCATGTTAGGTTATGGGAAGATGAATCACAAAAATTATGAAGTTATCGGTCTAAGGTAATTATTAAACCAATAATCTTGTATCCTTGTAACATTATAGCTTATATATATATATATATATATATATATATATATATATATATATATATATCATCATCATCATCAAAGCCTTATCCCAACTAAGTGGGGTCGGCTATATGGATCACACGGTGCCATTATGCAATACGTGTGTGCATGCACAATAGATTCGACATATTTTTACGTTGGCTGCCGAAACCTAACACAACCCTACTCCTTAATCCGGGTTTGGGACCATATATATATATATATATATATATATATATATTAAAAGTAGAACGCCATAGATTCAACTTTGTTTATAATCAATAGAGAATATAAACATTGTTGATGTAGCGCCCGAAAAATTAGGTTAAATTAAAATGTAAAAAATGGAGCCGCCACCAAAATTTTTAAAAAGGATATTTTGGAAAACATTTTTAAAAAAATAAAAACAGGGTTCGTGAGTCGATTGTGGGTGAGGAAGGTGTTAGGCACCCCACAGCACCCGTTCAAGAGAACGGTTACCCTAAGTTACTTATTTAAAAATAAATATGACCTTAATTTTATTTTATTTTAAATTACAAAGAGAAATCAATACATACAAATAAAAATAAAAATAAAACAAAAGAAAGGAAAAAAAATAATTTTTACATTTTTGGACTTGACCTAGGATTTAACCTAGGGCCTACGTACCCTTAAGGGATCAAAGGCCACGTAGTTCGGGATAGAAATGCGTGTCACTTGGTTTGTGTTTTTTAGGAAAATATTTTTTAAATTTAAGAAAAAGATTATTTTGGGTTTGTGTTTTTTATTATTATGAAAACTGCATATTTATTTATATTTAAGAGGAAACAATCTTCAAAATTTTGATTGAATCGCCTGAGGAGATAATCTCTCTCGGAGAAACAACCGACTTCCAACCTGAGAAGATAATTCAATCTTCCACGGCATGAAAGTCATTCGGCGCATTTTTCCTCTTTTGTAAAAACTATTTCATTTTATTATTTTTTTATTTATGAAAAAGATTTCACAATTTTAAAATAAAATAAAAACAAAGATAGTAAATCATATATCAAACAAAAATAAAATATTGGATTTTAATAACATGATAGATGAATGATAAAAATATGATTTGACTTCTTTGCAAAAATTTCAAATTAAAATCATGAAAAATTTGAACATGTGAGTGCATATGTAAAAAGAAAATACTTTCAAAGAAGAATAAGTGCGCAATAGTGATTCTCACTCATAGCTAGGTGAAGAGACAATCATGTTGCCAAAAAGAAATATGTCACCTTTTGCTTAAATAAGATGAGAGAAGTTGTTGATGCCTCTGTCTCACAAGAGACTTTCATCGGCATAAGAAAAGAAGGGTAAGAAGAAGAAGAAGAAGAATAAAGATGTCTACCTTTTCAAATACTCTTCTCTCTATAAAGAGCCTCTCTCACTGCCTCTTTTCTTTGCTCTCAACACCTAACCCTTTCTCTCTCAAAACTTGAGTCGTCCAAACAAAAAAATGATCCTCACTAGAAAACCTAGCCTCTCCCAAAAAAAAAAATCCCCTCTATATGCTCTCTTGCTCTCACTTATATAGGCCACCAACTCTAGGGTTTCATCTTAAATGCCCATTTATTATTTTTTGATTTATGCTCACCAATCATGTTAATTTCCTTTTTTCTTTTTATGATGGTTGCACATGTATCAATTCCATTATGAAACTTGATTGGCCAACAAAAATTTTTCCTTTTTACTCAAATTCCCTTCAAAAGTTTCCTAACTTATTCAAATCAAATTCTAATTGATGGGGAATCATTCTTTTATGACACAATCACCACAATTATTTCCAATTTCCTCACTTAGTTGCCAATCTTTGTTTGACCCTTACACAATTTGACTTGTGCTTGTCTCACAAGAAAGAATCAAGAGAGCATATCTTGTTTTATTATATTTTTTGTTTTTATATTTTTTATTATTTTTTATTATTTTTTTTATTTTTAATTTGGTAGGCCCGGACAAAATAGGGTGTTTACAGTTGCCCCTCTTTACTTGCTCGTAGCTAAGAAGAGTGAGCTTCTTGTCTATGAAGCAAGTAAAGATAAGAACACTTATTTTGTCCGGCCCGACAACAGACGCAAGTAAGATCAGGATGCCTTTGAAAAAATGGTGTCTGTCGCTACAGAGCTTTTAAAGAATTGTGCCAGCCGTTACTGGGCTTTGAAAAGAATTTTGCCTGCCGCTACAGGATTTTGAAAAGAATTGTGCCAGCCGTTACTGGGCTTTGAAAAGAATGGTGTCTGCCGCTACAGGGCTTTGAGGGTGCCTGCCGATACAGGGCTTTAAAAGAGTGTCAGTCGTTACTGGGCTTTGGAGTGCCTACCGCTACAGGGCTTTAAAGGGGTGTCAGCCGTTACTGGGCTTCGGGGTGCCTGCCGCTACAGGGCTTTAAAGGGTGTCAGCCGTTACTGGGCTTTGGGGTGCCTGCCGCTACAGGGCTTTAAAGGGTTGCCAGCCGTTACTGGGCTTTGGGGTGCCTGCCGATACAGGGTTTTGAAGGGATGTCAGCCGTTACTGGGCTTTAAAGGGGTGTCAGCCGTTACTGGGCTTTGGGGTTCCTGCCGCCACAAGGCTTTAAAGGGGTGCCAGCCGTTACTGGGCTTCGGGGTGCCTGCCGCTACAGGGCTTTAAAGGGGTGTCAGGCCGTCAGCCGTTACTGGGCTTCGGGATGCCTGCCGCTACAGGGCTTTAAAGGGGTGTCAGCCGTTACTGGGCTTTAGGGTGCCTGCCGCTACAGGGCTTTAAAAGAGTGTCAGCCCTTACTGGGCTTTGGAGTGTGCCTGCCGCTACAGGGCTTGAAAGGGGTGCCAGCCGTTACTGGGCTTTGGGGTGCCTGCCGCTACAGGGCTTTAAAGGAGTGTCAGCCGTTACTGGGCTTTGGAGTGTCTGCCGCTACAGGGCTTGAAAGGGGTGCCAGCCGTTACTGGGCTTTTGGGTGGCTGCCGCTACAGGGCTTTAAAAGAGTGCCAGCCGTTACTGGGCTTTGGAAAGAATTATGTCTGCCGCTACATGGCTTTGAAAAGAATGGTGCCTGCCGCTACAGGGCTTTTAAAGAATTGTGCCAGCCGTTACTGGGCTTTGGAGTGCCTGCCGCTACAGGGCTTTAAAGGGGTGATAACGAGGACTTTGCTCTGCCCCCTGATGTTGATAAAGTGCTGATGCATATGATGACACTTGAGATGAAAGTGATAATGATCATGAACGATGATAACATGTCGTGAATGATAATAATGTAGAAGGCTGAACATGTTATGAATGATGATGACAATGATGGAGCCCTAAACAGGATGTATGACAACAAAGGTATAGTGGTGTGACATTAAACACACATTGCCCCAGTATAAAGTGCTGATGCAGGCATGTGATGGTAGTTAACATGAAAGTGATAATGATGATGAACGATGATGAATAGAAGGTTGAGTACATCATGAATGAAGATAATGTAGATGGCTGAACATGTCATGATTAATGATGACAATGATGGAGCCCTAAACAGGATGTATGACAACAAAGGTATAATGGTATGACATTAAACACACATTGCCCCAGATGATGGGTGCAAACACTAAGATGAGCATGATAAAAATGCCCCTAATATGAAGTCCAAATGAAGGTGACGAATATTTGTGACCTTAAGAATATGATGACTCAAAAATGCAAACCAATGACGACGAGTCTTAAACAATGAACAAGACATCGACAAAATGATGACACTGATTGTCATGTAATTCTATGTATGTGGCGGTCTTCCAAAATGAGAACGAAGATAGTAACAGTGATGCGATCTTAATAAGGGTGAGCATGAAGTGATGCCTGGGGATGAGGTTGAGTAGACTTACTAGCGATGTTGCTTTCTGAGTCAATGAACAAGACATCAACTAAGTATGTGGTGGTCTACCAAAATGAGACCAAAGATGGTAATGGTGATGAGTTCCTAATGAGGATGAACATGAAGTGACGATGGGGAGTAGACTTACCAGTGATGTTGCTATCTCCTTGGACTTCCCCTTAATCGAAAACTCATGAGTTCAATTAAGACATCTTTAAGGTTGCTAACCCTAAATAAACGAGATTTCAAGCGTGATTCTTATAATTTTGCATTTGCCTCAGCCTAACAAAAGTCCTTGAAAGTTCCTAATGATGCGATGGAAGATATGATCGCAATATAGACTTTAAACTTGCCCCCCAATATTTGAAATGTCTCATAAAATATTTTCAGAAGGATAATGGTATATGTATGTAAGACCTATTGGCATTGATCAAAGAAATGACTTTAAAGTTACAATTTCTTTCCTGTTAAATTCATTGTCAAGAATGACAATATTTCCCTTTTTGCTCTATCTTCATTTATAATGCTTGCATAGTTCAAATATTTTTTTGGACTTCATTTAATAATGTCAATGTTGTCCAATGAAGTGGATGCATGACAATAGAATTGGGGAGAATCCCCAAGTTCCAATTTGGTTGTCTTTACTGAATAAAAGGCATGTATTGTTCAGCTTATATGAGAAGTACTGTGAAAGAATCATATGCCATGTGGAATGAAGAATGGGATCGAAATGAGATATTTCTCTTTTGTCAAATGTTTGGGGAACAATGTGTGAGCATAGTGAAAACTTTGAGATTTTAACACACAAGTCACATGAATAGAGGATTAAAATTGCTATTAAAATCATGTTATGCACCTTGAGTTAGATAGCATCTAGGTAAAGAGTTTAACAAGAATGCAATGCCCCAATGATTTTCTTCACAAGGTATAGTGTTTACTCTCATCACTCAGTGTTTGAAGGTTAGTGTTTGCTCTCAAGATCCAAGCTATCCAATTCCTTTCCATAGGCTTGGCAATAATCTAATTTCTTTATCAACCTAAGATTCAAATGCATATATAGATCACAAGAACTTTCAATAGGTTAGGACATGAGAATAAGATACAAGGAGAAGATGACAGATGGAATTGAGGTGAATATTCAAGATGAATATGAAGCAAATGAAGATTCGAGCAATTGTACACTCCAAAAACTTTATACATAGGAGGAACTTGGAGAGCTTTATTTCTTTTCTTTTCTTAGCTCTAACTTTTGCATAAGCTGTCCTCTTAGGTTGTCAACTTAGCGAGCTTTTTTTGTGCTCTCTCTCTCTTTTTAAGCTCTAATTTTTGCCTAAGTCGCATTTTTGTGCTCTGTTTTTTTAAGCTCTAATTTTTGCCTAAGTTGCCCATTTGAGTTTTCAACTTATCGAGCTTTTTGTGCTTTCTTTTTAAGATCTAATTTTTGCCTAAGGTTCGAGCTTCTTTTTTTTCTAACTTTTGCCTGAGCCACCCTTTTGGGTTTTCGGCTCAGCGAGCTTCTCTCCTCTTTTTTCTTTTCTTCTTTTTTTTCTCTAACTTTTGCCTGAGCCGCCCTTTTGGGTTTTCGGCTCAGCGAGCTTCGGCTCAGTAGTCATGTGTTATACATATGCGTTTGGGGTACTTGATTAGGACGCTTAGACTGAGCAATATTGTATTACCTTATGAGCGCCCTCGAGACTCTTTATTATCCCATAGGGAGATCAAGAGTTGGTCGTTAGGCCATATGGATATCACGTCTTATTTGGCTTAAGAGCTTCATTGAATGATACGATTCTTTGGATATAATAGCCTCTAATTTCTCAGAGAATTCAATACTCATTCCTCAGAGAATTTAATATTCTTCAGGGAGTTTTAGAATTGATCATTAGGCAATACATATTTTAACCTAAGACCTTTCTCGAATGAGGCTTTGGGCGTAAGATACTCTAATTCCTCAGAGAGTTTAGTACTCTTCAGGGATTTCTCAGAGAATTTAATATTCTTCAGGAACTCCTCAGAGAATTTAATATTCTTCAGGGAGTTTTAGAGTTGACCATTAGATTGGAATGATCTCGAATCATCTCCTGACCTATGATCTCACTGTTGATATGCTTAACTCATGTACATGTAACCACTAGCCTCCTCAGAGAATTTAATATTCTTCAAGGAGTGTTAGAGTTGATCCTTAGAAAAGAAGAAAATTGAATTCATTCTATCTAAGATCTTAATAGAATACATATCGAAAGAAGATGCATTCTATTCATTTAACGAGAATGATTATGAAAAAAATAAATGCCCTCTAGTGTCCTATTTTGGGAATAACCTTAGGGTGAGTCATGTACCCTATAAAGAAAGTGCTAACTAATTGGGTAGACTTCTACATCACAAGGCCTCCTAGTTGCCTTCATCATGATGATGAAGACCCCACTAACAAAAATTAACCTTCAGGGAGTAGTGAAAACCCCTCAGAGATTAACATTGTCACATGGGTAACAACTAGGATGAAGTCTTCACAGTAACCTTAGGGTTATAAAACCTCTGGGAAACCGCTAGAAACTTCCTCTAACTAATGTACTCTCGACCCGGGTATAGGGCCAAATATGTGTGTGATATAGTGTAGGTGGAAGTGTGTGAAGAGGGCATAAAAACCTGAGATATATAAAAATAATATGAAGAAAAAAAAATTAAACAAAATAAATGACAGTAAAAAAAAGTAATAAATAAATAAATAAAAGAATAATATAAATAAAATAAAGTTAACATTAAGGTCATAGTTATTTTTAAACAATAAACTTAAATGGGCTTGACTCTCAAAAAAAATTAAAATTTTCCCAGCAGAGTCGCCAAACTGTAGCGCCCGAAAAATTAGGTTAAATTAAAATGTAAAAAATGGAGCCGCCACCAAAATTTTTAAAAAGGATATTTTGGAAAACCTTTTAAAAAAAATAAAAACAGGGTTCGTGAGTCGATTGTGGGTGAGGAAGGTGTTAGGCACCCCACAGCACCCGTTCAAGAGAACGGTTACCCTAAGTTACTTATTTAAAAATAAATATGACCTTAATTTTATTTTATTTTAAATTACAAAGAGAAATCAATACATACAAATAAAAATAAAAATAAAACAAAAGAAAGGAAAAAAAATAATTTTTACATTTTTGGACTTGACCTAGGATTTAACCTAGGGCCTACGTACCCTTAAGGGATCAAAGGCCACGTAGTTCGGGATAGAAATGCGTGTCACTTGGTTTGTGTTTTTTAGGAAAATATTTTTTAAATTTAAGAAAAAGATTATTTTGGGTTTGTGTTTTTTATTATTATGAAAACTGCATATTTATTTATATTTAAGAGGAAACAATCTTCAAAATTTTGATTGAATCGCCTGAGGAGATAATCTCTCTCGGAGAAACAACCGACTTCCAACCTGAGAAGATAATTCAATCTTCCATGGCATGAAAGTCATTCGGCGCATTTTTCCTCTTTTGTAAAACCTATTTCATTTTATTATTTTTTTATTTATGAAAAAGATTTCACAATTTTAAAATAAAATAAAAACAAAGATAGTAAATCATATATCAAACAAAAATAAAATATTGGATTTTAATAACATGATAGATGAATGATAAAAATATGATTTGACTTCTTTGCAAAAATTTCAAATTAAAATCATGAAAAATTTGAACATGTGAGTGCATATGTAAAAAGAAAATACTTTCAAAGAAGAATAAGTGCGCAATAGTGATTCTCACTCATAGCTAGGTGAAGAGACAATCATGTTGCCAAAAAGAAATATGTCACCTTTTGCTTAAATAAGATGAGAGAAGTTGTTGATGCCTCTGTCTCACAAGAGACTTTCATCGGCATAAGAAAAGAAGGGTAAGAAGAAGAAGAAGAAGAAGAATAAAGATGTCTACCTTTTCAAATACTCTTCTCTCTATAAAGAGCCTCTCTCACTGCCTCTTTTCTTTGCTCTCAACACCTAACCCTTTCTCTCTCAAAACTTGAGTCGTCCAAACAAAAAAATTATCCTCACTAGAAAACCTAGCCTCTCCCAAAAAAAAAAAATCCCCTCTATATGCTCTCTTGCTCTCACTTATATAGGCCACCAACTCTAGGGTTTCATCTTAAATGCCCATTTATTATTTTTTGATTTATGCTCACCAATCATGTTAATTTCCTTTTTTCTTTTTATGATGGTTGCACATGTATCAATTCCATTATGAAACTTGATTGGCCAACAAAAATTTTTCCTTTTTACTCAAATTCCCTTCAAAAGTTTCCTAACTTATTCAAATCAAATTCTAATTGATGGGGAATCATTCTTTTATGACACAATCACCACAATTATTTCCAATTTCCTCACTTAGTTGCCAATCTTTGTTTGACCCTTACACAATTTGACTTGTGCTTGTCTCACAAGAAAGAATCAAGAGAGCATATCTTGTTTTATTATATTTTTTGTTTTTATATTTTTTATTATTTTTTATTATTTTTTTTATTTTTAATTTGGTGGGCCCGGACAAAATAGGGTGTTTACAGTTGCCCCTCTTTACTTGCTCGTAGCTAAGAAGAGTGAGCTTCTTGTCTATGAAGCAAGTAAAGATAAGAACACTTATTTTGTCTGGCCCGACAACAGACGCAAGTAAGATCAGGATGCCTTTGAAAAAATGGTGTCTGTCGCTACAGAGCTTTTAAAGAATTGTGCCAGCCGTTACTGGGCTTTGAAAAGAATTTTGCCTGCCGCTACAGGATTTTGAAAAGAATTGTGCCAGCCGTTACTGGGCTTTGAAAAGAATGGTGTCTGCCGCTACAGGGCTTTGAGGGTGCCTGCCGATACAGGGCTTTAAAAGAGTGTCAGTCGTTACTGGGCTTTGGAGTGCCTACCGCTACAGGGCTTTAAAGGGGTGTCAGCCGTTACTGGGCTTCGGGGTGCCTGCCGCTACAGGGCTTTAAAGGGTGTCAGCCGTTACTGGGCTTTGGGGTGCCTGCCGCTACAGGGCTTTAAAGGGTTGCCAGCCGTTACTGGGCTTTGGGGTGCCTGCCGATACAGGGTTTTGAAGGGATGTCAGCCGTTACTGGGCTTTAAAGGGGTGTCAGCCGTTACTGGGCTTTGGGGTTCCTGCCGCCACAAGGCTTTAAAGGGGTGCCAGCCGTTACTGGGCTTCGGGGTGCCTGCCGCTACAGGGCTTTAAAGGGGTGTCAGGCCGTCAGCCGTTACTGGGCTTCGGGATGCCTGCCGCTACAGGGCTTTAAAGGGGTGTCAGCCGTTACTGGGCTTTAGGGTGCCTGCCGCTACAGGGCTTTAAAAGAGTGTCAGCCCTTACTGGGCTTTGGAGTGTGCCTGCCGCTACAGGGCTTGAAAGGGGTGCCAGCCGTTACTGGGCTTTGGGGTGCCTGCCGCTACAGGGCTTTAAAGGAGTGTCAGCCGTTACTGGGCTTTGGAGTGTCTGCCGCTACAGGGCTTGAAAGGGGTGCCAGCCGTTACTGGGCTTTTGGGTGGCTGCCGCTACAGGGCTTTAAAAGAGTGCCAGCCGTTACTGGGCTTTGGAAAGAATTATGTCTGCCGCTACATGGCTTTGAAAAGAATGGTGCCTGCCGCTACAGGGCTTTTAAAGAATTGTGCCAGCCGTTACTGGGCTTTGGAGTGCCTGCCGCTACAGGGCTTTAAAGGGGTGATAACGAGGACTTTGCTCTGCCCCCTGATGTTGATAAAGTGCTGATGCATATGATGACACTTGAGATGAAAGTGATAATGATCATGAACGATGATAACATGTCGTGAATGATAATAATGTAGAAGGCTGAACATGTTATGAATGATGATGACAATGATGGAGCCCTAAACAGGATGTATGACAACAAAGGTATAGTGGTGTGACATTAAACACACATTGCCCCAGTATAAAGTGCTGATGCAGGCATGTGATGGTAGTTAACATGAAAGTGATAATGATGATGAACGATGATGAATAGAAGGTTGAGTACATCATGAATGAAGATAATGTAGATGGCTGAACATGTCATGATTAATGATGACAATGATGGAGCCCTAAACAGGATGTATGACAACAAAGGTATAATGGTATGGCATTAAACACACATTGCCCCAGATGATGGGTGCAAACACTAAGATGAGCATGATAAAAATGCCCCTAATATGAAGTCCAAATGAAGGTGACGAATATTTGTGACCTTAAGAATATGATGACTCAAAAATGCAAACCAATGACGACGAGTCTTAAACAATGAACAAGACATCGACAAAATGATGACACTGATTGTCATGTAATTCTATGTATGTGGCGGTCTTCCAAAATGAGAACGAAGATAGTAACAGTGATGCGATCTTAATAAGGGTGAGCATGAAGTGATGCCTGGGGATGAGGTTGAGTAGACTTACTAGCGATGTTGCTTTCTGAGTCAATGAACAAGACATCAACTAAGTATGTGGTGGTCTACCAAAATGAGACCAAAGATGGTAATGGTGATGAGTTCCTAATGAGGATGAACATGAAGTGACGATGGGGAGTAGACTTACCAGTGATGTTGCTATCTCCTTGGACTTCCCCTTAATCGAAAACTCATGAGTTCAATTAAGACATCTTTAAGGTTGCTAACCCTAAATAAACGAGATTTCAAGCGTGATTCTTATAATTTTGCATTTGCCTCAGCCTAACAAAAGTCCTTGAAAGTTCCTAATGATGCGATGGAAGATATGATCGCAATATAGACTTTAAACTTGCCCCCCAATATTTGAAATGTCTCATAAAATATTTTCAGAAGGATAATGGTATATGTATGTAAGACCTATTGGCATTGATCAAAGAAATGACTTTAAAGTTACAATTTCTTTCCTGTTAAATTCATTGTCAAGAATGACAATATTTCCCTTTTTGCTCTATCTTCATTTATAATGCTTGCATAGTTCAAATATTTTTTTGGACTTCATTTAATAATGTCAATGTTGTCCAATGAAGTGGATGCATGACAATAGAATTGGGGAGAATCCCCAAGTTCCAATTTGGTTGTCTTTACTGAATAAAAGGCATGTATTGTTCAGCTTATATGAGAAGTACTGTGAAAGAATCATATGCCATGTGGAATGAAGAATGGGATCGAAATGAGATATTTCTCTTTTGTCAAATGTTTGGGGAACAATGTGTGAGCATAGTGAAAACTTTGAGATTTTAACACACAAGTCACATGAATAGAGGATTAAAATTGCTATTAAAATCATGTTATGCACCTTGAGTTAGATAGCATCTAGGTAAAGAGTTTAACAAGAATGCAATGCCCCAATGATTTTCTTCACAAGGTATAGTGTTTACTCTCATCACTCAGTGTTTGAAGGTTAGTGTTTGCTCTCAAGATCCAAGCTATCCAATTCCTTTCCATAGGCTTGGCAATAATCTAATTTCTTTATCAACCTAAGATTCAAATGCATATATAGATCACAAGAACTTTCAATAGGTTAGGACATGAGAATAAGATACAAGGAGAAGATGACAGATGGAATTGAGGTGAATATTCAAGATGAATATGAAGCAAATGAAGATTCGAGCAATTGTACACTCCAAAAACTTTATACATAGGAGGAACTTGGAGAGCTTTATTTCTTTTCTTTTCTTAGCTCTAACTTTTGCATAAGCTGTCCTCTTAGGTTGTCAACTTAGCGAGCTTTTTTTGTGCTCTCTCTCTCTTTTTAAGCTCTAATTTTTGCCTAAGTCGCATTTTTGTGCTCTGTTTTTTTAAGCTCTAATTTTTGCCTAAGTTGCCCATTTGAGTTTTCAACTTATCGAGCTTTTTGTGCTTTCTTTTTAAGATCTAATTTTTGCCTAAGGTTCGAGCTTCTTTTTTTTCTAACTTTTGCCTGAGCCACCCTTTTGGGTTTTCGGCTCAGCGAGCTTCTCTCCTCTTTTTTCTTTTCTTCTTTTTTTTCTCTAACTTTTGCCTGAGCCGCCCTTTTGGGTTTTCGGCTCAGCGAGCTTCGGCTCAGTAGTCATGTGTTATACATATGCGTTTGGGGTACTTGATTAGGACGCTTAGACTGAGCAATATTGTATTACCTTATGAGCGCCCTCGAGACTCTTTATTATCCCATAGGGAGATCAAGAGTTGGTCGTTAGGCCATATGGATATCACGTCTTATTTGGCTTAAGAGCTTCATTGAATGATACGATTCTTTGGATATAATAGCCTCTAATTTCTCAGAGAATTCAATACTCATTCCTCAGAGAATTTAATATTCTTCAGGGAGTTTTAGAATTGATCATTAGGCAATACATATTTTAACCTAAGACCTTTCTCGAATGAGGCTTTGGGCGTAAGATACTCTAATTCCTCAGAGAGTTTAGTACTCTTCAGGGATTTCTCAGAGAATTTAATATTCTTCAGGAACTCCTCAGAGAATTTAATATTCTTCAGGGAGTTTTAGAGTTGACCATTAGATTGGAATGATCTCGAATCATCTCCTGACCTATGATCTCACTGTTGATATGCTTAACTCATGTACATGTAACCACTAGCCTCCTCAGAGAATTTAATATTCTTCAAGGAGTGTTAGAGTTGATCCTTAGAAAAGAAGAAAATTGAATTCATTCTATCTAAGATCTTAATAGAATACATATCGAAAGAAGATGCATTCTATTCATTTAACGAGAATGATTATGAAAAAAATAAATGCCCTCTAGTGTCCTATTTTGGGAATAACCTTAGGGTGAGTCATGTACCCTATAAAGAAAGTGCTAACTAATTGGGTAGACTTCTACATCACAAGGCCTCCTAGTTGCCTTCATCATGATGATGAAGACCCCACTAACAAAAATTAACCTTCAAGGAGTAGTGAAAACCCCTCAGAGATTAACATTGTCACATGGGTAACAACTAGGATGAAGTCTTCACAGTAACCTCAGGGTTATAAAACCTCTGGGAAACCGCTAGAAACTTCCTCTAACTAATGTACTCTCGACCCGGGTATAGGGCCAAATATGTGTGTGATATAGTGTAGGTGGAAGTGTGTGAAGAGGGCATAAAAACCTGAGATATATAAAAATAATATGAAGAAAAAAAAATTAAACAAAATAAATGACAGTAAAAAAAAAGTAATAAATAAATAAATAAAAGAATAATATAAATAAAATAAAGTTAACATTAAGGTCATAGTTATTTTTAAACAATAAACTTAAATGGGCTTGACTCTAAAAAAAAATTAAAATTTTCCCAGCAGAGTCGCCAAACTGTAGCGCCCGAAAAATTAGGTTAAATTAAAATGTAAAAAATGGAGCCGCCACCAAAATTTTTAAAAAGGATATTTTGGAAAACCTTTTAAAAAAAATAAAAACAGGGTTCGTGAGTCGATTGTGGGTGAGGAAGGTGTTAGGCACCCCACAGCACCCGTTCAAGAGAACGGTTACCCTAAGTTACTTATTTAAAAATAAATATGACCTTAATTTTATTTTATTTTAAATTACAAAGAGAAATCAATACATACAAATAAAAATAAAAATAAAACAAAAGAAAGGAAAAAAAATAATTTTTACATTTTTGGACTTGACCTAGGATTTAACCTAGGGCCTACGTACCCTTAAGGGATCAAAGGCCACGTAGTTCGGGATAGAAATGCGTGTCACTTGGTTTGTGTTTTTTAGGAAAATATTTTTTAAATTTAAGAAAAAGATTATTTTGGGTTTGTGTTTTTTATTATTATGAAAACTGCATATTTATTTATATTTAAGAGGAAACAATCTTCAAAATTTTGATTGAATCGCCTGAGGAGATAATCTCTCTCGGAGAAACAACCGACTTCCAACCTGAGAAGATAATTCAATCTTTCACGGCATGAAAGTCATTCGGCGCATTTTTCCTCTTTTGTAAAAGCTATTTCATTTTATTATTTTTTTATTTATGAAAAAGATTTCACAATTTTAAAATAAAATAAAAACAAAGATAGTAAATCATATATCAAACAAAAATAAAATATTGGATTTTAATAACATGATGGATGAATGATAAAAATATGATTTGACTTCTTTGCAAGAATTTCAAATTAAAATCATGAAAAATTTGAACATGTGAGTGCATATGTAAAAAGAAAATACTTTCAAAGAAGAATAAGTGCGCAATAGTGATTCTCACTCATGACTAGGTGAAGAGACAATCATGTTGCCAAAAAGAAATATGTCACCTTTTGCCTAAATAAGATGAGAGAAGTTGTTGATGCCTCTGTCTCAAGAGACTTTCATCGGCATAAGAAAAGAAGGGTAAGAAGAAGAAGAAGAAGAAGAATAAAGATGTCTACCTTTTCAAATACTCTTCTCTCTATAAAGAGCCTCTCTCACTGCCTCTTTTCTTTGCTCTCAACACCTAACATTTTCTCTCTCAAAACTTGAGTCGTCCAAACAAAAAAAATGATCCTCACTAGAAAACCTAGCCTCTCCCAAAAAAAAAATCCCCTCTATATGCTCTCTTGCTCTCACTTATATAGGCCACCAACTCTAAGGTTTCATCTTAAATGCCCATTTATTATTTTTTGATTTATGCTCACCAATCATGTTAATTTCCTTTTTCCTTTTTATGATGGTTGCACATGTATCAATTCCATTATGAAACTTGATTGGCCAACAAAAATTTTTCCTTTTTACTCAAATTCCTTTCAAAAGTTTCCTAACTTATTCAAATCAAATTCTAATTGATGGGGAATCATTCTTTTACGACACAATCACCACAATTATTTCCAATTTCCTCACTTAGTTGCCAATCTTTGTTTGACCCTTACACAATTTGACTTGTGCTTGCCTCACAAGAAAGAATCAAGAGAGCATATATTGTTTTATTATATTTTTTGTTTTTATATTTTTTATTATTTTTTATTTTTTATTTATTTTTTTTTTTAATTTGGTGGGCCCGGACAAAATAGGGTGTTTACAGTTGATAATCTAGCAAACTAGACATTAAAATTCTTAGTTTATTGTATTACTTTATACATTCTATAAAATGAAATTAGAAAAAAAAAGTTGCATTTCTATTATGAATAAGGAGTTATTATTTTAAAGAAATTGGGGGTAATTGTTATTTCACTCTATATTAAGAAATGCGATTTGAAATATAAAATATTAATACATAAAATATGCTAAAATGACCATATTGCCTTTAATGGATTTTTATTAATAAAATTTATATTTAATATAAAAAATTCAATAGTTGATACACTATAATTATTTCAGAATATAATATGATATATATTTTCAGCAAAAATTTAGTAGAAAAATGGTTTTATATAAAATATTTTTTTTAAAAAAAACGAATGCACATAAATGATAAAATATATAATAGTATGAGAATTTTGTTTCGTTAGGATTTGGGGCGAAATCTATTTATTTAAAAACTCGTGCAGTTCTATATTAATTACAAAAAACAATAAATACGAATTTTATGATTAAGTTAATTTAGAGAAAATTCATGGATACATATTTGTACAAATTTTTTAGATTATTTTATTCATTTATCGCCAAAACGTGTTCACCCATATTTTCTTTAACAACGTATACTTTGAATTTGCAAAATCGATTTTAAAACTTGATTTTCATATCAAATAAATGGGAGAGGATCTAGTAGAAAAGGCTAGTTCACCATAAAATGACATCAATTTTCGCATCTTTAAGTAGAGGTATACAATTTTAGTGTTAACTAAATCTTTGAATAGGAGGATACCTCATATACTTATATGGAGGGAGAGAGGGATTGCCGACATATTAGAGGCCTCTTAGATTAAATCAATCTAATATGAGACTAATTACTAGTTATGTCTAATCTCTATTTCCCTTTCGTTCAGTGATGGTTTAAGTATTTGGTGAATGAATGGTTGTAAAACTCTTAAATTGGGACACACTAATAATGATTAGACATGCAATCATGGAAAAGGCTCGAAGCGAATGGGACAAATTAAACCCAATATATCACCATGATATAAGTTGAAGTACTGTTCCTTTATCGTCTAGATAAGTCATTAATATTAATGACTTTTGACTTTGATCTCATCTCTTTAATTATACTTCCTCCGGTCCATAATATAAGAGCTTAACCTCTAAAAAACACTTCTTAAAAAATACTCTCTCTGATCCCAAATGTAAGAGTCAGCAGCCAAAAACTCGCTTCTTAAGAAAACATCTAATTGTTAGTTAGCTGTCTGTAATTAATACTTTTTTCCATTTCTACCCTTTGTACTAGGAGAGAGATAATAATGCATATTGAAAAAAAGTGGGGAGAGAGAGTTGCATAATAAATGTGATAAGTGGAGAAACTAAAGAGAGAGAAGACTTTGGAAGAAGAAGAAGGTTGTTTACATTCTCAATGCTTTCATTTATTCTTTCCTCTCTCCTCCATTCAACCCAAATTGATTAGGGGTAGAATTGGAAAAATTGCAATAAATGTTCAGACAAAGTGGGGTGAGCTCTTACATTATGGACCAAAATCATTCAAATTTTGGGCTCTTACATTACGGACCGGAGAGAGTATATAAAAGTTAGTTTGACGTCTAAGTTAATGTTTTTCCAATATTTCTCATAATTATTATGATATATACTTTTAAAATAGATAAATACATGAGTTTTAGTAAATATTAGAGAAAGTTAGGGGTAAAGTAAGAAAAATGCATTCAAATATTACTCATAATTAATGATTTCTTCCGGGTTTTGTAAAGGTTGAAAGTCATTCTCTTGAATTTGTTGATTTCTCCACCGCCAGTTAAACCAGCAGCATGCAGAGAACACTTCTGGCCAATTCCTCCCTTCCTCTGTAAAGCAATTAGCTCGGGTTAGATTGAAGGTATGTGTGGATAACCCAAAAATATTTTTTCCACGACCAAACTTAGGATTCATACAATTCCTCCCAAACACTCAAAAAATTGGAAAAACTATTTCGCATTCAAAACCTCATTTTCAAGCCAAAATCTGAAAAGCTATTTCTTTTAACTTTTCATACCAAAAAACTATCACTCTCTGTCATTACCATTCTCACCCAAAATTACTCTTCTCTTTCTTCTTCCTTTTTCAAGCTAGCTGGCACCTTGTTACACTCAAAATTTTTTCACTTGTTTAGTAAGAATCCCTCTTTCTCATTTTCACATATTAGTGCATACTGATGTTCTTTAGTTCAGAAAAATATTTGGATCTATAGCAAAAGGGTGTGCAGCAGAAGATGTTTGCATTTTGATCTACAAAGAAACATATAGCAAAAGCATTTATTTAACCTCATTCAATTTATTTTACCAATTAAAAATTTATTTATTGTGCTTATTGTATTTTTTATATTTTTATTGTAACTTTTGTAGTATCTTTTAATATTTTTACTAATAATGACAAAATTTGATCATTTAAATCTTTAAAATAAATTTTTGGGCAAAGTCATCCTTTTTGGTAATTTCACATTTAAAAAACTATTTACTGACACTTTATTCAAACACTCTCATTTTATCAAAAACTATTTTTCAGAAAAACTATTGTATTCAAGATCTATTCTCAAAAAGTTATTTTCCTAGAAGTTATTCTCTTGAAGTTAAATTCAAATAGGCCTTCATGAGTGTCTTCCATCGTTTCAAGTCACATTGAAAGAACTGTAGATGCTTTGCTGCAGTCTCTGAGGCCATAAATTCCCCCTCTCCACATCCATCACATCCTGTGTTATCATATACCGTGAAAAATTATTAATTTAACCAATGATAGATTCATGTACACCCACGGGTATAGTATTGCGTTAATTACTTAGAAGTAGTTATATTCTCCTTTTTATTGGCATATATTCCCATAGTGTATCAGTCAATTGGAAGTAACGAAGTACACCTGCTTAAAATAAAAAAAAATAGAGAAAAATGAGTAATAATAATAAGGGAAATCCCAATACCCAAAAGGATAAGTGGGGAACTTAAACTTCCAAAAGGACTATGAATTAACCAGCACCTACCTGTCATTTTAAAATTTTGCGAAAAGACAAAATTGCTCCATCCTAAAACACAAATTGCAAGAAGAGAGTGGATGTTAAGGTGGGTTTAGGGTGTGATAGTAATTTGTGTTTTAAGATGAGGGCAATTTTGTCTTTTCGCAAAATTTTAAAATGACAGGTAGGTGCTGGTTCCTTCATAGTTCTTTTGAAAGATTAAGTTCCTCACTTGTCCTTTTGGTATTGAGATGGATTTATTTGGGTTTTCCCTAATAAAAAATGAGATATGCTTTCAATGCACGCCAATGTGTCTTAATCTTTAGATTTAATCTCTTAAATATGAAGTCTTGAGTTTTAATCATATGAGAATAAAAATGTCTGTGAAAAATTATTTTGCATTGAACCATACAATATAATCTCCAAGTTTGACCTAATGAGATCCATATAAAAATATGTTTCATAAGAAGCACTTGAATATAGACTTTTATCTACCTCTCATTATCCTTACTTTTAAGGAATGGGTTAATTGAAAACCCCTCTCCCAAACTTGTATGACTTATACTTTGGTTCAATGTATTTAGTCTGTGAAGGAATGTCATAATATTTCTAGGTCACCCCATCAGTAATCAAACACTTTTATAATATTCAAGTAAGAATCATAAATAATATCACACACTAACTTATTATCAGAGAAAAGAATAATAAATTGGTTAATTTGTTAATATTAGACAATACTTTTTTAGTCATGACTAGCATGGTTCATGTACTCCCTCTAGTCCGAAATATAAGAGGTAAATGGTTACACGGAAAACATAAGAGTAATATGCAAAAGCTAAAGCAATAAATGCTTGATTTCTATTTTTGACCTGTATATTATTATTAGTTAATGTAAAGAGGGAAGAAAAAGTATGTATAGTAAATGAATAAGGGTAAAAATGAAAAAAAAAATACTTAACATACACATTATAAATGCGTCTAACATATTTTTATTTGTACAAGTAAAAAGGCTTACTACTCTTATAATAGAGAAGAGATAAGCGGAAGTATTGTTTTGCATCTTAAATGTATAACATGTGATATTAACAAGCCTTGATCTCAGTCCAAATCTGTTCAAATCAAAGAAAATAAGAATTAAGAAAAATAGAAAATAAATTTAGGCGAAAAAAACAAATAAAATCCTTCGAATATGTAAAAGAGCAATTAAGGTCACTAAATTTCCAAAAGGACAAGCAATGTCACAGACACTAAATTAACAACGCTCTAGTTGTTAATGAGAATGAAGATCTTGTTGCGGTTAATGAGAATGTTGTTGTTGTTAATTACTACGTTCTACTTGTTAATTGTGGATAATATAGTTGTTAAATATGCATGTTGTTAATGTGAATATTGTAGTTGTTAATTTAGTGCTAGTGACCTTGATTGTTCTTTTGGAAATTTAGCGTAATTGTCTTTTTACATATTCGAAGCACTTTATTTGTCTTTTTCTATTCTATTTTCTAAATAAATCATATAATAATAAAGCCACGTGAAAATATAAAACACTAATTTACTTCTTATTGAAAAATTTGACATAAGTAAGAGAAAAAAATTGATCTAAAGGATGACCGGTATACACAAAAAATCACTACCTGTCACATTTGAACCAAGTCCTAGCGGAAACATGTCGATCTCGTTTTGACTTGTATATTGTATATGGTTGTTTAAGAAATGGACAAATTAGCCCATAAAAAATGATGTAGGGGTAGAGAATATTAAGATTTGCTGGCAAACACGTGGCGAGACCTATAACGCAAATTGAACAAGAGTCTTTCTTATGAAGATTCAATCCTCTCCTTGTCAACATTTGGATTTCGAATAGGTGTTACCAGCTTTGGAAACAGAACATGATTACGACTTTAAGATAATGCCTTTTAATTATTACTCCCTCCGGTCCCTAATATAAGAATCAAAATTAATAGTTTTGGTCCCTAATATAAGAGCTCATCTAATATTCTCTTCTCATTTAATGTGTTTTTTCCTACTTTGCCCCTAATTCTCTTTCATATTTATTAATGTTTATGTATTTCTATCATAATAAATATAGGTATTATTGGAAAAAAAACATTAACTCCAGACACTCAACTAACATTCACATGTTTTCTTAAGAAGTGCGACATTTGGCCCGTCTACCTCTGGGCCCGTCTACCTCTTCTCTCCACACCTGGCCTCCTTTTCAATTACTTTTGTGCCTCATTAGTCTCTCTTTGGGACCCACTTGATGCTAAGTGTTCCTTCCCTTTTAGTCTTCTCCATTTTCTATTTTAAAAATAATTGCTTATCCCCATTTTTCATTTCTCAAAGCAGGTTATGTACAATGCTCTGTGGTCTTGGGCATATTCTAAACTGATGACTAGTCCAAAATCAATATACCTAATCTTGAATGAATTGAATAAAGCTAGCCAGAATAACAAGCAAGACATAAAATAGTAAGTATGAAAACTCACCTAAGATATAGTGATATATTACAAACTGATGTGTGGTAACAAGAGGCTCAGCTTTAGGAACTAGCATTTACAGAACTTTGTACAAGGTAACTCAAATTTATCATCACAGTAGGAACTAAGAAGATTCACAGATGAAAGATATGAGAGGAGATTAATATATACATTTGGCTCCAGCCAAAGCAAGGAACACTAGATTTCTTTCTATACATATCATTGCAAACTGGTGAGAGAGCAATTAATCCGGATTCTCACTTTTCCAAGTTGGTATATGTTAAGTGCCAAAATACAAAGTTGCTCATCATCATCATTTGCCGTGGCATCACCACCATCACCATCATCATCATCTGTGTGAAGCATTGACCCACTCTTGCAACCTGCAAATGCCCGCAAACAATGTCAACAATGGGAAAATTTATACAATTATGTGAATCATTATATACTAGCATAGCTTTTCGAGTCCAAATTTGTCAACATAATATTACAATTTTCTGTTCAAGTGGTAGTTCAATTCATGTTACTACATTACACAATACATTCACACGTTCAAGCCCTTAAAATATGCATAAAATATCATGTCATTAAAATGTTCATGGGCCATCACTTAATGAACTTCTGAAGAGGAATTTTAAACTGGAGCATGTTTGAAAAGAGCTTCACCTTCCCAAGGAATCAATCAGATACAACCAGTTTGCCCCACCAATCCACTTGCAGATCCAATCCAGTCAGTTGGTTTACTAATCAAATCCTCCAATTCAAGATAAATATTTGAATCATTCACATCGAGCCCTTCATCAACAACAGAGTTCTCTTCCATCAGTTTTTCTGACATCATACAGCACGCCGCAGAAGATACATCAGTACCACTTGCTCTCAAAGCATCGGTTCTTAATACCGGACTGCAAAGTACATCACCTCTCAGAGGAGAGGGGGCCATTGCAGGCTGCATCCTGCTATTATCGCTCACTGCTTCAGACAAGAGTCCATTGAGCTCCGACTGCAATGAAGCCAAATCCTTATTGCTTTGTCTATAATCAACATCAGGACTGGTACTATCCATGGCCTTAGGGAAGTTCACAGGGCATTGTGTTCCGAGCAATCTAGGCCTCTTACTGATCTCACCACTACCGGGTTCTCTTTTTCGCTTTACCTTCTGGATTAACTGCTGAACCAAAGTTGGTCTTCTGGCCATTTTAGTCAAGAAATACATCATCTGGCACTGCTTCAACTCAGCAGACCGAACACGCTCCTGAACATTTACAAGCTGAAATTGTGTAGTCTCTTGTTGCTGTCTCAGCTTCAGAATTTCCACTTTCATTATATTCTGATCTTTCTTCAGTTTCTCAACCTCATCTTCCAGCCCAGGTTTCATGGGATTCATCAATGCTCCTCCTCCTTGTTGCTGTTTGCTATACTTGCTTCTCCTCCTAATGTTCTTGAGCAAGTGCTTCTTCCCACCCTGGAATCCTTCGTTCGCAAACTCCCAACGGTCAGAATCAACCTTCCTAAATCCCTGAATTAACCATCAAGTGAATTCATGAAAAATTAAAAACCTTCAAGCTTAATCAGTACAACAACACAACGTTAACATAAGATATTGGGTTAAGGGTCACATAGCTTGCACAGAGGTGCAATTTCGCCCCGAAAGTTTGCAAAATGAATCATACTTATCCTTTTCTGTGTTAAACATAGTTGATGTTGACTATGGTACACTTTGCAAACTTCCCAGGCAAATTTGGTCCAAAACATAACCCTCAATCCTATGATATTCATGGTAAACTTCAAACCACAATAGAAACAACATACAAAAAACGAACAAGAGCAGAACATTTCAAATATTTGACATTTTTTTTTGAGGAATTATAGCAGACAAATTAGTCACTCGATCATAACCTATCATGTGTATCACTATGTGTATTACGTATTACCAACAGGTTATATGTTATTTTTTTCAAATTAAGAAAATTAATTTACAAGTAACTTAGTAACTTATTTAGTTATTTAATTATTTAATTGAGCAAAGGCCTTATTTGCCCCCAAGTAACCACTTGGATTATTGAGCACCTGAACTAATACATTTATGTGCTAAGTAACTAACGTGGGCCAATTTTACCGAATCAATTTTACCGATGAAGCCCATGGATAAATTGGCCCACTTTAGTTACTTGGCAATGCACCAATTTGGTAGTTCAGGTGCTTAATGGTCCACAAAGTGGTTAAAAAAGGCCCTTACCTTATTTAATTTTCTTAATATTTCAAAAAGAAAAAAACCTACAACCTATAAACATTATATAAAGGGAAAATTGCACCTAGGTAAGAGAATTAATTTCAAAAAGTTGTTACCACTTGTTAATCAAGGTTATTGCACTTGTTACTGGCGGTTATTAACAATTCCTTCCTTGGGACCACGTTAAAATTAAGTGTCTTATTTGGGATCTAGGTGCAATTGTCCCTTGGACAGAAATTTCAAGCACAAACAAAAAAAAAAGCAAGAAAAGAAGTTGAAATGACTGACATAAGTATTAAGCTGGCGAATGAAGCTGGAGAAGTTACTATGCTTAAAGTACTTAGGAAGAAGAAGCCTAGAAAACTCATGAGAGTCCCACACAACAAAGCTGTCCCTCCCTTCACTCCACGACACAATGGAGTCCGTCCCACCATCCTCCACCATCTCATACGTCTTCTTCAGAAACGGCGGTGGCCCCACCTCGTTCAGCCCCTCCATCGGCCGGACCGCCTCTTCTGTCTTCACTTGAACCGGTGAACCCGGTTCGGTGGCTTCCTCCTCTTCTGATTCCTTGCTTAAAACGGCTTCGTAGGGGGCATCACTGGGAAGTGTTATCTGTTCTGATTTGATTGTTGGGGTGAGTAAGAGTGTGGAAATGGATTGTGAAGTTGTGTTGATGTTGGTTTCTACTTCCATTTTGGAGCTGAGTGTGCCAGTGTGAGAGAGAGAGAGATGGGAAGTGTTTTTGGGAGAGGGAGGTAAGGGAGAAAATGAACACTTTATGGACTTTATTTTCCCTTTATAGCAAGGTGATGAATCATCTCTCATTTTTTTTTCATTTTTTTTATAAATACTTTGTCATGTACTTAGAAGGGTTGGCTTATCACAACAATAACATCATTTGCCTGTGGGTGTGAGGTCGTGAGTTTGAATCAGCCATTTTGTAAATATATTCTCTTCCCTAACACCTTAAGTGGGGATTGGAATTGGGTTGACCTGTTTTTATACTTTGTCGTGTACTTACTCACTTGCCTCTTAAATATAAGCTTTAATGAAATTCAATCCAAATAATAGAAATAAGAGGGGAGAGATTCATTTAAAAAAATAAGGGAGAGAAGGTGGGGTACAATGGTAATGTCATACTTCCTCTTATTCTAAATATAACATGGTTAGGTATAATAGTAATGTCATAGTTCCTTTTGTTATAAATATGAGATTTAGTTGGATTTTTTTTTTGGAAAACACTAAAAAAATAAAACAAGTCAATTCTAATAAAAAAAAATAAGACACTTATGAATTTATTTGACTGATTTTTTCACTTTGATTAGTTTATTTCACTAATAAACTAATATATAATGTAACTAAATATCAAATATATCGTAATTAACTAACATATTTTATTTCATTAATTGCTTTAAAAAAAGTCAACTAGATCATATATTTAGAAATAGAGGGAATAACTAATTTAACTACTATCCTTATTATAATCAAAATATTAGATAAATATGCTTTATATTTAAAATTGGATGGAGTTTATTTAAGCTTCAATGTAGTTAACATGTAACTTTTTTTTCAAGTAAGATTAAAAAAGCAAATAAACTACTTAATAAACACATATTTGTTTGTGTCAAAATTGTAAGAGGTAGAGAATCAAATTTTACATTTGTATCTTTTCCTCTTTATATAATTGATTGCACATAAAATTAATGGAATTTCCTGATTATATGTACTCTCATACTGTTTATTTATGGGCAAGAACCCTATTTTACCCTTCAAGTAACCACCCTAGATTAGTGGGCACTCTAAATTAAAACAGTGTACAATTTTACCTTTAAAGTAACCAAATTGACCCAATTTTACCCTCTGACCAATGTAATGTTGACATGTGTCGTCTATATGTCAACATTACATTCCACATGTCAACATTACATTGGTCAGAGGGTAAAATTGAACCACTTTGATTACTTTAAGGGTAAAATTGTATCTGGTGTTAGTTTAGGGTGCTAGTGATCCAGGGTGGTTGGTTATTTGAGGGATAAAATAGGGCTATTGCCCTTTATTTATCATATATCCGTATCTTTTCCTCTTAACGATTTATAATCTTGTAAGAGAAATTTTAAATATAATAAATTAAAAATGGAAGATAAAGAAGGGGGACCAGGTAATCTAAATTTTAATGGGAAACAGAAAAAGAGAGAATAGAGTATCAGCTGCGTGACTGTCCTTTAATAGAAATGGACTAAATAACCACGTGTCCTTGCTCTTACCGCTTGTTGCAAATACGGTGGACCCACCTCTCCTGTCCATATTTGTTGTCTCTGAATTTGGTCGACTAATTTAATATATTTCTTTTTAATTCAAAACTCCGAGTATATCCATTGCATTAGAACCTAACTTCTTATACCGGATTATTTTTATGGTGAAAAAAATACCGGATTATTTCCATCTATTTATTTTCTTGTCATCATTTCCATCCATAACGTACACATACAATTTAATTAATGTTTTATCTAAATATCTTTAACTTAAGATAATCCATTTTCGAAACCTAAAGCAAAAAGGTGACAACCTTAATAATTTTGTTGGCATACCAAATTAACAATTAATAATTTATAAAAAATTTAATCCATTACATTTTTAAAAAAATAAAATGTAAACAAATCTCTCTGTTATAAAATTATCCTCTCTCCAAATAAATTATGGTCTTTTGAAAAGAAAGTGTTTTTATACAATTTCACAGCTTAATCCCTTTCTTAAAAAACCATAATTTTTATATGAAAATCTATCTATTTAACAATCCTTTCAACTGACACTTAACACATCTAATTTGATAACATGCATCATTTCTTCATCTCAGCATCTATCATTTCCAAATTGTTACCAATAAGGTAACCATTTAATTTCTATTTCATTCATTATCACTCCTCAAATCCAACTCGCTTTTAGTTGATTAACATGTGCTTGTCCAAAAACAAAGTTAATCAACATGTGCATTGCATGCGATAAGTATACACTAGTTTTATAAGAGGAAAAAATGAGAGCACTGAAAGAATATCAGTGGTGAGTACGTTGGGGGGAACGGTCATGCGGTTGCCGGCGGAGGCATGATAATTGTCGGTCGGGAGCTGCATGAGTGACACGTGTCACTGACTGCATGGACACCACGTGTCACATTGTAGTAACCAACCTCTTCACTCCATTCCTCTTTGTCGTTCTCTATTGATGGGACTTGCTTACTTCTTTGTTGCCTGACTTGCCTCCCTCATTCTTGTATCACTACAAATCATCAATACACACCTGCCTCGCATGACTTCAAGCCTACAACGAACAATGAAAGGTTTAATTTCTGCCCATTTATTAACATATCAACGGATAATTAATTGGCACTTTTCTGTATTTTAATATCGGGTTTCAATTTTCAATCAACCGTTTGTCTCAGTTTTAAAGTTTATTACTCTCAATATAAACATACAAGTGTTTTATGGGACTTGAATTTGAATTCTACAAGAGATTTAATTTAATTTAGAGAGACCTTTTACTGTTTTACCGCAAGATCAATTGTATGTTGGAGATTTAAACTCACCTTATATTTTCATTTCTTTGACTCAATGACAACTTTGTATTTAATTGAATAATAATGTTGAAATATACTCCCTTCATTTCTAAATATAAGAGTTAGTTGATTCTTATTGGAGAATCCAAAGAAATCTAAATATGTTACTTAAAAATTGATTTTGTTGAATTTTTTCTTTAAACTAGTTTATTTGATTTATAAACTAACATACTCCCTCCGGTCCTATTTATAAGTCGCCAACCGCCTAAATTGTACATACCAAGGAAATGATGTTAATGGAAGTTGGATCATTAAATTGGTCTTATTTTTTTGTCTTTTCCATTTTTGCCCCTCCCACCTTTATCACTATGACCCACTACATTTTCTCTCTCTCTTCATTAATCCTTTATCTATGAAGTGTTTTTTTCATCTTCTCTCTCTTCTTATCTTCCAATGTTCATTTTTCAATGTAAGGGTATATTAGGAAACTTTTAATAAATGAGTTAGTTAGTGGTAGTTGGTGACTTATATTAAGGACCAAAATTTAGAGGCGGTTGGCGACTTATAGGACCGGAGGGAGTATTATCTAATAAAATAGAAAATACTACCTCCGGTCCTAAATATAAGACCTAGTTGACTTTTTTGGAGAGATTAAAGTTGCGAAATAAGTTATTAAATCATGACATATTTGATATCTTTTTAGATTATTCATTAGTTTATAGGTAAAATAAACTAGTTTAAGAGAAAAAAATTAGGTAAAATCAATTTATAATTAACTTATTTTGTTTTTTTATGGTTTTCCAAAAAAGTCAACTAGGTCTTATATTTAGGACCGGAGGGAGTATGTTATGGTTAAGTGGTTTATTTCGCTTAATTAATTTTTCAAAAAATGTCAATTAACTCCTATATTTAGAAATGAGAGAGTAATTCATAAAAATTTCCAAACAAACACCCCTAATATTTGGGTAATCAAGAAATGTGATCCCAATGTTGGAATCTCAAACCATTATATTGTAAAAAAAAATGGTTTTGGATCTCGGTGTTTTGTTTGTTCTTAATTATAGTACTGCCCCTTGATTTTTAGAAGAAAAAACAAAGGGGCCTGCATTCATCGACCATGTGGATTTTTCTGTGGCTACTGCAAAGTTTGAGGTGGTGAGATGCTAAACTGTTATTTAACCATTAATTATGTCATCCACAAATCCATAGATTGTGTTAAATTAGTGCAATCAACTAACGAGAGTTGAAGGAGTTATTTTCTCGCAAAATGATGAACTAAGGTTAAATTCTTATTAAGAAAGACGCTCACACTTAGTATTATATTCCATTGTGTTTCAAAATATAATTGTCTCCAATAAAAAGTTACCTCTTCCAAGTGAAAGATAATAAACTGCTAAATAATATAAGAAATAATTATCAAGCTCTATTTATTTAAATTACAATAGTAGTTATTTAGAAACTTCCTTCGTTATTTATTACAAGGGTTGTGGGTTACATTTATCCTTTTGAAATTTTCAAAATTTTACTAGACACCTTTCTAAAACAAGTGATTCAAAACCACTATTATAAATAAAATTGTCAAAAGTTTACTAGGCACATTTTTTTTAAAAAAGAAAATATGGTTCAAAACTACCCTCAAGACGTTATGACTGATCTAGGCTCCTGTGTTACCTAGATTTTGTATAATCTAAATAACTTTAATAAAATAAACATAATTCTGATAACGGTTGATTAACATGGTATATGAATAAAATATGGATTATCTATTTCGAGGTATAAACCTGACCTAGAACAATCAAGCTCGAGGGCTGAACTTGATAATATAAACAATTAATGAGAATTGAATAAGGTAATCACGAATTATGAATTAGGATTAACATGAATAATAATTAAACGTAATGATATTAGATCATGAACTGGAAATGATAAAGATAAAGTGAAGGTTTGGTAAAATCTGATAAATAATAAGAGATAATTGAGATATGATGCAATAAGGATTAGAATAATAGAGCATAAAGCGTAAACGAATATTATTAGATAGAACCTGGCGAGCTTTATTGAGCAGGATAATCAGAATACAAGATGAATAACCGATTACAAGGATAACCTATTGTGCCGTTTTTTTTATAAATAATTGTGACGTTTTGAAAATGTCACAACAGCCTGCGTCACAATAGGTCTTGAAAAAACGGCACAACAGCATGTATTTATTGTGGCGCTTTCTTGACAAAACGCAACTGTACATTAAGCATAACATGACGTTTCCTCATTAAAGCGCCACGATATCTTAACATATTGTGACGCTTTCCCATTTTTGACCTTGTGCCGCTTGTTAAATGGCACAATTAGGTAACTTATTGTAGCGTTTACTTGTATAAACGACACGAGATATTAGGCATATGTGACATTTTTCACATAAAACACCACAAAAACGGCACGATAACTGTAAATTTTGAAAAAAGAAATTATATTCAATTACAATATGCTAACCCATGTATCGATTCAATTACATATATACATATCCAGAAAAATCATACATAATGAAGGCAAACATTCTTAATTAGTTAACTAGCTACTCATACTATATACTAGAAGCTAATTATAAAAAAGGGTCAACCTAATTCTAATTCCCACTATATACTACAAGCTAATTCTAATTAAGTGATAATTAACTCATCAAATCTTTCGAAAAGCCAAGATACAAGGAAAAATGAATATACATATGAACACCATTCTTCCAAAAAATCATTGATGTTTTGCTATGATAACTTGCGGCATTGAGCAACCTCATAATACTGCACAAATATTTTACAAGACAATTAAACTAAGTGTAACAAATCAAAACTCAATAGTAAATGAAAGCAATATAAAACTTACAGTCAAAGGAATAAAATTTTTACCATGTATTATATGAACCCTGTCAAGAGTAGTCTTAAACTGAAACCCAAGGGAGTATGTGCAAACGCTAACCTTCAATGTAAATAAACCAAGAAGATTGGATCAGCAACAGAGCAGCAATATTTGAACACTTGAACTCAATTATCAGCGACAATGCAGCAATATTTGCACCAAATTGTTCAAAAATTAAAAACAAGGCAAAGATTTATTAAATCCCAATGGTATAGATCGTGTGTGGCTCATGTTTTTTCATTAGCAGCTTGTTGCAAATAAAGTCATTAGCTTCCTATAAATGGTACATCATCAAGATAAAGTCACACTAAATTATCCATGGCATCCTAGACAGATGATACAATGGAATTGATTATAAATTGTTTGACGTTTCTGGAATATAATTCAGTTTCTTTTTCACAGCATAGAAACACATACATTTCTTGTTTCACAACTATGAGCAGCACTCTCTGTGAAGAATTCTTGTGCTTGTTAAATCACACTGCATAAGAATGTTATAGCATAAGTACACTCAAACAATAAATGCACAAGTACACTCATAAACAATAAATTATGCTTTGTGACAGCAATACACTAAAAACCAGACATTTAGAGGCAAGAAAATAGACAAACAGTGATATACACAAGACAAAGGCAAGTACATTTGAGAAATATAGTACAAAACTCAAAAGTCATTCATTAACAGCTTAAGCTGCTTCCGAAGGTAAATTCAATGGGTCTAAGGCTCTGCATATTATATGATTGGGTGAGTGGAAGATAAGTACATTGAAAAAATAAATATATCTATATACATCAAGAAAAGTTTGATACCGCTATTATACCATGACATTTTAACCTGCACAAGAGTATAGCTCCAGTCAATAATAATAATGGCTGAATGTAAGAAGTTACTACATAGTATGTTCTACTTTTCTTCCAACTATTGTCGCTCCATTGCAAGTAAAAGAATCCAACAATATATGATTAGGTGATAGATAATGTGTGGAAAACCATGTCATACTATAATCATGGACACAGTAATAGAAATGAACTCATGAAAGTACTTGGAGAAGCTGACATTATCAGATCATTCATGTCCAACAATATGACTACTTGGAGAAGTAGTTTCCTTGTGTGAAACATCAATATCAGATCATTCATATCCTTCATTTTGTCCCCATATTCAAACCTCAAACACCAAACTCCACATCCACACTAGGAACCAAAAAGGCTGAGTGCAACTTTAAAAATTGTCCCCCATTTTTTTTAAACCAGATTCATATCAAATCATTCATATCCTTCATTTGATAAATCATTTATAGATATCATAACTTACAGCTTCTTTATCTAATTTATCTAATCCAAAACAAGAAACATTATATTGCCTCTTGTCATAGTTTGACAAGAATAAAGCTCTTTTATTACATGTATTTTCTGTCATTAAAAATCAATAAGCCCAGAAAATTAATCTCCATTCTATTTCCAAAGAACCACAAAACCAACAAGATTCAACATACCACATTAATTCAAAACATCGACTAACCCCAGCACAGGGCACTGGACACCGAATAGGGAAGAAAGAGAAATTAAGATATTGTAACTTCATCATATATTTATCATGCATCATTGAAACAACCATAAAGTTTCATTATAAAGCTTTAAATCACAATTTATCAACACCCAGGCCAGAAATCGATCAGACAACAAAACTAAAAAATTAAACATGCATTGAAATCTTTTAACTCCATTACACTCCTACATAAATTCATTGTAGATTTGGACCCCAAAATCCTAACAAACCGTCGGATTTGGAACCCTAATCTGGGTCTTTTGATCAATCTCAACCAAAACTAAATTAAATGTTGAAATCCTATTATAAACAACAAGAATGGAAGTTTAAGCTTCATTTTGATTAGTTAAGAGACCCTAAATCCCAAAACCCAACTCGGAACCTCTCACAAAACAATGTAAATCGAAAAAACTAAGGTGGGAAATTGAGAAATAGTCTCACCGGAGTTTGTAACTGGTCTTCATGCGTGGTCGGCGCCGTTTTCTGCCGAGAAACGCCCTTGAAGTCACCGGTGGAGAAGAGGAACGGATGAAAGCCAGAGAGAAATCGAAAAGTGTGTGTGTGATAACTGATTTTTTTTATAGCGTGATAATGGATAACTGGTAAGGAATGAGGAAGAAGGCTTATTAAGAGATTTGGAGAATTTTATGTTTGTATCCTTACTATTACTTTCTTTCAAGTTTGGTCCCTACTTCAAAAATTTCAATTTAGTCTCCTACAAATCAAATCCTTCAATTAATGGATTTATGGATGGATTTCCTTCCATCATAAAGTGATTTTCATAAAATTTCTAACTCCAACTGACCTATTTAATTAATTTTAATTTACTGAATTTATAAACAAAATAAAATTTAAAATCAATAAAATACCTCAAGTATCATAAATTCATTTTTAAGACTTTAAATTTCTAAATGACATCCATATGATCCTTATTATTTCTAATTTGAAATTTGGGATGTTACGCTATTTCTAGATGAGCCTTTAAGAAATAAAATTGAAAAATTCACACAATTTCTTGAATTGGAAGAAAATGGGTATTAAAATGCCCCTTATGCAAAAATATTATAAATTTAATTATCACTTAGTTCGACTATGCAATTGTTTTATTGTGTATTATTAACTTAATTATCTAAAGTGTCGTTTTGTTAATTAATGACACGATAAGGAAACATATAATATTTTGTGTCGTTTTGTTGATTAATGGTGCGATATGGAAACATAATTTTTTGTGTCGTTTTGTTAACTACTGGCACGATAAGGAAACATATAATATTTTGTGTCGTTTTGTTGATTAATGGTGCGATAAAGAAACATAATTTTTTGTGTCGTTTTGTTAACTAATGACACGATAAGGAAACATATAATTTTTTATGCCATTTGTTTTTATGAAGAGACACAATAAAGAAATTTCTTTTTTTGTTAAACTATAAATAAATGATCTTTGGTGTCGTTTTACATAAAAGCGTCACGAAAAATATATGTTAAACTTCTAGTGACGTTTTACATAAACAAGCGGCACATTAGCTTTGACATTTTGTGCCGTTTATTAAGTAAAATGTCACGATAACTGTATGTAAAACTTCTCGTGCCGTTTCAGTTATAAAACGGCACAATTGTGGCGGCACGATAGGCCTATTTTGTAGTAGTCTTTCAATACAAGAAAGTAAAAAGTGATTGTGTACTTGCTCTCCGTTATTCCGTACCCTAAACCCTAATTGGACCTCTCTTATATAGACTAAATGGTCCCACTTATTTTTCCTAACAGTTACGCTAGGCGTTATCCCTAAAGAGCCGTTTAGCTGCCAGATCTTTAGCTTGCCCGAGTCTTCAGCACGAGATCTTCGCCTGATTCCTCGGACAGTTGACGTCTCCTTATCTCCTTAACGTCAGTTCTGTTCCCCACCTTCCGAACTTTCCGCTACACGTGGCCTACTTTCAACTTTCGCTTTTCTCCATTCAGTTGAGTTTAAGTTGGGTCCGTTTCAACTTCTCCGGGTATTGGGCCTGGCCCAAATTTTCTTCCTGCGAGCCCAAGGGAATACATTTACTCCCCCAGCCCCCACGAGGCAAGCTAAGCGAGGTTCGTGGGGGTGGTTTGAAGCATGCGTCAGGTCTGGGTGAGCAGTTATTGGGCGGTTAAAGGCGGTTTCATCCGATGCCTTTTGAACCGTTGGATCTTGGCGCCCATTTTAAGTTGATTGCATCTGGGCCGTTTGATTGACAGGTTTATTGCTAGTTTGAAAAATCCTGCCTTTTTAAAGTCAGATCCCAGTCATATTTTGTCTTCAACCTCTCGCATTCCTTTTCTGGCATTTTAAGTTTTAACTGTTTGAGTATTTGCGAGAAGTCAACATCATCAGGTGATTTCTTTTTCTGGTTCTGGTATTTGTTTCGTGTTTCTTTCCTCAGTTTAGTTGACATCCTTTCGTTATTGGCAATGGTTCGTACTCGTAGCAAGATGGTCGCGAGTTCATCATCTGCGATCGTTCCTCCCTCTCCAATGGACAAAAAAGGGACTACCTTGGAGGCTTTCAATCCCATTCCTGATTCCCTGAAGGAAGTCACGCTGGATTCAGGTATTATGGACAATGACTACCCTTCAATCTTAACCTCTGAAGATCTGGCTTTGCTTTGTACTCAAAATAAGTTAGATCTGAGTCTGCCCATTAGGCTTCCAGAGGGCGAAGAACAACTTGACTGGTACAGTGAAAACTGGGAAACGTTGTGCGTTGACTACTTCCCTCTGCGTAAGATCATCCCCTTGCCCAAGCTTGCCCTGGATCTGTGTCTGGGGCATGACCTTGCCCCTTCCCAACTTATGCCTTCATGCTGGCTTATCCTCCTTTCTGTGGAGGAATTGTGCGATAGGTTGGGGCTGAAATTCACCTTAATGGATCTCATGAAGTGCTACACGTTTCAGAGGAAGTTGTTAGAATCTTAAGTTTTGATGAAGACTAAAATATGAAAGAATGAATTAAGGACTTAGAAAGCAATAGGTTAACATAGAATCCCAAGTAAGAGTGCAACCGGATGTGGATTTACTTCCGGATAGACTAGGACTAGCGCTCGCGGATGAATGACTCATCCCCCAGCGAGAGCAAGTAATTCACTAGGGAAATAACTTAGTCCATAAGCACTAGATATACAAAACCTCAAGACTAAGCTAGGATTCAACCGGAAGTGATTTTGCTTCCTGTTGTATTTAGACTGGCGCTGGCTGTTGGAATAGATGACACTAAGCGTCAATGAACATAAGCCACGTCCAGTAGAATTGCTTCCGATAGCTTAGTGACTAGCGCTGACTGTTGGATTGAAGGACACTGAGCGAGAGTGAGTAAAAGTGAATATAACCCTTCATCCAGTGGTAGTGCTTCCGGATGTAGAAGTGCTTCCGGATCCAAGGAAGTCATCTTAGACTAAGTAAACACCCACTGCATGTGACTATGTGCTTATATTGTTAAACTAACATTCAAAGTGCAGCACACTAAGTAGAATTGCTTCCGGATGTGAACCTACTTCCGCAAGCAATCAGAATGTCAGAATGTTCAGAAGTGCAGTGTCAGAATGCTTTTGTCAGAACAGAGTTGTCAGGACTACTTTTCAGAGATAAAGCAAGTCAACCCTGCTATGCATTGATGAAGCATTAATTGGGCAAACGGTAACTAGGGAAAAACGGCCATATTCAAACGGCTAACCCACCTACCAAGAGTCAGAATGTTTGAAGACTATATAAAGGAGCTCAACTTCATTTATGAAGCTAATGAATTATCTTTGACATTCTTGAGAGAAGTTAGAGCGAGAAACTAAGAAAATCTTCAAGTATTCAAAGCTGCCCAGAAAAGAGAAAGAGCATTTAACTCATTGAGTAATCTTTTCATCTACATATCTTGTACTCTTTGTAGTTAAGTCTCTTCGTGTTATAAGAGCATTGATTGTACTTAAGTGTGTAACACTATCTGTTCTTTAAGAGAACTTAGTTAGAAAAATCCTTTATTTGTAAAGGTAGAACCCTTGCTGGAAGTAAGGGGGAGCTAGTTAGAAAGGTTGCAAGTGAGCCTGAGTAAAACTTGTGGTTGTAAGGTTGCAAGTGATCCCGTTCAAAACTTGTGGTTGTAAAGGTTCCAGGTGCACCCGTTGTAAAACCTGGGGATAGTGGAACTCGGCCTGGGTGGTTGAGAACTGGACGTAGGTCAGGAAGACCGAACCAGTATAAACTCTTGTGTTGTTTTTATTTGAGCTTTTATTTTATAACCACAATTCACCCCCCCTCTTGTGCATCCATTACTTTCATTTGGTATCAGAGCAGGTCTTTCTCACTCGATTCCAACGAATCCAGAAAGCAAAGATCTAGTAATGGATACAGATTACTCCCTGCCAGATGTCTCTATTCAACCCAACAAGCCTCCAGGCTTTGATGGGTATAACTATCCATTCTGGAAGTTTCGAATGGAGACTTACATCAAGTCCAGCGACATCAGACTCTGGGATGTAATCGAACGTGGGGATCACACTCCACTAGATGAGGAAGGTTTTGCTAAGCAGCGATCCAGGTACACTAATGAGGACTATGCTCTAGTCCAACTAAATTATAGGGCCATGCACTACATTCAGTGTGCTCTCAGCCCTAAGGAATTTCATAGGATCAGCCACCACAAAAATGCTAAGGATATGTGGGAGGCTCTTGAGGCTGCTCACTCTGGAACCAGGGGAGTGAAAGCAAGAAGAGTTGAGATGTTGGTGGAAGAATTTCACAAGTTCGCCATGCTTAGTCCGACTGAGCCAATCAGAGAGCTGGAGCTGAGGTTCACTCATCTCATCAACAACTTGGCCTCCTTGGGTAAGGACATTCCAGAAAGAGAGCAAGTCAGCAAGATCCTAAAAATCCTGAAAGGTGATTGGATCACCAAAGTAACCATCTTGCAGGAAGTCCAAGGAGAGTCAACCAGCTCCATCACTGCACTCTTTGGTTCTTTGGCTGAATATGAACCAACATTGCTGGCTCAGAGAGCTCCTCAAGCCTCATCCAAAGCCAAGAATCTTGCCCTTGTTGCTCCCAACAAGGAGATTGATGATGATGAGGAGGAACTGGACGAAGAAGAGATGACCATGATGGTGAGAAAGTTCAGAAAGTTCTTCAAGAAGAAAGGAGGCTTTCAGAAAGGTGACTCCAGTCAGAGGAAGGGATACAAGAAGGAAAAGGCCCCGGTGTGCTTTGAATGCAAAAAGCCTGGCCACTTCAAGGCTGAGTGTCCAAGCTTGCAAAGATCAAAGGGGAAAGACAAGAGAAAAGCCTTCGTGTCCTCTATCTGGGTGAATAGCTCAGATGACGAAGCAAGTGATGAGGAAGAAGTTGCCAACCTCTGCCTGGTAGCCAGAGAAGATGATGAGGAAGCATCTTCAGATCTTGATCTCACCCACGAAGACAATGAGGTAACTTTCTCTGAACTGCAAGAGGCTTACAATGAGGTTCATGAAGAATTCTCTCGATTGTGTAAAGCCTATAAAGTGTTAAAAACTAAAAAGGAATCACTTGAGTCCAAGGTAGACTCACTAAGTGAAGAGCTAGCGGAAGCTAGAAAGCTTCCGGTAGTGGATGGCCAGGGTTCTCCCCAAACAGAACCCAATGCCCCAACACTTGAGAGCTGCCCTAATTGCAGCAAAATCTCAGCGGAGAAAGACAAGCTGCAAAATGCCCTGCAGAAGTTTACAAAAGGATCAGAAATGTTAAATATAATTTTAATGAATCAAAGGGCATATAGGGATAGAACTGGCTTAGGATATACTCCTAGAGGGAAAAAGTGGGTGGAACCAAAAGTAAAGCCCTACTTAAAATTCTTCCACAAAGCCACTAGTCACAGCTCCTCACCTTTCAGCTTCTGTAACTATTGCAACAGGAAGGGACACTCCACGTCCACCTGTAATGCCAAGAAGCATGGAGCAAGTAGCTCTTACAAATGGGTCCCTAAAGGAACCAAGGCTACAAAGGATCCTCCACCTGTAAAGGAAACCAAGGGAGGACAAGGATCCCTAGCCTGGAAACAATCCACAGGGAAAACCCAAGAGCCTAGAGCCAGCACTAGGCCTGAGGCTCCGAATGATCATAAGCCCAAGGTCAAGGCTAACACTAGACCAAGGGAACTGAAAACTAATGACCGAGGACCCAAGAAAGATTGGGTACCTAAGCTTACTTGATTCTTCCAGGTGTGTCTCAAAGCATCCAAGAACAGAAAATGGTATATTGACAGCGGATGCTCGAGACATATGACTGGAGACAGAGACAAGTTCAAATCTCTGGTGATCAAAGATGGAGCCACAGTGACCTTTGGAGGAAATCAAAGTGGAAAGATCACTGGAGTTGGAGAAGTCGGACCAGTAAAGGACGTCTATCTAGTGGACGGTCTCTGTCACAACCTGCTGAGCGTGAGCCAGAGCACTGACAAAGGAAATTGGGTAATCTTTGATTCACATGAGTGCATAATAGTTGATAAGCAGGATCTGAACTTAGATAAGGCCAATTTAAAATGCAAACTTAAGGCAAACAGAAATGGAAACCTATATACTCTAGACTTATGTCAACAACTGGAAGAAAAATGTTTAATATCTAGTGATGAGAACAGTTGGCTTTGGCATAAGAGATTAGCTCATGTTAACTTTACTCAACTTGATATGCTAATTAAAAAGGAGCTAGCTATAGGTATTTCATCCTTTAAAGTAAAGCATGATTTTATTTGTGAATCCTGCCAACGAAGGAAGCAAACAAAGTCCTCGTTAAAAACCAAGAAGAAAGTCTCCACCAGCAGGCCCTTGGAACTAATCCACATGGATTTAGTTGGGCCAGCGAGAGTGAAGAGCTTAGGTGGAAACCTGTATGCTCTAGTGGTGGTGGATGACTATTCAAGGTTCACTTGGACTATGTTTCTTGCCTCCAAGCAAGATGCTTTTGATGCTTTTGTTGTCCTGGCTAAGAAAGTGCAGAATGAGAGAGAGCTCAAAATCACAGCCATAAGGACAGACCATGGAGGAGAATTTGAGAACCATAGCTTCTCTGAGCTATGTGAACAAAATGGCATCGAACACAACTTCTCAGCTCCTAGAACTCCTCAACAAAACGGAGTTGTCGAGAGAAAGAACAGGGTTCTGACAGAGATGGCTAGAAGCATGCTCAATGAGAAAGAGGTTTCTCAAGTGTTCTGGGCGGACGCTATGAGCACTGCTTGCTACATCACTAACAGAGCCTATGTTCGCAAGGGCTTGGACAAGACTCCATATGAGCTGTATAAAGGGAGGAAGCCCAACATCAGCCACCTCAGAATCTTTGGATCAAAATGCTATGTGCATAACAATGGAAAGGTAAATCTGGGTAAATTTGATCCAAAAGCTGATGTAGGTATATTCATAGGATATTCCCTTAGGAGTAAAGCATATAGAATATACAACATGAGAACTAGAATTGTAGAAGAATCAATGCATGTTGTATTCGATGAAACTCCTACATGGGGACAATCCACAGAAGATGATGAAATACTTAATCTTCCAAAACCACCATCATCTTCTTCACCACCAAAAGAAACACCAGCAAGCAATCTCAAAGAAGAAGATGAACCCAGTGATGAACCTAGAGTGCAGACCGTGCCTGATGAGGCACAGTTGCCAACAACTAGGAGACATCACAGGGATCATCCTCTTGATCAAGTGCTTGGTGATGTTTCTTCTGGTGTCAGAACCAGAAGGCAAGTTCAAAATGAAGTTGAGTTTGGAGCATTTTTATCTCAAATCGAACCAACTTCAGTTGAACAAGCTCTTGAGGACTGCGACTGGATTATTGCCATGCAGGAAGAGCTAAATCAATTTGAGAGAAGCCAAGTCTGGGAACTTGTCCCAAGGACGTCTCATCAATCCATAGTGGGGACCAAGTGGGTCTTCAAAAACAAACTGGATGAGACAGGTCAAATTACAAGAAACAAAGCCAGACTAGTAGCGAAAGGATATAACCAAGAAGAAGGCATTGACTATGAAGAAACTTTTGCTCCAGTCGCTAGACTTGAAGCAATAAGAATTCTTCTAGCCTTTGCATCCATGAAAGGCTTTAGATTATATCAAATGGATGTAAAGAGTGCTTTTCTTAATGGTTATATTAAAGAAGAGGTATATGTAGAACAACCTCCTGGCTTTGAGGATCACAAGCATCCCAAACATGTGTATAGACTAAAGAAAGCTTTATATGGCCTGAAACAAGCTCCTAGAGCTTGGTATGAGAGACTCAGCAGCTTCCTGCTGGGCAAAGGTTTCTCAAGGGGCAAATTAGATAATACACTGTTTATCCTTCACAAAGATAGAGATATGTTAATTGTCCAAATTTATGTTGATGATATTATTTTTGGGGCAACTAATGAAAAGCTTTGTGAAGATTTCTCTAAGACTATGCAGGGTGAGTTTGAAATGTCAATGATGGGAGAACTAACGTTCTTCCTAAGCCTGCAAATCAAGCAAAAGAAGAATGAGATATTCATCTCCCAAGCTAAGTACTGCAGAGAGCTACTTAAGAAGTTTGGGATGGATGAATGTAAGGAATATGACACTCCCATGAGCACCACTGCCGCACTCGATGCTGACGCAAAGGGTAAATCTGTCAGCCTGCCCATGTACAGGGGAATGATAGGTTCCCTCCTATATTTAACGGCAAGCAGACCTGATATTCAATTTAGTGTAGGCATGTGTGCAAGATTTCAAGCCAACCCCAAGGAGTCACACTTAACATGTGTTAAACGTATTTTGAGATACCTTGAGGGAACACAAGAACTTGGTCTTTGGTATCCCAGAGGTAACCAAGAGTTCTTGTGGGCTTACTCTGATTCTGACCATGCAGGTTATAAGACTGATAGAAAGAGCACCAGTGGACAATGCGCCTTCCTTGGTGGTTGTCTGGTGTCTTGGGCTAGCAAGAAGCAAACCTGCGTGTCTTTGTCATCCACTGAGGCAGAATATATTGCGGCTGCAAGCTGTTGTGCTCAAGTGCTGTGGCTAAAGAACCAACTGAGAGACCTTGGCTTGGAGTTCCCTGAGGCACCCATCCTCTGTGACAACACAAGCACAATCAGCCTCGCCAAGAATCCAGTTCAGCACACAAGGACAAAGCACATTGATGTCAGACATCACTTCATCAGAGACCATGTTCAAAAGAAGGATGTCAAAGTGCAATTTGTCCCCACACAACAACAGCTTGCTGACATCTTCACCAAGCCTCTGGGGGTTGACCAATTTACTTTCATAAGAGGTGATTTGGGAATGGTAAACCCAAATGAGGTGTAACCTTTTATTCATTATACTTGATTGTTTAAAACCTACAACAATACTAACTTAGGCATCGGAGTGCCAATACGTGTTTTTGCAGGTCCTCAATGTTAAATCTTAAGATGTTGCAACCGGAAGCAAAACTACTTCCGGATGATCACTCGCTGACACTGGATGTTGAAACCAAGAGAGCGCCAGTGCCAGACCAAGGGACATGTCACTTCAGAAAACGCTTCATCTCCCTCCATGAGAAGTTGTGCTCTCTCTGATAATGTGAAGCGACACATGTCATAAGGTGCGTCGTTCCAATTAAAATGTTTACGTTACCCAATGTGTAAACGTTTGCTTTCATATGAAAAGACATGACCATTTTGCCCTCAGTAACTTTGCATATAAATAGGGCGTCATTTTCACTTTCACTTTTTACTTGCAAAAATTCACTCACCCACATATTCTCTGCATACATTCATCCATTTTTTCATCTTGTTCTTCATCTTCTTCATCTTCTTCTTCGCATTACACCACAAACAAACCTTAAACCCTCACAACAATGGCCGGCTCACATGAAACAAACCCCAACACAAAGAAATCAACCTCTTCCAAGAAATCAAAGTCCAAAAGTGGGAAATCTGGGGATAAACATTCTGGAAAATCTGGGCAACGCGATGAACATCATGAAGATCGCCATGATTTTTCTGGGCAGACACAAGGAGTAAATGAGCAAGCCCAGGAGCAGCCTGGACATTCTGGGCGAGTACAAGAACAGCCTGAAGAGACTGTGCATGAACAAGAACAGCAAGCCCAGAAGAAAGGGAAGAAGAAGAAGGTTCATTTCAGTGAGGAGCCTTCTTCCAAGAGACAAAGGGTAGAGGAGGATGACCCTTTGATTTACAGAGATGGGGGTTTGGAGGCTGTCTCCTCCAAGTTTGAAACGATAAAGCCCTACTTCAACAATGGGCTGTTCATCGATCTGGGCAAGATTGATGACCTAGGGTTCCCTCATCTGCGCCCATATCTGGAAAAATACATGCCCTGGCTGGGGATCAAACAGGACTACAATATCAATGTCCTGCGAGTCTTCTGTCAATCCCTTTCTGAGAAAGTCAAGTACAAGAAGGTGGATGGGAAGGAGCAAATCCGCAGACTCACCTTCACTGCCACAGTCAGGGGGAGAACCTTCAGTTTCACCTGGAGGGACTTAAATGACTTAATGGGGATCACAGAAGAGGGCATGAATGAGTGGCTGTACCCCGAGTCACTAAAGTACAGCAAGGAGGAACTCGAGAAGCTGTATGGCACCGAAGGGAAGAAGGTGTCCAAGATGTCTGACTCCAACAGACTTTTGTATTATGTTTACTCCCGGATGATGACACACAAGGGAGGAAACTTCAACGAGTTCACCCTGCTGGACAACCCGTGGTTTCCCAGATTTCTCTCCCATCAGCCAATCAACCCCGGGCAGTTGATCAGCCTTGAACTTCACAGATGGATAGTTAACCACAAGACTGGATTTCTTCCCTACCCCACCATCCTTGCCTTCCTCCTTGAGAAGAAACTGATCAAGGCCACATCTGACGTGGAGGAAGAGAATATCAAGTGTGCTCCAGTGGGGGCAACTAACATCAGCAAGATGGGCATCAAGTACCTGAGGCCTGCTAAGCCCACTCGCTCAGGATCACAGGCAGGCAGTGCCTCTCAGACTTCAGCCCCTTCTACATCTGGTGCAGGGGATCAAGAGGCTGACTCCCATCCCGGCCCAAGCAGAGTTGCAAGGGTACCAGCTACAGTCAAAGCCTTTGCTGAGGAAGTAAAGGAGGAAATCCTATTTAGGCTGCTTGACTCCCTGGTGGGTCCTCTCAGGAACGAATGTGATGCTGGGTTCCAGCAGCAAGGGGAGCGCATCCAGCGCTTAGAGGACAGAGTGGGTCAGATTGAGACTCAGCTTGCCAGGGTGGATGCCAAGCTAGATCTTATCCTCCAACACCTCCAGATTCCCCAACCACAACAAGGTAACCTACCACCACCCCCTCCTCAAAATCCTCCTCCTCCTCCTCCTCCTCCTAATCACCCTCAACTTCCTCCTCCTCCTCCTCCTCCTAATACTCAACAACCACAGCCACCTCCACAAAATGACCAACAACCACACAAATCACCAAACAATGACCAACCATCCCAACCTTCACCTAACCATGAACAACAACCCCAAGACACACCCCAACAATCTCCTCGCCAATCACCCCTTCACTCTCTCAACTCCCCATCTCCACTTAACTCCCCCACTCGCACACCACCCAACGCCCCTACTCGCTCACCAATCAACCTCTCTGCCGGACCACCCCATCCTAACCCTACCAACCCCAACTCTGGACCAAGATCCAACCCATTGGCCGAGCAACTTGGCTTCAAAACTGCCATTCACCCCCTCAGCCACATCTATCTGAGAGATTACCCCCGCCTTCAGCAAATCCCTGAGGATCACTTACCATTTATCCCATTTACCCCACACTCTTCCACTGCCTTCACTGAATATTCCTCCACCTACCCATTCGAAGGTCTATTCGTAGATCCTACTTGGTTCCCCAACCAACCCGCATCCCCAGAAACTACCTTACCTACATCCTCCCCTGAACCCTCACCCCCAAAGAGATTTGGCCCTGAACCTCCACCCTCCTCTTCATCCACTCCATCCCTGGACCTCGCCCTTGTTGATGATGACAAAAGGGGGAGAGATGCTATGTCCACCCTTCGCCAGAGCATGAACACAAGGGATGTTCTCAGCCAGCCATCTCTCTGGCTTGATGAAGATATTACGGCCGCCCTGCGCCGAGCCTTGGAGTCCCAGAGATTGGGTGGTGCTGAGAACCTAATCAGAGGAGAAGCTATCCGTTTCATGCAGCAGCAAAGGACGGAAGAGCAAGGATCTAAATGGGACATGGTGGTATTTGAGCAGAATAAGCAACCCTCACAGCCTGAGTCATCTTCATCAGAGCCTTCTTCAACTAAGAAGAGTAAAAACATTGTTGAAGAAATCATGATGAAGTGGGGGCTGAAGAAGATCGACCATCCTCCCATTGTGATCGTCAAGCCAATCCCTACATCCTCTGGGCAAACGTCTGAGATCCCTACTTCTGAGCAATCATCTGCCCCTCCTCCTCCATCTGAGCCAGCAGTGACTTTCAGTGAGTCAAGGAAGAAGGTCGTTGCTAGGAAGCGTGCCAAAAAGGTTATTGCCTCCACTGAACCTGCTGAGAGTGAGGAAGAGACCCCATCTGACCAACCTGAGCAAGAAACTTCGTCTGCCCAAGTTGAGCAAGAGATCCCAGTAGTACAAGCAGTTCCAATTCTGAAGGAAGTCAAGTTGGAAATAGAGGACATGACTCCTGAGGAATTCGAAAAATATGGGTACACGGACAGACTATCTTTTGGTCAGATGGCTTGCCTGGATGCTGAGAGAGCATGTGCCAATCCCACTCCATCAATACCTAAGAGCAAAGGGAAGGGTAAAGGGAAGGGGAAGAGGAAAGCCCAAGAAGTTGAGGAGGATCCCAACTTCCCTGTATGGAATGTGAAGATTCGGGCTGTCCACTTTCCTAATGGTGAGGTTACCCACTTCTCAGATGCAACAGGATTCCCAGGCTATGAAGAAGTAGAAAATATGAAGAAAGCCTTTGAGGAGTCTGTTGAGTCTGAGAGACTCAGAAGGGAAAGGGATGAAGAAGAGCTTCAACGGATCATTGCTCAGATTGACCGGAATGTGCATGAAGCCGAATTAGCCAAACTCCAGAAAGAGAATGAGGAGAGACAGAAGGAGAGGGAGAGGAAAAAGAGACACCAAATCTGAACCCCCAATCCAACCCTTTTAACTTAAAAATTTTTTCTTTGTTTTCATGCATATTTCATTCTTGCTTAGTGTAGATTACTTGTAAATGTTATTTGCTTGTATACTCTAACTTGTAATTCCTGTTCATCAGTAATATCTGTCTAAGTTACTTGTGCTTTATCTATTGCTTTTATTCTTCTACTAATCCTTTCATATGAACTTAATCGATAAAACTAAGTTTGTCATCATCAAAAAGGGGGAGAATGTTAGAATCTTAAGTTTTGATGAAGACTAAAATATGAAAGAATGAATCAAGGACTTAGAAAGAAATAGGTTAACATAGAATCCCAAGTAAGAGTGCAACCGGATGTGGATTTACTTCCGGATAGACTAGGACTAGCGCTCGCGGATGAACGACTCATCCCCCAGCGAGAGCAAGTAATTCACTAGGGAAATAACTTAGTCCATAAGCACTAGATATACAAAACCTCAAGGCTAAGCTAGGATTCAACCGGAAGTGATTTTGCTTCCTGTTGTATTTAGGCTGGCGCTGGCTGTTGGAATAGATGACACCAAGCGTCAGTGAACATAAGCCACGTCCAGTAGAATTGCTTCCGATAGCTTAGTGACTAGCGCTGACTGTTGGATTAAAGGACACTGAGCGAGAGTGAGTAAAAGTGAATATAACCCTTCATCCAGTGGTAGTGCTTCCGGATGTAGAAGTGCTTCCGGATCCAAGGAAGTCATCTTAGACTAAGTAAACACCCACTGCATGTGACTATGTGCTTATATTGTTAAACTAACATTCAAAGTGCAGCACACTAAGTAGAATTGCTTCCGGATGTGAACCTGCTTCCGCAAGCAATCAGAATGTCAGAATGTTCAGAAGTGCAGTGTCAGAATGCTTTTGTCAGAGCAGAGTTGTCAGGACTACTTTTCAGAGATAAAGCAAGTCAACCCTGCTATGCATTGATGAAGCATTAATTGGGCAAACGGTAACTAGGGAAAAACGGCCATATTCAAACGGCTAACCCACCTACCAAGAGTCAGAATGTTTGAAGACTATATAAAGGAGCTCAACTTCATTTATGAAGCTAATGAATTATCTTTGACATTCTTGAGAGAAGTTAGAGCGAGAAACTAAGAAAATCTTCAAGTATTCAAAGCTGCCCAGAAAAGAGAAAGAGCATTTAACTCATTGAGTAATCTTTTCATCTACATATCTTGTACTCTTTGTAGTTAAGTCTCTTCGTGTTATAAGAGCATTGATTGTACTTAAGTGTGTAACACTATCTGTTCTTTAAGAGAACTTAGTTAGAAAAATCCTTTATTTGTAAAGGTAGAACCCTTGCTGGAAGTAAGGGGGAGCTAGTTAGAAAGGTTGCAAGTGAGCCTGAGTAAAACTTGTGGTTGTAAGGTTGCAAGTGATCCCGTTCAAAACTTGTGGTTGTAAAGGTTCCAGGTGCACCCGTTGTAAAACCTGGGGATAGTGGAACTCGGCCTGGGTGGTTGAGAACTGGACGTAGGTCAGGAAGACCGAACCAGTATAAACTCTTGTGTTGTTTTTATTTGAGCTTTTATTTTATAACCACAATTCACCCCCCCTCTTGTGCATCCATTACTTTCAGAAGTATCCTGGGCTTTATACTTTACATGCCCGCAACAGGTATAATCCTCTGATTACTGTCCCTGCCGACATAGAGAAAAGGTGGAGGGGTAGGTTTGTGTTTGTCCACAAATCTACTCTGGTAGATTCTGGTGTAAATCTGAGGACCCAATGGGTGAACATGGGTAAGACATTTGTTATTTGAATATTCGGGGTTAACTCATTAGTTATAGTTTATTAATGGTATTGCATTTTGTTTGATAGAGTCCGTAGGAAAATACCTGAGGCCTACGGTGGAAGAGGGTTCTGATGGCCGCATTGATGCCTTCATGAAACTCACATCTGAAGAGAGAAACTGTAATTCTATCTTCAATCTGGGTGAGTTAGTTTTGGTTTTTTATATTTGCTTAAGAACGCTTTTGTATCTGGAATTACTGAGTTTAGCATTACCTTTTGTAGGAATTAAGCAACTGCCAGAAAAAGCCCCTACTCCTGTAAAGGAGAAAAAGCCCAAAGTTCCTCCTCGTCCTTCTTATAGTAGGAAAAGGTAGAGAGCTGCATCTGGATTCTCATCTGGTTTAGGTGATAAGTCTCCCACCAAATCTGCAAAAATTGAGTCAGCCACCTCTGATCCCATCAGCATTGAAACAATCAGAGATGATCCTGCCATACCTAGTGAGCGTGAAGTGGTGTCACTCCTATCTGACTCGAATAAGCAGAAGGGGGTTGTTGAATCATCTGCGATACATCACGTTACCAAACCCACCAGCCTTGGCCTTGGCGTGGTTTCTCTAGAGTTTGACAAGAACACTTCTGTCCATTCAGGGTATGACTCCGTCCACAAGGAATGCAGCAAACTCTTCTTCTCTCAGGATCGCAAGGCTGTGGTCTCGATGAAAGCTGGTGGTTCTGAGCATGTTCATTCTCGTGAAGCTCTAAAGGTAAATTTGCTTCCCTCTTATTTCATGAACCATCTGGGGTGCCTTGTGTAAGGTTTTCATTGTCTGTTTCTTCTTTTTTTTTATGTTAGTTGTATCAGCTAACCCTGTCCATGGAGGAAGATTTAGCAATGTATAAGACTTTATCCGTTACTCGCGCTTTGAAAAATGAAGAGCTTGAACGAAGGCTCGATGAATCTGAGGTCCTTCGTCGAGAAGCTTCTGAGAGGGCAATAAATGCAGAGAAGGATCTTACCTTAGTACGCGAAGAAAGGGATAAAGCCTATACTGAAGTAGGGGTTGTTTCTGGAGAAAATGTTGATCTATTCTTGAAGAATGCTAATCTGATGGCTGCTCTGAAGCAAGCTGAATCTGAAAGAGATGATGCTATTGCAATCAGTAATGAAGTCACAGCTAGGGAGCTGAGTACTGCTGAAGAGTGGGCTTTAAAGGCAACCATCACCACAGCTCAGGAGTCTATAGATGGGAAGTCAAACCTTTGGGAGTTTTAGCTCTGGAAGAAGGAGTACGAAGAGAAGTATGGTCTTCTTCCTCAGGAATCAGAAGAAGTAGCTATCAAGCCACCAGGTGGTGAGGAGGAAGAAGTCTCTTCTGGAGTTCCACCCAAAACATCTGTTGAACCATCAAAAAGCACTACTGATTTAGAAGCTGGGAAAGCAGATGACCCAAAGTGATGTAATATACGTAGTGTTGGTGTTTAGAATTTAGTTGGCTTTCTTTCTGGATAAACTACATGTTTGGAAGCTTAATTATGGTTTTTGTTGTTTGTATTTTGCTAAATGCACTCATTGTGGTGCAAATACTCTAGATTTGCTTTCAGTCTAGCTAGCTTTGAACTTTGTTATGCTTAATTTCTGCAATGAATTTAGCTTTCTGGGTACAGCTTATTACCTGTCTCTGTTACTGGATTCTGGATCTGGTTATCATCTGGGATTTCTTTTGAAATCTTTGGAGCAATTTTGCTTTTAATTCTGCGAAATAAAAGTAAGTAAAGAGGTAATTAGCATAAAGGGGGTTACAAAAGAGAATAACGTAAGTGCTAATCTCTCTTTCTTTCTTTTTTTAGGAATGACTCATCATTCTTATTCCCCCTAAAAAGGTTAGAGACCGAATACAATATGTAATTAGCTATGTATAATTTGAATTGATAAAGGTTTCTACCTTTTTTTTAATTTGCAATCTGGAGTCAAGCTGATCCTGAATGTCATCTATCTTGACCTTCATGATTTCCTGGATTTTTACAAAGTCACAAATGAGTATATGAATTATCTGGATTTATTTTTGAACTTAGAAATTAGATTTAGATTAGTTTGTACCTGAGAATATGCGACTTGTCTCCCTCATTCTGGAGGACCTTCTGAGAAAGGGAGCTGAGATCTGGAAATTCTCGAGAATCACTCCGCGACAGAGGTGCTGATCTCGTCGTCACGAGGGCGCACACAGAGATGCTGAGTGAGGTTTCACGGTCCAGGTGAACCTCAATTTTGAAGATTTAGAAATCTGGGAAACTAGATAAAAAAGTTGTTTCCTCTTATTGCCTTGATAAGAATTTGTCTTATCAAGGGTTAGGGCACTTGGCCCTTTCCTACCCTTCATGGGTAGTATCTTTTGAGATGTTTAGCATTCCAGCTTCTTGGCAGGACATTCCCTTGGGAATCTTGAAGCTGGTAAGAACCCGGTCCTGTAATTTCTTTTACCAGGTAAGGCCCTTCATAATTAGGGCTGAGTTTTCCATCTGAAGCCTCTGGGGTATTGGGGAACACTTTTCTTAGCACTAGTTCTCTCACCTGATATTGCTGCTCTTTGACATTCTTATTGTATTGTTTAGCGCTTCGCTATTGGAATGCTGCCATACGAATTAGAGCTTGCTCTCTGCGTTCATCAAGCAGGTCTAACTCATACCTTAGGTGCAAGGAGTTTAGTTCATCCTGAGCCCATTTATATCTGAGGCTAGGGATCCCATACTCTACTGGAATTACTGTTTCTGCTTCATATACAAGAGAAAAAGGGGTTTCCCCTGTTGGAGTTCTGGATGTGGTTCTGTATGCCCATAAGACAGCTGAGAGCTCATCTGCCCAATTGCCCTTTGCCTTACCAAGACGTTTCTTCAGGGAACTCATGATCGTCTTGTTACTAGATTCAGCTTGCCCATTAGATTGGGGATTTCTGGGAGTAGAGAATTTAAGCTGGACTCTCCAATTTTCACAGATACCTCTGAACCTAGTTCCAATGAACTGAGAACCGTTGTCACAAACTATTTCTTTAGGAAGACCAAACCTGCAAATAATGTGATTCCACACAAAATCCACAACTTGCTTTTCTTGAATCTGAGCGTAAGATGTAGCTTCGATCCACTTAGTAAAGTAGTCAGTGACCACTAGTAAGTAGGTTAACTTTCTAGGTGCTGCTGGGAGTTTTCCCACTATGTCCATTCCCCAGCGCATAAATGGCCAAACTGGAGCAATGGAATGCAGGAATTCGGGATGCTGGTGTTTAGCTGGAGAAAATTTCTGGCAAGCATCGCATCGAGAAACCAGGGTGGTTGCATCCTGAGCTAAGGTTGGCCAGAAGTAACCAGTGCGTAACGTTTTTCTGATTAAGCTTCGAACTCCAGAATGATCTCCACATTCTCCTTCATGAATTTCTCTAAGAGCTGCGTGAGCTTCCTGGGGACCAAGGCAGCGAAGCATGGGACCTGTGAAAGATTTTTTATAAAGGACTCCTTCATCTTCATAGAATCTGGCAGCTCGAACCTTGATCCTTCTGGCTTCATTGGTATCATCTGGTAAGGTTCCAGTTGTCAGGTACTTTAGTATGGGAGGACGCCAATCCCAAACTAAATTATTCGAAAAGACCGATCCTGCACGAATCAAGGTGGAAGGCTCTGGAAGGTGAATAATTGGAATAGCCCTGGTTCTGTCAGAGGGGATGGAAGACCCAAGGTTAGCTAAAGCGTCAGCTCTTTGGTTATCCTCCCTTCCTATCTGAGATATCTTGAACTCTACAAAATGATTACACAGTTCAGTAACTAGTTGATAGTATGCTAGCATCCTGGGATCTTTGGTTTGATATGTTCCTTCTACCTGGCGGGTCACCAGCTGAGAATCACTTCTGATCTCTATCCGTCTTGCTCCAAGCTCAATTGCTACCTTCAATCCGTGGACTAAGGCTTCATATTCTGCTTCATTGTTGGTAGCTCGAAAGCTGCAGTGAAAAGCTTGTTCTATGATATCCCCGGTGGGAGATTGGAGTACCACTCCCAATCCAGTTCCCTTAGAGTGGGTATATCCATCAGTATAAAGGATCCATAAGCCTGAACGGCTTTCATCGGCTATTGAGAATATTTCACGTATTATCTCTGGGTCACCTTCTGAGCTGAAATCTGAGATAAAATCTGCTAATGCTTGAGATTTAATAGAGGTCCTGGGTAAGTATGAGATGTCAAATTGACTAATCTCCACTGCCCATTTGACCAACCTTCCTGATAAATCTGGTTTGTGCAGGACGTTTCTGAGTGGATGTGAGGTAATAACCACAATGGGGTGGCATTGGAAATAAGGCCTAAGCTTCCGAGATGCGATGATCAGGGATAAGGCTAACTTTTCCATTGGGGAATATCTGGTCTCCGTGTCCAGGAGGGTCTTACTCACATAGTACACAGGCAGCTGTTTGCCTGACTCCTCTCGTACCAGGACAGCTCTGACTGCTTTATCTGATACTGACAGGTACAGGTACAATAGCTCTTCAGTTCCGGGTTTGGATAGAAGAGGGGGACTTGTCATGTAAGCTTTCAGGTCTTGTAAGGCTTTCTCACAATTCTCATCCCATATGAAGCTCTTGTTTTTCCTGAGAACTTGAAAGAAGGGATGACACTTATCAGATGATTTTGAGATGAATCTGTTTAATGCAGCTACGCGTCCTGTGAGTTTCTGGACTTCCTTCACGTTTTTGGGTGAAGGAATGTTGCTTTAATCTGAGTCGGGTGAGCTTCAATTCCTCGTTGGGACACAAGGTATCCAAGGAATTTACCTGAAGCTACTCCAAAGGCGCATTTCTCAGGATTCAGTTTCATGTTGTACTCCTTCAGGATGGTGAAGGTCTATTGCAAATGTTCAACATGGTGGACAGCTTTCAGAGATTTGACCAGCATGTCATCTATGTAAACCTCCATTGTTTTTCCAAGTTGTTCTGCAAACATCTTGTTGACTAATCTCTGGTATGTCGCTCCAGCATTCTTCAATCCAAAGGGCATTACTGTGTAATAGTATGTCCCCCTTTCAGTGATGAATGAGGTCTTTTCCTGATCGTCTGGATTCATTTTGATCTGGTTATACCCTGAAAATGCGTCCATGAAACTCAGGAGTTGATGGCCAGCTGTTGCATCTACCATCGAATCAATGTGTGGTAATGGAAATGTTAGAATCTTAAGTTTTGATGAAGACTAAAATATGAAAGAACGAGCCAAACACTTAGAGAATATTAGGTTAATATAGAACCCCAAGTAAGAGTACAACCGGATGTGGATTTACTTCCGGATAGACTAGGACTAGCGCTCGCGGATGAATGTCTCATCCCCCAGCGACAGCAAGCACTTCATTTAGTCATAACTCAGTCTAGGAGCATTAGATGTACAAAACCCTTGAGACTAAGTTAAGATGCAACCGGATGTGGATTTGCTTCCGATTGTCTTAAGGCTAGCGCTGGCTGTTGGTATGGATAACACTGAGCGTCAGTGAGTAAAATGTGAACATAACCCAACGTCCAGTGGAAGTGCTTCCGGATGTGGAATTGCTACCGGATGTAAAAGAGCACCCTTAGACTAGATGAACTCCCACTGCATGTGATTATGTGTTGTTATACTACACATCCCATAGCATGAGTAAATGACACACTAAGTCACTTAGAAAGAGTTAGACTAAAATAACGAAACTTACGCTGACTATTGGAATAGACATCCCCTAGCGTCAGTAGACAATACACTAAGTCAGAACATAGTCTAAGTAAGAATGCTTCCCATAGCAAACAAGCTTCCCACAGCATGTATAGCTCTTACTATACTTGATTATATATACTACTCTGTTGGACTAACAAGTATGTGCAGAACTTAATTTTGCTTCCGGATGCAAATGAGCTTCCGAATGCAAAATACTCTTGGCACTGGGTTTCAGAGACTAACACTTGCTGAGCAAGATTGCCGCTTCCGGATGAACGATGATCATCCGTCAGCAAGAGTACAAGAGTCAACGTCACATACTCAGAGGTCAGAATGCTTTTGTCAGAGCAGAGTTGTCAGAGTTGCTTTTCAGAGATAAAGCAAGTCAACCCTGCTAAGCATTAATGAAGATGTACCTCTCAACGGTAACATGGGATTAACGGCTATATTCAAACGGACATATTCCATCTGCCACCCAAGCCTGAATGTTGAGGCCGAGTATAAAAGGAACATCTACATTCAGAAGAGAAGTTGGAAGAACTGAGTCCATTGTCTGAGATATTGTAATCTACATTCTTCTCATCTTCTACTCTCTGATCTTAGATTTGTAACATTCTTAGAGAGTGATTCATTTGTACTTAAGTGAGTAACATCATCTATTCTTAGAGAGAATCATTTTGTACTTAAGTGTTTATCACAATCTGTTCATTGAGTGAACATATTATCAAATCCTCTAATTGATAGAGGCTGTTCTAAAGCTTGTGCTTGACGAACAGAATTATTATCTTACAAAAGTGAGGGGGAGCATTTAGAGGCTTTTCTAAATCTCCATAGGTTGCAAGTTAGCCCGCAAAACTTGTGGTTGAAAGGTTGCAGGTGATCCCGTTGTAAAACCTGTGGTTGTAAGGTTTGCAGGTGAGCCCGTTGCAAAACCTGTGGGTTGTTAGGTGAACCCGTGCTCGTAAAACCTAAAGTGTAAAGGCTTTCTTGTGCCTGGTTCAAACAAGAAGTTTAGTAGATTGAAAAACTCAGGTGGAGCCTGGGGACTGGATGTAGGTCTGGAAGTGACCGAACCAGGATAAATCTGTGTGTGCTTATTCTGTTTATTTAATCTATTCATCAAGCACCACACCACTAGATACTCACTTGTGCTTGGGGTAATACATTGTCACTCTCATCAAGCACAAGTAGTCAGTTTTTCAAAGAGAATTTTAATTTTTATTCTGCCACCCAATTGACCCCCCCTCTTGGGTGACAGCCACGCATTTCATTTGGTATCAGAGCGAGGTCACTTGTTTAAAGGATCCAACGATCTCAAGTGCAAAGACCTAGGCTGACTTGGGATATAAAATGTCTTTTGAAGGTTTTGATCATACTATCCCACCCTTGTTAGAAAATACTGATTTTTACTTATGGAAGGCAAGGATGAAAAGTTTTATGTTATCCTCAAATTTCAAAATGTGGGATGTGTTTGTAAATGATTCTGATTTCAAACCAAAAGTAAACTGGACTGAAGAGGAGAAAAATTTATTTTACTTAAACATTAGAGCAATGCAAATTTTGTACAAAAGCTTGACTGACTGTGATTTCCAGAAAATTAAACATTGCTCTAATGCTAGAGATATTTGGAACACTCTTGATGCTATGTATGCTTCTAACCACTCTCTTGAAAGTAAAGCTGTCCAAAGCTCATCTCGTGCCACTTGTGCTTGGGACCGTGAGCTACAGGAAGCTGATATTGAGGAAGCTAGCACCAGTGAAGAGAGTGTCGATATCTACCTAGAAGATTCAGAAACTGAAGAAAATGAGGTATCTGAACTTGAACCTTCTGAATTGCAAGACATGTATAATGAGTTACATATTGAATTCTGTAAACTTGCAAAAGAAGTTCTAGGATTAAGGAAAAAGAATAGGAAACTTGAGGAACTCATTATTTCTTCTACATCCAAGGTTTCCAAAGTTTCCCCCATAGAAAAACAGCTATCGAGAGTGGAAGCTTCAACATGTACTGAAAATTGTTCCAATTGTGAATCCCTGTTGAAAGAAAAAGAAAAGTTTTCAAAAGGCCCTGAAACTTCAAAAGTTGATTTAAAAGAATAGAGAGTCTTTGAAAACAAAATTGACCAACAAGATAATGATAGAAAATCCCATTCTGAATATCATTCCATTATCTGTCATTATTGTGGTAGATCAGGTCATATTTCTCACACATGCAGTCTTAAAAAAAATTTACATGTGAGAAATAAATTTGTATGGATCTCTAAAGGACAAGTAAGGTCCAGCACTAACCATGTAGGACCCAAGTACAAATGGGTACCAAAACTTCCTTCCAGTACCTTACTTGTGCAGGAAAGATCAAGAGCTCCTCTTGCCCCAAAGAAGAGAACTCGTGGTGATGTCACTGCTGCAACCACCTGGTCCAATCATAAGAAGCAGTGCACTACCACAAGGAACAAAGGTTCTGTCTCAAGGATGAGCTATCACAGAGTTCCACTCAACTATCCTGAGAAGAACAAGAGAGAAAGGATTTCTCGATCAACTTGGAGAGAGCCTATGAATTCTGTCTCTCATAAGAAAGTGCTTCAGGCCAAGGATAAGTATAGAAGATCTCCTTGGGTAAGCAAGGAATCACTTAGAGTCAAAGCATGCGAAAGTAAAATCTCTTATGCAAGTGTTAGATGGGATTATAGAGGTTTTACATCAAGCATCATAGATTTGAACGTTATTCTCTTAAGAGAAGAAAGCTCAAAGAAATTCACAATGTTCATAACCTACATGCTGTCTGGCTGTCATGATCAAAACCATGTGCATATAGTCATAGTTGATTCTGAATGGCATAAGCATGATTAATGACTCAAGTGCATGTGGACTTTACACTTCCTACAAACTGACCTGTCAGATCCAAGTTTGGAGACTGAGAAATGGAAAAGGGAATTACTTGGTATTTTGTAGGAAAGGAGATCCAAAAGAACAACAATATTCAAGACCGTACCTGGTCTGGGCAATGAGTCAAATCCTAATAAGATGTTCTTCATGCTAGGCACCTGGTGCTACTGCTCTTGAAATAGAAAAGATCAAGCACCGCCTGTCAAAATCAAGCAAGCTACTACTTGACACAAATGTAGCCTTGGTGATGTCATTCTTACCCTTTCTCTTATTTGAATGATTAATTGGGTAATGAATGCATGTTTACTCATTTCATCGGCAATTGACATTTATGTATCTAAAGACAAACTTCAAATTGCTCTATGGAATGAATGAGAAAAATATAGTAATACTGGTATGATTTTCAACCTGTGGTGATCTTTTTTTTGAAAATGATCAAATCATATCAAATCTTTTTGTGGAGTTTATAATATTCGTGCATATCAAATCATTTCTCTTTGAAAAGGCTCATTCACAAAAGAAAATAGCTTATGCATTCATTGTGATTTGTGAAAGTTCTTCTTTACAAACTGATCTTAAATATTCTTAGCTATAAACTGACTGGCTGTGAACTCGAGCAATAATCTTTAATCACACCTTAAGGTTCCATTTACTAATGATCTCAGTTCAAGTTTGTGGTTAAGTATGTTGACAGATTATAAAAGCTTGAACAATGTGGAGGTACAAGAGAGAGCGTCAACGAGTATGCTATTTATCAAGATGAGAAGAAATGGCTGTTCTGAATTAAATCTTGAGGAAATCTCGCCAATCTTATATGAGCATTTCTTTCCATTACTCCTTCTGTTGTGCATTTTAATGGATAGTCTCCCTTGTCGGACATACATTAGGAATCTTAGGAAATGCCTTGAATTAATTACTGCAAAATTTGATAAATCCAAGAGCAAGTGCCAATAGGATAGAAGTCTAAGTGAGTGTAGATAACTAGGCTGGAAAGAACTCTTAAGAATCTCTACCCACTGAAAGCCTTATATCCTGGCACATTATCACAAGCTTAGTACAATTTGGGTTAAGTTAAAGCTTGTTGATACCCTAAGAATAATGAGATCATATTAAGCATATTTGAAAGAACTTGAGCTAAGATTTGAAAATTATTCTTGTGATCACATGCTGAGAATTTGGATGTTTTGGAAACTTGATTATGGACATTAAAGTTTTAGAACTTCATTGTGTTGACAATTCACATGCCCTCATAATCTGACATGAACACTCTTAAGGCATATTTATCGAACTATACCTGTTTATGAAACTCTGAAAATATGCAATCTATTCGATACTCGCTGCACTATCATGTTAGTATTTATCCAAGAGAGTATGATGAGTAAAGTTCATGACTCGATAGTGAAATCATGTGAAATTGTGAACTAAGTTTTCAAATTCTGTTTTCACCTTATTGTTATTCCTATTTTGCCAAACCAATCAGCAAGCAAGTTTTTCTTAAGAGCACCAGTGGACAATGTGCCTTCCTTGGTGGTTGTCTGGTCTCTTGGGCTAGCAAGAAGCAAACCTGCGTGTCCTTATCATCCACAGAGGCAGAGTACATTGCTGCTGCAAGCTGTTGTGCACAAGTGCTGTGGCTGAAGAATCAACTGAGGGACCTTGGCCTGGAATTTCCAGAGGCTCTCATTCTCTGTGATAACACAAGCACCATCACCTGGCCAAAAACCCAGTTCAGCACACAAGAACAAAGCACAATGTTAAATCTTAAGTCTAGCCCAACCGGAAGCAAAACCACTTCCGGATGCTCTTTTGCTGGCGCTGAGTGACGACTCAAAGCAACCGGGAGCGCCAGTGTCTGGGTAAAAGACACGCCACTTCAACTCAGAAAACGTTTCCCTCCTCTCACCAAAATTGTGCCTCTTCTGACACTGTGGAGGGACACGTGTCACAAAGGTGTGACGTTTCAATTTGAATATTTACGTTTTCCCACAAAAGGTGCATATTTTCAATGAAGAGTCATTATGATTCATCACATTGTTTGTCACTTTGCATATAAATAGGAAGCCATTTTCACTTTTACTCTTTCACTTACACAAACTTTTCACCCAAACTCTCTGCATACATTCATCGTGTTCTTCATCTTCATCGCATTCTCTTCATCTTCTTCATCCTCTTTTTCTGTCATTTCACTCCATTCATTCCACTTAAAAACCCTAAACACAAAAATGGCCGGATCACATGAGACAATCCCCAACACTGAGATAGTCACTACATCAAAGAAGTCCAAAACTGGGAAATCGGGGCACTCGAAATCTGGGAAATCCAGAAAACAACATGAACAATCTGGGCAAGTTCATAGAATATCTGGGAAATCTGGGCAAAGTCAAGAACAAAGTGAGCGAGTCCAAGAACAGCCAGAACAACCTGGGCATTCTGAGCAATATGATGAACAGTCCAAGAGGAAGGGGAAGAAGAAGGTTCAGTTTAGCGAAGAGCCCTCATCAAAAAGACAAAGAGTAGAGGAGGATGATCCTCTTGTATACAGAGATGGGCCATTGGAGGCTGTTTCCTCCAAATTTGAGACTGTCAAGCCCTACTTCAACACCGGGATGTTCATAGATCTGGACAAGATAGATGAACTAGGGTTTCCACACTTGAGGCCATATCTGGAGAAATACATGTCCTGGCTGGGGATCAACCAGGAATACAACGTCAATGTCCTGCGGGTATTCTGCCAGTCCCTCACTGCCAAGACCAAGTATAAGAAGGTAAAAGGGAAGGATGAGGTCCGCAGAGTCACTTTCACTGCCACAGTAAGAGGGAGAACCTTTACTTTCACTTGGAGAGACATCAACAGGCTGATGGGGATCACTGAGGAAGAAATGAATGAATGACTATTCCCTGACAAACTCAGCAAGGAGGAGCTTGAAAAGGTATATGACACCAAAGGGAAAAAGGTGTCTGGGATGTCTGACACCAACAGGCTCCTATACTATGTCTACTCCCGCTTGATGACACACAAAGGGGGTAACTTCAACGAGTTCACTCTCTTGGACAACCCTTGGTTTCCAAGACTCCTCTCCCAGCAACCCATCAACCCTGGGCAATTGATCAGTCAAGAATTGCTCAGGTGGATTGACAATAACAAGTTTGGAAGTCTTCCCTACCCCACTATCGTCGCCTTCCTCCTGGAGAAATATTTGATCAAGTCCACATCTACTGAGGAGGAAGAAAATGTTAAGTGCGTACCTGTCAGCGCAGTTAACATTGGCAAGATGGGGATAAAGTATATCAAGAAGTCCAAAGCCACTCGCTCGGGCTCTCAGGCAGGCAGTGCCTCTCATACCTCAGTCCCCTCTGTATCTGGTGCAGGGGAACAAGAGGTTGACTCTCATCCTGGCCCTAGCCGTGTTCCAAGGGTGACAGCCGGAGTACGGGCCTTTGCTGAGGAAGTCAAGGAGGAGGTCCTCTTTAGGCTGACTGATTCTTTGGTAGCTCCCCTCCGTAATGAGTATGACACTGGGTTCCAGCAGCAGGGGGAGAGAATCCAGAGGCTCGAGGATCGAGTAGGTCGAGTCGAGAATCAACTAGCGAGGGTCGACGCCAAGTTAGACCTCATCCTCAATCATCTTCAAATCCCTCAACCACAAGTTACCTTACCACCTCCTCCTCCTCCTAACCCACCTCCACCTCCTCCACCTAATCAACCATTACTTCCTCCTCCTAACACTCTACAACCACAGCAACCTTTTCCTCAGAATAACCAACAATCCCAAACATCACCCAGCAATGACTATCAACCATCACCTCGAAACTCCACTCAAAACTCACCCCAACACTCCCCTCGTCAATCACCCCTTAATCCCAATAACTCTCCATCTCCACATAACTCCCCAAATCATTCACCACCACCAAACCCCATAGGAGCCTCCAATCCTCCTCCTAACACTAACCTCACCATAGCCCAATCTCTAGGATTTCACTCTCCTGATCACCCACTTCACACCTACTACCTCAGAGCCCAACCCCCTATTCCATGGAAAGTTAAACAACACCCTGTCTACTACTCTACCTACCCCTTCGACGGGCTATTCACCAACCCCTCCTTCTTCGAAAGAAACACAGCCCTCTTCCCCAACCCTCCTAATTCACCAGAACATACCTCACCCACATCCTCGCCCGAATCCTCGCCCCCCAGACCATTTGGCCCAGATCCTCCACCTTCCTCTTCACCCAATCCTCCCTCCCTGGCCCTCGTTCCTTTTGATGATGCCAAAAGGGGGAGAGAAACTCTACCAGCTGCTGCCCTCCGTCGGGCATATGATTTGGAGCACATAAGGTCTCAACCTTCCTTGTGGCTGGAAGAGGACATAACTGCTGCTCTACGGCGTACAAATGATCTGAGACAGATAGGTAATGCTGAGTATCTGCTCAGGAAGGAAGAAGTGGGATATATGCAACAGCAGCGCCTGGACGAGCAAAGGTCGAAATGGGCAATGGTGTTGGTTGAGCAACCTGGTGAACTCCCACAGCTTGAGCCTGAACCTGAGCCTGAGGTTCCTTCTTCTGAGCCTTCTCCCTCTGCACCTGCACTCACTGTACTTGAGGAGATTATGTTGAAATATGGGTACACAAGGTCTGAGCCACCTGTGAGAGTGAGAGCCATTCCTATTCCTCCTTCAGCGCCAACTCCTACTCCTGCTTCTCCAGTGGTTAAATCCAGCAAAACAAGAGTGAAGCGTGCTGTCAAAAAGGGGACAGGCATCTCTGAGCCTGCAGACAGTGAGGAAGAGCCTGAGAATCAAGCTTCAATGTTTCAGTCCTCCATCAGAGAACAAGCTCAGAAAGTGATGGATGATATCCCACCAGAAGTAGTGGTAAAGCTTGAGGTGGAAGATCTCACCCCTGAGGAACTTGAGAGGTTTAATGGAAACAACAAACTCACCTTCGAGCAATTCACAGTTCTGGATGCTGATAGGGCTAACGCTTTGGCTAAAGAGAAAGCGAAAGGGAAAGGCAAGGCAATCTTGGCCCAGGACCCTGACTTTCCGGTCTGGAATGTAAAGATCTCCAACATTCATCTTCCTCATGGTGTCATCCCCATCAACGAGACATCACTTGGTTCTTCCTCTTCTGGGCTAAGTGAGGCCGATGATCTGAGAAGAACAATTGTGGAGTCCTTGGAGCTAGAAAGGTTTAGAAAGGAAAAAGAGGCTAGAGAACTCCAAGAGATCCTTGCTCAGATTGATCAGCAGGAAATGGACGAAGCATGGGCCAGAGTGGAAAAAGAGTATCAAAAGAATCAGAGAGGGAAAAATAACAAGCGCAAGCCTTAACCCCCATACACTAATGCATTTATCATAGCATAGCATTTCATCTTTGTTTTGTTATTATGCACTTTGTAAATTTGCTTACTATGATAATTTTTCTTAATATTTTCCATGCATAGCTCAACTTGCACAGATTTGATTACTTGTAAATTTTAACTGCTGTTATGTATCTGACTTGTAATCTTTTGCTCATCAATGATATTTGTCTTCAGTCCTCTGTGCCTTATCTGATTATTACCTTCAAATTCTTTCATATAAACTTAATTGGATAACTTAGTTTGTCATCATCAAAAAGGGGGAGAATGTTAGAATCTTAAGTTTTGATGAAGACTAAAATATGAAAGAACGAGCCAAACACTTAGAGAATATTAGGTTAATATAGAACCCCAAGTAAGAGTACAACCGGATGTGGATTTACTTCCGGATAGACTAGGACTAGCGCTCGCGGATGAATGTCTCATCCCCCAGCGACAGCAAGCACTTCATTTAGTCATAACTCAGTCTAGGAGCATTGGATGTACAAAACCCTTGAGACTAAGTTAAGATGCAACCGGATGTGGATTTGCTTCCGATTGTCTTAAGGCTAGCGCTGGCTGTTGGTATGGATAACACTGAGCGTCAGTGAGTAAAATGTGAACATAACCCAACGTCCAGTGGAAGTGCTTCCGGATGTGGAATTGCTTCCGGATGTAAAAGAGCACCCTTAGACTAGATGAACTCCCACTGCATGTGATTATGTGTTGTTATACTACACATCCCATAGCATGAGTAAATGACACACTAAGTCACTTAGAAAGAGTTAGACTAAAATAACGAAACTTACGCTGACTATTGGAATAGACATCCCTTAGCGTCAGTAGACAATACACTAAGTCAGAACATAGTCTAAGTAAGAATGCTTCCCATAGCAAACAAGCTTCCCACAGCATGTATAGCTCTTACTATACTTGATTACATATACTACTCTGTTGAACTAACAAGTATGTGCAGAACTTAGTTTTGCTTCCGGATGCAAATGAGCTTCCGAATGCAAAATACTCTTGGCACTGGGTTTCAGAGACTAACACTTGCTGAGCAAGATTGCCGCTTCCGGATGAACGATGATCATCCGTCAGCAAGAGTACAAGAGTCAACGTCACATACTCAGAGGTCAGAATGCTTTTGTCAGAGCAGAGTTGTCAGAGTTGCTTTTCAGAGATAAAGCAAGTCAACCCTGCTAAGCATTAATGAAGATGTACCTCTCAACGGTAACATGGGATTAACGGCTATATTCAAACGGACATATTCCATCTGCCACCCAAGCCTGAATGTTGAGGCCGAGTATAAAAGGAACATCTACATTCAGAAGAGAAGTTGGAAGAACTGAGTCCATTGTCTGAGATATTGTAATCTACATTCTTCTCATCTTCTACTCTCTGATCTTAGATTTGTAACATTCTTAGAGAGTGATTCATTTGTACTTAAGTGAGTAACATCATCTATTCTTAGAGAGAATCATTTTGTACTTAAGTGTTTATCACAATCTGTTCATTGAGTGAACATATTATCAAATCCTCTAATTGATAGAGGCTGTTCTAAAGCTTGTGCTTGACGAACAGAATTATTATCTTACAAAAGTGAGGGGGAGCATTTAGAGGCTTTTCTAAATCTCCATAGGTTGCAAGTTAGCCCGCAAAACTTGTGGTTGAAAGGTTGCAGGTGATCCCGTTGTAAAACCTGTGGTTGTAAGGTTTGCAGGTGAGCCCGTTGCAAAACCTGTGGGTTGTTAGGTGAACTCGTGCTCGTAAAACCTAAAGTGTAAAGGCTTTCTTGTGCCTGGTTCAAACAAGAAGTTTAGTAGATTGAAAAACTCAGGTGGAGCCTGGGGACTGGATGTAGGTCTGGAAGTGACCGAACCAGGATAAATCTGTGTGTGCTTATTCTGTTTATTTAATCTATTCATCAAGCACCACACCACTAGATACTCACTTGTGCTTGGGGTAATACATCGTCACTCTCATCAAGCACAAGTAGTCAGTTTTTCAAAGAGAATTTTTATTTTTATTCTGCCACCCAATTCACCCCCCTCTTGGGTGACAGCCACGCATTTCAGAAAATAATCTTTAGGGCAGACTTTATTCAGGTCCGTGAAATCTATGCACACTCGATGTTTCCCATTCTTCTTGGGTACCACCACCACATTGGCTAACCATTCAGGGTAGTGGACCTCCCTGATGGCTCCTGTGGAGATAAGCTTCTCCACCTCATTATTGACAATCAGGTTTCTCTCTGGAGCAAATTTTCTCCTTCTTTGCCTTACTGGTTTTTTGGTGGGGTCTACATTCAGGTGATGCATAATGACTTCTGGATCAATCCCAATCATATCAGAATGTGTCCATGCGAAAGAATCTTTATGCTGGAGCAGGAAAGTCAGGATTTGTTTTTTAAGTTCTGGGTCTAGACCTGCCCCTATGAGTATTCGCCGATCTGGAAAATGAGGGTCAAGACTTCCGGCGTGAGGTCCTCTACCTGTTCCCCCCAGGAAAGGTGTTCCTGAGGAGATTTCTGTGGTTGCTATGCAGGTTGTTGGGCGGTTGCCTTCAAGGCAGCCTGATAGCATTCTCGGGAGGTGCGTTGCTGACCATGTATAGTTTTAACTCCCCAAGGGGTATTGAACTTAATACATTGATGCAGTGTTGAAGGAACAGCTTTCATTTTGTGGATGAAAGGCCTCCCTAAGATGGCATTATATGAGGATGGGCAGTTCATGACGTGATAGGTGAACTTCACATTTATTTCTGCTACTGTGGTTGTCAGGTTAATGATTGCCTTGGACTGGTCAACAGTTCCGTTCCCAAACACTAGTGTTGTGGGATAATAAGACATCTCACCCTCCAGGTTCATTTCTTTCACCGTGCCTCTATATAGGATGTTAACTGAACTCCCAGGATCAATCAGGATTCTTTTTACCTGGTAGTCAGCTATTTTGAGCGTAATGACTAGTGCGTCATCATGGATTCCAGGAACTATTTCTTCATCTGAGAAGGTTATGGGTCCAGGTATGGCTTCTCCTTCAGCCAAGTGGAGCTCCTGAGGCTCCATCGGGAGTTCTCTGGTGTGCCTCTTGGCTGCTGAATATGTTACACCACTAATATCTGAGCCTCCTGCAATAAAATTAATGGTTTTTACCCCAGATTGTGGCGTTTGCGGCTGTTTCGAGGGACCTGGCTGAGAATTATCTGGATGTTTTTTATCAGGTTTTTTCAGTAAATCAGTTAGATATCCTCTTTTTAAGAGTTCTGCTATTTGTATTCTGAGAGATATACAATCTTCAGTACGATGACCATAGTCCTCGTGGAAATTGCAATACTTAGTTTTGTCACGCTGATCTGGGCTTGTCAGCATTTTAGGTGGCCACCTGATGGCGTCCCCGAGTTTGTAAAGGCCTTTGACGAGCTGGGTTGCAGATACGTTGAATCCTCTTTGTGCAAATGTTGGAGGTAAGTCCTTCTTGGGCTTCTCCGCCTGCTGAGTATCATTAGGTTCACTTCTGTTGGCTGTAGGATATGGTTCAGCTCTCCAATTCTTTTTGTTCTTCTTCTTTGAACTTTTACGAGAACCTGAGCCATTATCTTTGCCTTCTTCATCAGGTTCATAGTAGGAATATCTGGCTGCATAGTCTTCTTCCCAACGCATCTGGTCTTCAGCTTTGCGCATAACCCCAGCATATGTATCGCATGGGTGCTTTGTCAATTCTTTGTAGAGATCTAAGTCCACAAAGATTCCTTTTCGAAAAGCATTAATCGAGGTCTCTTCATCAGGTTTGTCTATAGTGAGTCTCTCTGTATTGAAACGGGTAACCCAACTGCGAGTGGTTTCCCCCCGATACATGTGCATCCGGTATAAATCAGCTGAGGTTTTCTGCATCCTACGGCTGCTAGAAAACTGTTGAGTGAATTGCTCTTGTAGTTGAGCAAAGGATGATATGGATCTAACAGGCAGTTTGGTGAACCATTTCAGGGCTGGACCTGTCAAGCTCATACCAAATCCTTTGCACATGCAAGCTTCTCTGGCTGAGTCTGATATAGGGGCCGCTAGCATCCTTTGTTTGAAATGGGTCATATGCTCATCTGGGTCACCTATTCCGTCATATTGATTCATTGAGGGATAGGTGAATCTCTTTGGTAATTGAGTCTCTGTGATCCACCTTGCGAAGGGTGAGTCAGCATAACTCGTCTGGGCGTACTTAGGAGTTGGTTTTGGTGCTCCTGGGACTTTTTGAATGATCTTTTTCAGCTCCTCGATCTCACGTTCCATTCTGATCATTTCAGGATTTTTCTGGTCGTGAGCACCATCTGAACCTCGAGATTTGGAACCCGAGTTAGATGTGCTAGCACTGCTGGAGCTTTGACTCTCGCCAGGGTTTAGTCTGAACTTCTCATGTCGTGTATGAGAATGTCTATGATGGTCACGAGGAATTTTAGTTTTGTGCTTCTGGTATCCTCCTTCCTTGTGGCCCATAGTTTCTTGCCTTCTTTGTTGATGCTTGAACCCTGCTTGGTGAGGAATTTTTGTTTGTGGACTCTGGAAAAGGCGAGTTTTACAGCTGCCTTTATTGTTACGATCTGGGTTTTGTGCTGTGTGAACAACATAGTCTCGTATGTCTTTGTTCAGGGACTCGATCAAGCGAGTGAGATAAGCTTGTTTCTCGTACAACATACGCAGATTTCGTGCTGGGTCATTATCATGATCGAAATTTTGCTGGTCATGATCTTCCTCACGACCTTCTCCGTGGTCATCCTGATGATGACCCTGGTGATCTTCTTGATGATCATCCTGATGAACTTCTTGCGAGTTCTCTCCCTCACCCCTCTGATGTTTAGATGGTGTCTCTGGTTCAGGGATATGCTCCTGATGATCTTCAGGAATTGTTTGCTCATGATTATCACCATTTGGAAGAGGGGGCTGGAAAGGATCTCCGAATGGGGTTTGAGGATCATCCTCTTCCATTGGAACAGCAGGGTCTCGAAAATCAGACATGTTGAATCTCAGGTTGAATGTTGATTATCAGATGAGAAGAAATGTAATTTCTTCCCCATGGAAGGCGCCAAAATGTGTTACCTAGATTTTGTATAATCTAAATAACTTTAATAAAATAAACATAATTCTGATAACGGTTGATTAACATGGTATATGAATAAAATATGGATTATATATTTCGAGGTATAAACCTGACCTAGAACAATCAAGCTCGAGGGCTGGACTTGATAATATAAACAATTAATGAGAATTGAATAAGGTAATCACGAATTATGAATTAGGATTAACAGGAATAATAATTAAACGTAACGATATTAGATCATGAACTGGAAATGATAAAGATAAAGTGAAGGTTTGGTAAAATCTGATAAATAATAAGAGATAATTGAGATATGATGCAATAAGGATTAGAATAATAGAGCATAAAGCGTAAACGAATATTATTAGATAGAACCTGACGAGCTTTATTGAGCAGGATAATCAGAATACAAGATGAATAGCCGATTACAAGAGATCTCTCAATACAAGAAAGTAAAAAGTGATTGTGTACTTGCTCTCCATTATTCTGTACCCTAAACCCTAATTGGACCTCTCTTATATAGACTAAATGGTCCCACTTATTTTTCCTAACAGTTACGCTAGGCGTTATCCCTAAAGAGCCGTTTAGCTGTCAGATCTTTAGCTTGCCCGAGTCTTCAGCCCGAGATCTTCGCCTGATTCCTCGGACAGTTGACGTCTCCTTATCTCCTTAACGTCAGTTCTGTTCCCCACCTTCCGAACTTTCCGCTACACGTGGCCTACTTTCAACTTCCGCTTTTCTCCATTCAGTTGAGTTTAAGTTGGGTCCGTTTCAACTTCTCCGGGTATTGGGCCTGGCCCAAATTTTCTTCCTGCGAGCCCAGGGGAATACAGCTCCAATGATAATGAATGAGCGGTTGACAAAAACACGACGATAGTAGCAAATAATAATAATAATAATAATAAGAAGAAGAATAATAATAATAGAGAATGCATCAGACCAAAAAGAACATCAAGATTCAAAAGAATCAAATGCCCTCAACTCTCTTCTCTCCAATCTCGTTTTCTACCTCTAATACCCTCTTATCCTTCCTCTAGAATTTCTACCTTTAACCTAATTTATATATGGTTTGTTTTTATCTCAAAGCCAACATGTTCCTATTTTCTTAAAAAACAAAATAGGGTTAAAATGCAAAAATTCTCATGTAATTTTTCAAGAATGTGAAAAATACCCATGTAAAATTTTTTAGAGCAAAACTACCAATCAAATTTTCAAAATGGGGCAAAAGTGTTATCACTGTTAGTTTTTTTACTTTTTCACTCATCATCCTCTGTCGAGTCATCATCACAAAAGGGAAAATAAATACATAAGTTTGCCACGTGTTTTGGTGAGAGATGAAAAGAGAATAATAAGTGAAAAAGTAAAAAAAAATGGTGATGGGCACTTTTGCTCCAGTTTTGAAGTTTGATATGTAATTTTTCTCCAAAACATTTTACATGGATATTTTTGCACTTTCATGATAATCACATGGGCATTTTTGCACTTTTTCTCAAAAAATATATGTTCAAAAATAGCAAAATGCATGGTCGAAAAAAAATGTACACATGCAATTTTTGGTGGCCCCACAATTCGAATTAGATGCAATTAACGGGATTTAACAGAGTTTGTCACTTTTGAACCCTTTTTTAGAATATTGAAAGTAGTTTTGAACCGCTTTATTTTTTCTTTCGAAAAAATGTGCCTAGTGAACTATAGACAATTTTATATTGGTACTTTTGCATAACTTTTTTTTAAAAGTGAACTTTTAACAATTTGATAAGGGTAGATTTGGCCTACTTTTTATAAAAAAAATGTGTGTGTGTGTTGAACTTTAATTTTCACATTTTTATGAGGATAAATTTGAACTTTGACCCATATTAAAATTGTTTTTTCTAGGGAAAAACTTCATATTACTCAATATTAAATTCAAGACAAATTCTTACTTCAACTTGGCGTATCACATCATTTGTATATTGATCAATCACAAATAAACACATCAAAAATAATGTAGAATTTTTAATATGACTTAGCACCCTTAAAAAATTGATTAATTGTGTTTTCAACTTATAAAATAAAAAACATCTAAAACGAGAATTTAAATTTCTTTTGTGTTAGCTAGCTTTTTTAGGCAACCATGTCAATTCAAAGGTTTCACATGATACTTTATGTGTTTAGTTGTAATTTGTCATACCATAAATGACATCATGCTAGTCCCTCTAACCTCAATACACAGAGTTTGAATACACTTATGCATCCATAGTATTAAAGCTGATTCTATTGGCTACTTAAAGATCTGAAATAAACAATACATCAACCAAATTCCAAGTCATTTGCCATCAAATTTGTTAGTGTAGTAGGCTAACACCCAAAATAGAGGGGAACTAGTGTTTGACCCCGTGCGATGCACGGGTTGAATTCTTTTGTCTGCAAAATTTTTAAGAATATGTTGATATTGTAAAGTATAAATGAAAAAAGTGATTTAAAGTGAAAGTACTTGTAATTGGTAATTTTGTTTGTGAGTGATTTACATGTAGATTTATTATATTTGACGAAATTAAAAAATTGGCCAAAAATAAAATTGCTAACTAAATAGATGATTGGTAATGTGAAATTATCACGTACTAAATATGTCAACAACGATAGTGCCTGATATTTTGAAAGACTTCAAGATAAACGACATTTTTAGTTGTGTTGGTTGTTTTTTTCTCTTCGTCCAAAATTAGAATCCTTAAACCATCAATGAATTTGACCAGTGAGAGAGCAACATAGAGTTGTCCATGTGAAAAGACTGAGCTTTGTAAGTATAGCAACATATGTCATGGATTGTACTTGACTTTTGTTTTTCATTACAAAAGATACGATAACTGGGAATAACCTTCTATTCACATTGAAAGACATTTTTGAATATGAGCGGGTTCATATCCATGAGGTGTATAAGTACCTTTTGTCCACTACTTGCTGCATTCAGTGCAACTGCCTTTATAAAATGCTTCTACAACACAATTAAAAAACAATAACATATTTTGTTTGACAGTAATTGCCTGTTTGACAGTAATTGCCCAAGTTTCATTGTTGCTATGCAAATCGTTAAGAAGTGATCTCCATATGAGGTAAGATGGATTATCTTATAAACTAAAAAAGACAATGTTACTGCGGAAAGTTGTAGCTCAATTGATGGATTTTGGAGGCAAAATGCTGACAATTGGTAAATTGTTCATGCATTAATAAGATATTTAAAAAGTTTCAGTTAAAAAAAAAGATTTAAAAAGCTTATATTGTGTGTTCAACTACTATGGACATTTAATGTAATCTAAGATTTAAATTTCCAATTTCTAATTAGTATTTACCACTGTAAGAGAAAAGGTTATAATTCAATTAATTGGATTTACCAAAACTCGCTTTGATTGCTAAATCATAACTCGTATTTGATCATGCACTGGATAACATCTTGGATGGTTCAAAATGTAACAGATGAAATAATGGCAATAAATATGGCTAGTCATGATACAGAATTTGGACCAAAAGCAGTCCATTTTCAATGGAAAATTAGAAGACATATCAATTATATCCCTAGGAACTATGAGGGAGGGAGATAATAAGGGTTCAAAAAGTTAGCATGTATATATTATTATATGGAATCAGTAATCAAACAATTTATGAAATCAAATAAATACATAAGATTTAGGGAAATATGTTTACTCCATGAGATTACAAAGGTTAGTTCCTAACTTCCTATTATCCATAAAAACAAAAAGGTTAAACCCAATGGGTAGTTAGTTAAACTGGTAAGTGGGCTACAACAACCGTAAGGATGAGAACTCGTGTTCAAATCCTAGGAAGCCCTCTCATTGGGAGAGGGGACAAGCTTGCCTATGTGGGCAACACTTCTATCCCTCCATTCCCGGATTAAATTGGGCGGTGATTAATAACAAAAACAAAACACATAAAGGTTAGTTCCTATTTTGTTTATATTTATATTGATTGTCAAGTTTGAGAAGAAATGTATTATATATACTAAAAGTAGTGACAACATATCTATTGGATCACTTGCCACAATATGAATGTTTAATATTAACGGTCAATAGTAAACATGATTATTAGTTTTCTTATATGTTAAAAATAAACTGTTAAAGATAACCATTAACACAACCCATCAACATAATGGTTAAGTTTAGTATTTAACTTAATATTCTAAAAAATAACTCTCTTCCTATTCTTAATATAAAATCAATTTGATTAATATTGAACAATATAAGGAAACAAAAAAAATTAATATTTATAAATGAGCAATGGATTTATTTTACCCTTCAAGTAACCACATGGACCACCGAACACCTAAACTAACACCAGGTACAATTTTACCACTTTTAGTTCTAGGTAATTTGTTGCCCATGTGTCAACATTACATTTGTGAGATGGTAAAATTGGACCACTTTGGTTACTTCAAGGGTAAAATTGTACTCAGTGCTAGTTTAGGGTGCCCAGTGATTTAGAGTGGTTACTTAAGGGCAAAATAGGGTCATTGCCCATATTTTAAAAGTGTTTTAATTCTATGAATAAGTTTGATTAAAGTAAATTAAATTAGTGATGGAAAAAATTATTAATACGTCAAAATAATTGTTAGGTTTCTTTAATTTATAAACAACTTTCTTAATAAGATTCCATGAAACAAAGCTAATATTAAAGGAACAATCCCAAATTAATATCATTGGTCATCTCTTTTTTATGATTAAAAAAATATAAATTTATAATACTTGTAATATATTGAACTCAGTCGTAATCAGACCTCTTATTTATTAGAACAAAAGAAAAGTTAAACTCTATTTATTACGGCCCGAAAACTAAATTTTCCATAGACACCCCAAAATAATGTTTGAACCTAATATTTTTCATTAATATTGCTACATAGAATTATTATCTCTGATCATTGATATTGAGCATTAACATTTACCAATATTTTCGTATTTAATATTGTAGGCTACCTAGCTAACAATAAGTCATTTGTTGCTTCCTTGATTTTTGTATATTCTTGAGAAATCCTCAGTCAAACCTTTGTGGATAGATAATCACTATTATTTGATTTATATTTGTTAATGAGTGTAAAGGAGCTTGAATTATATTTGTTCTTATCTTGCATTAATTTCAGCAAAGCTTTCTCTTGATGGCACGTTCCAAAATTTTTTTGTATTATTGAAAATGCAATACAAATCGTTAATATTGAATGATAAATGCAAATTCAAATTCCTTGATCATTTGATAATCTAAATTTTTAAATCTTTTACTCTATAAATAAGCTTCATTACTTTACCATTATTTAAAGTATTGACAATTTATTAACTTATTGCAATCTTAAATTCACGTGTAATAATAATCACCGGGTTATAAATGAGATTTTTTAGGAATAAATAAGAGAAGTTGTCTATGATTTGAACAAAAGCAAAACAATTATAGCTTCATATCCGCTACTAACAGCCTCAAATTTGGAAGTTCATGAAACGCGATTAATCATTGACCCAACGCTAAAGTTGCAAGAGAATCCGATCACCATTCAATCTCAACATCCCAACATGTTGCTTCTGCTGCACTACTTAACGCAACAAATTAGCGCAACTGATACTTTGCTTTACTCAAAAATCTATATTAATTAGGACATCGATATATTCACAACATCATAATCAAAACCCAATTATTTCTAACATGATATCAAAAATCCTAGTTTCAAGAATATTGTGCAGGGTAGTTATAAAACATAATTTCAAATATAAAACAAAATGGCAGACTCAATATTGCTTTACTCCTCTGTAAAAGACGAAATACTCTATTAATAACAATTGTATATCACTCCAGAAAGAGAACTATATGTATGGCAACATCATATAAGAAATTGTGCTCACTTCTCCATTAAATGTATGAGGTTGATCATTCCTCTTCAGTACTCCAAACATCACAAAAATCATCAACATTGCATGTAAGCAAGATAGCAAGCCCGAGGTGGCCCTCGCACAATGTGCTTCATGATCTTCAGGTGATGTGAATGTTGCTGCAATAGTCAAGAAGGAATAGCAGGCTTTTGTTTTTGAGATTGGAAAATTTAGTATTTCTAGTCCACCATCTATAAACCATTTGATCATCATTAAGACATGATTATTTTTTGTGAAATTATTAAATGATGAGCTTGATCAGATTTTTGAGAAAGATTTTATTTATTAAATAGATTGAGTTCGTCACGAAATGTCAATTAGCAGTTATTAAACTCTTACTCCCAGTTTAAGGAATTCTTCATTTGCAAGTTTCAAAAAACTGATCAAGAGGATGAAATGTCAAGCAAGTAATCTATGTATAACTCAAGAAGCTCGCCTTTGGTTGAAAAGAAATATAAATTAGATAAGGTTGTGATATTATCATGTACACCTATATGAAGATTTCTCCTTTGATCGACCCTGTAGTGCCCTATAGATCTTTGGTTTAATATGAAATCCAAGTAAGCATGATGAGGAAAATGCCAAGCGAAAGGACATGAAATTAAAATATGAATTAAAAGTGATTGATAAACATGAGATGATGTACATAATAGTTGAGATACAAAATTGACTTTGTGAGATTGTTTGTACCTATTGATCAAAATAATTGAGCTTTTGGATTTTTTCTTGGTGAAGTTGACAAATAATGCTTAAGAATGTGTCCTGTCCAAAAGTTCAATTGCTCTAAAATTGGATCATTTGAGTGTGTGACTATATGTGAAATCATGTGTAACTTCAAAAGAGACTCAACATCCTTCAAATAATCATGGAAGGTGTTGAGGAATTTGTCTTTTAAAAACCTCAAGTGCTTCTGAAACGCACACATATTATAAAATTTACTTTCTTTATCGTTGATCCCTTTTCAATTAAAGAGAGTCAAAGAAGATACAATGCCTTTTTTTTTGGTCTAGAAGAAGATACAATAACTGAAGAAACAGTATATGCATTGCTTTATATTGAACCTTCTTGGTGAGGGACCTTGTTACTTTTAACTCTTTCCCAGCATTAGATGTCCTTCCATGCTTTTATATTGAACCTTGTGGCTTCAGAATAACGCATGCTCCCTCAAAATCCATGATATCATATTAACAAACTAAATATCACATTAGGCACAACCATATAAAATTTGTATTAATAATGGTATGAACAATTCCAAGTATGATCTTGGGAATATGAATCAATTCATGGACACTAAAAGAACCCAAGTAATAAGTATAGATTATCATCAAACATAACACTATAAGAGGTAGGATTATCATCAAACATAACACTATTAGAGGTATCAAATTTTTATTAGTCATCCATAACAACAACAAAAGAGGCATGAATATGGTGATCCAACCATTCAATATGATGCTTGGATAATATTTCTAGCTTTAGCCACTCCATGAAATATCAAAAAACATGATTCCCTAGGGAATGGGCAAAAACAATAGAGGGAACACCAGAGAGTTTAAAAGTAGTTTCAAAGGTCAATGTGCAAAGAGGAAAACCAATTAAACAATGATACTTTTTAATGATATTTTTTACGAAAGTCAAACAAAAAATCCTTCTTTATAATCTGGAAACAATTGACAGAAAAAATTTGACAAATAAGCATTTCATTCTCACTTCAAAATAGAAAATATGTTCAAATAAAGAGAAATTTGTGAAAGATTTTATTTATTAAATAGATTGAGTTCGTCACGAAATGTCAATTAGCAGTTATTAAACTCTTACTCCCAGTTTAAGGAATTCTTCATTTGCAAGTTTCAAAAAACTGATCAAGAGGCTGAAATGTCAAGCAAGTAATCTATGTATAACTCAAGAAGCTCGCCTTTGGTTGAAAAGAAATATAAATTAGATAAGGTTGTGATATTATCATGTACACCTATATGAAGATTTCTCCTTTGATCGACCCTGTAGTGCCCTATAGATCTTTGGTTTAATATGAAATCCAAGTAAGCATGATGAGGAAAATGCCAAGCGAAAGGACATGAAATTAAAATATGAATTAAAAGCGATTGATGAACATGAGATGATGTACAGAATAGTTGAGATACAAAATTGGCTTTGTGAGATTGTTTGTACCTCTTGATCAAAATAATTGAGCTTTTGGAATTTTTCTTGGTAAGTTGACAAATAATGCTTAAGAATGTGTCCTGTCCAAAAGTTCAATTGCTCTAAAATTGGATCATTTGAGTGTGTTACTATATGTGAAATCATGTGTAACTCCAAAAGAGACTCAACATCCTTCAAATAATCATGGAAGGTGTTGAGGAATTTGTCTTTTAAAAACCTCAAGTGCTTCTGAAACGCACAAATATTATAAGATTTACTTTCTTTATCTTTGATCCCTTTTCAATTAAAGAGAGTCAAAGAAGATACAATACCTTTTTTTTTGGACGAGAAGAAGATACAATAACTGAAGAAACATTATATGCATTGCTTTATATTGAACCTTGTTGGTGAGGGACCTTGTTACTTTTAACTCTTTCCCAGCATTAGATGTCCTTCCATGCTTTTATATTGAACCTTGTGGCTTCATACTAACGCCTGCTCCCTCAAAATCCATGATATCATATTAACAAACTAAATATCACAGTAGGCACAGCCATATAAAATTTGTATTAATAATGGTATGAACAATTCGAAGTATGATCTTGGGAATATGAATCAATTCATGGACACTAAAAGAATCCAAGTAATAAGTATAGGATTATCATCAAACATAACACTATAAGAGGTAGGATTATCATCAAACATAACACTATTAGAGGTATCAAATTTTTATTAGTCATCCATAACAACAACAAAATAGGCATGAATATGGCGATCCAACCATTCAATATGATGCTTGGATAATATTTCTAGCTTTAGCCACTCCATGAAATATCAAAAAACATGATTCCCCAGGGAATAGGCAAAAACAATAGAAGGAACACCACAGAGTTTAAAAGTAGTTTCAAAGGTCAATGTGCAAAGAGGAAAACCAATTAAACAATGACACTTTTTAATGATATTTTTTATGGAAGTCAAACAAAAAATCCTTCTTTATAATCTGGAAACAATTGACAGAAAAAAATTGACAAATAAGCATTTCATTCTCACTTCAAAATAGAAAATATGTTCAAATAAAGAGAAAGTAAAAATGAAAAAATAATAAATTACAGAGGCAATAAAAAGTTCATCGACAACAGCTCCCATGTATAGAAACATCATGGATTGGGCAAGGGGAGGTAGAACAGTCTTGTAGACAATGTACATGACTACAAAAGGGATACATGCCAAAGAACAAATATGGTGCAAACTCACCGGTATTTGGCAGACTTCAGTGAAATGCAAGAATCAGTTATAATCTTCCCACACTGGGTTCAAAAACTCTACATGTGAGTTCCTTCAACGCAATATCCAAGAAGTAAAACTAAGTTCTCGCCCCCTTACCTTCAGCTGATGTGATCAATTTCCCAAGCAAGAGGAGAAGCTGAGTCAGCATGAGAGCGAAGAACATTACAATAAGGATCCATTCATATTATCGCAGATACTGATTTATTCTCAAATTACCATCATCACAAACATCTAACTACAAATTCTGAAATCCTTCAAGGGTATTAAACAACCGATCAGCAAACAATATTATAGATTTACATGAAAAAAGGAAAAAAGAAAAATTCCAATAGATCAACAATTGGACATGTTAGAATGAGATTATGCAAAAGGAAGTGGTTAAAGAAGATCAAAGCATAGCTTGAAAGCCATAATCGAAAGTAAGAGTAGTCAATTTCAGATGCATAATCAAATAAATTAACTATGAAGGACATTATGTTATTAAGATTGAATGAGACTCAAGTAGAAAAACTAAACGCTAGAGCAGACAAAGAAATTTATAAGTCACCATACTCTCTACTATATCATGTGTCTCTTCGATTTCTATCTTCTTCACCAACTTCCCCCGTGTCTTGCACACACATGGTAACAAAATAAAAAAACAAAAAAGGAAATAGTGAAACTTGGATTATGAATGTGATTTGTGAGGGACAATTCCTAGGGATATTAAAAAATTAAAATACTCCCAATCAAATCACCAAAATTAAAACCCTTAAAATACATGCAGATTTATATATGGAATAATAAGTAATAACTAAACTTAATATCCCTAAAATAAATCCATAGAAACTGAAACATAAACACAGGATTTATCAGGATCCATGGAGAAGAAAAATTCCAGCAAGGCAATGAAACTGAAAAAATTAATCTCCCGGGAAAATTTTTAAAAAAGGCAATAAATATTGAAACATTTTAAAATAAATCACCTTAAGGCCCAATCGTTTCTCTCACCCATAAGGTACAGCCTACAGGAAGTTGAAGATCCAAATCCTCATATTCAACGACGCACTTAGAGAAGGTGTGGAGTGATGAGAGCCACAGGTTTGTCTCCGGAGGGATGAACCCCCATATAGATTATGACTTGAATTAGATCGGGTCAAGGTCTGAGAAAGAAGGGATCTAGGGAGACGAAAAGAGTATAGTATTGGATTGGAATAGCATACAAAAATACTGTTTGAGAGAATGGTAAAGCCAAATAAGCACAACCAGATGAAAGAAATCATAATGCATAGGGAGCATGAAGCGACTGACTTGGGGATGGAATGGAATGGAAAACAAAGGGAAGAGACAACATTAACTTTTCATAATGGAGCATTAATGTAATATGGCATAACTCATAAGGGCTGAAAACAGAGTTACTTCTAACCACATAAATTCAGTTGCAAGTGTGAAAGCGTTGAAGATTCCACACGGAAAATATAGATATATATTGTAGTAGGCTAACACCCAAAATAGAGGGGAATTGGATGTCACAATAAAATTTGTTTAATCAAATTGGATGTCACGATATGTGTTAGTTTTCTTCAATAAAACTTCTTCGGAAATCATAATAGAGATATGAATAAACATAACAATGCTTTGTTCAGTCATGTTGAAAATAAAAAAAAAAGAGTCAAGGGAGAGAAGAATGTAAACATAGATTTATCCTAGTTCAATCTATCTACTTGACCTACATCCAGTCCTCAGGCTCCGCCTGAGATTTTCAATACACTAATTTCTTGTTTAACTTGGGCACAAGAGAAGCCTTTACAATCCGATCCAAACCAGTACTTGTGAGACTTTTACTCACTCAAGTTCTATTGGGTACTTCAAAACCACTCCTTCTTAAACTTGTACGAATACATCCTCTCCAAAGATCCCAATATTTTACGAGATTCCACCAACAAATAGAAAGAATAAGATATCACGATTGGTCACTCAATGTTCAAGTAGTGTTCCCATTTTCAGTCTCTTGATACTTAGCATTATCTTTCCAATTTCGGTACTCATGGCTTTTATAGACATCTTGAGTTTTCTGCCCATTAGAGATATAGTCATTCCTCAATTATGATGATTGATGTTGAATCTTATGGAGTGATTGACAAACAATACTTTGTGGGGCTCTCACTCACTTATACCTCGTTGACAAGAGTGAGGCAATTCGCTTATCAAATTTGTTTCCATAAGCATCTACAAGCCCTGCAATAAATACCAAAAAGCACAATCACCAAGAAATCACTAATGAATATTAAGATGCTTTAAATTTTTATAGAGAAATTTAAGGTCAACTCCAAGAAATCTGGTAATCATGCTTCAGGCAACCTCCCATTGATTGTTAGATACCTCCTCCGGTTCTAAATATAAGACCTCTTTAGAGAGATAAGTAATTGGTCCTAATATAAACATCTTTCTAATTGTTCCCAACTTTTCCCATGATAATAACCCTAATCATGCACATCAATAATAAACAAGCAAAAGAGACGGAGGATGGGGACAAAGATAGATGGTTAGGGTGAATTAGTAATTTCATGTGTTAATTAATTAATTTAACTAACATCCTTAATTTAATCAAATTGGGTAAATAAGTCTTATACTTAAGATCAATATTTAGGGACACATGGAGTATAAAATAATTCATTGCGAAGAAATTCCCATTTACATTATTGGACAAATAAGAGCAAGACTTTATCTGCAATGCAGCAGTGAGAAAAGATTGAAGACAGCAATCAACTCTTGAAACTTCTGTCATACCAAATTCATGTAATTGAACTTCCAATCATGAACTAGTTAATGAGATTTATCAAGGGTTGAAACTTTTAATCCCTTTTTAGAATATTGAAAATTGTTTTGAACCACCTTTTTTTAAAGAAAAGTGTCCGGTGAATTTTTGACAATTTTATATTGATTGTTTTAATAGCGTTTTTTAAAAAAGGTATCTAGTGAACTTTTAACAATTTAATAAGGGAATATTTGACCTATCTTCTTAAAAAAACAAGATGTGCGGTAAACTTTTAACAATTTTATATAGGTAGATTAGATGGAGAAAAACTACTGGGATTATATGTGATCGTAAAGTCGATCGAAGATAAGATAAAAGGGAAGTTTTATCGGACAACCATTAGACACGCGATGTTATATGGTAGTGAATGTTGGGCTCTTGAAAAGAAACATGAACAAAAGTTGGAGGCGGCAGAGATGAGAATGTTGAGATGGATGTGTGGCTGATTGCACCATATATTTGCATATCTTTTCATGGCCAAATCCATTGAATTAATGCATGTTTTGATGATAATTGCACCTAATTTGCATAGATTCTAACTATTGCACTAGTTGTTGGAATTTGTTCTAATAAAGGGCAATTCAGGCTTTTTTAGCATGCTATAATGTTTTACATGTTTTCAAGAACATTTTGATGCTACCTTTGAGACATTTGAATATGTAGGTTGGGAGGTTGAAGGTGAAGATTCAAGAAAATGGGTCAAAATAACGTTTCTGGATGAAGTTTGCATTTTAGTCCTGAGGCAGGCCAACTGGCGAGCCACTGGCAAGCCACTGGCGAGCCACTCGCCACTTGCTCGCCAGTTGGCGAGCCACTGGCGAGTACATTCGGGTAACTCGCCACTTGCTCGCCAGTTGGCGAGCCTGACGCTGTCAAAAATCAGACGCGATTTTTAGGGTTTCTTGACCCTATATAAGCTTTCTAAGAGCCCCAAACCTCTCTCCAAGCACCCTTTGGCCGAAAATAAGTGTCCCAACCTAGGGTTCTTCAATTTTCTCCATTCCCCACTCATTCCAACTCATTTCTATGCATTCCAACTTCATTTCCACCATATTCTCTACCATTTCTTCACTTTTCCACCATCCTTCTACCATGAATTGGGCATTGGAGCTTCTCTTGGTGGCTTCATCTTCTTCCATGTGTAGCTAGGCTTCCTCAAGCTCTCTTGGTGATGGGTTAAAGTGGCGCAAGCTAGGGTTCTACAATAGGGGAGTTTTTCTTGTTTCAATCTTATATTTATGACTTCCAACATATTGTATTTGGTATTTCTCTTGGAATTTCCAGATTTTATGTGTTGTTGAGACTATGAATATGTAATTGTTGATAAGATACTTGTGTTGATGGATTGGGTCTTGTGTTGAGAACTTAATTTCCCTAGTGTTAAATTCAATTGGAGTTTTTGTGGTTTTATTGTCTTGCATGATGTCATGTGTGATGATTTAATCAATTAGCTTGTTGATGTTGATGCTTATGTTAATTGTTATGGTTGAGTTTATTTAGGTTGAATTGCCAAGTTCACTAGTGCTTGGGTAATTTAATTAATTGAACTCCCATTGTAGTATTCAATACAATTCCCCAATCTAATCCACAAGAGTAATTGGGACAAGCTCCTAGTTGGATGATATTGGCCCAATTACTCCTCACACCCCCTAATGTATGAGCCCAAGTTTGCCACTAAGACCCTAACCAAGAGAGCCCTCATCTTATTGATTGTCATCTATCATTCCATTTTACCCCGAAAATCCAAAAATATGTATTTACATTTAGTAGTTTAATTAGATGATCTTCTAAACCAAACCCCCATATTAATTCCTTTGTTTGTTTCAATTGCATTTAGTAGCTTAGGTAGATCATTAGACTCCTTGCGAACGATCCGGGGTTGTACCACTCGTTACAATCCTTGGTTTTATAAATAACTTGCATTTAACCCCCAAGGCGACTAGGAACCGGTTAAATCAATGGCGCCGTTGCCGGGGAGTCATTTTTGACTCCCTAAGGTAGCTAAGTGTTAATTGAAACATTGACAAGGGGTAGGAGTACTAGGGTTAGGTTTTATGTAGTTTGCATACTTAGGATAACTTGCATTTTCTTATTTGTATTAAACGTTGAAAATATTAAAAAGATTGTTTTTTTTGCTTGTGTTACTTGTTGAGATTTTGTTAGTCGGTTGCTTAATAGTGGTTGACATTAGTACTTGTTTTTTACATTGCACCCATTTTGCATCCACGACAACTCTCAACTTGCTTATTTTTGCACAGTTTTCCCACCATACTTTGACACTCACACATACTCACACACACACACACACCTACATTTCACCATATACTCACTTGCACCCATTCATCGATTTTGCATTGGATTGTGCAAGTTCTTTTTGCTTTGTTAAAGTCTTGGTAACTCTGCTAGTCCACTTGCTATCTGTTCCTTGTGTGACTTTACCTTGACTTATTCTCTTGCTTTCTCATTTTCACCATGGAACAAACTAGAAAAACAATTAGGGATGCTACTCGTGTAGAAATTAATCATAATCCTTTTGTCCATGCATTCCCTTCTTTCCATGATGATTTTGAGATTAAAAGTTCATTGATTCGATCTTTGCCCAAGTTTTATGGCATGCAGGAGGATGAACCTTACAACCACTTGGATGAGCTTTTCATAAAATGTCATACATTGAAGCCAAACGGGGCTCAAGTTGAAGATGTTATGAGGCGTGTGTTCCACCTTACATTGGAGGGAAAAGCTAAGACATGGTTTATGAGCCTTCCTAGGCTTGATCCGGACGCATGCACCTCTTGGGTGAATCTCAGACATGCATTTTTGGACAAGTTCTATCCTGCCATAAAAACTTCAATGAGGCGCAAAGAGATTAACTCCATCCTCCAAGACCATGATGAGTCCCTTTATGACTATTGGACCCGATTCCAAGACCTTCTTGCTCGGTGCCCACATCACCAAATTCCAGAAGAGCAACTTGTACATACCTTCTATGATGGTCTATTGGAAAAGGATCAAGACTTGTTAGAGTCAGCCACTCAGGGATCTTTTCTAGATTGCACTCCTGATGATGCATGGCGAATAATCCGGAAATTTGCCCTTTCTAAGCAAAAGTACCACACCTCTAGCCGGTCCACCAATGTTGTAGAAAAGGTTGAGCCCACTCCTTTTCATGTAGCAAAGCTAGATGGTCTTATGGAGGAAGTCAAGTTACTTTCTACTAGACTCGACAGATTTACACCTCCTTCACTTATGAGTCCATCAAGTAGAGAGTTGATAGCACCATGTTGTGATTTCTGTGGATCTCAATTGCATATATCAAGTGGGTGCTCTAACCGCTATGAAAAGGTATTTACCATGCCATATGTTACTCCCAATCATGAGTCAAGGAGCGATGAGATTTCTAAACTCCATGAGATCATTCAAGGGGAGAGAGAAGCCAACAATGAAAAATTCTCTCAACTTGCTTCTTTTGTCAACAAGTTCATTGATACCTTCACTCTCTTGACAAATCAAAAACAAGGGTTTTCTTCTCCTCAAGTTGTGACTAATAGCCATGATACCCAATCCCTCAATGCTATATCCTTAAGAAGTGGGAAACATGTTCAGTTTAAGGACCCTATTGAGGAGCATGAAGAACTAGTTGATGAAGAGATTGAGTGTGAAAGCCTCAACAAAGCTAATGTTGATAGACGGTCAAGGAAACCTCGTGGGAATTGTAAAGTTGCAATTGAACTCCTCAAGCGCAATGAAGGAAAGCCTTGTATTTCAAAGCCTCGACATGGAATATCTCACATCCCACCTGGCCCAACCAGATTTCACCAAGAGAGCTTTGAAGGAAATCTCTCTCGTAATGCTAAGGGGAGGCAATTTCAAGGTATAAATCATGAAAAATCAACTCAAAATGGAGCCATAGCTACTGATGAGCCCTTATCTCAAGCGGAGACACCACCACTTCTGAAGGAGATTGTTGTCAAAGGCTCAAATTCGCCATCATCAACCGAACAAGGAAACAACAATGTGCATGGAGCCTCATTGCAAAAAGGTAGAGAGGTATATCTTCGTGATCTCCCTTTTCCTAAAGCTTTTATTAAAAGTAGAAAGCATGATAAGCTTGAGGATGATCAAGCTGTTGTTGACTTGTTTAGTAAGATTGAGGTGAATATTCCTTTGATTAAACTTGTTAAACAAGTGCCTGCTTATTCTAAGTTTTTGAAAGAACTTTGCACCTCAAAAAGAAAATTCAAACTTGATGAGAGAGTCCAATTAGGGTCTAGTGTATCTGCACTTTTCACTGATAACATGCTACATAAGAGTCAGGATCCTGGATCATACACTATTCCATGTACTATTGGTAAAGACCATATTTCTGATGCATTGTTAGACCTAGGTGCAGCCATTAACATGATGCCTAAATCATTGTATGACACCTTAGGATTCAAAGACATGAAGCCTACCAGGACCATTTTGCAATTAGCTGACAAGACCATTAGATATCCATGTGGTGTTGTAGAGGATGTGCTTGTACAAGTTAGGGACTTAGTCTTTCCTGCTGACTTTGTCATTTTAGACACCTCTACTGATTCTAGTGGTCAAAGCAGTCTCATCTTAGGTAGACCTTTTCTTGACACTGCAAATACAATCATTAACAAGAAAGAAAGGTCTATAACTATGTCTGTTGGGGAGCATGAGATTAAATATATGCTTGATAATTCTTCAAAGCATATGCATGAAGTTACTTCATTGTATGGTGTTCTAATTGATGATTGTATGGTTAATTGTGAAAATGTTGTTTCATCTATGCATGATAATATTGATGATACCATGACTCACCCATCATCCAATACTCCTCATAAATCTCCTATTGATGTGGATCCATGTGCTCCTCATTTTTTATCTAACCCTGTTATGCTTGGCAAAGATTCTGCTTTATATGATGTTGCAGGTGTTAGAAAGGAGATCCAACCTCCTACAATGAAGACAAAGAAGAAGAGAAAGTGGAAGCGGTCCCAAAAGAAGTTCTTGAAGACCAACACAGTTGATGTCGCACTCTTAGAGCTACAAAAGGAAGTCACAATGCCAGTCTACTCCAAGCTATTACCTCTCCTTTCTCCCATCTTCACTCGATTGGATGTCTTGGACTCTCCGAATTTTGAAGACCCTTTTCTTCCGGATCCTATGGAAGAAGCCCCCCTTAAGGTCTCCGATTTTGTTTGGGTTCAAATTGCTCAATCTAGAGATCCAGATTTTGGCGAGAGAGCTCGATGGGTTGGACCGTTGGAGATCAAGTCCATAGATCCTTGCACCAATCAAGCTTCGCTCCAACTCTATGAGGACCACATTATGTGTTGCAAGCTTGATAGACTTCGCCTTTACCATTCGAGTTATAAACCTCCATAACAGTCTTAGGTTGTCCCTTTCCTCTCTTGTCTTACTGTTATACATGTTCTAACTGGCTGGTGATATCTTGTGATGCATGTTAGGATAAGTGTGGGGGAGGGACACATCTAGTAGGAAAAGGTAGTTTAGTATTAGTTGAGTCAATAAGAACCCCTTATGTTGTCATTCTCTTATTGCACCACATTGCATTGGGGACAATGCAAGATTTAAGTGTGGGGGAGGGACTTGTGGTAGTCATGTTTGATTCATTGGGTTTGTGTCATTTCCACATTAGTGTCCATTTTTTGAGACAGAAAAAAATTTAATTGGCAAAGAATCATGTATTTTAACCTCTCAATTTTCAACAAGTTAGTATTGAATCAATACCAAGCATATGCATTTTGTAAATTGGCCTTACAATTAGATTTATCTTTGGCATGAGAGTAGCCCTTTTGTGAGGATTTTTGAGCCTTCAATTCGTTTCAAGAGTGACTTGCTCAATTATTCAATTTCTAGAACTTGTTTCTACTCTTAGTCAAAGCTTATGCATTCATGTTTGGATATGATTGGGGCATTCATTTCTAAACCCTTTGACCCAAACACTAAAACAAAAAAATATCCTTTATTTCACCCCTTTGGGCCATCACTTTCTTTTCTTCCACCTTGACCAATTTGGAAACATGCATCCATAGCATATACTTGCATTTCCATTGTTCTTGTATTGTTGTATGATTTGAAAAAGCATGATACATAGTAAAAAAAAGGTTGAGGGCCTACAGACAGAAAGAATAAAAAAAAAAGAAAAAAAAGAGAGTGAAAGCACAAAGTGCTAATGTATGTCAAAGGCATAGTGTGAAAAGAAAAGAGAGGAAACACAAAGTGCTTGAAAAAAAAGAGTAACATGTAACATGCTAGTATGGAATTGTTATGACTTGAGTTACCATTTTTTGTATTGCATTTATATGTGGTGGATAATTGTTTACATAATTGGTCATTGACTTTATTCCATTATTCATCATTCATTATTAGCCTTCTCCACCATTTCAACCCCACAAAGTCCTCTTGATCCAGTCATGTGTGCATGCATAGTGGAGATATTAGAGTATTCACAAGCTTATGGTTAAATTGTTTATTAAGCAAGTAGAGTGACAAATTCCACATTAAGTGAGGAGAGTGAAACACTATTATCTTGAGAGTTCTCATCGCCATAAAACATGTCCAATTGCATTGCCGATTCTCACTATGCATATTCTTGCTTATTGATTCATACTAAATTGATGACTATTGGTTTGTTCAAATCTTGTATTCTATGCAATGTACCCTTTGTCCAGGAGTACAAAGGTCTAAGTGTGGGGGAAATGATTGCACCATATATTTGCATATCTTTTCATGGCCAAATCCATTGAATTAATGCATGTTTTGATGATAATTGCACCTAATTTGCATAGATTCTAACTATTGCACTAGTTGTTGGAATTTGTTCTAATCAAGGGCAATTCAGGCTTTTTTAGCATGCTATAATGTTTTACATGTTTTCAAGAACATTTTGATGCTACCTTTGAGACATTTGAATATGTAGGTTGGGAGGTTGAAGGTGAAGATTCAAGAAAATGGGTCAAAATAACGTTTCTGGATGAAGTTTGCATTTTAGTCCTGAGGCAGGCCAACTGGCGAGCCACTGGCAAGCCACTGGCGAGCCACTCGCCACTTGCTCGCCAGTTGGCGAGCCACTGGCGAGTACATTCGGGTAACTCGCCACTTGCTCGCCAGTTGGCGAGCCACCGGCGAGCCTAACGCTGTCAAAAATCAGACGCGATTTTTAGGGTTTCTTGACCCTATATAAGCTTTCTAAGAGCCCCCAAACCTCTCTCCAAGCACCCTTTGGCCGAAAATAAGTGTCCCAACCTAGGGTTCTTCAATTTTCTCCATTTCCCACTCATTCCAACTCATTTCTATGCATTCCAACTTCATTTCCACCATATTCTCTACCATTTCTTCACTTTTCCACCATCCTTCTACCATGAATTGGGCATTGGAGCTTCTCTTGGTGGCTTCATCTTCTTCCATGTGTAGCTAGGCTTCCTCAAGCTCTCTTGGTGATGGGTTAAAGTGGCGCAAGCTAGGGTTCTACAATAGGGGAGTTTTTCTTGTTTCAATCTTATATTTATGACTTCCAACATATTGTATTTGGTATTTCTCTTGGAATTTCCAGATTTTATGTGTTGTTGAGACTATGAATATGTAATTGTTGATAAGATACTTGTGTTGATGGATTGGGTCTTGTGTTGAGAACTTAATTTCCCTAGTGTTAAATTCAATTGGAGTTTTTGTGGTTTTATTGTCTTGCATGATGTCATGTGTGATGATTTAATCAATTAGCTTGTTGATGTTGATGCTTATGTTAATTGTTATGGTTGAGTTTATTTAGGTTGAATTGTCAAGTTCACTAGTGCTTGGGTAATTTAATTAATTGAACTCCCATTGTAGTATTCAATACAATTCCCCAATCTAATCCACAAGAGTAATTGGGACAAGCTCCTAGTTGGATGATATTGGCCCAATTACTCCTCACACCCCCTAATGTATGAGCCCAAGTTTGCCACTAAGACCCTAACCAAGAGAGCCCTCATCTTATTGATTGTCATCTATCATTCCATTTTACCCCGAAAATCCAAAAATATGTATTTACATTTAGTAGTTTAATTAGATGATCTTCTAAACCAAACCCCCATATTAATTCCTTTGTTTGTTTCAATTGCATTTAGTAGCTTAGGTAGATCATTAGACTCCTTGCGAACGATCCGGGGTTGTACCACTCGTTACAATCCTTGGTTTTATAAATAACTTGCATTTAACCCCCAAGGCGACTAGGAACCGGTTAAATCAGTGGCCATACAATAAAAGATAGAATATACAATGATGATATTCGCCGAAGAGTTGGGGTAACATCAATTGCGGAGAAAATGGTAGAAAGTCGCTTGAAGTGGTTTGACCACGTTCAAAGAAGAGAATTAGATGAATCAGTACGAATAATGGATCAAATGGTTTGGAGTCCTTATAAGAGAGGGAGAGGGAGACTGAAGAGAACTCTTAACGACATTATCCAACGAGACCTTTTGATCAATAATATATCTCCAAGCATAGCAACTGACCGAGCACAATGGCGACGTGTGATTCATGTAGCCGACCCCACCTATGTGGGATAAGGCTTTGTTGTTGTAGATTAGAACTTTAACACTTATTACAATTTTTGTTTTTTCTAAAAAAGACTTCATATTACCGAATATTATGTTCAAGAGAAATTCTTACTTAAACCCGACATATCACGTCATTTGTAGATTAATCAATTACAAATAAACACATTAAACATACATAAAATTTTTAAATATGATTTGACATCCATAAAATAATTTATTAATTGGTTTTTCAACTTGTAAAATAAAAAAATATTGAAAACATGAATATAAATTTTTTTTGTGTTAGTAACTTTTTTGGGCAACCAAGTCAATTTAAAAAGTTTTACATGATACAAGTATTTATTTGTAAATGGTCATACCACAAATGACATTATGTATTAATTCAATAGTTCCTCTAACCTCAATACACATAGAGTCTAAATATACTTATGCATCCATAGCATAAAGAAAACTAATTCTATTGGCTCCTTAAAGATTTGAAATTAATTAGTAGTCAAATATGTTAGTTAGGTTGACACCCAAAATAGAGGGATGTCAAAATAAAATCTGTTTAGTCTCTTTTCTTTTCTTTTTAAAAACTCAATTGAAATGATAAATAGTTTTCTTCAATAAACTTTTTCATAAATTAAAGATATCGTAATAGAGATATGAATAAACGTAATGATACTTTGAAAATCAGTCATGCTGAAAATAAGAGAGTTAAGGGAGAGTAGAATGAGAACAAGGATTTATCCTGGTTCGGTCTAGTCGTTTGACCTACATCCAGTCCCCAGGCTCTACCAGAGATTTTCAATCCACTATTTTCTTGTTTAACTCGGGCACAAGAAAAGCCTTTACAATCCAAAATTTAATTGGTTACATGTAAGACCTTTACTAACTTAAGCTTGTATTGGGTACTTGAAAACCACACCCTCTCTCAACTTGTAAGACTACACCATTTCTAATACCCCAATAACTTGTGAGATTCCACCAATAATAAGAGAGAACAAAATATCACCATTGGTTACTCGAAGTTTCCATTTTCAATCTCTTGATACTAAACACTATCTTACCAACTCCAGTATTCACTCTTGAGTCTTTTGCTTGTTGGAGAGACTGCTAATAGTTGTTCCTCGATTATGATGATTGATGTTGAATCTTATGGAGTGATTGACAAACGATGCTTTTTGGGGCTTTCACTCACTTATACCTTGTTGAGAAGAGTGAAGAAGACAACACTCAACAACCCTCAGATTAAAGAAGACAGCACTCAACAACCCTCAGATTATCTTCCACTCTTGAAACTTCTGTTATACCAAATTCATGAATTGAACTTCCAATCATGAACTACTTGACGTTTTTGGATCCATGATTTGAGTTACACATCCTTGCCCATCTCTAATTTCACAGCAGATGTGCCAACAGGAAACTTGAGCTTAATATTGGACTCGTTATCTGTGGCAAATGATAGAGTAGATAAAAATGCCGTTTGAGCTGAGTTAAAGACATGCTTATGATGGCCAGATGCCAGGCATCCTGAAGATTGACCAGAAACAAATGGAGAAGTAGGGAGCATAGGTGAGGACCAAGTTGAAGATTGAGGAGTATATGCCTTCACTCCCTCTTGCACTGATCTACTCAAACCGTGATCCTGATGAGGGGTTGAGCTAGATGGTACATCATTACTATAATGATCTATTAAAGCTTTTCCTTTAAATCCCGAATCCATTCTCTCTTCCATACATTGATTTTGCTTTAAAATCTCATTTGAGCATGCAGCAGTCTGTAGTACACATTGTTCTTTCCCACTACCAACTTTACTGCAATCACCCTTCTCTAAAGATGCTTGTTCAGGTGTACCAGGATTTTCTTTGCGAGACAACTTGATGTTATTTTCCTTGTTCAAGAAGGAGCAAACAGTACTTTTGAAACTGGACATGCGACCTTTTCCAAATGAAAGGAAGTTAATTCCTTTTGGTGCCACCATCGGTGTTTTCTCAGAATTCATTGAGTTTGAAGCTTTGCCGGACGCACTTTGGCCAGAATGGGACCCAATTTGAACAGAAATTTCCTTGTTTGGAGTTACCATCCCTTCCTTTGGAGATGATGAGTTTGAAACATTTATGAAACTAATTCCTTTAGGTACCGTGACCGGCGGTTTCTTTACAGTGCCTGCCATCTCTTTTCCTGAACTGAAGTGACATTGAATTCCTTTTGAATCAGGGACTGGTTTTTGCTGAGAAGCACTGCTGCTGCTGAAATTAGGTGGCTTACTCAATTTTGTATTTCCTAAAAGTTTTGGCTTCAACTCAGCTTTGCCATCATTGGAAGATGTAGCAACGTCTTGCTTGGTTGGCTTCTGCATTTAATAGGAGTCCATTTTAATTAGATGATGGATCATGAATGCGTATATAGTTAGAATGCAAATTAAGAATTAGTTCAATCATAACACAGGATACTACATTTACAAGTCATATGAAGTTGTTGTGGTACCTGGTGTGAAAACATACAAGCATTCCCTCTGAAGCAAGAACCTTTATTTGCAAAATTTATACAAGGATACTTGGAGAGGTCATGATCAAATGGACAGTCATCACCTTTCATGCAAGAGTGACGGGCAAAATGACAGCACGGCTGCAATTCCAGAAAAAAGTCAAATCTCTTGCATTTAGAAAAGCCTAATTAATTGATCCCATTACAACACTCATCACTTTACAAACTAAGAAGTACATAAATACCGTTGATTTTGTGATTGGCACCATGTCATGTGAGAACTTGCACTTGTCACCCTGTCAAATTGTTTAATTGAAGATTAAAAAGGAAGTTTGAGTCATCAGATACTTTTTTTTGCAGAAGAATTATCAGATCCTTATCATGATATCATCACAATATCAACATATGCTGCAAAATATGCATCACGAAAAATAATGATGAGGATGGGATGCTTGTGAACATTAAGCTAAACAAATTTCAAAGAATTCAGGGTAATGCATCATCTCATATGTTACTCCAGAATAAAAATATTCAAATTGAAGATCCTCTGCATGATTTCAGACAAGCGTTTTTAGAAAACTTTCATGTGTATCAAACATAAAATGCCTTCAGCCTTATGGAAGTCTTTATGCATAAGAGATGGAAAACGACCAATTGCACATATGTAGGTGAAAAGTTTATAGAGAATTTGATATAAGTTGAATTTGAGTTCTTTCGTTTTTGCAAGCAAAAGAGAAAAACTATTATTATCAGGTCAAAAGATATGAACAACCTCGTGGCACCTTCCCTTCTTATAATGGTGGCAATATGCAATAGTCTTTGGCTTCTGTACTGGCAGCAACTTCAACCTTTTAACACCAAGTTTTCTGTTATTTTCTGCCCGCTGCTTTCTTTTCTTTTCCTATACAATGGCATTAATCAAATAAAAGATCAATGCATTAGAAATATGTAGATTTACGGACCATTCCATAAATGATCTTGAGATTTTTTGAAAAAAGAGATGGAATTTACTAATTAGTAAATTCTATATTAAAACTTTTTTTTTTTATACAGAATTCTATATTAAAACTTTAAACAATAGCTCGACAGCAACAACTAAAACTGACTGAAAACAGTTTAAGAATACCTTCCTCTTGGCCCTCCTTTCCTCAGTCATAGAACCACTCCTTTTCTTGCAACTGGTGTCAGCTTTCTGTTGCAAATGATCAGTCTGTGGTCATACAACCCAACAGTAAAAGAAAAACAAGCACAAATAAACAAAAATTTGTCTGCATCCTTCATCACTTCAATAGAACAGAGAACAAAATTTCTACAAATGACTGCATCAGGGAATGGCAAATTGGCATGGGCACATTCAATTCATGTAAATTAACAGACAAACCTCTTGTTGAAAATAATCACATGTATATTTTTATATTCTTAAGCCTTTCCCAAAACCTCACAAGCTGCAAATAACATATGGATGATCGTGTGTGTGTGTATGTAAAACACTTAGCAATATAGCATAAACTCAAAATAAACCTATAATATGTTATTTTAGCCACTCACAGAACTGTACGTAACAATAAAAAAGGAAGATTGTCTACCAATCAAAACACTTTATCCACTAAAGTTAACTAAAATAAAAACAGACAAATATTTAAGATTTTGAAGTGCAAAGTGAACACTTCACCACCGCCAGCGAAAAGGAAAAATAAAAGTATTTCAATGTAAAATTCACTGAAAGATGCAAATGGAAAAACATACCTTTAATGTTTGATGATCTTCAGTCGCTTCTTCGAAGACAGCTTTGGGCAAGACTTTTTTGTCCGCCGAAGTTGGTGGCAAACGGACAACCCTTTTGATTTGGCTGTCTTTACTTTTTTTACTCACAAATACAGAATCATCATCTACTAAATCCCCATAATCAATAACTTCCCGAGAGATTCCAAGGTCAACTCTGTTTGGAACCCCATTTTTAGAGCTTTTCATAGGTTCCATGAGTCCACTGTAGCAACTATCATGAGTTGATTCATATTTTTTTTCTTTTTCTTCTTTCAGTTTATTAATAGAAAATACTATATTTTCACTGACTTGTTTGGGATTTTGTACATCATGTTTCCTCTGTTCTATCATCAAAGAATCAGCAGAAGACTCATCAATTGAATTCTCATCCATTCTAAAGTCACCTGGAAGTTCTCCCTCTTCAATATTTTCTTTCTTATCTGGATGATTGGAAAAAGTTGAATCATTTGCGTGAGTTGTTTTTTCTTGCTTCTCTTCTCCATGTTGTATTACATGTTTAGCATCCAAAATATCTATGCCCATGAATTGCATCTCTTCCCTGTTTTCTCTTTCACCATTATTATGCTGACTCACAGATAAGTCCATTGCTACAATTCTATCTGATGATGGATTCATGCAGCCCAAATCCCTTTTTCTACTCTTCCTTACATATGTCATAGTGGATTTGGAACCATCACTACCAATAAGTTCTTCCTTCTCAAGCTTATTCTCTTCAACACCAGGAAGAGAAGCACTTGCAACACCAGCAGGTTTCGCCAATTCCATCTCACTTTGTTGTCTTTTGGGATTTCTTTTAAAAATCAACGCCTTACTTTCCATATCCTGATCTACAGAAATGTGCATTGCTTTAGGAATTTTTTGATCATAAAGTTGCTCCTTCACAACCTCACCCTCTTTAGTATTAGGAAGAGAAACAACTGCAGCACAAACTGGTTTCAATGAGTTCATTTCCTTTTGTTCTTTCTCATGCTTTATATGCGAAATTGATGCTTCATTATCCATATCCTGATCTATAGAAAATTGCATTGCTTCAGGAGCCCTTTCCCCCTGTTGTTCTTCCTTCTTAAACTCACCCTCTTCAGCTGTAGGGCGAGAAGTAATAACAGCAGAAACATGTTTTACCAAATCCATTCCATTTTGTTGTCTATTGGGCTTCATACTTGAAATCAATATTTCACTATTCATAGTCTGATCTACAGAAACACCCATTGCTTCAGAACCCTTTTGACCGTGTTGTTCTCCATTCTCAAATCCACCCTCTATATTAGTAGTGAGAGAAACCATCGAAGTACAAAAAGGTTGTGCCATGTCTATTTCGCTTTTTTGTTTGTTATGCTTCGCAATTGAATTTGATTCATCATCATTTGTACTGTGTTCTACAGAAAATTGCATAGCCTCACATACCTTTGGACCATGTTGTCCTTCCTTGTCGAGCTTACCCTCTTCAGCAGAATTGGGATTTACCAATTTCATTTCCTTTTGTAGTCTCTCAAGCTCAATACTCAAATCAAAGGGTTCACTATGTTTCATATCATCATCTAGAGAAAGGAGTGTTGCTATATGAACCTCTTGACCATGTTTGTCCTTCTCAATCTCAATTTCTTCAACTACAAGATTCATACTTGATGTATCGATTTCGGGTAAGGAGGTTTCCCTTTTTTCAGGTGTTGGAATGTTGTCAATTAAAGATGCATCAAAGCCTTGGGAGATATTCTGATTAAATTCTCCCTCTATATATAACTCACTTTCAGTTCCAGATGGGTTGATATCTGATCCTCTGAATTTGACATACTCTACTTGGTAATCCATCAAGTCAACTTCACTGCTTCCATTCTGGTTTTCACGTAATCCCAAGTACAAAGGATCTGAGCCATTGTCAACAAGGTCTTCAGTTCTCTTCACCAACTGGTTTAACTCTTCCATTTTCTTCTGTTCATTATTTACACCATTGCTTCCCATGGGCAAGATCTCGACACTTTCTGTATCATAAATCATCATATCCTGCTTTCCGCTAGAGCCTTCATGAACCTCTTTCTCCTTATTGGATACACAAGCATGCTCAATATTCATAATATTATTACCCAAAAATTGCAAGTTCTCATGCTCCTTTTCCTGACTTTTTTGCCGCAATCCATTGTCTTTAAAAAACAGGAGGAAAGCGATACAATTACATGAGAAATGCATATTGAAATTTGAACGAAACCAACCAACAGCAAACACACAAGTAAAGCTTTAAACCCAGCCTCTAAAGCATTGCAATTCTTGACTACAAATAAGAAAACTGTGAACAATTTCAATTCTATTTCAAAAAACCAAGAGTAATTGATTTTCACTTACCAACATTGTCTTAAAACAGGAAAGAAGAAATATAATTGCAAGAATTTGAAAGAACATAGAACATACAAGAAAAACATAAAAAGCAATGATTGCCAATAATAAGAAAACTGTGAACAATTTTATATTTCTATTTTGAAAAAACCCAAGATAAATTGATTTTCACTTACCAAGATTGTCTTAAAACAAGAGAAAATAGATACAATTGCAAGAGAAATGTGTATATAAATTGGAAAGAACATAGAACACACAATAAAAACTTCTCAAGTTAAAGAAAAACTTAAAGAAAAGAAAGATAACGTTGAGAGGCCATGAAAGAAAGAGAACCAAGATTGTTGTTTATCTCTTGAGAAGCATCAAGATTTGCAAAGGCATTAGGCTGAGTACAGTGATTGGCACAATGAGATAAAATACGAAGCAGGGTATGATACGTTCCACTCATCAAATGTGAGCGACGGTAACGAGGAAAAGGCATCAAAGATTCACGTGAATGTGATTTTGAATTCTCCAATTCACCTTCCTCCATTAACAAACCTTGAATTCAATCGCAAAAACCTCAAAAACCCTAACAAGTAAGAAGCGGAAACCCTATTACAGTATATTTTAGGCGCCAAGTGCCACTGTGAAATGTGAATCACTGGATATATTTATATCGTTGGAAAAAACTAATTGACCTCAATTATATCCATTACCAATAAGAATTTGACACATGTCCAACTAACCCATACACAACTAACACATGGAGGAGAGAGAAAAGAGCGAGAAAGTGGTGTGAGTTAGTTGGACATGTGTCTTATTCTTATTGGCTTACTGGATGTAATTGAAGTCAAGTAAGGTAAGTTTTTTCCATTTATATTTCCCCCCCTTTTTTTATCGAAATATATTTATATTTTTTTCGCCACCAAATATATTAACAAATGGGAAAATGGCAAATAAAAACCTCAAAATGTCCAAAAGGACAATTAATGAACTTAAACTTCTAAAAGGACAAGTAAGGAACTTTAATAAAAATTAACGATTGGAACATAATTATTAACATTTGGAACATAGCAATTAACAATTGTCTGGTTCCTTAATTGTCATTATACAATTCGGAGTTCCTCACTTGCCATTTTAGAAGTTTGAGTTATTTACTTGTCCTTTTGGATATTCAAAGGTATTTATTTGTATATAGCAGGTCCAAAATATTAATAATAATCCTTTCAAGTTTAAGTTAAAAAAAATTATTCATTCTATTATAAAACTTATAAAATGTAACAAAAACATAGAATTAAATATATAAGGACATATCTCTATCAAAACGAAAAATATACAGGGATGTAGTATTTGTCAACTTATAATTAGCTCCTCTCCATTCCCTACTGAACTAAACAAGAAATTAAATATAGATTTCCTTCCTCTCTAATTAAACAAAGTTCATAACCCACTCTCACTTCCCCTCGCCTCCCCCCACCTTAACCCCCCACCTTAACCTGCTCTGCCCGCCTTTCGATTGAGCCAAACATAGTCTAACAGATGTTTTTTCAATTTGTAAAGTAATAAAAAAACACTAAAGACATAAAATTTAAATTTTTTGTGCTATTTCTTTTTGTGATTAGTCAAATTAAATTTTTCAGATCAAACTTTATGTGCTTAGTTTTGATTTATCAACACACAAATTACTTAGTCCTTCATGTTCACAGGAAAGGGATTTCAAAGGGCATACCTCAATCACTTGTGATGGGATATTTCCCAAAGAATGCTCCATATGGGAAATTTCTTATTTCAATTTGACAAGATGATCATGATCATTTGGACACCCATATTTATGATGTAACATGCGATTTTTTTGTTTGTAACATATGAAAATATAATGATGTACTGAATAATTTATTTGACTCCATTATGTTTTCTTGACATAAATGGTTGGCTATTTCCTTTTTTATTACAAAAAAGAGGAAACCTCTGAATGAAAACTACCCGACATCCACTAGGTGCAAGTCTTGTAACATCAGAATTGTTAACTTAGTACAAGACTTTGAAATAAAATGAAAACATAGTGGAGCATGAACTGCTTGTTTAGCCATACAATTAGCAATCTAAGTGACATTTCGTGAGATGTGTTGAATATGGATTTGTCATTTTCTATAAATCATATAGACTATCGTAGGAATAAGTTCTATTTCTTGGCTAACCTCTCTATTGTATTTTACTATTTTAATATCCTATATACAGCTTCCAATCCACAACTATGTGCAGTATTCCCTTGTCCCTATGCTTTTTTTTTGTGACATTTATTCCTATGATTTTAAGTCCATGTAAAATTTCCCATAACCTTAAAAGGAAGCTATATGGTTGGCTATTTCTTATAGTATAGATGAGGGACAAAATAGCCAATATAATAATTTGACCGCCTAAAGAGAAATTATTGGGTGAAACTGGTGCACCAGCTCATTTGTGGTCTAACCAATTAAAAATTGACATATCAATTAAAATGAATCCAAATCATCCTGCTGATCTGATTAATCTAATTCTACACTATTGTTTGGTTACATCTTGCTTTGGTTCAAGAGATTATGAAGATGGAGATCTTTGATAAAAACTGTGATTGCTTTCTTGGACTTGCATCTATGATCTATAAGCGTGGCCATTTGTAGAGGTTCACTTGTAGTACATGGGGGGTGAGGGATCTGGATTTTCTAAGCCCTCATTTTCTAAGTCTCTCTAAGTCTCTCCTAATCCTCACCCTTCATTTCATCCAATGGTTCACAAGCTGACACATGTAACATTTAAAAACAAGAACCAAAAAAAGAAATGCATCTAATTTGTGCCTTTTTCATATTCCTCTTCCTTGCCCGTCTATGTTCTGCTTCTACGCCTTCACAAAATGTTGTTAAATTGCAGATCTGACTGACTTATCGGCCGTTTCTGGTCTTTACCGTAAGCGTACGGGTCGTCAAAATTAGTAGTATAAAAGTTATCGTTCCCACGGAGACTAAGGCAAAACAGATTAATTATTACAATTATGTTATCAATTAGGTTGAGTTGAAACATTTGGGTTTTGAGATTCTAAATCAACTAGATTGAAACTAATTTAATTAAAACTAAACTAACAATTAAAATCAACAAAATGGAAGTTTAGGATTATTTATCACCATTCCACTTCATGAAATATAATTAAATCCTCTTAATTAGTTTGTTAATGAAAACATGTGTTTGTCTAATGTTCATAGGCATTTGAAAAAGTTTTCTCAAGTCAAGTTCAAATTTCTACTTGTATTAATTGTGCAATCTCCTGCTACAATTAATACAAGCTATATTTCAAAATCAACCTTTTAGTGACAATATTAGGTCGATAACTATATCTCTATGTTACCAATAAACCATCCATTTAAAACCATAAACTTCAAGTCCAACATGTTCTTATCCAAGTTCTATAATAAAATATACTTTCTCAAGTCATATTCCATTTAACTAAGTAAGTGGTGATCAAAGACTTAGAGCAAGTAAAGGGCAAGATAAAAACCACACATGAAATTAATTAAAAACTAAAAGAGGTCTTAAACAAATCTCAATCCATGGAATGGGTCAAAATAATCCTAAACCATATACTAGCTACATATAACTAACAATAAAACCACCAAAATCATCCCACAAACAGCCACAAAGTCAGAGCTCAAACACGAGGAATCATAAAGAAATGAGAGGTAAAGAAAGAAACCACCAAGATCTGGAAATCTCCAAGCATTTTTCTTCTCTAAACCCAAGGTCTCACTCTCCCTCTCTTTCTCTTTGATTTCCCCTGCTGCATTGCTGGAAAAAGATGAATATTGATGGTCTCGTGCTGGCTGTGCTAAGCCTTATTTATGGAGAATGGTAAGGTCAAGACTTCAAGGGAGGTGTGGAAGTGGCTGATGGTGATGGTGATGGTGATGATGATGAATGGTCGCCCCTTCTTTTTCTCCAAGCTTTTCGCGTGTGTGTACGTAATTCATTAGGTATTCTCCTTGCTTCTCAGCCCACATTGCACAGATCGGCCCATATGCTTCATTTTTCTTTTGTTTTTTTTTTCAAATCCATTCATTCATATATCATAAAAGAGAGCAAGGAAATATGAGATAATTATAACACCTCAACCACACAATGCTATTAATATCTGAAACTTTCCTTTAAAATATTCTTTTTTTCTATTTTTACTTTATTATTTTAATATACTAATAGATATTTCTAAAGAAGTGCCCAGTTAATGCTCAAATCAGTACTTTTCTAATTCTCAACAAATCTATTCAATTTTACATTGATGACTCCCAAATAACAATAAAATATATATCAAAATACACTAAAATTAGGGAGTCATCACTGACCAAGCTCGTTGAATGAAACTAATTCACGTTGGTTGCAACCTCTTCGATCTTCATCACCTGGTTCACCTCCCTCACAAAATTCGATGACAAATCACACAAATCCAGATCCAGCTCTAATTCAAGAAACAGATTTGGATGTTCTGCAACATTACGGGGCAAGAGTGAGGTTGACGTGCCGGCGGCGGATGACAAGCTACGTTGAGAGATGATAATTTGTTATTGATAAAATCAATCTATAGATCTTAATTACTGATTTTGGATTTTTTTTCTCATAAATCTAATTCTTATTGATATATTCATTTGAGTTTCTTTCTTCAATTTCACTTTTCTTTGGCATTAAATGTGATCGGTGATGGAGATGTTGGAGGGGGTGGGAAGGGTGGCGATGCCGATGATGGGAGGTTGGAGGAGGGTGAGGGAGTGGAATGAAAAGTGAGGGATGATTGGGTGTGGGTGGGGGAGTAGTTTTAATGTTACATGTATCAATTTATGAGTTATTGGATGAAATGAAGGGTGAAGATAAGAGGAGTCTTAGAGAGACTTAGAAAATGGGGGCTTAGAAAATCCAGATCCGGGGGTAAGATGCTTAAAGATAGCTATTTGTGCAAGTAGGGAGCTATGGCAGAAGATAGCTATTTGGTCTTGGTGCTCGTAGTTCTCTCTCTCTCAGTCCACTTTCAACTTTTTTCATGGCTTTTTTTAGTAATTTAGAAAAAAAAGTTTCCACATGTGCCTTTATTTCCTTAATTTTTATATAAATACCATGTATTTCTCTCAAAAGTGAATCATTTGAATGGCCCAGAACCATAAAAATAATGACAGGATCAACCCAACAATCGGGCAAGACATGACCAGGGCATAGGCTTCAGGGCCAACAGGGCGCCCGACCTGAAAATATAGTGATTTTTTATGAATAAATAATTTTTTTGATAACATGAATAAATAATTCATTCCATAATTTCAAAATACATTATTTAATAATTAATATTTAATATACCAATATACAAAAAATATTTCATTATTTTTTCCCTAATTTCTATTATTTTTTAATTACTTTCATTATTTATTAATTATTTTCTTTAGGATTTAAATGATATAGGACCAACAGGATATGTCATGTGGCCCGAATGACATGTCCTACCCGATTTTGGTCTCAGGTCACATAGGACCGGGCTGGGTATCGGGCAAAAACTGTTGGTCTGAAATTTTTTAGGACAAGACCTAAGACATATAGGTGGCCCGGTCCTGTACGTCATTTGTGCAGCCCTACTATTTAGGAACGGAGAGAGTATAAAATATAAAAGTAAATAAATATATATAAGGGGAAAATGGTGATTTGCATACCTAAATTTCATTTTCTTTTCTTCTTCCTCCTTCCCATAAAACAGGCGACAACACATCCCTTCTTCTTCTTCTTCTTCTTCTTCTTCTTCTTCCTTCCCTTTCCCCTTTCATTTGGCGTATCTGTGTGTGTGTGGCGAGAAGGAGACGGAAGAGGTGGTTTTGTGGCGGCAGCGGTGGATTTCCGGCGACGACGAGTCGGCGTTTGTTAAGGCTAAGGAGACTGTTTGATTGTTGGGTAACCCTCCTTTACTCTTTTCCCTTTTTCTCTTCTATTTCCAAGTCAAATTAATTTGTTAGGGTTTTGGGAGGAAATTGGTTGTTTGAGAATCAAATTGAGGTGATTTCTAAGTAGTCCATGGGCTAGGATTGTTAAATTTTGGGATAAAATAAGTAAGTGTTGAAAAGTTAGGGTTTCGAATGATTTTTATAAGCCTAACAATAGTTATTTTAATTTTTAGGGTTTTGTTACTCAAGAGCTTAGATAAGTTGAGGGTTTGTTGGGATTTCGAAAATTCCCTTCATTCTTTGAGCTTTGACATATTCCAGTAGGGTTCTTGTTGCTAGTGAATCATTTTATATGGATTAAGTAGTGGAGGGAAATCATGAATCAGTTTGTTATAATAGGAATGTGTGTGCTTAGAATTCTATTAAAATGCTGCATGCAAAACTAAAGAAAATTTCCTAGTATTTTTGTTGTTGTGGCCAAACAGAATTAGGAAGGAAAGAATTTAATTGCTTGAGAAAAAAATCTGGTTTTGTTGGTTTATGTTTGGTGTAACAACATGATGCATAAATGGTGTACATATTGTTTAGAAATGGTTGCTATTCTTCTTGCCATGACTGAATGTAAGTTTATATAATGAAACAATAATGGATTGAATGGTGTTAGGGACATGATAGAATCTGATTTGTTCACTATATGTGCTATAGAAATTTCTCTAAACTTGAACTGATATGGTAATGCTATTTTAGGAAGTTGGGAATAGGTTGCTTTATATGGGTATTGGTTTGTTGAATTCAAAACTTTGGGGTATTATGAAGCTGATTCTATGTTAATTGATGAAAGGATAAATTCAGTTCAGATTTGCATCAAGTGAGTGGTACTGCTGGTATTCTGAAAAAAAAAAATAACTATATGATTTGTTATTGAAATGGGTGTTGCTATATGTAGTTAAAATTTTGTTGTCGCTGAACTAATTGAGGAAGAGCTTCAAATAATGATAAACTGAGATGAACTTCTGGGTTCATTTCTTGGGTTTTCATTTGAACTTCACCATAATATTAAATGTTCTGTTTGGGGCAGTGATTGAATTATTAGCAATAAGCATGGTAAATTTTTTCTTGTTTTTGACCGAATCGAGTCAGATTAATAAATCTGATTCCATTACAAAGAATGCAAGAAAATAGCTTATGGATAAGTGAGTATGTGTATGTAAATTTAGTAGGAATTGTTTGATTGTATTGATTATTGTGTTGATCGCATTTGTGCCTTTGCCTGAGACAAAGAAAAGTGAAACAAAAGGTAATACATGGACATTTAAATTAGGTAGCTGTTATAATACAAACATTGCATGTATTATTGTGATTTTCCTAATCCTGGAACTGATATTATGGCTGAACCATTTTAGGACAACCATGGGAATGATGCTTTGCATAAACATTGTTTTTGTTGAACTTAAAAACTTTGCATAAACATTGGTTCGGGATTAAAGTTTACATTCTGCTGAATGTATTTCAGATGTGAAGACAAAATTTTTGGCATGGGTGGTGGGATATGGGTGCCAATAAATTTATATTTTCTATATCCTGGATTTGTCTATTTGCGGTATGAATGATAGCATGAAGCTAGTGAGCTTAGTTTTCCATCTAGGAACCTAGTGAAAATATTTTTAGATGAAATATGAAGCCGTGTAAAGTTTTGAAAGTTGAACAAGTATATTGATCGGATCAAAGTTGAAATGAGAATGGATTTTTTTCTTATATTTTTCACTAAATAATTTATGATCTTTCAAATTGATTTAATTATTACTATATTTATATACTTTTATTGGAGGAACTAGACACAAAGCACCTGTATTCGTGGCTTTCAGTCACGCCTGTTTTCGTAGTCTCGAGCTACGCCTTTTTTCCTGTTTTCGTAGACTCGAGCTACGCCTGTTCGCGTGTTTTCGTAGTCTCGAGCTACGCCTGTTCGCTTGTTTTCGTAGTCTAGAGCTACGCCTGTTAGCCTGTTTTCGTAGTCTTAAGCTACGCCTTACCTGTTTTCGTAGTCTTGAACTATGCTTGTTCGCTTGTTTTCGTAGACTCGATCTACTCCTGTTCGCTTGTTTTCGTAGTCTCAAGCTACGCCTTACATGTTTGCTTTCTGTCAAACTGGGTGTGCCCACCTTTTTTCTTGTTCCCACCCTTAAGCACTACTCCTTGGAAGAGGATTGTTACAAGTATTGATATTTCTTTGCATATTCTTCATTCATCAAGGTGTTAACTTTTGCTTTTCTCTCCTTGTCTGTTCAGATGTGAAATGGACCTGGAGACTGAAAACCGACTAGCTGCTCTTCTCATGAGAGAAGCCGCTGAGTTGCGGCGACAGGCTGATAAAGAAGGTGTTCTCGCATATCTTCGAGAACCTAATAAACGGCATCGCCCAAATTCACGCTTCCTCGGAGCCACTGTACTTGGGGTTCAACAATGTAGGTCCTATTTAGGGGTGAGGGGAAATTTTACCAATGGACTAGACTATTATTAGAGTTGTAGCAAGCAACTATGATAAAAGTTCATTGGTAAAATTGCACCTTAACTCTCCTATTCACTAATTTTTTACTTTTGGTTTTTGTGTATGCAAATCACTAACTATTTTTTACTGATATTTTAAAAGAGCCGACTTGGCTCAACGGTAATCTCGTTTGCCATGGGTTTGAGGTCGTGGGTTCGAATCAGCCACTTTGCAAAAGTAGAGTTTAGGTTGCCTAGTATATTCCTCTCCCCGACACTCTTACCAAGTTGGGACTAAAACTGGGTTAACCCTATATTTTAAAAGAGAGTTTGTTTTTGCAAAGTAATACTCCTGTTCAGTCTTTGATTATTTTCAATAGTATGAGAAAAAGAATATAATATTGGCTTCAAGATGAATGAATCTGTTTTTCACATGCTGGAATTTGCCAATACTTGGTACAAATTGTCACCGGAATCAATCCACTAATCTCAATCTTAACCACTTTTGATATTAGTAAAACCATTAGTGTTGGCAATCTTATTTGTTTGAGATGTTAGATTTGTCAAACATTTTGCAATTTAAATTTATTTACTATGTGGTCATTAGAAAATCCTCCCCTTTTCTGTTTGTGCCTCATTCTGTTTTGCTTTTCAGCAAATCGAGCTGTAGAAGTAAATGAAATGTGGCGAGTGCGGCAGAAAGAATTAGCGCTTGATAGAAGACATGAAGGTATATCTAGAGATCTAAACTCTGGCAACAGAAGCCATAGTGATGGTAATTTATCAAGGCGCTCTGGAAGGTTTGGCATGGATGATAATTGTACTGCTGCCTCTGCTTCATGCTCTAGCAAGAGAGAATCTGACCATTACTCTGAAGGTTTAAGGGACGAGGAGCTTGAGATGTTTTTAAACTCTAGGTATTATTTTGCTAGTTTTACATTTTTTGTGCATGGTACCTGCTTGTTTAAGATTATAACTGAAGAAATTGTCTCTTGCAGGACCAAGCGAGGCAGAGGAGCCATTGGTCCGAGGATGGACGAGACAGGACCTTACCTTCCACAACGCTCTAATGAGGAGGAGGCTATTGCAAGTTCTGATGTAAGCAACCGTCGTGCCTATGGTCCAGAAAGGCCTGCTTCTCTAAAGTTACATGAAGCTCCTGAAGTTGATGGAAAGGTCCATGTAAAAAGAGAAAAAAAGACCAAAAAATCTCACTCCAGGAGCTCAGATAAGGAGCATTATAGGAAGAAGCACAAATCTAGAGAGTACTCTAGACATAAGAAGAAGGAAAAAAGAAGCAAGCATCACCGCTGAGAGGTGTATTTTACAAGCTGATAATTTATGAGGAAGCTCTTGATCTCAATTTTTATCATGCTCGAGTGCTTGCATAGATATCTTGTGTAACATCAAATGTAACTTAACTTGTGTAACCGCAAATGCAATATAATTATTGACAGATTGAACCAATCTTCCAAACTTGTGTGTAAATAAATTGAGCTGTCTCTGAAATGTCTAGATATCCAAATTAACTTGATATTCAGATGATTGTGCAAACTATTGTGAGACACCCACCAGCCAACCGGAGCTACAGTATGTGATTGATCATGGCCATTCTGTGTCAGTATCGAGAGCCCCCAACCACTTGCTTAAGGGACGAGAGTACTTACCACTCACACCAACCCGCCAGGTTACAATGTTATGACTTTTTAATTTTTAACGTGATGTAACTACCACCCAAATTTCTGGTAGATTAAAGACCTTGGAACCCAATATCCTTGCATAGGTTACGTAATTGTGTTCAAAAAGTCCTCCATGGTGACCACAGACCATATCCTTGAGTTGACCAAGAAATCATGCCATTATCTGTGGGCTACGCCTTCCAGCTAAGACGCAATGTTGTTTGATGTTCATATTTTGAATGAAATTCACATAGACATTGATCATTAATTAAAATTGCAGTGGAGATTTTGTTCCTTCTAGCAGCTTGTGATGATATTTGATTGAGATGTTTTTCATGCAAAGAAAATGATATGGCAAAGAAAATTTCTGCTTGAATAAGAAATTAACAAGAGGTACCGATGTCCAAGGCATATGCTCAGATTCTTGTTTTAAAAAATAAAATTAGAATCAGGTAATAATTTTAAAAGATTTTTAAAGCGGTAGCAATAAGAAATACAAATGAGATAATTAATAGCAGGGAAATACTCCCTCCGGTCCTAAATATAGGACCTAGATGACTTTTTTGAAAAATCCTAAAAAAAGGCAAAAAATAAGTTAATTATAAATTGATTTACCTAATTCTTTCTCTTAAACTAGTTTATTTTACCTATAAGCTAATGGATAATCTAAAAAGATATCAAATATGTCATGATTTAATAACCTATTTCTCAACCTTATTCTTTCCAAAAAAAAGTTATCTAGGTCTTATATTTAGGACCGGAGGTAGTATTAATTTGATTGGAAATTTGTTTATATGTTAGTATTTATTTTTATATTAGTATATAATATAGGTTAAATGTCAAATTCGCTATAGAAGTGATCACCTAGAATTAACCTGGGGTGTCTGGTTGAGTGACAAGGACTCATTCACCCTTAACCAATTGTCTGAGGTTCGATCCTGGCGTTGGGTATGGAGAAACATTAAGGTGCCTACAAATTAGCGAGGATTAATTTTGCCCTTGAAAGTTTTTTTGGGGTCAATTGTAGAGTGGAGCCGCCGGGACGTCAACTCTCGAGGGGGGTACATTGTCACAAGTCCCACATCGAGGAGATTTCCTAACAAGAGAGGTCTTATAAGTCATTGGTTTCCCCACGTCAACAGCTAGCTTTTACTAGAGTGTGTTTCTCCCAAGGACTTGTGCTGGTTACAAAATCCTGAAATTATAAATTTATTTTAGAGAAGTTTTTAATTTAAAATAAAGAAAAGGGTTAAAATAGTTAAGGAGGTAAATTGAAATTTAAAATTTAAAATTGAAAACATGACAAGAAAGTAGGGAAAAGGGTAAACTCATGCCTGGTGAATGAAGTGAAGTAGGAGTATATTAAGTGGAGAAACCTTCTTTTCTTGCTCTCTAGGGTTTTGCCAAATTCATTCTTCTCTACACAACATAACATAACATATCGCCTCCCAATCCGAAACCCTATGAGCAACGATAAGGACAATTTCAACATGAAGGATCTCACCTCTGGTACTATCATCATATTTCTTCTTCCTTTCTTTCTCTAATTTTTCTCACTTCTTATTCTCTCTTTTTTTTCCTTCTCAAGCTCTTAACGAAGAGGATCGAGCCGACCTCGTCAATGCTCTCAAGGTAACTAACTATATTATTTGCTTTCTTTCTCTGTTTTTTTTGGCTTCAATGGAAATCGCCGAAATCTTATTTTACTCTCTTGTTATTGTTTTTGCTTTATTTCCAATGTTTTTCGGAAATTAGATACTACCTCCGTTCCTAAATATATCATCATTTTCCTAATTTAATTAGATTAAGTATGCTAGTTAAGTTCGTTCTTAGCACGTGATATTACCAATTTACCCTAACTATATACCTTTATTCTCACTCTCCCGCTCTTACTTGTTTATTATAGATATAGATAAGGATTAGATATGCTAGTTAAGTTCGTTCTTAGCACGTGATATTACTAATTTACCCTAACTATATACCTTTATTCTCACTCTCCCGCTCTTACTTGTTTATTATAGATATAGATAAGGATTAGATATGCTAGTTAAGTTTGTGCTAAAGCACGTGATATTACCAATTTACCCTAACTATATACCTTCATTCTTAGTCTCCCGCTCTTACTTGTTTATTATAGATATAGATAAGGATTATTAGGGTTTATTTGGAAAAAGTTGAGTGAAATTAGAAATTTGTTTATATTTAGGAACGAATTGAAATCTGAAAGTGATTTAATATTTAGAAATGGTGGTAGTATTAAGGGAAGGTTCTTTTGGTTTGATTTTGAGTGGTGTGGCTATTTTGTTTTGCAGAATAAGATACAGAGTTTGGCTGGTCAGCACACAGACGTTCTAGAGTCTCTATCGCCCATTGTCAGGAAGCGTGTTGACTTTCTCAGAGACATTCAGGCATGTTTTTTGATTTTGAAAGAAGAGTAAACGATTACTATAATGCGAATTAGTTCTGCTTGTTTGTGAATATCTTATCTTGTTCACTTAGATTTAGAGTTGAATTTAATGTTTTGTGGAAATTAGTTTGCTGTATGCGGATATGATATGGTAAATCATGTCTGTTAACTGTTCCTCTGTATGTCTTTTGCGATTAGATTTAGAGTTATTTTTACATGTTGGGTAGACAAGTAGTTTGTTTGATGCAGATATGATGTGGTAAATTTTTGTTTTTATTTTCTGCGCGACTGAGGTTCTGATGTGGTTGATGTGTAGACTTTGAATTTGGAAGAATGGTGGTCAATACCTTGATTTTTAACATTATTGGATGTATGCTGGTTAAGAAATTTATGAAGTTTGATTGAACAATGAAGCTGGAGTTTGATTAATGAAGTATTCCAGGGATTTTGGTGTCCATTGACTTTTTATGATCATGGAACTCTGACTGTCAACTCGAGTTTTTGTTCGTAAATGTGATTGGTTGAAAATGGATCATAATTCGTGGTCATTTATAGTGTGTCTGTTCAGATGAAGGTGTCAGTTTCTGTGTATTCCATGAAATCTTATAATGAAATTTCCTCGTCTTGCAGAGTCAACATGATGAATTAGAGGCAAAGTTTTTTGAGGAGAGGGCAGCTCTAGAAGCAAAATACCAAAAATTGTATCAGCCTTTGTATACAAAGGTATTGCCAGTATTCTGTACTTGTATGAATTGCTGTTAATGAAGTATGCTGTTTTAGGAATATGTAGCATAGTATGGTGGACATAAAAGCTTATTATGTGCTCTTCCATAGTACTAAGACTATATAGTTAGAAATCTCCTATTTCTTAATTTAATTTTTTATTTTGCGTTCATTACTTTATTTTATAAGTTCTAATATTATGCTTTTATCTTAAAAATTTCTCCTTTTAAATGTTGTCAATTTGATATTTTTTATCTACAACTATTAACTTTTGATGTATGAATACAGCGATATGATATTGTAAATGGTGTTACGGAAGTGGAAGGAGTACCAAATGAAGCAGCAGCTAATACAGAAGAAGAGAAAGGTACCATACATAATACCTGTTGTATTCTTTTGAAAGGATTTCAGTTTTTTTATGGTTATGTGGTTGTGTAGAGAAAGGTGTACCTGATTTCTGGCTCAATGCAATGAAAAATAATGAAGTGTTAGCTGAGGAGGTAAGTCAATTGAGTTTTATATTTACCATTTTTTAATTTTCTGAGTTTCATAGTCTTGGTACTATTATAATTCATTTCTATGAGTCAGATTTCTGAGCGAGATGAAGGTGCTCTTAAGTTTCTCAAGGATATTAAGTGGAGCAGGATAGAAGACCCTAAAGGATTTAAGCTTGAGTTTTTCTTTGATACCAATCCTTATTTTAAGAATTCTGTCTTGACCAAAACATACCATATGATTGATGAGGATGAACCTATACTGGAGAAAGCAATTGGGTACGTTCTTCTTTGTTGATTCATTCACTATATCTAGTCCTATTATGCAGCCACATTACTAATGCTGGTTTATCACACTTTCTTGTAGGACGGAAATTGAATGGTATCCAGGAAAGTGCTTGACACAGAAGCTGCTCAAGAAAAAGCCTAAGAAGGGTTCAAAGAATGCTAAACCAATCACCAAAACTGAAAATTGTGAAAGTTTCTTCAATTATTTTAACCCACCACAAGTTCCTGAAGATGATGAAGATATTGACGATGAAATGGTAAATTTTCTTCTACATTAGCTACAGGAAAATGAATTTGAATCCTTTTCCTTTTCTTATGCCAATCATTATCTTTTGAACAGGCTGAAGAACTTCAGAATCAGATGGAACAGGATTATGACATTGGGTAAGCTCAATCACCTTTAATCATGTGATCCATGCCATTGTTTATTTTTCTGATGTGTTGATTTTCTGATTTATCAGCAAACTGTTGTCTCTGGATTTCACCATTTTGATATTTCATATTTCATTTTCATTATTTTGTGCAAATTTTGAATCACGTTTCTTTCTTCAGGTCAACAATAAGAGACAAGATTATTCCCCATGCTGTTTCATGGTTCACTGGGGAGGCCATTCAAGGAGAGGAGTTTGAAGACCTAGAAGATGATGAGGATGAGGATGAGGATGATGATGACATTGACGAGGAGGAGGAGGACGAAGAAGAGGATGAAGACGATGATGAGGATGATGATGAAGATGAGGAAGAGCCTAAGAGTAAAAAGAAGGTATTTTGTGTAGATTGTATCCTTTGTATTTTGGAATTTCTTGTTTATTTACTGTTTGAGTAGGAACTGATGATCATTGTTTTCTTTCCCATGTTGAATTTTGTTTGGAATGTTGTCTGCAGTCATCAGCACACAAGGTAATAAATTGTGATTTGTTATTGAGATATTATCAAAGCTAAGACACAATCTATCGCAAAAAGTTATATCAACTCATGTATACGCCATTTAGATATGGCTTGTCCAACAAAGCAAAATGTGCCAGATACATGTCCAACACATGCTAGACATGGCATTTAGTATTGAATTTTGACAAGCTAGGTTTCATAGGTTCATTGGTTTTTTGAAGCTTTAGCTAATTCAAATTTTTTGTTTGTATCTTCAGAAGGGTGGAAGAGCACAGTTAGGAGGTAAACCGGGCGAGCAACCTCCAGAGTGCAAGCAACAGTAGCAGAGATTGTTTGTAGTTTGTCTTCAGGTGCTTGAGAATGAATGCTGCTGGGTCGAAAACATTGGGTGCAAGTGAAAGCAGTTTTTGGTCATTTTTTTCATTTATCTCTCATAATCTTATATGATGTGAGTGGTGTTGAGAGTTCCCCTTCTTCCCCAGTCTGTCTTGCAGAATGTGGTTAGATATAGCTAGGGATGTTGTCATTTGTTAGTTACGGTATATATTTTCTTCTTCAGGATTTTAAATTTCAGAACTTCACAAGACACGATGTTGCTCTAAGTATATTTGAATTGAATCATTGGTTTGGTCATATTGTTGCCTTTTTTATGAGATTAGTTTTGAACGAATTGTAAAGCAAAGATATATTGTTTTTCTCTTTAAGGCCCATTTAATAATAAAAAAAAATATTAATTGGTATAAAAAACGTATTTTAAAAAATTAAATGCACTTTATAATTAATTAATCAATCTTCTTTTTAAAAAAATATATATATATATATATTGAATTTTGATTTTACATTATTTTTATATTCTCTTATGTTAGTATTCTATATGCCACAGACCTCAACTCACCTAAATTTTTCTGTATAAAAAAAAGTATTCTATACGCATAATTTGTTTCTCAAAGATATGTAAGAAATGCAAATAACAAGTTAAAATAATAAAAATCAGCAATTGTGATTACTTATGATAATTCAAATATTATTTTTTGAGAGTGACAAAAATAATTTGATGAAAAACATTAGGCCAAAAAGTGTAAAAATGATATCAAACTTTACCCAAAATTGCATTTCTAATACTGAAGTTTCGTGAGATGCAAAATAGTACTTAACATGGAGTCCAGTTGAAATGTAGTATTTTCACTTGAGGAAAATAAAATTTAGATATAAAAGACATAAAAGTCGTTTTATATGTAAATTTTATTTCCCTAAAGTGAAAATAATATATTTGCACTTGCACTTCAAGTTGGTAAAGTTTAGTATCGGGAAACTTTGTATTAGAAACAATTTTTGTGTAATAAAAAAAAACAAAGAAACACAAATTTTTTTTTGATAACTAAAATTTAGGAAGGGGTTTGGGCTCATCCCAATCCAAGGGCCTGACACCTAACTCATGATTCACTGGGGTCTGTCCTTGTCAACTTTTGTTGTAATAAAAAAAAAAGAAACACAATTTTTGGTAAAATTTACTATCATTTTTGCACATTCACTCAAAAAAATTATTTAATCATTTTTCTATACTTTAATATTATAAAAAGAACCATTCAATTTCTATTAGTTTATTTACATTAAAAGTCATATCTTAATTTGTTTTGAAGTGTTTGTAGCACCCATGGGCATGACATGAGGTCAACTTATTGGTACTTCAAAAAGGGAGGGAAAACCATATTCATGTACTTATTTATATAGTTACATCTTCATTAAACCTCAAAACCCTAAAAACTCGCGGCATTGTTGTTCAGCTTGTTCATCACTGAAAATGAAAACCCACCTTCTTTTTCTCATTACATTGCTTCATGTTTCATAAAGTTATGCTACTATGTCCTGCCTCCTTCGTAAAACTTACATTCTCAGAAGCTTTCTCTTCAGCCATGAAGTTACTACCATGGTACAGCTTTATTATTATTTATATTACTATTATGTTTTTAATATTCTTGTTTTACAACTTGTACATTATCTTTATGCATGAAAATGAACATTCTATTTTGGCTATGTTTTGTTGCACAAAAAATAAGACTTGAGTTTGGGTTTGGTGTGTGGTTAATATAACATAACTTTGATTTTTTTTAGAAAGGTGAGAAAGCAAATAAGCCAATTAGTTTATAGTTATAAGAAATTAGTTTTAGGGAGAAAATATATAGACAATGTAAAAATGTGAAAATGATATTATGATTAAGACAAGAGGAGTACAGTACTCACTAATTGTTTTCTGTTGTTTTTTTTTCCAGGGCCTTAGACATGGAGTGTTGGGTGCATCTCAAATTTCAAGCTTTTCAACCAAAGGTTGTTGGATGGTGCATTTAACTTTTTACTCTCCTATGTATACTTAAATGATGTGAAAATAAAAGAGAATTTGATGGGATTATTTTGTGTTGCACAATTAGTTATGCCAAATATGATGCAAAAGGGGCTAGCATATATGCCCTTTGAGTTTCACTGATTTTATGATGATGATGTGAGCTTTTATTTTGGTCTACTTGAAGGTAAAAAGGGGTCAAAATCAAATGTAAGTGATTCAGGTGATGAAAACATATCTAAGAAAGAGGCAGCCATAGAAAAAGCCCTGGATCAGATCACTTCTGCACATGGAAAGGGGTCTATCATGTGGCTTGGTCGCTCTGTACCTGAGAAACATGAACCTGTGGCTGTAGTTTCAACCGGTTCATTTGCTCTTGATATGGCACTAGGAGTTGGTGGACTTCCAAAGGTATCATCAGTTCCTTATTTAAAAATGTTTTCTTCTCTTAGTTGAATACTATAGATTTTTAAAGTGTTTGTGACTTCTTATTGTATATCACTGTCATCACTTACAAATCTTCATAATTGACAATTTGGCTGTTTATAGTCATCTGAGTAAAAAAATTGTTTGGGAAGTGAAACAGTGAATGATTTGGTTTTGATCTGTGGAATTGGTTGTGTACATTAAGTGGGATGAGATAACCAATATTATTCTACAGTGTGAAATGTGTGTAAGCTAATTAATATGTTTCAGTGTGATATTTGTAGGGACGTGTTGTAGAAATATATGGTCCAGAGGCTTCTGGGAAAACTACTCTTGCCTTACATGTGATTGCAGAAGCACAGAAACAAGGAGGTTATCTGTATAATTACATGTTACTTGTGCAATCATTATTATAATGTTTATCGTTTTATGTGCTTTGTTAAGACTATTGTTTCTGTATATATGATGACCATTGCAGCTGTTTTTGACTAATAAATTTGCGTGTTCTATCAATGCGATCACCATGCCAGATTATCATTAAATATTTTGTATTTGTTTGTTTTATGTAGGCTATTGTGCTTTTATTGATGCTGAGCATTCACTTGATAAAACATTCGCTCAGTCTATTGGTGTGAATACTCAGAAGTTGCTTCTCTCTCAACCTGATTGTGGTGAACTAGCACTTAACCTTGTTGATACCTTAATTCGAACCGATTCACTTGATGTAATTGTTGTTGATAGTGTAAGTATGGAGCTTTATCTTTTTAATTTGTTTTTTCTTCACTTTTTCTAGTTGGTCATTAAGTTTTGCACGTAATTTGACTAATTATACTAATTGCTATGCTCTTATGAGTATCATTTAGTGCTTTCAGTATCTTCTCCTTTATGAGCATCATTTCTTGCATGTCTATGGTATTATCCATATTTCACTCCAATATGATAGAAAACTATGAACTGTGAGAATGATGCGTGTGATTGTGATGATGTTAAAGGTAAACAAGTTGTTTTTCATTATGTGCAAGAGGACCTATATAAATTAAATTTTGATCATGTATTTTACTACTTTTAATAATTTGAGTCTTGCTTACTGCAACTAAAAATTCATTTATGAACTTATGGGGCTTACTGCCTGTGTTGTTTGAGTTTTCCCTCTTTTCTTTCTATTTCTCACGCCCTTTTAATCTGTACACGATTTACATTTCTTAACTTTTTGTATAGTTCTTGGATCATTGTACTTTTTTGCTTTGTGCCCAATGATAGGTGGCTGCTCTTGTTCCTAAAGGTGAGCTTGAAGGTGAGATGGGTGATGCTCACATGGCAATGCAGGCTAGGTTGATGAGCCAGGCACTTCGAAAAATATGCCACTCTTTATCAATGTCTCATTGTATATTGATTTTTATAAACCAGGTACCAGCTTTAGTTGTCGATTCACTATCATTAATTTGTTGCTGGTCAAAGTGAAGAATGGCCTGGGATATATTGAGAAATCTGGATTTGTTCAAATTAATTGAGGGATGTTTTGATTAGATTATTTGGTAGATGATTTTTATATGCTTCTGCAGGTGAGATCAAAGCTTTCTACTTTTGGGGGGTTTGGCGGACCAACAGATGTTACTTGTGGTGGTAATGCATTGAAATTCTATGCTTCAGTGCGGCTAAATATCAAGCGAATAGCATTTGTTAAAAAGGCAGAAGAGGTATGGAAAATTTGCTCATTCCTCTGCTTTTTTGCCTTTTCCTGTGCTGTTTGACTTGCCCGATCAAATGCTAGTGTTAATTAAGCGCAAATCATTTAATTGTATGCTCTGATAGTTGAGCTTTGGCTTAAATTAAAACTACAATCTGCTTCTTCTATTTGGCATTTTTATGGGAAAAATGAGCAATATCATGTCTTTTGACTTAACAGCCTGCTAGTCATATTTATTGGCATCAGAGAACTATATCTTAAGTAGATTTACTGCTACTTCTCAATTGATTTTATCCTCATCCTACATATCCAACTTTGACATGTACTTCGTGCCTATTTCGATTGTTCGCTAACTTAGCGCAGACATTTTCCCTCCTCTGTCTATAATCCTCTTATATAAATTTGATCCTATCAGATTTTAGGCACCCAGTTCACCACATGGATCATTCTGGTAATTTCAACATTAACGCATCTGTGTCATTTGATGGATACTGAAATAAAGCAATGCTGAGACATTAGCTTATGTGCTTTCTAGATTTGAGATTTATCCATGTTAAACCTAATGGCTTTTACTTGTTATCTCGAATATCATAGGATCAATATGTTAACCGATGATGATTTTCATATGATTATGGGTTTTCCTCCTTCATTATGTTTATCATGCAGACTGTAGGAAGTCAGGTCCTTGTGAAGGTTGTGAAGAACAAGGTTGCTCCTCCATTTAAAACTGCACAGTTTGAGATTGAATTTGGCAAGGGTATATGTAGAGAAGCAGAGGTCTTAGAGTTGAGCCTAAAACACAAACTCATCTCCAAGTCTGGTTCATTTTATAACTACAATGGCCAGAACTTTCATGGCAAGGATGCTTTTAAGAAGTTCCTGGCTACCAACCCTAGTGTGCTTGAAGAACTTATTCTGAAACTGAGGGAGAAGCTTCTTATTGCTGATGGAGATGTTACAGAAGTTGTATCACCTTATTCTACTGATGAAGAAAATGCTGATTCTGCTGCAGAAGCATAATTCTTTGAAACTCCCAAAGCATGCTTCACTTTATTTCCTAGCTTGGTAGGCCCTTAAGCAACAAAATCCTCAAATGCTTCTGAATGACAAGGCTCTTTGTCAATCAGTCCTCGTAAGTCATTTACTTGATTGTTCATGTGAGGACATAATTAGATGTGGGGACCACCTGTTATTGTGTGCCTTAAGTGGATTCTATTCCATGTCTATCTTCTTTTATGAGCAATTGAGGGAATCCAAATCTTTAGTTTTCTGTATGTTGTTGCTACTGATGTGCCAAAATATTCACGGCATATGGAAATTTTGTATGGAGGAAAAGAAGTGTCAATTGATATGGATTAGCAATGTCATATAGATAACACTTCATGTATAATATTTCTGGTGTCCATCCTTCTCTTTTTCTAAGTGATTCGATTATATTCTATCAATCTGTATAACGATTTTCCTTCATTTTATTTATTAGATGAGAACATAATTGTCAAATTTTGTTTCTTATTTGTCTGGCTAGAGAGAAAAATATAGTGGATTGTGGACAAGTTTTACCTTGAGAGAGGTAGAATCTCTTAATCAAAACATTAAACCTATGAACCGAAAGGTAAGTCGTAAACATAACAAAAGAAGCCAAGTCTATGCTTGTAGAAATATCCACGTTCCTCACTGATGTTAATTAGGTTCTTGTGCTACAACTCCAAACCTTGAGCTGGTTTCATAAAATAGGTTACTAAAAGGTTTGCCAATCAAAACATTTCTTAAACAAATGATTAAAGATTACATTTGGTTTAAGTAAGAGAGATGAGGAAATTAGGAAAGTTTATTACAATGTTTTAAGAAAAAAACATAATTAAAAACATTATAATCTAAATTTATTTTGTGCTAAAAAAATAATCTAAATTAATTTAGAGGATAAGTTTTACATTCAAGACGAGTAACTTGGAAAAATAAAAAACTTTTTTATATTGAGTAGAGAGTTTTAATGTGTTTTTCAATTTCAATGAAAAATAATGAAAGTGACTTATAAATGAATGTAAAGGAAGATATTGAAAATTGTTAAGGACAATCATGTTTGAACAACCCCAGTTAGATACTAATGTGGAAAAAACTCTTACCACTAAATGTGGAACTTTCTCTCAGCGGGATTCAAATTCCCACATTGTAGATGACTACTACCTTTATGTTACACTCAACTCATGTTGGTATGGAAATTTTGCATAGAATATGCAAATGGGTCAAAACCTTCAGAGATATCCATTTATACATCCCCTCCCAACTTAAAGTTGATTATTGGGCTATAATGATGTTTTCGACTGAAGCTACTCCTTCTAGTTTAAGCTAATATGTCTCGTCTGATTGTAAGTATAAGATCACTTTATTTTTTTGAAAAAAATGAATAATGTTAAGTTAATTACTTTAAAATGTTTATGATTTCCACCCTTAAAACTAAGTTATCGTACTTATAAACTAATCTATATCATATAATTACATGTGACATACTCCCTTTGGTTCTAAATATAATACCTATTTGAGGAGATGAATTTGGTCCTAATATAAGACATATTTCTAATTTTTACCAAATTTTCCCCAAATTATCTTTATGAATGCTCCACAATATTAAACAAAAAAAAGAGGGAGAGTGGGGTAAAGGTAGATGGTTAGGGTATATGGGTAATATCATGTTGTTTTAACTAATTCAACTAACATCCTTAATCTAATCGAATCAAGTAAATAGATCTAATATTTAGGACCGGAGGGAGTATGTTATAATTTAGTGTATGAGAGAGTTGTCTACTTAAAAAAGAAATAATATTTTGATAATTAATCATCTTTTCAAATAATCATACCTAAATTTTAACATTTAAAATATTTTATAAGATAGCATATGAATAACTAATTCTCAAAGATAAAAAATTATAGGTAAAGGTAGTTGAGTGAGTAAATATAATAGGAATACAAATGTTTTATTAGCAATATTTTGTATTTGTTGGTGGCTATTGATCTTAGAAATAAATATTCATTTTTATTTCATAATGATTATATTACTTCTTACTCATCTGATTATACTTAAAATGGCAGAGAGAACATATTTTCTTATTTATAAGTTAAATATTTAAGTTTTTATATGAATATACAAATCTTACCCACTATTTATTATTATAGTGGAAATTTTTACTAGTGCATAATGTATACTTAAATAGAGATGATAACGTTGAAAAGTGTTAAATTTGAAGATAATTTTAATGTTGTATAAGGACTTTCTATATTCCAATAAAACATGTGGAAAGTAATTGAGTGCAGTATTAACTTTTCTTAAAAAAAAATACTATCTCCAGTCTCCATTATTATTTATAAGGTCCCATTTTTTAATAGGTTTGCACTTTTTTATAATGATTTTTTAAGGTTATCAGAATAATGAATACAATTTACCTATTTTACTCATTTTGCAATTTGTTCACAAATTATCTTCAACTAGATGATAATACCCCGGGCATTGACTCTTAGGGGATAAACTATACTTAATATAGAAGGGAGAGACAGTAGTTAGAGTTAATTTATACTCCCTCCGGTACCTAATATAAGAGCCCAAAATTTGAATGATTTTGGTCCCTAATATAAGAGCTCATTTCACATTCTCTCTTCATATAATGCATTTTTTCCAACTTTGCCCCTAATTCTCTTTCTTATTTATTAATGCTTATGTATTTCTCTCTCTTAAAAGTATCGCAATAAATATGAGCAATATTAGAAAAGAAACATTAACTCCGATCCAAACACTCAACTAACATTCACATGTTTTCTTAAGAAGCGTTTTTTGGCGGCTAGCTCTTATATTAGGGATCGGAGGGAGTACATGGTAAGAAAGAGTAGTAAAGCTGTGAATTTCCAAGGTAAGGGAATGTACAAGTAATTGGAAGTCAGATGATTAAGCAAGCGGAAGGAAAATACAACCTATACATAATGGAAAATGGTAAATTAAATGCTAACATTCCAAAATATTTCTATGAAAGCGAGTTGGAGGCAAAGTAAAAAATGCATCAAATGATAAAAGAACGTAAGGGTGAATTCTTATATTTGAATTTTTAAAAAAAAATTTGGGCACTTATATAACGGATCAGAGGAACTACTATTCTTTGATGATAACGATAACAATAACAATAATACACTCTTTGTCCTTAAATATAATGTGAAAACAACTACTTTGTTTTATTCGAAAAAACTATTAAAAATAGATAAAATATTTAATGTGTCTCAAATATATTTTTTTTTCTAACTTTATCTCTATTGATAAGATAGGATGTATAGGCGAAATAAGGATGGAGTGTGTAGCGAAGAAGAGAAAGAACAAAAAACTAATTGCAATATGTAAAGTCAACAGAAGGCAAAATTGTAATATATAAATAAATATTTAAAGGGAGCAATATAAACGCTAAAACTAAAATAAAATTAAAACAAAGAAAAAAGACACATCAGAACACAATGTATTTTGTATTATTATATTATATTATATTATAAACATCACAAAGAAAAATCAAAAGGGAAAAACATAAAATGGCAAACCAAAAGAAAAAGGGAGAACAGAAGAAGAGTGAATAAAAAAAGGAAAGCAGTAGAAGACAAAAAAAATCACTGTTAAATGAACAGTAAATCTTCCATTGGCTTTATATATATAGGATCTCGTTCGCATTATTATTATATTTTATTCATCCATAAATAATAAAGCACTTTAAATATATTAACTTAAAATGTTTTTTAATACCAAGATTCATTTATTGATGGCAGACCTTAGCTTATATACGGGGACGTGGGTGTTATATACTTGGACCTTATTAAGCATAAATTGGATCATGGGGATGCACAAATGCTAGGCATGAGTGCATGACCGAGCTAACTATATGCTCTGGTTCTATCCCAAATAATTGTTAGGATGACATTTTTGACCTGAGGCCTGATCATGTCATGTTAGTCCCTAAGGTTTTTTTACAATAAAATAAAAATCTCAACTTTTTTTAACAAATTATGTGATTCCTAGGTTAAATGAGATTGTGTATTGTATATTAAACAAATTGTGTGGGAAAATAAAAAAGTGTAATGAATTATTTTTTCAAAATAAATAACTAATTAATTAATGATGAAATAGTGTGATACTTTTTTTAATTAATTAAAATATTGATAAAATAATCGGGTTGGGCCGCACTATTGGTCATGGAACATATGTTGTGGTTCTGTCCTAGTCGATGGTTGGGCCAGTCGCTTCCTAACAGGATTGGTCCTAGGCAACATTGTGACGGACTATTTTTTCCATAGGATTGGATCCGATCTTGGCGGGCTAATCGGGCTTGTGCAATCATACATACACATACACACACACATATTATCTCTAACTTGTTTTTCTTCCGGCAAAAACAAGCTATTATTTTTTTCCGACATGGTTAGTTGATTGCTTTGAATCTCTCCCTCTCTCATTTAAAAAAATTCTAATATAGTGTATGTTTGGAGATAGAGCAGTCAAAAGCGCCGTCTGAAAAGTTGACTTAGAAAATTCCACAGAGAAAATCGTTTGACAGACAATAGGAGGGTCTCTATCACTGTACGTATGTGAAAGAATATTGAGCACACAATTTAAATTATCAACCAAACAACTCTTTAATATATATGACAGAGAATCGCATTAGGGCCACAATCATATATGGGTTGTTTAATGACTTTGAAGTTTTAAAATTAAAATACAGTTTGACTATTATCTTCGAGTTATTGAATCCTCTCTGATGTATAATATTCCTTCTTTCTTAAATAGCAGTCAAAGTATGCCGATATGACATCTAGGTTTTATATATCCTCTCTCGCTCATTTGTTGTTTTGGGTGAAGGGATCCCATCTCGTACATAATATCTCGTACATAATATCTGGCATTTTTTCTGGATGTCAATTATTTCACTTGATGTAGTAGATCCAATCATCCAAATAATCGATCACTCCAAACTTAAAGAGACAATAGAGTATGCCTTTCAACGGATTACGTACTTTCCAAATTACAAGTTACAAGTACTTCAATACTATTGTGGGACAAAGCGTTTGACAAAATTAATGTAAAATAATAAAAATGTAAGAGATTTATAGTTTAATTGAAGTACATTATTACTTATGAATTAGATCGTCTGAGAGAGAACACGTAAGAAAATATATGAGAAAAATATATAATTAATTGGGGGTAAAAATTTTAAAAACAATACATTAAATTTTTAGGAGAAGTCATTTTGTTTATAACTTTATTTGGTCAATCATAAGTGAGATAATATTATATTATTTTAAAAAAGCTAGATAATATTGCTTAGGGCGAAGACCCAAAAAAAATACATAACTATTGGTCAAGGAACAAAAATAGTTCATAACTATTCTAAGGTACACAAATGATACCCAACTTTTACCATGTGATCAAAAATGATATTTTCACTAATATGACAATAATATTAGGTATAAAATGTCTAAAATACCCTTATAAATTAATCGCCACCCGATAAAAGTTTATTTAATCATAAGGGCATTTTGGACATTTAATGTATAATATTATTGTCATATTAATGAAAATATCATTTTTGATCACATGGTAAAAGTTGGATATCATTTTTGTACCTTGACCAATAGTTATGTATCATTTTTTAGCATCCGCCCTATTGCTTATAAGTTATAACTTGAGGGAACAGAGTAATTATTGGTTGGGTTTTTCTTTTTTCCCTCTCTCAATTTATTGTCCATTGGATCGAGAAAATCAATTATTTAGATGTAATATTCTGTAAAATAGTAATTATAAATATAAATGAATACATTTAATTAAACTCTAAAAATCCTTTCCACAGTTCATAATTGTAACAAAGAAAAAAAGTTAATTTTATAAAATGCTATAATGCTACTTCGATATAAAAAAAATACAATATAAAGTATCGATGTCTACATGAGATATAAGATTTTGAAAAGAAAAGAAAAAAACTAAAAGTAGAAAATGCTCTAGCGAGTTATTTTTTATAGGGTAATGAACATAATCTACCTCCAAGTAACCACCCAGGAGCACTGGGCACCCTGAACTAACAACAGGCCCATATGTATACTCAAAGTAATCAAAGTGTTTAAAAAATACCCTGAGTTGACGGTCAATCACGTTTGACCGTTAATCTGCCCATGTGGCTGCCACGTGGATTAAATTTTTGTCACGTAAGATAAAGTTAATGGACCTAATCTACCCTCCATGTAACCACCCAGGAGAACTGAGCACCTTTAACTAACAATAGACTCATATTTACACTCAAAGTAACCAAAGTGTTTAAAAAATACTCCCAGTGAATGGTCAATCACGTTTGACCATTAATCTGTTGTCCATGTGGCCGCCACGTGTGTTGAATTTTTTCCTCGTAAGACATGTCATGTGGGGCACACATATAATAAAAAACAATTCTCTCTCCTCTCTCTTCATCACTTCCAAACAGCTCCACCCCCTCCCCACAACACAGCCACCACCCCACCCAGAGGGAATTGTTTTTTATACGTGGGCCTACATGACATATCCTATGTGGCAAAAATTTAACTCACGTGACGGTCACATGGGCAGATTAATGGTCAAATATGATTGACCGTCCACTGGGGGTATTTTTTAAACACTTTATTTACTTTGAGTGTAAATATGAGCCTATTGTTAGTTCATGGTGTCCAGTGCTCCTGAGTGGTTACTTGGAGGGTAGATTAGGTCCATTGATCCTACGTGGCAAATATTTAACCCACGTGGCGGCCACATGGGCAGATTAACAGTCAAATGTGATTAACCGTCTATTCAATGTATTTTTTAAACACTTTGATTATTTTGAGTGTAAATATGAGTTTGTTGTTAGTTCAGTGTGCCCATTGCTCATGGGTGGTTACTTGGAGGTAGATTAATTAGGTCCATTACCCTTTTTTATATCTTTGTCCTTATGTGTTGGTTGTGTATCATTATTGTTAGTCTACTATGGATACCTTTTGAATTGAAAAACAAAATCAAGAGAAAAAATCAACACCAATTGTAACTTTTCAACTCTCGTACATATGTAATTTCTATAATTAGCTAGTATTGATGGTGACATTATTTGTATGCTCTTAAAACAATTTGACCGATATTGTTATGAAAGAAAGCTTCGCTTCATTGGAATTTAACAACACAGTTGATATATATATATATATATATATATATATATATATATATATATATATCACACTCTTAAATTTAACTCATTGTAACTCGATTCGTGACATTTGGCTAATTATCAATTACATCCATACCGATAACCCTGGTGTTATCGAAAGGCATAGGAAAGCAAAGGATGGTTCTACCTCCTACGGCTTTGAATCGTTCATCTTTCAATCGATTTTAAAAACAAAATAATCTCTGTAGGCTCTTTGAATATATTTGTTATTTATTCATATTTATATAGAATAACATTCAAACATGAAGTGGTAAATAAGCACAAATAACTCTATAAACGGGTTATACTATGAATTGAGAAATAATTTTGAAGATCACTATAACAGGTTTCAGACTTTATGAAGAAGTACTGTGTGTGTCTCTTATTATAAATTTTGCTTTTAGTTCTGAAGGTAAGAGGCTATAGTTAATATGTACATGACTATTGAGTTAATTAAGGTAAATTTGTAACATTTTATTAAAAAAGTATGTATTATTTTTCTCAAAACACTTCATCACATATATATATATATATATATATATATATATATATATATATATCAATCACTTATATTGGAATTATCCTGAATATAAATCTGTTTAGTATGAGCATTAGACAAAACTGGTTATAATAACATTTAGAATAAAAGGAAAATTCTGATTAACTCTTATCGTAGTATATGATATTGATCATACAAAAGTATACAAATAAAATCAGGTGTGAATAGTGATACGTTTGTTCAAAATTTAAAAAAATAAATCAATTACTACTATTTAATTAAATGTGAGATTAATATAACATATCATTACAAAAAACAGTGGTGGGCCACTGGGTCCCGCCCACTTGAGTCAACGGAACCAACGGCCCCAATCCTATCGATCACATGATATAGCAAAAATTTGTAATGCTATTGCTACGTACACACAACACACATATGCATGATGACGTGGATATAAATATTATAAATATGTAATATATGGCTGATGACGTGGATTGTGATGATTGATTCAGATGTCAGTCACTGTGCCAGGTCAGCAACCACTCTTTTCACTGCTTCCTGGAAGGCAGATCCGTCCCATTCACTTCCCTGCACACATCAAAAGAAATCACTTTATAAAAGTTCTTCCTTTTTGTCATTTACATATTCCATATTTCTTTAATAGTTTTTTTCTTGTACCACATAGATATATGCTTTTTCTTTGATTATGACAAAGGAAGGTGTTGGATGGCTTAAATTCTATCACCACAATATTTTTCTAAAATGCATAGATTTCTAATCGAATTTTGATTGTGATAAGTATACAAATATTATTATATTTGATTTCAACAAAGTTTTCTGTCAAATATATATTTGTTATAAATAGGGCTATTTTATTGGAAATTATCGTATTCAATGCATTATCAAACAATAAATATTGATTTCTAACATAACTTATTGCTCAAATAACATGCAATACAATAGACCATATTTAGTTTTACAATTCAAATCAAAATTAATTTTCTATGTGTGTGTGCGTGCGTAATATTAGGTATTATGCTTTTATTATTTTGAATAATGATAATTATATTTAAAGCACTTAAAGTAGGTCTAACTTCTAAGCATCATTCTCATAGAAATAATTAAGACTCTTCATCACTAATCATGTCATATGTCAAAATCTACAAGAAATCATTAAAATGATCCAAATACACAAAGGTGGGGTTATTCTTATTTGACGGCTACCAAAAAGAAAAAAATAAAGAAACGAAACCTCTTCGAGTGGTTCGACTTCTATTTTACAAGATTAGATCTTATCAACTTGATTGTGGCTCTTAAGACTCATCATCACCTAACCAAAACCAAACTGCCATCTTTGCACTTTCTTGCCTCCTTCCTATATTTAACTATGCACTATATGTTTGTGTAATCAAACTGAATCCTAGGATAGATTCAACAAAAAGAAAATTAATTTGTCCGTAACTTGGTCTAAATCTAATAATAGCCTACATTTTAGTATTCTAGAAACGTGGCGTCTAAGTAGCCTATCAATTTGTCTTTTCTTTGATAATACAAAAGTTGGGTCTAGTTAATGTGATTTTGATTTTTTTTCATTTCCTATTATTCAAGATATACGGTGATATTCTAATATTATCTCATGGATAATTTATAAATTAAATACTGCCATATAATTGATTTTTATTAACTACGATGTTTGTAAATATATGTAAATACGAGTACTTTTATAATAAGCTCTATTTGAACTGAAGGCGCACGCCTAAATCCTAGTAAGCCTTTGGATGCAAACTCATTTAAAAAGCTAAAATTTGGTTGTATTAGAAGAAATTATGTAGTTAATTTTAATATTTTCATGGCCTATCCCCTCCATCTCTAGACATAGGTAAAGCAGTTGCTTAAAACACGCCTATAATTTTCTTCAAAAAGAAATTAACCTTCATTAAGTAGAGGTATAGAATTATTGTTAATATCATTATTATTTCAAGGATGAGAAAATACTTGTTAAATAAAAGTACTATTCATTAAGAGATCTTTCAAACGTAATATAATCATATATAAAGCATGCATCATAAAGAAAATGGGTAGATAATTAGATGGTAAGAAAACTAAGTATAACGTTTTTTTTTTGTATTTAAAAAACTAAGAAAAATGTATTTCTAAACGTATACGTTAAGAGCCCGATGGAGTGTATAAGTTTTTACAACAACTATTTAATTTATTTGGAAACAAAAGGAAACAAATTACTAAGATCAACTAAACCGCGTGTTGTTATATATTGACAATTTCTAAATGTGAAAGGTTAATTAACATGAACAAGTCTTAGAAACTAACTAGCTAGGTCAATTCATAATTGAGGGTACAATAATCAACTAGCACATAAAACTAATGAGGTCGAAGTCAATAAAATTTGAGAATGTGCTACCAACTCTCCCCATCTAATATACTAACTACTTCATCAATTTTAATTTAATCAAATTTTGCATTGATTAATCAATTCACATGTTGATCGACTAGTTGATTTCATGTGGAGAACGAACACGCGATACAATAACACAATGAAAAAAACTCAGATCAATCAAGTTCCTCACTTTTATTAAATCAACTTCTCCAAACACCGATGACTATATGCATCCAATTTTTGAGATATTTTCATATAAGGATAGACCCAAACAAAAGAAATAGAACACATGATGACAATGTGTGATTAAAGAGATCAAAGAACTTGATACGATGAATATAAAAAATTTAATGTAAACTATGACCTTAACACATGTAATCATTGACTAATAATTCATGAGGCTTTTTTCAAGTAAGAAAGGAACATACCTCAACCCTGAGTCTGAAGGTGATGCGATTGAAGGAAGTGGAATGAGCTAAAAGAGTGTTAGCTTCCATCGAAATCAAGTTCAAATTTTGATGCTTACTCAGGAATTCCAATAGTCGAATGAGAATATCTATTTGAGAACTTTCTCCTCTTACATTCACTTCCACATCTACCATTCTCCCTTCCAATGTTGAAGGCGATGTAGAACTTGCTGCTTCAGGTGGTTCAGCAAAAGTATTTATTCTCACATTTAATCTTTCGTTTACGATTTCATTATTTGCTTCTTTTACAGATGGAGTTGTAGTAGGAGGAGGTGCTGCCACCATTGATGAGGAAGATGATGTTGCAGCCTCTAATTGCTTGTTTCTCTCTTGAAGCTTTTCTAGCTCAGCCATTAATGAGCTCACTGCTTCCCTTGCTGTTGTAAGTATAGAAGCCTTGTCCTTCTGAAACAAATATAACCAAATTCGTGTTATCTTTGTTGATCATGCTTATGAAACTGTTTGATTTTATGCTCCAAATATTTTTTTAAAGTTATTGGATCATTGATTCTCAACTTAATAATGATTCACCTCATCATCATCCATAATGGAGCAAGCACAATTATTTATTTTGTTAATTATGAGAGAAAATTTGTTTGCTCAAAAAAGAAAAATATTAATGAGAGAAATTTCACGTGAGTTGAGACTCAAAAGGACGACCAAATATGCCTATGAGCTTAAAGAACACATGCAAATGTAACAAGGTTATACTCTCTTTGTTTCTAAATATAAGATCACTTTTGAATTTCAATTTATTCCTAAATATAAGATCATTTTCTAACTTTTCCAACTTTTTTCTCAACTTAACCTTAATAATGTGTATCTATAATAAACAAATAAGAGAGAAGAAGGGTGAGAATAAATGTATATATATGTTTAGGGTAAGTAGTATCATTTATCATTAACTAACTTAACTAACATCCTTAATCTAATCAAATTAGAAAAGTGATCTTATATTTAAGAATGGAGAAAGTATCTAGTATAAGTATACGAATTTGAGTTCGCCTGAAAATTATTTAGTGAGTGGATCAATCTTTATTGACATAGATGGCCTATTTATCTAATTTGAGGAGATTAATGGAACAAAATAAATTAGTTAATTATAAAATTTGTGACACTATATGTTTCTAATATTTATGTGTAACATATATATACACACAAGTTTATAATTTGGAAGAACTTGTTTGATAAAAATACACATATAAATATAAAATGAAAAAAAAACTTATAGTTAATTATAACTGGAAATGACTAATTATTCTCTATGTGGGTTGGGTTTACGTACCTTGGTTCCAGGAGGAAGAAGAGATCTAAGAGCCTGAAAGTTCTCATTGAGCTTTTCACGCCTTCTTCTTTCAGAAATCATGTGATGAAGCTGTGTAGTGCTGGTAGGGCGACTTGTCTGAATGCGTTCTCTCATTCTCATGTAATTCAACCCTCTAAAGAATGTCAATGACCTCTTAAACAAACTCATCCTCCTTCTCAATTGTTGTTGTTGATGTTGATCTGATGACCCTCCCATTATTGATGGAGGAGGTGGTGCATTATACCTCTTAAAGGCACTGGTCTGATCAGGATGAACCATATAATCATTAGGCAAGTTCTGATGAAGATGAAGATGGGGATTAAGGGAGGTTGAAGTAGAAGGTGATGAAGAATTGTTAGTAGAAAGGACATGAAGGATTGCTCTCATGATGGCATCATTTTCTGTTTCTGGTGCTGGAAATGGGTTATGTGATGTGACTTGAGCTAGAGCTTGGATCACTTGATTATGGTGGTGAGGGCTAGAAGAAGAAGGTGTGAGATGGGGTTGGTTATCTTGAGGAGGAGGAGGAGGAGGAGGGAAATGAGGGGAAGAACCAGGAATGGTGAAGAGAAGGGAAGAGTATTCAGGGCTTCCAGCAGATAATGAGAGTGATCTTAATGAAGATGATGATGATGTTGGTGGATTCTGATTATGATCCATATTTGGTTGCTGCTGCTGATTTGGTAATGACTGAAATCTGGAAAATTCATCTGGGAACCAATTTTTTAGTGCTGTTTGAATGTCATCCTGCCCAAAAATTATAAACTTCATTGGCATATATATATCACAGAGAGAGAGAGAGATGGATTATACACATATATGCTGAAATTTGTACATATTCACTACAAAAACATACTGCAAGGCATCAGTCTTTTTTGCTACTTTCCGGCGTTTGCAAACGCTTGAAAGGCATTATGGTGTTTTTGACAAATGTCGAAAAATTCACCGTGGAAACATAACTTTCCAGCATTTATGTACGACGGAAATTTTAGCCTCGAATCTTGCCCACATTTACGTTGCGCCAAGAAATATTAGTGGGAGTTTTGAATTTTAATAATATATATATATATATACACACACACATTGGTTTGACTGACGTCCTTTGTAATAGGAGAATAAGTTTTAGCCTAAAATAAGGTCGAATTATAGTTTGTGTAAATACCGAAAATTCATTTGATTAGGAGAGTTAGATCTCATAATATTCGAATATGACCTCTTGAGACAATATAATCTATATATAAATGAAAAAGGGAAATGGTTAACTTACTTGAGACATGTTTAGGAAGCCAAGTTCCATTTCTCCACTGTTGCAACCCATGAAGACAGCAGTCTGCGAACAAAAAAGAACAAAATAATATTGGCTTTAGAAGATTAGTTGAATTTTCTGCATAAATAACTTTCAGTTCATTATTCTTCAGACAGCTAACCTTAATCCTTGCTTCCTGTAAAAATATAATTGAAAATGTTAGTTGCCTTAGTTAGTCCAAACAAATCCTTCATGAACACATAGCATTACATAATTAATTACCTGATAAAATTGTGTCTGTATTTGTGTCCATGCCCGTCTTAGAAGATCTGGTTGCTGCACCTCCAGGTAGATGCGGTTCTTGAAAGCCAGTCCAGGAATCCGGCTACATATAAAACAAATATACAACCCACATAACAAATATATAAATAACTACAAAAATATAAATAAACATAATACATAACACACGCACATTGAAACAGATGCATGTATATTCATTCAGAGAGAGAAGGGGGTAAGAAAGAGACTTACTACTCATTGTCATTAACATCAAATACTAAACTCTTATATTGGTCAAAAAGCCTTTGAGCCACATTAATCCCCAAAGATGTACTTGGTTGGTTGGTGATCACATTAAACAATCCATCCAAACACAGCAAACGACTGCTCATCAGAAAAAAAAACAATCCAGAAACATTTAAGTACTTACAAATATATATAATCCAGAAACAATAAATATGACACCGCAATGACTATATATGTATGCATTACACACACACACACTTGGGTATCCTATTGAAAAGAAAAGATATACTTGGATAAGAGAGAATCATAGGACCAAAGACAAATGTAAGAGCAGCCTGAGGACTGCAATATAGACTGCAGAAGTTGAGCTCTGGCAGGCTCAGGGAGGGAGAAGACAGTGTCCATGGATATTCTAAGGAAAAGTCACGTTTTGTGTTGTGTTATCACCATAGTAAAATGATGGTGATGATGAAGATGATCAGAGAATGTTAGGATATTTGTAAAGAAGTTTGTCATTGTAGTACATGATTTGGTTCATGTGATCTTCCATTGAAACATTAATAGAAGAAGAAGATGTGTATGCTGTTATGATTGGGGGAGACAAACTAGCTGCCATGTATGTATCTGAAGGGAGATTATTATTATTAGAGAGTGGATGATGAAATGAAAATTGTCATCAAGCTAGCTAAGGTATTGAAAAATTCAAGGTGCATGGTTATAATTTTTGTGTCTATGTATGTGTGAATGGGAGGGATCATATCATATCATATCAACAGAAGTCTTTTGAAAAATACAAGAAGAAATTTATTAAAGTGTGAAATGAAAAAAAAAGAGCCCCACCTGGATATGAAAGAGAGAGGAATTGTATGGTTAATTGGTTATGTGGATGTGGGTAAGTGGGAGAGAGCTTGAAAAGTAGTAGGAAGCAGTGAACATATACATATAATGAAGCAGAAGAGAATTAGAGATAAAGAGAGAGGGAAGAATAGTAGGGAGGGGAATAGAAATTTAATAGAGGGAAGTCAGTCAGCGATGGATGGAGAAGGTAAGAAAAGTAGAAGGTCAAAGGTCCATTCGTCCATGCCTTGAAAAGTTTGAATTTTAGTCAAGCTGCGAAGCTACTTGTAAGTTTCCCTTCCTCTCTTTTTCTTGGTGGTCCCCCTTTTTGTTGGCCCAAAAAGAGTTATGGGTAAAACAATTCTTTGGTTCTCCTAAATATTACTCCATCTTGTCCCTAATAAAAGAGGCAGACGCCAAAAAAACGCTTCTTAAGAAAACATGTGAATATTAGTTAAGTGCCTAGAATTAAGCTTCTTTTTCAATATTGTCCATATTTATTATGATACTTTTAAGAGAGAGAAATACATAAGTATTAATAAATATGAAAGATAGTTGAGGGCAAAGTAGGAAAAAACGCATTAAATGGGGAGAGAGTGCGAGATGATCTCTTATATAATGGACCAAAACCATTCAAATTTTGAGCTCTTATATTAGAGACCGGAGGGAGTAAATTCTTATTCATGATGTTTCTAAAATTTTGTATTACCTTCTCTCATATCCTAAATATAAGACCTAGTTGAATTTTTGGGAAAATTCTAAAAAAGCAAAATAAGTCAATTATATATTGATTTACTTAATTTATTTTCTTAAACTAGTTTATTTAACCTATAAACTAATGACTAATATATAAATATATCAAATATGTCATGATTTAATAACATATTTTGTAACCTTAACATCTCCAAAAAAAAGTCAAATATGTCTTATATTTATGACCGGAGGAAGTATTTAATATACTACTCTAGTCCTTCTTATAAGTCTAAAAGTTACCCAATTCTCACATATCAATGATAGATAATCAACTATATGACTTAAATTAACATTTTTTCCAATTTTACCCCATTTATGAATGAATATTTGAATAATATTTATACATTGTTTTTAACCCCTTTCTTCTATTCCTACATTTATTAAAAAGGGTGCAATTGTAACGCTCACATTAATTGCCACCAATTCTTTTTTGAACACATTTTCGGACCAAACACAACAACAAAACCAACTAACGCGGTTGACAAGCTGAAGTGCAAATGTCCTACTTATATACTCACACACACACATTCATGGTCGATGTGGGACTAAGAGATCCCACAGGGACCCCCCCAGTACGGCGCAAGCGCCACCCACACCAACATACGCAAGGCGCATGTCATTTTTTTAACACATTTTCGGACCAAACACAACAGCATCATAATAATAAGGACAAAAGTGATATAGAATTAGTTGATATGTTATCAATTCAAAAATGACAAAAACTTTTCCAAAATTGGTCTTTATAAAAAGGACCAAAGTGATATAGAATTAGTTGATATGTTATCAAATAAGATCTAGTGAGTTGTTAATGAAAAAATTGGCAAGTAAAAATGTTATTATTAACAAGTGAAAAACACATTAATCATTGGAATTTATCTTATGTTAATCATTTTACTTGAGAGTCAATGCAATTGCAGTTATATATCCCTTATTTCTTATACTAAACGTACGCATGTGAATTGTTTTTATGGCATGGTCTCTGGTAGTAGAATGAGAGCTTCCATGTAAATAAAATGACATAGCTTGGTAGCCCATCGAGGGGTTTGTTCATTGCATATCCTCTCCATTTATTATATCGACCATTGAGTTTGCTTCCAATTGTTGAGATCTATTGCAATGTTAAAATATTATTATCTATTTATTGTTGATTGTATGATGTTTTTAAAGTTGTACTTAAATATATATCTCGACCATCGAAATTAAATTCAATAGTAGCTACTAGCTAGAGATACTAAGTGAAGAGAAAATTGAGAGGTGGGCCGGGGGACCATGCAATGGAGAGGCTCTAGCCACCGATGGCCTTATGGGTTTGATATCAGCAGGTTGTTCTTTCTTAGAATATTGAATTCTTGTATAAAAAATATAAATTTCTTAATAAAAATCTATAAATTGATAACAATAATTGAAGTTCAAGGACCAAATTGACAATCAGGACAACCTTAATGAACTAAAAACATCATCACCCCAACATTTCTCTTGCAATTAATCCGCGCATAAATCGGTGGGGATATGCCTATTCTAATTTTTAGTTTTCTTAGAGAGGATGAAACTCACGTTTCACACTTAAGAAAACCTTAAGAAAAGTGCTTGATATTATATGGCTTACAAGACCTGACGTTCTAAATTATTTAATATAATTCTCCATTTACATTATTATAATTTAAGGTGATTGTGGGGAGAGTTGTCACAGTTGAATGGTTCATAACTTTTATATTATGTATTGATATTTGTAAAGAGTAAACACCACTCGATGGCTATAATTAATAATTATACATTAATTAACACTTCAACTATGATAGGTATGTTCCCCTAGGTTATTCGCAACTTATCCGTTATTTTATTTTACTTTATGGTGTAAACTTTTCCTTTATTTCTATTATTTGTTCCTTTCTAGCTCCAAACTCAAATTTGTTTCTTAATTTTATTTTTTAAATGATGGTAATTCGTTCCCACGTGAGCGAATTGGGAGTGTAGTTCTAGAAAGTCCAAACAGAAATTACTGAACTAAATTGAAATAATTTATGATTAATTATTTTTCTGAGTGGGACCGACAGTATTCTCAGATATGGATATCATGTCTTTTTCTGGCCACGCCTGAGACTCAATGATTCTTTTCTTGAATTTATGAAGTATATTAATTATTTATATATCTAGAACTTAAATAATATTTATATAAAATAATTTCTTTTTTTTCCAAGGTAAACTAACTTAATTCACATTTTAAGCTTTTACCAAAATGTCATTTTCGCTAAAAAAAAGGTTAAAAAAATACTCCATCCACTGAAAAGCATATAATTTATTTGTTTAATTTAATTATAGTAAAAATGCCAGTTAAATATTTATATGATAGATTTTTTTCTAAAAAACAATTGTCTTAATTTATTACTTTTATAAAATATTTTTTGAATATCTTGATACCATTAGGAAATATTGACTTTGAAATTTGAAAAATTGAAAAAAAGATGTTAAAAGCTCTAACATATCAAGTTTAAATTTATAATAAATATTATTTGTAAGAAATCACTATTTAAGACTGACTATATTGAGGCTAAATAATTGAAAATGTACTTTTATAAAAATTATAATACCATGTAATAATGCTAGATAAGTGTCGGTAAGAAATCACTGAAAATGTACTATATGTATATTATTATTTAATTAAGAAAATTAAAAGTTATACAACTCTATCAAACATTCAAACTCCACATTATAATCATATAGTATGTGGGTCTGTATAAATATATATTTCAATCATACATCGATCTTTAAATATCATTCGATGGCTATAAATAGTTAATTTATCATTACACACATCAACTCTGAAAAATTCGTACTATCGTAATCCTTTATTATATTTTATTTTAGGTGTGAACTTATCTTTTTAACTTTTATTATTTGTTTCTTTCTTCAAGCTCAAGTGGTTAATTCTTTTTTCTTAATTTCATTTTCAAGGGATCAATACCTTTCTCATACGTGCATGCGTTCTATTGTTTCTTACCTACACTTAGAAGTTCAAAGTATAATTAACTGATAGTTCATGCATACTCACAAATTGTTGCTTACATATCATAGTCTACGAGTTTACACAGAAATTTTATCAAAAAAAAAAAATAAATATTTACACGGAAATTTTATGCTAACATTAAACCATTATTAGACCGACTATATATAAGCTTGTTCAGAATTGATCGTGTAAAATCTGAAAGCAAATTTGATGATGAATTCTAACATTAATCTTTTAAATCTGTGTATGGATAGTGACTAGCATGCATAGTTAAATTAGATAATTTAACCAAATTAACGGTGATGATGGTAAGGAAACTAACATTGATTCACAAGTTCTTATAGTTTATTGTATTTGAATTGAGCCCTTACAATTTCATCTCCAAAAGAATCTGAAATAATTTTCATTAAACCCCTATTTCGGTCAACCCAAAAAATTTCTGAAAACTCACTGCATCTCTAAGGACCAAAGTGGTAAAAGAATGTTTCAGTTAAAAGACAAAAATATCCTTAATAATAAAATTTTGGACGTTTTATTGTTAGATTCCATGAATTTTGAGACTTGAAAATACTCATAGTAACCTGAGGTGTGTGGTTGAGTGGCAAGGACTCATTCACCCTTAACCAATTGTCTGGGGTTCGATACCTGGCGTTGGGTATGGAGAAACATTAAATCTCCCAGGCCAGCTGTCTCACCCTTTGAGGTGCCTACAAATCAGCGGAGGATTAGTCTCTCACTTGTCGAGTGGGGATACCTTGATCATGGATAAAAAAAATGAAAATACTCATAGTGATGTTAAAAAGAAGCGTGGACGTCTTGAAAATTCCCTAAATGTGGATTGAAAATTTAGTTGTGAAATTTTAGATGTTTTAGTGCTGAATTCCATGAATTTTTAAATTTAAAACGACTCACATTAATATTAGAAATAATCATAGATGTCTTGGAAATTCTCTATATGTCTTAAAATTTCAGTTGTCAAATGTTTAATGTTTTACCGTTGATTCCATGACTTTTTTTAAACTTGAAAATAATCACATTGCTGTTGGTAAAAGCCACAAACTTATTGAAAATTCTCCACATGTGTTTTCGAATCTTGTTACATGATTCAATAAGGACAGTTATGTCATTTAGGTGAAATAATTAATATCACTTTGCCTTCATAGGGGTGTAATGAGTTTTCATATTCTTTTGATAGTTGACTGAAATAAATTCCCTCTTCCTATGGGGTTTAATGAATTTTTCCTTTATTTTTTCAACATTAGTGCATTTCTATAAGTAATTAAAATTTCAAAAGGACTATAAGTCAAACATTTCAAGTAAAATTTGATAAAACAAAAACATTTCAAGGAAAACGTGTATAAAAAAATATGTCAAGGAAAACAAAAAGGGCAATGAAATATTGCCTTAAGAATGTTTGACACAATTAAGTGTTAGGAATCACTTAACAGTGTCTATTTGTGATAAGAAATGTGTGACGTGGTAGTGCCTTTGTGCTTACATGGTGTAATACAATGGCTTGTTTGTACTAATGTGGTGTGACACATAGAATGTTTGTCACTCGGCTCCACTTGTCCATGTCATGCCATGTGTGCAAAGATGCTACACATTTCATGCCACCTCAGTACAACCGGATGCCATTAAGTGCTTCCTAAAGGTGTTGTCAATATGCCAAGTTTATTGGTATATAAGAACCATTTAAAATTTAATCCTGCCACATATTCCTAAGCTAACAATTTATTATCCAAAATGTACCTTAACCCAAAATAAAACGAAATTGCAATATTAGTATAAAAATAAATCACACTTTATTGGAACTGATTCAAATTTGAGGTAAACTATAAAATTGGTGGTTCATTATCATTGAAAATAATAATAGTAATGCAGAATAAATAAATTACTCATTATTCTTTTGATAATGGGTAATGACCCTATTTTGCCCTTCAAGTAACCACTCTGGACCATTGGACACCCTAAACTAACATCGGGTACAATTTTACCCTGAAGTAACCAAAGTGGTCCAATTTTACCCTCTGATCAATGTAATGTTGACAAGTGGAATGTAATGTTGACGCGTGGACGACACGTGTCAACATTACATTGGTCAGAGGGTAAAATTGTACTCAGTGTTAGCTTAGGGTGCTCAATGGTCTAGAGTGGTTACTTGAAGGGCAAAATAGGGCTATTGCCCTTTGATAATAGATCACACTCAATTGAGAGAATCTCACTCAAAGGGATTATTCTTTTATCTCATACTCAAAGGGGTTATTAGAAAAGTTCTGTTTTTCTAAGGGATTATTAGAAAAGTCCGGTACTCATTTGGAAACTCGAAATAGAAACCATGGAACGCCATACCCGGCATTTTTTTTTTGAACAGAATCATATATACCCGGCATTTATGAACTTGCAATTGCAATAGCTAGAGGGAAACATGTAATGTAGCTTCTATGATGGTAAGTTATGAAAAGTATTGTTGGCGCCACACGTGTTTGTCTGAAAGTAAGAATACAATAGTGACTCTTCTAGAATTTCCTTATCCCTTTAAGCATCACATAGATTTGGGTCAAGATAATATTACAATCTTGTATTTTTGATATGTTCTTACATGTGTGTGTGTGTGTGTATATATATCATCTGATCTACTTGAGCATGTGCAACTACATAAACATACTACGTCTGCTATTAATATTAACTTATTTACCTAATTAAATTAAATTAATTATGTTAGTAAAATTAATCAAAGTAACATCTTTTCTTTCTGAAATAATATAATGATTTTTTATTCCCTCCTTTTATATATCACTTATTTGATTATCATTAAGAGAGTAACAATAGAGGTAATTTGGGGGAAGGGAGTATACATTATCAAGGTATGGTCAACAGAAATTATATTTTATTTAAACGATAAAAATAATCGTAAAATAATCTTTCTAACTCTGCTTAGGGCAAAAATAAAGGTCAGGTATAAAAGACTAAATATTAATTCAAGAATTGTATAAATGTCCATACTCTAATATATTTGTGGAAATCTTAATCTATTTTTAATTTTTTTTACTTATTAAAAAAATCAAATCTATGTACGTAATTACTACTGAGGATTACTTGATTTCCTGCAATCCGTTGTAATTCATGTTTATGGCACTCCCACGGTTCCTTATTATAAGAAATAACCACTTTAGTTACTATTTAATTATATAAGAAACAACCACTTTAGTTCCTTGCTATATAGTTTGTTCCTATTTAATTATAAGAAACATTTAGGGAATGTCTCAAATTTTTTCGAGTTCCCATTTTGACCCCATTTAATTACTCACATTAGTATTATTGCGTTCACTCCTATTCAATCCCCATGATGCATTCTCTTTCACATATTTTGGTCTCAATAAGGTTATTTTTGTTATAAGTTGTTAAAATTTAGTTGAAAATTTATAAATATTTCTTGAGTAAACATTGTTTTCAACATTACTCTTATTTATAATGGGACTATTAAGAGATGGATGGATGGATGTGGATGGACATTAAGGAGATGAAAGAGAGTTAAGTAAAATAGGAAAAAAAAATTCATTAAATGATGGGGCAACACAATATGAGCTCTTATATTTTAGACAAAAAAACAATTCAAAATTTAGGCTCTTATTATTATAAGAATTATTATAAGAATAAAAGGGATTATTAATCAAACATCTAAATAAATAGAATTCACCATAAGTGATGAATGCAGGAAATTGTCATTGAACCTTTGGCTCAATGGTATCAACCACTAGTCCCCCTATAGAGAGGGTTAGGATATGAGTAAAATTTTAAGAAATGAATAATAATGCAGGAAATTTTGATGCATGTAATTGAGAAACTCACTCCATGTAGTTTTAAGCACAAAAAGACTCGAACTACCTTTGCGAGCCTCAACCTTTATTTTTTTTCATCTTAGCCCCGCTGATCCTGAACTTAATAACAACCGCAAGATAAATTAGTAACCTTATAATTTTTCTTTATATAAGATCCTGAAGTGTTACTTTTCCAAAATAAAATTACTTGGCAATGGTGGGGTTAGACTTCAGAGCAGCCGCAACATAAGAACGTATCTTTGGAGGTAGCTATTAGAATTAGCTAGGGATGACATACGAGGTCGTAACCTAAACCTCCCACAAATTGCCTTTGTCCACATAGACTCTCTTAATCTGTCTCTTTTTGGGGACCTCAACACTTTCTCAAAATGTTGCCAAATTATTTGATGCTTCGTTTGACCTTTCTTCTATGTCTTCTCTTGTATTTTGGTAATCTCATCATCCTCAATCAATTATGCCAAAAAGCCTAGCCCCCAATTTAGAAATGAATCACCATTCCCCTTTATTCTTATGAATTATAATCATTATCGCATTGAAATGTGCACTATTAGTATTGTATTTCAATTTAACATCCTCCATATGTTCACTGTATTTAGCTATTTAGACATTATATTGTCTCGTTGAATTTTGTGATTACTTAACTATTATGGGCAAAATAAAGTATCACTTTTTTGAATATTATGCACTCCCTAGTGGCCTAGTCCCCTCCCGCTATCCCTTATCCGGATTTGAATTTTCATTTTGTCCCTAAATGAATGTTATGTTCTAAATTATAAGGTATATTTACATGTTAATTAGATGGAATGTATTCAATTAAAATATAGTGGTTCAAATTTAAAATGGCCTGTTCGTAAATGGAGGAAAGAATTGAAAAAAAAATTACGTGCATGGTATTACTTAAATTTTGCTTTTCCTTGGTTTATACTACCTCTGGTCCTAAATATATGATTTAATTGACTTTTTTTTGAGAGATTAAGGTTGCGAAATAAGTTATTTTTTTTTTGAATGAAACGAAATAAATTATTAAATGATGACATATTTGATATATTTTTAGATTATCCATTAGTTTATAGGTAAAATAAACTAGTTTAAGGGAAAAAATTTAGGTAAATCAATTTATAATTAACTCATTTGGCTTTTTTAAGGATTTTCCAGAAAAAATCAATTAGGTCTTATATTTAGGACCGGAGGGAGTATATTTTTCCTATGAGAATACGTAAATATGGATGGAGTGATTATGCTTAAACCCTCTTGCTAAGTTTGGTTAAATTGCAAGTTTGGTACCATCATATCAGGGCGTGTTTTGTCAAATCTTTCGAGTTTTGACATTCATAAAAGTCCTTTATAACATAAAGCTTGGGTACGTACATATTAAGTACTCCCTCCGTTCCTAAATATAAGACCTAGATAACTTTTTTTTTGGAAGATTAAAGTTGCGAAATAGGTTATTAAATCATGATATATTTGATATCTTTTTAGATTATCCATTAGCTTATAGGTAAAATAAACTAGTTTAAGAGAAAAAATTAGGTAAATCAATTTATAATTAACTTATTTTTTGCTTTTTTTAAGATTATTCAAAAAAGTCATCTAGGTCCTATATTTAGGAACGGAGGGAGTATTAAAATATATTTGTTCGAGTGTTTTGGCTTGTTGTTCCTAAATTTAAGGAGATATCTAAATCATTCCTAATTATTAGACATATTTATCTTTTTTTATTACAATTAGACATATTAATTTAGGACCTTACTCAGGTCAAGTTCCTCCATCCAAGTTCTCCATTTCTCCAATTAAAATGGGATTAGCTGACCATTAGATTGAATGGATGATTGTTATAAAAGGACACGCGTCACTCCTATATTAAAAGAACTTGAGAAGCTGGAGAAAGGAACTTGATGTAAGTTTTTCCCTTAATTTATCTAATATAATTAGATTAAATTTGTTAGTTAAATGAGTTAAAATAACATGTTATGAACAAAACATTCTATAACCTCATATCTTTATCCCTACACTTTCTTTCTTGGGATAAGGCTAATCTATCCTTGTTCATAGATTACACTTTTTTATTACTCTAAAAACTTACAATGAATTTTAATTATTTCTTTTCAGAAAAATGCGATCTCACATGCATGTGAGAGAGTATATGCTAATATGAAAGTCCTAAAATTCCGCCCAAGGGGGCGTAGACCAGCTGGTAAGAAAGGGGAAGGTAAGACACCGCATACCCACCAGGTCATGGGTTCGAACCCTTGGCAAGTCATCACCCCCAATTGGGGAATCCCGGCGCTACTTCGAATTAGTCGGTTTCCCAAAGGGGGGCCGGACACCGAAGACTCTAAGAAAAAAAAAAAGTCCTAAAATTCCATTTGACATCCATCTAAAAATGTCCATTATGGACAAGAGCAGTCACGGGCAACCTTAAATTTTTTTTTTTTTTTGGTAAATGCGGGCAACCTTAAATTTTTAGAATGCGAGAGATTGACCATCAATTTTGGCAATTCCCCTATACCCCACAAATCTAGAGAGATGATATTCACTCTTCTCTTCTGTTATCTTCGATCTCTGGCTACTCGAGAGGAATGTTAAATAAAAATAGAGAGAATTCAAAATTTCCCGTGTGCATACAAGTCTTATATAATATGAGGGGCATTATTATTATTCTCATCAACACAATTTAGAGAAACTGTAAGAGAATAAGAATCTACCATCATATATAGAGAAACACAATCTCTTATTGTTTGTAATTCATGGATATGTTTTCAAGGACATAACTTCTTACAAGAACTAGGACCCCTCATTATTGGTACCGAGACAGGGACACAAATATCGTCTCAGCTACTTTTAGAATTGAGACTGGGGAAAGGGTTGCAGCATCACTAAGCAACACATTTCTTCAATGATGGGTTTCTTTCGTTGATATATGACAAAATGAGCCTTAATATCAACAATTTGCGAGTGCTACAATTTTCTACACGACCCTGTATCACACATCTGAAAAGGGAAAAATCACAATCAAATTCTTCATAAGTTAATCAATCATAACCAGGTTGCTAATAGTCATCAAATTATATTGAAATCTCAAGGTAGTTAAGTGATACTGACAAAATAATTGTTAATGTTAACTCTTTAAATAGTCAAAAATACTAAGTAGTTAGCATTGACAATTCAATGAGCTGCTATTGACAACTAGAGTCATATATAAAAAATGTAATAAAAAAAAGGAGCTATAGATCAATGATAAGTCATTTAATACAATTCAAGTCTGATTCATTGGGATTTCAATGTAATTTAATCATTAATTGGAACCTAGTTGTAATTAATTCCTTTATAAGGGTCTCAGTTGTGATTTTCCTTTTGAAAATTGAATATTATTAACGCCTCTAAACTTTGATTTAATTGCACATAACATCCATGACCTTTATGCACAGCTATTTTTTCATGATTTGACTCTTAACTCTCTTGCCATCAAAATTGCTATCAAAGTCAATGGTTTTTGTCTTTCACAATTATAATTTTTTTTTATTATATACCATTTCATTCCAAAATTGATCCTTTTTTTATACAGAAAAATTGATCCTTTACCACCGACATATAATTTTAATTTTTTTAATACATGAAAATATAAAATAATTTGAAAAGGATTTTTAAATATTTTTTGAACATGAAATTTATGAATAGAATAACTTAAAAATAAATTAAAAGATACCTAAAATGCATTAAAATATTTATTTAATCATTTTTAAATAATGAGTTATAACATACTTACTATTATTTGTATTAACATAAGAGATTTATTTTAATGACATATTATATAAAAATAAAAATATTGGATAAGATAAATACAGTTAACTTAAATGGATATTTTATCCATAGAGTAGTTTAAAGTCAAAACATCAAACTTTAAGGGTGTTTCATTTGAACTTTCAAATATTAGGAGGGTTATGCAAAATTGACCCAAAATCAAGGAATTTTCTATAATTTAGTTTTTTTCATAATACAAAGATTTTAATTCAATAGATTTTGTATTTTACATAATTGATTCACCATGACCGAGCAAAAAGGAAGAAGAGCTAAGGTAGAACAACATAATTGTCAATGTCATCATGCAAACTCATAGTTAGAACTTAGAAGGTAAGGCTGCATGCATGCACATCAAAAAAACCTGAAGTGGGTTCCATCCTCCCTAAACCCTATAGTCCTATACATTATGGATTATGCAATAGGTGGTTGATAAGAAAATCACACGAAGTTTTATAGAACGAATATTATCACAAAAAGTCCCCAAATATGCTAACATGATACAATGACAAATTCTAGTTCGAAAAATAAGAGCAATGTATATTCTACTCACCTGTTTTTATAACTTTATAATTATATTTGATTTCCACCTCTTTAGCTTGGTTCGCATTAAATCATAGAGAGCTTAACGATTGAGAAACATAACACAACCAATAAAAGGGGAAAAAAATTAGATCACAACTACCCGGTAAAAAGCCATACAAGACAAGACACAAAACACAGTTCATCACACACAAACACACAATCTTGTAAACTTCCATTGCTGTTTTCGGAATAATCTTAATGGATGCAAAATTACGTTTTCTACCAACAGAAAACAGTACATTATGTCGGCCCTAAAGAGAACTTTTCACATATCATTGACAACATATTTACAGAATTACAGTAATATATTTACATAGAATGATAGCAGTTCTAACAGAAAACTCAACTGACTTCTAATCCTAAAGTGGCCTCCTCGAGAGAAAAAGCTCTAGAGTTTCTGCCATCATCCTGTTCATTGATGAGTAGTTTAAACTATATTATAATTGACCTAAACTCATGATCATGCTTCCAAAACTTTTAGTTTCCCCGGCTAACTCAATTGCAATACATTACCGCACCAATTCAAGCCTCCTGCTTATTCTGAATATTCTCATCCTCACTACTGATGTAATACTCGACAAAATCCGCCTCTGACCCTTCCTTCTGGTACACCAATGAAAAGTCATTAGTGATTAGATTTAAGGTAGGAGGGAGTATCTGGCATCATCAGACACATGCAGCGTTTTGAGTTCATAGAAGTAAACTTATCAAAGCATTCCAAAAACAGCAAAATGCAACAGGGGTCAACTCCTGAAATTACTTACAACGAGTGTTGTGCATTTTTTAAGGACAAAACGTCAAGAAAGTGAGACTTTGCTACCAGCTTTTCTCTCCAATAAAATGCATGAAAAACTATTAAAAATTAAAAAAATTTGATAGCTAGCCATCATCTAAAAATTTTTGGGAAAATCATAATCAAATGTCTTATAAGAGAATTAATCACAAACAGCAAGGTCTCAAACAATTGTCAAATTACTTTGAAGTCCCAAGAGATATGAGTTACTTTAAAATGGAAGTTTATCATTCACAGCTCAATAGTTATCAATAGCAGCTCATTGAGTTGTCAATCTAACATTCCAACTCTTAAAAACTTCATATCATTGATAACTTAAAGAGTTGGTTGCCACGACATTTAATATCACCCAAGTTTTTTAGGACTTTAGTGTGATTTGATAATTATTTGGATATGATCGCGATTAATTATCTTATGAGGGGCCTAGTTGTAGTTTTCCCAAAATTTTTATGAGTTTTCCATTTAAAAAATGCTTCAGTCCTAAATACAAGATTATTCACCTAATTCAAATAGATCAAGAATATAAGTTAAATTAGTTAATATGAAATGTTTTCTCTAAAACATCCCATCAAAATTCAAAAGGTGAAAAAAAATCCTATCATAATTAAATGCATGGAGAGTTATTATAATTAAGGGTTAAGGGCAAATGTGCACCCAGTAGCATGGTAATTTCTAAAAGGTACACCTAGTAGCATGGAATTTTAAGGGTGCAAAATTGGCATTTGTTATTTGAAATGGGACATTCAGCAGCATGGTAATTTCTTAATGATGCACTCAGCATCATAGTCAAACTTAATTTTAATGGATGAAAAGACAAATTTACCCCGCTTTAAGTTATAAGTGTCAAATTTGCACCCTCAAAATTACCATGCTACGAGGTGCACCTTTTAGAAATTATCATGCTATTGGGTGCTCCTTTCCCCTGTAATTAATGTATAAAAAAATAATTACAATTAAAACAGTTTATAGATAACAATCATAAAAAAGTTGTGAGTTTTCCATTTTAAAAATTGCACTCCTTCTGGTCCTAAATACAAAACCTATATACCTAATTCAAATAGATTAAAAATATCAGTTAAATTAGTTAATATGAAATGTTTTATTTTTTTCGGTTACAGAATGTGAAATGTTTTATATAAAACATCCCAACTATCTTTCATAATTCCCCCTATTTCTCTGACTTCACTAATATTGATGGGGCTAATTTGGGGGAACATCGACACACAAATAGAAATAGGTCGTATATAGATCAAGATTGACTCCCCATATAAGTCATATTTAGGATCAAAAGGAGTAGTAATTTTTATCCTTTTCAATCTAGGTAACGTCATTTTCTACTTGCCTGTATATTAAACAAAGAAAAGAAACTAAAAAATACCTCTTCCAAGTCGTCATCAGAAAAATCATGCTCAGCCAATCTTGAATAAATAGTTTCCTTAACATTCATCTTCTTTCCACTATTTAAATCATTCTGAAATAAGAAAAACGTGCAAGCACATGTAAAAATTGAAAAAAAAAAGTTAACAATATAAGTGTGCCAAAGATATTTAGGAAGCAAAAAAAAAGTCTTGCCAGCTCAGATTTCAGCAATTCGATCTCCTCCTCCAAGTCTACAATATGATGTTTTAGCGCCTGAAAATATAAGCAAAAAGGATTAAGGAAATATACTTAAAACATACACACACATAAAGTAAGGTCTCAGTTCAGTTGTCTATCCCCCATGTTAATGTCCTGTTACCTCACGTCTTTGAAGTTCAATTGATCGAGCTAATGCCTTCCTTCGTGATAACAAATTCTTTGGTTTCAGGGCACTTGGAGGGAGGTAGTTCTTTCCACGATAAACAATAATTACATAACCTTTGGGGGTTTTATCCACAGACACTAGGACCCCACCACTTTCAGCTTCCAAAGATATAGCAATATGCTTTACTTGCGCAGAATTTTTCCCATTTACAATTATCTTTACCAACTCACGGTATTTCCAGTGTAGATGCATGTTTTCTATAGTACCAGAATAAACATCTCGCCTACCTGAAACAAAAATGGCATGCATAAGATAACTCAAGTGTTTAAATAAAATGTGTTGAGAATGAGAAGCTATTCATGAATAAAAATGTTTTAGGAATGAGAAGCTATTCATGAATATCAAAAGAATTTGTTATTCTTACCCAGAATTAAAAATGGTTTCATACTCAGACCAATCTTCCGGAACAAAAATCTCTCTTCATTAGTTAATGTTTCCAAATCATTTGGAAGATCTGCTGGCTCCAAACCATCTTGCAGTTTTGCTAAATTCCTCTCAGCCTTCTTGACCCTCGCTTTAGCCTAAAAATCATAAAAAAAATTAGATACATACAGTAAAATGTAAGGATTCTGAGAATTCTATGCCATTTGTTGGACTTGGACCCTGTGTAACTTACATGAGCTAATTTCTTCTCAAGGTTTTTAACTATTGAAGTCAGTTTACTTATAGTTGAATCTCTCCTCATATTCTCAACTTCTTCGCTACTTGGCTCATGTCCCCATTGGGTGGTTGCAGCCTTAGTTTCGGCAAGGGTGCCAGCAACTAATGGAATTTGAGAAGCTTTTCCATTAAACTTATTCAATGGTGAAGCCATTTGTCGTACTTGATCTTCCTCATCCTGCTTTAGCAGGTTTAATTTCCTTCTCTCAGTCAATGCCTCTGTGACGGCAGGTGGCAAGAAGTCATTGCCCCTATAAAATACGATATAATCCTTATTTCTTGAAACTAGAGTCCCCCCAGTCAATTTCTGCATGCATCAAAAGCAGTTGTTGTAGGTATGAATCAATGCACCTTTTTATTACTTGGATGTCAAACTAAGTGACAGAACGACTTTTTCTTTTCAAATAATAAAAGAGGGCTATAGTTTGACACAACTAAACAGACATACGTTGGAATTTCACAAGTACCAATCTGCATCATAGGCTTGAAAGAATGAAACAAAATATATTAGACAGCTCCCAAAGAGTTTTATTTGTCAGAAACAGATAAGTTTTACAATATAATCATAGTCACAGGATCAATGCTAAAAATAACCAAAGAAGAGCATTGATGAAAGACAAAGGAATGGTGCTTGCCAAGTGTGCTTTCTCTAACAACATATAAATTCTACAAAAACCTAATTCAATGGTTATCGAACTGATATATCATCATATGCAAATAGTCAAGTCTCATTAAATTCAAAATGAAAGCGACAACTACCTTCATAGATATTTTGATGAGTTTACAAGAACATTAAATCAGACAATTATGTTCTCAAAATCCCAGCTCAAATTCGGCATAGTGGCATACCTTGAGTTCTTCTGCCATCCTCTCATTCATTGTGTTGAGCACACCGCGTTTAATAGCTATTTTAGCAATTGCGCTTCTTTCCCATAGCTTCACCATAGCATTAGCCAGACCTTGCAGTTGCCTGCTTCTACCTACAGGTTTAAAGAAATAATGTTATTTTCAGGATATTGTCATAAGAAGGAGCATGAATAGAATTAGATTACGTTGTTCTCCACATACCTAGGGCAAAGTGTGGAGCCATAGTTCTTGCAAGTCTACGAATATTAGTCATCTCCTTGTCTCCTAGGCCAGGCCTTATCCCATGAGGGAGAAGTCTGAATGGAGTTTTATATCCTGGAACAACACCAGGCAATAAATCTGCATCAACAGGTAATGGTTGGCGGCCAGACCAATCTTTGAAACGTGGCCCTAACTCATCTAACAACTCGTTGAGAGCAATCAGTTCCATGTACTCTTCTTCAGACAGATTCTTCAAATAATTTGTAGAGTCCAGGATAGCTCGATCATTAGTTCTAACAAATTCATTCACTCTAACTTGAGCATGATTCTCAACACCCTCTGAATGGTGCACAGTATTCACATTATCTTGGTTTTGTTGGGCAAACTTTTGGACACAAGGAAGGTTGTAGTTCAATTGTCTATACAACACTATCGAACTGCCAGACCGCCATACCACTAAGCCTCCAGTTTTTTTCTGATTAGGTATAGAGACAATTAGTAAATAAGACTAGCATTTATAAATGTACCTGAAATTAGAAGGAACATACTGCCCCTTTCATAAATATAGGACCTAGTTGACCTTTTCTGGAGAATCCTAATAAAGCTAAAAAAGTTACTTGTAAATTAATTTGCTGAATTTTTTCACTAAACTAGTTTACTTGACTTATAAGCTAACAAATAATTTAATGATATACAAAATATGTTATAATTGAGTGTCTCATTTAGCTTCCTAAATTTTTCAAAAAAAAAAAGTCAACTGAGTCTTATATTTAAAAAAAAAGTGTCTGATCAAAAGAGATCCTAGAATATTAAGGCTGTATCTCAATCCATGAATCCAACCAAAAGGAGAGAGGGATTAAATGAACAAACCTCTAAAATCTCATGAGCCCTTCTCATGTTAACTGCAAGAGGACCTTCAAACTTCAACTTCACCACCTCATCCTCCTTCCATTTGGCATGAATAGAATCCACCAATTCCTGCGTAACGCCGGCGACGCCAACATCGATCCTCTCCACCATCCTCAATGCAACATTTCTAAGCCTCCTCAATTCATGTTCAGGAATCAACCTATCAGCCAACTCAGTATTACTCCTCCTTTTCCTCTCTCCATTCACTCTCACAGATGTCAAATTATCACCTTCCCTATGAATATGACCTCTCTTCTCACTATTTGACTTGTTACTTGAAAAATTTCTCTTTCCTTCTTCCATTTTATGGATGGCCTCTTTTCTTCCATCACCAATGTAGATTTCTCCATCAACTTCCTCATCATTCCTATTCCTATCCTTCCTAAAATTCTCAGTTCTCTCAATAAAAGTTTCAGTAACATTATTTCCTGATAAATTCCTATCATCATTATCAATTTTTTCACCAGCTTGATGCCAAGGAGAAAGATGACTTCGAGAAAAGGAACTCACAGGATGAACCACTGAAGCTTTCACTTCCACCTTTGAATTTATCTCTTCTTCTTCTTCTAATTCTTCTTTTTCTAATTTTTCTTCTTCTTCTTCTTCTAATTGTTCTTGTTGTTGCTGTTGCCATGGGAGTTTATCTGTTGAGGAGGTCAAATTGAGGGACCATTTATGACGAATTTGATCGAAGAAGCTTGGTCTACAACTCTTCTTCTTTTTCTTCACGTGTGCTTTTTCTTCTTCTTGTGAATTTAGTTTCACTCGTCGAGGTTGTTCAGTGTGAACGTGGAGTGTGCGATTAGAACAAGAGACTCTGAAGGAGTGACGTTGAAAAGGAAGATAATGCAGAGAAGAAGAAGAAGAAGAAGAAGATGATGATGGAATTTGAAGAAGAGCCATGGATTTTGGCACAAGGATGAGCTATGGATTGAGTTGTGGATGATGATTTTTGTTGGGCCGGGCTTGCATTCACAGAAATTACTTGAAGCTGGGCCCACTGACTGGCCCAATAGGCCCAGTATTATTGGGCAGACAAGACTTGCAAACTTAACAAGTCCTTGATCTTTTTCTTGTAGGATAGTCAACACTCAATAGTCAACACTCAACAATATTATGTAATGAGCACTAGGAGTGTAAATAGGCTGAGCTTAGACATGTTTTAGCTAGATACGCCTTAGCCTGTAGCATATATGTAAAACTTGGGCTAAGTCTACGCCTCTATGTAGACACTTTTTTGGACCTGATCCTGAGCCTCCTAAAAGTTTAGTAAGACCTTAAAGACTTTTTGAAATCCTTCTCAAAATATGAAAATTTAAGTGATCTTAAAATCTTAAAACACTAATTCTATATATTTCCTTTTAATCTATTGAAAGGTTTATATATGTCTTAAAAACATTTTAATCAAGAGGTCTTAATTTACTGGATGGTTCTTATTCAAAGCAATAATTGCATTGATGAAAATGTTTACCAAAAAATGTTGTGCGAAGCTTTGTGCTATTACACAAACCTGAAGTGTGATCTATATTCCTAATCAATAGTATGGACACACCTAATTTCAATGCAAGCCTATGTTGTGGTATTCTAGAGCAGATGACGGTGTTAGAAAATCCGTCACCCCTAAAATATATCTACTTGTAACATTGAAAAATATTGTCCATTCACTTTCCATTCATTATGTAGTATTTTAGAATACTGCTAATTATAAAAATTAGAATAAAATAAATTTATATTACATGTAATATTTCAATTTTCAACTACTACAAATACAAACTCCTCACTCTTACATGTTATATCTTCTCATAACACCCTACCCCCAAAATACATCTTCTTATAATGCACTAAATTTTTGTCCCTTAATCCCTATTTATGATGCTGTATTTACAATCTATTAATGAAAAAATTTAGGAAAATAATTAATTTATATTAAACATGTTATGTTTCTAATATTATGAAGATAAGTCTTCTACCCTTTCAAAATATATTTTCTCAAAATTCCACACCTTGAATATATATGTTTATAACCCTTAAAAATATTATGCCTGAATCCCATTTATGATGCAACATTTATAATTTGTTCAAGAACAGTTTTTGAAGAATTGAAGTTAAAAAGTTTATGTTCAATATAAAATTTCCGACCAAAAGAAGGTGAAATTAAATAGGGTTATAATACTTAAATATTTTTCGGATTATTAATGGAATGGGAATGAAGTTAAGGAAGGGATAAATAAGGCATTGACATAAAATGATATTGATATGATTCTCCTTATTTGGTCAAGGAAGCAATAAATAAGGCATTAATATTAACTATAGTGAAGTTTTAATTTATGGTTTTTGATGTACAAATTTATATTGGCCTTCATATTATTTGAACTTGGTAAAAAAAATCAATTAATGGAAAATTTGTTTAGACAACAAAGAAAAAATAAATTTTTCTTTAAGAAATGGAAACACTTGTTTAGCCCAATAGAAAAACTATTTTTTAAAATGCGATCATGACTATTATTGAAATTATGTAACTTTTTTTTTATTATATGAAATTATGTAACTAATGATATTGAACTTAAATAGCATTTAACTTATATAATGTCCCATTTGAACCTAAATAATATGTCAATTTCAAAGCCAGCTTAATTCTCATGTGATGAATATTGTTGTTGATGTTTAACAAAGAAAGCACAAGTCAACATCCACTGATAAGGTTTAGTTGAGTTCATTACACATATTTTTTTTTTGTTTTGTCAATCTTCCAATTTTAGTGTTCTAATAATATTTGTTTCCATAATTTTTATTTCTACTAAATCTCAATTTATGTTGGCAAGTAAACATCATCAAATAACTTTTTCATTTATACTTTCTAAACGGTGACCATTGTCAAGCATCTACAATCATACAAAATATTGTTATAAAACATTTGTTTACTCGATAGAGACTTGGGGTTAGAGTTTTTCCCCACCATACACAAATTTATGAATGTTTGATGGGAGAGAAAATATGGGGAGGAGAAAATAAGGAATCAGTAGAGGAGGAAAGGCGGAGAATTCTTTTTTTTTTAAGATAAACAATGCATTGATAGAAATAAACCAGTACAAATAAATGGCTTCCATGGAAATATTCAAATCATGGCATGCATTGGTTTGTGATTTGTGTGCTTAGCAAGAAAGATTGTTTTATAGTACTGCGTTAAGTGGGAAGAAAGATTGAATTTTGAGGTAGTCTCCCACCTTTTCAAAACTTTAGCTTAGGTTGTTGAATTAGAATAATCTTGTATTATATTCCTTTGCTTGTGTATCATAAGTTGCAACTTGGAGATTATGTTCTTTCTTTTTTCTTTTACCATTTTAGACGCCAAGATGCATTGGTATTTCACCATGATTTTATTGTTTGATATTCATTATGCCTATGTATTTTGTTGGTAGATGCTTTCAAGTTCCAGATTGAGTTTACCAAGTTCGCAATAATTTGACATTTGTGAGCATGGTGGTGACAGAGATCTCCAAACCACATTGTGGTGCTTCAAATTCAGATTTATATGTCAGTGTCCTCCAAGTAGGCATCAAATACAACAACGACTTTGTTTGAAGATTAGTGCACCCTCAAATCATCACAGAAGGGCTTTACCCAAGAGTCTTCCTGATGAACAATCTAATTAATTACTGTCTGATAAACAATCTACTTTCAACTATACTTACACATATGTTGAGTACATATATATTGTTCTATGAAATTTTTTCAGGCCTATTTGTGAATTGTTTGCACTCTATACTTAATTAATCGGTATTTTTGGTAATTAATATCTTTGAGTAAGTGCCACCAGGCAACGCCCGGGTATTTAGAAATATCAATAGTTGAATTTTTTATGTGTTTGCCTTTTTTCAATTTCTCCATGTGTACTATATGCGTAAATACTTAGTATTGTTCTTTGCTCCTTCTGTTTGTAGTTCTTTCAGTTTGATTGTTTATTTATTTATGCTTTCTAACCTCATGTTTCTTGCTTCCATTTATTTGCTTTCAGTATATTCCTTTGAAACGACGGAGAAATAAAATCTAGTTGTTATAAAACATTTGTTCATTTGATAGAGACTTGAGGTTAGAGCTTTTTCCCACCATACACAAATTTATGAATGTTTGATGGGAGAGAAAATATGGGGAGGAGAAAATAAGGAAAAAGTAGCGGAGGAAAGGCGGAGAATTCTTTTTTTTTTTAAGATAAACAATGCATTGATAGAAATAAACCAGTACAAAGAAAGTTAAAGGGTTAAAGGTCAATCTAGCCACTAAACTATTTTGAAAGTCTCAATTTAGTGTAAGAACAATAAATGGTCTCATTCTGACCAATGAACAATAAAAAGGGTTCAATTTGGCCACTTGCCTACTGGAAAATACTAAACTACCCCATAGGACTTAATTAATATAATTTCTAAGGATGTAGGCCCCACCTTTAAAAATAAAATATACGCACCCTACCCACGGACCTCACCTCTCTCTCTCCTCCCTCCTTCCCCTCACATCACAAACCATTGTCCCCTCCACCTTCGATTTAAAGAGTAATAATTTAGATTTAGCCAGCAGAAATATAATATGAGGAAGTTAGCTCTTATATAAAATTGACGTAAAACATAATTTTCCCTCTGACTCTGATACTAAACTAGCGTAAAACGTAAATTTAGCTTTGACTCGATATCATGTTTAAAACTATTTACATATCATCATCATCAAAGACTTATTCCAACTAAGTGGGGTAGTATACATGGATGACACGGAGCCATATAAAAAATGTGTGTGTTCATGCTCAATAGATTCGACATATTTTTACGTTGGCTGCTGAAGTGTAACACAATTATCCGGGCTTGGGATCGAAATTATAGGCTAGTTATAAGTTGAAAAAATTAGTTATGAAAAAAAAATAACTATCTAACCTTTGTTTAAAGTTAGGGAGTACTAAGCTTTGTTTGGTTATAACGAAAGTTCATCGCCACAAAATCCAAACCTTACCTCAATATCTTATAAAATATGTAAATCTCATCTATATATTCAACAGCTGCTTGTGGATCTCCTGTATCACAGCGATCGATGTCCATAACAGACCCCTCCAAATCGTCCATGTCCTCTTCCTCTAATCTGTCAATTTCATATAATTACATTATATAGAATAAAAAAAATGATGGTATGATAATATATCATCATATTAAAATCTTTTTTTAATAAAAAAAAATCTATTGGCATCCATACAAATAAAAAAAACATTCCAAATAAAATAAACTTAGTTCTTTTTTAAAACTTTATTGTAATGTAATACTTATTTATGTGTTATACTAGTATAAATAATTGTACAATAGTTTGTGCTGACTAAGGAAAGTTTTCAAATGATTTTTAATTTACTTAAGGGAAAAACTTACATCAAGTTCTTTTCTCCAGGTTCTCAAGTTCTTTTAATATAGGAGTGACACGTGTCCTTTTATAACAACCATCCATTCAATCCAACGGCCAGTAATTGGAGAAATGGAGAACCTGGATGGAGGAACTTGACCTAAGTAAGGTCCTTTACTTAAATCCATTAAGATCGATAATCAAATTACATCTTCCAATAAAAACCTTTTTAATAATAAAAATCATATTCTTTTTAAAATATTTTTCTATTAGCATGGATAGTGAAATCCACACAGAACAATTTTATTGGAGAATGAAACTTGATAGAAATGATTGTAAATGGGTCTCAGTTTTGTTTTAATGGATGACATTTCGACTGAAATTAATTCTAATCCAATGTTAATGCAGTCAAGTTACTTTAAAGCACGGTCGATATAAATGCAATATTACTTCTTTTGAAATTCCATTTAGAACTATAAATGGTATTCGAGAAAATCGAGTCCATTTTAATCTATTTAAGAAAAGTTTAATGAAATATTTTTTTGATCTTAAGCTAATAGTACAAGTTAATCTTCTGAAAAAATATGAAGTGTAAAATAGTACTCCTCTTGTGTTATATGCGAAAAATCACGGTAATTCTGCATTGACTTATGTTCACACCACCAAAATCCCAAAGAAGATCAGCCACTCGTGCTAGGTTGTTGGGGGGTGGTGGAGGTGGAGGATGTTTTGGGGAAGGGCAGCGGGTTGGAGGGGGAGAGAATGGATGAAGGAGAAAGAGAGTTTCCGTGGGAAATTTTTATTATTATATGTGTGACTCCCAATAGATTATACTTTTATTTCTGCAATTAATGGAACCTCTCTCATTTATGTCATTTACAAAGGACATGTAATTAATTACCTTTAATAAATATATGTGAAGTAAGCCTCTATTATCATATGTTTATAACAACATGTTGTTTTAAGTCCAAATGAACACACCATAAAAATCAGGTCATTGTTTTCTTCATTTTTCCCTCACTACCATAGGTTCAAAGTTCAAACCTTAACCCATGAAATCAATACAGTAAGTACTTTATAAATTGTTTGTGCGATAGAATAAAGGGAGAATTAATTAGAGGTCCCATGGAAGAAAGATAGTTATGATGAGATCCCACGAGTTGTAAATTACAACTTGTAGAGCTAACAATAACAACTTTTTGGTCTCACATAACAACTCATGAGACCTCATTATAATTATGTTCATTTCATAGGACCTCTAATTAATTCTTCCTAGTATCAATATTATCCCTAAAGATTTTCAAATAACCTATTTTGTTATATTAGATGTTCATAACTTCATTCCTAAACTTTTAGGATTTCTTTTAGTGTTTAATAGCTATAAACTCTAATGATTAGATCTTGTATTAACTCTTGAATATTGAGAGACCTATAAATAGATGCTTACCACAAGCATTGTATGTACCTAGAAATGCTATGTAAATGAAAATCATTCCTCCATTATTCTTCTTCACATTTCTCTCTTTTGTCCTCCTCCTCTAAAGCTGGGGAGGTCGAGCTGAACCCTAATATATATAGAAAAAGTGGATTGATTTGTAAAAAGTTCAGCCCAAATTAAAGTGGGTTAAAAGCGGGCTAGCTCGCTTTTAAAGTGGGCCAGGTTAGACTGATATTTTTTTACCATACAGTTGGATTGACTTTGAAATATGTATTTGGGTTTAGTTGAGCCCAAAAAACATAGAAAAAGTGGGTTGAGTAGAAATAAGTCAAACCCAAATTAAAATGGATAAAACGCGAGTTAGAGTGTATTTGGGAGGAGCTTTTGAACCCAAATAAGCTGGTTTGTACTGGATAAGCTGTTTTCAGCTTTTTTTCTATGTTTGGGTCTTACTTATTTTTCACTTGACTTTTGGGCCAAACCAGCTTATCAAAAGAAGCTCCAATTTGCAGCTTATTGGGCATTTGTGACTGGTTTATCCGTATTTGCATTAATAAAATATTTAATAACGTTTGAAATATTTTAGTTGTGTAATATTTAATAACGTTTGAAATGTCAAGTTAAAAAAAAGTCAATACTACAACTAGATATTTGCATTAATAAAATATTTAATAACGTTTGAAAAAGTTAAGATGAAATATTTTAGTTGTATAATATTCAATAACGTTTAAAAAAGTCAAGTTAAAAAAAAGTCAATACTGCAACTAGAGATCCAAACATAAATCAGTTCACACAAACTGGCTTTTATAAAAAGTCAAGTTGAAAAAAAGCCGCTTCTCCACCGAGTTTCCCAAACACACACTTAGCCCAAATTAAAAATAGGTTGGGTCGAGCTAACCCGTTTAATCGAACTTGCCCGAAATCCTAGCTTTATCCTCCCCCTCCCCCTCTTTATCTTCTTTTCATCTTCTATATGGAGTATTTTCTTTATTTTATAGTAATTTAACATTATTAAGATTCTCCAGAAAAATAAGTAAAGTACTACCTCCGGTCCTAAATATAAGACCCAGTTGACTTTTGTTGGAGAGATTAAAGTTGCAAAATAGGTTATTAAATCATGACATATTTGATATATTTTTAGATTATCCATTAGTTTATAGGTAAAATAAACTAGTCTAAGAGAAAAACTTAGGTAAATCAATTTATAATTAACTTATTTTGCTTTTTTAGGATTTTCCAAAAAAAAGTCAACTCGGTCTTATATTTAGGACCGGAGTGAGTAATTCCTATATCTAAAAACTTTAGCTAACGACATGCCGTTTCATTTCCCAATAAAAAACGACACCGTAAAAATCACTCCACTGCTTCCCATTTCTCCTTCTCCTTCTTCTTCTTCTTCACTACCAAAGCTTCAAAGCTCAAGCCTTTCTTCCCATTTCTTCTTCCCCACAATGCCCCCAAGAATCCTTCTATGCGGTGACGTCATGGGTCGCCTAAACATCCTCTTCAAGCGTGTCTCATCGGTATATTTTTCTCTCTCACCCCTTCTTTTTTCTTAATTACATTCTTTGCCTCCATCTTTTACTATTTGCATTTCACTCCCTTTTCTTTTTCTTTGTAGGTGAATAAATCAGCTGGCCCATTTGATGCTCTGTTCTGTGTGGGTCAGTTTTTCCCAGAATCTTCAGACCAACTTGATGAGTTCATGGACTACATTGAGGGTCGAATTAAGATTCCTCTTCCCACTTATTTCATTGGTGACTATGGTTTTGGTGCTCCTAAGGTTTTGTTAGCAGCCTCTAAGGATCATAAAAATCGTGGCTTTAAAATGGATGGCTTGTGGGTTTGTGATAATTTGTATTGGTTGAAAGGAAGTGGTAAATTTAACCTATTGGGTATGTTTTCTTTTTTATTTTGTGTTTAAGCCTTTTAATTATTTTATTGGAGGATTACAACTAGGACCCATGAAATGTACTAGCTCAGTTTCTAAATATAAGATCACTTTCCCTGATTTGATTAGATTAGGAATGTTAGTTAAGTTAGTTATTATCGCATTATATTACCTATTCATCCTTACCATATACCTTGATCCTCACTCTCCATCTCCCTAACTTGTTTATTAGTGATAAGTAGTATAAGGTTAATTTGGGAAAAATTGGGAAAATTAGAAAATGATTTTATATTTAGGAGCAAATTGAAATGTGAAAGTGATCTTATATTTAGGAATGGAGGGAGTAATTAATCACAATAAGGTCTCAAAAATTTAAAAGGTCGTTAAATTATATTGAAGTCTTAGAGATTTGGTGATTTTAGGAATTGTCAATAACAAGAAGTAGATATTGGAAAGTTGTGAATGACAATTCATTGAGCTGTCCTAATTCACCCATGTCCATAGGGAGTTTAATGTAATTTAACGACTTGTTTTGTATACTTGGTTGTGATTAATTACCTTCCTTGGGACTTAATTGGAATTCTCCCTTGGATTTTTGTGTATATACTAAAATGAAATTTCACATGTCGTCATAAATCATGTTATTTTAGCTTACCGTTAGTATTAGTAGCTTGAAGACAATAGCTGTTGTACTCTGTTTGGCTGAAGTTCATTCATTGATGATTTTTGGATTTTGTTTTGTTATTTGGGAATATCATATATAGTCATCAGTTTTCAAAGCAACATCTAGTTAATTATTTTAATCCTCCCTTTCTGGCCATGAGGTTTTATGTTGTTGACAGTGTCAGTTATGTGTGAGATATTATTTGGCTTGAAATGATGACCAAGTTAATGGCATATCTTTCTGTGTTTTTGACTGATTGTAGTTTTAGGACCCTTAGACAATAGTTCACAATTAACTGATCAAGAGGTTAATTTACGTTATCACTTTTGTAAGAGTTTCACTGACTTGCTCACATTCTTTTTTCGAAAAAAAAAATGATTATGAGAAGTTGGTTTCTCTTGTATCTCATGTATTACTTTGTATGTAGGGTTATCTGTGGCCTACTTATCTGGCAGAGAATCGTCAGATGCTCAACAGTTTGGAGTTTACAGTCAAGATGATGTTGATGCTTTGAGAGCAATAGCTGAGGAACCTGGAATAGTTGACTTGTTCTTGACATATCCTTTAATTTGCATGCACGAAGTCTTTCCTTGTCGGTCTATATTATAGGGTAAATGCCACTTGATTTCCTTTTAGAAATTTATTTAGCCGTAGGATTTCCTTAATTAGTGATCACTAATGAATGGCCTAGTGGGGTCACAAATAGAGCAAATTCTTCAGACATTCCTGCTGGATTATCAGATTCCATGGGGAGTGATTCAATTATTGCAGAGTTGGTGCAAGATATTAAACCACGGTACGTATCTTATAAACATTTTACTGATTTTAGAGTTCATATGGATACCATCTAGTATCTTTCCCTTTTGTTTATCCCCCTCCCCCTCCTAAAGAAAATCTGATTGTTTTTCAAACAAACTTTCATGGTGATCTTTGAAGTGTTATGGACGTAAGGATGCATTGCTTCCTGAACAAAACAGTTGAAATAATAATATTTGATCTATTCCTAAATATAGAACCTATTTACCTAATTTGATTAGATTAACAATGTTAATTATGTTAGTCAAAATTGCATGATACTACCAAAACACCCTAACCACTTGGTACATTTATGCCTATCATCCCTCTCTTGTTTTTGTTTTTATTGAAGAGCATCAATAGGGATAGTTTAGGTAAAATGTGAGGAAAAAATAGAAAAAGGTCATATATTTAGGAGTAAGCTTACCTCCCTTAATAGGTCCTATAGGTAGGAAGAGAGGGAGTAATGAAATTGCTTTCCAGTGCATATTTGTCTCGCTATTTTATGAAATTGTTATTGAAGAGAAATAGTGGCTATTATATTTGCAATCCATATGTAAGTATAATTGGAGATGACAACTTCACAAATGGTTAAGAAATGGAAATTTGGTTGGATAGGAAGCCAAGAGATTCATTATAAACTTGGATTTTCACCACAGAAAATCTTATTTGTTGACATTTATTCTTTTTCTCCACTAGCTTAGAGTTCAACTATGTCTTTTTTTTTGCCATGAGTTCAACTATGTCATGTTTTCTATTGAAATTTGCTATGCCAAATGTGCCTTTGTGTACTCTCTTGTGGTCTCATATGCTTTTATTTTTAGTTATCACATTGCAGGCAGTAAAGGCGTGTACTATGCCCGTGAACCTTATTCTAATATTGAAGCAGTGCATGTGACTCGTTTCATAGGGCTTGCTACTGTTGGAAATAAAGATAAGCAGGTCTTGTCTTTGTCTTATTTTTATGCTCTATCATGACATTTTCTTTTATTAAAAGAATCCTATATCATTTATTGGTTCTTGTGGCTATTGTACTTTTCCCAGGCAGTAAGATTGTTAAATTAGTGGGAATAAGGCTGCTTGTTGTTTTATTAGGATTTTGGGATTGGTCTTGATTGTGAAATGTGAAATTTGAAGTTTCCTGCATAAAGTGTCTGATGCTGTTAATTGCTTATATGCATTTCAGTGCTTGTATACACTTTGGCTTTGATTACACGGACACAGACCACTCATTGCAGTTGATATTAATAGACATAAATATTCATTTTGTTAAGGGGGAAATCATTTGCGTTGTTTCTGGATTTCTGGAAAATATGGGAAATAATTGAATTTCTTATTAAAGAAGTAGTTTTTTCATTTCTCTAAAGTCTTCTTCCCATCTGCTTTCCAGAAATTTATTCATGCAATTTCTCCCACGCCTGCATCCACCATGTCCTCAACTGAGATTGCCATGAAAACCACTAATACCACCGCGTCGCCATATACATTTGTGGAGAAAAGAACTTCTCCAGAGGACAATGCAAAGAGATCCAGTGATAGTATCTCTGAATCTCAGTATTGGAGATACGATGTTTCTCAAAAGCGACAGAAACATGGAGCTGGAGATGGTGATAAATTATGTTTTAAATTTTTGTCTTCTGGTTCTTGTCCGAGGGGAGAAAGGTGCAATTTTCGACATGATTTTGTTGCAAGGGAACAGTATATTAGAGGTGTTTGTTTTGATTTTTTGAACAAAGGGAAATGTGAAAGGGGTCCAGATTGCAACTTTAAGCATAGCTTGCAGGATGAAGGGGAGAATAATGCTGACAGGAGACCGAGATCTCAAAATTTTAACTCTAACAGGTTAACATTGTGTTTTGACATTATTATGAATAATGAATGTTATGTCCATTTTATTATTAATGCTCAGCACGTTTTGAGAATTATTCAGTTGTGCCAATATCAATGTAGGAAAGTTTCTGTTTAGAATTTTTTAGCACCTTTAACTGATTCTTCTATTGTCACAAATTCTCGTGCTTTTTTGGATATTGACTTTTTATCATATATTATAAGTGTAGATCAAAAGAATGCTGGTTTTGCTTATCTAGTCCCAATGTCGAGTCACATTTGATCGCTAGCATTGGAGAAAATTACTATTGTGCATTGCCTAAAGGTCCACTTGTTGAAGATCACGTGTTGCTAATACCAGTTGAACATTTGTCAAGTACATTATCACTGTCAACAGAATCTGAAGTGGAGCTTAGTAAATTCCAGAGCAGTCTAAGAATGTACCATAAGAATCAAGAAAAGCAAGTCATCTTTTTTGAGTGGGTTTCCAAACGTGGTAGTCATGCCAATCTTCAGGTAACTAATTTCTGCTGCGTTCACTTAGTTGAATTCTGACAAAATTATTGAGTCTATTAAATGAGCAAGCTGGCCCTTCCCCTGCCCTCATCCAACACCAGCGAGACATTGAATAATTTGAGTAATTAGTGTGGGTATGTTGCATGTATTTCGAGAAATGAGCATCATAGTCCACGGCTCATGAATAGTGTGGTTTGTTATGGCTTTTATTTTATGTAGATATAGATTTCTGTTTTAGATATATACTCTGGTTAAACCATTTTTAGCTAGCTATTGTGCAGCTTTAACGTGATAAATGTAGATTGTATTTTGATTCTCTTGTTCAAACTTTAATTCTCCTTGTTCATGTAGGTTGTTCCCATTCCAACTTCCAGGGTAACACTGGTTGAAAAAATATTCAATTTAGCAGCAGAAAAGCTGGGATTTAAATTTGTGTCTAAGAAATGTAAGTATTCATATTTCATTTTGAGCTGGATCTGTCTGTTAGCATCATTGCCTTGCTTCATTTCTTGCTTGACTGATGCTATTGTTTTTCTTATTTTTTTCTTCTGCTTTGTTTTTATGTTGTTCTTCATTATTATTTTTCAGTTGATAGCAATTCTGATGGAAGACAATTTTTGAGGACAGAATTTGATGGAAATTCAAGTTTGTTCTATGCTGAAATACCTGGAAGTACAATATTGTTGCATCAGATTGAAGATAATGAGAAATTTCCTGCCCAATTTGGTCGTGAGGTTGGCTTGTGAAACAGATTTGCTGATTGTTTTTGTTACAAGGATAATAAATATTTGTATTTATCGATTAGAGGGTCTGATCTATGAATATGATGATTGATGAATCAGGTTGTATCAGGCTTGCTTAACTTAGCGGACAAGGCAGATTGGAAGAATTGCAAATATAGCAAGGAGGAAGAAACAAAAATGGTCCAAGATTTTAAGAGTCGATTTCAAGAATTCGACCCAAATTGTTGATCTTTCATACAACAAAATCTCTATACCGCCGCTGCACATCATTATCATTGAGGTTACAAGTCATGGTAATATGCCTAATTGCTTGAGATGCTGCATGTTTGACTCTCACAAATAGCTGATTTTGAATTTTTGCTTTCTATTATCTGTGTATAGGGGTCTTCATTATCACATTGGATTGTTTACTTTATATAAGCAGTCTTATGGTGATCTTCTCTTTAATTAGACTGATTTCTTGTGACTTGTGCCTCTCAACCTGGGTGAAGTTTGATGTGCGACCTTCTACACATTATTTATACCACTCATTCTTACTGTTTTAGTGGGTGAAGAACAGTGTCCACGGTCCCGGTTTGGAACTTTCGCCGTGATCTTTGACCGTGCCGAGTAGCTGCTTTCAAGTATGGACAGAGGTTGGATGTCCGACTGCTCTATACTCAAATCAAAGATGAGATGTTTTTTAAACTCTTTGGGCTAACTCGTGTACCATGCTTTGAGAATGGTTTGGTGTCAGCCTGTCAGGAAGGATTCCAAGGTTTTCCAGGTGGTTGTTTCTCTAAGCAAATGTGTAACTTGTTGATTTTACAAAATCTACAGTTGCAGTGAACCAAAATTTGTATTTGTAATCTGCAACTTATTAATAGAGAATTTTCTTAGAGTTCATAGTTTAGTGGTTTTGGTCATTTTTGTCTAAAATGGATTCTTGGCTATTATTGCTACCTTTATTGGAGAGTTAACGTTAGGACAATAGCTATATTTGTAGGATGCACTTTAATTTACTAAATTGCAACAAAAACTTTTAATCTTTAAGTTCTTTAAGATTATAAAATTATTCTTGATATATTTTTGTATAAAATTCTTGTTGATATATGGCATTGGAATAATGTCTTCTCATTCCAAAGAGAGAAGGCTAAGTTCAATTGCATGAATGAAATGTCAAAACTTAAAAGTGATTAAAATTAGGGCTGCACAAAAACCTGGAAGCTCGGTAGTCCAACATGGGCCTTGCCCATCTTGATGGAATTTGGTCATGCGGCGAATTGGCCCGGAACCATTACAATGGCCAAGACAGGACAAAAGTATAAACTTCAAATCACCGGGGTGTCCCGACCCAGAAATATTATTTTTTTATAAATAAATAATTTCTATCTTAATTAAAAAGTACATTATTTAATAATTAATGTATTTAATATATCACCGTACAAAAATATTTCATTAGTTATTTTCCCCACTTTCTTTTAGTTTTCATTAGCTTTTTTTTATTACAAGTTTTCATTAGCTTATCTGGCCAAAATAGTGTTTAGTTGGGCTTATGGAAAAATGACTTATTTTTAAGTCAATTTAAAAATAAATCTAATTGTATAATGACATTTATATTTGGATTTGCCGTAAAAATAATGAATGGACGTGTAAAATAAGTAAACATATACGGGCCAACTTATTTTGCCACTCTATAAATAACGGGAATGTTATAAAAAAAATAATGGGAGTTTTGGTTGAAATTACCGATTTACCCTTATTTTTGCAGACGAGTCAATACGTTTACTCAGGTCTGAGGTATCGCATACATTTATAAGCTGCTGCTTCTTCTCCGAGGCCATCCCTGGTTTAGGCTTTCGCCTTTCGCATCGACCCATCAGTTGAAACAAACTCAAGATTCGGTTTTGATCTCTGTTTCTGCTATGGTAATCCCTTTCAATCCACCCCACATTCTCAGATCATTTCAATTCTTCGTATTTTCTTCTTTTTTCCCCCTGAATATTTATTTCTTATTTTTCTTTTTTTTTTCCCTGTGTAGGCTGCGAAACCCATTACGAGTCCTGTTCCCGTTTCGTTGTACCCTACTCTTTCTGTCTTTATGCTCGCCATTGGTCTCATCCTCACCGCCTCTTTCTTCATGTGGGTCCCATCTCATCCCAAAAACCCTTTTTTTGTTTAAATTCCATTTAATTGACTATATATTGGATCAAGTGTGTTATTGGATTTCAAGTTTAGCTTTTGTTCTTTGATTCACGTTTTTACTCGTTTTTTCTTGATGGGAGATTTGTGGCTTGTTTAGATTGGAGGGATTTTGTGTGATTCAAGGAAAATAGTGTGCACCATTTTTGAATATTTTAGATCTTACATTGATTCAAATGTATTATTGGCAGTCAGTTCTTTGATTCACATTTTTTTCATGATTTTCTTACTAGGAAATTTATAGGCTTGTTAGATAGGGGGGATTTGTATAAATCAAGGAAAGTAGCAATACTACTCCGGTCCTAAATATAAGATAAGACCTAGTTGACTTTTTTTTTAGAGATTAAGGTTGCGAAATAAGTTATTAAATTATGACATATTTAATATATTTTTAGATTATCGATTAGTTTATAGGTAAAATAAACTAGTTTAAGAGAAGAAATTAGGTAAATCAATTTATAATTAACTTATTTCGCTTTTTTAGGATTTTCCAAAAAAAAGTCAACTAGGTCTTATATTTAGGAAAGGGAGGGAGTAATATTGTAATTTTTTTGAGCTTAGATTTGTAGTTATTGGATTAATGTGTCTTCTTCACTGCTGAATCTTTAAGTAGCAGTTATGTATTAGTTTTATATTTGTGGTGTTTTTCTGAAAATCTGTAGTATAGGGAAACATATTGCCAGAAATTGATATTTGATAAGTAGAACTAGAATTAGTTTGTTTGAATGAAAAATGTTGCACACCCATTCCAGAAGCAAAAGGCATGATTAAAGTAGAAAGCAGTTATGATATGTGTCTACACTTCTATAAGAAATATTGCATTGATAAAATGAGCTGTAGCTGTAGCAATCAAGAGTAAAAAAAGGTCTTTTGTGTTATGGAGATCCTCTGAACCATCTTATTTTTAATGAGAAGCAAAGTATTATTAAGGATTCGGTGACACAAGTTCGTAGTAACGGCCTTGGCAGTTGGTTAATGGATAATGGTGACATGGGCTTGCCCCTTGCTAGAAAAATGCTACCACTAAGTAATGGCCATCTTGCTCATGGAGGTTAAATCTGATTAGTTAGAAGATATGGTGTTGGTAGCTCTGGCTATTTTTAAATGAAAAATGGATTGATATGGGCAAGGATTTATTTGAACTTTGAATGCTAAAGTTTCTTTGTCGTTGAGCTGTGATTAATTGCACAGGCCTCTTGTAATGGTGAATAGATTTAGATTTTTCATAGACTTTAGAGTTAAGTAAGATGTGTATGTGAATGTCACTTGAAAATAAGTTTCAATTTGATAGGGTACAGGTAGACTTTGATATTTGATGAGAATGATAAAAGTGTTGGGGACTAAGTGTATGTAGGATCCATAAATAATGGGACAAGAGATTGAGGGCGTTGTAAGACATGCAGTGTGATAGGGACAGAGAGATTATGGCTTATATTTTAGGTGATGTTATGGGTTAAGAAATGGTTGAGTGAGTATGCGGAGAGAGCTAGCTTCCTGAAAGGTGGTCTTCTATGTGATTTTGTCTGTTTTCTCTGTAGTTTTCTGCTTATCTTTTTTGCCAATTTGAACATTAATTGGATTTGTGCTTCATCATTTGTCAAGCTCAATCATGTAGATATCTCTTTCAGAATGCTCAACTACAAAATTGCGATTGTATGACTATTTTGATATCATTTTTCCTCTTCAATTTCTCCTTCCACTGGATAGAATTGGGCTAATTGTATGACTATTTTGTTATCATTTCTCCTTTTTCAATCTCTCCTTCCACTTGATGGAATTGGGCCAAGATTGAAGTGGCCTAACTTTTGCTTTGTAGTAACGGGTGATATTGAGATTCAGATTCTTGGCAAAAGATCTTGAGGAAATGAGTCATTTAAGAAATTTTGAATTGTCAAATTAATTATGATAATCTCTTTAAGTGATCAAAATAGGTTCTTTGTTAAGAAATTATGGAATAATTGTGATCTAAAAACTATAATGCTTGAATTTCATGGGCTGTGATTCTTAAGGTAACAGTTTATTACCATGTTTCAACTTTTTTTATTAATTTATCCACATACACAGATATGAAACAACCTCTTCTAGGAAAAGCCGTTCTCTTGCCAAGGAGCTGACAACTGCTGCCACTGCATCGTTCTTCTTGGTATGCACCATCCATATTCTGCTTCCCTATAGTTGGCTTACATGATGATGATGGCTTAGTGTTATAAACTTACTTATGCTCATTTATGTGTTTTATCTCCTCCTATACAGGGTTTTGGTTCTTTGTTCCTCCTACTTGCTTCTGGCGTCTATGTCTAGCTATAGTCATTTGGAAGACAATTTGGATTTAAAGTTTTGTTAAGCAGATTACTTCAAAGGATTAGTACTTACCTTTGTCGTTAGTTTGATCTCTAAGTTTTATGGAACATGTAATGCTCAAGAAGATAATTAACTGATTCTATTGTTTTATCTTTGAGAATATATTTATCTATTTGGGCTACAGTTGAACACCAATTTCAGCCATGACTTACAAATAATTTTATCCAATATATCAGAAATGGAAAGGTAATAGGCAATCTTTTGTATTCTATCATGCATATGTGCAAGTGATAAAGTGAATGCCTTCTCAATATTAGCACAGGAAACGGAGATTGTATGGGCTTATTAGAAGCAGGCATTAATTGTCCTGCAACAGGTGGGGCAAACTAAATAATTGAAGTTGGATTAATTATAAAAGTTATAAACTTATAATTTGGCGTGACAGCTGAGGCATTTAAGTCACAACTGATAAAAACCCTGCAACAGCACGCATCCGGACCAATATTTTGAAAATTTTTTTAAATACCATATACAGAACTTTTATAAATTTCTTTTGGATTTGAAAGTTGCGGTATCATCATCTACTTGAATAAACATTTATTAGAGAAATACTTGCATAATCTTAGAATAACTTGTCATCTCTCATATCATGCTTTTCGGATATTGTAACTCGGCATCTTTAGTTTTTGGGTTGAAGATTATTTTGACGGATGGACAATTATCCAATCAATTCATACAATGAACCATAAAAGTTATCAACTATGCCTAAGAACAATTAAAAGGTATCATTTTGCCCAATGCAGTCAAATTTTGCCTAACTACCATTAAATTAACCACTACGTACCACTACGTAGCCAATGACTTGTACACATGTGACAACTATCTAACGACAGTTAGGCAGAATTTTACGATGTTGGCCAAAATGACTCTTTAATTGATCTTAGACATTGTTGAGACCCCCTCAAATCATAATATAAGAGCCCAAAATTGAACGTTTTTGGACCAAAATTATAAGAGCTTGCATTATATTCTCTTTTCATGTAATGTGTATTTTCATATTTAGTCTCTAACTCTCATATTTATTAATACTTATGCATTTTTCTCTCTTTATAACATCATATTAAATATAAACAATATTGGTAAAAAATTAACTTCAGACACCCAACTAACTTTTACATGTTTTTTTAAGAAGGTGTTTTGCTGGTTGAACTCTTATATTACATATTAGAGGAAGTATCTTTTATTGTCTGTTATGTCAACTGATACTTGGTTAATTATTCATTTGCCAAATGATATTTAAACCTTAGTTTTTTTAAAACAATAAATTTATAAACCTTTCCCTTCACTATTTTTCCTTCCAAATCCCTCCTCATAGCCATAGGAAACAGAAGATCCAAAGGTTTATCTCACTACTCACTAGGTAGGCTCCACCTAAGTTCCCGTAGCCGTTCGGCCCATGATCTTGCAAAATTAAAGTGGGCCTGCTTGTTCACATTGGAGCTGGTCGAAATCATTCTGCTCAACTGCCTTTTCAACAAAAAAAGGTTAAAACCAGGAATTAACTTTGTTAATGTCTATCGGAAAAAAAAATTGAAATTAACAATTACTTTTGTCGTATTATGGATGTGTTAATTTCTGTTTTTTTTTCCATGTTTAGCACATTGTAAAATCATTTTCCAATATTCAGTTATTTTATCTTCCAATTTCGCATATGCCTCTATTCACTCACTTCAAATTTCTAACCTAATGACTCAGTTGCACGACTTGGTATAACATCACTGATTTTTCTTTTTACTTTCCTTTTTTCCTCAAATGCATTATTTAGGTCTTTTCAATGTATTTTAACAATTTAGATATGGAGTTTGTTTATGCATACAGAAAACCACTGTCTTGCAGCCAAAGAAAACCTTTGACTAGACCAATTTATTTTTCTAGCAGAACACTTTTCTTGAGTCAGTTAGTTATTGATTGTAAAGGAAGCCAAAACTAACCTGGGGTGTGTGGTTGAGTGACAAGGACACATTCACCCTTAACCAATTGTCTGGGGTTTGATCCTTGGAGTTGGGTATGGAGAAACATTAAATCTCTCATGCCAGCTATCCCACCCTTTGAGGTGCCTACAAGTCAGCGGGGGATTAGTCTCTCACTTGTCGAGTGAGGGGATACCTTGATCATGGATCAAACACTTGGGGAAATTTATTGCGAGGATTAAACTCAAAATTTCTGATGGTGATTCCCATAAATCTATTGGATCTTTGCTTCACCGACTCTCCATAATTTTTTTTTAGACCATTAGTTTGAATGCAACCAACAACAATTACATCTAGGTTAATTGGCCTATTATTTCAATAGCTTGGTTGTAGGCATTAGTTGTCATACAATAAGCTACGTTTGGTTTAGTAAAATTAGCTTGAGAGGAGTGGAAGTAAACAATTGAAATTTGGTTGTTTGGTGTGATAAAGCTCACTTCCTTGTTGAATTCACTTCCATAAAATTTATGGAAGTGTGTTGCGAAGGCTGAACCATGTGGAAGTGAAACATTTAGACAAAATTATCCCTAGTTATAAAATATTTGGACAACTTTGCCTATCCCCAAATTGAAACAAAACCCTAGCAATATGATCATTTTTTCAAGAGAACAAAAGCTATGGACAAAAAGAGAGAACTAGGCAAACTTGGTGGTGGTGCTGAGCGAACATCATAGCGGAGCTGAGCGAGGATCAAGAACTTCAATTAGAAAAGGTTAGAACATCAGCAAACCTCAGCCTTTTTTTGGTCCTAATGCTCCTCTTTAACACACCGTTTTCATCCTAATGTTGTTATTGTTTTGGATTTTTCATGACATTGATTTTATGCTACATCCATCACCCATATCCTCAATTATTTTTTTATTTTTATTAAACAGATAAGGTCTAAATTCACTTTCAATGACCAAACTTCCATCTTCAACTAGGTTTATTAGGCATCCAACTCGGAGCACATTTTAGGCAAAAAAAACTCAGAACTCATTTTTTAAAGGGGATTAAGAGTGAAGTGTTTTTGCAATTCACTGCAAATAAAACAATAAAATGCAAATAGCTACATGAAAATTTTCACAAAATGATCACTTAACAATAAAATCAATGTAGTTAAAAATAGTTAGTTAACCTAATACTACGTTGTTCATGAATAATTTGAACCAAAACAGTGAACAATCAACATGACAGGTTCATGAAACTAATCTTTGGCTTTGCTAAACCAAATCAACAAGTCTCAGTGTAATGAACCATCTGCAATATGCAAATTATGATAAATAGTGTAATGAACCATCTGCAAAATGCAAATTATGACCTTTTCTACTTTATGTAACTCTTAGCTTTGATGTACTCATTTATTTATTACTATAATTTCAAGTTCACTAAAAATGTTTAAAACCGTACATCAACACCAATAGTTAAATTTAGAGTACTTCGTATCAGAGTCAACATAATGGCAGCCAAGCATCGATAGAGAAGAAAAATAAAAATAACTGGAGACAATTATTGAATTATTTAAATTTATAAAAAAAATTTAAATTTAAAATATACTATTTAAATTAATTTTATGGATACCAAGCAAATCATATTAATAACAGGAAAGTAGGAAACTCATTTAGTATATTAAATTAAATAGTACCTATCCAATGAATTATTGTCTGTAATTGGGCTGTTACAACCAGGCCAACACAAGTGGGTCCCCTCAAATTCCCTTTCAGCGTAATCTCCGAAAAACAAACCCAACAAAAAGTTGACAATTGAACAGAAAGGCTTAATTAACCAATAATCAATCAAATAATTGAATTTTAATTGAACAATTTGAAATATAAAAACAAAGAAAAAGCAAAAGTGAATAATAGCAGAATATAATAAGGGTTAAACCAACTTTTGGTCCCTATAGTTTGGTGTGATTTGGGTTTTAGTCCCTAGAGTTTAAAAGTGGAGGTTTTAGTCCTTATAGTTTACATCAAGTTTGGTTTTAGTCCCTATACTTTCAAAGAGGAGATTTTGGTCCTTTAAGTTTCATTTTGTTTGAAGAAATGGTCCCTGAAGTTTAATAATGACTTAATGTATGGAAAAACAAATTATAAATTGTTGCAAGATTACCAAAAGGCCCTTCCTTCAATACATCTTCATCCCCCAAACGTACCCATCAGAGACCCACCATCCCACCAACATTTCTGAAACCCAAACACCTCCATGCACCACCTTACCACCACCTCCAGATTCGATTTCCAATGAAATTTCTGTTAAGTTTTAATAAACTACCTGGTTAATTGAGATTACACCTATAACAAACTAAGAGTACTAGTTAATCTTGAGAGGTTGCATACAATTGACTTGAAAGTTTAGGAACTACAAAATTAATTTATAATTTGTTTGAGTTTCAGAAAGGTTGGGTGGACTTGAATCTGTGGTTGATGATGGGCATGGCGACGGGAATGGAGGAGGCAACGTCGGGGGCAGGGCGCAAGGGCAGGGGATCGGCCTTGGGAACGTCGAAGGGGACGTGGGGCCCCTCGTACTCCACGGTCGAGGTACTCCACGGGCAACACTTCCTCCCATGCCTTCTCATCTTTCGCCGCCGCCTCTGCAGAAGAAGACTAAAATTTTACATCTTGTGCATTCTCCCGGTGGTGGACTTGCAGGGAAGGTGGTGCATGGATGTGTTTGGGTTTCAGAAAGGTTGGTATGTTTGGGGATGAAGATGTATTTAAGGAAGGGCGTTTTGGTAATCTTGCAACAATTTATAATTTGTTTTTCCATACATTAAGTCCTTATCAAACTTCAGGGACCATTTCTTTAAACAAAATGGAACTTATAGGACCAAAACCTCCTCTTTGAAAGTATAAGGACTAAAACCAAACTTCATGTAACCTATAAGGACCAAAACCTCCAATTTTAAACTCTAGGGAGTAAAACCCAAATCACATCAAACTATAGGGACCAAAAGTTGGTTTAACCCATATAATAACTAGAGGAGGTATTAGGTTTTTCCAAAAGAAGAGAAACAGAGAAGAAGATAAATTTAAGAGAAGCCTCATTTTTTGAAACCCTCTTCTCTTCTCTCTTCTTCTTCATCTTCTTCTCCTCTTCTAGGGTTTTTGCCTCCTCCTTCTTCTTCATCTTCATGAGCACCGACAAAGATAACTTCAACATGGCAGATCTCACCTCTGGTTTTTCATTTTTCCTTACTTCTTTAACTCTCTCATTTTAACTGCTTCTTTTTTGTTGTGATTTTAATTTGCTTTGTGCTGTTTTTTGTTGTTATTTTTTGAAGCTCTTAATGAGGATAATCGAGCGGACTTGGTCAATGCTCTCAAGGTTGGCTTGATATTTCATTTTTCATTGTGCTTGCTATTGCTATATTTGTGAAACTGTGTTTTTTTTTTATTTTTTGGTTATTCATACTGTTGCTTGATTTTTGAAGTTCTGAGAGTTTGATTGGTTACTTGAACTAAAGATGGGATTTTGTATATTGGGTTATTTTTGGTTTTTGCTTATATGTTTTTTTAGTTATTTGCCATTGCTTGATTAGTGAACTTTAGAGAGTTTGATTGGTTATTGAATTAAAGATGGGATTTTGTATATTGGGTTGGTTTTGGCTTTTGCTTATATGGTTTTTTTAGTTATATGCTATTGCTTGATTAGTGAACTTTAGAGATTTTTTGATTGATTACTTCAATTAAAGATGAGATTTTGTATCTTGGGTTGGTTTTGATTTTTGCTTATATGGCTGTTTACTTTTGCTTATATGGTTTTTTCAGTTATATGCTACTGCTGGATTAGTGAAATTTAGAGAGTTTGATTGGTTGCTTGAATTAAAGATTGGATTTTGTATCTTGGGTTGGTTTTGGTTTTTGCTTATATGGTTGTTTGCTTTTTCTTATATGGTTTTTTCAGTATATGTTATTGCTTGATTTGTGAACTTAAGAGAGTTTGATTGGTTACATGAATTAAAGATGGGATTTTGTAACTTGGGTTGGTTTTGGTTTTGGCTTATATGGTTGTTTATGTTTGCAGAATAAGATCCAGAGTTTGGCTGGGCAGCACACAGATATTCTTGAGAGTTTGACTCCTATTGTCAGGAAGCGTGTTGAGGTTCTTAGAGAAATCCAGGCATGTCATAGCTTTTATCTTCTACTTAATTTTTTATATTTTTTGGAAGTAATTGATGTAAACCTTTTTGTTTTCTTGTAAATGTGATTTAGTAAGTGTTTGCAATAAGAACTAAGAAGTATTTGCGTTGTGTGCAAAATAGATATTGTGGAATAAAAACTTGATTTGAAACATTTGGTTTGATAGATCGTTACCTAAGTGTATGTGTGTTGTTGAATGAAAGCTGTGTAAGAAATCTACAGCGGTTGTTATAGACTGAATTATAGAGTTGATGGTGGAAAGAATACCTTTCCCTTTTCTTTTTCTTATTTTTTTTTGGCCAGACAGTGATATATTTTTATTAACTAACTAGCAGATAAGAATGAATGTGCAGTTCCATGACTTCATTTTATGAAAATCTCATACTGCAGGGTCAACATGATGAATTAGAAGCAAAATTTTTTGAGGAGAGAGCAGCTCTTGAAGCCAAATACCAAAAATTGTATCAACCGTTGTACACAAAGGTATACTGTACTTGTAGATGACGGAATAAATAAGTTGCATGCAATGTTATGATGCTATATTGTATAACACTGCTACTTTCTGCACTAGCAACATTTTCTAATCAATCTAATGCTTCTGAATTTAATGGGTTAAATCTTTATTTTGAAGTAAATGAACAAGATGATATTGACATTTTCACATGTTTACTTTTATTGAATGGATGCAGCGGTATGATATCGTAAATGGTGTTACTGAAGTGGAAGGAGTAGCAAATGAAGCTGCAGCTGATACTGAAGAGGATAAAGGTACCATATAAATCTGATATCTTTTCCTTCTCGAAGTATTCCATTTCCTTGATATAGTTGTTATCTTGTTTAGAGAAAGGTGTGCCTGCTTTCTGGCTCACTGCTATGAAAAATAATGAAGTGTTAGCTGAAGAGGTTAGTCATTTATAACTATCATTCTGTCGGTATTTAATCCTCCCATGTGTTCCCCTGTCAAGTCACAATTGTAACTGATTTTTTATTTCCAAAAATCAGATCTCTGAGCGAGATGAAGGCGCTCTCAAGTATCTCAAGGATATTAAATGGAGTAGGATAGAAAGTCCTAAAGGATTCAAACTTGAGTTTTACTTTGACACTAATCCTTATTTTAAGAATTCGGTCTTGACAAAAACATACCATATGATTGATGAAGATGAGCCTATTCTCGAGAAAGCAATTGGGTAACTCTCTCTCTCACTCACACACACAAATTAATTGATGCTTTCACTTTATCTAGTCCTAAAGGATGGTTTGTTGTCCTTTTCATGTAGCACGGAAATTGAATGGTACACAGGCAAGTGTTTGACCCAGAAGCTGCTCAAGAAAAAGCCCAAGAAGGGTTCAAAGAATGCTAAGCCAATTACTAAAACTGAAAATTGTGAAAGTTTCTTCAATTTTTTCAACCCACCAGAGGTCCCTGAAGATGATGAAGACATTGATGAAGATCTGGTATGATTGTCCCTTTAGATTTTCTAGGCTAATAAATATGATTCATTTTTCCTTTTCTTGTAATCATTGTTAAATTTTTATGAGCAGGCTGAGGAACTTCAGAACCAGATGGAGCAAGACTATGATATTGGGTGAGCTTAATTACCTTGTACTTTTTTGTAAGAGATGTCATATTATTTTGGTCCATTATGCTGCTCTTACTAATGTTTTAACAAAATTTATCGACAACTGATCGCTCCCTACATCCTGATTCTTTATCATATTTTGTTCAGGTCAACTATAAGAGACAAGATTATTCCCCATGCTGTATCATGGTTTACTGGGGAAGCCATTCAAGGAGAGGAATTTGGAGACCTAGAGGATGAAGATGAAGACATTGAAGAAGATGATGAAGAAGAGGAAGATGATGATGAAGATGAGGACGAAGATGATGATGACGACGATGAAGAGGAAGAACAAACCAAGAACAAAAAGAAGGTACTGTGTACTAATTGTTTTTAGTATTCTTTTTTTGCTTTGAATCTTTCATTGTTTCTATTTTCTTGTAGAACATAAATTGATATTTTCTTTTCTCAACTTTGTGGTGTCAAATTGTTCGGGATGTCGATGCAGCCATCACACAAGGTATGATAGTTTGGTTTTGGGATTGTTTTCACTATTTCATGGGGTTTTGGACTTTCAAGCTTGAGACTTAAATTTTGGTCTATATTGTTTCAGAAGAGTGGAAGACCACAGGCTGGAGGACAGCAGGGTGAGCAACCTCCAGAATGCAAACAGCAGTAGAGGTTTTTTTTTCAGCTGAGATTTGCTCTGTGGCTCTGTGATGCTTGTGATAGTGCTGAAGATGTGGGTGTCAAGCAGTTTTTGATGGTATTTTTATTCATTTTTCCTGAATATCTATCTATATGTCTGAATGGTTTGAGAGTTCCTTTTCTTGCTTTTTTGCCCCTATCCCCATGGAGAGAAATGTGGTTATATAATATAGTTAGGGATGTCATATCTCTTCTGCTTTATACTGGAATTTGTATCTTGGATGCTTCAGAAAGATATTTTAATTATTTTAGTCTTGACAATTAGTTGCAGTGGTAAAGTATCGGCTTTTCCTTTCCCTAAATCACTTTTTTTTTTGGAAATGGATGTAAACTGTTTGTTCATTCATTTAATTTCATTTGCCCAAACATTTCATCTACATTTTCAATATTGATATAACCTAATGCCAACATCTGTCTGAATGAGTTTTTTAATTATTACTGAGTTTTAAGTCTATTCTTATTCCTATCCACCCCACACTTGACTTCTAACTTTTCACATTAGAAAATGGAAAATTGTTTCATGCGTATGCCCTAAAACTGAAAAGTTTCTTTTGGACCGAGTATTGCTTGATATTGGAACAATCCATTTCTATTCATTCATTTGTAATGAAGTGGGCATCCTTCAATGGGGTACAAAAGCACATAAAAAAAGAAAATAGAATTGACTTATAATTGCATTTTCCATTACAACATTGATTAGACATTCTAGATCAAACCAATACATATTGAGTGGGTGTTGTAGAGAGGTAGAAGACACTCTTTCCATCCAAATTAAGTTTTGAGATATGTACTTGTCAAAACTCATGAAAGACCCAAAATAGAATTTGATATCTAGTGTAGTTTTTAAAGTGATCAATGTTTTTTGGGAGAATTAATTAGAGGTCCTATAAAAGAAACATAATTAAAATGAAGTCTCATGAGTTGTTATGTTGTTATTGTTAGCCATAGAAGCTTTAATTTACATCTCGTGAGACTTCATCTTAATTATCTCTCTCCCATGAGACATCTAATTAATTCACCCAAGGTTTTTAAGAAAAGATCAATTCTTCAATTCATCAATATACTTTACTTTTGCATCAGTCTTATAATTTTTTTCAAGGAACAGTGTTGCCTTAGTTTTTTTTTACCAAAGATATATTTTCATTCATGAAGTAGAATACTACAGACCCATGGATCAGAAATCTAAGAACATAACCCCATAGTAGAGGGGTACTCCCTCCGTTCCTAAATATAAGAGCACTTTGACTTTTTTGGATAATCCTAAGAAAGCAAAATGAACAATTTAATCATAACATATTTTAAATATTATTATATCATATGTAAGTTCATAAGTCAAATAAACTAGTTTAGTGAAAAAATTTGGAAAAATCAATTTTTAATTATCATATTTTGCTTTCTTAGGATTCTCCAAAAAAGTCAAAGTGCTCTTATATTTAGGAACTGAGGGAGTATTAAACAGACTCTAATCCCATAGCAGAGGTATTATTCACAGACTCTAACACATAAAGAGTAAACCAATAGAACAAACCATATCCTAAAAACAGAATTATTTTAGTCACACTCATGTAGGATGATGATGAGAAAGACAACTAACAATTGACCATGATCATAATAAGAGTCACAAGAAAAGGTGATAAAGGGTGGTTGTCCGAAGACATGCTCAATTGAGTCCACCCTTTTTGATGTCAATGCTGCAAAAGCAGCTTCCAACACACTTCCTCTATCAGAAATGTGGACAATCCATGGGGTTTGAAGACAAACACCAAAGATGAAATGATCATAGCAAACATAAGTAAGTCTTTAACATCTACAACCCACAAAAGAAGGCATATACCACAGAAATAAGACAAACACACAAGTGAAAATTCACAGACACAAAGCCATAAACCTAAGAGGGGTGAAAAAGACTCAAAAGGTACTACCCAAAATTCCCCCAAATTTCGGTAGCACCATACAATAACAATCACGGTGCCTTGGTGGCTGAGCTTGTAAGCCACCCACCAAACATCAAATACTTCCTAGAAATCCAGTCCCCATGCTTCTTATCCTTCAAAATGCACTCCAGCATACCTGCAAGGGCGTCTCCGGCGTGGCCGTCTCCGCAAAGTGGTCAGATCTGGTTTCCCATTCCTTCCTTCACCACCCCGTCGGCTGTCATCTCCTCCACGAGCCTAAACGGTGGCCCCGCAGCCAAGATCGGCAGCCCTGTACCGCCGCCAGCAAGCTCCGCCGCCCAGAGCCTCCGCGATGGCCCTCCTCCGTCAACACCTGTCGCCGCCCTGAACCCAAACGTCATCCTCATCACAAACCGACCACCCTGATGGTGGTGAGACAAACCCCCCACAAATGGAGGCAAATAGCTCGCCCAGATGGCGAGAAGAGGCTAGAGGTGCCCTCAAAGAGGAAACCCTAGCAGAGCAAGAAAGGGGGTGCGGCGCTCACTTACTTTACAGTTTCTTAATAGTGTTGCCTTAGTTCAATTTACTAAAAAGCATATCCCCCGAAACGTTATCAAATAGCCTATCCGATTCAGAAGTTATGGAGATTTAACTGAATTTTTCTAAGTTTCATGCAAGCCTTGTTTACCTCTCAATCAAGACTTACGGGTCCCAGTACATACAAAGATCAAGAGATAAAATATAACATTTGATTCCTTTATAAAATAGAGTAAAATATAACAATTCTATAAGATGCCATATTCACATAAGTCATGAATGATGCAGCTCTTGTCTTTGTTTTATGCAAATCACTTTATTTAGGCCAATTAATTACAAGTGCATGAATTGAACTTAATTAGTATGAGATCCTAGGATATCCCCTAATTAAACATAAGTCCCTTGAAACCATTTAATTAAACTAAGGTCCATAGTTCTTGCTAAAAAAATTTGCAAACGTCTAGCCAAATCCAAAAGTTAATGGTGACCAAGGGTCTAAATTCTTGTTCACTAGTATTGTTTTCACTGAGACAATAAATAATTGAACCTTTTTTTCGATGAATAATAATTGAACACTTACAATAATATTATGACAATTTTTTGGGCATTCATAACAAAATTATGTGCATCATTCAAGTATTTAAACTTTTGTTCATCAAACAAATTTTGGCCAAACCATTAAAAATTTTGTCTATCCCCCCCCCCTATTTATGGCTGTAAATAATTTCATTTGTATAGATTTGACATTATACCATATCTACTTCTTACTACCTCCGGTCCTAAATATAAGACCTAATTGACTTTTTGTTGGAGAGATTAAGGTTGCGAAATAAGTTATTAAATGATGACATATTTGATATATTTTTAGATTATCCATTAGTTTATAGGTAAAATAAATTAGTTCAAGGGAAAAAATTAGGTAAATCAATTTATAATTAACTTCTTTTACTTTTTTAAGTATTTTCTAGAAAAAGTCAATTAGGTCTTATATTTAGAACCGGAGGGAGTATTTTAAAACTATGCTTGTAGTGTTCAATACAAATTATACTTTATACTCCGTACTAAGAACTTGGTTACTAATATTGTAAATACATAATAATGATACAATTAAAGTTTAAAATTCGAGAATAACTTGGTAATTAATATCGTCAAATGAGTCTGCTTTTTAAGTACGAAAAACAATCAAACGCGCCAAGACTAAAATCTACATCTGAGAGGTGAAGGGAAAGGTGAAGAGTGATGAGATGCAGAAAGATTTATGGCAACCTAATTATGTAGAAACTAAGAGGGTAATGTTTTCTAAAATTATTATAACTAATAATATTTTCCTCCTAACAAATTTCAATCCAATAATGAAATTTCAATACTAGGGGAGAAGTGGGTTTGCCCATCCCCACATATGTGGGAATAACCAATCCTAAGTATTCCCAATAGCACTAATTGTATCATACTTTTCATATCTTTTCAAGGCCAAATACATTGAATTAATGTATGATTTGATGATAATTGCAATTAATTAGCATATATTTTAATTATTGCACAAGTTGTTGCAATTGTTCTAGTTAAAGTTAATTTTGTGACATTTAGATTGATTCACTATACTTCATATTTTCAAGAACTTTGTCATAGTACTTCAAGTCATTGGACCTGTTTGGCAACTCATTTTCAAAATGCATTTTAGGCAAAACCATGGTTTCAAAATGCATTTTGAAAAATCACCCAAACACTCAAAAAAGTCTCAAAATGCTTTTTGGATCCAAAATGCATTTTTAGAACCCAAAACCATGGGTTTTGAAGAAGCTATTTTTTTCTCATTTTGGGTTGGTTGAGCCTATGTGTTTTCCACATCACTAAAAATACCCTTACTTTGTCATCTTTTTTTTTATTAAAATTGTCTTTTTTGATAATTTGACATTCAAAAAGCTATTTTATTGACACTTTATCTAAACACTCTCATTTTATCAAGAACTATTTTCTAGAAAAACTATTCTACTAAAGAACTATTCTCAAAAAACTATTTTCTCATGAGTTATTCTCAGAAGCTAAATCCAAACCGACTCTTTATATCTTACACTCAATGGGAAAACACATTCAAAGAGAATCCAAAGAGATTAAGAAGAAGGAAGTAAAAGAAGAAAGAAGGTGTTAGAATCTTAAGTTTTTATGATAACTAATTAAGATCAGAAGATATTGCAATCAGGATAAAACATAGTTATAATAAGACATTCCAATCAGGATAGACATAGCGATTATAAGATATTGCAATCAGGATAAAACATAGTTATAATAAGACATTCCAATCAGGATAGACATAGCGATCATAAGATATTGCAATCAGGATAAAACATAGTTATAATAAGACATTCCAATCAGGATAGACATAGCGATCATAAGATATTGCAATCAGGATAAAACATAGTTATAATAAGACTTTGCAATCAGGATAAGACATTGCGATCAGTAGTAGGACATAACAATCAGAAGCTGATCGAAACCATTATCCATGTGATGATCGGAATGTAGAGTGATTGGAACTGTTATGGTCTTAACTTGTGATCTAAGTGTGCAGTAGCTGATCGAAGCAAATGCATTTAATGCCTGATCGAAGTGTCGAGAGTCTTCTATTCCAACCTCTCTGTGGTTGATATAACTGATGATAAAGGGAATGTGACAGGGATATCTTTCACCAGTCAGGTAAGAGGTCAGAAGATACATTTTGATGATAAAAGTCTGAACACTGCTCTGGGAATCAAGGAGGATAAATATAGAGTCTGGGAAAAAGATGAAAGCTTCTCTGAGAAACGCTACAATGAAATTCTGGGATTAGATGGGAATGGTCCTAAAAGTCCTGCAAATATGTGTGATGAAAACAGACTGATCCATATGGTGTACAGCAGATTGGTAGTCAACAAAGCGGGAAATTTTACCAATTTGAATGAGGTAGATAACCCTACTCTGGGGAGATTAATTGGGAAGATGCCAATCAATCCAGGAATGATCATTATTCAGGAGATGAGAAGATTTCTGTCTAAGGTAAAGGGCAACTCAGAAAAGGCAGCCTTAGTGAAAACTACCTTTCCCTACCTTCAAATTATCTCTTGCCTGTTGAAGATGGAAGGAATCTGGCCTACCCAATCTGACCCAAGACCTGTCACAAAATTCAATGTGACAAATCTGAGGAAGATGAAATTGAAGAACTTCAAGGATGATGGGTCTAAAGAAGCTAAGACACCAAAGAAGACTTCACAAAAACCAGCCTCAAAGAAAAGAAAGATAAGCTCCCCTGCAGTTGAACAGCCAGCGATCGAAGCTGTTACAGAGCCTCTGATCTAAACTACGCCTCTAGTGCAAGATAAGCCTCCAATACAGCCTCCAGTGATCGAAGAAGATTTTGAGGTTCCTGAACAATCCATCCAATCTCCAACTCCAGTTGCTCATACATCTGCTTCTGAATCCTCCTCATCCGACATTGATATTATCACATGTGAGGAATCCCTCCGATCAGCAACTGGTGATGAGGAGCTTCGATCATCAAAGGAGATGTCATATGCTGAGTTCCGATCGTTACCTAAGGCCTCAGACCCCAGTTCATCCAGTCAGAACCCTCCCCTCTCTGATGAAGTCATTCATCAAATTGTAAAGAAACTCCATAAGAAGCTTAGAAGGAGTTATCATAAGATGGAGAAATTTTACTTTGAAGGACTCAAGGCCACAGCAGCAACATTCTTGGAGGACCTCACCTCCATTGATAAAGACATACATGGGAGGATATCCCATTTAGAATCTGTCATCTCTGCCCTTTCCCATCAATACAAGGTACTTAATTCACACCTTTTCAACCTCATCCCCTCATCTTCCACACATCCAGAGTCATCCCTTACTCATTCACCCACACTTCACTCCTCCCCACATCTGTCCTCTCCCCAAAAATCTCCTCAACCAAAATCCCCTTCACCTAAACCAACAACCCAGAAATCACCATCTCCTAAAAAATCACCCTCTCAGCCTTCACCTCATCATTCACCACAAAAACCACCTTCCCCCCATACTTCTCCACAACACTCACCCAAACCATCTGCCATACACTCCCCTCTTGCCACATATTCAACCCCACCTTCCACTACTCCCTCACCATCACCTCCCAGATCTCCTTCCTCGTCACCCATAAATCATCCTCCATCACCACTACCTATATTTGACCACACTCCACCCCCTCCTCCATCCACTTCCAGCTCCACTCCCACATTTGATCAAACCCCAATATCACCTCCTCATCCTCATCCTCATCCTCCTACCCCTACTCCTCCACCTCCACCTCCTCAATCTTCTCCTTCCCAGCCTCCCTTTGATGATGCCAACAAGGGGGAGAAGCAACAGACTGATACTGATAAATCACAGCCTAGTGAGGATCAGCAACAAACTGATGAGACCCATTCCAATGAGCCAGCACCTGCAAAGAGGTCACTACCCCGTCCATATAGGTTAATTCCTTGGCAAGTTTCTGTGGCTGGCATGTCTTTGGAGGATGCTAGAAATTCCTTGATATCTGCTCCTCACATTGGCTTTATGAGAGAGTTCAGCGATTTTGATCATATTGACATAGCATCCTACCAAAACTCCTTGGATGCTCAAGCCCTTGCACGAATCTTTTTTGGAGAAGTTCAATCCAAAAGTATTCATCAAACCAAAATGGACCTAGCTAAGAGTAGCCATCCCTCTCAAGCCTCCTCCTCAAAACCAAAACCAAGAGTGAAACATGTGGCTCACTCCAGGAAGAAGTTAAGAGATTCTGCATCAAAAGCTCCTTCTCCTCACCTCTCGCCCATTAATGAGCAACCTACTTCTCCTTCTCCAACTCACTCTCCTCCTGAAGAGTTTGTATTTGATGAAGCAGCCTCTTCACCATCTGGTCCTGAGGAATCCTCTAAGACCTCTCCTAAGCACATAGAAGTCTTTCTTCAATCAGTAGATGCACTGGAAGCTGCTATCATAAAGAGAGCTATAGAAAGAGCTGATAATGAGGAAAGACTCAGGAAAGAAGAGCAAGAGAAAAAGGATAGAGTTTGCTAAGAAGTTAGAGGAAGAAGAAAGAGAAGTAGCTCGTAAGGAGCGTAAGAAATTAGAAGAGGCTAAGAAAAGAGCTAAAGCCTCTTATTCTGGTAGAGGAAGAGGCAAAGGAAAAGCATCTGGTAGAGGAAGAGGAACTGGTAGAGGTAAAGGGAAAGGTCCTGCTGTTGAGACTCATCAAGAAGAAGAAGAGGAAAATGTTTGTATGAACACTCTTCAAGAGTTAAATAAGAGCAAGGTCCCTGAGCCACATACTAAGAAGAGATCTTTTTCAAGAGGACCCAGTGTTGGCAGTTTTAGAAAATCCTTCTTCACAACCTATGAATGGCTTGGTGGTAAATATGAGGATCCTCCAGACATTAGTTCAGAACCCTCTCGTGCTGCATTGAAAAAGTTAGATTCTAAGAGAAAAAGAGAAGAAAAAGGAAAGTCTATTCCCAAGCTTACTGAGCAAACAAAAAGAAGACTTGTGATTTCTTCCTCTGAAACAGAATCTGACTAAATTTGTTTAAATCTATTTTTGTCTTTACCTTATTCCTTAAAGGAACATCATATGCATCCTCATCTTGTATATTTCTGAGGTTATATTCTTATCTGATTACTGGCTGTACACTTTGTTTAATCTGTGACTTATATATTATGCTTTTATTTGCTATGTGTTGTCATCATCAAAAAGGGGGAGAATGTTAGAATATTAAGTTTTGATGATAACTAATTAAGATTAGAAGATATTGCAATCAGGCTAAAACATAGTTATAATAAGACATTCCAATCAGGATAGACATAGCGATCATAAGATATTGCAATCAGGATAAAACATAGTTATAATAAGACATTCCAATCAGGATAGACATAGCGATCATAAGATATTGCAATCAGGATAAAACATAGTTATAATAAGACATTCCGATCAGGATAGACATAGCGATCATAAGATATTGCAATCAGGATAAAACATAGTTATAATAAGACTTTGCAATCAGGATAAGACATTGCGATCAGTAGTAGGACATAACAATCAGAAGCTGATTGAAACCATTATCCATGTGATGATCGGAATGTTGATTGGAACTGTTATGGTCTTAACTTGTGGTCTAAGTGTGCAGTAGCTGATCGAAGCAAGTGCATTTAATGCTTGATCGAAGTGTCGAGAGTAAAGCAGATCAAGTACAAAAGTACACTGTCATGATCAGAGCTCCCTTTCAGAAGACGTTAGACACAGTTCTCTGCTACACAAGTACTCAAGGCAACTTCTCTCCTAGAATGGGCATATTTGCAGATAAAGCCTGAAGCAGTAATTAATATTTATCATCTTCTTCAAGCTACATTAGAAGAACAAGAAGTACAAGGCATTAATGGAGCTCAACGGATACAAGTCTTCTTCCCTCTGTGTCAAACGAACATATCATCCATTGAAGACTATAAGTAGCACAGTGTAATTTATTGCTCTTTACTGAACTATCTGAACTTGCACCTATTCTCTGTCAATTTCCTTAAAGAGCTTTTAATTCACTGCGATCACAAGCCTAAGTGTTTAACAAAATCTATTCATCTGTTAACTTAGTGAGATTAATTAAATCCTCTTCTGTTTTGAGGTTGTTCTTAAGCTTGGAGCTTTAGAACAGGGTTGTATCCTTACGGGTAGTAAGAGGGAGTGTTAGAGAGATTCTTTCACTTGTAAAGGTTCTCAGGTGAACCTGTTGTAAAACCTGAATTTAGTGGAACCCAACGAGGAGTTGGTGAACTGAACGTAGGCAAGAGTTTGGCCGAACCAGTATAAACTGTTTAGTATTTATTTTGTTTTTGTTGCTTAAAGTTTTTAAGTATAGCACAATTCACCCCCCCCTCTTGTGCATCCTCACTTTCAGAAGGATCATGTCTCTTAGGAGTTTGAGCCTATAAGATATTGTTCAAACTCTTGTCAAATTCAGAAAAGATACTGCTCAAACTCCTGTCAAATTCAGGCAATACCACACAATAGTAGTTGTGGTGCCTGGGCAGCTGAGACTATAAGCCAGCCACCAAACATTAGAGAGGTCTCTAATGTTTGGTGGCTGGCTTATAGTCTCAGCTGCCCAGGCACCACAACTACTATTGTGTGGTACTGCCTGAATTTGACAGGAGTTCTCTAATGTTTGGTGGCTAGCTTATAGGCTCAGCTACCCAAGCACCACAACTATTATTGTGTGGTACTACCTGAATTTGACATGAGTTTGAGCAGTATCTTTTGAGTCTTTGTTACCCATGTTAGTTTTGTGGCTTTGAGAGTGTGATTTTTCTCTTATGTGGTTGTCTTATTGGTTTGGTAATTGCCTTCTTTTGTGGGTTGTAGGTATTGGAGGTCTGCTTATATTTGCTATGATCTCTTCTTTAGAGTTTGTTTTCAAAATCCATCGATTTTTGACCTTTGTGACATAAATTGTGTTTGAAGCTACATTTGCATCATTGACGCTAATGAGGGTTGACTCAAGCGAGCACGTCTTCGAAGAACCACCCTTTATCGCCTTCTCTTGTTATCACGGTATACACTAAGTTGTCTTCCTCACCACCTACTTATATGAGCATAAATAAAATAACTGTTTTTAGGGTATGATTTGTCTATTTGGGCTGTGTTTATCTTGTTAAGCTTGTTTTAAGAGTCTGTAAATTTCTCTACTATGATGTTTGTTCTTACTTTTTAGCTTTGTCTCAGTAGCATTCCATTTCATATAATAAAAGACTAAAATATACTTATGGTCGCTTATATTTGCATCAAATTTCAATTTAGTCATTTTTATTTGGAAAGTATACTTTTAGTTCTTTTTTTACTAACGCTATTAGTTTCACTTGAACCTAAAAGATTATTTAATAATTAAATGGGGGTAACGAATGACACATTTTAATAATATAAGAATAATTACACTAAAATATTTTAATTTAAGCATTTATTTTGATATTTTAATCTTAGATTAATCATTGAAAATTGTAAAGCTAACATTTTCCGTTAAGTGAAATTAATGATGTTAACAAGAAATGACTAAATTGAAACTTCATGCAAAAATAAGAGACTAAAAACATACTTAAGCCTAATAAATAATATATCTTTCAATAAAAAAAAAAGAAACATACATTTTCAAGAGTTAATTTCAAAATTATTTTGCATTTTTCTAATATAATTTTTAGTAACACTTCTAAATATTTTTTCATTGTACTCATCAAATCACTAATTTTCCTACTGAGAATAAAAACATCTTATCCACAAATTTATTTTAAAAAATATCATCTCTCAATATTAAGCTTACGTAATACTACTCCTATACAAGTAGACAAATTTCTTCTAATAAAAAAAAAGACAAATCTGAACAAAAAAATATTTGGAAAAATTAATTTGAGGTCCCCACAAGGGACTTAATACTAGAAAAGTCTCAAAAGTTGAAAAAATTAATCACTTTAATATACTTGAAAAGTGAAAAGTTATTGGGCAAACCTTGTGACAAGTTAATGGGCACGCTTTACAACTCTTTGGGCAAACCTTGACAAGTCACTGAGCACATGTTAATTTTCCCAACTTTTGAGACTTTTCAAATATATTAAAGTGAGGTCCTTTGGGACTCTACATTAATTTTTTCAACTTTTGAGACTTTTCTAGCATTAAGTACTTGTGGGGGGTTTTCCCAAAATATTTTAGGACAAGAGACGTAATTTGAGGGTAATGTAAGTGATTTTGCGTATATATGAGAACATAAGCATTGAGTGTAGAGGCAGAGTGAGGGAGTGAGAGAAGGAGAGAAAGGAGAAATCGAAACAATGGAGAGCACTCCACAGCAAGGGACGGCGAAGAAGAAGGAAACAAGGGGACGAAAACCTAAGGCGAAGGAGGAGAAGAAAGACGAGCATTCCCATTCCCATTCGAAGACCCCCAAAGAGCAACAGCACAGCAAGAAATCGCAATCCCATGCGGCTGCTTCCGTGGACGACCGCTACACCCAGTGGAAGTCCCTCGTCCCCGTCCTCTACGACTGGCTCGCCAATCACAACCTCGTTTGGCCCTCTCTCTCCTGCCGGTCCCTCTCCTCTCTCTCCTCTAGGGTTTTCTTTTTTCTTTTTTCTTTTTCGTTTATATTGATGTGTTGTTGTTCTTTAAACTCTACTTAGGTGGGGCCCTCAGCTTGAGCAGGCTACTTACAAGAATCGCCAGCGTCTCTATCTTTCTGAGCAGGTTTACTTTTAGGGTTTATTCCTCATGTTATGTCATTTTTTGCTGATTGAGCTAGTTTAATTCACTTAATTGAATTGAGAAAGTAGTGTATTTGTTTATGTTTTTGTACTACTCAAATGTGTGTGATCTAGTTAACTGATACTTTATTTTATCAAATTAGGCAAATTAGGTGAATAGCTCTTGTATTTAGGGATGGTGGTGATTTTTTCCGTGGCCAGAAGCTGGTAGAATTGATTGATGTTTGTCTATTGATTTGTGTTTTATACAATTGAAATAGTTCCTATATATCAGAGCTAGTTTGATTATTTTTTTTTGAGAAACTAAGGAAATGAAATGAACCGCTTAATCATATCATCTCTTGTATATTATTGGATCATATGTTAGCTTATAAGTAAAAAAAAAACTAGTTTACAGGAAAAATTCAGGAATGTAAATTTTTTAAGTAACCTATTTAGCTTTCTTGGGATTTTTAAAAAGGTCAATCAACTCTTATACTACCTCTGGTCCTAAATATAAGACTTAATTGACTTTTTTTTGGGGAGGTTAAGGTTGCGAAATAGACTATTAAATCATGACACATTTGATATATTTTTAGATTATCCATTAGTTTATAGGTAAAATAAACTAGTCTAAGGGAAAAATTAGGTAAATCATCAATTTATAATTAACTTATTTTGCTTTTTTAGGATTTTCCAAAAAAGTCAACTAGGTCTTATATTTAGGACCGGAGGGAGTATTTAGTAACGGGGGAGCATCATTTGACTTCAATTGACTTAACTAATTTCTTGAATCTATTTGTATTAGATAGATAGATATTATGTTTAGGATTGGAGGGAGTGATTTTCACCCTCTATAAAAGCTGGTAGAATTGGTTGAAGTTTGTGCATTTATTTGTTTTTATACAATTGAAATGTATTTGCTGATGAAGGTGGGGTGTTCTTTTTGTTGCATTGAATGATTTTTTCTTTTTATGAGTGTTTGTTTCTTGTATTGCATTTGCTGAAATGGGAATTTCTTTTTTCTGTTTCTAGACTGATGGCAGTGTTCCAAACACTCTTGTTATTGCGAACTGTGAGGTTGTGAAACCTAGGGTTGCAGCTGCAGAGCATATCTCACAGGTGATTTGATATTAAGTGATCCATCTCACCTTTGATTATAGTATTATGTTTGGGGAGAAATTAAGCTGCTAATAATTGATGGCTTCTTGTTTCTTTCAGTTTAATGAGGAGACACGCTCACCATTTGTGAAGAAGTTTAAGACTATCATACATCCGGGAGAGGTATATATTTTTCAAAGGTTTTGGCAAAATGTGTCTTTGTGAGTGCATTTCTTTGATGTATACTCTATCTAACTTTGAACCCTTTAACCTTCAGATGTAGCTATTTTCTTACACTGAATAGATGTTGATGTTTATGGCACTGACCTCTGGACATTGCTTTGCAGGTCAATAGGATTCGGGAATTGCCAACAAATTCTAAGATAGTAGCTACTCATACAGATAGCCCTGATGTAAAATTCCATCGTTTATTCATGTGCATTTTTTTTTAAACTGATTATGATAAACGATTTCCTTGTCATACGGTATCATAACAAGTAAATATTCGATAATCAGGTTCTCATTTGGGACGTTGAAACTCAGCCGAATCGTCATGCTGTCCTTGGAGCTTCAAACTCCCGTCCAGATCTGGTATGGTCCGATAGTATGCTTCAATGCAGACTCTTGTCTATTTGAATTATGTCCAGTTTTGTTATCTTCATCAACAACATAGCATATAATGCTGTTGTGACCATTTATCTTAGGAATATGCTTTACTCAAGTGGGATGTTGCATAATATGTTGTTGACTTGGATTGTCAATCACTAGCTTTAATTAATGGATTTTGGGATGAATTTTCTGATAATTTCTGATAATTTTGGGTTGAGGCTATTAACGTAGGAGTAGGGAAGAAATGTTGCGGCTGAAACATGGGATGCCTTTGACATACTTGGAATGGCTAGTAGCAAGTTTTCTTCTTCACTTTGAATAAAATGGCGCATCTCATTTCTCTCTGTCCCCAATGAACTAGATATTTTCAAAGAAACTCCACTGGAAACAATGTTGTTATTTCTCTTTCTTATAGTCAGCCAGTATGATTTCCGCTTCATGATATATCAAAGTCGTCTTGCAGATATTGACTGGACATAAAGATAATGCTGAATTCGCTCTTGCAATGTGCCCAACTGAGCCATATGTGCTTTCCGGAGGTTGGCATAATTTTTGATGTTTTTTTTAAATAATTATGCTCTGGATCCGTTCATTTGTAGATATAATTGTATATAGTTATCTTACTCATTGCTAGAGGAGTAATACTCATGATTAACTTTTGCTGAACGTGCAAATTGATCTTGCCATGTGATTTCTGAACTGTATGGTTTCTGCAGGCTGAATTACTTTCCTGTCTTTCTTTTGCGCCTGCTCTGTTCTAAAACAAGTTGAAAATGTTGCAATTTCTTACATTTGTAGTTTGTCTTGGAAGTCTTGGAATTGTTTGTAGAATGAACTACATTTGATCTTAGTGAATAGTCTGTCAATGAAATTAGTGCCATTTCAGGAAAGGACAAATCAGTGGTTTTGTGGAGTATTCAGGACCATATATCATCAGCTGCCTCTGACCCAAAATCTAGTGAGTCAAAAAAGAACTCTAAATCTGGGGAAGGCAATGATAAAACTGCTGATGGACCATCTGTTGGACCACGAGGCATCTTTCATGGGCATGATGATACTGTTGAAGATGTGACTTTTTGTCCTTTTAGGTGAATTCCGCTGCCTCCTTTAAGGGCTCTGTTTATATTTCTTTTGATTTAACTTCGTGAAGTGGTTGTCCCCATTCCTTTTCATTCATGTTAACTTCTAGTTTGAGTGTTAAAACCTTGAACTTTTTCAATGAGCTAGCTCTTCCAGATGAACTTTTGTAAGCATACCTGGGAGAGAAAACTTCTGAATGTGCTATCTGTTTCTATTTTTAGACTAAGTAGATGAAATTTTGTCATGTGTGTTTTGCACTTTATTAACACCAGGAACTATTTTTGGAATAATATCACTTTGCTTTGTCATTCTGACATCCTTGTTATCATGTTGAAGTGCACAGGAGTTCTGTAGTGTTGGAGATGATTCATGTCTCATATTGTGGGATGCACGTGTTGGCTCTAGTCCTGTGGTGAAGGTTGTGTGCTCTTTACTTAAATAATGTATCTTATTGTTATGTTATTCTGGGTAAGGTGTAGTTCTTGGGGAATGACAGTGGAGATTGTTTCTATTAAATTTGAATTAAGTACTGAACTTTTCTCTTAGATGTTCTCCATATTGACAGTTTGTTTTCCGCTGTTTTGTTTGTTTTTCTTACCTCTTGATTTGGTGGCAGGTTGAAAGAGCTCATAATGCTGATCTTCACTGTGTTGATTGGAATCCTAATGACGTTAATCTTATTCTCACTGGGTATATTCTGCTGCTGCATGTTCCTTGTTATCATTAGTTTATTTTCACTGGTTTTTGTGTTTTGGCATTGTAAGCAAGTTGATGGAGATGGAGTTCCTCATTTGACCCTGTTATATTTCCCCAGGTCAGCAGACAACTCTGTTCGCATGTTTGATCGGCGTAATCTTACTTCTAATGGAGTTGGGTCTCCTATCCATAAATTTGAGGGTCACAAAGCTGCTGTCCTTTGTGTTCAGGTCATTGTTGATATGGTGGCATTTGTTATTTATTCTGCATATTTTAGTGCTGGTTGTTTCTGATTCTGCTGCAACATATGTTTTAACTAGTTCCTTTTTTTTGGGGTTTTTTCAGTGGTCTCCAGACAAATCATCTGTGTTTGGAAGTTCTGCAGAAGATGGCCTTTTAAACATTTGGGATTATGATAAGGTGCATTTCAATATGCTGAGTCTCATTACCTTCAGTTGGATTGCTTGGGATTTAGATGGTGCTTATTTAAACATCTTTTGCTTTTGTCCTGTAATTTAGATTGGTAAGAAAACAGAACGAGCGGGAAAATCGCAAAGTTCTCCTGGTTTGCTGTTTCAGCATGCTGGCCATAGGTATGGAACTGCACCTTCCTGGCTTCTGGATTCAACTAATTTAATGTGCCAATTTAGTTTGCCCTTTGTGCATTTTTTAAGTCTTTTGTAGTTAATTTCGTATTTTTTTAATTTTTAACATGAATTTTTCAGTCCCATGTCTATTGGATTTTTTGTTTTTGCAGGAGTACTACAAATTTTATTTTCTAACTTTTGTTTGTGGAAAATATATGCTAGACCTTGTTCTGCACCACTTTCTTTATTTCTTTCGTTTTTTTGGCCTTGTTACATTTAATGAAGTTTGTACTCCTACGCAGAGACAAGGTTGTTGACTTTCACTGGAATGCTTATGATCCATGGACAATTGTTAGTGTGTCTGATGACTGTGATAGCACTGGCGGAGGTGGAACATTGCAGGTATGACTTTTTTCCTCATCCTTCAATGGAGAATGGAAACCATTTTTTTAATTTTAATTATATGATTGAATAGGAAAATTGCAGCAAGTTTGCAAGATCGACTACATTCGTTCTAATGTTCATTTGTGGTCACATGATATGTTGAGCTGTTGTGGAATTCTGTTGGGTGTTATGCTGCTTTCTTACAAATTGTTTTTGGGATTAAACTTTGAGTAATGCTGGCTGTTGGTATGATATAAGAAATGTCATCCCTTGATAGTTTTTGTAACCTGTGGGGTTCTTGTATGTTTGCCAATGCCAATGAATTATCTGGATGATGTTCTTAGACCATTTGGAAAACAAGGTAAAATTACTTGATTGATCTTGACATTTGTATGCAGATATGGCGCATGAGCGATTTGATCTACCGACCAGAAGAGGAGGTTTTGGCAGAGCTTGAGAAATTTAAAGCCCATGTTGTGGAATGCGCCTCCAAGCCTGAAAAGTGATGCAAATGTTAGGCAGTGAGTTGTTTCTGAATTGTGAATGGTCTCTGATTGTATCACATTTGTTGCGGCTATTGTAATCCTTGTTCATCTGTTTAGACTATTACTACATTTGTTCAGATGTATCTTTTGATGCTATAGAGCACCCAGATAGAAAACCCATGTAGGGGAAGAATATTAGGTTGGAGCATATAACTATGAGGGATTTCAGATTTGATAGTGTTAGATTTAATCTGGATGACCACTTTGGTGATTATAAATCCTTGCCTTATCCCTTCTAACCATGAATGAGAAGTCGACGTAAAAAAGGGAAAAACACTCCAAGGAAGGAATGGAATTATAAAAAAGTCTCAACATGTGGCCAGTATGTAATATTAAGTTCTTCCAAGAAACGAAAATGGGATCATCCTGCTCACTTGTTGTAGAGGTTTTTTTTATATATATATAAATTCTTTTGTTGGGCCCTCAAATGTGATTTTCCTTAGAAAAAGGGAAATATTTGAACGATGGGGACATGGTGAGTGTTGACTGATATTTTGGTGAATGGGAAAATGATGGAGGTGGTGGTGTTGGCAGGCATGCATGTTGTTGGTGATGATAATGGCAATAATGTGGGCAATGAAGAGAGTAGTAACGGTGACAGTGACCAGGAAAAGAAGGTAATGATGATAATAATAATGCCTTGATGTGGGTCTTGTATGTTAGGGAAAAAGAGGGAAAAACCAGATGTTCAATTTCTTTTTGGACGGTGTTATACCTTCATTGATATTGAATTATGAATATGTTGCCATTTTTTTCAAAAAAAAAAAAACAAAAAGTTTTACACCCCTCGCATCTTTAAATTTTGTTGACAGATGGATGGCAAATGATGCTTTTTTTTAAGAAAAAACTTATATCAAGTTGCTTGTATCAAGTTTGTCCAATTCACCTATAAGATATTGTCACTTGTTCAGTTTTTCCACGTTAACAAGAGGGTGTTTGTTGTCTCACAGTATTCAATCAAAAAACCAAATAATAAAGAAAAAATTATGAAACTTACGTTTTCCACAGCCAAGAATAACAGAATAGGAATCGGCATCGGCTTCTCAGAATCGGAATTGGCCCTTCATCCACACTAGTCCACCCATCTTCTTCATTCTTTAAAAACCAAATATTGCCTCTTCTTCTCTTCTCTCTCAGCTTCACTAAAACCCCATAATCTCTACCACTCATTCCACCATGGCCGCCTCTCAACCTCCGTAACTGCTCCCCTCACAGTTTCCTCAACCATAAACCATAAACCCTCTCTGTCTTTCCTTTATCACTCCCTCCTACCTTCTTCCTCCTCTCTCTTCCTCATGCACCGAACCCAAAATCCATCCCTCACCCATCATCGTCTCTGTGAATGAGATGATGGAGCAATAAAGGCGGAGAGAGAGAGGGGGGTCGCATTAATCACCCATCACCATCAATTCATCACCGTTTCCTATTTTTCTTTTTTTACCTTATTTGATTATTTCCTTTTTCTGGATCTTTTATGTTTTGAGATTTGTGAAACAACAAACAACTCCTTGTTGACGTGGAAAAAATGAACAGGTGGCAATATCTTATAGGTGAACTTGACAAACTTGATATAAGTTTTTTCCTTTTTTTATTAGTAAGCATAAATGATTTTATTAAAACTAGAAAAAGAAATTCAAATGACAATACATAGAAAACTTAAAAGGTAAACATGGATAAGAGCGAGCCACCACTGTTGTAAAAACCTTACTATTCTCTTCATTTTTCCTTAATGAGAATTTGTGGGTAGAAAAGAACCGTCACCGGTAGAAAAGTCATTGAGTAGTGGTTGTTCAAAGAACCATCCCAAATGATCAACACCTCTTATTGGCAATAAACCAATCAAACTGGTTTTCAAAGAAGCTCCATGAGTAGATCTCACAGAAACAAACGTACCCACAAGAACATAAGATGAAGATTGGGTAGAAGGAATTCCTCTTGTCGTCGAAACTCCTAAACCAATTTATTTGAAGATAAAAGAAACATTAAAGCAGGTCAATGAAAGTGACAGACGTCTCCTTCCCCGACATGAACCGGGAAAGGAGACGCCGATGAAAAAACTCGTACAACGATGAGAGAAAAGATCTCACCACCACCCAAAAAGTTTGAAATGAGTGGGAGAAATGATAGAGTCAACTCAAGAGAGTCGGCCCTAAATGGCAAATAATGATTCAGACTATTGTAAATATGAGAATCTCAGTTACAAATTGACACTAAACTTTTTTATTTGAGATCATGACTTGTATCTCTATTTTATCTTTCAACAAATTTTTATTGGGATTTAATTGTCATAAAATGAAAGTTTACCTAATCATTATTAACCCCAAGCAAATAGGGGAATATTAATATATCTATTTCGTTATGTTTTCCAATCACTTATGTTTATGTTAAAAATAATCACTTGATTTTTGTCTTATTTTTGAAATATTATCATTTAATTATAAATTTATACGAAACAAATGGCATCATGATGTTATATGATTGGAAATTATATGTACTGGATACAATTTTTTTTGGGGTATTTGCAGTTTAGTCCCTAGTAAGGGAAATTAATACTGGAAGGTCCCAATACATTCCAAAATAATTATAAAGTCTCAGGGGCCCTTTCCTGCAATTGTTTGCTTATCTTCAATGACCATTTTGCCCTCATTAAAGATGGTTGTCATCTCACTGGTCCCTACAGGGGGACTATGCTTTCATCTTATGAGGGTAAAATGGTCATTAAAGATAAGCAAACAACTGCAGGAAAGGGCCCCTGGGACTTTATAATTATTTTGGAATGTATTGGGACCCTCCAGTATTAATTTCCCTTACCAGGGACTAAATTGTAAATTTCCCTTTTTTTTTATTTGCGGAGTCAAAGAATTTGATGTAAAACTCACATGAAAACTGGAAAAAGAATTCATCAGGCATCAGACATCAATCATCACAGCTGTTCATGGATGCTGAATAGGCACCAGCTCTGAAGATGGTTGTTAGAAAACATTAGCTACTATTTACCATGCGATTTGATCCCATCACATTTTAGTTCCCAAATGAACAACAATTTAAAAGCCATTTAATTATTGTAATAATTTAATGTAAGATAATTATAAGGTAATCAACTATTGTTATGGGAAAATGACATATAAAGTCTGCCCAATTGGAAAAAGGACAATTGAGGTGGGTAAATTGTGGAAATGACAAGTTGGGTCATTTGAACTTAAAACAAATTACCACATTTGGGGAAAATGCTAAAGTGCCCTTTACTAATCTAATATATTACAACACAACCAAACATGAATCCCACACTGAACAAAAAGAAAAAACACGATGCCCACACCCACTAGAAAGCAAAAATGAAACAGAGAATGAACACAAAACCCTAACGGTGACGGTGACGGTGACAGAGCTAACGGCGGTGGACGTTGGGTGACGGAGCTAAGGTATTTATCCTTCTTGGGTAGAGTTTAGGAGGTATTTACACATCAACAACTTTGTTGTCTTCTTCCTTTTTGGGTTGAAAATTGTTGAGGACTATAATAATTCATCATCAAAAGAAAAGCTAATACAAGATGAAGATTGAAAAATTACTCTCTTCAAGTTTGTTTAGGTTCCGAGGGTGTGTAATAAGCCAATGCATCAAGTCAGACCTGAACTTGGAGACGTCGTCCTACATACAGCCAAATCTCAAGTAAATGTCACCCGGTACGCCAATAATTAAATAACCATACATTTCCTGAAATAGGAACTCAAAAGTTCTTAGCACCAATTTCTCAACAACTTTACCAATATTGGCAACCTTTTAACAAACCCAAAGAGAAAGACTAATAATCAACACATGGCAGCTTGCCCACAAGTGATATCATCATCAACTAACACAAAATAGACTAGCAGTATCAACTAATTTAGCAAACTAAAGAACATCAAGAACCAATCCAAAGATGTTAATTTATAGTAAACAAGAGAAACAATCTCTCTCTATATCTCCATATATTACTTTAATAAACAGATCAAATACAAATAATAATATGCATAACTAAATTTCAAATCTCTTAGTTTTGCAAGATTCAAAGCATCTTCTAATTCATCTTCTTCCTCACTTGAACATTAAAAAACACTCTCACAAGAATTTTATCAAACACTTGGTAGGCAATAACACGAAGATATAAGATTGACCATAACAGGATATGATAAAAAATTTGGCAACACAAACCAAGAAATTATGAGCTGAATATATTCTCAAAGTTGAGGGGAATGAGCATAATAGAAATCGCACATCACACTTTGAGGAAGCTAGTGAGAAATGAGCAATGAGGAAGAGAAAACGAAGAAGAAGAATAAAATGAGAATAGAAGGAAAGAAGCTTACCCACTGTTCTTCTAGCTAAATGCCATCGTTCCCTAACCTCGCCGCCGTGCACTCCGCTGAGCTTGTCGGAATCGAAAAAGACAAAGGGAAGCGAGGGACGGGGAAAGAACGTGAGAGAGAGGGAGGAGGGTGGTCGATTTTGATGATGACGATGATGGTGAGGTTGAGGGGAGTGAATGGAAGGAAATGAGAAGATGAAGAAGAATGAAGAAGATGAGGAATGAAGAAGGCGTACCACAGATTTTAAAATGAGGAGGAGGAAGTGTATAAGGGCATTTGAGTCTTTTCTCATAACTTAGTAATGTGTTTTAGGTTCCAAAGACCCAACTTGTCTTTTTCCACAATTTAGCATCCTCAACTGTCCTTTTACCAATTGGGAATGGAAAAAACTTACCGTACTTGACCTAAATTGCATCCATTAAGCCAATAAGAATTTGACATATGTCCAATTAACCCACACCACTTTCTCCTCCTTTTCTCTCTCCTCCATGTGTCAGTTGTGTATGGGGTTAGTTGGACATTTGTCAAATTCTTATTGGGTAATGGATGTAATTTAGGTCAAGTACTTGAGGTAAGTTTTTTCCATTGGGAATACGTTTTTTGTCTTTTTCCCTATTGTTATTCCATTAATATTCCATTTAATTATCAAAAGTCACATTTTATCAGAGTGATGTTCAATCTCAAGGTGAGAGTTTTTGTCCTCTTACAAAAATATTCTGATAATATTTTATTTTCGAACAATTAATTTTTAAATTGCAAATCTGTTCATGCAAAAATATTCTCTTAAAGTTATGTTGATATAAAACAAGTAATTGTTTTATATCTTTTTATCAAAAAAAAAAAGAAATGTACTTAAAGTTATAGCGTAAATAATGTAGACTAATTATTGACTAATGGTTACAGAAAAATGTTGTGCAATATGTTATCAGATTTAATTTTTCTACTATCCAAAAATTATTCCGATCAATATAGGAGAATAATTTTTATTCCATAAAAATCTTACCATACTTATCTCTTGTACTCTTACAAAATAAAACTGATTTATCATGTTGATCGTTTTTTTGCACTGAAATCGTTGACCCAAATGATACCCATTCTAATTTTTTTTACTACTTGGTCAATTGTTTTGGCAAAAAGTAAGGGAAAAAATTAAAGCAAGACACCATAAATAGAATTAATCATGGCTAAATCTTTCTTCAAATCATTAAATAATATCGAATTTCTAAAAAATACTGTGATAGTAAATAGAACTGAATTGATAATTGTCAATATTGTTCATGAAATTATTTTTACACTATCAAAACACATAGCTGTTTCTTACAACTCAATTAGTCTTAACAACTATATATTTCCATGTAATGTGATAATTTTAAAGAAATCAATTACTATTACATTCAATTTTCTAATGTACAACCTAATTAACAAAATTAATTTTTTTTTTAGTAAAACTACCACTTGGTAGTTGGTACTGCATGGAGATGGGGAGATGATAAAGTTAAGAAAGCAGACAAATAAAATGTAAAGCAAAAATAAAAAAAAAAGGGAAAAGAGAGAGGAGGAAATACAATAAACGTGATGCCGCACGTCCAGTAACAGTCCACAGTCCACGGTCCACGCACACATGCAAATGCACTATGCACATAGCGTAATGCGTGCTTTCCCACTTTCTCCCGCCAATTTTTGTTCTCTACCATCTTCCTCCACGTCATCCTCTATCCTGTCACCTGTCAACTCCAACTCATCAACGCCCTTCATCAAAATAATTACTCCTCCTACTAGATAAACCTATTAGCCACTTCATTTAGGACAAATGCACAAATGGAGGTTTATGATATTGAGATTATATCTGATTCATCACAAATTAAGGAAGCATATGATAAGATACTCCCCCACTTGCTAAATAATTCCTCGGCCCTAAATATAAGAATTAATAATTAGTTGACTGTTTTTGGAAAATCATAGAAAGGTTAAATAAGTCAATTATAAATTGATTTACCTATTTTTCCTTAAACTAGTTTATTTGACCTATAAGCTAATGAATAATATAAAAATAAATCAAATATGTCACAATATAATAAACTATTTTGTAACTTTAATCTCTCAAAAAAAGTCAGTTAGATCTAATATTTTTGGACTGGATGGAGTAGTAAATACTCCCTCAACTCATTTTTTTTTAAATAAATTAAAGATGCAAAATTAAACACTTTAACTTGTCTATACTTATCTTTTTACCTCAAACTAATTTATTCTACTTACTTACTTATAAGCTAATTACATGTGATATATGTTATAATTTAGTAGCATTGTTTCCTTAACGTGCACAAAAGAAAATGAAGGTGATCTTATATTTAGAACTGGAGGGAGTATATGACTTGATTTACTTTTTTGGATATTACTAAGAAAAATTAATAAGTTACTTATAAATAAATTTTTATTATTTTTTCCCTAAACTTATTTATTTGACTTATAAGTTAATATATAATTTATCAATATACAAACTTATATTATCATGAAATGGGTCACTTATCTTCTTTGATATCTTCAAATACATAGGAAGTATTAAAATTCAGGAAATTCCCAACTAAAGGACATTCGAATTTTAAAATCATTTTAACTAATTAACTAGGAGGATTAACTAGTGGAGTAGCAGTATTAACTACTCAAAATTCCATTTATTTATGATATTTTGAAATTCAATTATTATTTTTACATGACATTTCCCTCAAAATTTTTTCATGTATGGAATAACTGCGTTTACTTGTAATACTTGTGAGTTGTGATTATTATCCATTATACAATAAGATGATAACCAAAAAAAGAGATGGCCCACTGATCCATCCACCTAAACATGTCTTTCTCCATCTCTTGTCTTTTCAAAATCTCTCTCAGTCTCATCATATTTCTTCCCCTATGTGGGTCCCACCCAGATCCTTCCCTCCCTTCCTTTTTCCTTCTTCAAATATCCTCTCCTCCTCTCCTCCTTCCTCATCTTCCATCTCCTAAACCCTAACCTCTCCAATGGAACCTCTCTCCTCCGCCGACATTTCCGCCGCCGGCGACTCCTTTACCGCCGACGACGTCTTCGCATGGCTCGTAATGGACAACGACGACGAAAACACCAATGAACACCTTCTGAACATGAAACACGACGATACAGTGATGCAATGCGAGAACACTGAAGGTAGAGTGAGGTTTATCGACGATCCGTACGAGTCGCTTCTGGTTTTTCAGTCGTCTTCTTCGTACGTGACTATTAACGGAAATGAGGAGACCTGTGGCTCGTCGTTCTCCGACTCCTTCACGTCGGTGATGGCGAGTGTTGACACGAACTCGCTGAGGAGGACAATGGCGGAGGAAGAGCGAGGCGCGTGGGAGGCACGCGCCGAGGAGGCGCGTGATGATTACATGGTGTTGTTTGACTGTTGTGAGTGGGATGATATTGAAGTCCTCGCTACGTTCCTCCGTGAAGAAGAAGAAGGAGATGGCGTTTTCCACTGAAGAAGAGGTTTATTCGCTTTTGGTCCTTTAAGAAAATTACAACTAGGTCCACGAATGGTAATTAATTAATATAACCAGGTCCTAAACACTTTTAATTTACATTGAAGTTCCTTATTAAATGACACGTGTCGTATTGATTTAATATCACTTAGGTTGTAGAGATTTCGGTCAATTCGATGTGATTTAAAAGTTTGTTGGGACCTGGTTGTGATTAGTTATGTTTGGGGGACCTAGTTGTGATTATCTTTATTTTGGTTTATTGTCAGAAAGAGTAAATGGGATTAGGAAATTAGGGATAGGGGATATGATATGGGGTGTATTTTGGGGAAGGAAAAAGGCAGAGAAGTCAGAGGGTTTTGTTTGGATGTTGTGAATAGAATATAGAGGTGAAAAGAGACAAAGAAAGGGAAAGGAAATCTGCTTGTCTTGTTTTGGAAATTGCGTGTTGCTTTCTTTCATGTTTGATACATCTCTCTTCATTCAATGTTCGACTTACTGGCTAAGAATACCAAGGATATCAATGCATGAATAAAAATAATACATAATTATAAAATAATACCCAACTTTTATCATGGATCAAAAATGATATTTTCACTAATATGACAATAATATTAGACATGAAACTAAAATGCCCTTATAAATTAATCACTGTCTGGTAAAAAGTTTATTTAATTATAAGGGCATTTTGGACATTTCATGTCTAATATTATTATCATATGATTCATATTAGTGAAAATATCATTTTTGATCACATGGTAAAAGTTGCATATCATTTTTATACCTTGGAATGGTTATGTACTATTTTTGCAACTTGACTAATAGTTATGTACTCCCTCCGTTCCTAAATATAAGATCACTTTGGGGAAGTTGATAAGTTCCTAAATATAAGATCACTTCCTATTTTATCTCAAGTTTTGCCTAAACTACCCTTATACTCCCTCTTTTCATTGAAAATCCCTCCTCCTTTTAAAGTTAAGTAATTGAGGAGATTTTGGGAAGATCATGTGATTTTATTGTCTTACTTAATCTCCTCAAATTAACCAAAGTGATCTTATATATAGAAATGGAGGGAGTATCATTTTTGAGCCTTCACACTACTTAATTCATTGTATACTTAATTCAGAATTTTGAAAGTTCAAACCGTATTACCTATCATTATATATTACGATTTTGAGAATATGATTATTCTACGGAGATTTTGGTTCTGAATAGGAAGTTTGAAATGTGTCAAGCACTGCTGGTGAAGATGAACTCTTCCACTTTCGAGTTACCCTATACATTTTCCTACTAAGATACAAAAAAAAAATTATGTTTCTAGTAGCACAACGTACTTAACCAATTTTTGTGCATCTTGCAACTTATTCAAGTTTTTCTTCAATACCCAATGATATTTTTTGGGACAATCTTAGATCAAAGTATTTTTTTTACAGCTGCAATGAGTACATATGTTGTAAATGTCGAACTGGAAGGCAAAATGGAGAGGGCTTCAGGTCACGGTTTATACGATCAGATCGATGGTCAAGCCAATGCCGTAATAATTAAAGAAAATATATCATACTTTTAATTATACCTTACATGTAAACATAGAAGCAAATTGTGATCGTTTAATCTCTTAATTTTTAACAAAACATCATTGACCAAGAAAAAATATAGTTATTAGAAACTTAAGAAATAAATCAATTTTTTGTGTCTGGCTATGAAAAAAGCGAAAATTTTTTTCTTTGTTTATATAACTTAAGAAATAAATTAATTTTTTGTATTTGGTTATGAAAAAAGGCGGGTAAGATAATATTTTTCTAGTAAAATAAACAATAATGTGTATGATAGTAATATATATTTACGATTAAAATATAAAATAAACAATAATATATAAGAAGACAAATAAACGCATAAAAAATTTGGGATTTGCGATTTGATCTCTTTTCTGCCGAAAAACATCAATTGGGTCGACCGGTTCCATTCTAGGTCTCGGTTATAACTCAGTTTTCTGCCCATCTTCCGGCTGTTGAACAGAAAAAACGATTTTCCATATGAGTCAAGTCAGTTTGAGGGGGCTCGTTCCGATTTTAACAACACTGAATTGGGTACACTAAAAATATTGTTGATGTTAGTGTTAAAAAAAATTAATTCAGGGTGTGCAATGTTTACCTAACACTATTGACAAAATAGACTACTAAATAAATGCACAAAAATTAGTAAATATCCATGCGGGTGAAGTGGAAATCACATTTCATGCTTATGGCAAAGATGATCATTATGCTTCTCTTTTTTTGTAAAGTATCCCCACTCATATGTCAAGTGAGACTAGTACCTCACTGATATGAATTTCGATATAAGGGTATACAATTGGCCTTTGAATTTGCTCTCTTCATAAGAATTTGGATCGGAACCCAACCACTTACTTAAGGGACGGAAGTACTTACCACTCACGTCATTCATTGTAATTTATTTTATTAATTTTTAGGGCGAGGGCTCAAAAATGATACATAACTATTGGCCAATGAACAAAAATAGTACATAATTATTCCAAGGTATACAAATGATATTTTCACTAATATGACAATAAGATTAGACATGAAAAATTTAAAATGCCCTTATAAATTAAATAATTTTTCTTTCTCCTTCTTTCTCACCCTCTCCTTCCTTCTTCTTTCTCCAGCAGTCTGCCGCCGGCAGTCGAGAAGATCGTCGCCACCCCGCCTCTGTCGTGGGGGTGTCGGGGTGAGTTGTCGGAGAAGGAGGGGGAAGAGGAGAGAGAAAGGTGGGGTTTGGTGTGGTTTTGTTATTATTATTTAATTTATAAGGGCGTTTTGGACTTTTCATGTCTAATCTTATTGTCATATTAGTGAAAATATCATTTTTGATCTCATGATAAAAGTCGGGTATCATTTGTGTACTTATGTATTATTTTTGTTCCTTGACTAATAGTTATGTATCATTTTTGGGTCTTCGCCTTAATTTTTATAAATTTTATTTTGTAAATAAAAAATTAAAAATAAAGTTGATTATCTAACTATTATTTATTGCAATAAATAAAATTATCTTTGAAAGAGTAAATTTGGATATATATCGATATCAAATTTTGGATGATTTAAATTTTGCTTAGACTATGATGAACACAGGAATTCATGTACCTTAACCCTTGTAATTATTATGATTAGAAGTTTTGGAATGAAAAATTGTAGGTGAAAGTAAAGTGTTTTGTGATAAGTATGTGGAAACAAAATGAGTGAATAGTCCGATTAATATTTTATTGATATATATCATATTAATACAAAAACTTCCTAAAAAATAATAAATTTCTCCCATAAGTTTATCTAGTATGATTCCCTAATACTACCTCCGGTCCTACAGATAGGACCTAATTGACTTTTTTTTGGAGAAATTAAGGTTGCGAAATAGGTTATTAAATGATGACATATTTGATATATTCTGAGATTATCCATTAATTTATAGGTAAAATAAACTAATTTAAGAGAAAAAAATTAGGTAAATCAATTTATAATTAACTTATTTTGCTTTTTTAAGGATTTTCTAAAAAAAGTAAATTAGGTCTTATATTTAGGAGCGGAGGGAGTAATATAATTCTCTCATTCTAAATATTTCCTAATACAACAATCATGATTACGATAATACAAATATTCTACTAATAGATAATAGGAAGTATTAACATTATCTTTATGATTATCAACCCTCCCCGTCAAGCTGGACTATACATATTTATCATATTCAACTTGCTAACAAATATTCATTCTTTAAATTCCCCCCTTTTCATGTACATGTGGAGAGTCCAAAAAAGATCATCCCACTGTTACATTTTTATAAGGGGAATGACCATACTATTGTAAAAACTCATGCATGGGACTAATCGTCCCATCACAATACACACACATGTACATGAGGAAAGACGGTCTCATTGTAACACGAACTTTCTTTTGAGTTATATAGGTCGATCTACCTGGACTTATACTTCTTTTTTAGTTTTAGTTGTCTTTAGGTCTACTCCTCTTTAAGTTATAGAGGACGGTCAGTCTGCCTAGCTTGTACTCCTTTTTTAAGTCACAGAGACCGGTTTGCTTGGCTCGTACATCTTTTTGAGTCTCAAAGTCCGGTCTTTCTTGGTTTGTGATTAATAGTCTGATGAATATTTCATTGATAAGATATCATATTTATAATACAAAAGCTTCATAAAAATAATAAACTTCTCATACAAGTTTTCCTAATATGATTCCCTAACAATAATGTAATATTCTTTAATTCTAAAAATTTTTCGAAATACTTAATTTACAATTATGATTAAGATAATACAAATATTCTACTAATACAAAGAATCACAATTTCCAACCAAGTCGAAAGTTTTGAAGTGGAGACGTGGAGTAATACTATAGTGACAGGGTCGTCCAAATATCTTTTGCTTGGATTGCCAACATTCAAATCCACTTGTCACTGTTTTCATTTATTCTTTTTCCTGATTTTTCATATATTTGAAATATTCCTTTTCCAAATGCTTCAAAATTCAATGATTTCCCTGTTCATAAGTTGATACTAAATGACTCTTGGAGTAAAACATTCACATTTTTTCTTACCTAAAAAAATTCAGATTTTTGTTCTTTTTTAAATATAATTATGCAGTTTATTCAAAGTAGTTAGAAAGGGTTAAAGGTGATATTTATCTTAGAAGTATGCATGAGTATATTAGGCTTGACCCAATTTTTTTATCCAATTTTGCCCCAGTAATGTGCAAAGTGTAGTATGTTTTCTCTTTTGTCCAATTTTGCCCCAATTTTATTAATTGTCAATGTGAGGTTTTTTACAGTAAAATGTAAATATGATACACTTTGCACACTAATGGGGCAAAATTGGGGCTAAAAATTACTTTTGACAGAGACATGATATTCCATGCACACTTCTAGGGTAAATATGATCTTTAACCCAACAATTATACTTTCTTATGCCAACAAATTTATCCAAAAATCATGAAAGTTTTTAAGTTAAGGATGACCTTCTAATGATTTTTTTAAAAGTTATGAAATTAACTAAATTGAATGTTGCATTTAAAATATAATGGAGTAAGAGTATGCTTAGGTGCTTCACATACTTTCAAAATTGTATGCAATATAGATTGGCTTAGAATTCAGATGATGTGATTGTGTTTGTGGACATCGTGAAGTGAAACTTGCAAAGGATGGATGTGTGAGCTTTTGTTGGACAAAATAACGAGAAATGGCAGTAAGCCAGTGAGGCCATCCCATCGTGTTATCATTTATCAATATCGTTATTCACGGGCTCCTTTTTATCTGATATCTAATCTGTCCCATGCTTTTTTCATTTCTTCTTTTTTTTTTTTGGCCAGTGCATTTCTTCTTCAGATATGCACGCCTTCTTCTAGATATTATTATTTTCTTGTGCAAGGCAATGTACGAAAGATATATTTTTTTCTCAAAATTTAAAAATTCTATCTATCCCTTTGATATTTAAATATTGTTTAAATGCGGTAAGACTTAAATAAACAAACTATAAAATATTAACTTCAATGAAATGTGACTGTGAAGATGGAAAAGCCGAAAAGGGCTTGTTCCTTGCTTTCTATGCTATAAGAGTTTAAGAGAAACTTTTGTAAAAGTAGAGAGATTAAGAAACTTAAACCTATTTTAAGACTAAGTTGAATTATTTATAATTGGGAAAATTAATTTGAGGTCCCCCACAAGGGACTTAATACTAGAAAAGTCCCAAAAGTTGAAATAATTAATATAGGGTCCCAAGGGACCTCATTTTAATATACTTGAAAATTGAAAAGACCAAACTGCCCTTGGCTTCTTAATACATATTCACTCTATTGCTTTCATCTGTCATTTGTGTTTTCATCCCTCTCACAACCAAACGAGAAACCCTTCCCCTCAATCTCCTTCTTCTCATCTCACAATCTCATTCACAGACAAGTGTTTCTGGTTTTCCCTCTCTTCGCCTCATCTCACAATCTCCCTTTCTTCGTCTCTCACGACCAACCATAAAATCGAAACGGACATGATTGGATTCCTCAAAGTCTGAAGCTTTAATCCCAATCTTTAAGTTGCTTGCAAAGGTAATATTCATAAATTGCTTTATTTTCACATGCATTCTCATTCTCTCAATCTCAGTTGGAGAAAAGATAGCTCAGTAGTGTATTACATTTGGGAAAGTATGGTTGTGATTGAAGCAACCATTAAGTTCATTACTTTATTTCGTCTTTGCAATATGATTTGGGCAAACTGTAACCTGGATTTCAATTAAAAAATAATGAATGTTTGCTTTTGCAAAAGAGGCACGTGTCCTAGATTAAAAGTTTTCTTCTTAGATTGTGGGGTTACTTGAACTATGTAATACAAGGTCAGTTGGCTGTTAATTTTGGTTTTCCTTACTTAAAGTTACTATGTGTATCTTGATTTGAGAGACCTTAATTATATTTATCTTTGTAGTTATACTCTTGTAAGGGTGAGCATATAAAGATAAGTCGAGCTCGAAAGGTACTACCAACAATGATCTATTCTTTACTTCATTACCAAACCAATCAGCTCCCTGAAAATGTTTTTGGGTTGCTTAGTCTTATTGATCTGCTTTCATGGTATGAGCTGCTCTGAACTTGAATATCTTTGCCAAATTGAAACATGATCTTCATAATTATTAAACAGGCATAAGAACTAGCTGCAACATTGGCAGCATGCAAGGCACAATCTGCACAAACTGATAATGATGGGGTGAGTATTTCATTGTTGTTATTTTAATGATTGGGGACTTTCATGCTAATCATTTTACTGCATCATTGTGAAAACTTGAAGTATCCTGACATGTTAGCCGGCTTCACTTACCCACCGTTCTCTCATTGTCCAAGGAGAAAAGTAGCACCTTTTTGGAAGCATTTTTCTCTTTTTTCTCATTCTATCTTCTCTTTTTCTCTCTACTTCTCCTAGATTTCTACTTCTTTCTTTAACTCCCCACCATAATCTTATTCAAATGATTCTCATTTGGTGCTACAACTTTCATTTTTTTCACATTGTGCAGGTTTTTCATTCTTGAATCTCTACTGATAGAGAAAATGTTATCCACGCCCCAAAGTTTAATCAAATCAATCTCTACAAATAGTTGTGGCCTGCAGATGCACATGTTATGTATAAGTCACAATCTACTTACTAGGTTAGAGGACAAACACAAGGAAGAAGAAGAAAATAGATGTTAAATTTTGGAGTGACAATGTATGTGGTCACAATGGATGTTAATTTTCATATTGATAATGTATTTCATCCATGTGTTACAAAATTATGAGGGTGGTGCACAAGATGTATAAATTGTTGTTATTGACAACTTGTATATTAACAACTATGTTTTGAAACAAGTGTTTGTGTTTCAAAACGGTTGTTAACAACTGTGTTGAATTCTTGTATATTATGACAATTTATAGTTGTTGGTCATTCGTAAAATGTGTTTCCAAACTCGTCCATGACTAGCAGTTGTTTTCAAGGGAAACATATGCACTACGTAGCTAATGGCTAGGGCAAAATGACAAGTTAATGGGCGCACATGACAACTCTTTGGGCTAACTTTGACAAGTTAATGGGCACATGTGACATCTAATTGGGCAGGTGTAACAAGTTAATGGTCAATACTCTTAAGTTAATGGGCAGGGCCAAGTGACAAGTTAATGAGCACGCATGACAACTCTTTAAGCAAAACTTGAAAAGTTAATGGGCAGACATGACAAATCTTTGGGCAAAATTTGACAAGTTAATGGGCAACCGTGACAACTTTTAAGGCAAAACTTGACAAGTTAATGGGCATTTGTGACAACTAGTTGGCCAGGTGTAACAAGTTAATGAACAATACTCTTAAGTTAATGGGTAGGGCAAAGTGACAAGTTAATGGGCACGTGTAACAACTAGTTGGCCATGTGTAACAAGGTAATGGACAATACTCTTAAGTTAATGGGCAGGGTAAAGTGACAAGTTAATGGGCACGCTAAAGAACTCTTTGGCCAAAACCTGACAAGTTAATGGGCCGACGTGACAACTCTTTGGGCAAAACTTGACAAGTTATTGGGCAAGCGTGACAACTCTTTGGGCAAAACTTGACAAGTTAATGGGCTCGTGTGACAACTAGTTGGCCAGGTGTAACAAGTTAATGGACAATACTCTTAAGTTAATGGGAAGGACAAAGTGACAAGTTAATGGGCACGCGTAACAACTCTTTGGCCAAAACCTGATAAGTTAATGGGCAGGCGTGACAACTCTTTGGGCAAAACTTGACAAGTTAATGGGCAAGCGTGACAACTCTTTGGGCAAAACTTGACAAGTTAATGAGCACGTGTGACAACTAGTTGGCCAGTGTAACAAGTTAATGGACAATACTCTTAAGTTAATGGGCAGGGCAAACTGACAAGTTAATGGGCACGCGTGACAACTCTTTGGCCAAAATCTGACAAGTTAATGGGCGGACATGACAACTCTTTGGGCAAAACTTGATAAGTTAATGGGCACGCATGACGACTTTTTGGGTAAAACCTGACAAATTAATGGCACGCATAATAACTCCTTGGACATGTAATGTGTTGCCCATAGACTTGTCACACTTGCTCATGACATTGTTAATCACTGCCCATTAACTTGTTACATTTGCTCATTACCTCGTTATTCATTGTCCGTATATCATGTTATTAGCTGTTGTTAACTTGTCACACTTGCATACACCAGAAATGTTCAGCTCCTAAAAGGAAAGGTAAATAAGCCAAGTTTTGAGAGCAATTCAAATTCAGGGTAAATACAAAAAATCAACCCACTAAAGTTTCCATCATTTAACCAAGAATACTAAATTTCAACTCAAGTACAATACAAATACAAAAACACATGTAGAAACTTTCTTTGACTTTCTTGAACTTCGGCTTCCACCTTCTTGAATCTATTGCATCTAATTCATGTCTCTTTTTAAGCTTCCTTACTTCCCCACATATTGCACATCAACCTCTTCAAAGAATTTTCTTCATTTCCACTTCTGGCGCATCAAACTCTACTTTTACTGCTCAAAGATCTTCTTTTTCATCGTACAATCTGTCGATTGTATCAAGTAGCACTCTAATAAAAAACATGCTTAAATGATTAACAATTCAAAATACAAATTTCAGTAACTTCATAAATGCAAATAAAGCAATGGACATAAAAAAAAGGATCATGATATGGTGAATGATATGGAGTAGGAAAAGATTGAGAGTGTTTGGAAGAATTGTGAGCAAAATAATTATAGAAATTATTCCATGTCATAGTTAAGTGTGTTTGCAAAACTGATTCAAATGTACTTCATAGGGTTCACAGTTAATGCAACACCAATTGAATACAAAAAGAAACTAGATTCAGAATCCTACAAAATGAGTTACACAACAACCGCTGAATACTACACAAAACACCTGAAAAATGGAGCAAACTGAAATAAACATATTCACCAAAGCAAACTCACAAAACTGATGCAAATCTGATAGTAATTTCATACACAAACTGATGCAAAATTGATCATAACTTCACACACAAATATGCAAATCTGGCAGCAAAATAATTCTAGTGTTGAGTCAAATTTCAAGAGAATTGGTTCAGTCCACCAAGATGATTCACTTGAGTAACTTGCCTCTGCCCCATCTTTCCAACTCTCAAGAGAATTGATATCATAATTATCATCATGATCATCATGTCTCATGAACATAATCGTTCCAACCATCATCTATTAAAACCTTCTCTTTCCACATCACCATGAAGCTCTACAATATCATAAAGTCAACACTATAATTACCACACACAGCATATACTTAAGTACCAAAAAATTAACAAAGAAACCAACAAGAATCAGCCAATTTTCAGAATTCCTTTCATCAATTGCTCAACTTTTGTTAAAATTTCAGACATTTTTGGGTTGAGAAGGATTAAAAATCGTGGGAGCTTATGAGTAATAGCCCTTTTCTGTTTATGGAAAAAAGGCCCTTCTCAGATGTATTAAAAAAATAATAATCATTCAATATGTTTTAATAGAACAAATTTGTTAGAAGAAAAGTGTTTCTTATTTATAAATTTCATTCTCCTCATCCAGGCATATCATAAAGCTATAGCATATATATTAGGGATTCAGCAAAAGAAATCAAGAACATCACAGAAACAAGCTAACAAATCCTAGTAATGCAGGGCAGTAAGTAAATTTTAAATAATCAGTGTTAAATCTGATGAGAACGACCTTGAAGACGAGAGAGGCGACAGTGAAGGCGAGAGAGGCGAGAAAGATGAAGAAATTGAGGGTGGTGGCAATGGGTTTTTGGTTTCTGTTTGTTTTGGGGGTGTGGGAAATAAGAAGGTGGCGGCCACAACCTGCGAGAGAGAGAGAGCGAGAGAGAAGAGGCAGATGAGAGATGAAGCAAGAGAGTGAGTGTGTAATAAGAGGGCAGGGGCAAAAATGTCTTTTCAATTTTCAAGTATATTAAAGTGAGGTCCCTTGGGACCCTACATTAATTATTTCAACTTTTGGGACTTTTCTAGTATTAAGTCCCTTGTGGGGGACCTCAAATTAATTTTCCCTTTATAATTCTCTATCTTCCTCTCTTTATCTCAAGTATTCAAACCCGTGACTATGTGTGAGTAATACTTGCTTCAATACAAATGCAGCACTCAAATATCGACAACATCAACTTTAAAACAATTCATAAACAATACCAGTATTTACGATATTGGCTTAACTATACTTTTGGTCCCTTATGTTTGCATCAAGTTTCAATTTTGTCCTTTATGTTTGGAAAGTATACTTTTGGTCCTTTTTTATTAACACCGTTAGTTTAACTTAACGGAAAATGTTAACTTAACAATTTTAAATGGTTATTAAATACTGAAAAAATGTTCAGATTAAAATATTTGAGTGTAAATATTCTTATATTTTCAAAATTTATCATTTTTTGTCCAATTTCATTATAAAATAATCATTTAAAATTGTTAAATTAGCTTTTTCCGTTAGGTTAAACTAACGGTGTTAACACAAAATGACTAAAGTGTACTTTCCAAATATAAAGGACTAAATTGAAACTTGATGCAAACATAAGGGACCAAAAGTATACTTTAGCCTACAATATTTAATATGGGATTGGTTTTACTCCTCTTATGTATTTCCTCTTCTTTATTCTCACCTTTAGATTGAACTTTTGATGGTACAAATTATAATACTTCTAAAAATTATACTTTAAGTATTCTTTTATTAATGTTTATATAGCTAAAATTTTGTTGTTTGAATTTAATTATTTGTTGGGGCAATTAATTATAGGTCCCTGTAAAGGACATAATATGGGAGAGGTCCCATGAATTGGAGAAATTAATGCATAGTCCTTTAGGACCTCGTTAATATAATTTCTGAGGACGTGGACCTCATTAATATAATTTTTGTTAAAAGGAAATTGTAATGTTTATGTAGATCTTTTATGGTCTTGTAATTATGTGAAGGGAAATGACGAAGTTTGGGCTAGGCTTTATAATGTCAATTGTTGGACACCAGAAGAGCCCATCTTGTGGCTCTGTTTGTGGCTCTGTTATAATTAAGGCGGGCCCTCCCCATAGACTAACCATGTTGTTCTTTTTGTTGGGAAAATAATCCATAGCATTACAATACGTAGGTTGTAGATCGAATAAGCATAATTGAAATTTGAAATATGTAAATCTCTTGTACCCAAAAAAAGTATGTAAATCTCAATGTATCTCCCAAATTGGAAGTGTAATTCTTATGAAGTATTTTGGGACTATTCAAAAGTAGTTTCTTTAAATGATCAAAGTGCCTTCATGAAAATTGGCCAAAAAAAAAGTGCCTTCATGAAAAATACTTCCACCTCCAAGTTTCAGTAAATAATAAATGACACTTACTACTTCATCAATTTACAGCTCAAACATAAATGACAAGAAACAATTTATCATGGTCAAATATTATCTTGAAATTTAGTTTAGTATATCAATACATTAACTTTTTTAAAAAAATGTAACTAATTCAAAGTGGTAAAATTTTCTAGCTGAATTCCTTTTATTGACGCTTTAAAGGAGAAATATAAATACTGAGAGTCACATTCATGCATTCATTAAAATGTTAAAATTAATACTAAAAATGCAATGATTAAATTATTAAATTAATAATAAATAAGTTTTAGTTGATCTCTAAGTGATTGTTATAGACGAAAGTATAATTCTAGAAGGAACCTTCTAGCAAAGACTAGAGGGAGTGACAGTAACTTTAATAGTGACAATTTCTCTCTGAAGATTTAACTTCTAGGATTTCAAGTGCTAGTAGATTAATGACTATTTTTTCTTAAGAAACAACATCTTTAATTATAAGAGATGACAACAGCTTCACCCATTGCAACTGCTCCTTTTAAATTCAGCTTATAGGTTTCTTTGATACCTTCAAGCTTACAAGTGTTACTGCATCAATTACGATTTCATTTTAGAAAATAACAACTTAAGTTATAATGAATGTTAATAATATTTCCATCGTTGACAAATGTAGGAGTTGAGGATTATTGTTGCCATGGATGAAGGTATTATGGACACTTATATTGGTAAAAGTTATTAATTGCAAAAGTGAACTAATCATTTCAATATTTATTTAATTTCCAAACTTGGTTGTTATGCTTACATAATAATTTGTCATGGATGAAAGTATTGAGTACATTTCATATAGGTAAAGTTGTTAGTCACAAAAGAGAACTAATCATTTCATATTTTATTTCCAAAATTGGTAATTATTCTCACATAATAATTTAAGTAATATTTTCAAATAAATTTAGTAGCTAAATTTACAATAATCTTTTGAAATTCCCACCTAACTCTTCTAAGTTTCTAACTCAAACAATTCTAGTGGCCATTATTAGAGCTCCCATAATCGATGGAGTGGCTGATGACCGAAGCTCCAACTATGAAGGGGGAATTTTTATATGAAAATATTTTAATTCATTTTTAAAAAAAGTTAATTTCAGAACAGTTTATAAAAATTTTACAAATTTAATTACCAGGATCAAGCAATTTGATGAGAATATTTTAAGACTGCATATTTTAGTAGTACTTATATGCCACTCTTTTTTGAAGAATCTAAAACTTGTTTAAAATATAAATGTTGAATTTAAATTTATGCAATTACTAATTAACTTATAACTATGGCATCTGAACAACATGGTGAGTTGGCGACATACTTTTTAAATTAGAAGGCCTCTAAAACCCATTAATAATTTTTGGGGAAAAGGACGAAGCTTGCAAATGATAAGGAGAAAACATTGCAGATTAAATGAAAGAAAAATTGCAGACTCTTAGTTTGGTCTTTCTCCTTTGAATATTGTTATGATTTTTCTTTTTCCTTTTTTTTTCTTAGAGCCTTCGGTGTCCGGCACCCCTTTGGAGAACCGATTAATCCGAAGTCGCCGCTGGGATTCCCCATTTTAGGGTGACGACTTCCCAAGGATTCGAATCTATGACCTGGTGGGTAAGCGGCATTCCCCTTTCTTACCAGCTGGTCTACACCCTTTGGGCTGTTATGATTTTTCTTTTGGCTAACCAATAGTATATACTACTATTTCCATGTCAAAAAAGAAAACAATAGTACTATTATCTTGATTCAGTCCTTTTAATTTCCACGGTTTCCCCATTTTATAAATTACGAGATCAACTAGCTGCTGATCGAGACCGTTGACTTGCACAGGTGTGGGGTCGTCTCTTACTCAATATACATGTGCGTTTGGTGAAAGGCATTAATCAAACTTTTGTTGCTAATTTTTTGTTTCTCCTTTTAAAGGGAATTTCAATTCATATTTCTTGTTCACCCTACTTATTTCAGTTTTTTTGTAAATATATTTCTTCCAGTTTTGTCATATATACGTTCAGTGTTTTGGTTGAATAGATGAATTTCAAATTTCAAAAGTAGCGCTTATTATAAATTATATCTGAATAATTGGCTGTCAAACTAAAAATAACAGTTATGTGCGTGTGTGATACCATTGATTTTTTTTTAAAAAAAAACATTTTCAATAAGGCTAAAACATTCCTTAATAAATTATGTGTTAAATAACTAAAAACGAAACATAATTGCAAACATTAGGTGGAATATATATTTTGAGAATAATATTCTTAATATATGATTTGTAACAAAAAAATTTGTTAGTTATGTAAGATTTATAAAATAATGTAAAATTCAATTTCCTTTTCATTTTATAAGAGGTGAACATAGGTTGTTGCAAGTTGAGACCCACAATAATTATATCAAGGAGAAGGCCTAAAGGGGATTGTTTTCAGATAGGTTACAGGATTGAGATTTGTAGGTAAGCAATCATGGAAATTCTTTTTTATGATTTCAACAATGTTCAAATTTAAATCAATTCACAAAATCAAATAGTCTATGCATTCTCTTTATTAAGAGATATCCATGGTATGACATTTTTCTTTTGATAAAAGGCGTCTCAATTTTTTTGTTTAATTTCTCATTTTATCATTCATACAATGGTTTATATTATTGAGATCATTGTACCTGATGCCTGCATATCCATTTTTCACCCTATATTCTCTCCCTTAGACCTGTCCACATAACTGAGAGTATTTTTAATAAAAAAGTTACATTTTTATATCTCCTCTTGAAATAATTTTAAACAATTTTCCCAACAGCATAATTGATTAAATGAGTTAATTATTTTTCATAAAAAAGGAAACGGGAGTACTCCCTCCGGCCTTAATTATAAGTCGCATTTGACTTTTTTGGAAAATCCTAAAAAAGTAAAATAAGTCAATCATAAATTGATTTAACTAATTTTTTCCCTTAAATTAGTTTGTTTAACCTATAAACTAATGACTAATATAAAAATTTATCAAATATGTTATAATTTAATAACATATTTTGTAACCTTAACATCTCCAAAAAAAGTCAAATGCGACTTATAATTAGGACAGAAGGGAGTACTGCATAATTGTGGGAAAACTATTTATTTACTTTACATGTTGGTAGCAAGGTAGCTGTGGCAAGGCTAGGGAAGTAGGTGAGTGATGAGTAAATAGTGTATCAATTATGAGGGATTCATATCATCATATGCTTATTTATGTCTGTGGGGCTTAACAATATCAATGTTTGAGGTCAGATAATAAAAGAAAAATAAATCACAATGTTTGGCAAATTATGCCAGCCATGCAGAATATCAATGTTTTTTAGGGTTTTTTTTTGGGGAAGGGGAGTGGGGGTTTGGAAACTGGTCAAATGTCTTATCTTACAGGGGTAGTAGGTTCGACCTATTTTGAGTCTACCTAAGTCAAGTCTATATAGAAAGTGGGTTCAAGTTTAGGCCTCTTGAAAAGCATACCTTGTTTTTTTTTTATAAAAGAACAATTTCATTCAAATTAAAATGATTACAAGCTAAGACTCACTTATATAACTATATAAGAGAGTCTATTATTAAAGTACATGCAGGAAAATAAAAAGGAAACTGAAACACAAAAAAGAAGAAAAGTTAGACAATAAACAAACATAAAAAGCATACTCTGTTAAATAGGCCAGACACATGCCTCTCGAAAAGTTTATTATGCTTAAGAGGCAAGCTTACTTATTATGTTAATTTTTTAAAATTTGTAATTTGATATATAATCTCATGTCAAAATATATTTTGATTGACAAGAAAAAAGCTCCTTTATATTGATTTGAGGCCTAGATATTTTGATCCATTTGGTGAAATTGGATCTCTAATGATCGATAGACCTATTTTAAAAATTGAGGTCTCTTAACAAGTTCCAGCCAGACAGGCTCAAATATGAAAAATGGTACTTCCTCCGGTCTTAAATATAAGGCTCAATTGACTTTTTTTGAAAAATACTTAAAAAAAGCAAAATAAGTTAATTATAAATTGATTTACCTAATTTTTTCCCTTAAAATAGTTTATTTTACTTATAAACTAATGTATAATCTAAAAATATATCAAATATATTATGATTTAATGGACTATTTTGCAACCTTAACCTCTCCGAAAAAAGTTATCTAGGTCCTATATTTAGGACTGGAGATAGTATATTATAAATTATAGGTAAGGCGAATACCGATAATAAACTTCAATAGGAGATTGACTTCACTTGTATGTCGTATTTGAAATACATTATAGAAACTAACATATTATGATTTCCCATGAATACTAGAAAACATTCAAGTAGCTGACTAGTTAACGAATTCTCATATAAAATGGACGGCAGGTGCTGCCTCTTTGATCAACTTCTCCCTTTTTGCAAGAGGTAGGGTTTAATGATGGTTATATTTTGATAAGTTTGTTAAACGTACTATCTTAGATGCAATGAATTTTAAATTAGTTTATATTCAAAAAATCATAAATCAAATTAACTACAATTACTTTCTTCAACTTTCTCTTTTCTCTATAATTTCTCACTGAAGACATTTTTTCTAACTTGTTTGAACTCACCAATAAGGTGCTTATAGATCGCTCATCAACAAGATCCCTACATTGACAGGATTTAAATTCACAATCACATAGTTATGAGTGAAATCTCATTTACCAATTGGATCAAGCTTTATTGTCTCCTCTTCTTTTGTTTTACATTAATGGCTTTGAAATGTAAGTTTTGTATGACCTCTTAACCCTTTGACCTTTATAATCTGATAGTTAATTACGCTGGAAAATAAAGTGGTTTAATAATGATGATAAATTATGAATAAAAAGTTGTATAATAATAGGGTAGTTTGTGTGTCAACCATACTTTTCACAGTATTATTATGATAGATTTGATACCTTTGTTTTTTTAGATATGTTGATAGCATCTGCTAATTGTCTATAAAAAATATCAATCTCATGAAATATAGAGTATTTGTTCGTAAATTGTGAATAGCTTGAATATGTTTAACAATGTATCCCGAGTCTTCCCATTGATTTTTTTTCGTTGGTTGGAGGAAAAGAAAAATTAATTGTTTAGACAATAGATTTAATACTCAAAATCTCTAAATATAACACATTTAACTCAGTTGTTCAAGGTTAACAAATTTAACTCAGTCCTGTTTTTCAAGGTTTACCTAATTAACAAATGAACCCCTATACACTTTTAGAAAATATTTAATAGTAGTATTTCATGGATTAAGTTCCAACATAATAATAAAGCATGGGGACGATCTTTTAAATGACCGACACTTGATGTTTGAGTTGCACTACCTAAATTTATGTACTGGTATCTAATTAATTCAAAACAAAGCAACATTATCCATTATTTAAGCATTTAACTCAACGTAACCTTCTGTTGTACTCTTTTTATTTTTGAAGTATTTTTAGTCTTTAACTCTAATGCTACTGCCACTAACAGAAAGAAGTTGATATATATGGAGATTTCAAATATTAAAGAAACTTTGTCAAATATTGATATACTAGTTTCTTTTTAAAAATAAAAATGATCGTTTTAAAAAAATCATCATTTGAAACTAATAATAATACTAGGGTTAAAAACTTAAAACACGCTTTTTAAAGTTACACTATCGATATCGAAGGGAAACTAAACGCAAAATTAGATGACCAAATGTGTATTCTTATAGTTGAAACAATATCAGCTTAAATAAACCATAAAAAATAATTAAAAAACAAACCCTTCGTTAAAAGATTAAAAGTTCTTACAACAAGAAGCATTTATCCTTTGAGGTGAAACCAATAATAACCATTAATACTAGGATAGTACGTAGGATTAATGGGATGTATAAGGGACTAAGTTATAGCCACCTCATTAATAGGATTAATGAGAACTTCACATCCCACACCATTTTCATCAAAGTGAAATTACTCTATATGGATTATAGCTATACATTGAGAGAGTGAGATACCACAATAATAATTAAACAACTCTACTGACTAACTAATTCTAGCCATACATTGTTTTTTCTTGACCGAACGCCATACATTGATTGAGTGTTGCTGTCAGCAATCCCAGGTATAAGAAAATATATAGTACATCACATCAAATTATCAAATTAAATCATTCTCACTAAGTCAGTCCCAGATCCAACCCCTCAATCCCACGTATCTCTTCCCTCTCAAAAGGGGCTTGTGAGGAAAGGTGAACACATAACTCCAGACAAGTTAACGTGTCTCACCGAACATTGAGTTCAATTCTGTGACTTGATGTTTATGGAAAATCATATAGTGAAGATCAAACATGTTGGATACACATAGGGCCATAATCTCTTACCCACCAATATATATCACTACAAAATTACTAAGTCAAGCACACTTATCTATCACGTTGGATACTCTTCACTCTTGTTGGCACACCAAATCCCTCAAGGCCAAACATGCTTTTTCAAATCACATTCAATTGTTGATTCTAGTTCTGGCTTGAATCTCAAGATTGGTGACTCTAGTTGATAGTTAGTCTATGATGTTCATAAACTTGGAGGCCTTTTTTTAGAAAAACTTTAGGAAAGAGATTTGACTTACCTACGATACTCCCTAACTCATAATTCACCGAGGCTTGTCCTTGTGGCCCAAAGGTTCTGGAGCATACGTAGGTTTTACCCAGCTTCACTTTTGTGTGGGATGCCTCCACTATTGCTGTGAACCATGACTAACTGATACTCCATAGAAATCGAACACTTGTCAAGATTGTCAAACATCAAACCCTTTCACCAGCTAAACAACCTACTATTTTTTTTTATCAAGAGCTAAACAACCTACTATGAATGGTAGCCTTTTATATTTTCTAATTTTCTTTTCATTTTTGCCGACAAATATAGTCTTTTAGAAATTATGAATACTACACATATCAAATAAAAATTATTTAACTAATGTATCAAACGTGTTTTTGAAATTCATTTTAAATACTACTTCACCACACCCTTATTCATCCTTAATTACTTCCATTCTCATTCTCTTTAAATTTATAACGAGTACCAAATATAGCCTAAATAAAAATGACGGTTAACGATATTTTATTTTTATATACTTTGACAAAGTTTACCCAACTCATGAAGTTAAGTAAAAACCAATTGTGGAGGCATCAGCCTAAGTTGATCACAATTTCATAAGTATTCGTTCGACTTCATATTGATATCTTGATTGAAGACGAAATCCAGATTCGTGGACGATGTTCTTTTTGACGATAAATGAAGGTAGATCCTGAAGGAAAAGTAGGGCCCTATATTTATTAATGATCACCCCGTAAAATTATAGTTTCACTCTCTTTCTGCCAAGTGTCAACACACTTTACTTCGAATTTAACGCCTTTTTCATTAATTCTCATTAAGATAATGATAATTAGGTTATTCAAAATTTTGATTTTTTTTTTGAATTGAACAAAATTTTCAAATTTACTCTTACTAATTTTCCTTCTATTTACATCAATCCTATAGGTTTTGGAGAAAGATAATACTCGCAACTTGTTTATTGATAAATCATATCGTTAAATTTTGAATGATGATACAAATACTAATTGTTTATGCCGAGGTGACTTTATTCGCATGAGGCAATATTAATAAAGTTATAAAATTTGAAATGACTTGTTTCTTGTATAATGGTTTATTTCAGTTTCTCTTACTCATGAAAGCCTTTTGTTTTTGCTAATTCACCCTTATTTTATTCAATATTACATTATCTTAATCACTTTATAATTATTACTCTCTATTTTACCCACCCATAAATGAGATTTTTTTGTTAAAAAAAAATATTCTGTATATTCATTAATTATTTTTAACTAATTTCAACAATTATTTAGAGCATTGTAATTTGTTCATAATGCTTACTTTATATATTTGGGCTCATAAAACATAATACATAAGATAGTATGAATTATAAAAGTTGTTGATATTTAAAGCAGAATCAATGAATATAAAATTTTCCTTGACATGTATAAAATACCCTAGAAATCGTTGAGAGAGTTGGCAAAACAAGGGCTTGCTGGAAAGGTTCTATACATATTTCCTAATCTTAAATAATTTTGATAAAAAAACCTTGTTTTTACTCTTTCAAATGATAAACAAATATTTGGTAAAAAAAAAGATAAACAGATAATTCTGATAAAAATGATAAAAGAATAAGATTAGAATAATACAAATTCTTCTCACCTCTCTCACTTTTTCTCTCCACAACCATCATCAATTGAATGGATTCGAAAAAATGATTTATAACCTCAAAATAGATTTATATTTTTTTTAATTGCATAGAATATTTTATTAAATCGGAGAAAAAATGAATACAAAATAGATGTGCAAAAAAACCCTAAAATAGCTAAGCATAAGCTGGAGGGAGTCATTGTCGTTGGTTGCTCAAAGAACCATTCTAAAGGATTCACATATGTTATCGGCAATAATGGACCCAAAAAATCAATACAAAAGATGAAAATTGAGTAGAAAAAAGTTTAATTATCGTCTAAAGTGTCAGACAAATTTATTTCGGTAGAGACAAATTTTCAAATCATATCAAACTAAAAGAAATTTAAAAGCCCACCAATAAAAAAATGGACGTTTCCTTCAAGAGAAGAAGACAACATAGAAAAAACCCATATAACAATTAGAAAAAAGTTCTCACCACTAAAAATTAGAGACAAGGAGGATTAGATTCATATTCAAGAAAAAAAAATCATCAACTGACCTTCTATTTGAAACTAGAATGGCACTTGTTACATGTATCCTCATGACACACGAGTCATCACTCATGAGTCATCACTACCCAAACACAAACTCTCCATTCCTCCATTATTAAATATAAAATCTAATATAAAATTTACTTGACTTTTTTTAGAATATAAAAGAAGTAAAATATGGTAATTAAATTTGATTTTACAATTTTTTCTTTAAACTAATTTATTTAACCTATAAACTAACTTATAATCTAATAATATACAAAATATGTCATGAATATAATTAAGTAGTTCATTTAACTCATTTTTCCAAAAAAATTAACTAACTCTTATATTTAGAAAAATGGACAATAAAGCCAACAAAGGTTAGTCCAGTTGGTAAAGAAGTTTGACTCATAACTATGGCTGTGGGTTCGAATCTCGCCGATGTGAGGATCTTATTGGTGGGGTAAGTACCTCTGTAAGCACTATTTGAGCCTGAAGACCTACTCTGTCCCTGGTGAGCCCTCGAACCCAACTCACCTAAACTTTTCTATGTCAAAAGAAAAAGAAAAATGGACAATAATATATGCATGTACTTACGTGTGTGTATTTGTGTGTATGGAGATATATATAAATTGATAGTCACTCACTCAAATATCTCACCCATCTAAGTTCTATCTATGTAATAACTTCTAACCTTCCTTTTCACTTTCAACCTCTCTGTTTTCTCCTCTGTCCCTCTGTCCATATTCAATACAACAACCATATCTCTCCCCTCCTCTCTGACACCAATTAATCAATCACCAAACACTAACAATGGTCATCAAAAAGCCTCGGATTGTTATCATCGGCGCCGGAATGGCCGGCATCACCGCCGCCCACAAACTCTACACCTCCTCTGGCTTCAAAGACTCCTTTGACCTCTCTGTCTTCGAAGCAGGACACAGAATTGGCGGCAGAATTCACACCTCAGAGTTCAATGGTGACAGAGTTGAGCTTGGTGCAACATGGATCCATGGCATCAAAAACAGCCCAATTCACAAAATAGCCCAACACACTAACTCTCTTCACTCTCATCAGCCTTGGGAGTGCATGGATGGTGGGCCCTCAGAATCTCTCACCATTGCTGAAGGTGGCTTCTTAATTAGTCCCTCCATTGTTGACCCTATTGCAAAAGTCTTCAAAACTCTCATGGATGAAGCTCAGAGGAAGGTAAAGGTCAAGGAAAGTCAAAGTTGTGAACTTCATCATCATGTGAGTGTTGGCTCTTTTTTGAAGAAAGGGCTAGAGGAAATAATGAAGGAGGAGGAGGATGGGGTTTATGGGAAATGGAGTATGAAGTTGCTCAAAGATGGGATTTTCAGAATGTTTGAGAATACCCAGAGGACTTATACTTCAGCTAATGATCTTATGGATTTGGACTATGTTAGTGAGAGTGAGTACACTGCTTTTCCTGGTGAGGAGATTACTATTGCTAAGGGATATATAAAAGTGGTGGAGTCTTTGGCTTCTGTGCTTCCACATGGGGTTGTTGAATTGGGTAAGAAGGTTGCTAAGATTGAGTGGAAGCCTCAAGGGTTTGTGGAGAAATCACAAAGGCCTGTGAAGGTTCATTTTGTTGATGGCTCAGTGGTTTGTGCAGATCATGTTATAGTAACGGTTTCATTGGGTGTTTTGAAGGCTGCTGCTATTAGAGAAGATGAAGAAGATTCAGGTATGTTTTGTCCTCCTTTGCCTAGTTTCAAAGTTGAGGCAATCTCAAGGCTTGGTTTTGGTGTTGTTAATAAACTGTTTTTGCAACAAGAGAGTAAGGGGGAGAGTAATGGTAATAGTAATGGTAATGGTTGTTTCCCTTTGTTGCAAATGGTGTTTCATCCACATGAATCTGAGCATAGGGACAAGAAGATCCCATGGTGGATGAGAAGGACAGATTCAGTTTCTCCTATATATAGTAATTCTAATGTTCTTCAGGCTTGGTTTGCTGGGGATGAAGCACTAGCACTTGAATCATTGAATGATGAGGAGATTAAATCTGGGGTTTCAGCCACAGTTTCAAGCCTTTTATGTGATTTGAAGTTTGTAAATGGGAATGGGAATGTGGATTATGAGGAGAAATCACATGAAAGTGAAGTGAGATTTGGTAAGATTTTGAAGAGCACATGGGGTTCTGATCCATTGTTCTTGGGGTCATACAGTTATGTTGCTGTAGGATCAAGTGGTGAAGATTTAGACACAATGGCTGAACCATTACCAAAGAGAGAAAACAATTGCAGTGTCCAGTGTTCTTCTACATGTTCATCATGTTCATCACCTCCTTTGCAAATTCTGTTTGCAGGGGAAGCTACTCATAGAACTCACTATTCTACTACTCATGGAGCTTACTTTAGTGGTCTTAGGGAAGCCAATAGGCTTCTTCAACATTATCACTGTGTTGGGATTTTTAGTGATCAGTAATTTTTGTTTTTTTTCTTTTTTTTGGGTTATATTTTTATTTTACTTTAGGATTTTGCTCGCCTTTTTAATTTTTTATAATTGATTAATCTTTATAATATATATATTATTCCATTCTCATCATTGTCTCAAACGTCTGTGTTTCGCCTATAATGAAAATGGAGAGTAATTGGACCAAATATAAAGTAGAAAAAGGGGGCAAAAAGGTAAACAGAGAAAACTTCATGTATTATCATCCAGCAGATGAAATGTGCAGTTATTTACTTATACATATAGATCTATAACGTGAAAGCTAGGAGTAAATTAAGTTAGGAGTAAATGTTTCTCTTCTTCTTTTAATGGACATGATCCACGTGACCCGGATCTTTTAAGTTAAGAGTAATTAAATTTCAGAAACTAAGTTCAGAAACAATAAATAAAAGAAGAAAGACCATTTCAGTTGAATTTTTTGTATGATATCATATGAAGAATGGAGAGAGAGGGAGAGAGGGGAATGGTATTAGGGTAGTAGGTTCAGGCTCTGAGGCTCATGAAGTGTAGGTGTCAAAACACACCAAAAACCAAATTGTCCTTAACAATGGGACATAGTTGCTGCATCTTTATCAATGGAGTCTTTTGGGGTGGACAGGCATTATGAATCTATCATTTATTTTAGGGCAGGTACTATCGTCATCATCCATCATATATCAATCCCCGTATAATTTTTGCCTCCCTTTTTTTAGAAAAAAATAATTTTGGGTCTCTAGATTTGAATACTTTATAACTGCATATTAAATTGTGATTTGATGCAAATTAAGCCTTATGGTTTTAACCATTTAAAATTTTGGTTTGTGACTTTCATTGCGTCAGCTTAAAGTTTAAAGATTGAGATGTGATTGAGTTAAAAATTCAGGAACTGAATTGTAACAAATTAAAGTTCATGGATTGAAACACAAACATATCAAAATTTGGGGATCTAAAGACTAATTTTGTCATAAAAAACTAGTTGTAATTTATCTCAATTTTGAATGTGATTTATTTTTTTTATAGTGGCTTTATTCAGTTATTGCTTGATCCGATAATTTTAATTTATAGGCTTTATAAACTTTCATTTATAAAAAACATGGGTATTAAATCAAATAAAGAAAGTTCTATAAAGGGCAAACGGTGTTGAATGTCTATAATGGATCCCACTATAAGAGTGCAATTCATTGATTCAAACGAAATAAATCAAAGGCGTGTGATTTTAAATTGAGTTAAACTATAAGGGTATGTAATTTAAGCTAAGTTTTCTATCTATTTTCACTAAGAACATTCTACAATTGGCAGCCAAGACTCATCTTTTTTTTTTCTCTAAACATAAAGATCATAAAAGTAAGTTTTGTCCCTCAAGTATCAAAGCACTAAGAAAATGTTTGAAAGATCCAAGCATTCGCCAACTATATATATTAGATCTAAGTTGTAATATATACATATTATATCCTGTCTTTGATTTAAAAGCCAATTTTTGGCCAAAAAAACCAATTTGGAGCAATTAACACCACAAACTAGATTTTATATCAATGATATGAGATAGTATTTATAAGTTGGTTAGATTACAACCTGTATCTTATAAAAACATGAATATGTATAAATTATCTTTGTATATGTTACTCCATTCAATCCCAAATATAAGACTTCTTTGACTGTTTTGTAGAAGATAATGAAGTAAATTAGAGTACTGAATTATAATATTTGCCACATATAATTAGACTATATGCTACTTTATAAGTAAAATAAACTAGTTTTGAGGAAAAATATAATTATTAAAAATTTTAAAAGATTAATCTTACATCCTCAGTTTCAGGGGACACTTATGTTTAGGGCTGGAAGAGTCATGCAACTATTTTCAATTTTAATGAGCTCCCTAAATCTTGTAGCACACACCTAAATCATTTAATTTGCATTCAAAGAAAAACATGAGAAATTTTTGTTAAAATCTTTTTATATTTAGTACTGAAGAAAATATCATGCTGTCATTCATCTTCCACCGAACATTGCATGGGGAGATTTCTATCCATATATACTACGTGGATAAGTTATTCGCCAAACAATACACTTCATAGTTAGCTCTAAACTAACAAACCAACCAACCGAACAACTTGGTCCCTGGATAACAACTTGGTCCCTGAATGTACCAATCAAATCCTACATGACGTTAAATTAAATAGTATTACTCCATCATTGTGAATAATATTTGTTTGAAATTCACAACATGTGCTATTCATGTGTATTTATCAAGACCACTGTCTACTAGTCAGGGATAATAGAATTCATTTTGATACACTTACAAATACGCCCAATTTTAAATTAAACAAAACAAGTAAATTGGTCAGCTTAACTTTTGATATCGTATTGTAATACTCATGGCCAGATAGAAACAGAATGTTGAATGGCCAAAAAAAAACAAGAAGAATTAGAATGTTGTAGGATCTCTAATTCACTTTATTGAAAGAATCATGTTTATTTTGATGAAGGAAGAAAATAAATCTTTTGATCCCTATTGGTTTGACTCTGTGGTAATTAGTTTCTATATTTTGACTCGGTACCACTTAATCTTCATATTTTTGACTTGGTGTAATTTAATTAGCCTTTAAACTCTATTGACTCACGTTATTGTAGCTGAGTCCTTGTAATTTTAACCATTTGTTAATTATAAAACATTGGGACTAAATTATAAGATGTTTACAATTATATAAAGACTAAATTGCAGTGAACTAATTAAACTTCAAGGAATAAGTTGCAAACGAGACGAAACTATAAAGGTTAAGTTCAATCGAGTTAAAATGTTATAAGAATGAACCACAACCAAGTTAAAACTCTGATTGAAATATAGATTTTCCTTTTATTTTGAAGTACCAGGTCATTGGGAAATTACATTGAAAGTTAACTTGTTGATATATAGGTTAATATAGAGTTGGAATTTTGGGCACAACCTACTGGGCTGAACCCGAAAAAGCACAAAAAGCAGGCTGAATTACAAAAAATGAAATCGAATTAAAACAGGCAAAAAATAGGCTAGCTCATTAACATATTATTTACTTATTTAACTTTTTATTAAAAAAATTCAAAAAATTTGAATTTTTAACCTATTCTCGTATCTCATAACACTCTTATCATGCTAGTCTAAGGCGTGACTTTCTTGTTTGAACTTTTATTTCTTTTCAAATAAATATGTTAAGCTTTTAATGCTAAAGACATATAATGTATTAGAAATCGTCAAGACATACATTATCAAGAGTTTTGTAACTCAATGGTATGACATCTCCCCTTTAGATGAGAGATTGTGGTTTCGATCTTGCTTATAACTTCAAGACGTTAGTGTGTTTGCCCATTTGATTAAAAAAAAAGAAATCGGGACATTTAGTAAAAAATTTCTTAAAATTTGTTTGTTGTAAAATTTATTACTCAAATGTGCATTAATTTTGTTCAAGAGCCCAAGTGCAACTCTTCTTTAATCATATACAATATATCTTCAATTATGTGCGAAACATAAAACATTCACATATTGCACAGGGTTGAAAATATGGTGAACACTGTAAACAACTAAAGAAAGTTACTCCCGTTATTCAAAGACATCGAACACTAGGGATAATTTTTGCTATGAATAAATTTTCATCAATTTAATCTTAAATAAAAAATAGAGAAATGATTTTTGAAAAAAGGTAAAGGTAATATTTGTCCTGAGTTTTACTTGATAAAAAAACTTCCCCAAGCCAATCTACATTTGAGTTTTAATTGCTGCATGTCAAAGTAATATGTTCTCACTAACAGGCCACAAAGCTCCAAACTTAAGCTTAAGCATAATCTCTTAATCATTGAGAAATTGAATTATTTCACTAATTGTGTTTGTGTGTGTGTACTTATAATTTGGTGGTTAATGGCCTTGAGATGGGTCCAAGTATATTGATTACCTATTTGCCTTGACTCTATTAATCATCCTCTCATCAATCGATTATTTGTACCAGTAACAAAAGGGTAAATAATTTTGTCCCTTAAGTAAGTGGTTGAGGATTTGATTTCTATCCTTTGTGAATGGAGAAATTCACATATCAGCTATCTACCCTCTATATAAGAATTTAGAATAGCGAGAGATTAGTCTCACTTGACACACGGGTGGGGATACCCCTGAGAAATAAAAAAAGGTCATTCCAATCATCACTTGAAATAGCAATAGCCTCATAATTTATCTTTATATATTAATCACTAAATTTCTATACGAGTTTCTGTTTGTGTTAATATCCTCCGAATCTTTTTTTTATCTTTACCAGAGAAAGATTACACAATAAAGGTGAGACTTGTAGCTAGATCCACGTGTCTATTCATGCCTCTTAATTACACCAATCACTTGTCAATTGAGAAAATAATTAAGACAACATTCATACCGTTTCTTGAAGAAGGGTAATAACTAATAACCTCATTTTACCCTTCAAGTAATCACTTTAAACCATTAGGCACCCTTAAACTAACACTATGTGCAATTTTACCCTTGAAGTGACCAAAGTGGTCTAGTTTTACCCTCTTGCAAATGTAATGTTGACATATGGACGACACGTGTCAACATTACATTCGCAAGACCACTTTGATCACTTCAAGGGTAACATTGTACCCGATATTAGTTTAGGGGTGCCCAACATTTCAGAGAAGTTACTTGAAGGGCAAAATAGGACCATTGACCTAAGAAGAATTGGAGTATGTATATTGAAAACAATAGAAAATTGGTTTGAAAAAAAAAAGGCTATTGTATGTGGTGGGTGAAGATGTTGAATCAAATAGCGTGTGAACATTTAATTTGAAAAATGGTAGAAGGACTAAAAGGAACATTTAATAAATTTACAAGGTTTAAACATTTTGACTAAAAATTTAGACAACGATTTATTTTATAGTGCATATATAATAAGGCTGTGTAATCCATATAGTCGTTTTACTAAGTGAAAAAGTAAGACTTATTGTATTCATGCATTTATTGATCAATTCAACCATGTGTTAGTTATTTAAGCTTATTGGTTTTATTCATCCAAACTTATCAAATTCAAATATTTATAAGGGATTAGTTACCCAAAGGTATTTTAAGAAGATTAATAGGTTACCTTTGTTAGTTGACTAATTTATCCATCTTTTTTTTAATATATCGGTTAAATATATTTTACATCAAAAAGTGAAGAAGTATATCAACCCATTTTTATTGCAAAATCCAGAATGCATTTTTCATTGCAATTTGATATAATTTAATATGGTTTTGTATGTTCAAATTAAGATTTTGCATTGTAATTGTTTCTTTGTGTAAAGAAACAATTAATATAAAAATAATTAAATTAAAGTGAGCCCACCAAATAAATATGTTTGCATCAATCACTATTTGATGATTGCTTATGACACACCATTCTGTCATCCAGTCTTTGTCTCATGCATAAACCAACAAGTGAGAATAATCTTTTATATGTCCCACTCACTCTTACTGCTAATTACTCATCCGATATGACACTTCTCACCCTCAAATTAACACTCGTCATTATTGTTCTTAAATCTATGGACTCTTGTGCTCATTGAATCAATTTGATGTTTCAATTATCCTATATCAATTCTGATAAAGCATTTTAGTAATTAATGAGATAATCCTTCAATTATAGGGGTCATTAACACCACTCAATATATAATATCCTACTCTTTCTTTGATTCAGGCCTTTTCAATTGTCCTTTGATAATGCTTTCTCTTGACTTATAGGACCATTGAATTGACAACACGTACACATTTAATCCATTAATTATACTATTCATAAGTCATAAATAATGTCTCTCTCATTTTTTATGATTTATGCATAAATCAAACCTACAATTTGTATTTTTTTGTATTTTTTTCTTTTAATTTGTATTGGACATAGTTATCATCCGTGGAGTTTTATTAGACTTTTTGTTGATGGTAAAAAGAGTATATTATTGATTTGATTTGCAATCTAATTGTGATTTTCATATTGGGGGTACATATATCTCTTTTCTCTTTTTTGTTAAGCGACAAAAATCGTGAGTCAAATGAGAGTTAACATTTTCTTTTTGTTTTGGGTGATAAGAGAGATTGGAGCATAATACATCAATACATCTATACTGTAGCACCCATAGGGACATGGGTCCCAAAATAACAATTATTTCCAAAAGATGAGAAATATTCTTATATTAGAGACCAGAACTAAAATTTATAAGTTTGTGTTTGGAGGAGGACTCTAAGTATCTCAATGTCACTCATATGATGTTTAGAGAAAATTCTGTTATGAAATGAAACCATTATCTCACACAGACTCACTTCGTAAAATTAAATATAAAATCATTTCATTTACTGAAAGTAAGAATTAAATACTTCTATATAATTAAGGTTTAGTATTTAGCCTTTAATTTGTATATCAAAAAAAGCTATATTTGAAAAAGCTATCTTATTTTAACGTGACAATGCTCAAAACTAGATTATTGCATGATATTGAGAACAAATTAAAATAATTAGCCAAAAAATATGGGTCTTTTCCCTTTTTTTCTTTTCGGTTGAAATTTGCACTGAAAAATTCAGAACCTATCCTCAATGGATTTAGTTTTTCACCAAATGAATTCAAGCTAAACAAGAATGAAAATTCCATGTGGGATGTGTTACTTATCTCCTTAAATTTGAGCAATGGATGATGAAGAATAAAGCCATCACGAGTGATGTCTTTAGAGAAGCTTACATATATACACATGCACAGACACGCATCATGAAATACGCATATATTAGTACTATTGGAATGGAAACCATTAGGATATATATATTACTCCTTCAGTTGATTCAGTTGGATGTACTTTAATCATTCTCTTCCTCAAAAACGATGGTCCCCATTATCATGTTATTCAACTTTGGACAAACATTTCTTTAACTTTACGTGTCTAACTTCTTTATCATAATGATCTTTCAAATATTGCTTTCCCTTTTATGCAAATCTTACATTAAAAGTTTTATGATTTGCACGATGAATTTATAGCTTGTTCACTCTACCTACACACATCCCCTCAACTTTTTCTTTTTTCAAGAAATTAACTTTTGATTCTTAAATTTTTACTCAATTTTGATTTTAATCTTTGAACTTTAAAAATTAGTATGGTTTTAGTCCTTAAACTTTCACTCAATTTTGATTTTTTTCACTAGACTTTCAAACAAATGGTTTGGCTCATTCAACTTTAGTTTGTGTTTTTTTTATAACTATTATTCCTTGAACTTTAAAAAAACCTTGAAAATGAGCATTAGTTATAAAATGGCACAAAGTTAATTAAGAAATGAGTGCTACTGATTTAATATTCAGAAATTTAAGCCAAAATTAAGTAAACGTTCAAAGTCAACACCACAAAAAATTGAAAAGTTAATGGATCAAAACTAAAATTAAATAAAAGTTCAAGTAGTACAAGTGATATTATTCCTTTTTTTCCATCTATCATGATAACTTAACTTTTCTCTTTTATCATTCTTGGAGGGCCAAATGATTTATGATGATGGCCAATATCAACAAGAAGAAGATGAAATGCTGTTCAATTAAATTAAGTTATCACATTGGTTATCTTGGGTGTGTGTGGATTTTTGCTTTTAAAAGGCGATTATAGCTTTTGTTAATAATAAACAATGGACAAATAGCATCTTACTTAATGGTATTTAGATTAATGGAATCTAAAGGTTTGATGTCCTAGGCTAATTGGGTGCTCAAATTCTTTAGTTTAGTCACTATACAACTTCAAGTGGTTCATTCAAACTTCTTTTCTTAAATCATAAAAGAAGTCTAAAGTATAAAAATAAGGTTTGAGGTTGACGTATAGAACCTTTGTAATTGGAGGGAGTATAAAGTCTAAAGTGATCATATATTTAGGAATGGAGGGAGTATAAAATAGGGCGAACGCCCAAAAATGATACACAACTATTGGCCAAGGAACAGAAATAATACATATCTATTTCGAGGTACAAAAATGACACCCAACTTTTCCATGTGATCAAATATGATATTTTCACTAATATGACAATAATATTAGACATGAAATGTCCAAAATGCCCTTATAATCAAATAAACTTTTATCGGCCGGCGATTAATTTAGGCCGAAGGCCCAAACATGATACATAACTATTGGCCAAGGAACAAAAATGATACATAACTATTGCAAGGTACACCAATGGTACCAACTTTTAACATGTGATAAAAAATGATATTTTAACTAATATGACAATAAGATTACACATGAAAAGTCCAAAATGCGCTTATAAATTAAATGAATTTTCTTCCTCACCCTCTCCTCCCTTAGCTTCTTTCTTCTACCAACACTTCCTTTAATAAATAACTCGTCCACCGACGACTTCAACTCTCAGCAACTCTGTTTTCATGTTTTTGCAGTCTGATAGCCCTAACGAGTTGTTTATTGAAAGAACTGTTGGTAGAAGAAAGAAGTTAAGGAATGAGAGGGTGAAGAAGAAAATTTATTTAATTTATAAGCGCATTTTGGACTTTTCATGTATAATCTTATTGTCATATTAGTGAAAATATCATTTTTGATCCCATGTTAAAAGTTGGTACCATTGGTGTACTTTGCAATAGTTATGTATCATTTTTGTTCCTTGGCCAATAGTTATGTATCATGTTTGGGCCTTCGCCCTAAATTAATCGCCGGCCGTAAAAGTTTATTTAATTATAATGGCATTTTGGACATTTCATGTCTAATATTATTGTCATATTAGTGAAAATATCATTTTTGATCACATGAAAAAGTTGGGTATCATTTTTGTACCTCGAAATAATTATGTACTATTTCTGTTTCTTGGCCAATAGTTGTGTATCATTTTTGGGCATTCGCCCTATAAAATATGGACATCTCTTCCACTATAATTCACCACACACACACACACTTCTCTAGATCATGAATAGTGTACTTTATTGGGAAAATTAATTTGAAGTCCCTCACAAGGGACTTAATACTAGAAAAGTCCCATAAACTCTCCAAATTAAAGTGGGACCTCACTTTAATATATTCTAAATGTGAAAAGACTGTTTTACCCCTCAGCCTAAGTAAATAAGTTAATAGGTAGGGATTAACGAGGGCATGGACACGCGTAGTAACCCCATGGGCAGGGAATGACAAGTGCATGGACACTTCTAATAAGGTCATGACCACCCCTCTAACAAGTTAAAGGGTAGGGATTGACGAGGGCATGAGCACGTGTAACAACCTCATGGGCAGAGATTGACAAGTTCATGGGCACTTCTAACAAGGTTATGACTGACCCTCTAAATGTAATGACAACCCCTCTAACAAGTTAATGGGCAAAGATTGACAAAGGTATGAGTACGCGTAACAACCCCATGGGCAGGGGCAAGGAATGACAAGTTAATAGGCTGAGGGGGCAAAAAAGTCTTTTCACATTTAGAATATATTAAAGTGAGGTCCCTTGTGACTCTACTTTAATTTGAAGAGTTTATGAGACTTTCTAGTATTAAGTCCCTTGTGAGGGACTTCAAATTAATTTTCCCTACTTTATTTACATTTGGAAAAAGTGCAAGATCATATTTTAGTTTAATTTTTATATCGTCCATAAATAATCTCTTCTAATTATAAATATTTTTCAAAATTAATAGTTAAATTGATAGCCTTTAAACGGAAGAGATTGAAATATTCAAATCAGTAAATAATCAAGTTTAAGATGTAGTTAGGTGTCACTTTTCTTTAATATTATCATTACGAATTTTGGAAGCCCTATTTATTACTTAAATTCCTATCTAGGATAGAGACTGGATGATTAATATAATGATTGTATGATTCTATCAATCCTTAAGTCAAATATCATGTAAGCCATATATAGAGTATTCATTCAAATTTTTATTGAGTATAATTACTTGGGATGGGTTTACTCACTTACTCTTAACTTCACTTTTTTGAAGGAAAAAAAACGAAGGAAAAGCATGAGAGTTAATGGAATAAAGTTGTAGTAATTCGATAGCCTTTTAGGCTATAATTAATGGGATGCTTTAAGGCTTCCATATTCTTTTCGAGCTAGCCTTTAATGAAATTTATTTAAAAACCATGCTCGATCTTATTAATATTCTGCAGATTTTTTATAAGCCTTTGACGAGTCATAAATTTATGGACTAATTGTGTAGTATAAGAACGCTGGTATCTCCTCCATCTTTTCTTGTTATACCATTTATAGGCACTTTCAGCAAATTAAAAAAAAACCAAGATAAACCATAAATATAACTAATTGTGTAGCATAGAATTTGATAATTTTATAAATAGACAAGACCATATTAAAATAAAGTCAACACATAATGAATGAAAAGTAAATATGTATATATTTATACGGAAATTTTTAATAAGGTGTTTTATAAATATGATCAAATAAAATATTTTTTCTGTACCTATAAATATCACCAGAGGTGTATTAGACAAAATGGGATAAAGTCATATTACATGACCGTGAGGTGATAAATCCTAAGGGATTTAAAAAATAAATTAAGTTCAAATTAAATAATATAATAGTCAAACAAGTATTTATTAGTTTGAATTTTGAGTTTTACATCTGATATTTTGGAAAAAAAAAATTTATCATGTTATCTCTTATATTTAAAACTAGAGAGAGTATATTAAGGGTTATTTAAGGAAAGTTTCATTAATCAATTAAAATATTTTAGTCGACTAACTTTATATAAAATGTTATTTTTTTATTCGATATATAAAATGTTATTTTTTATTTTTCATATTTATACTTTCTTTGTTCCTATCAAATGGTTTGAAGTCCTTACAAAAGAGGGAGAGCTAGACCGAAGAGAACTCTTCATGAACTAATTCAACGAGATCTTTTGATCAATAATTTATCTCCAAGCATGACTAATGATCAAACAAAATGACGTCGTGTAATCCATGTAGTCGACCTCACTTAGGTGAGATAAGACTTTGTTGTTATTGGGGTTAAGGTGCATTTTTAGTACTCTAGAATATAGCAAAGTGCACCTAACATAATACACAATATTGTGGTTCATTTGTGGTAACCAAGAATTATTTTCGTGGCTTATTTAGTAACGACGTTAAATAAGTTAAGTTTGACCGTTATGTGTCAAATTTTGACCGTTAAATTGTGGGGTAAAGGAGCATTTTCAGTACTCTAGAATATAGAAGGAGCACCAAACATAATATACAATATTTTTGTCCATTTGTGATAACTAAGAATTATTTTCACTGCTTATCTAGTAATTTGTTAGTTAAAACTCACTTTTGTAAGATAAAATCTAATGTGACATAATGATGTGATATATGTATATTGAAATGACAATTCAACGAACATTATTTTAAGTTTATAACTATGTAATCAGATAGAAGTAACTTTTCTTCTATTACATCATAGGGTCATTAATTTGGTACAAGCCAGTATGACCAACCCGTTTTAATTTGTGTCGAGCCAGTATGACCAACCCGTTTTAACTTAGTATGGTCAACCTGTTTAGTTTATGATTCTTTGCTTACATTTTTTATATATGTAAAATACTAATGACTTATTAGTTTATACATGCATGATAATAGGATAGTCTATGGATCTTTATAACTTTGTAGTGTTTAATTATTTGACACTTTGAATAATATTGTGACTTAGTTGTTTATGGTGTTTAAATATTGTATATTATGTTTGATGTCCCTTCTATATTTTAGAGTACTGAAAATGCTCCTTTACCCCACAATTTAACGGTCAAAATTTGACACATAACGGTCAAACTTAACTTATTTAACGTCGTTACTAAATAAGCCACGAAAATAATTCTTGGTTACCACAAATGGACCACAATATTGTGTATTATGTTAGGTGCACTTTGCTATATTCTAGAGTACTAAAAATGCACCTTAACCCTTGTTATTGTTGTATACTTTCTCTGTTCCTAAGTATATATAAAATGTTATTTTTTTATATTTATACTTTCTGTGTTCCTAAGTATATATAAAATGTTATTCTTTTTCATATTTATACTTTCTCTTTTCCTAAGTATGTGATCCATTTGTGAATATGACATTATTCCTTAATATAATATTTATTTTTGTATATTTTTCTCACTCTTACCCTATATTATCCCTATTAATCATCAATAATTAACATAAAAAAAGGAATAGGATAGGTAGGAAAAGGTATGTGGTTATGTTTTGATAATATCCCGTGATTATAATTAATTAACTGTTATTTTTAATCTAATCAAATTAAACAAATAGGTTTATTATTTAGTAACGGATTGAGGATGTTTTTCTAGTCCTATGTTACTATCCTAATTCTATTAGTTCTATACTTTTATTAACAAAAAACATAGTGATATTGAAATTTCAAATGCTGTGAAAACATTTACAAATATTACCGATGTTTAACAGAAAAAATTGTTGCTTTAGATAATAGTATCATGATTAAATGACTTTTTTTATTTGGACTGAGGATTAGATGACCGTAAAGAAGCTTCTTAAAATTAGTAAATAACTAAGATCTTATACAAAATTAGATAATCAAATTTTCATTTTTACTTGTCCAGGTCATTATTATAAACCCTTTAACAGAAAATCTGGTAGGAAAGATAAAAATACATGGGATATTAAAAGAGTCATAATAGTTTGTCAATTTATTGCAATCACTTTCATAATGTTTGAAGCAAAGATAGCATAGAAAACATTTTAGGTGGACATGTCTTAGTTAGCGGTTGGAGAGAGATTATATTGTCTTCTTAAATTAGTTGTTTTGACAAACATTAATTGGTCCACAAAATGTTAGCTTAATTAAGGAGAAATATTAGTACTAGTATATGGCTGCTAGAAATGGGTGATGCTATTGCTTATACATATTTTTCATTAAGTTTGCCAAGCATATTTTAATTATGCAATTTCATTTACAAGGTTTTAAATTTATGCCATCTTTCTAAACAATTTGATATTTTTATCTTAATAAAGTGGGACATAAAATAAAAATAAGTATCCAAACATAAATTATTAAAAAGGAATGTTTAAAATGGTTTAAACAGTTGAAACGATCAGTCCATTCAGTCGGACTAGTGATGTAATAATTTAATTAAAAAAATAAATATATAAATCTAGTTAATATAATTTGGTTCAAATTCAACAAAGTCACAAAATATATGATTTTTCAAACTGGACGGTTCTTATATACCAGGTCCAGCTTCTGGCCCAATAGCGATTGACGGTTCAAAAGAAGTATTATACCAACCCAAAACGACTCAAAGGGATAGGCGGTCCAAACAACAAATTTGCTTTTTTGATCGGTCAATGATCCAATCGGTTTGACCATCCGACTCGGTCCAGTTTTTAAAACCTTGCTTAATCCATATATTAGAGGGTACTCTAGAGCAAACACTTTTATTATTTCCATTGTGTTCAGGCATAAGAAGGACTAACTTGACTCAAAGATAAGCTCGCTTGTCTTAAGTTATGAGATCATGAGTTTGAATCAGTCTCTCTGCATAAAAGAAGTGAGACTGCCTAGTATATTCCCTTCCCCAGCACCCCCACCAAGTGGGGACTCGAATTGGGTTGACCCTTTTGTATTTATGCAATTTCATTTACATTGCAATCACAAAAATGTGCAAAGCAGAATTCTTAGTTACAATAAAGAAGGGTATGGAAAAAATACATAATTAAGCAGGACAAATTAAATAGGGAGAAATACACTGTGCATGAGCACATGGCACCATTTGCAACCAAATTTCCCTTATGTATGTGCCTTTTGGAGAGAGTGTATATGTTAAGTAAGAGAAGCCTTGGAATACATATTGTATTGGACTTAACAAACAAGATCTGCTTTACAAGGAAAATAGTGCATTGGAGGATGAGCTGCACAATGCCTCAATTGAGAACTTCTTTGCATTTCCAGGACATGGGTCTCCACCAAACACTTCAGGCGCTACAGTTACAAAGCAAGATTGCTTACCAATGCAGTTCTGCAAAATAATAAACTCATCATTGTTTGGGAAAATCCCTACATCCAAGTACTAAGGTTTACAAATATAAAGTTCCCGTCCAACAACCTACCAAATATGTAAACATATCAATGCTTTTGGCATGTCATGAAAGATATGATAAATCTCTGCAACATCTAAATATCAAACAACTAAATTATTTAATGCACCAAATCTTATCTTCAACATGGAATTTCAGCCTACACAACTCAACACCATCTATGATATTTTTAGTTTTGAAAGTCTGGTTTCCTGGGGAGTTTGAAGAAATCTCAATACCAAGCTAAATTTTCAAGAGTTATACAATGGTTTGCTATTCATTAAGGTGAAGGATTCAATTAGGAGATAAATGTGGAAAAGTTGGATTACCCTTTTAGCAGCATCATATGATATGTTTGCATGACAGCTCCCTTTTTTATAGTTTCCACATGCTCCCTGTGGCTGTCCATAGCTAGCAAACTTAATCTTGGAGATTTTTTGACCTGGTAGACATTTTAAATGAGCTTTAGGCCTATAAATTGTTTCAGATTTAACCCTGTGCCAATTCTTTAGAGTTTCTTGGTCATCAGATATATCAGCACAGACTGTTTTTCTGAATCTTTTCACCAAAGAAATCCCAGTAGGGTCTCCTCCCAATTCTTCAAGCAAAACCAAGAAGTTCCCACTTGGTTTAAGCCATGATCGAGGAACATGATACCTAAAAATGATGATAAAAATGTTATCATTGTCCAGGACAAATGCAAACCAGTAGTTCACATTTTTAAGCCATAAACTCCAGTGTGTCCATTTAATCAAAAGCTTCTACTAATCATGATTCAAAGAAGTTCTGTTACAATGTTTAGAATCACAAGAACTGAAGGACCTTGAGTAGCAGTAGCTTTATCATATAATCTCATAGAATTGTATCATAAGCTAGATCATATACTATTGAAAATTAAGTTGCATGTAGACTTACCAACTCTGGGATGGTTTTCCACAGTTTGTCTGACACTTGAATACAGAGTAGTTTCCAGCATAATTACAATCGTTACAACGACCCCTGGCGATATATGCAGGCCAATGGCGCCCAATGCTCTGACCATTTACCCATACTTGACCCTTTCCCATGCTACTCATGTCAAAGGCCAATGGACCATCACCTTTCGGTGTGCTAAAGGTTGTCTGATAACACCAAAACATAAAGCAGCTTAGGATAAATGTATAGGGCAAAGGTGCAATTTTACCAAAAGACTTCACTAAAAGAGCATTGGGCAAAAAAAGTGTTTCTTGGTGCAAATTTACTAATGAACAATTAAAATTGGTGCAGTTTTGCCAAAACCGTCGAAAGCTTGGACGTTGACCTTCAAAGTCAACATTCTAGGTAACTAAAATTTTAGCCATAAATGTCCAAAAGTTGACGATGTTGGAAAAATTGTACAAATTTTAATTGTTAATTGATATATTTGCATTAAGAAACACTTTTTTGTGCACAATGCTCTTTTGGCAAAAGTCTTTTGGTAAAGTTGCACCTTTGCCCTAAACATATGTGTTACTGTTGGTGATCACCTGGAACAGAAAAGGCAATCAGCATTTTGTAGCAGAAAATCTTACCTTGTACCATGTCAAGGGTTGTTTCTTAGCCAACAAGGATCCACTTGCCCATTCAACAGAATTACTTCCATTTACTGTGTGAAGGCTTAATGCTTCACCTTTCAGCCCAACCTTCTCAACAACATGCAACAATATAAATTCTATACAGTTGACACTTGCACTTACTAGCTAAAACTACAAATACTATTATTTTCTTCTTTACCTGATTATGGGAAAGTTTACATCAAAAGCAAGTGAACTATAATTCCTTAAACATTTTCTTGTTTCACACATGTAAATTTCATCAGCAGCACTTCTCACAAATTATATAGAAGATTTTACTATTGTAATTGAAGGGAAAAAGTTATAGATGACAGACCTTGTAAGTCCATTTCTGTTGAGATAAATCTTTGGTCCCCTCATTTAGACTCTGCAATGTGACTGGACCAAGCACCCCAGCATTCCATGTCTCAAAGTGCAAGCCAACATTCTTAATCCATTTGAATATTAAATAAGAATCAATCTTAACAACTAAAGAAGAAGACAAAAATTAGAAAAGTTGGAGAACAAACTGGGAGTCCAACGGTAACGCTAAGTAAAGAAAGCTTGTTATTGCCAACTGTCAGCTTCACACTTTCATTAAATGTTAACTTTTGATTCTTTAAACTCCCATATACAGTTCCTACATTGATACAGAAGATGCCTAATTCATAAATTTTTCAAAGAAAAATACTAATTAAAACCCATCATAATCCAACAAATTACCTGAAAGTTGGTCATTAATGAAAACATGTAGAACATGGCCTGCTGACAATACTGTGAGGATGGGAGATTCCCCACTCTTTATAAAAGCTTCATCAGGAGCAATGTTGACCCTGACCAAGACATCATCAATATTTGAACATATGAAGCGAATACTAAGAGATGAACATAACAATTATTTGGAATTTGGAAGGCAAATACTAATAAATTAAGAGATACTCACTCTGTCATGTACCACAAATAATCAGAAGAATCCTTGGTGGCATTAACCTGCTCCAAGAGTGCATTTTCTGTAAAGGTACCACCATCACTTGATGATGCAGGTTCTTCGCTATATGACTGCCAAGTGAATTGACCATCTACTGCTATCATCTCCATCGTGGAGCTCTGGGCACCAATCTGCACAATATTGGCAAACAGACATAAACAGTCACCCAAGAAATATCTTAATATGTCACATACAAAGGGTTTCAGCTCAAGAAAATATATCTGTCCTTAAGGAACAGCCCAACCAAGGATTGAAAAAGTGATATATTCATTTCATGTACAAGATTTTGGGCTGTTCATTTTATGAAGAAACAAAATCAGAAAAGTAAACAGTCTTGTGCAGGGTAATCAGTCTCACCTTTGCAGTGTTGAAAACTGAAGTTTTGCAGTCAGGGAGAATGCTGATAGACCAAGGTGGTAAATCATATTGGCCACTTCCAAATGTAACATTTGCAGGAGACTTGGTGTCATAATTTGCAATAAATGCAGCACAATCACCAGAATCTGTCTTGAACACATGAGCCTGCGGTAATATTAAAGAAGAAATTACAGATAAACTTCACAAACATGAGGCAGCTTTGTTTGATTTAATCAGTGATAATATTTCACCTCAAGGTTCGTTCCAATCTGTGTCACCGTAGGATCTGCAGATACTAAAGCTGGCTCACATAGCTTTATTGCTTTATGCAAATCTCTCAAATGGCCCCATTTGGGTTCATTCTTTAGTCCTGATATAGTAACAAACCTTCTCATTAACATAGATATAAATCTGACAAAAAAAAAAAAAACAGAAATATAATATGCTTTGCCAGCATGATTTTAAAAATTGAATACATACACCTAGCAAATATGTGTTTCCCTAGTTAATCTAAATGAGTACAATTGTCAAAATCAGAAACATGAATACTATCTGAACAGTATATTAAAATGAATACCATATTCATCAATAGGAGCATCATAGTCATAGCTTGTGGCGATGAAGAGGCCACTAGATGTTCGACCAAAGTTTGTTCCTCCATGATACTGATCCAACAGAATAAAAAATAAAGAAAGAGATATCATAGTTAAGTCAGACTTTCTACAACATAATTACATGATTAATAATATTATATAGGAGTAGGGGAAATTATATTCACAATGTACATTATATTAATATCAGATGGACAATCAACCGACCATATAGTAATTGATATATGAACCACCATTCTGTATGAATCTTGCAACTGAGAATGCTAGGTCTTCTGCTGGTCTATGTGGGACTGCACCCCCAAACGCAGTATACCTTAACAAGAGATTTGACTTCAATACAGAATTATGTTAAATAGCTTTTCATCTAAACAGTATCACTTGCATAATTTACCAGCCAGTCCAGTTCTCAGTCCAGATTTTGGGCTTGTACTTTGCGTTGGGACTGAAGTTATCAAAGTAGAATGCATTCCATGTGTCAATCTATTACACAGACACAGTGATCAGAAAGAGCCACATCATACAGGCATAGAATCTTCTATTCCACATTTGATGACAGATTTTGAAACCAACCAAATATTGTATGAAAGGAATGAAAGTAAGGGAACAAAGCTAAGCACAACTTTTAAGACCTCACTTCTTGGGTCTCTACAAAATAAAAAGTACAAGTGTACTAGCACTGCATAATTGAACCTTCAGATAAGGTAAGCTTCTAGCCTTCTACTTAATATCAACACTAAAATAATTTATTAAGGATCTTTTTTAAACATTAGATTACTATTTTTGACATCAAAGCCACCACTGATTCAATTTAAAATTAATAATTATCACTCATGCTCCCTAATGACATCAGACAAAGCAAGTTCTGACATTAAGAAAATTCATTGGTAACTTTGATACTACTGAAGAATTTTAATTTTTAAGGTCATTTAGGATAGTTATTATCTTAAGCATACCTTCAAGGAGAATTTCCCTTTAAAAATAAAGTTTCTTTAAATGTCATGTTTTATGACTACGTTAAAGAGCCTAAATCCAGTCTAGTCTCAAAGTAGATCCCATAGAAAAAGTTGAGAGCAAATTTGGGCTCCCATTGATGCAAAATTACGCAACAACCAATAACCAGATTAAACTAAATAAAAGGAGGGATTGGCAAAAAAAAAAAACAATAAAGGGAGGGGACAAAATCAAAAGGGTGAATAGGAAATTATCAAATAGTTAAAACAAGTCCTCCTAATTAAGCAATACTCTTTACTGTCCTAATTATAAGATTATTTTGATTGTTTTTGGTGAAATTAATGATGCAAAATTAATCACTTAAAACGTCTATTGTTATCTTATTTCCTCAACTAAATTATTCAACTTATAAACTAGTACATGTGCATATATTTTAATTTGGTCTTCTAATTTGCTTTTTTAATTTACACAAAAAAAGTCAAAGTGATCTTCTATTTAGGACAGGAAGGAGTACAGTCTTAATAAGAAAACCCCACCAGCAAATATGGATCAAACACATGTAATACAAGAAAAAAAATTGTTTTATGGAAAAAAGTCTTGAGACCAAAGAAAAATGTTTCTTTAAAGAAACAATATAGCCTAAACTTAGTAACTTACCACAGGATCAGGAGCATCTGGTTGCTTACACATAACCCAAGGGACCTCAGTGTCAAGACCTACAGCCATTTTAGCTGCCCATTGTGCGTAAGATTTTCCAGCAGCACCAAGTTTCCCTTCAATAAGTCCAAACTCATTTTCAATCTGTCATATTCAAATGGCAAGTTTTATCTTCAAGTCAAGAAATCTTCCCCACCAAACTTTGAGTTAAAGATACGTATCTTGTACTACTATCCAATGAATTCAAATTTGAAATCCAATTTGAGCCAAAATGAATAATAATAATTTTATATTTTGTTTATATACCTGTGACAGAATTATTGGACCCCCCTGAGTTTGAAACAACTTCTCTTCCTTCATCATGCTCACAATCTTCTGAGTAAAGTTTTGCATTGCGGCCTTCATGACATCAAAATCACAAAAAAAAAAATGTATAATTTTTCATGATAATATAAAATGAGATTTATCTTATATGTGAAAAATTAATGAACCCAGTTGGAAAAAATAAAAATTTAACCTTGAAAGGCTCATTGTCAGTTCTGAAGCTAATACCCGGAACAAACTTCAGCCAAACAGGAAATCCCCTGAATTCAAACAGTGCAAATGAACTCTTCAAGTAAGGATCATATGTACCTTGTGTAACAATTTTCCTTTGTATGAGAATTATCAGAATCATTACCCAAAGTTCCATTCAGCACACACGTAGGGACCAATGCGGAGATGAACATAAAGACCAGCTTGTTGGACCAACTTGATGAACTTCACCATGTCAAATCTATCGTCAAAATAATACTGCCAAATTAGCAATTTCATAAAACAAAGTTTAGTAAGCTTCCTTTCAGGCTCATATATATCTGATAGTTATAAAAAGAAAAATAAAAAACAATGTGGAGACAAAATTTGAAGTATGCTCATTTGTAATGACACTACTTTTCCAGGTGAAGGCTCATGACCATCCCAAAACACATAGGTCTCTATAACATCAACGCCTCCATGTTTAGCTTTCTCTATCAGATAAGGCCACATCTACATTTAACCAGAAACAATGACAAAATGAATTAAGAGTATATAATATTAAGATGAGTCCCTGATATTTTAATGTAAAGACAAGCCTATCATTCATATACATACATATATATAACAATTAATTCATATTTCAACAAAAGTTAGGACTAAGAATTAAGAAGTGACCTCAGGAGTGCTTCTTGGGTAATGAATGGAGCCAGAGATGAGAATCCTTCTCTTTCCATCAATAATAACAGCTTTACGATCATAAGTGACAGAAGATGTGATTGTAAGAACCCAGTAACATAAAAACAGAAACACCACAAATATTCCTTTAGGTAAAATCTTCATCAAATATTTTGGACACATAACCTTATTGGTTTCTCAAATGAACCAATTATCTTGGTCCTTTGAACATTCAAAAGAGACAATGTGTTTTGTTTATTAATGAAACAAAGTGAGGCCACCAGAAAGTACAAGAGTGGCAGGTGTTTCTGAACTGAAGAGGTACATGTGCACTTTTGCCAATAAAGTAATGCTTATGATGCAATGAGTTTGAAGACATCCTCCAACACTATTGAACATGTTAACACGTACTCCTCCATTTCCAGATAAGAATAATCTTAAAAAAGTAAAAAAGTTAAATAAGGCAATTAAAAATCCATTTTCTATTTTTTTTTCTAGACTAATTTAGTTGACTTATAAGTTAACATATGATATAATAATATATAAAATATGTTATGAAGTTAACTAGCTCTTATTTTACAAATGAAAGGAGTATCAATTTATGATAATTTATCTACAAATTGATTTTACTGCATTTTTTATCTATCTTGTTTACTCTTCCTAAATATAGCATTAACTTCACATTTAAAGTTACTTGTGAAATCATTATTCCTGAATATTCCCTCTTATTTATATAATACAATTTATAAATCAAAAGCTTCCTGAATATCTAAAAAATGGTCATCTAAATCTCATGTTTAATAAAAAGAAAGAAGAAATATTGGTTAACATATTATTTTGATAATTTACTTGTAACAAAAAAGTAATGTAATAATATACTGACTCGTTTCCGTTTCAATAATCACTTTCATCAATGGAGTAATCGTGGAAGTAGTAAACATCTAAAATAGAACAACAAAGATAACGCCGTATCTTTCTTAAATTGGCGTAGATATGTCCAAATATTAGTGCTCGAATAGAGGTGGGGTGGTTTGATAAAAAAAAACTAGAGGTGGGGTGGAAAAAGTACGTGTACAAAGAGTTAAGATAGAAACATAAGTAAATAAATAAACAAGATAAGTTCGCATTTGTATATAATATATTGCATTTGAAAATAAAACCACAGTATAGAAATGATTTCACTAATTCTGGATTACTCGTGTTAAATTGGCAAAGCAAATAAAGACAATATATTAAAGATAAAATGAAAGTTATATAGTAATCATGGTGAGGAAATAGAGTTAGTTTAACCAGGGCACTCTTATTAAATGCGACATGTCCCCTATATTTTAACACACCATCTTAGCACCATTATTTGTATTCATACTACACTGTTTCCGGACTTGCACAGATTTACAATCATTGTGCTAATTAATTGTAAACACTCTCATATCAATCACAACCCTTTTGATTCCGCAATGAAGATCGATTGATTTTTTTCATTCTCTTTTGAAGTTTCAATAAATCGTAAAGATTGTGCTTTCTCTTTACAGTTATTAAATTTCATGATTTTGTCTATTAACAAAACATTCCCCTAATTTCTGTATTTTAAGTGTTCAAAGTTACACGTGTCACTAAGAAAAGTGCATTGGATGAACTGATTCTATTGCACTGGATGTAAATCATTTGCCACTAATTTTTTTAGGGTGCCTATTCAGACTAAAAGAATTCTTATAAAACTTTGAGATTTTGATTTATGATTAGTTATACTATAAATGACACGATCAATCAAGTTTATCTATGAATTTCTTCTTTCCTTAATGAAAATGAGAAAGACATACATTTTATAAATTCACTCTTCAGAGTGTAGACGTTATGAAGAGTTCAACAATGTTAGTTTTCATAGGGTAGTGATTTTACAAATAGTAATCTATAAGCTTCTCTTTCGGCTACAGACATGTTCCTGTTGGATGAGCTATGAGCTTCTTCCTTTGAAAATGGAATGACGAATCTCCGATCGATTTGTCTTTATATATTTTTTGTTTCTCTTATATATTTTCACTTCATTGATCCCATCTTTTATTGTAGCCATATTAAAAGTAACACCAGCTCCCCATAATCTAATTGCTTATTTAGGAGATCTCAATTTCATCTCCATTCAACTATATAATAGATGATAAATCAAATAAAGTTGATATCGGTATATGGATTATTCAACTATAAAATAATATAAATATATTTTCATTTAATTGAATAAATATGATATAGGAATAAATACATGATAGTGTAAGAAGACAAACATGATATCATGTCTGTTGAATGGAGAGCATATTAAGCAATACAATATTTCACTCAGCTATTGGCACCACACAACATGGCAACCTTTTTTTTCCCGAAACCTTTTATTGATGGCAAACAGCAAACCATAAATCATGCCAAATAAATTTACACACACGATTTCTTTTCTACTTCCATTTCTTCTGAGCAACCAAACATCAAATCTCTCATTTTGCAGATGCAGTTCTTGTGCCTCTTTTCACCAAAGAAATTCCAGTAGCATCACCTCCCATTTCTTCAAACACAACCAAAAAGTTCCCTCCAGAGTTCAGCCATGATCGAGGAACATGATACCTGAAAAATGATATCATTCTCAAGGACTACAACTCTAAAGTTTATATATTTTCAAGTCATAGGCTTATGTCCATTTACACAAAAGTTATGTTGATCATTTGGTCTCAAGAACCATTTGAAGTGAAGGAATCTTGAATAGTTTTTTATGTGGGTATCTAGTATTTTTTGCTTTACAAGACAAAATTCATCTAGTGTATTAACTTCATAAATCGCGAAATCACTTAAAATAAGCTAATCCATAGAAGAAATAATCTCATATTTTTGTTGAAAGTTAGACTATATACTGCTGTAACATAAGTTATGTGCAGGCTTACCATTTCTGGGAGGGCTCTCCACAATTTGTCTGACATTTGAATTGGGTGTAGTTTCCAGCATAATTACAACCATTGCAACGACCGTTTGCAATATATGCAGGCCAATGGCGCCCAATGCTCTGACCATTTACCCATATTTGACCCTTTCCCATGCCACTCATATCAAAGGCCAACGGATCATCGCCTTCCGGGGTGCTAAAGGTTGTCTGATAATACCAAACATAAAGCATCTTAGGATAAATTCACATGTTGGACTGTTGGTGATCAACTGAAATAGACACACAAACATGCAGCATTTTGTAGCAGAAAAAAGTTTACCTTGTACCATGTTAAGGGTTGTTTCTTAGCCAGCAAGGAACCTTTTGCCCATTCAACAGAACTGCTTCCACTTACAGTATAAAGGCTTAAGGCTTCACCTTTCATCCCAATCTGCTCAAAAACACTTAACAATGTAAATTCTCTAAAGTTGAAAGTTCCAATTACCAGCTAAAACTACAAATAAGACATTGTGATGATAAAAAGAAAATTATCTTTACCTTATTTTGGAAAATTTTACTTCAAAACCAAGAAACTATTAGTGATTAAACTTGTTTATCACATGTAAATTTGATCAACAACATTTTTAGAAACTATGTGCATATTTTTGCTGTTGTTATTGAAGGAGAAGAATAAAGATGACAGACCTTGTAAGACCATGTCTGTTTTGATAAATCTCTGGTCCCCTCATTTAGACCCTGCAGTGTGACTGGGCCTAACACCCCAGCATTCCATGTCTCAAAGTGAGGTCCCACATTCTGGATTTATTTGAATGTAAAATTAGAATCAATCACAAAAACTATGAAATAAAAAACAGGTTTGAAAAGTTTGAGGACTAACCGGGAGACCCACGGTAGTGCTGAGCAAGGAAATCTTGTTATTGCCAACTGTCAGCTTCACACTATCACTAAATGTTAACTTTTGATTCTGTAAACTCCCATACACAGTTCCTACATTGATACAAAAGAACATTAATTTATTAATTTTAGCAAAGCAAAATACTAGTTAAAGACAACTTTATCCCAATTAATTACCTGAAAGTTGGCCATTAACAAAAACATGTAGAACATGGCCTGCTGACATCACAGTGAGGGTAGGAGACCCCCCACTCTCTATAAAAGCTTCATCAGGATCAATATTGACACTAACCAAGACATGATCAATATTTAATGAGATGGAGAGAACATTAAGAGATGAATATTCCAATTATTTGGCTTCTAGGAAGGCAAAGACTGATCATTTAAAAGATACTCACTCTATCATGTACCACAAATAATCTGAAGTATCCCAGGTGAGACTAAGCTGTTCCCAGAGTGAATCTTTTGTAAAGGTGCCATCATCACTGGATGATGCAGGTACTTCATTGTATGACTCCCAAGCGAATCCACCATCTACCGGTGTCATATCCAACCCCAAGCTTGCTGCTCCAACCTGCATAAAATTTCCAAGCATAAAAAAATTGTCACCCAGGAAATATCTCAATGTGGCAAAGAGAAAGTCCTCAAGAAACTGCTTTGTGAGATACAAGAAAGTGACCTATTGATTTCAGGATACATAATTTTGGCAGTGCATTTCATGATGAAGCTAAATTAGAAAAATAATAAATTGTGTGCATGTTAATCAGTCTTACCTTTGCAGTGTTGAAAACTTCAGTTTTGCAGTCAGGGAGAATGCTGATAGACCAAGGTGGTAAATCATATAGGCCATTCCAAAATGTAGCTTTTGCAGAATATTTGGTGTCATAATTTGCAAGAAATGCAGCACAAGCACCAGAATCTGTCTTGAACACATGAGCCTGGAAGAAAATTGAATAGGAAATAACAAGTTAGATTTTCAGACATGAGGCAGCTTTGTTTGATTTAATCAGTTGAAATATTTCACCTCTAGGTTCATTCCAATCTGTGTAACCGAAGGATCTGCAGACACTAAAGCTGGCTCACATAGCTTTATTGCTTTATGCAAAGCCTTCAAATGCCCCCATTTTGGTTCATTCAGAAGTCCTGATATAATTGAATAATGTTCCTCATCAACATGGATATATACACATTTACTTTGAATACAATTTGAAAATTATATGAATATCAATACCATATTCATCAATAGGAGCATCATAGTCATAGCTTGTGGTGATGAAGAGGCCACTAGATGTTCTACCAAAGTTTGTTCCTCCGTGATACTGATCCAAAATAAAAAATTTAAATGCGATTTTAATGTCAAAATTCCTACGATATAATTACAAGAACTATAATATCATGGAGTATAAAGGGTTAATACAACTTTTAGTCCCTGACCTATCACTCAATTTGTTTTTGGTCTCTGAACTTTGAAATTGACGGTTTTGGTCCTCGAATTTTGGTCAATTTTGGTTTTGTCCCTGAACTTTAAAATTGATAGTTTTGGTCCTGAGTTTAAAATTTTTAACAAACGCTCAGGGACCAATACCAAAATTGATTGGAAGTTAAAGGACCATACTCATCGTCATCAAAGTTTAGAGACCGAAACCAAAATGGACTGAAGGTTTGAGGACCAAAGCCATTGATTTCAAAGTTTATGGACCAAAACCAAAATTGAGTGAAAGTTCAAGGAGCAAATATTAACCCGAGTATAAAAGTGCGGAGAATGATATTCAAAATGTATATTTAATTAATGAACCAACCATGTAGTAATTAACAAATGAACCGCCATTCTGTATGAATCTTGCAACTGAGAATGCCAGATCTTCTACTGGTCTACGTGGGATTGCACCACCAAACTCAGTATACCTAAACAAGAGATTCAGATTAGATATAGGATTATGAGAAATAGCTTTTCATTAATAAGGTTTCATTTGCATGTGTTACCAGCCAGTCCAGTTCTCAGTCCAGATTCTGGGCTTATACTTAGTGTTGGGCCTGAAGCTATCACAGTAGTATCCATTACAGGTGTCAATCTATAACACAGTGATCAGTAAGTGAAACAGGTCAGAAAGTGAAACACAACTTATTCAGGTGACAAACTTTGAATATCAACAATTTAAGTTATAAAAATGATGAAAGTTAGGGAAGAATGCAAGGCAAAACTTTTATTAGGTCACTAGATTTTCAACTAAGCACTACTACATAATTGGTCCTTCGGATAACTCTCAAGAAACACTAATATTACTACTTCTACCTTCCAAAGTGTCACCTCTGCTACTTTTTTCAATTATCACTTATTCTCTCTACTAACATCAAACAAATCAAGTTCTGGCATTGGGAGGAAAATCCAATGATAACTTTGATCCTTCTGAAGAATTGTTAATTTTCAAGGTCATTTAGAATAATCATTATCTTAAATATATACTCCCTCTATTCCTAAATATAAGTTTACTTTTAAATTTCAATTTGTTCCTCAATATAAAATTATTTTCTAATTTTTCCCAACCTTTTTCCCAAAATTAACTCTAATAATGCTTATCTATAATAACAAACAAGAGAGGGAGAGTAAGAATAAAAGCATATGGTTAAAATAAACTGGAAATATCATGTGTGAATAACTAACTTAATTAAAATGATCTTATATATTAGCAGAAATGTCATTTTTTAGGACTACCTTAAAAAGCCCAAATATAGCCTAGTTTCAAATTAGACCCCCATAGAGAAGGTTGAATTGTCAAAGGTTGAACAAGCTACTATCAAATTGTAAATGCAACCAACCCACCTAATTTAGCAACTCAGTTTTAATATGAAAACACCACCGGGATATATGGATCAAATACATTTAATGCAAGCAAAAAATCGTTTTGAGGAAAAAGACAGTCTCAAGAGAAAATAAAAAAATTTCAAGAAAGGAACAATATAGCTTAAACTTACCACAGGATCCGGAGCATCTGGTTGCTTGCACATAACCCAAGGGGCCTCAGTGTCAAGACCTACAGCCATTTTAGCTGCCCATTGCGCGTAAGATTTTCCAGCACCACCAAGTCTCCCTTCAATAGGTCCAAACTCATTTTCTATCTGTCAAATTCAATTGCCATATTTTATCTTCATTAAGTACAGAACTTTTCTCCACTAAGCTTTGAGTTCAAGGAACATAGTGTAGTAAATTCATTGTAGGTTAGTACTTAAACATGTTTCACACTGTTTAAGGAAACCTTAAACTACATTAACTTAACTTTGCTTTGAAATCCGACAACTTTTCAATTTTACCTCTATTTAGTTTACGATACACCACATAAGAATAAAATCAACATATAATAAATAAAGTTAAATTTGTACATTCACATGAAAAATTTATAAAGTGACTTTTAAATAGGACAAAATATAATCTTCTCTCTCCTATTAATAGGACGAGAGGAGTAGTATCAAATAATTTAAATTTGAATTCCAAGTGAAGAAAAATCGATAAAGTCTTTTTTCAATGTAAAAATTTTTAAATCAAATTACTATACCTGGGACATGATTATTGGACCCCCTTGAGCTTGAAACAACTTCTCTCCCTTCATCATGCTCACAATCTTCTGAGTAAAGCCTTGCATTGCGGCCTTCATGACATCAAAATTACATAAGATGTATAAGTTATATCCTATAATATGACATATATTATGCATCAACATAAACACACACACACACACACACAAAATATGAGCAAATGATAGCCCAAGTAGAAAATATCTTACCTTGAATGGCTCATTGTCGGTTCTGAAGCTGATACCCGGAACAAACTTTAGCCAAACAGGAAATCCCCTGCATTTAAAACAGAGCATGTGATCTTTTCAAGAATGGATAGCTTGTGTAACAATTTTCCTTAATATAGTGACATAGCTAAAATCAACAAAGCAAATATGTGAATTATCAGAATCAATACCCAAAGTTCCATTCTGCACACACGTAGGGACCAATGCGGAGATGAACATAAAGGCCAGCTTGTTGGACCAACTTGATGAACTTCACTAAGTCAAATCTATCCTCAAAATAATACTGCCAAATTAAAAATTTCATAAAGTTCAGTAAACTTCCTTTTCAGCTTCATTTTTATTTATAGGAAATTATATAAACTAGTGTCATTACTTTTCCAGGAGAAGGCTCATGACCATTCCAAAACACATATGTTTCTACAACATCTAAGCCTCCATCTTTAGCCTTCTGTATCAGGTCAGGCCACATCTGCATTTAATAATAAACAATGAGAAAATGAAAAAAATTTAGAAATTTAGAATCTAAGCAAAAAAATAAGATTAAAAAGTTACCTCAGGTGTGCTTCTTGGGTAGTGAATGGAGCCAGAAATGAGAATCCTTCTTTTTCCATCAATAATAACAGCTTTATGATCATAAGTCACAGAAGCTGTGGCAGCAAAAGCCCAGTAACAAAAAAACAAAAGCACCAATATTTTTCCTCTGGATATATTCCCCATCAAATTTCTTGGAATCATAGGAGTTACCTTCCTTGCTCCTTTGAACACCTAGAGGGACAAAAAGAGGTACAACTTTTGCTTAAGCACAATGTGTTATGTGAACTCTATATGATTATATGGGATTGAAATGGAATGAGGCCACTAGAGAACATAAGAGTAAGAGTAAGGAGTAATCAGTGAGAAGAGGCCTGAAGCTACATAAATATTTGTGGATTATATATATAGCCATGTAGGTACATTTGAAGAACACAAGTTGGCTAAGTTGCTTTCTTTTTGTTTCTTGTATGGGAAAATGAATTGACTCCTAGATCGCATGGCGTTGCCAATGATAGTTACTATGATTTTTTAAAAAAAAAAAGAAATGGAAAACAGATCCAATTAAAGGTAAATGAGGTTTCCTCGTTTTGTCCTCATTATAAGTACTTTCTTTATTTGCCTTTCTATGCAATTACATTATTAAAATTGTTATACTTACTTTTATATACTGATTGATTCAGAGCCTCTTGACAAATTTTCAAACTCACTTTAGTTTTATGGATTCATTAGCTCTCATTTTCCTTTTTTTATTTTTCATTTTCTCTCATAATCTTTCGCTCTTAGATTGAAAATAATGAATGGTCGAAAATTACTACTTTGTTTGTTAAGTTAGTTTGCAAAATAATCACTATGTGGTTAGAATATTTTGGTCATCATGTGATTTTAAATAATTTAATTAATATCCTTAATTCAATTAAGTTGCATTAATATTTCCGTATGCTATTAGTTTACAATAGCATCTACCTAGGACAATAATCACTGTTCTGAAATGTGAATGTTCCTTAAATAAATTAAGATACTAAATATAAGTAAGAAGTAACATAGGAGAGTCAGATTCTTCTGTTTTCAGAAAGTTTATTTGCAAAATGATTTTATGTGCTTTTTTTCGTAATTTTTTTCTGGTTTGAATAAAGTGAATATATTATTGAGCATGAGAATAAAGTGTTTTATAAATATTACTCCTTCCGGTCCTAAATATAAGACCTAATTGACTTTTTTGAAAAATCCTAAAAAAAAAGTAAAATAAGTTAATTATAAATTGATTTACCTAAAATTTTCCCTTAAACTAGTTTATTTTACTTATAAACTAATGGATAATCAAAAAATATATCAAATATGTCATGATTTAATAGACTATTTTGCAACCTTAATCTCTCCAAAAAAAAGTTATCTAGGTCCTATATTTAGGACCGGAGGTAGTATTTTATATAGAAAACTTGTAGCGTTCTAAAATTATTGAGTATGCTTTCAATTTCAAGACAAAGATGGAGCTTACGTGCCTTACAAAGCCTTTATTGTTGGGTAACTTTCACGCCATTTTCCAGTGCAAAACTGCTCTTCTTTCAATATAATCCCTCTCCACCTTGCCAAAAAGAGAAGAAGAAATTGTGTACACACTACCACGTATATGTAAGTAAAATAAATAAACAAATAAGACATGAAGACCTTATTTTCTAACACATGTGTGTGAGAGAATTATTACATACTTCCAAGTTCCATGAAGACATGAAGAAAGAGCACACACATCTGTGTGAGAGAATAAAGTAAGTAAAATATAGAAAATGATGCAATAATCCTTCCAGGTAGTAATTGTAAAAACAATTACATACTTCCATGAAGACCTTATTTCCTAACTCTTTTTTAATGTGTGTTTTGCAACAGTCATGTTGTAAATATGCTGATGAAGTTAACTTTTTTTTTAACACAAGCTTCTTTAAGATTTATGTAATATTTTTGTTACTTATAATAACATTCTTGGATCATAAAAAAAGATTGTATCTCATATTTTTGCTCTAAAACATTTTAGTCTTCAGGCATCCTATAATTACTTGAAAAGTAAAAAACATGGAGAAAGTTTTGGAAAAATGATTTTTTTTTGGCCAATTAGTAAAATGATTTTAGAATATAAGAAAAAGACTATTTTTATCATTATATCAATAATGTCTTATTCTGAAGTCCTAAATTAATTTCAATACTTTATTAAAAATATATTTTTAAAAAAATTAATGATACATCAATTGTATTATTAATTTAATTTCTTACTTCATTTCTGAAATTTTTTCAAATTAGCTGTCATTTTATTTTATTTTTTTGATATCTTACGCACAATTTTATGAACATTTTAGTTCATCTAAGTAAATTTGAAAATGACATTTTAAAAAAATTATCCAAGTAGAAAAATAATAAATTTATGAGAATAAATTTTAAATTGAAAACTAGATAAAATTGAAGAAAATTATAAAGTTTAGAATAAAAATAAAATTAGAAGATTTAAAATTAGTATTTTATCGAGTAAAATTATATAAATTTTCCTTGTTTTAAACAATTTTCTAAAACCATGAGTAAAATTAACATGAATTAAGTTAGCATTAATTAACCTCTTTGAATCAGTGCAAAATACTACTACTATTGAATATTGAAATTTTTTGGCTAAAGAAAGAAATTCTACTTGACGCGTCACCCAGAAAACAAAAAAAAAAGTTGAGGACTGTGACTTGATTTTGAATCCACGAAAAATTATGAACAAAAATCACATTGAAATGATGAGGCATTCTTTCAATTAAATCTTCCCATCGGATAAAAAAAAAGATGATGAGGTAATTACTGGCCAGTGGCCACCCGAGGCCGCACTTGTGACAGCGCTAAAAATAACAGCCGATTTCTGAAGGAATTCCCAACAAACTAAGATCGTGTCATTTGAAATTTTGAATGAATCCTTTATTAGGAAATAGTCTCGGTTTTTTTTGCAACTTTTTTATGGACTTTAGATATATTTCTAATAGAATTTTGCATGTGTTCTATTCCAGATTTTTGCAATTTATAGTTCCATACATTGACAGGTTTTTCTTTAATCATCCGCAAATTGTATTTTGAATTAAGTTATGATTTAATTTTGGACAGCTGGCAGCAAGTTTTAGTTTGGATTATTATCATTTTGTTCATCATATTTTAACAATCTATTTTTTTCAATATTTTTGTGCAAATTTGTCTTAAATTACTTTTTTAAAAGCAGCATTATTGAACCCATAACATTCTACTTTGAGAAATTTTAGTATTATTCGACTACCAAACAATTGACATTCTTTAATATTATGCACCAAGTTGTAATTGGAATTTTTATAAATTATCAAACATTGGAATTCCAAACGAGTTGGTTTCAGAAATGTGTGTGTGAGTGTATATGCGCACACATATAAATAAAAAATTAAATTTACTATTCTATATGATCTTCTAACTATTTGAGATCTCAAAGCTTAGAAAGTATACAAGAAAGGCTTCATTGGAAGTTCCATTCATGTGGCGATTAACCAGTAAGCTATGTGTACTTGGAAGCAGTTGGTGAAAGATTAAATCATAAATTTGACATTAAAGCATTAGAATTTTGGGGAAAATGCCATAAAGCAGATATTAAAAGAAGAAGAAAGAGATTGAAATTTGAAGGAGCCTGTATATATACATCATTCTGCTCAATCAGACCATTTTCAAGCCTTGTGGATCGTATTAGCTCACCCACTCCACTTCATTGATTGACATATGAGAGAATCTTCGTCGTGGTGGCTCTTTTTCTTTTTCCAATTTACTTCTTTTTCTTTCGTATTCTCAGATTTTCATCATCTTTCATTTCTTTCTTCTTCTTTACTTCTCTTTTTTCAGGTGATCCATTGTTTTTCTCCTCCATTCGTCTCTATTCCTCATTTTCTGTCTCTTGTGACCTTCAACCACTTCATCCCCACTCATTCAATTTTCATCATTTTTAATAATAACTTATCCAACCTAAGAATATCACGTTTTCTTGGTTAAGTAACATTGGATCTACCATGGCAAAAAAAAAAACATTGGATCTAAAAGCATTCACTAACAAACTAAATCAGTGTAACGCAAGGTCTATAAGTTTAATGCTAAAAATCTAATGGACCGTGCCAATTTTTTTTGTTAAACACCTCATAATAATTCAGTGTCTATTGGTAATCGACTAATTCAAACTTGAGGCGTATAAATGCTCATATGGGGATTCAAGCACACGTTCTTATCCTAACGAAGAGTGAGCCAGTTACGTTCAACCAACTATTGGTGTGTCAAATTCTCATTAGTAGTAGATATAACTTGCCAGCCACATGAATTGATCACATTTGACTTAATTTAATTAAAATATTCAAGTATTGGTTTAGTTACATAATTTTATTTTTGGGTTTTGATTATTTTAGTACCTTAGGTTTATAAATATGTTTTGTTATTCAACTCTAACATTATAGTCTTAAATGAATATTTTTTTTATAATGTCAATGTTATCTTTGAAATTAAACTTAATATATTAGCGTTTAAAAATCTTTGTGCAACATTTGAAATTTTGATGACAACATTTTTTATCAATAGTATCAGGGTCGTTAAACTTTAAAGTATTAAAAAGACACTAAATAAAACTAAATAGCCACATTAAAACTTTGTATAATGTTAAAGGGTTATATGTGCTATTGGCATAACCAAAGGATTATATGCGTACTTCTCCCATCTGAATTAATAGCTAGCCCGAGTCTCAATACAACCTCCAATTGAAGGGCATCCCTCTTTTTTCCTTAAAAAATGTGCCTTGGCTTGATAATGAGGGCTACTACATATAATTTCTGGCATCACTTCCTTCCTCTTTCGTTGGTAAGGCATTTAATATTTTATGGTAATATGTCATATGGTCGATCATTATATAACTTAGAATTGCAATATACATCCACATAAAAGTATTGTATATGAAACAAGCAAATGTTTTGGTTATATATATAAATGTAAAATTAGATGATCTTGACCATTATTCATCCATGATTGTTTGAGAAATGTGGTTACATTTAGTATCTTATATAATGTGCCTCATACATGATTGAATTATTGAATATGGAGTACTAAGATTTTTTTTTTCTTTTTTGAATTAAAAACTAAGATCTATTCTGGGATGTGAGTTTGATCCTAAATATAATTATCTCTTTTTAATTTGTTTTAACTTTTTTCTCAAATTATCGCCATTGATGTTCGTAAATAATAAATAACACAATAGAGGGAGAGTGAGAATAAAGTAGAAATGTGAGGGTCTATCAGTATATCATGTGTTTTAAACTAACTTAATTAAGTAATAATTTTAATTTAATAAAATTAAGTAGTTAGGTCATATATTTAGAATCGTTAGCCATATTATTGGTAGGTGAACTTTTTTCCTATGGATCATTACATTCGATTTATCATATTGGTAGGTGAACTTATTTCCAATGGATCATTACATTCGATTTATCATCAAGAAACTAATCTGGACCTGCGCATCATATGAGATTCACATATGTAGGCCCAGCCCACTTCAATGGATCCAATGCCCATTTTCAAACAGTTCCAGTTGCACTCATGTTATAAATCTCTGGCTCATTACTGTCAGGGGGATGGATTAATATTAGTCATAACTCTTTTCATTATGAGAGGGGTGTGTATATATTTAGTGCCTGGAAATACCTCAAGTAATTGAGAATACACGTGCCTATAGGAAAGGATTGATATACAAATTTGTAATGAAAGTTATAATTTAGAATCGTTGATAACAAGAAAAAAAATTTGGTTCAAAATGTTGCTCTCAAAGATTTCAAATCACCATAGCAATATTACAGTGATAGTTATTGATTAAATTCTACTTTCCTTCATCATACAAAATTCACATGACATTTCATATGGGTCAATGTTCAAGTCTTGCCCTAAAAACTTTAACATAGGCATATCTGTATGTTTCTTTGGATTGCCTAGCTAGTAAATTTCCAAATAATAGCAATATGACCTTATATTCACTCTGCCCTTAAATATAAGGTTACTTTTGAGATTCAATTGCCCTTAATTGTAAGATCCTTATCCACTTTTTTCATAAATATCTCTATCTTTTCCCAAACAACCCTAAATATAAGACCATTTTTTATATTCAATTTTCCCTAATTATAAAACCTTTGGGGTGATGACTCTAATTTGCTCTTCAAGTAACCACCGTGGATGTTAATATCTTGGAATTCATGTTTTTTAGCATGATTCATGTTCTTTTGCATACACTTTTGAAGTGATTATACGTGCTTTAAATGCTAATTGATTCATGATTTTTGGTAGCACATTTGTTAAGTGATTTTGAATATTTTGGTAAGTTAATCTGGAGTACTTTTGATGAAGAATTCAAAGAAAACTTGGATTTGATGTATGTCTAAGCGAAGTCGGCCAGCAGCTGTGGATATGATGACCTATCCAACACACACGTGGGTTCGAGCATATTATACTCCCCGGTGTAGGTGTTGGATGGTGGACAATAATGCCGCTAAGTGTCTTAATTCGTGGATTTTGGAATTGAGGTTTCTGCCTATAATTAGGCTATTTGATGGTATAAGGATGAAGATGTACAAGAAATGGGCAGATAGTGAGAATATTGTGGGTAAATGGAAAGCTGATTACAGACCTAAGTGTATGGAGTTGTTCGAAGCTAACCGGTATTTGGCTGTAGGCTGTCAAGTGGATTTCAATGGCTCTGAGGGTTATGAGATAAGAGAAGGGAGAAATGTGTATACGGTTAATCTGAGGTCTGAGACGTGCTCGTGTAGGGCATGAGATTTGACTGGCATCCCATGCCAACATGCAATATGTGCAATGCTCGATGCGAGGGTTGAACCAACAACATACATATCAAGATACTACCACAAGGCGACATACATAGCAAGCTATGCCAAAAAGTTTCAGGCTATGAAAGGTGTCAAGTTTTGGGATAAGTCACATGAGCACCCCTACTTCCACCGCCCATCTGCACACAGCCTGGAAGACCAAAAGAGAAAAGAGTACGCACTGAAGAAATTGATAAGAGAGTAAGAAAGGGTGTTGCAGTTCAAAAATCATTTGAAAACCCTCAACAGCCAAGGACAGTTCCAGACAAATTACCAACACATGGTGAAATCCATAGATGTAGCTACTGTCGTGAGGAGGGCCGCTACAAGCGCACTTGCAAGAAATTTAAAAAGGTATGCTAAGTAATTTATATAAGTGTTCAAACTCTGTTTGGTGGAAGTAATTTGCTAAGTAATTTTAGCTTTAGTTTATGCTTTTATTTGTTTAATATGTGTACACCTTCATAGGCTTCTGCAAGCGTGGCATCTTGTTCAACCACTTCTCGGGCTGCTGAAGCTGATGTTCCACCGGTGACCAACCCTCCATCAGCTCAGACCTCACCACCTTAGCCACCAGCCGTGACCAACCCTACATCAGCTCAGACATCTCAACCTCTGCCTCCATCATCTCAGCCTGCCACCCAAGAGTAAAGGACCAATCCATCTGAAAAGTTATGTGTACTCTAGACGTCGTCCAGCCTCTGTTAGGGCTCCTGTTGGATCCATAAAGATACAACCCGGTTAGGGCGGGATGGGTGTAATGTATGATGAAAACTCTTGGAGCTACATATACAATGTAAGTGAATTGGCTGCATCTGTTTGACTCAACGGCTGCATATGTATGGTTCATTGACAATTCTGGTGCATGCTTTATGGGCTGCATATACAGAGTGAGTTAATGACTTAATTGGCTGCATGGTTTATGGCCTGCATATGTATGATAATAGTTTGTAGGGTGGTTGTAGGGTGTATCTGAGCTAGAGACTTGCACTTTGATGGCCGAATCATTTATTATGTACATTGGCTTAATCATTTATTATGCACTTTGATGGCTGAATCATTTATTATTATTATCTGAGTTACATTCCTTTGCAGCCTGCCCAGCCCTCTCAAATTGTCCTTAAACATGGACCCGCGGCCGCACAAATGGAGGACCTAGACAATAGTAGAAAGAAGTTCCCCATTCCAAACGAGAGGGCCATGAGAATGACAAAGGCTACCACCCCAAAACACACTTATAGCCGGGTTACTAGGAAGGTTCATATAAGAGAACCATCAGCTGCACCAGCAAATCTAAGCTACCCACCAAATCTCGAGAGATGTGGAAGCAGGATCATTACTACTCGGCAACTCATCAAACAAAGGGATAACATGGTTTTTGTACAAAAAGGAGAAGAAAAATAATAATCTTTTTCAATGAAGTATGTGTGATTACATTATATAGGTAATAGGAAGCCCAAAGGGAATAAGGCCCAATAAGGCCAACTATTTACTAAACCCTAACTACACATATTTACAACAAACCTTAACACTCCCCCTCAAGTTGGAGCATATATGTCAATCATGCCCAACTTGTTACAAAGATAACTAACCCGGTTCCCATCTAAGGCTTTAGTGAGAAGATCACCGAGTTGATCACTAGATCGCACGTGTCCAGTAGAAATAAAATTCTCCTTTAGCTTATCACGAACAAAATGACAATCAACTTCAATGTGCTTGGTACGTTCATGGAACACTGAGTTTGAAGCTATATGTAATGCTGCCTGATTATCACACCATAGCTTTGCAGGGAGAGAGGTTTTAAGGCCAACCTCCTTTAACAACTGATATATCCACACAACCTCACGTACAGACTGTGACATAGCTCTATATTCTGCCTCTGCACTAGAGTGTGATGCTACCCCTTGTTTCTTACTTCTCCATGATACAAGATTCCCACCTACAAAAACACAATATCCAGTAGCAGATCTTCTGGTTTTCTTACATCCTGCATGATCAGCATCACAAAAACATTCAATGTCTGTGTGACCATAGTTTTTATACAAAATACCACGACCTGGAGACCGCTTAAGATAGCGAAGGACATGCTCCAAGGCTTCCCACTGACCAACAGTTGGAGCTCCCATGAATTGACTAAGAAAACTCACTGAGAAAGTCACATCTGGGCGGGTTATAGTCAGATATTTTAATTTACCAATCAGTCTGCGATATCTGTCAGGATATTCAAATGGTTCCAGCTTCTTGGAATCAACTTCTTTCTGATATGCTCAGGGAGCTCTTCAAATGGTATTTTATTATCCAGCTCTAGGTAAGGATTGACAATCATTGGTGAATTGCTTGGTGCAGCTCCTAACTTCCCTGTTTCTTTTAACAAGTCAAGGACATATTTCCTCTGGGTGAGAAAAATACCTTTCTTGCTTCTCATGACCTCGATACCCAAAAAATACTTTAACGGCCCTAAATCCTTCGTCTGAAATTGAGAGTTAAGGAAGACCTTAAGAGACAATATTCCATCGACATTACTTCCTGTAATCACAATATCATCAACATACACAACTAAAAGAATCAAGCCAGCATCCGAGTTCTGGTAGAATACTGAATGATCACATTTACTTTGTATTAGCCCAAACTTCCGAACAACAGAACAGAATCTATTAAACCAAGCACGAGGACTCTGTTTAAGACCATACAAAGAGTTACGAAGAAGACAAATCTTCCCATTCTCCCCCTGAGCAACAAAACCAGGCGGTTGCTCCATGTAAACTTCCTCATTTAAAGTGTCATTGAGAAAGGCATGTTTGACATCTAGTTGATGAAGAGCCCAATCATAAGTAGCGGCCATGGAGATAAACAATCTGACTGATGAGAGTTTAGCCACTGGAGAGAATGTTTCAGAGTAATCAACCCCATAGGTCTGAGCATAACCCTTAGCAACAAGACGAGCCTTAAGACGCTCAAGAGAGCCATCAGCCTTAGTTTTGATAGTAAAGACCCACTTACACCCAATCGCCTTCTTCCCTTTCGGTAAATCAACAAGAGTCCAGGTACCACTTTGTTCAAGGGCCATCATCTCCTCCATTGCCGCACGCCAACCCGAATGACTTAAGGCTTGGTGAAAAGTGGTAGGAATAGTAATGGAGTCCAAGGAAGCTATGAAAAACTTAGAAGTAGGAGATAAATGGTTATAGGAAACATAAGAAGAAATAGGATAAGTGCAACTACATTTACCTTTTCGAAGTGCAATAGGCAAGTCATCAGAAGAAGCAGGGGAAATATCATGTTCTGGCTCAATGGGAAGGACAGAATTTTCCCCATCATGTGGTTCGAGATCCGACGAAGAAGCAGAAATGGGAGGGTCACCATCTGGAACAGCCACATTACTCTCTTTTTTACGCTTCTGATAAACATAGTGGATTGGAGGTCGTTCTGGTACCTGTACTGGCAAAGGTGTACTAACAACTTGATAAACCAAGAGATCATCATCTTCATTAGGTGAAGACGGGGAAGATGCCATGGGAAAAAATGGGGTGGACTCGTGAAAGGTAACATCAGAAGATACCAAATAACGATTTAGAGTAGGAGAAAAACAAGTATATCCCTTTTGAAACCTTGAGTATCCAAGAAAAACACACTTTAATGCCTTAGGATCCAACTTAGAAATAGTCGGCCGAACATCACGAACAAAACAAACACAACCAAAGATCTTTGGATCAAGATGAAACAGAGGTTTGGAAGGAAAAATTGTTGAAAAAGGAATATTTCCATCAAGAACGGCGGAAGGCATGCGATTGATCAAAAAACAAGCCGTAGAAATAGCGTCTGCCCAAAAAGGTTTAGGGACATTCATTTGAAACATTAGTGCACGAGCTACTTCAAGTAAGTGACGATTTTTTCGTTCAGCAACACCATTTTGAGCTGGAGTATCAACACAAGAGGATTCATGGATTATACCTTTTTCAAGCATGATGTTCTGAAAGTTTGAGGAAAAGTATTCCTTAGCATTATCACTTCGCAAAGTGCAAATAGAAACACCAAATTGAGTTCGAATTTCAGAACAAAAATGAGAAAAATGTGAAAGTACTTCAGAACGATTTTTCATTAAATATAGCCAAGTAGTACGAGAATAATCATCAACAAATGTTACAAAGTACTTGAAACCAGATTTGGATTCAATATGACACGGACCCCAAACATCAGAATGAACTAACTCAAAAGGGGACGCAACCCGTTTATTGACTCGAGACACATGTGGAAGACGATGATGTTTGGCAAACTGACATGACTCACATTCTAAAGTAGACACTGAATTAAAATGTGGATAAAGTTTCTTTAAAGATGCTAAAGACAAATGACCCAAACGACAATGCACTTCAAATGGGGTGGAGTCGACAGGACAAGCAACCGAACGATGCACTCGATCATCAAGAAAGTAATGGCCTCCAGACTCGTAACCTCTACCAATTATCTGCTTCGTCGTAAGATCCTGAATCAAACAATAATTAGGAAAGAGTTAGATAAAGCAATTTAGTTATTGTGTTAGTTTACTAGGAGAGAGGAGATTAAAGGCAAGGTCAGGCACATTTAAAATAGAAGATAAGTGAATAGATGGAGTTGGATGAACAGAGCCAGAACCAATAACACAAGAATTAGATCCATTTGCAATCGTGATTCTAGAAGGATTGGCGTACGGAGCATAAGAGGAGAAAAGATGATGGTTACCTGTCATATGATCAGTGGCACCTGAATCGATGATCCACTTGGAGGAAGAAGAGACCAGACAAGTTACCTGTATCAGTAGAAACTGGAGAAGCAGATAGAGCCATGGATTCCTTGTATTTAGCCATCAACTTGGCATACTCAGCTGCTGAAATAGTAACTTCTTCAGTAGAAGATGCTACATGTGCAGATCCTGTTCGCTTCAGTTTGTTCTGTAGCTTACGACAATTGCGCTTTGTGTGACCCGACTCTTTACAGTAGTAACAGGTAATAGTACTGGAGTCAGATGAAGCTCCCCCTGACTTAGATGAGTTCCAAGTAGGTGGTCCACGATTATCCTTATTATCCCACGAACCACGACTAGCAAGGGCACTAGCAGGAGCAATAGGAACAGATGAGGATGGAGAGTCAACTTCAGCACGTAGAACACGAGAGTAAACCTCTAGAAGGGAAGCAAGAGTATCACTAGATAAAATTTGAGACCGAACTGTCTCATAACCTTTAGGAAGACCATGGAGAAAACTCATGATTGCTAACTTTTCTTGTTGAGATGCCTGCACCTTAACATCAGGCGTTAGAGACATTAATTGCTTCAACTCCCCATAAATCTGAGTAAAATTCATATAATAAGAGGTCAATGAAGGGTCCTGCTCCTGCTTCTGAGGATTGAAAAAGGCTTTGCACACCTCATAGATGCGTGAAATATTTCCTTTACCAGAGAATAGAAACTCTAAGTATTCCATGAGCTCCTTCACATAAGAGCAATGAGTCAAAGAAGGAGTATGTCACTATCAATAGAATTCTGAATTTGCAAGAACAAACGTGCATCATCTCTAATCCACGTCTTACTAGAATCATCAGTTGGAGGAGTCTCAGTCAAATGACCCTTTTTTCCAATACTCAACAAATACAATCGAATTATCTTGTTCCAATCATGGTAATTCTTACGAGTTAACTTGTGCTCAGAAATTTTACTAATTACAAGAACACTATCAGACAGAACGACCACCTTTCCTTCAGCCATTGAAGACAATAAAACTTCAAAAAGGAAATCCAAAGAAATTCCAACAAGAGGACAACCAAATAGCCACACCAGGGGCTCCAAACGGCAAAACCAAGATCAGAAACACACCAGAAACGGACGGCGAACGTTCGCCGGTGGAAAAACAAAGTTTTCGGCAGCGCGTGGCGGCGGCACGTGGATCTGGCGGTGGCACGTGTAGAATCCGGCGATGGCGCGTGACGGCGCGTGCGGCGTCGGACGGTGATCGGACCAAGTGGGGAATGTTCGCCGGGACCTCCTGATCCCGATGGGCTGGCGCGTGAATCAAGAAGAGGTCCGGAGGTGCACAGATCTGATGAAACAACTTCGGACACTATTCATGCCTACAGTATCTCAGACTAGGGCGGCCAGAAACGAAAACCAAACCCTAAAGAGCCTTAGCTCTGATACCATGTACAAAAAGGAGAAGAAAAATAATAATCTTTTTCAATGAAGCATGTGTGACTACATTATATAGGTAATAGGAAGCCCAAAGGGAATAAGGCCCAATAAGGCCAACTATTTACTAAACCCTAACTACACATATTTACAACAAACCTTAACAGTTTTCAAGACAAGATCCGGCACTTAGTATCATGAGGGAGCTTGAGTCAGCCTTGTAATTTGGATTCTCTTTTTGTAGAGGTATTTTGGCCCTCCTTTTTGTATGTAATCAAAGTTTGTATGGATTATATGTTTAGTATGGGTATGGTTGGTAATGTCTACCAACTCCATATTCTCCTTTTTGGCAAACAGTGCAGGATGGTTGGTTACAGAGTATGGCTCATCATGTTTATGACCTTTTGTGCAGAACATGTCCTCTTTTGTAGACCTTTAATATGGGTTGGTGATGTCGACCAACTCCATATTTAATTACTTCATGAATTCTCTTAATGTTTATCATCTTTTATGCACACATTCAATTATATGGATATGGTTGGTTCTTTTTATGACTTTCATGGAGAATATGTCATCTTGGTTCCCATGTGTATGATTGGTTGGGATTAAAAAATGTTGGGTCCAACTTTCGTCCCATTATAATTGAGCATGTTATAGTTGAGCAAATTATATTTCTCTTAATTACATAAAATTTGTGAATTTAATTAAGGTTAACAAATGTTAGATGGAGATTAATAAAGAATTAATTACTTATTACACACTAATTTAAGGTTAACAAAACAAAGGTGACTCATGGAGTACAAAGTTTGCATACACAACAATACCAATCCAATAAAGAGTACTACTAGCAACTACAACCATGTTTTTAGAACATCGCCATTTGGCTTACAAAACAAGTCCACAAAGGAGCCATATGGCTTGCACAAGTTCACAAGAGTTTGCCTCAAGGATCCCAATATGCATTCACTAAGAAAATGCCCGATGGCTAAATTACAACAACACAAACCAACTAAGTTTTGCCTAGGTACAAAACAAATAAAAACACCCATGTCAGTAACAATGTTCCCATTGCAATCTTGAACTTCAACTCAGACCTCATTGTTTGTTTTGCATTCAGCTCATGACTCTTCCTCGGCTTCCTTATTTCACCATGAATTGTGTCAACCTCTTCCAAGAAGCTAAGCTTCGGCCATCATCACAACCATATTCATGCATCATCTCAGTCTCATCAAGAAGCATCCTTATCACCTTGAGTTCCCTTTGCCCAAACTTATCATCGTACCAGTCAAAGAAATCATAATGTTCCTCCTATAAAACACACAAACAACTTAAACTAAGTACACATTATATAGGAAATCATTATCGCTCAGCACCCATGACCAGCACCCACTAAAAAATGCTATCACACATACACACACAAACATAAAAGCAAGCACCATAAAAATGCTATCACACACACACAAACATCAAAGCAAGCACCATAAAAATGCTATCACATACACACACAAACATCAAACCTAGCAAAATCTGACATTTCATCAAACACCTACAATCACTTTGCAAAATTCCTTCTCTAAGACATTTTATCGAACACCTACAATCACATTGCAAAATCTGTCATTTTCAACCATTTCCTTCTCTTTGACATTTTATCAAACGCTTTTAAGTGCATTCCATAACTAAATTATATTGTTAATCTCTTTCACAACCACTTAAAGTGCAGTCATAACCAAATGTTGCAACTAAAATCCAGAGTGAGTTAGCCCTTTTAACAAACACTTCAAGAGCAGTTATAACCAAAAGCATCAACCACAACACCCAAACTTACTTGGTCATAGTATCGTCATCCAAAAAACCTCCTCCTAGGGTTCCAATTCGTCCACGAGGTCCAACGTGGAGCAGGCACACCGTAATGGCAGAATCGCTTGGGGCCCTCATATTCATCCTCGCGATTCTGACTTCGTATTCTTAGACCTGGGTTCCTCTTGTGGTTGGTGCTAGATGCAGAAGTCATTGAGCAGCTCTTCAAACCACCATCATTTTTAGTTTGATTCGTGGAAGACGAAGAAGCCCTCATATTGCAGCTCTCCATGCTCATCACGAGTTTGTGTCGTGACTAGGGTTCCTTCGTGGTTCCTGATTTGGGGTCTAGGTTTCAGGCACAATCGCAAATGGGATGGGGATGCCGATTTGAGCAACAAATGCGAACATGGGTGTGGGGATGGAAATTGGGGATTAGTTTTTGTGTTTGAAATTGGGATTAGGGTTTCTGTGTTTGAAATTGGGGATTTGGTGATTTGATAGGTATTGCCAACATGGATTCATTCCATTTGCTGATTGTCATGCCACGTAGGTTAATGAATGTGGGCCCCATGCCGACACTAACGTCAGTTAGCTTCAACTTAATGGCGTGGTTAACTTTGTACCATTTTCATTTACAAAGTACGGTTTTACCCCATCCAATTTAGGGGTGCTAGAGTTGTCCAATTAAAATTTACAGTGGCTAGTTTTGCATCTTTGCGCAAAGATAAAGAATCAAAAGGGATATCTTATACTCCACTTTGACCAAAAAAGGAAGGACATCTTATTAATTGAAAGCACATATAAAATTGTCATGCTGATAAAAGCCATCTCGTGAATCGACCACTTGTAACTAACATAAACTTCCAAATTTCAAAGCACATATGACCACCACACAAAAGCACACAAACATTGTCGTTTTGATCACTTGCATGCAAAATCCACATGCATCAGTCAAAGAAAGACAATTTAATCTTAAAAATTTTAATGATGACAAAGTTATGAATTTAATTAATTACATAGAATTCTCTCTAGTTTTAATGAATTACATAGAATTATCTAGGAAATTGAATGTTATTTCAAACACACATCTCAAGATAACCTTTCGGTTTTTTTTCTTTGCTTTCCTTCCTTGAATTATGATCACTGCTCATGCAGGCGGATTACGTTATAATTTAAAAGGTACAAAACAGTAAAGAGAGTTGTAAGAATTTGAGAATGCACTTGTGTAAACAGAGGAAATAACTGAATAAATTTGCTTATCTTCGTGTTTGTTTCTTTTAAATAGTTACTACTCTATTGCTCTTTTTCTATATATTCATTTGTATATGTGTGTATACTTAGTATGGTTTATCACATATACATGTGTTCATAACCACAAGCGCATAGGTTGCATATAGTATGAACGGCAACACATTTTCCGGCGTTTACACATAAACATGATTTTACCTATATTTGAAACAAATTTTGTAAGTCCCAAGTGGGAAGTATCAATTATTGGCGCATAATTGATACTTCCTGCATGGGACTGTCAATTGACAAATGGTTGACCAACCAAATAACTGATTGAATTTAAGTCATAATGACTAAAGAATAAACAACTTAATGTTATATAAAAAAATAATAAACAACTTAAAACTTGGCATTCCAACATTTCAAGCGTTAGACCCCCAAATCCAAAAATCAAAACAAATTATGTAATCTCCAATATGGACTCATCTACAAATCAGCACGCCATAGTTGAGGATTAGCCCCATGCCATGGAACAAGCATAGTTGACCACCAATTTGCCATCGATCCCAAAATTCTGGACAACCATATGTAGCAACATGAGAAACCATAACTATAAAAGATCTACTGTAATAGTGAACAAGAAAATTAGTACTTGAAAGTTACAAATTTCATAGCACTAAACAATTGCCAATTATATCATCAGATCAATAACGATAGTATAAAACAAAATTCATTCTTTTTTCTTTATTTAATTCGTTTTTCTTTATGCACAATAGCATCTGACTTGAGAATTGACTTTGGCATGAATAATGAATTAAAGCATGTGAGTCATGTTACCCCAGTGTCACCCAATTTTTTACCAACTCCTTCATTTAGGTATTCATAATCTTACAATGACCCTGACTTCTTCCTTTCACAAGGTTGAAATATAATGGGTGCCAACACTCTACTACAACAATAAATCACAATGGAGACGTGATGGAGGTGCAGAGAAAGTGATGGAGGTGCAGAGAAAGCACGAGGGTTGAGGAAGAGATAGAGCAAAACAAGAAAGTCATAATAATTGAGGAAAAGGTAAGCCGAGCAGATAAGGACTCGTTGACATAAGTATATAGAAAAAAAGGCTGAATTAGGGGAGGGAAAAATTTTCAGTCTAGTCGAGGAGAGAGCATACTATTCAAAGGTTAGCGAACTTGTTACTCTATCCATTCCTAAATAAAAGATTTATTTACCTAATTTGATTGATAAAGAATGTTAGTTAAGTTAGTAAAAATCATATGATATTACCACAACACCATAACCACATACCTTTATACGTATCCTTCATTTCTTACCTTTTTATTAGTGAGGAGCATCATTAAGGACATAATCATAACAACAACAATGCCTTATCCCCACTTGGGGGGCAACTACATGAATTGTACGACGCCATCGTCGTAGATCCATGTTCAAGAGGTTTGATTGTGATTTATGTCGGCTGTTGGAGCCTAACACAACCCTTCTCTTTTGCCCGGACTTGGGGCCGACTATAAACATGGGTGGAGTTGGCATCAATAAGAATGATCTAGGAAAATTGAGAAAAAAGTTTGAAAGATGTCTACCAAGTTCACCTCCCAAAATATATCTTATATTTAGGAACAGAAGGTGCATGTTTTAGAGGATTTAACTCTACATATTTTGCTTTTTGTGTGTTTCTGTAGTAAAATACTTTAGTTCTTTCATTCATCTTATGTGCTGGTGTTCTGAGTCTATAGTCCATTTCCACACTTTTGCCATTTGTAGTGTCTGTGCTATTCAATATCATATAGCAATGGTATATCAATAGCCTTTTCACCATTTCTTATATTTTGTTGTTATATTTCTGTGCTTTCAAGGTGAAACAGGGTTGTTGGGTTATATCTTGAAAGCAGGTATAGTGTAACATCAGTTTAGTAAAATGGTAGAACTTAAATTTCAAATTTGGTTTGATCTCTATTTATATTGTTCTGAGTTGAGATAAAGATCATACTAGTTCTTAACAGAATGTAACTTGAATGGGCAAAAATGTCTGGCATGTTTTTCTTGAGAAGATAAAAAACTGAATGTCACAAGAGGTTAAAGCATTCCATCGCATGTTTTCTTACTCTCAATGGGTATTTATAACAAACTATGAGCAATGCGATTATTCTATTTTCTAAGCATGAAGCAATGATGACAAAATCTTAAACATTATCACAATCTTATGCATTCTGCTGCACACACGTGTTCCCAGTTACAATCTGATATGATCCTCCTCGATACAAGCAAATAATAAACAGAAAAACAGGAATAACAACGAGGGAGAAATAATTAGAGATTGATGATACTGATACTATGATTCTTTTACCCGAATGGGCACACAAAAGGGGACTAGTACAGGAGGGTGGTCAGATTAAAGATTCATATAACAGCAGAAACGTTAATACAACAGCACTCAGCTACATTGCTCACACATAAACTCTCACAAGGCTGGACAAAAAACTCTAAACAACACAAACATAAGAGAAAGTTGCCAATCTTTCGAGAGGATTAGCTCTCTCCACTCCCCAAAGGGCCAAGCCTCATACCAAATTCTTCCTCCTCTTCTCTAAAAAGGGTCAACCCAGTTCTAGTACCCACTTGATGAGGGTGCTGAGGAAGGGAACACACTAAGCAGTCTTACCTTTGCTTCATGCAGAGAGAATGATTCGAACCCTTGACCTTAGACAATACAAGCCACGACATGCAAGCATATTGTTGAGCCAAGCTGGCCCATCCTTCCTCTTCTCGAACTAGAATATATATTTATAGACCCAAAAAGTGACTTTGACCATCCCAACTAATAGGTTTTGCCCATTGCAGTCTAATAGCTACCTTACTCTCTAGTTCTTTCTTCAAAATAGCAAGTCAAAATGCTGCCTAGAAAAAGTATACTTCCCTTAGCATGTAGTTTTTTATTTTACAATTTTTCAAAAGAGGGTCCTAACAATTTCTCCACCAATTCTGTTCTAAAAGGATGAACAGATTATTATCAATGAATGAAATAATTCAGTTCCAACAATAATATCAGAAATATAAATAGTTAATCACAATAATGATATAAAATTGTAAATTAAAAATAAAAGGAATTGTTGACATCTTACATTATACAAGTCATTAACTGATTCATCTGGGTTTGGTGAGAAAGAGCTATTCACATATACAAACTGCACAGCCGTGAAACAAATCAGTATTCATTATTAGTTGAGTAACTGACAATTGACGTTACAATAGGTGCAATGATTTTTTACCAATGTCTCCCGGTGGAGTTGCCGCCGGAGAAAGTCTATCACTTTAGCAAATTTATCCGTTCCATGAATCTGGCATATCAGCAGTACATAAAATGAATATTTCTTTTCAGGAATTAACTATCATAGGATATAAAAATGGCTACGCAAGAATTTGCACAAAAGAACAAATTTAGATCTTCCAAAATGGAATCATTTAACCAATTCAATGTTGACTAAACTTAACGAGCATGTCAGGAAAGTTTAAAGCCCAGATCTCTCTACCTATTAAACCCACCCTTATGATGGGTCCATAGTATCATGGGCCTATTATAAAAGAAGGCCCAAAGTGAATGACAATAATGTAACGAATGTAGTTAGTAAGGCAACAACAAAGTAGTTAGTTTGTTATAGTTTGTTATGTTTGTTAAGAGGTTGATGGATGTATAAATAGAAGAGTTGTAGATAGAAGAGGGAAGGATGCTTGTAAAGTGAAGATAGGAGAGTGTGTGCCTCTAGAATTGCACATTAGGAGAGTGTGTGCCTCTATAATTGCACATTAGGCCCTTGTAATTGTTTCTGTAATCCTCTTTTGAGGTGATACTTTGATTCTTGAATATTACTATATTAGTATATTTCTATCACCTTACCATCTGAGTAAGACTTAGATGTACCTCAACCCTAAGTTTTTAACTTAAAAGAAACAGTTTTATATCGTCTATAATCAATGACTGCAAATCCAGGCGTATAAATGGGCGTGAAATTATAAACTATGAACTAATGCTCATTTCAGCGATTTTCCCTGATTTCAGCATGAGAATTGGAGGATGAGAAATTCTTCAAGCCACAGGCCTACTAACTCCTCACATATTTAATAATGTCTACACTCTCCAACCTCTAAAGATAGGTCATGGACAACAACTAGGCCTAATTAGAAGCTCCTATCCATTCAGTTCATCATAGTAAAATTCAATAATTTACCAAGTGAAAGAAAATCTAGCTCCAATTATATAGCTGAAACTGCTCATTTCTTCATTATTCTAATTATTAATAGCTCTCCAGCTAATAAGCTCACTGCAATGATTGTGGGAAACATGACAACTACAGGTCAGCAATCAGGATAGCTTCTCAGACCCATGAGCACTATGAATGTTAATTCACACAGCAGTCTCTTTAACTTTTTTTTTCCCATTCCTAGTCTGATACTGCATATGTTAATACTGACTGGGTGGTTCAGTCAGTTTGATACAAAGTTATGGGCAAAATGAAAGGAGAGCCTTTATTTTATAACTCGAACTTCATTAGTTATAAAACTTCCATTCATACACACCCAAAAAGTGTCACTGACAAGTCTCGAAAGCTCAAGCCAATCAATATTCAGTTGGATGAAATCCCCCAACCAAACTGCATTAACATTCCAGTAAAACCTTTACACTCAGAAGATAAAATCCAATCATCACAAGACTTAAATCACACCATTTTTCTCCAGGAAAACCTTGCTAATAGAAACTACTTACTTTAATCTAGATTTATCTTGACCCAGGAACTGCATGGCAACGCATGGCCTTACAAATTGAATCAATTTTACTGATTTGGTACAAACTGTTGAAAACAACAATACACCACCACCTTTCTAACCAGTTTGAGTACCAAATAATGCAGAGCATATTCAGAGAAGTCCAACAAAAGAAATTACTCATTCCATTCCCAAATATAGAACCTATTAGGTGATATGAGCTTGACCCTAAATATAAAATCTCCTTATATTTTTCTTTACTCTTTTCCTAAATTATCCCTGAAGGACAGACTTGGCACAACGGTAAACTCGCTTGCTATGGGGTCTGAAGTCGTAGGTTCAAATCAACAATCAACTTCTCAGCAAAGAGGTAAGACTGCCTAGTATATTCCCTCCCCCCAGCACGCTCACCAAGTGGGGACTACAACTGGGTTGATTCTTTTTTTTCCTAAATTACCCCTACTCCTCAATAATAAACCAACAAGTGGCGAGGGTAGAAATAAAGGAATGTGGTTAGAGTACTAATATCTGGTGATTTTAACTATCTTAACTAATCTTCTTAATCTAATCAAACTATCTAAATATGTGTTATATATATCTAATTTTGAAGTATAACTTTTCCAATGAAATCCTGCAAAACTATCATGCTACAAGGAACATTGAGGTTCAATTTTAGAGAAAAATTGAAACTTTACAAGAAACCCATAAAAGAACAAGTCCAACCCCATTAAGCAATACCTTAAATTTGGCTTGTTTGAGAATAGGAGCATCACCGGTAGCTCTGAGATGGACAACCACTGCAAGCAAAAAGATCATATTTTGATCAAAACCCATTTCACAAAACTATCTAAGAACTTGTTGGATACACCCAAAAAAACTATTCCCCAAACCAAACCTAGGTTTCTAACAAATTTTCCTAAACACTCAAAAAATCAGGAAAAACTATTTGCAAAAGCAAACCTGGTTTTTGAAGGTCAAAACCTCATTTTGGGAAAAACTATCTATTATTACTTTTCAGACCAAAAAAGTGGTGGGTGGGAGAGTGTCATTATCCTTGTCAGAAACCTCTTCACCCAATATTACCCTTCTCTTTCTTCCCCTACACTCTTCTCTTCGGGTTCATTGCTTGGCTCCCTCTATGAAAAAAAACCGCTTTCTGCAGAAAAAAGTAGATCTATGCAAAAAAACCGCTTTCTAAGGAAAAAAGAAGTAGAGAGTAAATGATGAGAGAGAACTATTTGTGCAGAAGATGTAGAAGAAGCGAATGATGTAGATACTGTGGCTACAGTCTACAGAGATTCAGGGTTCTAAGATTGGTGATGACAACTATGAGGTTGAAGCAATAGGTCACAGAAGGGTGTACACGGGTTCATTTGCATTTATAAATTTGCAAAATATTTATTTGTCTACTATTTTGTAATAATATATTTTTGATTGTTTAATCATATTATAGAATATTTGATGTAGTAATTTTTAATAATTTATTTGTCAATAATATAATTTGGTCATTAAAATCTTTAAAATACAATTTTTGATAAAAATGTATATACAACATTAGTAATGTCCTTTTTGGTAATTTTGACATTCAAAAAGTTACTCTAAGTAATACTTTATCCAAACACTCTCATTTTATCAAAAGTTATTTTCAGGAAAACTATTTCACTCAAAAGTTATTCTCAAAAACCTATTTTCCTATAAACTATTCTCCAAAAACTAAATCCAAACAGGCCCTAAATAATCCATACAACAAGTGAAATAAAATGGAATTCATTCATTGCTTATACCTTTGTGAAGAGAAGCAGGTGAATCAGTAGCCATAGAGAAGGAAGATCTGAGGCGTGTGTACTCCACGTGCTGCTCTGTGCCACCAGAATCGGCCGATGATGACTGGGAACTCAACTGAGTGGGTGGGTGACGTGAAAGAGAGAATTAAAAACTAACATAAGTAAAGATAAATAGATAAAACCCAAAAGGGCAAAATCGGCATAACATAAAAAATTGGAATATAGAAACCTCAATAGTTTATAATCATACTTGTATTTGAGAATAAAACCCCAAAAGGGCAAAATCAGCATAACATAAAAGTAATCCCTTTCAAGGTTTACAAAATAAATATGAAAGCTCATATTTCTGAAAAAAAAAAAACTTGTTTTCTATAGAGGAACTGACACAAGCGAAATAACAGGCGTGGACACACAGTCCAAAAGGGTAAATCACCAGGCGTGACACGAAGTCACGAAAACAGGCGTGGACACACAGTTCACGAGGATAAATAACCAGGCGTGACACGAAGTCACGAAAAACAGGAGTGGCAAAACCACGAAACAGGCGTGACACGAAGTCACGAAAACAGGCGTAGCTCAGTATAGGAAAACAGGCGATCAGGCGTAGCTCGAGTCTACGAAAACGAGTGAACAGGCGTAGCTCGAGACTACGAAAACAAGTGAACAGGCGTAGCTCGAGACTGCGAAAACAGGTAATCAGGCGTAGCTCGAGTCTACGAAAACAAGTGATCAGGCGTAGCTCGAGACTACGAAAACAAGTGATCAGGCGTAGCTCGAGACTATGAAAACAAGTGAACAGGCGTAGCTCGAGACTACGAAAACAGGTAATCAGGCGTGGCTCGAGTCTACGAAAACAAGTGAACAGGCGTAGCTCGAGACTACGAAAAACAGGCGCAACCCGAAGGTCACGAAAACAGGCGTGTCTGGAAAACACAAATACAGGTGCAGGTACAAGACCCACGAGAATAGGCACTTTGTATCTAGTTTCTCTAATAAAAATATATGTATCTAGTAATAAATAAATCGATTCGAAATCCGATATCAAATCTCATCATCCGTAAGACTTCAAAATGTTTTGAGGCATGCTTGATGCAAATATACCAATAAAAATAACAAATACTCTAGGAAAACGATATCTCTTAATCAAATAGTTTATAATAAAATACTTCAGTACGAAATTTCACATCACTACCTTTAAAACTTGGGTTAAAGATCATCCAGGCCACTAAACTATTATGAAAGTATCAATTTGGCCTACAAACAATAAACGGTCTCATTCTGGCCACTGAATAATAAAAATGGTTCAATTTAACCACTGAGGTACTAGAAAATACTAAAATACGTTTGGAGATTTAATTAAAATAATTTTTGAGGATGTGTGGGTCCCACTTTTAAAAATAAAAAAACCACTCATCCTACTCCACCTCTCTCCCTCTCTCTCTCCTCCTTCCTTACTCTCATCCAAACCCACCGTCCCCCCCCCCTCTTCTTCCTCCTCCATTTTCCTCTAGTGAAACAAACATAGCTGCCTAGAACTAAAAATATAAAAGATTCAGTACTTGGTATACATATTATAGAAGCATTAGCACGAATAAACTATTGTAAAACCTTGGTTGAAGGAGATCCACTGATTGTAATTGTAAGTGAATTAATAACAAGAGAAATGCAAGACTTAGTTGACTTCAACAGTTGAGAGAAACAGGAAGTTTAAAGTAGAAATCTTCAGGTAAATACAAATTAAGAACCGAAGCCCAGCAATATGAGAGATTCTGAAGAACAAGAATCCCGGACCCTAAACAAGTTGAGAAATTCAGGTGAACTAGTAGAACCCCATGAAAACGACAAAGTTTTAAGAACTGGAATAACAAATGGGGATTAAAAAAAGAATGAGTAAAGCCAAAATATGATCAGATTCCAATCAAGTTAGCAAATTTTTTCAACACAAACAGTAGAGCCAGAATCTGGAAATGCAAGTGGGGAAATGGAGAGTGTGTAAGTGTGTATAGAAAGCGAGAGAGAGTGAGGTGTGTGGGAAGAGAAGAAAGAAGAGGAGGCAGCGGAGGAAGGAGAAGAAGAGGGAGGGGACGGTGGGTTTGATTGAGGGGAAGGAGGAAGGAGAGAGGGGGGGAGAGGTGGAGTAGGATGAGTGATTTTTTTATTTTTAAAAGTGGGTTCCACATCCTCAAAAATTATTTTAATTAAATCTTCAAGGGTATTTTAGTATTTTCCAGTACCTCAGTGGCCAAATTGAATCATTTTTATTGTTCAGTGGCCAGAATGAGACCGTTTATTGTTTGTAAGCCAAATTGACACTTTCATAATAGTTTAGTGGCCAAAATGACCTTTAACCCTTAAAACTTTCAAATCAGTTTTTATCCATAAGCAAAAAATATATTTTGAACAAATATAGTAGAGAATAAAAGAACAAAATAAATTCTTTAATCATACAACAAAGAAAATATAAATTAGTTGGCAACCCATATCCCACCACCCATGCCAAATCTGAGTTACATCATGTTGTAATATAGATCACTTTTAACACAATAATTTGTGATCCAATTCAAATCGTCTTAGTAGCTACCAAGAGCAGAATAGTTTATTGCACGCATTAATCAATCCAGCCCGCTTTATTCATCATTATAAACTATTAATTTTCCTTCCACTACCTATACCTATTCAGCCAATGCAATAGCAAACACAGTTTCCAAACTCAACATATAAACATCACAGAATAAAGTATCTCATTTAACCAATCACAAATCACATATATTTATACCCAAACAAAACAAAGACTTCAGTTTCTCATCTTCCATTATCTACAAATCATTTAGACTCTTCTAATCATTCTTGTAATACAAGACAAAATCTTAGAAATCCAGACTAAACTCCAGCCTTAACCTTGTTAAAAATTCCAATAAAAGTTAGTAGTGACTTGTTAAAAGTCATCCACAAATTTTATTTCTCCTAATAACATCATCAAATTTGTTTTCAATAAGCAAAAACACTATCATCATTACAAAACAGCACAATAACCATTTGATTACACCTTAATCTCAATTTGAATTATTCCTATCTCCCTAACCCTGATGCCAATTGTGACAAACTAAGCTAACTTCAAACAAAAAAAATTCTATATAAAACATCACCACAAATCATGACCCAAAATAACAATAATACGTCAAACAGAATCACAAAAAAAATCTCCCTTATAACTGAACACATTTTGAAGCAGCACAAGATAAAACAAGATTCAGCTTCAATTAAGAATTGAAGAAAAAAATCTGAACAATGACAAACAACAGAACAATGAGAGAATTTTCGAAATTCTCACCAAACCTTAACCTTTCAACACTTATTTTTGGCAAATCATCATTCTAACTCAGAATCAAGTAATCCCCTTTTGAACTCTTAACTTCTCCCAATCAGAATTCATCATGATAATCAAAAGAAAAATACTTCTCTTCCACACTCACTGACCAAAATGAACAAGAAAGAAAAAATTAAGTTCTCCCATGCTAAGCATAAAATTCAGTATTCCATTAACCAAATAACAGATTCAGAGTAACCCTCAATACCTGCAAAACACTCTCCATAACTAATAAAATTCCCAAATTAATCTCAGTCAAATTAGATTTACAATTTTGGTAACCAAACAAGGTTCAAGTTGATGAAAGTTCTGTAAAAATTCAGGGCACAATCCAAATCAAAAATGCACAAGCCTCTACTGGAAATCATATAAGGATTACACTTAAATATAATTTAATTACCCATCTCATTAACACAAATCAACAAATGCTTGAATCAAAGAAATGAAATATACACATCATATTCAGTTCAGTCAATATAGATTTAAAAACAAAAGTGTGAAACTCAATGCAAACAATCCCACATACATTATCCAACTAGAAGTTGGGACTCTTAAGTTCCCAAAACAGAAGCAACACTTTATCAGTCAATCAGTCAATGCAATAAAGGAAAATCATCTTCCAAACTCATGCAAACTCACAAATCACCTAACAACACTGCAAAACTATACAAACACTTCTATCCTGCATATCATCTTGACCATGACAGTAAAATAGTGCATAAAATTTTTATTTCGCATGTAACAACTTGATTCCAGCCATAAACATCATTTAAACACCCCTACATTGCAACTAATTCTCATATCTTCCTTCCTACAAATACTTAATCAAACAGAAAAGAAAACTACAGCCCAAACAAAGATTCACATGTAAATTTGAAATTTCTTTCATTCTTCACCAAACCAATCGGCCATTTCAATTAGAAATGCAGAAAAAGAAAAATATGTCAACAGCATCCACAACATATATTTAAAAGAACACCTTTTTAAACACTCATTTCGAACCACACAGGTATGAAACAAAAAGAACACTTCACTTCCTAACCTAATCATTTCGGCCAAAACAGAAAAAGAAGGAAGAAAACTTTCAGCATTTACAAATAACAAAACCCACGCCATAAATGGACTTAAAGTATCTATTTGCTTCATAACAGCCTAGAAAATCAAAATCCCAATCCTCCACTGTTTGGCTCCCTCAAATCATCACCAAATCGAAGAATATTATATGGGAAAGTAACGAATCCTCACCTGAAACTAAAGCACCACTTGCTCCGGAGGTTAAATCAAGATCGGCCACGTTCTTAGATGAAAAGCACGCTGGAACTGATGGAGAGTAGTGGGGAAACGAGAGAATGGAGAGAAGAAGATGAAATAGAAATTTCCAGAAAGTGAAGCATGAGACTGAGAAGAGGAATTCAATGCCTTAAAATATATTCATCCTCCTTTATTTTATTTTCAAGGATTACCTCCCAAGACATTAAATACTTGCTTATTATCTTTAATATAAATTTTTTAAATATTTTGGGATGTTACAAAAAGATAATGAGAAAGTTTCTTATAGTAAAAAAGAATGAGAAAAGGAATGAGCAATTATTTTAAATGAAAAACATGCAAATAAAAAGAATGAAAAAAATGGCAAAAGAATATGTCAAGGTAATAGATATTTTAAATGAAAAAAGTGCAAACTTGCAATGTTACTTCATAAAAATAATTTAAAATTGTTATAAAAAAATAATAATTTAAAAGTAAATTATAATAAGGGAATACTTTGGAAAACGAAATTCAATGGAATAATTAAGGGATAATAGCAACAATAGTAAATGAAGTTAATCCAAATAAAATGTAGAATTTAAGGTATAAACTTGTAAAATTGTTCAATTAAAAAAACTTGTAAAATTTTTAAACGAAAAAAAAAATTTGTAAAATTTGAAAAGAAATTGTGAAATTGTAGAGGGAAAATTATTGTGAAAAATAAAGGGAAGATAGAAATTTAGGTTATATATTTTATAATATATATAAAATTAAGATTACTATCAAAATTAAATTGAGAAAAGGGAGAAGAATTGATGTTTTATTGTGTTCAAATAAAATTAAACTAAGATCACTGTTTCTTTTTTTTTATGAATAGTAAGAAACTTGTTTCAATAGTCTCGAAAATATCCGTGAAACACTAAGCAATTCAAAAAAAAGGTTCATAGTTTTTTTCTTATTAGATAGAAACCTCAAACTATTTTTTCTCATCTATAAGGCAAACATAAAAAAAATTAATAAATGAAATTAGTAATCATAGAGAAAGAATAAAGAGAGAAAGGTTGTAGGAAAGGAAGATAAGAAAGGGAGAAAAGAACAATAGAAAAGAGACATTTGACACTAAGTTAGGTGAGACAAATGTCAAAACATTGAATATCATTGTCTTTAATAACATTATTCAGTTTTTTTCTTCCTTCATTTAAATTGTTAACATAACTATCAAATTACTGCTCCAACGAATCGCATAAAATTTTCAAACAATTAATTACAATCCAAATCAAACATCAAATCAATTAAATCCTCAAATTAATTAATATTAAATAATAAAATCCAAATTACAAACTTAATTATCATTAGTTGAAAAAAAAACTAATTATCTGATTCTAGGAAAATAAAAATCTCTAATAAATCTCAATTTCCTATTTAGTAGATATAATTTCTAAAATATTCTATCAAATATCTAAATAAAAGTCCTAGAATTCTGATTACAAATTCTTAAAATTTAATTAATCTCCTTAAGATAAGGAGATTAAGGGATGCAAGATGATGAGCAATTGGTGGATTTGGTGGGGGAATTCAGGGATGCAAGATGATGAGCAATTGTAAGTTGTACAGGAAATTGAGAGTATATTGAAGAGGGAATGGAAGTGCATGTAGATTGGTGTGTGCGTGGGAGTAAGCGTGTGGTGGATGCTCAAGCTTCTTGTGCAGTTGTAGGAAGACCAAATGTATTGTTTTTTAGTCATGTTCCAGATTTTGTTTCTATACTGGTAGAGGAGGATGCTACAATCTACATCCTGTTGATGTGGCTTAATATTAAATTAAAAACTTTTCTAATATAAAATTATAATTTCCCCATCTTCTCCATCCATCTGCATCCCTTTTCATCGGAAAAAAATAATTGAATCTCTACATGTTTATCAAAGAGAACTCAGTCTCCCCTCAAATCGTAGTACTGTACGATGAAGAATATGAAGAATAAGGAGATCTGCAACCACCCTCAAATCGGCTGTATTGTAAGATGAAGAATATGAAGAATAAGGAGATCTGCAACTATTATAATTTCCCCATCTTCTCCAACCATTTTTTAAATCAAAAACATGAAGAATATGGAGATCTGCAATACTGTGCGATGAAGAAGAAGGAGAAGGAGAAATCAGCGAAATATATGAATCAGATTTGGGATTTTCACACAAAGGAGTTTCTCCGCGAGGAAGAAGATTTTTCACGGAAAAACTGATGTGGGATTTCAGATTTGGGGGAGTTTGTTTTTTGTTTGTCGAAGAAATCTTGGGATTAGGTCAGAGAGAAGGGAGAAAATATAAATTATTTGGGAAGTTTTTTTAATTTAATATTAAGCCACATCAGCAGGATGATTAGGATTAATTTTAATTGACATGTCAATTTTTAATAGGCCATACCATAAATGTCCTTGTGCACCAGGTTCACCCAAGAATTTCTCCTTTTATTAGGCTTTTACTGCCAATTTCAATATTCTCATTCTTCATCTCATCTTCTCAATATTCTCATTCTTATAATCTTCCCCTCCTCAATCTTCTAATTCTTATAATCTTTCTCATCCTCAAAATTTTTCGAGGAATTTTCATTAAGTTCATCACAATCATTTTCATACAAGCACGGTTCACACCATCAATAACAATCTCTGGTTTGATTAATTATTATTGATATTGAGCATTATTGTTGTTGTGTTTGTCATAGTAGGGTTAAGGTGCATTTTTAGTACTCTAGAATATAGCAAAGTGCACATGACATAATATACAATATTGTGGTCCATTTGTGATAACCAAGGATTATTTTCGTGGCTTATTTAGTAACGACGTTAAATAAGTCAACTTTTACCGTTATGTGTCAAATTTTGACCGTTAAATTGTGGGGTAAAGGAGCATTTTCAGTACTCTAGAATATAGAAGGAGCACCAAACATAATATACAATATTTAAACACCATAAACAACTAAATCACAATATTATTTAAAGTGTCAAATAATTAAACACTACAAAGTTATAAAGATCCATAGAATATCCTAGTATCATGCATGTATAAACTAATAAGTCATTAGTATTTTACATATATAAAAAAGTAAGCAAAGAATTATAAACTAAATAGGTTGGCCTTACTGAGTTAAAATGAGTTGGTCATACTGGCTCGACTAGAATTAAAACTAGTTGGCCATACTGACTCGACCCGAATTAATGGCTCTATGATGTAATAGAAGAAGAGTTACTTCTATATTATTACATAGTTATAAACTTAAAATAAATGTTCTTTAAATTGTCATTTCAACATACATATGTTACATCATTATGTCATATCAGATTTTATCTTACAAAATTGAGTTTTAGCTAACGAATTACTACATAAGCAATGAAAATAATTCTTAATTATCACAAATGGACCAAAATATTGTATATTATGTTTGGTGCTCCTACTATATTCTAGAGTGCTGAAAATGCTCCTTTACCCCACAATTTAACGGTCAAAATTTGACACATAAAGGTCAAACTTGACTTATTTAACGTCGTTACTAAATAAGCCACGAAAATAATTCTTGGTTATCACAAATGGACCACAATATTGTATATTATGTCATGTGCACTTTGCTATATTCTAGAGTACTAAAAATGCACCTTAGCCCGTCATAGTATTTATTATTAATTTATTGTTTTATTTCATTGCTGAATATTGCTGCTGTTTTGTTTTATGGTATTTATTTATTTATTAGTTTTAGTTTGTTTTTATGGTTTTATTATATAGTTTTACTATTATATTGTATTGTGATTGTTGTTTTATAGCTTTATTCATTGTTATGAGTTGTGCTAGTTTTATTATTATTAGTGTTTGGAAATACTCTGCCTATAGTATAGCCGGTCCTAAGCCCGGATAAAAAAGAGTAGGTTGTGTTAGGCTCGGCAGCCAACGTAAAAATTTGTCGAATCTATCAAGCATGAGCACACACAACCATTTTAGCACTAGGTCATCGTCTGACATTCTAAAGATGAAAGAGAATGAGAGGAAGATTAGGTTTAGTACATGGAATATTGGAACTCTGACAGGCAAAGCTTGGGAGGTTGTAGGAGTGATGAGAGATACAAGGATAAACATTTTATGTTTACAAGAAACTAAATGGGTTGGTGAAAAGGCAAAGGATATTGATGGTTATAAACTTTGGTATACTGGTAAAGTGAGTCATAGGAATGGAGTTGGTATAATTGTGGATGAAGAATGGAAGAAGAATGTGGTTGAAGTTTATAGAATTGGAGATAGATTATTATCGATAAAAATGGTAGTTGAAGAGGAAACAATTAATATAACAATTAATATAACAATTAATATAATTCTTTATGTTAGTGAGAGGTTTATCGACAGGAATGACTAGTGACCGTGCAAAATGGCGTCGTGTGACTCATGTAGCCGACCCCACCCAAGTGGGATAAGGTTTACGTTGTATATATACTGCCAATTTCAATGATTTCATCCCTTTTAAAATTTAAGTTACTTCTACCATTGTTATGCATAATTCTGAGTCTAAAAAGTTGGGATTTTGTTGATGTTTATGCTCTTTGAGTTTGCAAGAGACTACAAAATGGGTGTGGTTGGTTTGTTTTTTTTTTTGGCTGTTTTTTAATGATGGACATAAAGGTAGTATTGGTGTTGAAATATGATTTGTTTTTACTGAATTTTGGCCACTGTTATTTTTAGGTAACAAGAACAGAACAACAAATGAAAAGTAATGCATTCTCAATACTTATGGGTCTGCTTTCTGGTTGCGTGACAACATTGGCAGGCATATAATTTCTAAGTATGAAAAAATCCTGTTTCTGAATTTTTGTTTGTGTGGTAGGAATATATTAGTTTATAACCATCTATTTTTGTTTTCATTGATGTTGCTGGGTTTGGGGATGTAATGACTAAAATTCTGAAGCATTAACACGGAGAGCATGAATATTCAATTCTGCAATATGATATAAACGATGCATATGTGTTCTACTGTTGATGGGATGCGCTATTTTACTATGATTCTTAAAGGTTTTTTATTTTTGGTTGCTATTATTATTTGCAAACTCTGTCATAGCATGTCAATGTAAGCCAAACTTTTATTTTCAAAGGGAATCACATGGGATTCAAACACATGTTCTTATCCTAACAAAGACAGCGCCACCCTCCTAACAAAGTGGACCTCAAATCACCGTCGTCACTGCCGCCGTGCCTCCTGCCCAAGACTCTCCCCATGACCTTGAGTTCGTTCCTGAAACCCAGATCCCCCCTCCCCTCAACTCCCTTGCTCAGCCTTCTAACCTTAGCCACGACCAGCCTAGTGTCCCACCCTCTTTCAAGGATATGCTCAGATCTGGCCTTGGCCCCTTAGAGGATGACGCCGACGATTTGGTACTCAATCAGGAAGATGTTGTTATTGGTTTAAATGGCAACATTCCTGCTGTTGATTTTGCCTCTCACATTTTGGATACTCTCAACAAACGTATGGGGTTTGCCACGGTTGTTAAGCTTCTTGGTCGCTCTATTAGGTATGGTGCCCTTCGCTCCAAACTTCTCTCCCTGTGGAAGCCCAAAGGCAGATTCCAGCTTACCGATCTCCATGATGACTGCTTCCTTGTCAAGTTCAAAGATGGCATGGACTTTCACAATGCTCTCTCTGGGGGTCCATGGGTCATTTTTGGACACTATCTATCGGTTCAGCCTTGGACTCCCTCCTTCAGCCCTCAAACTCATAAGATTAGTGAGATTGTTGCTTGGATTAGGCTTCCAAAACTCCCTGTTCGTTACTACCACAAGAAGGTGATCCGCACCATTGGAAGTGCTTTTGGTGAAGTCCTAAAAGTTGACTATAACACTAACTCTGGAGGCCGAGCCAGATTTGGCCGGTTTGCTGTGGTCCTTGACCTGACTAAACCCCTCACCTCTAAGATCCAAGTTGATGGCCAAACCTTATATGTGGAATATGAAGGCTTTCCGGCAATTTGCTTTAGTTGTGGTAGATATGGGCACTTGGTGGAAGCTTGCCCCTTGAAATCCACTGGTGCTGCATGCCCACCGGAAGGTACCACTCCAGACAACAGGGAAGTTCATGAGTTTGGGGATTGGATGCAAGTTCAAAAACGCCGGCGGATTCCTGTTAGACCTGGACGACGGGAGGACGGCCAGAAAGATATTCCGGTAACCTCCTCTCGTTTCACTGTCATGCAGGATACAGAGACTGTTATTGAGGACCAGATTCTGAGGCTTAAGCTGGACCAGCCTATCCTTCCTTGTGAAACTACTGCTGAGAAAAGGAAGGGCAGAACGCCCAAGACTCCAATTAAAGTTGACCATGCTCCAAGGTCTAAAGGAAAAGTGCAGGTTGAGCCTAGCACGTCTGACTCCCAGCCCCACCAATCCACCCTCCTTACCACTTCCAGCTCCCGCCACTCCGCTATCAGGATTGAGGACCATAGGCTTCCTCATAGGCCCCCGCCTGCCCCCTCAAGTCCACCTCTCTCAACTTGGAGCACTTTCCTCCTTTGGGCCTCCCAATTGACAAAGGCCCCGCTAAGCTCAGCTCTAAGCCTCCAGATCCTAGTGCTTCTCCTAAAGGAGTTTGTATCTCAAGCCGTCTTCGAATCCATAATGTTGAAGCAAGGCCCAATGGCACCTCCCACCACACTTCAATCAAGTCCATCAGAAATCTGGCTCGAGATAGGCCTCCGGAGATGACGAGGGAAGATATTGATCAATTATTAGAGGGAGTTAATTTTGATTCCTCTTCCCCTTACTTATAATTTTATGTCTATCTTTACTTGGAACTGTCAGGGTGCTTCAGATAAGAAGTTCCCCTCTATCTTTAAATCTTATGTTGCTACTTATAAGCCAGTTATTGTTGCTCTGTTTGAACCAAGAATTTCAGGTGCCAGTGCTGACAAAGTGATTAGGCGTCTTGGCTTCCAAAACTCTCATAGAGTGGAGGCTAATGGTTTTTCTGGGGGTATTTGGCTCTTAAGGCGAGACTCGGTTCAGGTCACTATTATTGCCAACCACTCCCAATTCATCCACTCTGAGGTTAAGCTCATCTCCACCAACGCCCCCTCTTTCATCCTCACGGTGGTCTATGGTTTTCCACATCCTACCACTACAAAAAACGGGTAGATTTGCGGCGGGCATTTTCCCACAACCGCCCCCAAGGCGCTCCGGCTGGTAATTTTACCGCCGGAGATTTTACCGTGGAAACGCTACGTTGGGGCGGAAAAATTTATGCTGTAGCTCCCTCGGCACCGCCGGTACGCGTAGGGGCGGAACTACCCGCAGCCACGTTTTTTTATTTTTTTAAAATAAAGGCATGGGGGCGGTTTCTTTCCGCCCCCATGCGATTTTTTTTCAAAAAAAATAACCCGTGTCGGTGTATCAAACCGCCGGCTTGCTGATAAATATATTAAAAAAAATGTACTTCATTCATATGAGTTAAAAATAATGACTTAAATTGAAGACCAAAAATGGGATAAAAATAATAAAAAATATATATATACAAAAGCAGCAAAAAATGATTTTATTGTAATATAGATGAAATATAAAATAATAGCAACATCAAACAGAAAAAAGATGATGTCCAAAATCCATATGAAAATTCTGAAAAAAAAAAAAGAATCCATAAGAGAAAATTTGTGATAAAAAAATAAGATATATTACGAAAACAAAATAATAAGAAATAAAAACAATCAGATATAATAAAATAAAAACGAAAATATAAATACTCATACAAAAAACAAGACAAACTTATAGGCGTCATCATGTGTGTATCAACAATGAAAACAGCGAAACACAAAAGGGAGAAAGTGAGAAAGAAGAGATTGCGCGCGATAGAAAATGGGGGGGGTATTTATAGGGAGAGATAACAATGTGGGGGCGGAAGCCGACTGCCCCCATGCTTTTGTAAGTAACAAAATACATGGGGGCGGTCAATTTCCGCCCCCTGTCTTTATTAAGTGAAATGGATGACCGCTCCCATGTTTTTAATTATTTTAAATGCTTGGGGGCGGTCGATTTACGCCCCCATGTTTTTTATTATTTTTTTTTAATTTTTTTTAACGCGTGGGGGCGGTGACTGAACCGCCCCTACGTGAATTAAATAATTTTTTTTATTTTTTCAATTGCATTGGGGCGGTTACGGAGCCGCCCCTACGTGAATTAAATATTTTTTTATTTTTTTTATCGCGTTGGGGCGGTTACGGAGCCGCCCCTACGTGAATTAAATATTTTTTATTTTTTTTATCGCGTTGGGGCGGTTACGGAACCGCCCCTACGTGAATTAAATATTTTTTATCGCGTTGGGGGGTTGCCCGCCCCAAAGCAACCGCCCCTACGTGAAATAAATATTTTTTTTATTGTTTTGTATCGCGTTGGGGGGTTGCCCGCCCCACAGCAACCTCCCCTACGTGAATTAAATTTTTTTTAATTCTTTAATTGCGTGGGGGCGGTTTGACCGCCCCCACGCAGGAAAACTGTGACACCCCAAAAATTTAAATGGGGATTTTAATTATAAATTAAGAATTTTAGAAATTGGGTATATAAATTAATTAAGGGGAATGAGAAAGAAAAATAAATTGATCTTGTTGAAAGAGGTTAGGAAAATAAATTAGGACTTTACAAATGGATGAATGGGCATCCTATATGTTTATTTAAGGATAGAAAATGTTATGTGATTAAGAGAAAAAGAGAGTGGAAGACAAAAATGCCCCTCCCTTCATTAACCTTCCATACACAAATACCCCTCTTCTCATTAAAAAAAAAATAAATTTGCTTATGCATACATAGAAACTTACGTACACATACACACCCTCCACTACAACTCATCACTTCACTTCTCTTCATTTCTCTACCTCTTTTTCATTTTTCTCTCTTAGTCCAGCGTGCTTCTTCAGCCAAAAACTTGATCGATCTTGAGCCAATCTTACATGCAATCAGTCCTATAGATTCAGGTGAAAATTCCTCACATTCCCATATAAATTTTTCTGCGTTTTGTTGGGGGAAATAGGGAAAACGAACTGTAAAGAAAGAGATTTGATTTTCTGGGTTTGTAAAGAGGCCAACAACTATTTTAAGTTTCCATTTATGGTATGGATTTTGTGATTTGTAAAGGTTGACAATTTCCTCTCTTCCTCATTTTTCTGTTTGGCCGAATGGGATTTTGGTTTGGGGGGTTGAGATGAACGAAAATTTAAGGGTTAATATGACTAATTGAGTTAGTTTTTGTCATGCATGTGTGTTTTTATCTTAGGTATTGCTGAAATAGTGTATGGGTGAGAGTGTGATGTTGGGATATTTCATAAAAAATGTTTATATAGCATTGCACTCCAAGTGTTTGATAAAATGCCTAGTAGAGTAAAGAAATTTAATTGCATGTGGATTATGGAATTTCTGTCTTCTTTTTCAGTTTGGTTGATTTGAAAATGTTGAATTTTACTTCCTTCTTTCCATGTTTTAACCAAATTAGAAGAAAATGATTGTTTTTGTTTCATGCTTGCAATGTGTAAATGGGATGTATGTTTTGTGTGCAGCTGAAAATGTTTATGTTATGTATGTTTGGATTGTTAGTTTTTCTAGTTCAATAACTATTATGCAGGAATGGAGAACTGAAATTCATGGTATTGTAGGGATGTTTAGATTATGCATGTGGCTGGAACTAAGTTGTTGCATGTGTATTGAAAATTTTCTGCCTTATTGATCTGTCATGGCTGATTGCTTTGGAAGGAAAAGGGTAAAAGTTTTGTTGATTTGCAAGTTTTGGTGTTTTCCCTTTTCTATGAATGAACCTATTTTTGATATGGATGTTAGAAGTTGTTGTTTTTAGTTGATTGAAAGGTGTTTTAGAACTGTTTGGTAAGGGTGTTGATAATTAGGAAGTTAAAAATCAATGTTTGAATATCCTTGCACTCAAGGTGTTTGTCAAAATGTCTAGTAGAGTAAAGAAATTGATTTTAGTTCATCAAAATTTTGTTACAAAGATTATTCTTCTTTGTTTATAGTTATCATTGGAAAGTGAAGAAATTACATGAATTGTAATGCATGTGTGTATGATTTATGAAGTTGTCTAATGATGTTGAGTGCTTGCATGTGAACTTGCAAAATGATTTGTAGGATGATGATGTTGTTGGGGAATTGTTTAATTGCTGAAATTGGTTGTAGGTTAATTTATAATGAATCATTGCTTGTTATACATAAACCAAAAATGGTTGTTGGAGTAGGAGTGTATTCAATTGTGAATAAGAGGTGTTATATGAATGTTCAAAACTGAATGTAGTTAAAGGAATAGAACTTCATATTAATTGAAAATGGTGCCAAGTGTATTTTGATTGTGAAAAGTAAAAGAAGAAGAACTTTGTGTTGGTGTTTGCAAGATTAATGTGCATGTATGAAGTGATTATAGTATTAAGATTGTGATGAAGATGGTTGGTCTAGGTTAGTAAATTTATTAACGAATAATGTATAAAAATTGATTCTAGCATTGTGTTTGAGAAATATTTCTTTTCTTCAATGATTGAATGATATTGAATTGAGAATGAAACATAGATTCACGCTGCATGTTTGATTACTAACAATAAATTGATTTGTTTTGTAATGTCTTACTTCTCTTTTCTGCACTAACCAAAGGATCAATTGGAATTTGAATGTTTAAAAACTGATTGTTACTACTTGGTGCATGTATGTGTGTGTGCATACAGAATCTGATTTGGAAGGTTGTTTAAATTAAAGGCTTAAAAGGGAATTGGGTAGTAATATAGATTTGAGAGACGTTGCTTATTATATAGAATAGTTATTTATAGTCATTATTATTATGTAATGATAGGAAAAGGTAGAAGGCAAGTGTTTGAGAAGCAGCAAGAAGGAAAGGAGAAGTATTAGTAAAGTGAAGGACAGGTAATAGTTTAATTCAATAGCAATAAGCGCGCATCAATATTTTTTTCAAAAGCATGATAATATTTATCCAAGAGGAAGGAATGCTATTTATCTCAGATAGATAAATAAGAAAGTAGAGTACTCTAGGCATCAGGTGGGTCGCTCCCCCTATGCCAAACATTTTCAGAAACCCTGCAGGTAAAGAATACCTCCATTAATTAACGAACATATCGTTAAAAATGGTTGGTATAGTGAGGCAGGTTCCAATAAGAGATTGGAAAGAGGCAGGTTCCAATAAGAGATTGGAAAGAGGCAGGTTCCAATAAGAGATTGGAAAGAGGAGAATATTATCATGATTTAAAGGTAAACTATTGAAATAAACTGTTATTGGGATTCTTTGAATCTCACTGTTGTTTTAAAATGTTTTTACAGATAAGCCGGGAGAAGTTAATTCCGAGGGAAGCTCTAGGAAGGTAGGAAGGATGTTTGTTAGGCCCGAAGCTCAATAGTTAGATATATTTGTATTATATATTAGTTGTTATATATATTCTTATACAAGTTTATAACTTGTGATGTATATAGGTATAGGCTATCACCTGCGATAGCCGAATTATATTATATAAAATTGTAATAGTTAGACTTAAATATGTTAAGTATTTAGTAACAATAGATAGTATAGGTGTATAAAATAAAACTAAGTAGTGACTACTAATTTAGCTATTTAATGAATTTATAATCCGCTGCGAATTTCAGGAAACAGATATAATTTCATAAATTGTTTAGGAGCCCAAGTTTATGTTGGAAATTCTTTTAATGTAGTTTTTGAAATAGAAAAGTTTTAATTTATTCATATTTTTGGGCTTCTAACATTAGAAAGTGGTTATAAATTGATTAGAAGGCTATAAATATAGTTGAAAAAGCTAGGATTTTATATTTGGTATCAGAGCAAGGATTCTGGCATAGATTAGCTAGAATACCTTATTCGTACATCACATATTTATGGATACCACAAGCACACAATTAGAAAACCCTAGGTACCACCACAATAGTAATAGATATAGTGGAATTAGAAGTGTATTGTGAGGAACCCAATGACTAAGAGAGTGTTAAGTCAAGTTGACATGATGTAGGATTTTATATTGTTGGAATTTAATAGACTATACCAGTTAGTTAGGCATTATAGAGTTTTGATGACAAAATAGTGATTTGATGATCATGTGAGTTTAGAAATCAAGAATTCCAAAAATCATTTAGTTGATAGAATAAATTTTGAATAGTTTCTTGTTCATTGAGGTTGGAATAGATGATCGAGTGATTTTAGAAGAACTTATTTAAGCCTTTGAATGAAATTGAGAATAAGAGACGTAGTATTAGGAAATGAGGTTGAAATCATGGATTATTTGCTTATTTAGGGTAAAGATTTGAATCAACTTATTGGAATTGTGGAAGTCAAATTTTAAGGTTTATAATTATATAGTTGAGTGTGGTTTGATGGCAATGTACTATAGGATTATGAGGTTGCAAGGGCCTAGCAGAATTCTTATAGAATTATAGGAAAGTGAAATTTTAATTTGTGGATAATATTGTAGAATACTTTAAAGATTAGAAGAAGTAGATGTTGAGGGGTGGATAAGAGTTTGGAAGAAGATTGACGGAATAAGGATTTTTCTTTGGGGTCTTGAGTATAATTATGATCCGGACATAATCATAATCAAGGCATCATTGAGAAACCTTATGAGTCAAAAGGGTTTAGAGAGATTTGAAAGCAATAAGAGATGGTTAATGTAGATTAAAGTAGGGAATATTAAAATTTATAGTAATGCTTTTGTCTATTGTTGTATGATTGTTTTTGAAATTTTCAACTTGATAGTCTAATTTGAATTGAGAACTTAGTTGAACAAAGAGTAGTATATTAGGAGGCTATGATGAAGTTTTGTTGTGACACTTGAATCCATGTTTTTTGTTCTATCTAGATGTTTGATTTTGTGTATATGTGAAGTGTTAGCATGAGGTAATAAATGGTGATTCTGAATTATGATTGGTGTATGAGAAAGTATTTGTTGTTTTGTATTTGAGTTGTAGAGTATTGTAAGAGTTCTAAAACGGTAGGACAATTCTTTTAATTTCGAGGACGAAATTATTTAAGGGGGAGAGAATTGTGACACCCCAAAAATTTAAATGGGGATTTTAATTATAAATTAAGAATTTTAGAAATTGGGTATATAAATTAATTAAGGGGAATGAGAAAGAAAAATAAATTGATCTTGTTGAAAGAGGTTAGGAAAATAAATTAGGACTTTACAAATGGATGAATGGGCATCCTATATGTTTATTTAAGGATAGAAAATGTTATGTGATTAAGAGAAAAAGAGAGTGGAAGACAAAAATGCCCCTCCCTTCATTAACCTTCCATACACAAATATCCCTCTTCTCATTAAAAAAAAAAATAAATTTGCTTATGCATACATAGAAACTTACGTACACATACACACCCTCCACTACAACTCATCACTTCACTTCTCTTCATTTCTCTACCTCTTTTTCATTTTTCTCTCTTAGTCCAGCGTGCTTCTTCAGCCAAAAACTTGATCGATCTTGAGCCAATCTTACATGCAATCAGTCCTATAGATTCAGGTGAAAATTCCTCACATTCCCATATAAATTTTTCTGCGTTTTGTTGGGGGAAATAGGGAAAACGAACTGTAAAGAAAGAGATTTGATTTTCTGGGTTTGTAAAGAGGCCAACAACTATTTTAAGTTTCCATTTATGGTATGGATTTTGTGATTTGTAAAGGTTGACAATTTCCTCTCTTCCTCATTTTTCTGTTTGGCCGAATGGGATTTTGGTTTGGGGGGTTGAGATGAACGAAAATTTAAGGGTTAATATGACTAATTGAGTTAGTTTTTGTCATGCATGTGTGTTTTTATCTTAGGTATTGCTGAAATAGTGTATGGGTGAGAGTGTGATGTTGGGATATTTCATAAAAAATGTTTATATAGCATTGCACTCCAAGTGTTTGATAAAATGCCTAGTAGAGTAAAGAAATTTAATTGCATGTGGATTATGGAATTTCTGTCTTCTTTTTCAGTTTGGTTGATTTGAAAATGTTGAATTTTACTTCCTTCTTTCCATGTTTTAACCAAATTAGAAGAAAATGATTGTTTTTGTTTCATGCTTGCAATGTGTAAATGGGATGTATGTTTTGTGTGCAGCTGAAAATGTTTATGTTATGTATGTTTGGATTGTTAGTTTTTCTAGTTCAATAACTATTATGCAGGAATGGAGAACTGAAATTCATGGTATTGTAGGGATGTTTAGATTATGCATGTGGCTGGAACTAAGTTGTTGCATGTGTATTGAAAATTTTCTGCCTTATTGATCTGTCATGGCTGATTGCTTTGGAAGGAAAAGGGTAAAAGTTTTGTTGATTTGCAAGTTTTGGTGTTTTCCCTTTTCTATGAATGAACCTATTTTTGATATGGATGTTAGAAGTTGTTGTTTTTAGTTGATTGAAAGGTGTTTTAGAACTGTTTGGTAAGGGTGTTGATAATTAGGAAGTTAAAAATCAATGTTTGAATATCCTTGCACTCAAGGTGTTTGTCAAAATGTCTAGTAGAGTAAAGAAATTGATTTTAGTTCATCAAAATTTTGTTACAAAGATTATTCTTCTTTGTTTATAGTTATCATTGGAAAGTGAAGAAATTACATGAATTGTAATGCATGTGTGTATGATTTATGAAGTTGTCTAATGATGTTGAGTGCTTGCATGTGAACTTGCAAAATGATTTGTAGGATGATGATGTTGTTGGGGAATTGTTTAATTGCTGAAATTGGTTGTAGGTTAATTTATAATGAATCATTGCTTGTTATACATAAACCAAAAATGGTTGTTGGAGTAGGAGTGTATTCAATTGTGAATAAGAGGTGTTATATGAATGTTCAAAACTGAATGTAGTTAAAGGAATAGAACTTCATATTAATTGAAAATGGTGCCAAGTGTATTTTGATTGTGAAAAGTAAAAGAAGAAGAACTTTGTGTTGGTGTTTGCAAGATTAATGTGCATGTATGAAGTGATTATAGTATTAAGATTGTGATGAAGATGGTTGGTCTAGGTTAGTAAATTTATTAACGAATAATGTATAAAAATTGATTCTAGCATTGTGTTTGAGAAATATTTCTTTTCTTCAATGATCGAATGATATTGAATTGAGAATGAAACATAGATTCACGCTGCATGTTTGATTACTAACAATAAATTGATTTGTTTTGTAATGTCTTACTTCTCTTTTCTGCACTAACCAAAGGATCAATTGGAATTTGAATGTTTAAAAACTGATTGTTACTACTTGGTGCATGTATGTGTGTGTGCATACAGAATCTGATTTGGAAGGTTGTTTAAATTAAAGGCTTAAAAGGGAATTGGGTAGTAATATAGATTTGAGAGACGTTGCTTATTATATAGAATAGTTATTTATAGTCATTATTATTATGTAATGATAGGAAAAGGTAGAAGGCAAGTGTTTGAGAAGCAGCAAGAAGGAAAGGAGAAGTATTAGTAAAGTGAAGGACAGGTAATAGTTTAATTCAATAGCAATAAGCGCGCATCAATATTTTTTTCAAAAGCATGATAATATTTATCCAAGAGGAAGGAATGATATTTATCTCAGATAGATAAATAAGAAAGTAGAGTACTCTAGGCATCAGGTGGGTCGCTCCCCCTATGCCAAACATTTTCAGAAACCCTGCAGGTAAAGAATACCTCCATTAATTAACGAACATATCGTTAAAAATGGTTGGTATAGTGAGGCAGGTTCCAATAAGAGATTGGAAAGAGGCAGGTTCCAATAAGAGATTGGAAAGAGGCAGGTTCCAATAAGAGATTGGAAAGAGGAGAATATTATCATGATTTAAAGGTAAACTATTGAAATAAACTGTTATTGGGATTCTTTGAATCTCACTGTTGTTTTAAAATGTTTTTACAGATAAGCCGGGAGAAGTTAATTCCGAGGGAAGCTCTAGGAAGGTAGGAAGGATGCTTGTTAGGCCCGAAGCTCAATAGTTAGATATATTTGTATTATATATTAGTTGTTATATATATTCTTATACAAGTTTATAACTTGTGATGTATATAGGTATAGGCTATCACCTGCGATAGCCGAATTATATTATATAAAATTGTAATAGTTAGACTTAAATATGTTAAGTATTTAGTAACAATAGATAGTATAGGTGTATAAAATAAAACTAAGTAGTGACTACTAATTTAGCTATTTAATGAATTTATAATCCGCTGCGAATTTCAGGAAACAGATATAATTTCATAAATTGTTTAGGAGCCCAAGTTTATGTTGGAAATTCTTTTAATGTAGTTTTTGAAATAGAAAAGTTTTAATTTATTCATATTTTTGGGCTTCTAACATTAGAAAGTGGTTATAAATTGATTAGAAGGCTATAAATATAGTTGAAAAAGCTAGGATTTTATAAAAACCAAACAAAAAAAATATTTTTCCTCGCAACGCGACCTCGGATGGTTTAAACCGCCGGAACGCATTTTCTGGGGGGCGATGTTTAACTTTCCGCCGGGATGCGTGCGTGGCTAATCGCCGCTTCTTTTGTAGTGTACCTACAGCAGGATATTCTGGCAAGACCTACAGCCTCTTGCTTCTGATCCTACTGTCCCCTGGTTGTTATCGGGTGATTTCAATGCTACTACTAATAGTTCTGAACGTTTTGGCTGTTCCAATCACCGAATTATGGGTTGCCGCTCCTTTACATCTTTTATTGATCACTTGGGCCTTATTGACCTTGGCTCTAATGGGCCTCGATTTACCTGGTGACGTGGGACCTCCCTAGCCCGTCTTGACAGGGCTCTTTCCAATCAGTCTTGGCTCGCCACCTTTCCTCATTGCCTCGTTTCTACTCTGCCTCGAGCTAAGTCTGATCATAGCCCAATCCACACTGTTCTGGGGCACTTGGCTGGCACCACCACTTCCACACAGCATTTCAGGTTTCTAGCCACCTGTCTTACTCACCCCTCTTTTGAGGCTCTTGTTAAAGCTCACTGGAACCAGTCTCTTCCTTTATCTGCCAACATCTCGGCCTTCTCTCAGGCCGCCACAGCCTGGAACAAAGATGTTTTTGGTAACATTAGCAGGAAGAAACGTCAGCTTCCCCACCGCCTCCAGGGTACTCAGAAAAAACTAGATATTCAGTTGTTCTCTCCGTTTTTGCTTAACCTTGAGCGCTCCTTGCAAGAGGACCTTGAGAAAACTTGCTTTCAGGAGGAACTTCTTTGGCTTCAAAAATCATCCTCTGAATGGGTTTGTCTGGGTGACAGGAATACTTCCCACTACCATACTAAAGCTCTGATCCGGAAGAGTAGGAACCGTATCTCCCAACTCCAGAATGATGATGGCGTATGGCTTAATGATGATTCTGACCTCCAGTCCCATGCTACAAGGTATTTTAAGCATTTATTCTCCATCTCTGACCCTGTTGACCTTAATCTTGCCATCTATGGTGTCTTCCCTACACTCAGCCAAGCCACCCTGGCTTGCCTAGCCAGAGATATTTCTGCAGATGAGGTCAGATCAGCCCTGTTCGAAATGAAGGCCTTTAAAGCCCCGGGACCTGATGGCCTCCATGCTGCCTTTTACCAATCTCAATGGAGTATTGTTGGGGGTTCCCTTATTAACCTTGCTCAGGGTCTTTGAAGAGGTGAGCATCTGGACCCCACCATCAACCAAACGCTGATTGCTCTCATTCCCAAAACTGACCGACCAACCAGAATCACTGAATTTCGACCCATAAGCCTCTGCTCGGTTGCCTATAAGACTGTCACCAAGGTAATAGCTAACAGGTTAAGAGAAGCTCTTCCATCCTTAGTCAGCCATCATCAAACAAGCTTCATTCAGGGGCGTAGTATTCTTGAAAACATTATCATTGCTCAGGAGGCTGTTCACTCCATGAAACACAAACGAGGCAAGGGTGGTTGGATGGCCATCAAGATAGACTTAGAAAAAGCTTTTGACAGGCTGAGATGGGAGTTCATTGAAGATACACTGCTTGACACCGGGTTGCCACAATCTATGATTAATCTAATTATGCAATGTCTTACTTCTTCCTCCATGCAAGTCTTTTGGAATGGTAAGCCTTCTTCCACTTTCAAGCCCCAACTGGGAATCCGGCAAGGTGACCACTTATCCTCCTATATCTTTGTCTTGTGCATGGAACGACTATCTCATATGATAACAGTGGCTGTCAGCCAAGGGAATTGGAAGCCAATTAAAATGGGACGTAGAGGTGTTCCCTTATCTCACTTATTTTTTGCTGACGATCTCATTGTTTTTATCCAGGCAAATTCTCAGCAGATCCAAGTTATTAAGCAGATTCTGAATACCTTTAACAAGGCCTCTGGGCAGAAAATTAATCAGAATAAGACAGTCGTCCTCTTCTCAAAAAATATTCCCCAAGTGGAAAAGTCAGAATTGAGTAATCTCCTCGGGTTCCAGCAGACTGAATCCCTAAGCCATTATCTGGGAGTTCCACTCCTCTCATCCCGGGCCTCTTCCAACACCTACAGATACATCCTTGTAAGAATCAGAAGTAAGCTCGCTGGCTGGAAAAGAAACTCTCTATCCCTGGCAGGACGGATCACATTGGCCAAATCCGTGCTCACCACCATTCCTTTCTGCACTATGCAGACCATTCTCTTGTCGGTCTCATGCTGCAAAGAAATTGAGAAGATAATCCGGAACTTTATTTGGGGCAAACCAGATGGTTCAAGAGGCATAAGCTTGATCAAATGGAAAGACAAGTGCCAACCTTTGGAAAATGGCAGTTGCGGGCTTCTGAACTTGGAAACCCAAAATAAGGCTTTCATTGCTAAACTTATTTTCCAACTGCATTCACAGCAAGATGCTTTCTGGGTACGCATATTGAAAGGGAAATATGGGCTAGGTGGGGACACACGCCCATTGAAATCAATTTCCCCTTTTTGGAGAAACCTTCAAAGCCTTTGGCAAGAAACTAGCTTTCATGTCAAACAAAACCCGGGGGATGGTTCAAATACTTTATTTTGGGAAGATTACGGGTCGGTGAGCAAGGCCCCCTCAAGCACTTAGCCTTCTCTCCTATTTCTGAAAGTGATATGGGCAAGACGGTCAAAGATTATCTTGACTGCAATGGCAACTAGCAATGGAGCTCGTTTAGAGACCTCCCCCCTCCATCCATTCTTGATGCCATAGCTGCCACGCGCATTCCCCCTTCCCCTGCTCCTATGAGAGTATCCTGGGATCTTACGGAGAATGGTGATTTCACAGTTAAATCCACATACCAGTCTTGAGAATCATTCCAGTGGAACAATTCTGCCAAAATTTGGAGAATAGTGTGGAAACTGTCCATGGCACAAAGAATCCGCTCCTTTGCCTGTGTAACATCCCATATTTTTAAATTAGAGATAATAAAGAATTTATTAAGGTTTTGAGATGTTATTTAGGAAATTTAAAGTCTTAGGAATAAATTTATGATATTTTAGATGATTTATCCATATTAAATCGTAATTATCTTCAGAAATTATAGAAATATAGTTAAAGGAAACATTTGGAGCTAGAAACTTTTACGAACAAGTATTTTGGAATCGTAGAAAATATGATGATGGAAAGAGGGAGGTATAATTATATATGCAAACTTTTAGGCTAAAAATATAATTAAGAATAAATAATAAGGTAGTAGTTGTAATTTTCCCTAATATATACATATAAATACTCACCACCTTCCATCTCCTTCTCCATTTGGAAGCCCTAGCCGCTGCCTCCTCCCTCCCCAACACCCAATTCCTTCGCCCTCCCTCTCCACTTCTCCGATGACCCAGCATCGTCGCCGGCGAGCTCGAGCCGGCCGTTCACAGCGGTGAACGGCACTGGGGCGACCTCCCCTCCCCTCCTTTCCCTTTATCTTAGTCCGTTTTACCCTCCTCTCAAACCCAACGAATCCTCCCTGTTTCTCCTTGCAAATCCGGCGGTCGACGGCGGAAAGAAAGGTGAGTTGCTGCAACATCTTGATCTTCTCGAGCTTTTCTCTTTTCCAACATGATTTCTCACTTCCCTTTTTCCCTTTTTGGTCTCTGTTTCGACCTACTTTGCAGTGGCCGATTTTTCCGGCGAATCCGACGGCTTCCGGCGACGGCGAAGCTCCTGCTAGACGTGGGGAGGTCGGAAATGTGTTCAGGTAGCTTCATTTCTTTCGTTTCTACCCTTTTTGCGATTTGGACGAGATTTTTGAGGGGTAGTTCGAGTTGGGTTCATAGATTTTGGTGTTCTAAGTAGTTAAAGTTTCATTTATGTGAGTATTTTGAAGGATTAGAGCTGTGATTTAAAGATTATGAAGGTTGTACAAAACCCTAACTTTTGGGATTTCTTATATTGTGTTTCAAGTATGAAAATTAAAGTAGTGAATGATTTTACTGGGATTTTTAAGGCCCAATTCTCTAATTAAATCATGTAGGAATGTAATGAAGTTGATTTGGTGTATTGTGGGGTTGATTTAAATGAATTGGTGGATCAATTCTTAGTTCACAACTTGAACTCTTTGTGTGAGAAATGCTTAAACTTGCAGAATTCATGATGAATGTATGTAACTATGCTTATTCTGGCCGATATTGTGTGTTACTTTGGGTGTCCTGTTTAGTTTAGTTCCTTTCTTCTTCTCCTTTGTTTATGATTTATTTTCTTTTCCTGGATTGTTGGTTCATAAAGAATGATGAATGAATGTTTGAGTTATTAGTTTGGGATGATTAGGGTGGTTCCATGGGGGTATTTTACAATCTGATTTTTGATTTATAATTAACCCTTGGCATTTGAATATGTTTATAAATGGTGTTTAAGAAAGAATTTTCTTTGAAGTTGTGTTAAAGGAAATGAAGTTGGAAATCTAAAATGGACAAGGGTGTTGTTTGGTTACTTGTTGGGATTTGAGAATTGATTAGTATGATGTGGTTTGTAATTTCAAAATATAAAGGAATATATATAGGGTATGGTTATTTGGTAACTTGCTTGTTAAATGGTGATTTAAGTTATAATTTTCCTTGAATCTTGTTTTCTCAAGCTTGATGAGAATGCCTTGTAACTTGAATAATCTGGTTGGAATTTGGCACGGTTCAATAGTCGTTCTTGTTACATGTTAAATGTATTTATGCTTGATAGTTGATGTTTTGGTTACTACTACAGAATAAACTTATACCAGCGCACCTTTACATGCGCTTTAAGAAAAGCGCTGGTAATTTACACCTATACATGCGCTTCCACAAAGAACAGCATAAAGCGCATTTATATAGTATATTAATACATGCGCTTTATAAAACAGAGCGAATGTATAGGACTGAAACATATGCATGCGCGTAAAGCGCATGTATATGATGCCTCTTTACACGCGCTTCTTGAGGAACTGCGCATGTATATGTTTGTGGCCTATACATGCGCTTTAAGCGCATGTATATGTTACCTCTTTACATGCGTTTTAACACAGAAAGTGCATGTTTAGGTTTCAATTAAAATTATATTGTTTGAACAATATATCCATACATAGGATAAATTTATATGTTAAAACATGTCATACTCATATAAATTAAGTTAAACAATCATAAATATATATAATGCATTTATCTATACATGCGCTTGTGAGAATAAAGCGCATGTAACAGATATACATGCGTATATATTACAATTGATGAAAAACTTAAATGTAAACAAAAAATTTCCTAGATTGTTTAAAACTTGACTAATTGCAAATAATTTAATCTTTTCTCTGATCTGATAATTTTTTTGCAGCTCCCTATTTAATAGTAAATCAATATTTTTATAATGAAAATTAAATTAAGTCATAGATTTGTAAATATTTTGTAAATTGATATCAAATAATTAAATAATTTAAAAACTTGATTATGAAGTTCACATACACTATTGATCTTAAAATAATGAACTTCTAATCTAGTAAATAAACTTATAGGCTTCTAATAAAAAAAAAACTTCTTAGGCAGTAAACATTTATTAAAAAATTTCATTTTGCCGCGCACTTATATCTTCCTTTGTTTTCCAAGTCTTTATGCTACCTCACTCTACATACACTTACACTAACACACATTGCCCGGCGAAGCAGAGAAGCACATACACTTACACTAATACAGAATCCTCCCTCATCAAACAAATGAAGCACCTGAACGAACAAGGCACTGAACGAACACGGCGAAGCTTCAAAATCCTCCGACTTCAAAGCGCGGCGAAGCTTCCCTGCTGGCCTCTGTTTTCGTCTCAACACGGCGAAGCTTCTTTAAGCATCCAGCGAAGCTTCATTCCTCAAAAAGGTTTGTGCTTTTAGGTTAAAAGTATGAGATTATGAGATTTTTGTTGCAAAGGTTTGTGCTTTTAGTTTAAAAGTATGAGATTATGAGATTTTGGTTGCAAAGGTTTGTGCTTTTTGTCTAAAGGTATTAGCTTTGGGGTGTTTTGTTTTCAGAAGCCATTGTTTCTGATGCTAATTTTACCGTATTACTGTATTATAAATGAAATATTATGACTCAGCTTCTTATTGGATATAACATTGATATATTGATGAGTTATTGATTACTGCAGAATTTTTTCATGCTTGATGTTTACTGTGGCCATATCATCAATGATTATGTTTTCCACTTGTTAATTGAATAATGCTTAGTTTCTGTAAACTTATTTCAATTTGACATATACGTTTAATCAACTATTATATAGGATATGACATGTTAATCTAGATTGACCCGATGGCAAAAAAAAGGAGCCTCTCTTGTATACTTTTAATCAACTTTGTTTAAAGTATGCTTGCATTATAGACCAAATTAAAATATGAATGTTTGATGGTAGAACTATGTGTTTCGTACTTTTGTTTGCTCTTGAGTATTATTCTTCAGTTCCTTTTGAGCTTGTCTGCACTATGTGATGTCATTTTTATTTTTATTTGAATTCACCCTCCAACTATATTGCATTTTTCTGTACAATGGAATCGCGAAAATCACATAAAGTTTGAGTCTTTGAAAAGATATGTACATCTGCGCAGTCTTTTGTTTAGTTGTTGTGTTGTGCAAGTCCCATGTGACCTGTTTTTGTGGCTGAGGCATTTGACATTTTCAAAGTTAGGTGGGAGTTGTGTGTCTTTTATTCCAAGCTCTATTGGGAATTTGATGTCATTGGTGTATCTCTCTGAAGGCTTTGCCTAAAAATATGAGGAAGCTTACTAAAAATGCTAAAAATGAATGAAAGTGTTAATATGGTGACTAATAGGAAATGCTAAAAATGTGAATATAGTAGAATGAGTAGTTAGAAGTAAGGTATCCCTCTCATTTTGTATAAAAGAAAATTTGTTTAAATTTGTATGTTGGTATGAATTAAATTTGAAGCTGAGAAATCAATTCCTATGCTTCTGTCTCTATATATGTGTTTTTGTATGTATATATATTGCAGTCTTGTCCATCAACGTCTTTGGACCTTGAGGTATGGCTCTCTCTGTGTAATACTTGCGGGAAAAGAATAAAAAGTTTGATTGATATCTGTGTTTTTTTTTACTAGTTGAATTTAGTTTATAAACTATCAAGGACTCAATGGCTGGATCTGTTTAGGATGCTTTTTGTGATACCGACAAAGTGTAAAGCTATTTTGTTCTCTAACTCACGCTATGACTTGTGATTGGGCTACAACCTACAAGGCCTATCTAAGTGACAAAGGTTTTTTTAAAAAGAAATTATTTTATGCCATGGTTGTTTGATACGTAGGTGCAGGGAAATCTTGAAAGAAGTTAACACTTGAATTCCAAAATCTCTCTTTTTTTTCACCAAAATTCCAAAATTTCTTGCTTGGAAGGTTAGACTCTTTTGCAAACTCTTGTTATCACTGGACGTGATATCATGACAATTGTGCGTTTTGGTTAAACTAGTCTGATGTCTTATTGGGTTCATTTTTGTTGTCATATCTTTTATGGCTTATTGCACTTAGCTTGCATGCATATATGTTTAGGCTAAAAACTTGCAATATATTCTCATGCATTGTTGATTTTGCTTCTTAGTGTTGAAATCTATTGTTGCTAAAAACTATCATTGCACTAATCAAATTAGGTGCAGCGCCAGGTGCAGTTGAGGATCCAACATCAGAATTTCCTCAGGGGTGAACTGCTGCAGATTTGGCTTCAAGCAGAGGGCATAAAGGTATTGCAACATATTTGGCAATTGAATTAACCAAATGCTATATCCCCCCCTCCCCAAAAAAATGGAGTTGCTTTGAATTGAGTTCTTTGGTTGATATTGTGGATTGTATAACATGTTCAGCTTGTTCATTGTGCACTATATTTATGCTTAAAAGTTTCCCGCATTTTCTTTCCTTCCAATATGGTTGCTATTATTTTTTTTCCGAAAAAAAAGCCTCCATTTATCATACCTCTATTTTGATTGTATGCTTTTGGAGATTGTTGCAGTTTTGAGGGATGTGTGACATCTATCTTCCAATTGTTATGATATATGATTTTTTTTTAATATAAACCTGCTGTCTCTATACTCTTCCTTCCCCCTTTTAACCATGTAAGCTCTTGAGGTCTCTGTATTTGTGATTAACTTTTAAGAGTAGTATTGGTTATAAGCTTCTTTTGTCACACTTTGCAGGTATGCAATGACTGGTCATTTGACTCAAAAAAGTGATGTTTACAGTTTTGGCGTTGTTCTTCTTGAACTTCTTACAGGGAGAAAGCCTGTTGACCATACCATGCCTCGTGGACAGCAAAGTCTGGTCACATGGGTTAGTTCACCTGCTTAAACCTATCCCTCCTATATCTTTTTCTTCTGGATTGTATTTACAGTACATACGTCCTCTGTCTTTTTATATATTGTTGTTTTGAACAAATTTGTATAGGCTACTCCAAGATTGAGTGAAGATAAAGTCAAACAATGTGTGGATCCAAAATTGAAAGGAGACTATCCTCCCAAAGCAGTAGTTGCAAAGGTTTCTAACTTCCCTCCTTTCTCTGGGACAATACCTGTTTAAAACATATATTTGGGTTTTCTCTGCAAATATTATCCACAGTCATGATGTTACTGGAAATATTTGGTTGATATTGTGGATTGTATAACATGGTACAAATTAGATGACTTTTGGTTGTACAAATTAGATGTAAATTCTGATTGGGATATGTGGATGACTTTTATATTATGTAAAGTAGTTCTTGGTATATATAGGATTTTGGTTATTCTGGCTGGTTGGGTATATTATATTGTGCAGGTAGCAATTTAACTGCCAAAAAGCAGAGAAAACGAATTATGACAAATGAAAAAAAAAAGTGACCTATACATGCCCTTTAAGCGATTGTATAAATGTATATATACATGCACTTTCTTGTAGAGAAAACGCATGTATATGATATTCACCTTTACATGCGCTTTAGAAACAGCGCATGTAAAGATGTCACATTTACATGCGCTTTTATTAAAACAGCGCATGTATAAAGGTATATATACATGCGCTTTCTTGTAGAGAAAACGCATGTATAGGTATATCTTTACATGCGCTTTAAAAAGCTCATGTAAAGCCTTTCCCGGCGAGGCCATTGCCAGCGCTTTTTAAGCGCATGTAAAGGCCAAAATAAACGCATGTAAAGGGGTTATTCTGTAGTAGTGCGTTGGCGGAAGAATTCATTATTGTTGCTGGGAAATTCTGCCTGATTAATAATATAGATTTTCTCAATTGTTAGTCATAGACATTAAAGAACAATAAAAAGGGAAAAGTCGGATGTTTGTTTCAGGTGTTACATTGTAAAGACTTGAACAATTTATAGAGATTAGGTGGGCGTGATAACTATGAGGATATAATCAATTTTGGCTTGGTTGAGCTGAATTATTTGATAATGTGGAAGTAGAAGGAAATCTTGGTTCTTATTTGAAAATATAGTTATTAAAATGCTTCATTATGATCACTTGGCCTGCAATGGTTGAATTGAGTCTTCTCCCTTGATTTTTGGTGTTGCATGTGAATTGTGTTTAGGACTCTGAATCTTGTTTGGATGATGAATGGAAACTAGAAGGATGTATGTTTTTGTGGCATGGTGGATTTAAATGGATCATTTGGTTGCTAACATTATTGGATTGAGAAATAATTGAGATGTGTTGTTAAAACATTCTTGAGATATAAAGAAGTGGATAACATGAATGATTCTATAAGATAGTAACTTAGAAGAGGAATTGGGTAGTAATATAGGACACGAGTGAGACGTTTAAATAATATGAAGTGAGAATGATATTAATTTATCATTGTATATCATATCATTATAGGAATATATTTAGAGGTGATGATACTTGAAGGAAAAGCTACAAGGAAACGGTAAGGAAAGACTGTGGAATGCTAAGGGCGACAGGTAATCACACTTAACCTTGCTATAACATTGAGGGTGACGTTAGTTAGGGATTTTGTAAAATCCCTTCTCACCCTCTATATATATTATCTTTAAAAGGTATTTTTATACAAAACAGGCTATCGCGTGCCTTTTTCAAACACGATTATTTTCGTATAAAAAGGAATTTGAAACATTATACATATTATCCTGGCTGGTGTTTGTTTTGGTATGATGTGATAGGTTCAGATGGTATTATGTGAGAGATGTTGATAGTTAGGTTGAGGGAATAAGTGGAATAGTTGAGATTGAGATAGTGAAGGGAGTGATAATAGTGCATGATATTGATGATGAGATTGAAATTGATGGATATGGATATTGGGAGAGTTTGCATGACACTGATATATATGTACCATCGCGCGATGATAACTGTCGATTGGCCAATCGACAGTTATTTGTACTAATGATCCTTTTCGGATTGATTAGACCGGGGATCATAGGTCAACTTATTGAGAGAAAGTGACCTACGGTTGTTTGGCAGTGGAGAGCCCAGTCGTTCCCGTTCTGTAATGGAAGCAGAATTGGGGTTCCCTCTCTGGAGATTGCTAGAGAGGGAAAATGTCCCCTCATTATGGAGAGGGACACAGTGTCAAATCATATAGTGAAGAATAGATGCTTGAATGCACCGTGATGGCACAATGCATCTGTAGGTGAGTGTGAGAGTTGTTGTGGTCGTATTAGTTGATTGGAATATGGAGATGATGAATTGATTTGGTTTGGATGTGATTGTTGGATTTGAGTGATGAATGGAAGAAGATTTGACATGGATATATATATATTACTGGTTTTAAAATGAGGTACCCTTTAGACGCCCTCGCTACCGCACATCTCACTGTTATAGTGAGTTAAGCGGTGATTACTGGGACAAATTGTCTCATCCCACGATTACTGACATTTTTGCAGGTATTCATGCACAGGCGCAAGCTTCAAAAAAGGGAAATTAGGTAGTGGAGGTGATATAGTTTATTTAGAATTGTATATTGCCAATTGGTATAGGCCTGCATCTGCTTCTGCATGTATATATATTTATTTATTGTTAATATAATTAGTTCTGTTTAATAACCATGTTAGGCAAATCCCTTCTAACATGGTTAGCAATAAATTATCCATGATAGCAACTGTGCTGTATTAGTTTATTCTTTTCTATCATGGATAGTATTTAATCATTAGGATATTCTTTTTCTAACTATGATAGAGATATTGATATTATTGCAATTCCTTTTTCTATCATAGTTAGTAAAGATATTATTGAACTAAAAGAGATGTTACAGGTTAATTAGGGAATTAGTAACTATATATTACAGTCTGGCTACTTCTTAAAGAGAAACTCCTCACCAACAAGGAGAGGGACAGAAGACACTTGACAGCTGACCTGACATGCTCTATTTGTACTCAAGCTGAAGAGGACCTTGACCATGTCTTCAAAAGGTGCCCGACCACTGCAGCCATCTGGAGACACCTTCTCCCTCCCAACCTGTATGCCTCTTTTGACAATACCACGATAACTACTCTGATCAGCTCCCTCCTTTCAGGCGATAACTAGCCGACTTCTTGGAAGATTGGAGTTCTTATCACATGTTGGAAACTTTGGAAAGTCAGAAGCTTGTGTATTTTTACAGATGATACATTTACAGTTGATGGCATACTAGCCCAGATTAGAGCCTTAGTGCTACACTCCCTTAACACCTTTTCTGCCTTTCGTAGGAGAAGTCTTAGTCAAGAGTCAGGTTTTGTTTCTTTCCTTTGTTCCGCATGTAACTGGTCACTCTGACCTACTTGTATATGTTTTTGATCAAAACAAATACCTTTCATTCAAAAAAAACCAAAGGATTATATGCTTACTTCTCCCATTTGAATTATTAGCTAGCTCGAGTCTTAATAAAACCTCCAATTGAAGTGCATCCCTCTTTTTTCATAAAAAATGTGCCTTGGCTTGATAATGAGGGTTACTACATATGATTTCTGACATCAGTTCCTTCCTCTTTCGTTGGTAAGACATTTAACTTTTTATAGTAATATGTCATATGGTCGATCATTATATAATAACTTAAAATTGCAATAACCAATGTCCACATAAAAGTATTGTATATGAAACAAGCTAATGTTTTGGTTAAATGTAAAATTAGATGATCATGACCATTATTCATCCATGATTGCTTGAGAAATGTGGTTACATTTAGTATCCTATATATTGTACCCGAATATGATTGAATTATTGAATATTGAGTAATAAGAATTTTTTCATTTTTAAATTAAAAACTAAGATCTATTTAGGGATATGAGTTTAATTTGATCCAAAATATAATTATCTCTTTCTAATTTGTTTTAGTTTTTTTTCTCAAATTATTCCTATTGATGTTCGTAAATACTCCCTCCGGTCCCTAATGTAAGAGCCCAAAATTTGAATGGTTTTAGTCCCTAATGTAAGAGCTTACCTCATATTCTCTCCTCATTTAATGCATTTTTTCCTACTTTACCCCTAACTCTCTTTCATATTTATTAATGCTTATGTATTTCTCTCTCTTAAAAGTACCATAATAAATATGGCCAATTTTGGAAATGAAGCATTAACTCCAGACACCCAACTAACATTCACATGTTTTCTTAAGAAGCGTTTTTTTGACGGCTAGCTCTTACATTAGGGACCGGAGGGAGTAATAAATAACACAATAGAGGGAGAGTGAGAATAAAGTAGAAAGGTGAGGGTCTATCGGTATATCATGTGATTTAAACTAACTTAAGTAATAATTTTAATTTAATAAATTTAAGTAATTAGGTCATACATATATAATCGGAAGTCATATAAATTGTTAGGTGAACTTATCCTATGGATCATCTACATTCGATTTATCATCAAGAAGCTAATTTGGACTTGCGCATCGTATGAGAATCACATATGTAGGCCCAGCCCACTTCAATGGATTCAATGCCCATCTTCAAACAGTTCCAGTTGCACTCATGTTATAAATCTCTGGCTAATTACTGTCAGGGGGCTGGATTAATATTATTCAGAATTCTTTTCACTGAGAGGGGTGTATACATTTAGTGCTTGGAAATACCTCAAGTATGATTACAGTTCATACAAGGAAATACACATGCCTGTAATAAAGGATTAATATACAAATTTGTAATGAAAATTTTCAATTAGAATCGATAATATGTGGAAAAAAAATTTGGTTCAAAGTGTTGCTCTTAAAGATTTCAAATCACCATAACAATATTACATTGATAGTTATTGATTAAATTCTATTTTCGTTCATCATACAAAATTCACATGACATTTCATTTGTCAATGTTCAAGTCTTGCCCTAAAAACTTTAACATAGGCATATCTGAATGTTTCTTTGGATTGCCTAGCTAGTAAATTTCCAAATAATAGCAATATTACCTTATACTCACTCACTCTGTCTCTACCCTTAAATATAAGGCTACTTTTGAGATTCAATTGCCCTTAATTATAAGACCCTTATCAACTTTTTTCATATATATGTCTATCTTTTACCAAATTACCCTAAATATAAGACCATTTTTTATATTCAATTTTCCCTTATTATAAAACCCTTATTTTTTGTATGTCTTTTAAATTTAATTTAATGGTATTTTAGGAATATTAGTTAAAATTAATTGATCTAACAACTTCCTCAATTTCAAGTATTGGTCAGACTTAGCTTTAATTTGATTATGGTTGTGGTGAGATCGCTATGAGCCTAAGATTATGATTTAGAACTGACGGGATGCCATCGAAAGGTCAAACCCCAAAAGCAACTTCTATTTATCCGACGCTTATGGGTAAAAATTTCCAATATAAATTTGCATCTAAAAAAATATGGGGGTAATTCGTCATTTGAACAAATTCTGCCTTCGGAGTCTAAAGCTTCAATGGCTTCCAGGAAGAAATTAGAAAGTAGCGTTTGAAGATCTTTACTGGCAAAAAAAGCATTGAAGATCTTTGATAAAAAAATTTGAAGTTCTTTTATTTTATTAGTTATTTGGCATTTATTAAATTATAATGTATTCACGTTTATGTGTGTGTGTTATTTAATACAGTGTGATTTATTAAACTTTAAATATTGTCAAATCTAATTAAAACTATTTTCTAATTTCTTTTTTTGTTCTCACACATACTAAAAATGAAATTTGAGGTTTACCTTTAAACCATTAGATCAATTAGTTGTGAATTGTTTTAACTTAATTAACCGATTGTATTGAATTCAAACCTTTGTATGCAACTGTGATAATTATTTGGAGATAGTGAGATCCCCTGATTGTAAATTTACATTCACCTAAATCTAATTAATTAATCATCAATTGTTAGTAGTACTGGATGCCAGTGGATAAATAAAAATGTTGGCGTTAAGTAATACTTACTAGATCTATTTCTATTTCTATTTTAAGTCAAATTCATCAAATAATATTCATCCCACTTGAAGGTAATTCTTCCGACATGGATAGCTGAAAAAAAATCTTTCAACATAACTTTTTCTTTCCAATAGATTCAAAACCTTAATCCTACTTTATGAAATCTAACCGCCAATTATAGAATTTGTAAAAAAATTCCTTCCTTAATATTACGTTTATGGTAATAATATATATAAGCTAAAAATATTTTGATACAATACTATTAAATTTTACTATAGTGTCTATTTCTTTTAATATATTAATAGAAGACTTCAAACTCTTGATACTCTACATTTTTATCTGAATTTTTTTTTTAAAAAAATAATTTTTGTAAACATATATAGTGGGTTTATTTTTTCATGACTACTATTATTTATATATTTGTAATATTGTGAGTATTTGAAATAATTATGTGTAGGCGTGAATGCTGAGCAAGTCGTTATCAATGTCACCGTTAAGAAAACCCAATTGATGACAATTGATATATTTGAAGATGATATATAGTCACACAGTACACAGCAGAAGGCTTCCTCAAAAATAGCCACAGCCACACAAATGATAGTATGCATATACAGTACACATTCTACAAAAAACTTCACTTGTATTGTTGTTGTATTTGTTGGCTCTTTACTTTTACTGTTTTCATCGTGGTTTTATATACCTAAAATTTGTCACCTGTCAATTAATCTTATATAAACTAGGTGTAAAGTAAGTTAAATTGATGAGTTTACACACAAAGTTTTACCATTTTTACGTTTCAATTTTAAGAATTAATTTGTTAACTTGCTAAAAATCTTAGTTATTATTTTATTTAGCCATATTCAATGAATAATTTCGATCAAAAAAAATATTCAATGAATAATGTAGATATAAATTTTATAAAAAAAATTATTCAGATTATGATAAAACCGTGAATGTTGATATGTTTCGTACAACCATTCATAATTTAAATATATTTAATATAATTATTGTTATTTTTTGTATTTCTCATGATATAGTTCAAACTTCAAAGACATATTTACAAATAAAAATAAAATCTTAAAATGAGTTTACAATATAATTTTAAATTCATATCACAAGTTTAAGTTAAATTCACGAGTTGGACAATATTTCTCATAACTAATGATAATTCATTTTAAGTAGGAAGAAATGATTTTTTTTTGTTTAACACCGCGGCTAATCCAGACTCGAAGGGTGAGACAGTATCACATAGGTAGATCCCGTTTTCAATGATAGCGCTTCACTGGATTTGAATACATGTTCTCATCCTTAATTAAGGAAGTTGAAGTTTACTTACTAACTCAACCAACTACCCATTAGTAAAAATGAATCTTTTTAGTATGTATCTCTCAGTATATTTTCTCAACCTAGAAATGCCCAGTTGATAAACTCTCAAGATATAGTAACTCAGCAAGACTTTCCTTTATTGTGTAGTAAAAAACCACTTAAACACAATAATTGATTGGCGAATAGAGACATATTTTTATTTCAAGTAATTTTATTATATTATTGATCATGCATATCGTTTTATATTGATTAGTTGTCATCCACGATCCACCCTATCTTCAGTAATATCTGCAGATAGATCAATTTGGTTGTCTCAAACTAATAGTAGTTGGTATTTGATGCTATCTAATGTTCAAATTAATGGTCTTTATACTATTTAAATAAAAATGAACTTCATACTGTAATTATTTTTTAATAAGTTTTAATATATCAAACCTTAAGAAATATTTACTTCAGTTTAGCCTGTCCGACCAAGATTGTTGAAGAGATCAAACTAAAGTCAATAATGTATCGATGCATGTACTATAACAAAGTGAATAAGGAAATTAAAAGCGCACTTTTGGGGGTTATACTTTTATCTGACTAGATTCTAATTTGTCAAAATCATTTATGTGTGGACAAAGTTTAAGATAATAAATATCGAATATTATGGAGTCAAATTTGAATATTTTCATATCAGACTCAAATATGTAATACCCTCCTCATGTGTAGAATTCACACAAATTTGATTATAGTTCATTCTGCCAATAAATTTATAATATCATGTTCATATAACTTTTCATATATACACATTATATTGGTCTTGATATTTTCCATCAGATTTTTTCTCTTTCCAAAGAGAGAATTTTGACATTGGGTGTTGGGGTTGGGGGGAGGGGGTTAAGAACTCTACATACAAATGTCTTGTCACATAAGATTTAATCACGATGTATGATATTTTTCTTAGATCAACCCAGGTTCATTACATTCTCCACATACATGAGGTGAAATCTTGCTTCTAGATGTATGCGTGTGAAGGAGAAAATATTGTGAAAATCTCTAAGAGAGAATATTGAAAGGGATTGAGAAGCCTCAAACGCAATAGGCTACCTTAACAATTTTGGACAGACTTTGTAATACAAACGCAAAAATATATATATTTGCATCAAAGTCCCTATCCATCATACATCCTCTTTACTGATTCCCAAACCACATACGTAGCCTTCCTCTTCATCGTAAAAAATATTTTCGTTTTTTCTTTCTCTTATTTATCATTCTGCTGGCGGATATATATTCACACACACACACACGCACACTCACTCACTCACTCAGAGAGACCCACACAGAGACAGAAAAACTAGCATAGAAATTATAATTTTGTCTTTACAGAGGATAAAGCTTTCATATGTATTCTCTGGCCCATATACGTATACGTGGGATGTTTATAGATGTGCTACAAACAGTTGTGTTTCTCCTTTAACGATATATATGATCTCTTATATATTTTGACATTTTCAAATTCATTAATAAATTATTTATTGAGAAGCAATATACTAGATTCATGTTATTGGGCAATGAGCCTATTTTGCTCTTCAAGTAACCACTCTGGACCACTGGGCACCTAAACTAACATCAGGTACAATTTTACCCTTTAAATAACCAAAGTTGTTCAATTTTACCCTCTGGCCAATGTAATGTTGACATGTGTCGTTCACGTGTCAACATTACATTACACATGTCAACATTATATTGGTCAGAAGGTAAATTTGGACCACTTTGGTTACTTCAAAGGTAAAATTGTAGCCGATGTTAGTTTAGGGTGTCCAATGATCCAGTGTGGTTACTTTAAGGGCAAAATAGAATCATTGCCCCATGTTATTCTTATTTCGGGCCATTCATACATAACAGTAGTTAGTTAGGCCATAGATTTTTTTAATTTATATTGTGATACATTAATTTACGATGTTCTGTCATGTATATGTTAAATCTGCGTTAAAAGACAAATTAGAATTATTTATATATATGGTAATCTACAATCAACCTTTGGCATCTTATAGACTTATATACTCAAGTATGGTGTAATATTGCCAACTACTTGTAAAAACAATAGAAAAATCCCCAAATCGTAACTGATATGGAAAGATTTGGTCACACGCGCAATGCTGGATTATGCGTAAATATATTGGGACCTTTTTTTTCACCTCAAAATATATTGGGACTTAAATATCAGAAATTTCACCTATGAACCTTTAGATGCTAAACTCCTCACGAAGGCACACATATTGGCAAGTGTTGACCATGAGTGTCAAAATGTAGACGTGAGTCTACATACATGTATTCAAATTTGTTCTAGTTTGTGGGAAACCTTAAGCAACTGCATTTTGTTTTGTCACACTTCATATAGTCACATTAAGCTGACTTCGATTCAAAACTCATCTGAAGTCTATATCGTCCCCCAATTATCTCACTTTCTTGCCATTGAGGGGGATGGGAAGGGTTTTAAATTAAAGCAGCTGTTAACTAGACAAATATAGTTCAAGCATGATTGAGTTTCTTGTCATTAGTTCAAATCTTTAAATGAAATTTTTTGTAGTGATTACTCATCTTATTGTCCGGTAAAACTTCCTTTTTACCTTATCTTAGAGTTTAGATCACATATTTCTTTAGTAGTTTTTTTTCCATTAATTTAAACCACCCCACTTGAATTCTATTGTTAATACAATTATCAATTTCACAATTTTTTGTATAAATGATTCCAAATATTAAAATTTGGCCACGTGTAGTATAACTTGGTTTTCCAATTTAACTTCAATATCCAAATGACTTTGTTTGTTATCAAAAGTACAGTACATATATTATTCAGTCATCCCCCTACTCATTCGAAGAACTTTCTGAATCTAAGGTCCTTCTTTGTGATTCTAGTTTCCAAAAAATTTCTTCTCGTGATTCACTTAAAGCACTCCCTTTGATCCGTAATAATAGAGCCAAACTAAAATGATTTTTGCCCAAAATATAAGAGATCGACTTTACATTATCTCATCATTTAATGTGTTTTTTCTACTTTTCCTTTTAACTATATTTTATATTTATTGATGTGTACATATTTCTCTCTATCAATTGTGATATAATAAATAAGAGCGAAATTGAAAAAAAAAATTCAAACACTTAATTCACTTTAACATGTTTTTTTTTAAAAAAGCATATTGCGGCGGATGAATTCTTATATTAAATACTACCTTCGGTCCTAAATATAAGACCTAATTGACTTTTTTTTGGAGAGATTAAGGTTGCCAAATAGGTTATTAAATCATGATATATTTGATATCTTTTTAGATTATTCATTAGCTTATAGGTAAAATAAACTAGTGTAAGAGAAAAAATTAGGTAAATCAATTTATAATTAACTTATTTTGCTTTTTCTTTTTAGGATTTTTTAAAAAAGTCAATTAGGTCCTATATTTAGGACCGGAGGGAGTATAAAATAGAGTTCTACTCCCTCCAGTCCTAAATATAAGACGCGATTGACTTTTTGGAAAATTCTAAAAAAACAAAATAAGTCAATTATGAATTTATTCAACTAATTTATTTCCTTAAACTAGTATATTTAACCTATAAACTAATGAATAATCTAAAAATATATTAAATATGTCATAATTTAGTAACATATTTTGTAACGTTAACATCTTTAGAAAAGTAAAATGTAGTTTAGGACCGGAAGGAGTATATAACTTGTGAAAGCAGCATTCGTTTAAAATAAAGAGCCCAAGGGATATAAAAAAAAACTGTAGGTCAATATCAGAACTGACATTTGCATTTATTACGCAATCTTGGGAATATGGGGGGAAATTCATTCTGTCATTGCAGGTTTTTCTTTAACCACTGGTGATGACACCGTTGTTCACTGTAATTTACCATATCAAACTTGTTCCAGGATTTTTGTCTGCATATAATTTAATTCTTCTTTTAATAAATCATCAATCATAATATAGAGGTATGTGTATGCTCAAGTATAGTATTTTCCTCAATATCAATGGACGTACCCTGGGTCAAATAAAAAAGAATGGACGTATCCTTAAATGGTGTGTGTATGTTTGTTGGGATTACTTGATATGTTTGAAAGGAAGAAGTAAAAAAGTAACTAATAGAATGCCAATAAAAAGAAAAGTAGACAGTGCACTGAATGTACGTAAGTCATCTGATTTGTGTAAGGCAAATCAACGAAACATGCATGTCAGTCTGCTTTTCTCCTTTGGTTCTTGAAGATGGAGATGTCTCGTGAGTTACTAATTAGATTCATTCTATCTATTTCAATGTTTAAAGAGCTATACATGATTTACTTCAACTCCAAAATATTCAAATTGAGGGTATTTTAGTCCTCAAATATCTGTCCATTTTCTTATCACTTGGTTTTCCATCCCTCATGCTCATCTAACCAAGATGAGTGCTAATACTTCCCACTTTTTTCTCCTCCCTAATCAATACAAAAAACGGGGCTCTTATCGGTGTTTTATTTGGCCTCGTATCGGCGAAATTTTCCGGCGGAATGACGCTACGGCGTTTTGGCAACACGCCTAAAAATTTACCCTGGGAAAGCGGCACATCGGCGTTTTGAAAAACACCACCCCGAGAACAAAACGCCGGAAACAAAACCCAGGAAAATAATACTACCTCCGGTCCCTAATGTAAGAGCTAGCCGCCAAAAAAACGCTTCTTAAGAAAACATGTGAATGTTAGTTGGTTGTCTGGAGTTAATGCTTCTTTTCCAAAATTGCCCATATTTATTATGGTACTTTTAAGAGAGAGAAATACATAATCATTAATAAATATGAAAGAGAGTTAGGGGTAAAGTAGGAAAAAATGCATTAAATGAGGAGAGAAAGTGGGGTGAGCTCTTACATTAGGGACCAAAACCATTCAAATTTTGGGCTCTTACATTAGGGACCGGAGGGAGTATAATATTAGCATATCGGCGTTTTACCCAAAACGCCGATGTGTGATATAATATAATATTATTTAATTCACGCATACCGGCGCTTTCCCAAAACACCGGTCCGCGTTTTTTCAAAAAATAAAAAAACCATTTTTCGTCCTAGTTGTTTAAAACCAGGACAAAAATGGTATAAAATGAACAAAAGATAAGCACCAAAGTGACAATAACAATAATAGACATAAATATAAGGAATAAAAAACATAATTCAGAAAACATGATACATAAATATATATAATCAAACAACAACAACAATATGTAAAAGAAAAACCATAAGATCAAACAGATATTAACATTACAAAAGAAATGTCACCAAGAACCATAAAATCAAAAACAGCAACAACATTGAAGGAGAAAGACGAATGAGAAGAAAAACAGGAGAAAATGAGCGACATAGCTGAAGGAGGGAGGAGCTATTTATAGGGAACGGAGGTGCGGACCGGCGTTTTGGGAAAACGCCGGTACAAAAAACATTATAATAATAGGCGTTTTGCAAAACGCCCATATGTATTTTAACATTAAATAATGCATGTAGGCGTTTTGTCAAACGTCAATATGCATTATTTACATTAAATAATGCACATAGGCGTTTTGGCAAAACGCCTATATGCATTTTGGCAAAACGCCTATATGCATTAAAAAATAATAAAATGCATACAGGCGTTTTGGCAAAACGCCTATATGCATTAAAAAATAATAAAAAACATATAGGCGATTTGCAAAACGCCTATATGCGATTTAATTATTATTAAATCGCATACCGGCGTTTTGATCAAAACGCCTATATGCTTTTTTCCTGTAAAAAAAAATAAAAAATGTCAGGCGCCTCTTTTTTTCAAATAAAATATACATATCGGCATTTTGGGGTTACCAAAACGTCGGTTGGTAAATGCGGGAAAAAAGGCGGGAAGTGCCCGCCAAATTTAACGGCGTTTCAGTTAGGCGTTTTACTCAAAACGCCTATATGTACATGCGGATAGGCGTTTTTCATCAAAACGCCGGCATACGGTGCCGGAATGGGCCGTTTTTGTTTGTAGTGAATTTTCTCTCCTCACATTTTCTTTCCTCTCATATATATTTTCCCTCAATCAAATAAGACCCTAAAAGTCATTTGATTTTGCCTCTAATGAAATATGCATATTATCATCTAATGAGTTGCTCCCTCTCGCTCAAGACACTAATTCTCATGAACCAACAAATGGTTGTTGGGTCATCAAATTTAGGCACATTATCCCTTTTTCAACTTTCATTCTTCACATTTTCAACTTTAAATATACAAGGGTGAACTTGAAAATATAACTTAGTATCACGAGTTGTACCATATATTTGGAACAAAAAATTTTGTTAGTTAGTATCTTGTACTCATAAAGAGTAGAATACCTACTACAATAAATGATTGAAACAAGTTATATATATTTTTCAAAAATAAAATATTAAATAGGAGCAAATAATGTTTTCAAACGAATTAGTTTTTATAGTTAGATTTGGACTTATAGATCGATATAGTTTTAACTAAAATATTGCAGCACCGACTTGATGAAGTAAAAGATATGATCAGGTTTGGCGTTGGAGAGTTTGTAAAAGGGAGAGAGAAGAATGAATAATGATTGATGAAGAGGAGAGGAGTGGAGCCCCATAGAGGGTTGAGATGGGGAATGAAAACGAGTTGTCGTTTTGCCTGCTCTTTCATTTATTACCACCAAAGGGCCCCCGTCCCCCTTCTCCCCCCAATTCCCAACTTGCCCACCCAACATCAATCTTCATATATTATTGTGCTTCACCTATACAGCCACACACACACACACTATGCATTACCCTATCTTTATTACCACTACTATTGATCCATGTTATTATTGTGCCCTTCTCCTTTCTTCAATTTGATTATAGGGAACCACATTTTTCAAGGTAAGAGGGAATTAGATTTTTGTAGTTTATAAAACATGTCTTATAGAATTGAACTTGACTCTCTCATCTAGAGGGCCGACTCTCTTCCCTTCCCTTATCTTCCTTTCTTTTACTTTTGAGGTAGAGATCGAGAGTTTAATTTTTCGCTCATGTTAATCGGGGAAGGAGACATTTGTATTTTAAAGTGATGATCTGTTTTTTCTGTCATGTTTTTTTTTTGTTTCTTACGGTGGTTTTCTTGGCTTTCCATGAATAAATTTGTTTGAGCATTTATACAATAATAAGAATGATTTCTTCTACTCAATCTTCATTTTTTTGGAATAATTGGTGTTTATGTATTATTTTCTTTCTTTTAGATATATTAATGGAGATGTTTCAAACACAAATTAAGTTGATTTATTGCTAATAAGAGGTGTGATCTGTTGAGATTGTTTTTGGAAAACAACCATTACTCATATTGATTTTGATGCCGTGACAATGTTTTTCTACCCCAAATTCTAATATAATATAGGAACGATGAAGGCCAATGGTTGAGTTTTATGTTGTATTTGGATTTTATTTTTGCAGACGTTATATTTCGTATTTCCAATGTTTAATGAAATATATATATATATATATATATATATATATATATATATATATATATATATATATATATATATATATATATATATATATATATATATATATATATATATATTTTGAAAAAAAGTTGAACTTGTATTCTCTTTTAGTATACTACTTCCCTTGGTTCTAAATATATAAGACCTATTTAACTAATTTGATTAGATTAAGGATGTTAGTTAGGTTAGTTATTTTCACATGAAATTACCCACTCACCATAACCATCCATCATTATTCCAACCTCAACACTCTTACTTGTTTATTATTGATGTGCATTGTTAGGGTTAATTTGGGGAAAGTTGTGAATAATTAGAAAGAGGTACGGTCTTATATTTATGATCGAACTCTTCACTACTCCAAAAAAGGTTTTATATTTAGGATCAAAGGGAGTATTATTTTAACAAATACTCTCTCCGGTCCCTAATATAAGAGTTAACCGCCAAAAAAACACTTCTTCAGAAAATATGTGAATGTTTGCTGGGTGTCTGGAGTTGATACTCCTTTTTCAATATTGCCCATATTTATTATGATACTTTTAAGAGAGAGAAATATATAAACATAAATAAACATGAGAGAGAGTTAGGGGCAAAGTAGGCAAAAATGCATTAAATGAGAAGATACTATTAGATGAGCTCTTATATTAGGGACAAAATTATTCAAATTTTGGGCTCTTATATTAGGAACCGGAGGGAGTAGTTTATTAGTAAGTTGCCTTCGAGATCATCCTCCTATTATAACTTTCTTATAGAAGAAGTTATAGATCTTAAATATATAAGTCTACTTGGAGGGATATTATTTTTTTTTTTTCTAATTTTCTAATTCTCTTGGAAATGGATATGTAAAATGCACACGTTGGAACAAACTTGAAAATTGCTATAAAAAGAATAAACTTGAAAAAATTGTATCAATTTAAACATAAGGTTAATATCATTTTAACTAATGAACAACTACAAGTACTAATTTACACAACAAACAATAAATGGTATCAACTTTATTGCCTAAGAATAATAAAAAGGAATTATTTTGGCCAACATAGTCAATTTTTCCTAATTGCTTTTAGATTGGCCAATGACAAACCAATGACTTATAAACCTGAGCTAACCTTGCCTTGTATATGTGTTAAAACTAAAACAGATATTATATACAAAGATTCAATTCAGCTAAAACAATAATAACCGTAATCATAAGATTGGGAGTTTGTCCACAAATTATAATATCGTCTACCTTTTAAAAGAAGCCTGGTCAAATTAACCAACAAGAAAGTATCCAAAGTACATTAGTTAAATTATTCTAACTATTTTAATATTATTTATATATTATTTCACCTTTTTGTTTAGGTTCTAAAACAAACCAAAAGAAATGCGATCTTTGGACATTATATTCGCACCACCTTCAAACAAAATTGAATATAATGTCTTATTTTGACTATCATAGTCCATTTCACTGAAAAAATCAACATCTCGTGAAGAGTGAGAGATATTTTAGTTGGGAAGCAAAAGGGAAGAAAAATAATCCAACATGTTTTGTGCCTCTCTTCCGAACATAGATTGGAAATAGAGGATGACAGGATCCAGTTAAGACTTAAGTCGCAAAGATTACTCTCGGAATTATGATGCATGTTCCGTAAACCACTAAAAATTTTAATTCACAGATTAAAGGCTAATCACTTTTTTAACTTTCATTAATTAATTCCTCAGACTATGAATTTATCACTTTAATATTTTCACGTGTTATCTCTAATATCATCTCTTTTCCCGTAAGATGATTTGTATCTGATTATGTAAAAATAACTTCATTTATCAACGGATATTATACAATATATTGCTTACAACTAATAAACATGACTAAACTCATTATGGTGGTACTCCCTCTGATCCTAACTAAATATATAAGACAAATTGACCTACTTATTTTAAATTAAGGATGTTAGTTAATTTGATTAAAATCATTTAGTCTTACCAAAAACCATAGTCATTGATCTAAACTGTATCATATTACGGCTTAGGTTTCAAACGCAAAATTTACTTATTCTACTAAGGATTGCACAAGTGGTGCTCTTCCAGATTTCTTGTTTCATGTCATTTCATCCAAGAGAGCATCAAATGTACATCACGTTGAAGGAGAAGACACCTGAACTCCATGGAGAACTGCTGAAGGTTTGTGGAATGGAAGAGATAATTGGCGGGGAAGATTGTAGGTATGTGTGATTATGCATTATGATGATTGAATGGTGAATGAATGGGGTGATTTTCACGCTCTCCTCTCCTACATATAAAAATTGATTAAGAAACATGCTTCGGATGCAAAATAGGAATTATTGAATGAAAGAAAGATTTTCTGTTCCTAATTGAGTTAGATTTGCTTGATGAAGTCGGATATTGGGTTACGTTTAATAAACAATTGGAGATGACTTGAATCGAAATTCAAAAATTTCTCACGCTACACTGATTTAAACCTCCAGAATTCGTGAAGTTTCGTTGTACAATAATCATCTATCTACAATAATTTATTGTCACTCTTCCTCACTCTTAATTATTATTGAAGAGATTCAATAGAGATAATTTGGAAAGTTGAGAAAATTAGAAAACAATCTTATTATGTATAAGACCAAACTCACTCTCAAAATAAATCCAATATTTTGAACTGGAGGGAGTATATATTTAGGCTTGGAGAGTGATCAATTATGTTAACATCTAATAAATTTGAAAAAAAGAGTAATTTTAGTCATTCAACTTCAGGTGAAATTTCATTTTAATCTATTAATTTTTATAAAATATCTTTTGAATATTTGAACTCTAACGTGAATAAAAATGTTGTAACGATGAACTTAAATGGTGATACATATTAAATTAATTTTTTTAAAAAACCTTTGTTCATCATTTAAGACTTATTGTATTAAGGTAGGAAGTTTAGAAAGGTAGACTTTATAAAAATTAAAAAGAAAAATAAATGTGTACTTTTTCTTATAGAAATTATAACACGCTAAAAGTTAATTAGCCAAACACGATACTCATAGTTTCAGAAGTGTTGATTAACTTTCTTGTTCATTTATATTATTCTTGATATAAAATGACAAATTTTCCTTTTCCACGTACGCCATGACAAAACCGCGTTGGTTGATATCATCTCTAGCGAGCTCTAAACAAATTATCAACTAAAGCACAATTATAATGTTTGTTTTTAGACAAATCATTAGTGAACACATAGTACATAAAACAGACACACATAGTCCTGTGCATGTGCTTATCCAAACTAGCTATCTTGATATCCATCATCTATTTCAGCAACAAATTTAGTTATTAGTTTGAATAACCATTTATAATCGAAAGCATCGATATTTGGTATAAAAAATCAAGCTTTAAACAAAATAAAAAACTGAAAATTAAATAAAATTTTCGATGTTACAGACGCTGTGATATATTTTATTTCAATATTTTCTCTTCAATATCAAAAAATTTCTAATTAAGGTTTTCCATGAAAAGAAAAACACCCACAACACACACTCCCTCACATGTACATGTATATTGTCCCACCAGATTATTTCAATAAAATGATTGGTTTAAGATGTTCAAGGGCATTATCTTTTTTCATGTGTGTGGCCACAAATCTGTTTCTTTTTCAATCTCTCCAATTAGGGTAGCTAGTGCTGTGCAAACAGTAAAATTAAAAAGAGAGAGAAAAAAGGAAAAAGAAAGACAGGAAACAGAAGTTGTGCAGATAGGGTTTTGTCCTAACTATGGGGTCAGCATAGGTGCATTCCACACACTGGTTTTAATTGTTTTTTGTCTTTATATCTTGTCTTCTTTAGTTTCTCATGAAGTCACGTGAATTACTTATAAAATAAACCTATTCACGGCTTTTTGCTCTCTGTGTTTCTCTCCCCATCCCCTTTATTATCATCAGTTTTATTTATATTTTCCTTTATATATAACCCTTAACTCTTATTCCCTATTATTCTCTCCTCCCTTTGAGATCTCTCTCTCACACACACATATTCCACCTTTACTGGACAAAAAGAAGATCATTGCACTTACACTGTGATGATCCATCCCTCTCTTTAGCTAGAGCAGGCATTAATTTGCTTGGTTTCTGTGTATGTGTGTCACATGATTCCTTATTCTCTTTCTTCGTCTAATTCCAATTCTACTTATTATTCTACTATGCCTCTTATAGATCTTAATATTGTTGATGATCAAAGCCATGAGCTAATTTTTAGCCCAACCCATCAACCTTCTTCTTCCTCTTCTTCCCTATCATCATGCCCTACTCTCTTTAATAATCCCTCTCGACTTTATGATCATGACGAGGTAAGTGCTGCCATATAGAAATATATGTTTTAGATATCTTAAAGTTTGTCAATATAAACATATATAATAAAATATGTATATATTTATATATGCCGAGAAAAAAAGAAGGTATCATATACCAAGAAGTTTTTGTTAATTAGTTGAGGTGGTAATAAATAGCTCCATCCTTTAAAGTGGAGAGAAAAAATTTGAATTCTAATAAGTGCTTTCTCTATTGCGCTTTTTTAACTCTTAAAAATGGCTATATCCTTGATCAAATTAAAATAAAAAAAATAAATAAAGAAAGAAGCTAGGTAATCTCTTATCGGATCAAGTTTAATTTCCTATATATATATATATATATATATATATATATATATATATTGTGTTGATTGATAATTCAATTGTTCATGTGCTAATTCTTAGGCTTGTGGGAAGAATTTTATTGCTTCAAGAGGATCATGGAATGATCCAGGTCAAGAAGAGAAGGGTGGTGATGTTGAGATAATCAGAAAGAGGGGCCTGAAACTGAAAGTTTGGAAGAGATCATCAGTATCTACAAAATCATCAGAGAGGGAGGAGGATGATGAAAATTTTAATTATAATAATCATAATCAAATTGAAGATAATAATGATTCAGTAATGAAGTGGATGCCTTCAAAGATGAGAATGATGAGGAAGATGATGGCGGCTTCTTCAGATCATAGTCATACAAATAAGGCTTTTTCAGAAGACCAGAATCAGAAACAAGGAAAACCACTATTAGTGTCTCCTAGAGGAACTGATCATAATAGTAGCAGCAGCAACAATTCTTCAACCCACAGTAACAGTAATAGTCATAGTAACAATATTACTGTTAGGGTTTGTTCTGATTGCCACACCACCAAGACCCCTCTTTGGAGAAGTGGACCAAGAGGTCCTAAGGTAATAAACTTTTTCTTTTTTGAAATTTTTTATTCCCCTCTCTCAGGATTCACATGCTGGTTTTCTATTTTGGTTAATATCAAAGAATACACGCTATCAAAAGTTAGGGACAACAAGATTTATACATAAAATTCTGGCATGCTACTGAAGGGTCATAATCTGTTCATGTTGGTATCTTTTTCTGGTACATACAACCCTTTAAGTATAAGACATATTCTTGAGCTATAACTTAATTATACTCCCTCCGGTCTTGAATATAAGACCTAATTGACTTTTTAGAAAATCCTATAAAAAAACAAAATAAGTTAATTATAAATTGATTTACCTAATTTTTCCCTTAGACTAGTTTACTATTTTACGTATAAACTAATGTATAATCTAAAAATATATCAAATATGTCATGATTTAATAGCCTATTTTGCAACCTTAACCTCTCCAAAAAAAAGTCAATTAGGTCTTATATTTAGGACTGGAGGTAGTAATTACTTTCTAGTGATCTTAACAAATTGTCATTTTGATGACCACATTAATTTTTTATGTGGAATTTCAGTCATTATGCAACGCATGTGGGATTCGACAAAGGAAAGCGCGACGAGCCATGGCAGCTGCAGCTGCGAATGGTGGCTTACCGGCGGCGGCTGAGAAAACTATGGTGAAAGGGACAACTTATAAGGTTCATAGCAACAAAGAGAAGAAGTTGAAATTGGAGTATGAGAGTCATCATCATATGAAGAAGAAGCACAGGCTTGAAGATGATCATCATCATCAAGGCAAGAAAGCTAATGATGATAGTGAGAATAACAATAATTCAAGTGGGAGGTCATCTTCATCATCAATAATAAACAAGTTGAATTTTGAGGATTTCACAGTGAGCTTGATGAGTAAGAATTTGACAGCTGCATCACAAGTTTTCCCTCAGGATGAGAAGGAGGCTGCCATTCTTCTTATGGCTTTATCTTGCAATGGCCTTGTTCATGGATAGAATATGAACTAGATAGGGTTTGATATCTCTCTTTGTGTCAGTGTGTGTGTGTGCGCGCCCTGGTTCTTCACTTGATTTTTGTGGTTATGATAATTATTAACTTGGTTTGATGATCATAAACTTAATTTGCTAATAATTTGTAGTGTGTGTATGTAGTCAATATTTTGTACTTTGATTTGTCATATGAGAAGGGGTATGCGATATTGGATATAGAATCATGAGATGGGAGGTGAAGATATAACTGATAAGGTCTTATGTTAGATATTGGGCAAATGGAGACAACCAAAAAATGTGGGTCTCTTTTTTGTTCAGCAAGTCCTAATATATACTATTGTCTTGGCAAATTCAATAAAATTTTCGGGAATTTGTTTGTTTTTATTCACTTTGCATAATAAGGTTGAGATTTTTTTTTAAAAAAAAATCATTGTTAGCACACTCACATGATGTTTATATGTAAATAATCATTAAAAAACTCATTATCTCTGTTAACAGAGATAATGAGTTTTTTGTCAGTAAGAAACAAATAAATTGATATTAAAAATAATATAGTATATATATTTTAATCTGTATACCTTAACTGGTTTTATCCATTGACTCGTGAAAACAGACAGATCAAAAAGTCCAGTCACTTTTGCGTTTTTTCGTTTACAAAAAATTAGTTGAGTTGGATTGAGAGGGCTCATCAGGGCTAAGACAGGATAAAACCAGTAATCATGACTTGTGTCTGTGCAACGGGGTCAATTATGTAAAAGGTGTTGAAACTGCGGCAGTTGCAAATACACACATATGATGAGCTTCATATATGAAGAAAAATCAAAGGGAAGAATACATCATCTGAAGATCCAGGCGCATATATCACTAATTGCATTGTTTCTTTTCCAAAATCAAGAGTTATTATCAAATTAAAAAGAACTTATTATATGATATGATGAAAATCGCTTTTTTATCAAAATCATATAAGAAAGCTTTACAACTTTATATAAATAAGAAATCCTTGAGAATTTTACAGTAAGTCTTTTAAAATTGAGAGTAACTTGTGGATAATAAATAAATGATGTTCAAAATCATTCATTATTTTTCTCAAATTAAAAAAATAATATTTGGCTTTTATCAAGCTATGATGATTGTTAATTTTAGTGGCAAGAAGCTCAAATTCTCTCTTGATGAAATAATTTGTTATAGATCTATGAAAAATATATTAAATGAAATATCACTTAATGAAATAAAGAATTTTTTTTTGTGCTCATCATGTAGCTTATCACCTTACTCAAATTCATATTAGTTGACAATATTAAGCGCAGCTCTAAATACAAGTATAAATTCATAGTTAAGAGCTGTCATGGAGCGAAAGGAAGTAGATCAACAGCGAACCTTCACACACGCACACGTGCACTTGATAACGAGATATGAGTTATTAATATATATACTTATATATGTATATACATATGTATGATTACGGTCTCATATGGTTCTATGTATGTATCTATGTATGTATGTATAGGTAGAAAGAGAAATAATAAGAAAACAACAACACAAACTAGCTAGCTTGTGTTATCATTTTCACCTCTTATTGGCTATGCTTTATCCTCACTCTCTCACGTTTACGGTCCTGTAAGATGCGGTCTAGTATTTGACCTAACCTAACGATTCCGTTGAGAGCTTCTCAATCATGAAAGAGATAAGTCATTTTTTGGATTCGGCTTTTATATAGATCTGTGCGTGTGCGTGTGTGTGTGTGTGTGTGTTAGGTGCATGCATTTTCCTTTCTTTAAACTTTAAAAGCTACTCTTTCATTCATTGTATATCTCTCCTTGTTTTTAATTTCTTAATTAGAAGACATACAACAATAACCTGAAAACGTTCCACATACAGAAAAACTTACAGGTCACTAAGTTCATTGATTTGTTATTATTATTGGTCTCGATGATATGAGATCCATATAATAGAATCCAACAAAAGAAGGAAAGTAAAAAGAAAATTGAAGTACGAAAGAAAGGGCTGCTTCGAATTTTCTGCTAGGCCTACCCACAGACTGGCACAGCTACTTTTACAACAGACAAAGGCCTGTGAATTAATGAAAATACATTAGGATCGGAGCCAATTATTGGGGATTTATATATATGCGCATTTTCATTGTGTTCCCTACTACTTCCCTTGTCTTCAGGGCATTGTATTGCTTCATGTGACATGGTACTCTCTATCTTCATTATGTTACCAAGAATTGTCATTGCTATTTTAGTTATGATCACGTGAAACCTCTATATGTAAATACTAAATAGTGAGTTACAGATTCGTTTCTGTTTGTAACAAAAAGGTCATTTGTGTCCGTCTCTCTAATCATTTTTAAAAAAATTATTTTACAACAAATTAGGCTGACGATTGGCATAAATAATCTTATTGTTGTTATAAAATAAAGAAGATAAGAAATATATGGAGAAGAAAGAACTCAAGAATAAGAAAGAATATATGAGAGAAAATATGAGAGGAGAAGCACTTGTGATTTAATGGTGTCAAATGCCTAGTACATGACCTCTATTTATAGGCCCCAAATCATTCATGAAATTGAAAGAGAATTATGATGGAGTTTATGGCATTAGAAACTCCTTACATGTAATTCATTGTGGGGTTACAAAGGTTACAAATGTTACAAAGTTAATGGCATTTAGAAGGAGGAAGAATCCTAGGAAGAACTTGAATGGACATTCACCATATTATATATTTTTCATAACACTCCCCCTTGTATGTCCATGATATTGTGCCTCATTAAAACCTTACTAAGAAAAACCCATTGGGACAAAAAAAAAACTAGTGAAGGGAAAAGAGTACACAATGTTTATTGAAGCTGCCTCGTTAAAAACCTTACCAGGAAAACCCATTGGGACAAAACCTAGGTTAAGGAAAAAAGAGTGCAGCATGACAATTTCTCCCCCTGATAACAATATCATTTTATCTCCTTGAATCTACGCATTCCAATGCTATACAATATTTTCTCAAATGTTCTTGTTGGTAGTGCCTTGGTAAATATATCTGCAAGATTGTCACATGAGCGAATTTGTTGAACATCTATATCACCACCTTTTACAAGATCATGAGTGAAAAAGAATTTTGGAGAAATATGCTTTGTTCTATCCCCTTTGATATATCCTCATTTCAGCTGAGCTATGCATGCTGTATTATCTTCATATAATATTGTCGGAACTTTTTGGTCAAGAATCAACCCACACATTGATTCAATATGTTGAGTCATTGACCTTAACCATACACACTTTCGACTTGCCTCGTGAACCGCTATTATTTCTGCATGATTTGATGATGTAGCTGACAATGTCTGTTTTGTTGATCGCCATGAAACAGCTGTACCTCCACAAGTAAACAAATATCCTGTTTGTAATTTACCATTATGTGGATCTGATAAAAATCCTGCATCTGCATAACCAACCAGCTGTGATATAGATTGGTTAGAATAAAATAATCCCATATCACTTGTCCCTTGAAGATATCGAAATATATGTTTGATTCCATTCCAATATCTTCTCGTAGGACAGGAACTAAATCTTGCCAATAAATTTACAGCAAAGGCAATATCAGGACGTGTTGAGTTTGCAAGATACATCAGTGCACCAATAGCACTAAGATATGGTACTTCTAGACCTAGAAGTTTTTCTTTTTCCCCTTTAGGACGAAAGGGATCTTTTTCCGTATCAAGTGATCTTACAACCATTGGAGTTGTCAATGGATGAGCTTTATCCATATAAAATCGCTTTAATATTTTCTCAATATAAGTTGATTGATGAAGAAGAATTCCATTTGTAAAGTGCTCAATTTGTAATTCAAGACAAAACTTTGTTCTCCCAAGATCTTTCATTTCAAATTCTCTCTTCAAACAATCAATTGCCTTGAGAAGCTCTTCAGGAGTTCCAATTATATTCAAGTCATCCACATATACAGCGATTATGACAAACTCTGATCCATTCCTTTTAATAAACACACATGGGGAAATTGGATCATTTTTATAACCTTCTTTCAACAAGTATTCACTTAGACGATTATACCACATTCTTCCAGATTGTTTCAATCCATATAAGGATTTATGCAAGCGAATTGCATAATTTTCTCGAGAATTTTTATATGCTTCTGGCAACTTAAATCCTTCAGGGATTTTCATATAAATCTCAGTGTCTAAAGAGCCATATAAATAGGTTGTGACAACATCCATTAGATGCATATCAAGTTTATTGCTTACAGCCAAACTAACAAGATATCTTAAAGTGATTGCATCCACCACAGGAGAGCAGGTCTCTTCATAATCAATTCCAGGTTTTTGGGAGAAACCTTGTGCAACAAGTCGTGCTTTGTATCTAACAACCTCATTTTTCTCATTCCGTTTTCGCACAAAAACCCATCTATATCCAACGGGCTTTACACCTTTTGGTATTTGAACAATAGGTCCAAAAACTTCTCGTTTTGAGAGTGAATTTAACTCTACTTGAATTGCATCTTTCCATTTTGGCCAATCAATTCTCTGTCTACATTGTTCAACTGATCTAGGTTCAAGATCATGACTTTGATCAATTATCTCCACAGCAACATTATATGAAAATGCGTTGTCGACAACTATATTTTCTCGGTTCCATATTTTTCCCGTTTTGACATAATTTATCGAGATCTCTTCATAATTTTCAGATACCTGAACCTCTTCTGGGGTCTTTTGATTAATTATGTCTTGGGTTTCACCTAGAACATCAGCCTCCTCAACTTGACCATCTTGAACTTCTTTTTTCTTTCTAGGAATTTTATCTTTTGAACCGATTGGTCTACCACGCTTCAGGCGTGGCTTAGTTTCATTTGCAACTTTTGGTTGTCCTTCAGGGACATGAATTCTAATTGGAGCATTTTCAGCTGGAATATGAGATTTGGTAATTCTTTTTAGGTCAGTAAATGCATCTGGCAATTGATTAGCAATATTTTGCAAATGAATTATTTTCTGAACTTCAAGTTCACATTGCTGTGTACGAGGATCCAAATGAGATAATGATAATGTTTTCCATGTAATCTCTTTTTCCAGCTGTTTTTCATTTCCCCCTAATGTTGGAAAAATTGATTCATCAAAGTGGCAATCGTTAAAACGTGCCGTAAATAAATCTCCAGTTGATGGTTCTAAATACTTTATTATAGAAGGAGATTCATATCCAACATATATTCCCATCCTTCTTTGAGGTCCTATTTTTGTTCTTTGTGGTGGAGCAATTGGCACAAATACTGCACATCCAAAAATTCTAAGATGAGTAATGTTTGGCTCCTGACCAAAAGCCAATTGTAATGGGGAAAATTTATGATAACTTGTTGGTCTGATGCGTATAATTGCTGCTGCATGTAATATTGCATGTCCCCAAGCAGAAATGGGAAGTTTTGTTCTCAAAAGCATTGGTCTAGCTATCAATTGGAGGCATTTAATAAATGATTCTGCAAGACCTTTTTGAGTGTGGACATGAGCAACAGATTTTTCTATTGTAATTCCAGTTGCCATGCAATAATCATTGAATTTTTGTGATGAAAACTCACTAGCATTATCAAGACGAATTGCCTTAATTGCATGATCTGGAAATTGTGCTCTTAACCGAATTATTTGAGCAAGTAATCTAGCAAACGCTAAATTACGTGTTGATAATAAACACACATGTGACCATCTTGTAGATGCATCTATTAAAACCATAAAATATCTGAATGGTCCACATGGTGGATGAATAGGTCCACATATGTCCCCTTGAATACGTTCCAGAAATTTTGGGGACTCAATTCCAACCTTTGTCAAAGAAGGTTTTGTTATGAGCTTACCTTGAGAACAAGCAGCACAAGAAAGATCTTTAAATTGAAGAATCTTTTCATTCTTCAATGGATGCCCATGTGAATTTTCAATAATTCTTCGCATCATAGTTGATCCGGGATGGCCCAACCGGTCATGCCAAACAATAAATTTTGTTTTATCAGCAAGCTTCTGGCTTACTATAGCATTTGACTCAATTGATTTGATACTTGTATAGTATAAACCAGAAGATAATGTAGGCAATTTTTCTAGGACACATTTCTCTCCATCTCTAACATTTGTAATATGTAGATATTCAATACTTTTCTCATTAATAGTCTCAACGTGATATCCATTTTGGCGGATATCTTTAAAACTCAATAAATTTCTTTGAGACTTAGGAGAATATAATGCATCATTGATGAAAAATTTTGTCCCTTTGGGTAATATTATAATTGCTCTTCCAGAGCCTTCAATTATTCTTGTATTACCCGCTATAGTGTTGACACTTGCTCTTCCATTTCTTATATGAGAAAAATATTTTCTATCTTTAATAATAGTGTGTGTTGTTGCACTATCTATGAGACATATGTCTTCATCCTTGTGTCCAATGGAAACATGAGAAACATCCATATTCTTCATAAAAGAAACAAAAGAAAAATAATTCATTAAAGCAAATTCCATACATGATAAGCATAATAAGCAATACTGCTTTTATTACATGAAAATGATAAGTGAGAAAATGACATCAAATAAAACATAAGTAAAAGCATGACTAAAACATTATTACTAGTTTTCCAATAAACCATGTCTAATCTTGATTCTCAAAGAAGTCAGCCACCTCCAAATGTGCCATGGCATCAAAACCATTGATATAATTTAACTCATTGACATTGTCATTTTTGTGTGCCTCAACATCATCTTCTTGGAAAATCAAATTTGTTTCCACATTATTTGTTTCCACATTATTTGCAATCCTTTTCATGGAGGCTTGATAAAGTTTTGCTAGATGTTCTGGTGTACAACAGGCACGTGACCAATGCCCCTTCATGCCACAACGAAAACATTGATTTTCATTAACTTTTGGAGGATCATTCTTGTCCTTTCTCTGCCATTCATTATTTTTCTTCTTTTGGTGGACATTAGGACTAAAATTGTTATTTCCACCAACATGATTGCGATAATTTCCACGTCCACGTCCCCTACCACGGCCACGTCCACGGCCACGTCCGCGACCACGGCCTCGACCATTATCATGGTTATTATTGCGTACACTCACATTCACTTCAGGGAATGGAGCAAAACCGGTGGGACGAATTTCATGATTTTTCATCAATAATTCATTATTTTGTTCAGCTACAAGAAGACACGAGATCAATTCTGAATATTTTTTAAAACCTTTCTCACGATATTGCTGCTGCAGGAGCACATTTGAAGCATGAAAGGTGGAGAAGGTTTTCTCTAATAAGTCCTCATCAGTAATTTTTTCACCACACAATTTCAATTGAGAACTTATTTTAAAAACTGCTGAATTATATTCACTTACAGTCTTAAAATCTTGTAGCCTAAGGTGAATCCACTCATAACGAGCTTTTGGTAAAATCACCGTTTTTTGATGTTCATATCTCTCTTTCAAATTATTCCACAACTCTAATGGATCTTTCACCGTTAAGTATTCAGCTTTCAACCCTTCATGAAGATGGTGGTGAAGGAAAATCATGGCCTTGGCCTTATCTTGGTCACTCACTTCTTTGCCAATTAAAATGGCATTTCCAAGACCATTGACATTTAAGTGAATTTCAGCATCCAGCACCCATGATAGGTAATTTTTCCCGGTAATGTCAAGAGTACTAAACTCGAGTTTGGTAAGATTTGTCATGGAATAAACTAAAACAATGACATAAATTAATTAAAATCATAATAACTAATCAATATAAAAATATTAATATATACATGAGCATTATCATAAATTAATCAAATGTAATCATAAACAGTATAATAACAACGTTAAGTAAGAATATGATATATGTGTGTGCATATATGTGTGTGTATGCATTAATATGATAAATGTGCGCGTGTGTATGCATTAATATGTTTGCAATAAAAGACATAATTTAAAATAAAAAGATATAAATAACAAAATGTATCATATAAACTGACAAAATAAAGAGAAATAATAAAACATAATATATATATATAAAAAAACATAATATAAAATAAAAATAATAACAATAAATAAATGTGAATATTAAATGGCATAATATTAAATGACAATATTCCTTATAAAAAAAATGACAATATTATATATATATTTATTATATATATATATATAATATTATAATAATAAATAAATGGCATAATATAGATATAACTAATATATATATATATACATATATATATATATATAATATGCAAGGAAACAAATAAATAAATAAAAATAAATAGTATTATATATATATATAATATATTAATAATAGATAAATGACATAATATATATAAATATATATAAGTAATATATATGTGTATAAGTAATATGATATATAAGATATATAAGAGTATGAAAGAAGTATACCTAAATTGGTTAGAGTATCGTGCTGATAACGTGTTATAAAATAAAGAAGATAAGAAATATATGGAGAAGAAAGAACTCAAGAACAAGAAAGAATATATGAGAGAAAATATGAGAGGAGAAGCACTTGTGATTTAATGGTGTCAAATGCCTAGTACATGACCTCTATTTATAGGCCCCAAATCATTCATGAAATTGAAAGAGAATTATGATGGAGTTTATGGCATTAGAAACTCCTTACATGTAATTCATTGTGGGGTTACAAAGGTTACAAATGTTACAAAGTTAATGGCATTTAGAAGGAGAAAGAATCCTAGGAAGAACTTGAATGGACATTCACCATATTATATATTTTTCATAACAATTGTAAGTTTTTCAAAAAATTTTTTTGATCGAGAGAAGTTTTTCAAAATTGAAACCTCATTAATTAGCAATGGTTTGGTCTCAACTCTCAATAGGGATGAAACTTATTGGTTTAGATTTGTGTTGGAAAAGAGAGGTTTATATGGATGGAAATTTCTCTCTATCTTTTTTTAAAAAATAGTGACTAATTTTGCATCAAAGAATTAAAAAAAATTAATTTTAAAAATAATTTATAAGAAGAAATTTCTTTACAGAACTATTAAGGACCAAATGAAATATTTTCAGAAAGTTGAGTAAATTTTCATAAAAAAAATTAATGAGACAAATTGTAAACATGTTTTAAACCTCAAAATCCATACCCTCCAACCAAACAGGCCCAAGAGGTTTCTAAAATAAAGAACACATTTTTGTCTACATAAAGAACACTTATTTTTATTAGATTTTATTAGATATATAATGTTGGTAAATAAGTTAAAAATAAAAAGTTACCGAAAAACAAATTAGGGGCTTAGGCTGGCCCATTTAGATAGGCAACCATTTAAGACTTGTTCTTTTAGGCTTGGTCTATAATTAAACGGGTTGACCCAACGAGTTGGACCGGTTTTCTAGGCTTTATTGGTAGAGATTTCTTTTGTGCCTTTGTTGAACCAATCAATGACATTGTAAAAGATCGACTTCTATCAACCATCCTTTTTTGTTGTATTTTTTTTTCCTTTTAACCATATCAATACATCACGTAATTGCAGAGGCGGATAATGATTGGACAGAGCGATCTTCTTTTTTATGGTGATTTTCCTTTTTAGTGGTTGAATGAAGATAAGATTTCAGCTCAGTTAAAAAAAAAAGAACATTTCCAGTTCAGTTCAATTTTGAAATAGCTATTTGAAATAGTTTATATTACTCCTATTTACTAATCAACATTTAATTACTTTAGGGTTTAAGTAAGGAGAAATTATTGGGAGAACACCGGAAAAATATATAAAAAAAAATTGACTTGGCACGCAAGAATTTCTCATAGAGAAGACTGAAATAGTATTTTATTATTTCATTAATGAATTAATGACATACAAATCATATATAAATAGTGGCCCAGCACGTGTATATATATGTGTGTGTGTAATTTTATAAAAATAAACAAATTATAAAATCCATAAATTAGAATCGTGAAATTATTTAAATTAAATCAGATGATGCATGTCGTCGGCCCAAAAATTAAAACTGATTGTGAGACTACTTGCGGTTGTGGAGACGAAATAATCAAAACCTAATATATATAGTAATATTCGCTTGAGCGGTTGGGCAGTTCTCAATCTCTCACTCGTACTCGCCGTTCATCACTGATATATATATATTCTTCGACGTTCCACTGATTTCTCTGGCTTAGAGAACTTGTAGCCCTCTCGAATTTGAGGAGAAAAAGGTGAAACCATTTGAACTTATAAAATATATATACTATTAATAATAGTTTTATAAAATATTTTATTGATTCAAAGGGGTTTATAAAGATTATAGGAGCTAGCTAGGGTTGCCAAATTGAGTTACACCAAAGACAATCAAATAGAAGACGCAAAAACGTATTAAAAAACGAGCATCATCATCATTGTTATCTTCAATGAGCGGTGCTGATCTACAACCGTTAGCTCCATTGCCGCCGCCGCCGCCGCCAGAATTCCTGCAACAAGTCAAGATGAAGCGGGTCAAGAGAATTTGGCGTGTACTCTTGATCGCAAATTTTGCCCTAGGAGGTTTTGTGTTCTATCTATCTCTTTGCCTGTCATAAGATTTTGTTCTTTTATTATTTCTTTTGTTTAGGATTGGGTGAACTTTTTTTTTTTATCATGCTACTAGTTTGCCTATAAAATTCACACAACCTTTTCGCCGAGACTTGTAAAATGTGTAGAGCAATTTGAAAGGGACCCTTGTCATCACGTCATTGTTTTCTTTTATCTTGGCACACTTATTATGCATGTCCTTGTTTCCTTTCGATATACATGTTTGTGCAGGAGGGTTCGCTCTTTCAAATCGTCTTAATTGTTTTATCATGTTTTTTTGTATTTTTGGATAAGAATAGATCGATGTATAATTTTCCTGTGGAAGTTTATAACACAAAAGGTGTAATATTCTTAGAACTTTTCGTTGTATCCTGAAAGAAATTGATATAAAAAAAACGTTCAAATTAAATAATAGCAACTTATATACTTGGAAGTTTCATTGATAAAACTGGATTTTTACCCTTTCAAATATTGAAAAGTAACGAGAAGTTGAGGCTGGTTTCTGTTATTTATTAGTTATTATTAGGTGTTAACAACTCTATATCTGGATGCCTTAAACATGAAAAGTACTCTTTTCTTTATTGTGTTGAGAAAATTTGTTCGCACCTTACTCATTGTAGTCTGTGATTCGCTGCAGCCTTTATGTTTGCACTACCACGTATAAAAGACGCGAAAAAAGGTCACAGATTGGAAGGGGATAAAACTACTGCTGAAGCTCCTCATCAACCTCCCACAACTCCCACAATACCCACACACAACGACTCGTTTCCCTCCTCAATCCCGAGGTGGAATAATTAGGAGATATGGATTAGAAATTAATTAGAATTTTTGTATATTTTGGATATTTGCAAATCCTTAATCATGTATAGTAATTTATTGGGTTATTTGTGCTTTTGTTTTTTATCAGATTGGATTATTTGTGCTTCAAATGCACTAATTGTGATTGCTTCAAAAGAAAATACGCAATGGCCTCCAAGGCTCCAACCATTCAATGGAGAGGGATAAAATTAAGAGCATTTAGCTTAATATTATGCTTGTCCATTCTAAAGATTTTCTGCCCTCTACAGGGGAGATATCCGACTCTCAAATATGTAACTAGATAGCTACTAATATAATAAGTTTATAAATTGGTAAAGTTTTATTTTTAATTAATGAAGTTTGACACAGGACATATTTAGATCTATTCAAGTGAATAATATTCTGTATGTATTGTTTGAGCTCCTTATACTGATGTCATTGAATTTTGTTTTTGGCTGTTGTCATCGTCATCAATATTAGTTTATATTAAAATGGTAAGATAACTAGAGTTAGAGGGCAGATTGATCTTTTACTCTACAATTCATGCTTTCACGCTTGATGCCTATGTGTGTCTATTATTCAGTTAGGAGTTTCTCCGCTGCTTATTCTTTCCACTTAGGATTTATTCCATTGAATTTATTATTATCAAGGGTTGAGATTTATTACAATGTTAAAATAATGTTTACTATTAATAATATGTACAAATAGATCTGACCATTAAGTTTTTAGGTAAGATATATTTGTGCCAATTTTCTTCTAAATGTATGGAGCTCAAATCTTCATATAACTATTAGTTGAAACATCGATATATACTGTGGATAGGACTACATGGAATTGTAATGATCCCTCATGCCTTAACTATATGACCTATATATTAACTTAATTTAATTAGATAAAAATATGTTAATTAGATTAGTCAATATGAAAAACCCTGGTGGATAGGAGGGACAAGTCTAAATTCTCGCTTAAGTAGCCTATAGTCTATAGAGTCACATGAGAACTTAGCTTAATTTAAAATTTTAAAGTGAGAGCTACATTTCATATTTTATAGAATGCAACAAATCTAGTATTTTATACGCCAACCAGACATGTATACCTATTTTTAATCGAGTAATTAACTAGATTAGTATAGTATTCTTAATGCAACTCATTGTTGCATGCCTTTAGTATTAATAGCTTATAAATGGTGTATTTATATTGAGATAGATGTTCAGGTTAAAAACATATAGAGATAGATGTTGATGTATGATAATGCGTTGTTATTTTTACTATTATATATGCTTATCTAATTATTTTCTGTTAAATTTATAAATAATAGTTAACCTGATTGCCCGTCCTTGATTTGGCCATGCATGTACTTATTTGATGCAAATGCACTAACATATGAATTTATGATTTATCATGTTATAATTTAATATCCTATTTCGCAACCTTAATCTCTCAAAAATAAGTCAACTAGGTCTTATATTTAGGACCGCAGGTAGTACTAATTTTATTCTATTAACTTGTGAATTTTGATGTAAAAGCTAACCACAAAATAGAACTTAATGAAATTACATACATGTATTGAAATGAAAAATTTAATATATATTTGTAAATGGCAACAACTACAAATGTATTGTTTCTAACAATTGGCCCAAAACTCCCAATGTAATGATGATTCTGAGTGTCCATCCATCATTGATGGATCCAATGGGCTCCAAATAAAATAATCAAAACCCAATTTCCTTCAAAAAAAAAATGGTAAGAAAAATAAAATACAGTGAGCCTCCAGATTGAGTCAATAATATTCAAGATGACCAAATTTCTTCAAACATCCAAATAGAATCAAAGAGAAAAAAAACCCAATAGATAACATCTTCCCTTCCTTTTTCTTTTCCAAGTAGAGAGGAAAAGAATCAATCTTTCTTTACAAACAAGCTTAAATATTTTTGCTGTTACTATCAAACCCATATTAAAAAAAAACTATCATCATATCATTTTTCATTGTTATCTTCAGCAATGAGCAAAACTGAACCTCCTACTCCACCAGATCCTCCAAGAGGAATGTTTATGAATCGAGCTAAGCTCATTTGGCGTGTGTTCTTGATCTCAAATTTTGCTCTTGGAGGTTTTTTCTTTCTTTCTCTTGCTTCCCATATTAAGTTTTTTTGTAAAAAAACATTTTTTTTTTGTTTGTGTATGTGCCCATGATGTTGCTGTGATATGAAATGCCTCATTTTAGTGGGTTGAACAGAAAACTAAGAACTTAAGTGGTTGTTACTTTATTTTGTGATGTGGGTTTCTTTTATGTTTTGTTGTTGCCTTTCAAGTGTTTGATGAATTGCCAAGTAGAACATTGTTTGGTTGTTTGCTAGTTTTCCAATAATCAATCAATTTTTGCCCTCTGACTTGTACTGTGTTGGAGTATATGATTTCTTCTTCCTTATTAGCTTGTCTTTGTCTACTTTCCAATTCAAATCAAAGTCGTGTTCATATATTTGAGATTACTCTTGACTTGTCTTAGTGGTCTAACATGTTTATAGGATTTTTGGTAACTAATAGTTGAGGTTTGTTTTCATAGTTTTACTTGTGTACTAGAGCTAGCTTGATGCCTTAAATATGCAGCTGTAATATCAAGTTGTAAGTTTGTTTCTCTGAATAATTTGTCTCTTGACTGATGTGTAATGTTAAATTTAATCCATTGACTAACTTTGGTGTCTTCTAGGCATTTTTTCCCAAGAAATGTGTGATGTTATTCCTGTTGATGTTAATTTTTGTTGGCCTTTATATTATTTTGGTGTTCAGCAGATTACTTTCTTTGAATGGTTACAGCTTGAGTGAACACTTTTTCATGTCCCTTACCGATTGTGTCACATGGTTTATTGTAGCTTTTCTCTTTACATGGCCAAAGAAAAAGGATGAGACTGAGTTCCATACCAAGAAAGGTCACAGATTGCAAAAGGAGAAAACATTGCAAAAGGAGAAAACTGTTGTTGAAGTCCCTGAACCTGAACCTCCTGCAACAGCAGATGCAACAACAGCTTCAATGGAGTCGTTTTTTGATTATGACACTCTCTATTTCCCTGTCTCCATATCTGAGGAAGTGCGGCCTTCCATCACTGATGAACAACAACGAGAAGTTTTCCAATGGATTCTGGAAGAGAAGAGAAAGTTGAATCCCAAAAACTCTGTAGAGAAGAAGAAAATAGATAAAGATAAAGCCATTCTCAAACAATTTATACGCCGTGACAACATACCGAAGATATGATTTCCTCTTCAGTTTTCTAAGTGCTGACAGATTGATGTTTCTACACAACTAATAGACCATTACAAGCTTAGATTATTGCACGTTGATGTCCGTTTTTTTGCTGGATAACATCCTGTTTAGGAGTGTCATTATACCACAATTCAATTTTTTTACTAGATTGACATGAGCAGTCATTCAGCTCAATCCAACCTGATGAAGATCGTTGAACCTTTTGGGATGATTGTAGACTTAATTTCATCAGTGAATTATTGTAGGCACTTTTACCTATTCATCAATATTTTTTCCTTGGACATGTCAATTGAACTCTTTGCTATTGAACCAAGGACACGTTGTAATGATCAATTGTACATTGGTTCGTTTATGTTGGAAATGACACTCCTAAGTCCTATCTCATGGCAAAAAGAATACACATGCCAATGAAATGATAGTGATATGAACATCATAATTTGAGTCATGGTGCCTTTTTGTGGTATGAGCAAACTTGCCACTTGAAAATGGAGAAAATGTCATTCCTACTGCAGTATAAATTCTTTATCAAGTGAAACGGATTTAAGCATTTGAAGACTATTATTATTTTTACTTGGCATTTTGGCTCAATTTGGTTGGTAAAGCAAAACATGAAAGCAGAGATAAAAAAGCAATGACGTGGACTTTTAAATGAGACAAATTATAAACATGGCTATCACGCATTGAATATGGTAATGAATTATCTGTGTGTTTTGACAATTGCAGGGACCACAATATAACTCATTGCTCTGGATTGAAGATTTCTAACTATATCCATATCCTCCAATAGTCCAATCCCATCCAATCTTCTATCTCTTGCTCAATCAAAACTGAGTTCATGACATGAACAAACTGAAAGAGTTAAAAGATGTTTAACTGTCAAACTCATATATGTTTGTCCCTTTATCCAATTTAAGCAGTCTTTGTTATCTCATTGAATTCTCCCTGCAATGCCAGGAACCATCCTGGTCTCAGGTAATCTCATCATGTGAAAGTAATTCAACTCTCAAATATGAATTACCACATGTTTTTTTTCTCACTCCCTTGTTCATATTACAGTTCTAGAATTCATGGGTCTTCCTTTATCTTCATCATCCATAAAGGGTATGATATGCCAATTATATATCTTGATTTTCAGTTTATCCTAACTTTTCCCTCTGTGCCACCTAAAATAATGGCATTCATCATGACTGGTAATTTTGGTGAGTGCAGTTTCCATGGGAAAAGTAGAGTATATAATCAATGAGAAGGGAGACTTTTCCTTGTAAGATTAGTAACTGAACATTATATGTTATTCTTTACAATATTCTTAAAAAAGATTTCAAGCTTCTAATCCTTTTGTTTGTTCCTTTGTTTTTTTTGGGTCTTATGTAGCCCATTGACTAGTCTTCGTGAGGATTGCACTATCAAACTTGAGGATGCTGATGAGAATGAAATATCTCGTATAGGTAGCTCTTAGAACACTGCCCAGTTGAAAAGTTTAAGCATTTTTTTTCTTGTTGGTGATATGGTAAAACTGAATGATTTGTTATGGAAGGGTTACATACAAAGACAATAGTTGAGAAAGGTGTTTGGGAAGACAACTTTGCCCTTGGACATGGACATCTACGTTTGAAGCTGCAGTTCATTCTCAATGATGAAGACCGTGAAAGGATTCGTATGATGGTACTGTTAACTCCTTTGTAGTATGCAAGTTTGTTGAGTTTATTAAGCTTTTCTTGATAATAAAAAGTAATAAACCATAGTGGTAGATGAGATTAGTTTGTGGTAAGAAAACTTATGAATTCCTCAATCACGTCATGAGGGTGGTGGTGGTGGGGTGGGGGGGGGGGGGATTAGTTTCAATGTAAAATTATTTGTTAGATTGCGCTGGAACTATGGTCAGGATTTTTTTTTTAGAAATTGCAAAGGGTTAAACCAACTTTTAGTCCCTATAGTTTGGTGTGATTTGGGTTTTAGTCCCTGAAGTTTAAAAATGGAGGTTTTAGTCCCTGAAGTTTACATTAAGTTTGGTTTTAGTCCCTATACTTTGAAAGAAGGGGTTTTAGTCCTTGAAGTTTCATTTTATTCAAACAAATGGTCCCTATAGTTTGATAAGAATAATTTTTTTAGAAAAATGAAAATCATCTTCCCCATCTTTCCCAAAATATCCCTCCCCTCCTCTTCCACAACACACCTCTTTTTTTTTCGATACAGTCCACTAGTACACCTCTTTTTTTATTTTTCGATATAGTCCTCCACCACACCTCTACTCAAACAGCATAGATGAAGGAAGGAAGCAAGCAAACAAGCACTCTGAAACCCTTACCTCCAGAGAAATCCCAAAATGCATCATCATCATCAATATGGTAATCACCTACAACAAGCAGGACATTCAAAATTAAAATCCTCTTCCTCAAGCGTAAAAATACAATCTTCCCCATCATATCATATAGAGACATATCTCTTGAGAGCTTGCTTCCCAGCAACCGCCGCCACCGCCCTGTAAAGAGCTCCGGCACCAAGGCCGGCGACCACACTGTTCAATAAATCATCTATCCTTACCTCTCACATGGATAAAACCAGTTTCTAGACCAGCAAATATCAACCCCAAGAAGCCGAGGCCGGTTTGGCCGCATGAGTTGAGAACACGGTGGTGGTGTTGAACAATATCAACCCCAGGAGCGATGAGTTCTGGTGTTGAACATTATCATTGTGATGTTAATGGAAATTTTCCTTCAACTATGCTGTTTGAGTAGAGGTGGAATGTATCGAAAAATAAAAAAAAGAGGTGTACTGGTGGACTGTATCGGAAAAAAAAAGAGGTGTGTTGTGGAAGAGGAGGGGAGGGGTATTTTGGGAAAGATGGGGAAGATGATTTTCATTTTTTTAAAAAAATTATTCTTATCAAACTATAGGGTCCATTTGTTTGAATAAAATGAAACTTCAAGGACTAAAACCCCTTCTTTCAAAGTATAGGGACTAAAACCAAACTTAATGTAAACTTCAGGGACTAAAACCTCCACTTTTAAACTTCAGGGACTAAAACCCAAATCACACTAAACTATAGGGACCAAAAGTTGGTTTAACCCAATTGCAAATGAAAATGCCTTAGTCAATTACTTTCTCCCATTATAGAACTGATGGTAATGCAGAAAGAGGCCCATAAATTATGAACTTTGGTCATAAACTTAAAATCAACTTAACTAATTTGGGTATACTACAGAAATTAGTTAACTTTGTTACTTGGAAGAAAATGCATGTTGGATTTTCTTAAAAACTCTCTTAAATCGCATTGACACAGTATTTTTATGCAAACTTTCATGTCATGTATAACCACAGGGAATTATTTAGGAAAAATGATAAATATCGGAGATAAGGTAAATTGAAGTCTTATATTTAGGATCAAATCTATCTACAAACTAGCTCTTCTATTAAGCTCATGAGTTGGGACTTCATTTTGGCATGTTCTACTATGGTTTTGCAGAGAGAATCTGCATTGAAGAAGAAACATGGTGAGCTTCTCAGAAGCAGTTCCAAAGGTTCAGAAAGTGGCAGTGCTGCTGTGGAAAATGCTGCATTAACCTTCAGGAATGATGAGGTCTCAGGTTTGATCTTACTTCTCTGACTAAAGAGACAATGAAAATATAAAATCAGAAAATAATGCAATTGTAAGAACAAATAGTGACTGCATCCTTCATTTCCCTGAGGTGTTTTTCTTGATATTCTAAATTTTATATTTCTCAAGAATCTTCAAAAAAATACCTACAACTTGAAGCCGTTTCTCGAGGGAAACGTCATGTTGGATTCTGGACTGAGAAAAACTCAGGCCCTGACATTGTGCTAGGGGCTGAGCCTGATATAATGCAGCCACACCCTGTTAAGGATTTGATTTACCCTTTACAGTATTTTCACTTTTGTGCTGATGAAATGGATATAGGAAAAGTAGTTTTCTTTGCTTAATGTTCATTTTGCGTGTTTCTAGAACATTACTGAAGTTCAATATAAGGAGTACTCATCAGACAAACCCATGTCAGAAGCATTTGATCTCACTAAATTACAAGAAAAGATTTTAAGTAAGAAGCCTGCTTTTGATTCCCCATTTTCAAAAGATCCTCAGAGAGCTATAGTAAATTCAGAGGAAGTAGTAACAACTTCATTCAGAAGCTCAAATCAGAATGAAGTTGCTGAGAATAATAATAATCGGATTCCGCATCTTAATCCCAGCAGTGTGAGGAAAATGATTAGTGCCTTTGAAAAGCAAACTGGTCTAGTTCAGGTATCACAAGTGTTGTACAATATCGTCAATGTATTATTGCAAATATTTTGACAAACATGGGTTCACATGGGACTTCTCTAAAACCAGGATATGAGAACTCCCATCAAATCATCTCCAACAGAACATCATTCAAGTACAGTTGAAACAAAAGCTGCTAAAGCTTCTTCAAAGGATCAGCTCTCAGACAAAGAGAAGGCTTGGAATAAAGGGCCAGTACGTGTTGCAAGAGTGTTGAAACAGGCCCGATTATATAATGGCGAAATCGATGTGCGGCTTAATTCTCTTAGTAACAGGAAGGAGTTACTGAACAAGCAAACAGATTCAAATTCCAGGAATAAATTTAAACTATCACAGAAAACATATATAGATGAAGAGAAAAATAGCAAAGGTTTTGGGAGAACATTTGCATTTGAGGCAGTTACATATTCAGAGATGTGTGAGAAGATTTCATATGGATATCATCATAGGAATGTATTTGATTCCAGGCAGGACTCTAGAAGAAACCCAAACAAAGAACTTGATGACTTTGATGATGATTTTCGCCCTTTTGAATGTTCTGGGGCCTGGATATTTCCTGATGAACCTAGAAAGTTCTGTTTAACAGCTGGTGGTAAAAATGTAATGGCTTTAATGGAAAGTTTGGTTACAAAGTGCATTAGCCATGAAACAAGTTTGAATTCCTTGATGTTAGAAAATATGGATAAGGTATCTAAATATTCTTTGGTTAATTATTCTTTTACAATGAACACTTATTTATAACAACTAATCTGAAAGATGAGATCTCTCACATATTGAGAATGCCAGAACAAATAGTTTTAAATTTTAGTTATATTCCAAGGAACATTGAGAAAGAAAGAAGAGATTGAAGGAACAAAGTTTTATATCATGTATGCCTCAGACCAGGCACTCTAAGTGTTATTCCTTCCATTTCCAATGTTGGCTAGGAAACTTTTAGCAGCTTTAGAATAGCTTAGAATATCTCAAGTGGTTATGATCTTGTTGCCTAGTTTCAAAATTGTGCTCCTACTCATGGACCTTAACATAAGAGCTAGTCAAGGATAGAATTTGGCCCCCAATATAATTTCCCAATTAAATTTATCCCACAACTTTATAATGACTTCCTCAAAGTATCATATTGATTGCACATATTATGTGGTTTTCCATAATGGTAGTCATGATGAAATAGAGAACTTTAGAAAAATCATTCCATGTTTGTTACAAATAACTTAGTTCCTTAATCTATCTAAATTAGTCATTTAACTCTTATATTAATGATGGGAGCTACTATATAAAATTTATAATTCTGAGTGATGGCTCCACTACCATTTTCTTTGTGTATGCCAGATTAACTACTATAAATGGGGCCTGTTTTTCAATGAGAGAAGTTTAACTTGGGACGTGAATTGTAATTTAAGTTGATGATTTGATTTTTTTGATTATCAGGATTACATTATTTGATCTAGCTTCATTTTCATTTTTATAAGAATGCAGCACATATAGTGACTGTAGCTGAAGCAACCAAACAAGGGGAGATAGATGAGACTGAAGAATCAAAGTCTAAGAACTATGGTGGTAATGGCAATGAATCCACAAGAGGACCAGTTAAAAAGGTCATAATGATTTTTTGGTTCAGTGGCATTTACTTTTGTTGTGTCAAAGTTTTATACTCCCAGCTACCTCTCTTCACAGTTTATGGAGTGAAAATCAATATTTTCATATTTTTGTACTGTTGGCCTCAAGCTCATAAGTGAGCTAGGATTAGTAGGAATTTTTGATCCTACTATTATTAAAGAATGCTTATATGCCATTTCTCATCTTCATACCTTAGGTAATAAAAGCTGCACTCATCATAGGGTTTGGAATATTTGTTGTCCTCACAAGACAAAGAAGAGGAAGGTATGAAAGTCAAAGTATTTCCTGGTCAATTTGTTGATTTATACTCTTTTCAGCTATATCATGCATAGAATATCTTATGGAGGAGAAAGATTCAATTCAAGATTGAAGTAGCTAGATTTAATCGGATGATATAGTTTGTTCATACAGTTCCTTTAAAAAGATGTTAGACATTCTCCCTCTGCTTTACTTTCTAGTATGTGTTTTGGTCCTTTAATAAGGCATTTGCTGATTTCAGTTGGTATTTAATATATATTTTTCCATATATGCCTGTAAATAAAGATAGTGAGAAAGGATAAAAATTAGGGGAAATGACTCTAAGATCCCACCTAAAACGATAAAAATATCTAGTAAGTCCCATAACTTGTCAATGACAAATGCAATGGAACCATTAACAAGTTATGTGACAGCTTAAACCTTCATGTGATTTTGTTAAATATTAATATGATGTACAAGACTACAAGTTCAGTGCAGGTAATGATGGTAATAAAATTTCTATTTATGATACTATGAGTTTGGGTGGACATAGAAGAGTGCTTTGTGTAGTTGTGTTACATAAAATTCATGGTGAAACATTTAATAGTATTTTGTCATGGGCAATGCAGATAAACACCAGTTGTGGGTTAGATCAATATATCCATCAGAAAAACTGGTGATTGATGTTCAAGTTGAAGTACATGAAGGGATCCTATCATCCATATCACATCCTGGAGTATCTATGACAGATTTTTTCCTTAATCAAATGCAATAACAATGTGACAACCGTTTTTCCTTCATGTAAATTTCTGTAGAAGCAATTCTCATCTACATTTGTTTCGGGTATTTTGTTGCCACAATGTAATCTATCAACTTAGGATTGGTTCTAGCAGAATCATGTAGTTTGGAATAAACTTTTTGACAAGGGTATTCAGATTCAACAGTCATATGTATAATAAACCCAAATGTTAACTTCTTTGATTAGTTGGTTGGAAAGTAAGTTTTTCAACATTTTTAAGTCTTGAACAAACCATATTTGGATTACAAGAAGTTCTGCATGATAATGAAAGGGCATCATTGATTCTAGGGGTTAGCAAATAAAACCAAAAACTTAAAAATGAACCGAACTGAATTGAATTTGGTTATTTCGGTTCGGTTAATTCGGTTCTTTTTCGGTTTTATAATTAGGATATTTCGGTTTATAACTAGGTTATTTCGGTATTTGGTTTTTGGTTCGTTTTTAAAAAAATAATTCGGTTAACCGAATAATCGAATTAATAAAAAATAATAAAAAGAAATATTATTTTATCATATTTTTCTTTAGATAAGTTAAAATTTAAAGTTTGAATCCATAGTTTTTCTATTTCTTCTTTTAACTTAAAAATGATATGCAATATATCAATATAAAATGTTGAGTTTTATATATTGAATATGAAAAAAATCGAATTTATTGTAAAATAAACCAATTTCGGGTTTTTCGGTTTAAACCGACATCGAACTAAATTATTTCGGTTAATTCGGTTCAGTTATCAAAATAATTCGGTTTCGGTTCGATTTTCATGATATGTGTAACATCCCATATTTTAATATTTAGAAATAAATTATTTTGTGACATTTAAAATTTTATATTTAAGAATATGATATATATTGAGTCTAAAAGAAACATTAAATTTATTTCAAAGAAAAAAAAATTATATATAGATTACTTTTACATTATAGGAAGGAAATAAAAAAATGAGGGGAACGTAAATACATGAATAAGGTGCTTAGAAAAAAAAATGATTATAGGAGGCCCATTGATAAAAGCCCAATTGAAAACCCTAGTATCTCCTACATAAACTCTTTTTCTCCTCATTCCCTTGCTAATGCTCCACTACAGTAGCTTCTGAGGTAACTTTCCTATAATCATTCTGCTTTAATATTCTTCTGCCGTCAAACACGAGTTTGATTTCCATTTTAATTGTCATACCATAATCTTTATTTTTCATGGTCTTGTTATCATAGTACTGTTTAGCCTTGTCTTGTATTTCAATTTCCTTTTCTTTCCCAGATTTTCCACCTCGAACATATATAACTAACCACCCATGTGCATGTAATTGATAACTTCAGAGGAATGCCTTTAGTTTAGACACAATAAACATTATTTTATTCATTTTTCTTTTTGGCCAACATTTTATTCTTATTCTTACACGTTTCGGTGAGAGTGTTAGTATTTTTTTTAATTTGAATGAACATTGCACACACTGCACACATTAACAAGCTTATATTTTAAACGTTTGAGTTTGGAAGTGCTTTGAAAATCATAGGTATCAAGCCTTCAAAATTTCTCTCATGCTCATGACAGATACTCCAATATTATCAAACAAAAAAAAAAAGAATCAGATGTGTATTCCGGCTTTTAGGGACAAATCTTAAAAAAAAAAACGATAATATTCATTTAATCAAAATAAAAATATATAGATTTTAGTTAACTTAGAGTAGTTATATAGAAAGTTTAAAGAAAATAGCAAGTTTGAATTTTGAGTTACATATTAATAATAATTTGTGTATGGTCCTTGTAGAGTCTTATTAAGAGCTTCAGATTGATTTTGTGTGATTGATTACCTGTGAGCTGGATCAAGAGGTAACTCTGCGAAATTCTTACGTATACTTGCAAATTGTGTATAATTAGATTATAAATAATTATTACTTGACTGTGATGTGTAAGAATAAATTTAATGTTATATATTGAAGCATTTATTAGACCAATTGTATGAACATTGAATATCAGTTTAAACTTTTTAAGCATGCTTGTCTTCTTTATATATCATGTGAATTGTATTATAGTTTATTCCTTTTTAAGCATGCTTATGTTGGTTACATATTTTGTGAGATGTATTCTAGTCTGTTCCTTTCAAGCATGCTGATGTTGGAAGAATGATATATAATTTGGGAATGTTTTAGTATCATGAACTGGATACTGGTTTCTGAGAATGACATAATTATGCATTTGCATTCATGGTGATGGGATAGGTTGTAGAGGAGGAATGTGTATGGTGAATTATATTACCACGTGGTATGTCATCACTCGGTGCACAGTGGATGACACTTGTCAGGGCCCCTTCTTCAATGTTTTCCTTGCCCGGGATTGCATTGGAGTAGTGGGACATGTGACACCTCCTTCGTTCTTTTAAGGAGGGGAGCCATAGTCCATGCTTGAGCTCTATACCTTTGGGCGGGTATATCTCAAGTATTGGTGAGCTTGGGACAATCTAATTGCTTGGATATGTTTCTGTTTGGACTATTTGATATGTTAGCCTATGGCTCCTGTCAGCGGAATAAGGGTGTGATATAAGGGAGGTTGCATAAAACATCCATTCATGAGGAAATTACTTCTATATAAATGTTTGATTGTATGCAATATTTGTTCTATATAAATGTTTGATTGTATGTAATATTTGTGTATGCGAGGTAGCAAAGAATAAATAGCATGTGAAGTATAATTGTTTACAATGTAATTGTATATGGTTTGTTTAGCGTATGTTAGATGCTTTCAGTAGTTACTGAGATGTCGATCTCACCCCAGTATTAACATTTTTAGGTGAAGGATCAATAGTAAAACAAGGGAAGGTACGGAGAACGAGTTTAAAAGGCTCTTTTGTGCTTATTGAGCACATTTATATTGTTTTATATTTAATTGTCATGAATTTAGGGAATTTGTTTCTAAATTTATGACATGATTCTGTTGGTAAATAATGTAATTTCCAAATATATTATTGTTGTAGACTTTAATATATTATTTGTACTATATTATTTTAGAAATATGTTAAAGGTGGTAAATTATTTTATACCATGTTAGTTTATCAAAATTTTTGAAGAAAATAAGTGATTTCTAAATAATCATGGTAGACCTTTTAAATGATGTTTTGTTCTTTTCTACCATGATTAGTTAGTGAGAAAAAAAATAAGATTTACTCTTTTATACTATGGTAGAGTTTTAAATTGGGTCAATTCTTTTTCTACCATAGTAGGATATAATGATATGATCAACCTCTCTATATGGATTTTAGATTTTTCTACCATTGTGAATTTTATTATTTAAGCTTAATTTTCTTTACTATATAATTTTAATCATTATTTTGGAAGGATGTTACAACTTGGTATCAGAGCTTTACGTTTCTGGATATTTATTTGAATGAGATTTTCGGAACCAACTTAAACAAAGTTTTGTAATCTTCTTGTTAGATGTCATGACAATTTAAATATAATGTGATATGAGTTCTTCCCTTAATTATTTAGTCAGCAAATGAGAAGAATTGATAAAAAAAATTGATTGAAAGAAGAATAATTGTGTAAGTTAGGAATGAAGAATATAAATGTATTGGTGTTGAATGTAATTTTGATGAGTTCAAAGGGTATAAAAAAAATAGTTCTTGTGAAAAATGTTATAAAAAAAATTTATTAGATTGTGTAAAGAGAGAATATCCTAGCATTAGACGATTTATATACTATTGATAACATTTATTGTATGTGATGAAAAAAAAAATAATATTGGGATATAACTTGTAATTGAATTAAAAAAATGGAATGTAGTGTGGTTTGAAAAGATTGTTTAGTAAGCAATCATGAGATTTATGTAAGTAGAAATAATATTTTAACATTAAGTGTGGGGCACATGCATATTACATTATTATACTATGAGGTCAATGGAATTCTTTTTAGACTTTAGGCAAGTCAAGAATTTTACTTATTGATGTCAATTACGATTGGGGAAATAAATACTTTTTTTTTAGGTTTGATATGATTTGAATTCCAAATTTAAGGATACTTGATGAAAAGGTTTATACATATAATTTTCTTTTATGTAAATATAGGTATGCCTATGGACAAATGTGCAAAGATGGGATGAGTAATTAAAACGTTAGACTTGAATGTGAGTTTATATGGGGAAATTAGTCTTGAAATATATGAACAGCCATATCTAAGTTTTGTGCCAATGTTAGTGGAGACTTAACTTAAGACTCGATCTTGTGGATTGTCAAAGGACCATATGTGAGTTGTTGAGACCTTAGGCTTGCATTTTAATTTTTTTTAGACGGTTTTAAATGAGCAGGTTGAGATTTCAGTTTTATATTTGAGTGGCATAGGGGACTACCAAATAGTTAATTATGTTACTAAGAAGAGTAACATAATGTAAATGAGAGTAATTCATATCTTGAAGTCTTATTTAGCCTAAATTAGCTTAACCATAAGTAAGGATCAGTTGTATATGTATTTTAGTATTCGTTTGAATGGAAGAGAGTCAGACATGGTATATTTATAGATAGGTGTAAGAGAGAGGAAATAGGACATTACTTGGGTTGTTATGGGCAACTATCGAATATTTTATTAAAGAAATAAAGAAAGGGTATTATGTATGAGGATGATTGAGACTAAGACATGTGATCAGGACAACAAGGAATTTTAAGGAAAGCAATTGATTGACTACTAGTTGAGAAAAATTAGAAAGTATGATCCCATTATGATGTTGGAAAATGGTTCATTTGTGAAAGAGATGACGACATAGTTTGTTTAGTGCTCTCTTCCCAAGGATGATTGATTATGGTAATAAGGATCTTTACCCACTACTAATGACCTTTGAGAAAAGGATTATCAAATGAATAAGTTAGGCAATTTTTATGAAGAAAATGAATTAGTATTTAGGGAACCATGACAATTGAAATCAAAGTTCATATGAGGGATTGACTAATTTATGAGTATAACAATGATTAGGCGAGCAGCGTGTGAAAGAGAGCATGGTGTCAAGTGTGAAACATTAGGTTTTGTTTTGAAGACATGTAAATATTAATTGGTGATGAGACACCTAAGATATTTGTATGATTACATTAATAGAATTATTTTGGAGAGAAAAAAAGGCTTGTAATGGTGCATAGTTTCTCATATTTAATAGGATTTGTATGCATGTGTATGTATAATTCATTTTGTGTGGTGATATCGTGCATTGTGGGCATTTTATGAAGATATATTAAAAGAAGGGGATTGTAATGTTGTTGATTAGAAGCAGTATCTAATTTATTTTATGGTTTTAGAAATATAATGATAAGGTTAAATATGCATGAAGTAAATGTGTAGTAATTAATTGGCTAGAATTTATTAAAGAAATTTTTAGGTTTTCGTGGTTCATTAGGTGTATTGATGCTAATGGAAGTTCATTAGATGTATAGATGGAATATTGGAATTATGAGAATAATCATTGAGGTTAATTGATTGAGTTAGATTGATTGGAGATGAGGTTGTGATTTGAGGATTGGAATATACTATAATGATCATGAAGTGAAGATTTAAGAATAGGAAAAGTCTTGCTTAATTGTGAATCTTGGATTTGAATTTTAGGATTGAATTTTTGGAGGGAGTACTACTCATGAAGTGAGGACTATATTGAGATAGTTTATTGAAATTTTAGATTTTGTTATGGTTATGATGAGTGGATATATTAAGTTTCTAAAGAATTGAGGATTTTGGGACATGAGAGATTCCTTAAGCTTGTTAGTGGAATTAAGTAGGGAGGCAGAGGGAGTGATAATGAATCATTGAATGAAATTATTACTTAAAAGAAATAATTATTGTGGAGCTTTTGGAAATAATGAAACTATATTTTAAGGAAATATTTTAGGGCAAATAAAGATTGAGGTTGGTATCATGAATAGAATATAGAATTTCACATATGGTGATCCATTCAAAAAATTAAGGTATAGGATTTGAGATGTTGTAAATGTGTAAATTAGTCAGATTTTTTTTTACGAAGAAATTTTGATTTAGTGTTGGACTAGAAGTTGTGATTATGATTGAGTTAGTGAATGATGAAGCTAGTCAAATTTAAAGTTCCATGTTTGAAGCTCTAGTAAAAGGTTTATTTAATTCATTGTGGTTAAATATGTTTGGGAACGACATTGTGTACCAGCTATATTTTATTGCGGCTCATGTTAAATTAAAGTCATGAGTCAAAGAGAGGAATTGGGAAATTCTTATCTAGTAGTCAAGGAGTTAGAGCACGGGATTTAGAACATTGGATTATGATTGGGAAACATTTCAATTTAGACAAATGATATTAAAATTTGAAGTCAATAGTGAAGGGTAATGTTGATTTAGTTACCCAATTGTAGGCTCCAAGAACATAATGGAAGTTGATGTAAAATGATTTTGTGAAGGATGAGTAATGGTTAACTTTAGGAGTGATATGTAAATTTTGATGATATAAGTTATGGTATATATAGTGCATGGAGGAAGTAAAAATGTTAATTTGAGATGCATGATGTAAGGTCAATACCACCATGTTACAGGAGATTGAATTAAGTGGATGGAATGGGTTACATTGTAGTGAGATTTAAGTAGGCAGAGTGGAGTTACACAAGAGTGTCATTATGGTGTGGTAGCTATTAAGTGCATTTAGAATACTTGTAAGTGGAAAATTTTATTAGGCATTCATATGTTTCTAAATGTTTACATAAAATTTTGAGGACTAAATTTCTTTAAGGAGGAGAGAATTGTAACATCCCATATTTTAATATTTAGAAATAAATTATTTTGTGACATTTAAAATTTTATATTTAAGAATATGATATATATTGAGTCTAAAAGAAACATTAAATTTATTTCAAAGAAAAAAAAATTATATATAGATTACTTTTACATTATAGGAAGGAAATAAAAAAATGAGGGGAACGTAAATACATGAATAAGGTGCTTAGAAAAAAAAATGATTATAGGAGGCCCATTGATAAAAGCCCAATTGAAAACCCTAGTATCTCCTACATAAACTCTTTTTCTCCTCATTCCCTTGCTAATGCTCCACTACAGTAGCTTCTGAGGTAACTTTCCTATAATCATTCTGCTTTAATATTCTTCTGCCGTCAAACACGAGTTTGATTTCCATTTTAATTGTCATACCATAATCTTTATTTTTCATGGTCTTGTTATCATAGTACTGTTTAGCCTTGTCTTGTATTTCAATTTCCTTTTCTTTCCCAGATTTTCCACCTCGAACATATATAACTAACCACCCATGTGCATGTAATTGATAACTTCAGAGGAATGCCTTTAGTTTAGACACAATAAACATTATTTTATTCATTTTTCTTTTTGGCCAACATTTTATTCTTATTCTTACACGTTTCGGTGAGAGTGTTAGTATTTTTTTTAATTTGAATGAACATTGCACACACTGCACACATTAACAAGCTTATATTTTAAACGTTTGAGTTTGGAAGTGCTTTGAAAATCATAGGTATCAAGCCTTCAAAATTTCTCTCATGCTCATGACAGATACTCCAATATTATCAAACAAAAAAAAAAAGAATCAGATGTGTATTCCGGCTTTTAGGGACAAATCTTAAAAAAAAAACGATAATATTCATTTAATCAAAATAAAAATATATAGATTTTAGTTAACTTAGAGTAGTTATATAGAAAGTTTAAAGAAAATAGCAAGTTTGAATTTTGAGTTACATATTAATAATAATTTGTGTATGGTCCTTGTAGAGTCTTATTAAGAGCTTCAGATTGATTTTGTGTGATTGATTACCTGTGAGCTGGATCAAGAGGTAACTCTGGGAAATTCTTACGTATACTTGCAAATTGTGTATAATTAGATTATAAATAATTATTACTTGACTGTGATGTGTAAGAATAAATTTAATGTTATATATTGAAGCATTTATTAGACCAATTGTATGAACATTGAATATCAGTTTAAACTTTTTAAGCATGCTTGTCTTCTTTATATATCATGTGAATTGTATTATAGTTTATTCCTTTTTAAGCATGCTTATGTTGGTTACATATTTTGTGAGATGTATTCTAGTCTGTTCCTTTCAAGCATGCTGATGTTGGAAGAATGATATATAATTTGGGAATGTTTTAGTATCATGAACTGGATACTGGTTTCTGAGAATGACATAATTATGCATTTGCATTCATGGTGATGGGATAGGTTGTAGAGGAGGAATGTGTATGGTGAATTATATTACCACGTGGTATGTCATCACTCGGTGCACAGTGGATGACACTTGTCAGGGCCCCTTCTTCAATGTTTTCCTTGCCCGGGATTGCATTGGAGTAGTGGGACATGTGACACCTCCTTCGTTCTTTTAAGGAGGGGAGCTATAATCCATGCTTGAGCTCTATACCTTTGGGCGGGTATATCTCAAGTATTGGTGAGCTTGGGACAATCTAATTGCTTGGATATGTTTCTGTTTGGACTATTTGATATGTTAGCCTATGACTCCTGTCAGCGGAATAAGGGTGTGATATAAGGGAGGTTGCATAAAACATCCATTCATGAGGAAATTACTTCTATATAAATGTTTGATTGTATGCAATATTTGTTCTATATAAATGTTTGATTGTATGTAATATTTGTGTATGCGAGGTAGCAAAGAATAAATAGCATGTGAAGTATAATTGTTTACAATGTAATTGTATATGGTTTGTTTAGCGTATGTTAAATGCTTTCAGTAGTTACTGAGATGTCGATCTCATCCCAGTATTAACATTTTTAGGTGAAGGATCAATAGTAAAACAAGGGAAGGTACGAAGAACGAGTTTAAAAGGCTCTTTTGTGCTTATTGAGCACATTTATATTGTTTTATATTTAATTGTCATGACATTAGGGAATTTGTTTCTAAATTTATGACATGATTCTGTTGGTAAATAATGTAATTTTCAAATATATTATTGTTGTAGACTTTAATATATTATTTGTACTATATTCTTTTAGAAATATTTTAAAGGTGGTAAATTATTTTATACCATGTTAGTTTATCAAAATTTTTGAAGAAAATAAGTGATTTCTAAATAATCATGGTAGACCTTTTAAATGATGTTTTGTTCTTTTCTACCATGATTAGTTAGTGAGAAAAAAAATAAGATTTACTCTTTTATACTATGGTAGAGTTTTAAATTGGGTCAATTCTTTTTCTACCATAGTAGGATATAATGATATGATCAACCTCTCTATATGGATTTTAGATTTTTCTACCATTGTGAATTTTATTATTTAAGCTTAATTTTCTTTACTATATAATTTTAATCATTATTTTGGAAGGATGTTACAATATGTACATTTCGGTTTTCGGTTATTTCGATTTTTACCAAATAACCGAACCGAAAACCAAATGCTCACCCCTGATTGATTGTTCCCTTTCTTGGTGTAATGAACTAATAATGTGTATGCAAAGAGAATATTAATAGATAATGACCTGTGGAAAGTTGAGGGTTTTGGAGGGGAATCGAAGGGAAGTCATCGTTGTTTTTGAATGTGTGAGTCCAAATTTCAGAGGGGGTAAGGCGGTAACTACTGTTGCTTGGGATAAAGTCGGAGATGATGTGTGGGATTTGGTGTGTTGATTATGGGTTGCCGAATAATTGAGATTTTGTGGGTGAGAAGAAGAGGAAGGAGAGTCGGGCCCAATATAATATGATAAATAGAAGTTATATTTTTTAAGGTATGAACACTTTTGCCCCACTATTGAAATTTCATAGGTAGTTTTTCTCCAAAAAATAAATTTTACATGAATATTTTTACACCTTCGTGACGATGATATGACATTTTTGCACTTCATCTCTAAAATTAAAAAAGTACAATACTACCACGTGAATTATCAGTATGTATGACTTAATTATTCATTGGATTTTTGTTTTTTAAAAATTACAAATTAATAAAAAAATGACCAAATTAGGATCTTAAGATGTTTTATATTATTAACGTGTAGAATCAATTGGTTTTCGTCCAAAAAAAAAAGAATCAATTGGTTTGATTTTAGTGTAGAAGTAACATGTTAATTTATTATAGGGTTAATAATATTTTGGCTAATAAACAAGTATATTAATATCAATTTTGATAGCAAACAATAAATGGTATCAGATTAGTTAACAAACAATAAAAAAATATCAAATCGGACAAAATCGTCAATCTACTTCTAACACTATTTGTAACTTATCACTTGGAAAAATTGACAATGTTAGAGATAAATTGACGTTAATGGTTAATATAATACTCCCTCCGGTCCCTAATGTAAGAGCCCAAAATTTGAATGGTTTTGGTCCCTAATGTAAGAGCTCACCCCATATTCTCTCCTAATTTAATGCATTTTTTCCTACTTTACCCATAACTCTCTTTCATATTTATTAATGCTTATGTATTTCTCTCTCTTAAAAGTACCATAATAAATATGAGCAATTTTGGAAAAGAAGCATTAACTCCAGACACCCAACTAACATTCACATGTTTTCTTAAGAAGCGTTTTTTGACGGCTAGCTCTTACATTAGGGACTGGAGGGAGTACTTTTTTATTGTTTGTTAGCCAATTCGATACCATTTATTTTATAGGTGAAAATGATTTTTAACCCTTTATTTTATCAAATTTTCCCCTTCCTCCCTCTCACTATCAATCTCAACGCACACACGACACTCTCAAACTGTTTGAAGAAGTGAGGTTAGTATGCACCTCATCAGTTGCAGATTTTGGCACCAGATTACGTCTTTTAGCGATGATATTTAGTGCCTATAAGAGTCCAAAATTCATGGAGGGTGTGCATAGACTATAGGAGACTTAATGATGCAACAAGAAAGGACCATTTCCCTTTGCCTTTCATTGACTAAATGCTAGAGAGGTTGGCCAGCAAGTCCCATTGTTGCTTCCTTGATGGGTTCTCCGGTAATTTCCAAGTGCCTATTGCACCGGAGGATCAAGAGAAGACTATTTTCACTTGTCCATTTGGGACATTTGCTTATAGAAGAATGCCCTTTGGATTGTGCAATGCTCCCGACACTTTCCAAAGGTGTATGATGAATTGATTAGCCTTAAAGTCGCCAAGGCTAAATCAATAACTACCTCAACTATTAGTATGCCACGCAAATTAACAAGCAATTTGAGAATAATGATTTTGATTAAGAACTACAATTATAACCTAAAAAGAACAATATTGCCGAAATGAAATTGAGATAAAGTCAAGTGGAAAACCTCCCTCTCCAAGCTACTCATGTGCTTTTTGATAAATGTGACCTCATACATTTGAACACTTTGATCTATCCTAGTTAAAATCTTAAGATCTTTCAAATCTAGAAGAAATCTAGAAGAGTTTAACTACAATAATCAAATTAAATGCTCTTTCCATTCCTCACATATACCTAGGCAACATTAGGTCTAGATCTAGAAACTAAGAAAGTCATTCATTCCACAAAATCACACATATACAAATCGCAATATATGTCTCATGAAACTACACAAGAATAAGCCTTAGGTTTTCATATGTGAAACCTAGAAAGAGAGATTACAAGCTAAAATGAAGTAGAACACTTAAAAGACAAGCATTCTAGCCTAAAGAATCCTAAATCAAGGAAGACATAAGGCAAAAATGTAACTCTAGCTTGCAACCTACAAATCAATCTTCAAATGCATGAGGCCGAGAGGAATTTGATCTTCAAGCACACTTTCCTTTGGAGAAGGAGATCGGAGCGCTTATCCACACATGGAGGAAGTGGAGAGGAGATGAATGCGTGTGATGGAGGCCATGAATGGAGTGAAAATGTGAAGGTGGAGGTCGGTTATGGTGGAGAGAAGAAGAGAGAAAATGAGTAAGGTGAAAGAGAGTTAAAGTGTGGAATGTGTGATTATGAGCTAAGGGATCAATTAAATGAAAGTGGAGTTTAGTTAATGAGGTGGATTAGTGAGGTAATGAGGTGGATTAGTGAGGTAATGAGCTGTCAAGGAGGATTAGTTGGCCAAGAAGATATGTTTAAGTGTGTGTGTAAATGGTGAGGCCGAGAGGTTAGGCTAAATGAGGGAGGAAGGGTATTTTGGAAATTAAGGTAAAATGTGGATGAATGAGGCCTCCATGAAGTCTAGGTGCATCCTCCCAAGCTTCCTCTTTTTTCTCCTTTCCATTGTGCTTCCATTTGTGCCCTTAATGAGGCTTCTCCACTTGAAATTTGAATTTGGAGCCTTTTTTACCCCTTTTGGTAATGAGCAAATCCCTTGTTTTTGACAAAAGGGATAATTTTTGTCTTATACCTTTGTCTTTCCCTCCAAGCCATTTCCTTGCCACCAAAGCACTCCCAAGGGTTTGTGGGGTCCACGTGGGACCCCCCTGTGTATAAAGCACACCACATAGTCAAAAATGACCAAATTACCCTTGGTTACTTAAGATGCAAGTAAATAAGCTAATATTGTCCAATTATATACATATAAGCATGCACATATTAATTCACCATTGATGATCAAATAAGATATTAAATCACACTAATTAGGCTCAATTGCACATGCTTAAACATATAAAATTAGGTCTAATCAATTCCCCCACACTTAAACTTTGTACTCCGGGGCAAAGTTATGTAAAAAGACTAAATCAATCATATAGCATAATGAATCCACATGGAATTGACATAGAATACAAGTTGATGCTTTTGAACCTTTCCCTAAAACATTACATAGGCCAAATTTAAGAATATATAGTGAATGAGAGTTTAGCAATCAACTAGAATTAAGGAGGAGTGCCAATAGAGATTTTTCCTCACCGGATTAAGTGTTTAACTCATTCACTCAAGTTAGGAAAGATGCCTAACTAGGGACTTGGGATCACTCTTTGGCTCAACTCTCTTCACCTCACCATAGACTTGTAGTAGCTCTTAGTTCTCCACCAATTATTTTGCATGGCACAATCAAATCTAGGGGACTTTGGGGTTAGATGGAAGACTAATATGAATGGTGAATCATGGAAGATAGTCAATGACCAAACATGCAAACATTTATCTACCACATATACACGCAAAACAATGAACTTCAACTAGCATGTTGCATTTCACTCTCTTTTTCAAAGCACTTTGTGCTTCCTCTCTTTCTTTTCTTCTTCTCTCTTTTTTTCTCATGCCTTTGGCATACTTAAGCACTTTGTGCTTTCATTTTTTTTCTTGGCCTTCGGCCACTTTCTTTTTCTTTCTTTTCTTTTCTTTTCTTTTTTCTCTTGGCCTTTGGCCATTTCTCTTTTCTTTCTTTTCTTTTTCATGTGGCTCTCGGCCATCTTTTCTTTTTCACTATGCAACATGCTTTTCACATTGATCAACAATACAAAACTTATAGAAATACATGTATATGTTATAGAAGCATGTTCACCTATTTGGTCAAGGTGGATTAGAATGAAAGCGATGGCCCAAAGGGGTAAATCAAAGGGTAATTTTGGTTGGCTTAGTGTTTGGGTCAAAAAGGGTTTAGAAAGAAATGCCCCTTTCATTTTCAATCATGCCATGCATTGTGATCTCAAACAAGAGCTATGACAAGTTCTAGGAGGTGAAGTAGACAATTGACCCACTCTTATTCGGTTGGAGGCTTTCTCACTTTAGTGACTTACTCAAATTAGTCACTTCCTCCCTAAGAAAAGTTGAATGAGAAACTAACACCCTCTTTATACCTTAAAAATGCCCCATGCAATGTCTCAAGTACTCATTCCAAAAATTATATTTACATACTAAAAGAAAATTCCATTTGTTTTCAAGAGTCATGATTAAGCTAATCTTCCTACAAAAGTATGCAATTGAAGTCCAAATATTAAGTGTGTGAGCTTTGAAAGAGACCACATTTAAGCACCAATATGCACCCCCCACACTTATTCAACACATTGTCCTCAATGGGACCAATAAAACCAAGTAAGGGATGCATTTAAAGACAAGGGCAGCAAGCATTTATCCAGGGCATTCCAATGTAATCAATTCGGCCAACATGCATTGTTCAAACAACAAACACTAAACAAACACAAACACACAACCTAACACATTGTATATTTTTTTTTCTTGTTTTTTCCTAAACAACACATAACAACATACTAAAACATAAAAATAAAGAAAAACAATCCTATTTTTTTCTAACAATCAACTTCCCCCACACTTAGAATAAAAGCAATTTAAAATAGGTAAGGGAAGGAAAGACACCACCTCTTATGGAGGCTTGAAGTTCTCTTTGTAGAGTTTGAGAAAATGCCTATCAACTTTGTAGATCCGGCCATCTTTGAGGTTTTTGATCTCCACCATGCCAAAGTCATATGACTTGATCACCTCATATGGTCCTTGCCACTTGTCCTTGAGTTTGCCACCTCCACAAAATTTGAATCTCCTTCTTTGAATTGTTTTCTCAAGATGCCACTATCATGAATGGTCTTTGTCTTCTCCTTCAAGATCCTAGAGTTCTCATAGGCTTCATTCCTAAGCTCATCTAGCTCACTCAAAGTCAATTGTCTCTCAATGGCCGAGACATCCATATCATCCATCAAGCTTTAACCGCCCAATAAGATTTGTGTTGAAGTTCAACTGGTAAATGACAAGCCTTGCCATATATGAGCCGATAAGGAGACATGCCAATAGGTGTTTTAAATGTTGTCCTATAGGCCCAAAGAGCTTCCTCAAGCCTCAAGCTCCAATCTTTCCTACTTGGCTTTACTATCCTTTCAAGGATATTCTTAATTTACCTATTACATACCTCGGCCTCTCCATTAGTTTAAGGGTGATAAGGTGTAGAAACCTTATGGTTGACTCCAAATTGGTTGAACAAAGAAGTCATGAGCTTATTACAAAAATGAGAACCTTGGTCACTCACCAACGCTTTATTCACTCCAAACCGGCAAAAGATATTAGACTTTAAAAATTTCAAGACGGCTCTTGCATCATTGGCCCTAGTTGGCACGGCTTCCACCCACCTAGATAGGTAATCTACGGCCAAAAGAATGTAGGTATAGCCACTAGATGGAGGAAAAGGCCCCATGAAATCAATGCCCCATACATCAAAGGGATCACAATAAAGCATTGGCATTTGAGGCATTTCATGCCTTTTTCCCAAACTTCCAAACCGTTGGCACTTGTCACAAGCCTTGCAATACTCATAAGCATCCCTAAACAAAGTAGGCCAATAGAAACCGGCCTCGAAAATCTTCCTTGAAGTTTTTCTTGCACCAAAATGTCCTCCACAAGCTAGAGAATGACAAAACTTCAAGATAGAGGGAACTTCATCATCTTGCACACACTTCCTTATGATTTGGTCATTACATAACCTCCACAAGTGTGGCTCATCCCAATTATAATAACTAGCATCCCTCTTCAATTTTTGAACTTGATGCTTATTCAAAGAAGGAGAAATCACTTCGGCCACAAGGTAATTCACAAGATGAGCATACCATTGATCCTTCTTAGCACTCAATGCACACATAAGGCATCCGGGAAAGTATCACAAACAAGAGAAGAGTCATCAATACCTTCCACATCCAATGGTAAACGGCTTAAATGATCGGCTACAAGGTTCTCTCTTCTGGCTCTATCTTTAATCTCCACCTCAAACTCTTGCAAGAGCAACACCCACCTTAAGAGTCTAGGCTTTGTTTATTGCTTAGAAAGTAAATACCGGACAGCCGCATGATCCGTGAATATGATCACCTTAGAATGAAGCAAATATGACCGAAACTTGTCAAGGCCAAAGACAATAGCAAAAAGTTCCTTCTCGGTGGTCGTATAGTTCCTTTGAGCTCTATCCAAGGTCTTAGATGCATAAGCAATCACTCTAGGCAAAAAATTATGCCTTTGGCCGAGCATAGCTCCCAAAACCTCATTAGAAGCATCACAAGATAGCTCAAAAGGTAACTCCCAATTAGGTGCAACCAAGATAGGAGGAGAAGTAAGTCTTGACTTCAACTCAACAAAGGCTTCTTTACAAGTATTAGAGAAATCAAATTCCGCCTCTTTATGAAGAAGATGAGATAATGGAGAAGCAATTTGGCTAAAGCCCTTAATGAATCTTCTATAGAAGCCCACATGGCCTAGAAAGGATCTCAACTCCTTCAAGCAACAAATTAGAAAGGATCTCAACCCTTGACTTCAACTCCTTAATGAATCTTCCATTAGAATTCCATGAAGTCTTCTCTGCCTGCACAAGAACCATTATATTAATATGTCCAAAAGGGATTTGGTTTTATTCTGTTCATCACTAGCAATTGTAAACATTTCACAAAGAAATCCTTTAAGTAGTACATTATTAATTAATTTCTGAATATCAGAAAAATTATTCTGTTTCTGCAAGCGGAGCCTGACCAAGTGCTTATGGTATAACAGAGTTTAAAAAAAATTATTAATTAATTTCCGAATATCAGAAAAACATGCAAATATTATTAAAAAAAAAATAAAAAGACGAATATATATATGTGTGTGTAAATTTTGTAAGAACATTTTTTAATTCTTCTTAATTTTTTTTCAAATTAAACCCTGAATACTTTTATCTATAAAAAATAAGAGAGGGATAAGAAATAAATATATATGAGCATTAAATCTCTCAGGTCAGCTGTCCCACCCTTTGAGGTGCATACAAATCAACGGAGGATTAGTCTCTCACTTGTTGAGTGGGAGGATATGTTGATCATGGATAAAAATAAAGAAATAAATATATATGGTTAGGGTGAATTGGTAGTACTCCTTCTGATCCTAAATAATACTCCCTCTGATCCCTATTATAAGAGCTAGTTGCCAAAAAACGTTTCTTAAGAAAACATGTGAATGTTAGTTGGTGTGTGAAGTTAATACTTCTTTTCCAATATTGTTCATTGAGACTTTTAAGAGAGAGAAATACATAAGAATTAAAAAATATGAAAGAGAATTAGAGGCAAAGTAGGAAAGCGTATTAAATTGGGAGAGAATGTGAGATGGACTCTTATATTAGGGAACAAAACCATTCAAATTTTGGCTTTTATATTAGGGACACGAGGGAGTATGAGAATACCTTTGAATTTCAAATTGTTCTTAAATATAAGATCATTTTTTAGTTTTCTCAAATTTTTTCCAAATTATCCCTAATATTGCTTATCAATAATAACAAGTAAGAGATAGAGAGCGAAGATAGAGGTATATAGTTGGGAAAATTGGTAATATCATGTGTCAATGACTAATTTAACTAACATCCTTAATCTAATCAAATTAAGGAAAATGTTCTTATATTTAGGAACGAGTAGTATTATTTCGTAATAATAAACTTAACTAACATTATTAGTGTAATGGAATTAAGAAAAATGGTCTTTTATGCAGGAAAGGGGTATGAAGTATGATTGTTTATCGCCACTTAATTTTCTAGTATGATAGATCTATCAATTGTATTTGTTTTTTTTTGTTGAGATTTGAAACTATTTAAAAATCTCATTATATATTATATATAAAAACATTCTTTTATTGTTGACATTTTTATTATATCCACAAATACATTCTTTTATTATTGACATTTTTTTATAGCAATTGAAATGTATTTAGTCAATATTTTCAGTCAAATAAAATTAGATGTAATAAGGATGGGTCAAAAGTTCGAATTTCATGGTTAGATGATAGACACAAATTTGACACAAATAAGGGAAATCTCATATAAATGATACTCCGTAGTTAAATTTCAAAATCTCAATGGACATTTTTAGTGGTTAATGCCCTACTCAACTAATTAATTATGTTATTCAACTAATTAAAATGATTTAAAAATAAAAAAGATCACTTACATGAGATTTCCCTATAAAAATAACAAGTGAATGTATACCTTTCCAAAAAATAAACTTTGTTTGATTTTTATATGAAATGGTGATTATACTCTGCAAACGGAATGCATTTGATGGAAATAATAGACATAATTTCAGTTTTCAATCCTAATAATAAAAAATACATCGGTTAAAACATGTGCTACGCTTCATCAATAATGATTAAAATATTATAAAAATTATTTATCTTATAATTTAGCTCCTTCATTTAATTCTAATTTCTTAAACTTTTTTATAGGAAAAGTTTTTATTATCAGATATTTAAGAAATATCGAAAAATTATGATAAGGTAATTTAAAAAAAAAATTGTGAAACTATCATTTCAACATTGGTATCACATGATAAAAGGACTAAAATTTGATAAAAAAAAGAATAAAAGGACTAAAATGGAAAAATGCTCATGTAATTGTGATGAAGGTGAAAAAGTACCTATATAAAATTGTTTGAAGCAAAACTACTTATGAAATTTAAAAAATGGGGCAAAAGTGTTCATGCCTTTAAATTATGTAACTTCCATTAGTCATTTTACTTTTTTTAACTCTAAGCTTGTCAGTAATATAATTAATCCAATTGGATTTTAAAAATTCAAACATTCCGCATTTTGTTGGTATACATTCACTTGTTAATTTTATAGGGAAATCTCATGTAAGTGATCCTTTTTATTTTAAAATCATTTTAATTAGTTGAATAATATAATTAATTAGTTGGGTAGGGCATTAACTACTAAACATGTCCATTGAGATTTTGAAATTTAACTACGGAGTATCATTTATATGAGATTGCCCTTATTTGTGTCAAATTTGTGTATATCATCTAACCATGAAATTCGAACTTTTGACTCATCCTTGTTCCATCTAATTTTATTTGACTAAAATTACTGACTAAATACATTTCAATTGCTATAAAAAATGTCAATAATAAAAGAATTTATTTTTATATAGTATATAATGAGAATTTTAAATAGTTTCAAATCTCAACAAAAAAAACAAATACAATTGATAGATCATACTAGAAAATTAAGTGGCGATAAACAATCATACTACATACCCCTTTCCTACATAAAAGACCATTTTTCTTAATTTCATTACACTAATGATGTTAGTTAAGTTTATTATTACGAAATAATACTACTCGTTCCTAAATATAAGATCATTTTCCTTAATTTGATTAGATTAAGGATGTTAGTTAAATTATTCATTAACACATAATATTACCAATTTTCCCAACTATATACTTCTATCCTCGCTCTCTATCTCTTACTTGTTATTATTGATAAGCAATATTAGGGATAATTTGGAAAAAAGTTGAGAAAATTAAAAAATGATCTTATAATTAAGAACAATTTGAAACTCAAAGGTATTCTCATACTCCCTAATATAAGAACCAAAATTTGAATGATTTTGGTCTCTAATATAAGAGCTCATCTCACATTCTCATTTAATACGTTTTTTCCTACTTTGCCTCTAATTCTCTTTCATATATTAATTCTTATGTATTTCTCCCTTTTAAAAGTATCAATGGACAATATTGGAAAAGAAACATTAACTCTAGACACCCAACTAACATTCACATGTTTTCTTAAGAAGAGTTTTTTTGGTAGACATCCCAAATAAAATAAGAAAATATTATAATTTAATATATATATATATATATATATATATATATATATATATATATATATATATATATATATATATATATATATATATATATATGGAACACATTTGTAGGATCAGGAAATATTAAATTTATATAATGGAATTTATTGGGATTTTAATTTAAAAAGAAATTGGGGGTAATTTTATAGATTAGCCTTTCTTAAGTTGTTGTCCACTTTTGGTAGTCTCCAAGAGATTAGCGGATTTGTTAGAATGGGGTTACTTTGATTGTGGTTTCCTTGGTGTAAAGCACGGGAGCTTGTAACATTTTTGTATAAACATTATGTTTTACCTTTAATCCACCCAAATTTAATTAGTATGTGAATTGTAGTAACAATTTTCTATAAATATTGCAATGTTGGTAGATTACTTTAATGATTTTTCTCATACTATTCTATTTTACTAAAGCTATGTTGGTAGATTATATCTAAATTATCAACAAACCACGCAAAGCGTGGGAAATACAGATATAATATATCACTAATGTGTGTAATATTTGTCACTTCTTAATTTTGTTTTGAATTTGTTTTTCTTTTTCAGATTATTGTTGTTCTTTTATGTTATTATTTTTATGATATTGTACACTATTATTCTTTTATTTTGAACCATTACATGCTATTTGTACACTATTATTCTTTTATATCATCAATCTTGGATGATTTTTTGTTCTTTTTTTATTCCAAATTTAATTTTTGTGTATGTATATATGTAAATTCTTTGAACTTGTGTTTCATTTTTTTTATATTGCACCTTATATTTTTTCCTGCAAATGTGTAATATGTGTTTTTGTTTTTCAAAAACAAATATCATCACAATTTAATTCAGAAGTAGGGCTAGGCAAAAAAAAAATTCAGAAGTAGGGCTAGGCTTCCCATGCAATGTTTGAAAATTATTCTTTTGTTATATCTTAATTGATTTTAATTTCAAACAGATCTATCTTCGCGTGCATCATCGCACGGGAGTAAAAACCCGTGTGAAGTAGGTTTATTTGTAACTTAAGGTACTTATTTCTTTTTGTTAACCAAAGTAATGGTGGAGATCAATTTCTTGTGATGAATGTATAAAAGATGGCATGTCTTATAAGATGTATCTTGCTTTTGGTGAGACACTGCCAACTATTTCAACAAAATGAAAAATGGCACATACATTAGAAGTTCTAAGAGGCTATGTTTAATTATTCCATTATATATAGATCTATTTGATATAAAACATTTCCAACAATGAATGTCTCATGAATAATAATTTTTCAAATTGCTTTACAAATGTATACTTACATCTAACAAATTTACATTTAAGGTTCATTTTACATTACTTTAGGCGATAATATGTGCTCCCCGTGCAAGGCACGGGAGTTTTTGCTCGTTTTATAGAAAGAAGGAAGCAGTAGTGGACTATTAATGTAATTTCATGTGTGTTTTCCTATGTTGCAGAACATGTATGAATAGATACGATCATCATCATCATCAGTATCATCATTATCATTAATAATACTAATACACTTGTACTTATCGTTGGTTCAGTTCTTTACAATGACTCGTAGCATAAAGAATCCCAAAAAAGCCAAGAGGAACAACAAGGTTTAGTTTTTCTTTGAAAAATGTGTTCTTTTGGTGTATTTTCATGTGGGTTTTGGCTCAAGTGTTTGTTTAGATTGTGGGGTTGAAATTTAGGGGTCAAAGAGAGAGAGAGGGGATGGTTCTTCATCTTCTTCAATGCCTTCTGCTCTAACCAAGGTTTGGCAGCCTGGTGTGGATTCCTTGGAGGAAGGAGAAGAGCTTCAGTGTGATCCTTCTGCTTATAATTCTCTCCATGCCTTCCACATTGGGTGGCCATGTTTGAGGTTACATCATATATGAGACCTTGTTCATTTTCTTTTGTTTTAAGTAATCTAAATAATAAGGTGCTTAGTCATGATGTATGTGGTATATTATTAGGTTATATGTTGACATTTAAGTCAATCAGACTGGTTTGGAGAAAAAAATTAGGTGTATCGATTTATGAGTATCTTATTTAGCTTGCTTAGGATGTTGGCTTGGTCTTATACTCCCTATGTTCCTATTTTTAAGATCATTTTCCATAATTTGATTAGATTAAGGATGCTAGCTAAGTTAGTTATTGACATATGATATTACTAATCTACCTAACTATATACCATTATTGTGACTCTCCCTATCTTGCTTTTTCATTATAGATAAGCATCTTTAAGGTTTATTTGGGAAAAAAATAGAAAGTTACTTATATTTGGGAACAAATTGAAATTTGAAAGTGATCTTATAATTAGTAGCAGAGGGAGTATTTAAGAAAGAGGGAGTATTTTTTTTTTGTCCTTTACATTTTTGTTGCTTCATGATTTAAGTGAGGATCAAAATTTAGGCTTATTATGGACTTGTTATTTGTGTAGTGATTGCTTCTTACTTCTCATTTACAAAGGATTTTGCTTTGTTTCTCTATTGTGGATGCCAATTTGATGGAACTTTGTGCTATCTGTCTTGTGGAGTTTTGTAACTAACTTCTATTTTATTCTCAAAAAGATGGAATTAACTATTGCTTAGCTTTTGGAACCTGGGATGTGTGGTGGTTTTACAGAGATGTCACTTTGTTGTAAATATGTTTGGACAACTTTGACATTGTTCGTGACACTCTAGGCTTGGTTCGGAATGAATTTCCTCATACAGTATATTTCATGGCAGGGACTCAGGTGAGCTTTATTTTATATATTTGGAGTTGAAGATTTTATTACAAGTTATTGACCTATTTGAGTACATTTATCCATTCTTTACTCTCTGTTGGATTAGTTTGTGGAAATATTGGTTGTGAAGGTGAACATGTTGATTTTATTATACATATTTTTTACATTGGGGTGATGTACTGCTCAAAGGAGTTCTTTGTGAAATGCTTACAGTTGCTAGTAATGAACAGAATAAAACCAAACTCCCTTTTTCACATATTGATATGATGGTTCTTGTGCAGGCAGAGAAGGCTTCATGGAATTCTATTGGAATTTTTAAAGTAGATAATATCACTGGTAAAAGACGTAATCTGGTGCCAAAATCTGAAATGGATAGTGACAATAGTGATAGTGAGGATGATAGTGAAGATGAAGATCCTGATAGTCATAAGGCTCCTATTTTGCAGGCACTGTCTTGTAAATTTGGCTTTGTTATACTTCAGTTCCTTGTTCTAACATAAATAGCATTTTTATTGATCCTTTTCAATTTTATACTACAGCTGCGGAAGGTATCTCATGAAGGAGGCATCAACCGCATACGCTCTATGACTCAAAATCCTCATATATGTGCTGCTTGGGCAGATACTGGCTATGTACAGGTAATATTTTCTGATCAATCCCCCCCCCTTCCCCAATATAGGTTATGATTTGTTATCATTGATTAATGACTTTTTCAATGGACTTAAAAATTTTATTTTATGTGCAGAGTATACTGTTAGGATTTAATTACACAATGGCACAATGAGTACCCACAAGTGAAGCTGTAGAGCGACACCTTTAAGTGAATAACATATCCAAATATTTGGTTAAGAATGGCATCTTATGATCTATATAGCTGACCCCACTAGTGGGATAAGACTTTGTTATTGTTGTGTAGAGTAACATTACGTGTAATTACACTATGCCCTTGAAATGGTAAATTATGCATGCTGCCTATTATCTTTTGTTTGTGGTGCTGGGCTCCTGAGAGTGAGCAAACTTTGCATGGACTAAATTCGAGTAATTCCTCTTGAATGCCCCTGCTTCTCCAATTTTGCTCATATTCTTTCTGTATAAGTTCTAAAAACGGAATAATGGAAATATGATCATTGAGCATGGCTCTCTCTCTCTCTCTCTGTGGACTTGAAAAATCTGACTGTTTTTACTGAAGTCATACTTTCTGTTTGCTTGGTTAGCGGTCTTACCCTTGATTGGTAAATATATATGTCTGGGACTTAAAATCTCATCTCAGCGCTCTAGCAGAATCAAAAAAAGAAGGCATCGAAGGAGCAGTTTCAGGTGTTACTAGTCAGGATCCATTGGCTAAGTTTAAGCATCAAGATGAAGGATATGCCATAGACTGGAGTCCTGTTGATCCTGGAATGCTTGCTTCTGGTAATCTTACTTTGCCTTAAGTTTAGTTTGAATGAATGCATAAATTTTTTCTCCGCTTTTTTAAGTAGCTTAGTTATACCATCTATTCTTCTGCTCAAGAATTAATTATCTTCATTCTATAGGTGATTGTAAGAATTGTGTATATTTGTGGAAGCCCACATCTGCTGCAAGTTGGAATGTTGACAAAATGAATACTGCACATAAAGCAAGTGTTGAGGATATACAGGTGAGAGTTAACGCACAAAGCAACATGAGCTCTTTCTAATTTAGATTATATCCAATAAAGCAGCTTTTTTACTCTATTTTAAATATTTCTAAAAATATTTATTTATCCTCGCAGTGGAGCCCCACAGAACCTAATGTATTTGCTTCTTGTTCTGTTGATGGAAGTATTGCAATATGGGATACCCGTCTGGGGAAGTCCCCGGCAACATCTTTTAAAGCTCATAATGCAGATGTTAATGTCATGTCATGGAACAGGTATGTAACAATGAATTTAATGATGCTGCTCCTTGAACTTTATTGCAAATTTTATATCTTATGATTGCGTTGCATTAAATTCTTTTGTGTAGGCTTGCCAGTTGCATGTTGGCCTCTGGGAGTGATGATGGGACATTTTCTATTCGTGATCTTAGATTGCTCAAGGTATGTCCAACCTAAATGTAGTATTGGAGAACTGGAGGATTGCCATTGTAAACTTCTATAAAAAAATCATATTTTGTTACATGTGATTTTTCTTATTCTGCTAAAAAAGCAAAAGGATATATCATTCCTGATGTTAATGTGTATTATTGATTGGTGGGTAGGATGGAGATTCTGTAGTAGCACATTTTGAATGCCACAAGCATCTAATCACTTCGATTGAGTGGAGTCCACATGAAGCTTCTTCTTTGGCTGTTTCATCATCAGATAATCAACTTACGTAAGTGATATGATACTGATAACCTTTTGTTTTACATTTCAAGCAGACTTTGATCTGTCAATAAGCTTGTTTTTAAATTTACACATTTGGGATCTTTAACTGCAGAATATGGGACCTTTCCTTAGAAAAGGACGAAGAAGAAGAAGCTGAATTTAAAGCTCAAACCAAGGAACAAGTGAAGGCCCCTGAAGATCTACCACCTCAACTTTTATTCATTCACCAGGTACGCTACAACATATTTTTTAATCTCAACATTGGTATCAGCTATCAACAACTAATATCAATGTAAGATATAAAACTCGGAAAATTACTATAAAGTTCCATCAAAGTAAAATATTATAAAAAAAAGTCCCATAACTTGTTAATGACAAGCGAATGCATTAAATGATGGCACTTTTGACAGGTTATGGGACTTTTGGATATCATTTTTTTAGATGGGACTTTAAATGTGATTTTCCTTAAAATTTATGAAAAGTTACAGTATTTATAAATTATAAGTCATAAATACTGATTTATTTATCAAATTCTGTGGAAACATGTCAAGTTTATCTCCATGGTAGAACTTCTCCAGACTGACAACATTTACTGATTTGTTTTGTGTTGAATTGAAACAGGGGCAGAAGGACCTTAAAGAACTACACTGGCATACTCAGATTCCTGGAATGATTGTGTCTACAGCAGCAGATGGATTTAACATCCTCATGCCTTCAAATATTCAAACAACCTTGCCATCCGATGGCGCTTGAAAGGGACATTTCCTGCAAAATCATGGCACATTTTAGTGCAACAATTTTTGTTGTAAATCAAGTGTTTTAGTAGGTTTTAATTAACATGCGTTATTCCCCCTCATCATTTTCATGTCATTCCAGAAAGTTATGCTGGAATGTTATACACAACTGGCTATGCTTCAACTCTATCAGAGTTTTGGACTTGAGATATATTTACACTACGATGCTTGGTTCAATTGTAGCACAACCTATTGTATTGCTTTAAGTATTTATATTTCGTGCTCTTTTTTTTTGGTCAAATATTTGCTGCTCTTGAAAGTGAGAAATTAGGCCATGGAAAACGAAAAAGGTTGCAAGAAAAGAAGACTTACAGTTTAAAAGAATAATAAAAAAGTAAAATTTTTGACATGTTTGCGCAGAAACTCCGTAATTAAGTGTAAGACTTATATAATATTCCCTTCGTTTTCACTAATTTAATTAGGTTAATGATGTTTGTTGAGTTAATTATTAACATATTATCAATTCACCTTTACCATATATAGATAAGCATTAGGGAATTATTGTCAAGCTAGATTATAATATGTATGTTATAACACATAATAAAGACATTATCATAGCATTAGAGAATTACTAAAAAAAAGCATTAGGCATTTGATTCACCCTTCTTGCATGATCATGAAACATTTTAATCTTATATTTAGGAACAAATTGAAATTTGAAAGTAAACTTATATTCTGGAATAAAAAGAGTAGATAAGTTAGTTATTAGCAAATGATATAACTAATTCACCCTATTTACCTTTATTCCCACTCTCCATCTCTTTTTTATTTATTATTAATAAGTATTATTAGGGCTAATATGAGAAAAATTGGGAACAATTAAAAATTGGTCGTCTGTTTATAAATAAATTGAAATTTAAAAATGGTGTTATATTTAAGAAAGTGGGAGTACTATAAATTGGCCTGACCAAAAGTCTATTCTTTGGCTGCAAAACACGTTGCATCAACAAACTCCATATCTAAATTTTGTGAAAATACTGAAAAGAATTGAATAATGTTATTCAAATTCAGCTATGTATGCTGAGGCTAAAAGGTTAAAGAACAAAATTAATCAATGACTAAACATTCATACATGTAACTAAACAACTGTGCAACTAACTCATTACATGTGCGAAATGGGAAGATAAAATAACTAAATATTGCAAAATGATTTTTCTCTGTGACTAATGACACCTCTACCAAGGCCAGCAAGGTTCACAGTGAAATTTTAGCCCATACTAAGGCCTCTAACGAGACTGATGGAAGATTATTACACATTTTGGATTAGAAGTGGGTAGGGGCCGCGCGAACGCAGGCCCCCACTGGCACAAATTATGACGTAGGCTCCACCTATTGAGGTAGACCTTAGGCATGCACCCCTCCCAAGTGCAATGGAGGTCGCAGGCCTAGGCCATGGGCCTTCTTGGTCACCCATTGACCCCGTCCAGGTAAGTATGTTGCAATTGTCCACCTTCCCTTTCTTTTATACCTTCTCTTCCTCTCTCCGTCTTCTAATCTCCCCGATATGGGACTCTCATCCCCTCCATTTTTTTTGATACAGCTCTCATCCCCTCCATTTCCTTTCCCATAAAAAGGTGGTCCTTGTTACACACACTCCCTCCAGTCACTAACATAAGAGCTAGCTGCAAAGAAAAGCTTTTTAACGAAATATGTGAATGTTAGTTGGATGTCTGGAGTTAATACTTCTTTTCCAATATTGCCAATATTTATTATAATACTTTTAATTAAGAGAGAAAGAGAAATACATAAACATTAATAAATATGAAAGAGATTTAGGGGTAAAGTAAGAAAAAACGCATTAAATGAGGAGAGAATGTGAGGTGAGCTCTTATATTAGGGACCAAAATCATTCAAATTTTGTGATCTTATATTAGGGACCGGATGAAGTATTTTTTTGAACTGAACTTTTTTTTTTGAACTGAACCGGATGGAGTATTCAATAACGAGCATAATCACCAATACATTGATATACCACTCTCGGCAATATTTGCTACAAAAAACGTCTGACTATTTACTTAATTATTTTCCAAATTAAACTTTCATAAACACTGATCATTAACGTTGATTGTGGTGCATGCGCACTACAAAAAAACTGCACCATTTCAGCGTGTTTTTTACAATGCGTATCGGCAGTCTATATTGTCACTGCGTACTGGATTTTTATGAAGATCTAAGAACATTATATGAAGGAAAAGCATATACTGAGCTCATGAAGAACAAATAAATATCATATAGATAAATGTATATGAATAAATCTTGAGCATTTTTGGCATGTAGACTGGAAATTTATTTGGAGAAATCTGAAGAAAACGAGAGAAAATGAGGAAGCATCAGAGGGAGATCGCGCAAGAATGAGGGGGGTGGTGCTCTATTTATAGGGAACCAACTCATTTCAGCGGTTGGAACCGCCGCCCGTAACCGCTGTGATGCGTTTTGAATTTTAAATATGGCACTCAAATCCAAAAAACTTTTGATTATAATATTATAAATCATTTCGGCGGTGCACGCGCTGTGATTGAATTAAATTTAAACAAAAATGCATTTCGGCGGTTGGCACGCGCTGAGATGCTTTTCTTTTTTTGCAAAACAAAAAAAAAAAGTTTTGACCGCCGCTCATATTCAGCGGTTTCAGTAAACATTTCGGCGGTTGCACGCGCTGAGATGCTTTTCTTTTTTTGCAAAACAAAAAAAAAAGCTTTGACCGTCGCTCATATTCAGCGGTTTCAGTAAACACGCTGAGATGGGGTAGCATCTCGGCGGTTGGTGGCTAACTGCTGAGATGCATCCGTCCGAATTCGCCCGATTTTTAGTAGTGATGTACGTACGCATCCCTCATTCAATTCTACGTCGTTCTTTATTTTCCATAACAACACTGCACTTTGCACTCTGCTTTGGATAAAATGTACTTCTTGTTCTTCCTCTTGTTAAAGTGAAGGGCCATGATGAGTCCAAAAGAAAAGCCTCCAAACATGTACAGTCTCTGCTTGTTGCTGTGCTTTTCCATTCTTGGCTCTCCTCTTAAGCAACTTAACCTTCACTCTCATCCTTCCTCGTCCTCCCATCATCTTCTCGGTCTGCTTATATTAGTGCTCAACATGTTCTACATCACCTCCTCCACATATCTGTATCCACACATTTACACCACATCTCTCAGCTTCAAACACCCTCCACCTCCTCCTTCCTTGTTCAAATGACATAAAAAATTACATGTCTTGTTAGTGGTGCTCATTAACTTGTTACACATGGCCAAAACATTGTTACAAATAGTCCAAACATTATTATTACATCACAAATTAACAAAGACCATATGACAAGTGAGAGCAGATAACGAATACACACTTATGAAGATCCATAAATTACACTCTCCATTTCTGCCATAATATGTGAAGTAAACAACTCATTTGATCACAGCAAAACTCTTTCGCCACATGAAAGATACTTCATGAAATTTGAGAAAGTTGAGTTCAAGCAAAATAATTGATGACCGACCAACACCAATGTCTTCTTTGAGTTGCTTTGAGAGAAGACTTACTCACCAACATTTCTCTAGCTGAGGTGAGTGCTTGAAGTAATCTCTGTGTTGTAGAGGTTTAATCAAGTATGTTAGATATAACAATCTTTCCTCTATTTTAACTAATAACAAGTGTTTGACTGTGAATTACAACGTTTCGACAACTTATTAGCCACTAGTAGTAAGAGTTTACATGTTAACTAATAATAACAAGTGTTTAAGCCATGAAAAACAATTTTCTGACCATGCTTAACAACTGTTTTGACACTATCTAAAGGTGTAAAATTTTAATAAGAATATGTTTATAACACATGCAGAAAAAAACAGCCGTCTTAACAAATTTTGACTATCTAATAACAACTTTTTGCGCATGTGTAACAATGTTTAGGGCAGTTATAATAGGTAATGACAAAATCATATATTACAAAAGAGTTCTATAAGACTTGTATAACAACTTCTGACCAACTCATAAAGATGATTGTTTGTGGCCTTATAAACAAACTCATTTCTAGTTTCACTCATATGAGCAGAAGAATAATGATGGGTTATGGAAAAACCATCATTACTAAAGTCATTTTTGAATTTGAGCAGATTTAGGTGATGATAAGTTTTAGACATGACAGTGAGAGCGAAAGAGACGATAAAGGCACAAACGACGAACACGATGGCAAACGGAGATGATGAAGCCATGGACAACATTTTGGAATACGATGCTTCTTGAGATTTTGTAGAAGATAAAAGTTTTGAGTCTTGACTCTGAATTCATACGCAATGCTTCTCCAATTTGGAGGAGGAAGATGAAGATTTTGAGTCGTGATGGAAGATACTTCTGGAGGATGAAAGTGAAGATTCTATTTCTTTTTCTTTTTAACTTAAATAATGGGTATAAAAGTAAATTGGTTTTGCAAGATAATAAAAGAAATATCCCTGGGACCCTACTACTTTATAGTTTGACCAATTGGTTGGAAATCTTCTATATTATGTGTGTTAGTGGGATCTGAAATAAATTGTCCCTACATTTTCAATTTTTTTCCAACAAACATGCGTAATTATTTTCCTAAGTTATAATTTTAGACATTGATGGTGCAGATTATATATTAACCTCTTGTTAGTTGATAGGATCTCTTATCAAGAAAGCATTGAATATTGTCCACAAAAAAGTGAACGCATTCATTGTTATCCTTGCCCTTTCAAATAAATATTTGTTTCCCTTTCCCTTTGCTTGCCAAACTATTTAAAGAAATAATTGGAAGATATTGACATTTATATATTATGAATATTACAGATGTAAAAGACTTATAGTTAATGACTTAGTATCTGTTTTTCAATCAATTTGAAAAATACATTTTCAAGCAAACAATTGGTCTCAATTGGAACCACCCAAACAATAAAAAAAATTAGAAAGTGCATATAAATATTATAGATGCAAAAAAATCCTACAGTTATTGACTCATTAGTACCTGTTTGTCAATAAATTTTAATAAGGGTTAAAGGTCTAATTTGTTCTTAAAGTGTGCACAAGATATCATATCTGCCCCTGAAGTATTTTTTGCTCAAATTTTTCCTGGAAGTGTGCATAAAAGATCACATGTACCCTTAAAGTAACATAAAGTGTCATATTTGCCCCTAAAGTATGCATGAAGAATCATATTTGACCGTTATTTTAACTATAAAAAGAAAATATGATCCTCTTGCATACTTCAAGATAGATATGAGCCTAAAAAATACTTTAGGGACATAGTTGATCATCTGTGCATACTTCAAGGATATATATAATCTTTAACCCATTTTAAAAATGTTTTTTCATCCAACTAATGGGTTTCAATTCAACCCACCTATTTGGCCAAAAAAAATAAATTCAAACCACCCAAACAAAATAAACATTGTACTATATTGTTCATAGTAGGCGTGCGTGCATACGAATTGATCCCAAACTATATAAACCTGATCATTTTGATCAAATGATTGGCCCTAAGTAGGAAATTAGAGAAAATTTGAAAGACAAAATTAAATATAAATAAAGAAAAATGGACGATTTATTACTTGAATTATGTGTTTTGAATGAATGTTAAAACAAAGAAAAATATTTTAGGAAAGTATTGATAAAACAGAATCATAAGATATCAGGTTAATTAAAATTTTAGAATTCTTTTTTTCTTTTTGCTCATCCGAACAACACTTAATTTGATTGTTAATACTTAAAAAATTCATTGTTTCAAGCAAAGATGATGAATTTTTTTACTTAAGAGCATCATCTCATTCTTAAATAACATCTGGAGGAAGCGTAACCAAACTGCTCATGGAGGTCGTATTCCTCACCCACAAGAGATTATTAGGGAGTCTCAATCAATAGTACTCCCTCCATTCCTAAATATAGGACATAGATGACTTTTTTGAAAAATCCTAAAAAAAGCAAAAAATAAGTTAATTATAAATTGATTTACCTAATTTTTTCTCTTAGGCTAGTTTATGTTACCTATAAGCTAATGGATAATCTAAAAAGATATCAAATATGTCATGATTTAATAACCTATTTCGCAACCTTAATCTTTCCAAAAAAAAGTTATCTAGGTCTTATATTTAGGAACGGATGTAGTAGCTTTTTCTGCTCTATCTTTTCTAGAGAAGATCGATGCACCAGTTGGTGCTTAAGCTTTAGTCATCCTCAATTTCTCACAGGTAAATTAATGAAATGTTCTGGTCAAATGGTGGAAACTTCAACATTCTTCCTTCTATCGCATCCTAGTTTGTTTTAAATGGTCTATTCTTCAAACTTTCACCTGGAAGCGATCTACTATTCATGGTCATCTTTTTGCTATGGGTTGTTTTTCGTTTTGCTCTAAATTGGATACATCAGTCTAGTTTACCCAATGAGCGTTTTGCCATTTGGAATGTTCGTAAACGCAATATTGACTTCAACTATTGGATTCCTTCAGTTTCACATGTTATTTCTAGAGCTGTTGCTTTTCTGATCCGCCCACCATTAAATTTGTTTTCTATTTTTTGTTTGCATGTGATCATTTTGATGTTTTTCCTTTCATTTCAATAATATTGTTAGAACTATGTAATACTTTTAATTAATATTATTTTGATTTTTATAAAAAAAAAAATACACCCACCTGGACCTTCTCTGCTAATACAAAAAAGAGACCAAGAAAGTACCAAGAAAGAATGAAAGTAGTCCATACAACTTTATCACAAAATAAAATAATTGGATGATAAAACACGTGGTCAGAAAAAGGGGTTAGGTTGCCTGGAAAAAATGCACGGAAGAAAGAAAAAGGGTTATATTCCAAAAAGGAGAGGACAAATTAGTCTATGTATTGTCTGGTCCCTGATAATTATTTAATGTCACATATGGTCATTGATGACCCAAAAAATAAGTTATTATTTTAATAAGTCACAATAAGTTTACGGATAAAAAATGCTTACTTCCTCCTATTTTTGTTAGTGCTAAATGGAAAGTATTTTTAAAAATAAAAATAATTTGTATATATATCCGTATGGTTTTTCACATTTAAATATGTGGAAATCATAGTATATTTTGAGTTTCAAAATTATAAATAGATGGTTTGAAATTGTTAATAACTATATGCTCAACTTTATAATACATATATAGTCAGCTAGTTAAAATATCATAATTGGTATTTTGAAATTTAAAAAAAATATCTTTTGTCATTTTCCATCTAAGTACCTTAAACATTTTTCCTCTACCATTGGATCAATAAAGTTTTTACCATTAAATATATTAATTCATGCTGTTAAACAAAAATCTCTAATTGAAATTTTGTGTTACTCTTATACTTCCTATAGTAATTGATAAACGAAATAAATGAAGGAATATATCTCATACATAAATATATTTTGGAAAAAAATATTTTAACATGAATTAGTAAATTTCACAAATCTTTAATTGAGTCATTAATCCTTTTGAGGGATTTCAGAATTAGATTAAAGGGTCAATCTAATTCTAGTCCCCACTTGCTGAGAGTTAGGGAGAGAATATACTAGACAACCTAACTACTACTTTCTGCAAGATGGTTGATTCGAATCCACGATCTCATAACCACACTGCCAAGTAAGCTTATTGTAACATCCTGAAAATTTAATACAGGATTAAAGAGTGTTTTGGGAAAATGATAAAAGGAGAAATTAGGAATTTTGGAATTTTTAGGAATTTTTGGAGATTTTTGGAAATTTTGAGTAATTAATGTGCACAAAATTAATTAAGAAATGAAGAGTTTGAAATATGAGGGAATGAAAAAGCTAAAAATATTTTGAAGTTTAAGAAGATTGGAGGCTGGTTTAAGTGGTTTTATATTAAAAGAGGACATTATGGTAACTTCCGGTACGAAATAATCCATTTCTGACCCAGAAAACACATACCAAACACGCCCCAGCCCCCCTTTTTGACTTAAAACCGTCGGATCTCTCTCTTCTTTCTCATTTTTCCTGCGCAAGCTCCCTCCTCCCTCTCATCACACCGACACTCCTTTCCCTTCACCATTTCTCTCAATTTCTCCTCACATACATTCGGTTAACATTGTGCAAAAGCTTCTAACTTTGTTTTTCATTTTCTCTTCTTCTCGGGTCTGATAGGCCGAGTCCGAACGGCGGCCTGCAGGGGGTGACCGGCGGCGAGGCGTTTCCGGCGACGTGAAGGGCGGTTGGGGAGGAAAGGTTTGATTTTTCTTGGTTTCCTTGGGTTGTTCTTCCATTTCCAACATTTTTTTGTCATTTCCTCAACTCCTCTTCCCTTTTTCCAGTCGGCCGGCGGATGGGAGTATTTTTCCGGCGACGGTGGTCCTATTTTTCCGGCGAAGGAAGTTGTTGTTGAAGGTGGGTGGTAGTTCTCTAGCTCTTTTTGTGATTTCTTCATGTTACAACTTCATCTCTCATCTTCCTTTTCCTTCCTCTTGTTCAAGCTCGGCCAGCCACCTAAGGGCTGATTCCGGCGAGTTCTGGACGGCGGCCGGCGGCAGTGAAGCTCCTTCCTGCGTTCTAGAACTCCGTAAGTTTGATCTTTGCCTCTTGTGAAGTTAATTTTGTGAAATTTGGTCTCTTTGATGTTTGGGTGTTATGGAAAATTGGGACTTTAGGATTTATAAGTTATTATTATGATTATTTACTGCTAAATTGAAGATGTTTGGGAAGCATTGAGGTTTATTGAAGTTGGAAAAGATTATGGGGATTTTTGGAAATTTTCTATGACTCTTTGAATTGGGGTTTTGTTAATGAAAGATGATTTGAATGAATTAGTTGTTGATAAATACTTGTTAAGGTTATAATAAGATGTGGGAAGTTGATTCTTATTGAATTGGTGTTTAGGAAGGAATTTGGAAGGTAATAGGGCATTTTTGGACTCTTTAAGCTAGGGCTATGTTGGTGGATGGTGTTCTGAAATAAATTGGTGCTTAAGAAATGCTTGATGAAGTTGTTTGGTGATGTTGGAATGTTAATGTTGAATAGATTGAGGTTTGAAAGGAAGTTGGAAAGTTAAAGTAATGATTGAAAGTGATTTAGATGTTTTAAAGGATGGTTTGGTTATGGTGGGTAATGTTATAAATTTTTCAAGAGATGATTAAGGTTGAAAGTATTGATATTGTAAAAATTTGGTAAAGAGAAGTTGGAAAAGGAAAGGATATGGATGTGGTTTTGGTATTGAAGTATTTTTATACTTTTAGTATTAATGAAAGTTATTTAAAAGGTTGAGTTAAGTCACTTACAAAGTGTCTTGACCCATTTTTAAATTGTGGCATTATTGTAGACGGTGATCTTTCAAACGGACTTTGAAGATAACTGTTATCTGCGTATATCTGCTGCAGTGAAGTTTAGCAGGTAATCACGCTTAACTGACTGTGATACTGAGGGTGATGGTAGTTGAGGATTTTCTGACATCCTCTTCTACTTATTTATATATATATAAATAAAATGAATTCAGATTTATGTTATACTTAAACGTGGGTTATAGGGTACCTTTCAACTGAACTGTACTTTATATAAGTTCATATTTATATATAATCTTTTGTATGTTGCATGACACTGGTTATTAGTACCGTCGGCCGATGTAACCTATCGATTTGCGCAAATCGATAGGTTAATAGTACATGTTCCTTGAATTGTAAAGGAACCAGGGATGTGTACACTTTTTATAGTGCTCCCTTTTTCAGGGACGTTTTCACTATTTAAAGTGCTCCCTTTTTCATGCTTTCAGACTTGAGACTGGGCAGTGTCAATCATGTTTATTTTTGTCTATTGATAGATGGATGCATCTGTTCTGGATATATATATCTATATATTTGTAAATGTTATGTGCTGTATGCAGGTTTTGAACTGTGGTACCCTGTAGACACTCCACTACCCCACTTCTGAGTGTCACAGTGAGTTATGTTGTGATTACTGAGACATTGTTTTGTCTCACCCCATTCCCTTTATTTTTACAGGTGATCATGCCCAGGGGGAGGCGCAGAGGAAGGGGAAGGGGCCGTCTGGCCCATACTGATATAGTAAGTAGGCCAGAGGTGACCTTGTTAGGGACATATATCGCCAGTTCACTAGGCTGCACCAGCTTCTGCATATATTAATGTTGTTTGAGTGAATTTTATTGTATATGTGAACCGTATGACTTGTAATGTAACTTAATGTAATGTTTTGGTTGTTATATAACATTGTTCCTGCTACTGTGATAGTTCAGGAACTACCTTGACTATTATGTCAAGCTTGGTTGATGTATATTCTGTTTTCCAGGTGATGAGAACTTGCATGAATGTATATAGGAAACTCGGTTTTCCTAATATGTTGATGTGGTAGATGGAGGATGTATTGAGTGTTTTATGTTTTCCTGTGTGTGTGTAATCATATTAGATGGGCCCCGCTCTAATATGGTTTATTTTTAGATAGTTTGGTTAGTTTCTTTTGCTAACCATGTTAGGTGATTCTTTTCTAACATGGTTAGATTTAGATTATGATATTGATTGTGTGATTCATTAGGTGATGGTGAATCTTTTGCTAACTATGTTAGAGGATTCTCTTTTCTAACATAGTTAGATATGTAATCTCTTAATTATAGAGAAATTCTTTTGCTAACCATGTTAGGTGAATCTTTTACTAACATGGTTAGACTCCATTATTTGGATTAATTTGATTATTAGTTGAGTTAGGTTAAGGTTAATTTTATATTAGTAGGTGGTACTTTACACTTATCGTTGAGTTTTGTCGGCACTTCAAATTTCAGAATTAGACTAAAATGACTTTAACATCTTCTCATATCATACATCTCTTACAAAATGACTATTGCGATATGTAATAATTTATGTATTTGTGGCACCTTATAGGTTTTCCATTATGTACTAGAGTATATAATGTTCCGCCCGATCCTTAATATAAGAGCCCAAAATTTGAATGATTTTGATCTAAAATATGAGAGTTCATCTCACATTCTCTCCTTATTTAATATTTTTTTTTCTACTTTGCCCCTAACTCTCCTTCATATTTTTTAATGCTTATGTGTTTTTCTCTTTTAAAAGTATCATAATAAATATGAGCAATATTGGAAAAGAAGTATTAACTCCACACACAACTAACATTCACACATTTTCTTAATACATATTTTTTTGCGGCTGACTCTTATATTAGGGAACAGAAGGGGTATTTGCTATCATAATAAGAATATTCCTTAATCCTTACAATTTGACTCCAACTTTCTATGTGTTTTACAAATGACACATTAATAAAAATAGCAAAAACAAAAGAAAATAATGGAGAGGAGGTGAAGGACGAGTGCACAATAAGATCATGTGTAGGAATTGAATTCAATGTTCGTCTTAAAGAGATGCGTAGATAGCATTATTCCACTCTAAATCTTCCATATTTGAATCTTAACCTAAATTTTAAAACTATATCCTCATTTAATAACTCAATTTAAGAGTTGTTGAGTTTATCAAATTAATTTGGAAATTAAACTATATTGCCAAAATTTTGAAATTATTAACTGAATCAATGACTAAATCAAAGATTTATTGAATTTATCAACTCAATTTAGTCCAAAATTTGAGTGTATAAATGGATGTTAAATAATCTCAAAACATAAGAAAATGATATTTATGTAACATACATTTAATTTAATTTATAAGAAATTTAAATAGTTTTAAAATAGAGGAAACTTTATGTAATTTAGGGAAAACATGAGATTAGTTGATGTATTTTGATTTAAGATTGATTAACTAAATTATGTTATCCAGATGCGATTAATACAATTATACATGTAGCTGTTTACGTACCTACTCTAGTACTCTAACAAATTGTCAACGCAAATGACAATGTCGGGCAGCTACATCACTCGTCACTCGCGAAGGCCGGCGCGTGTGTTCACGCAATGACGGTAAAAGATGATTAAGAAAGGCCTTGGGTTATCATTTATTTTGCTCCCAAAGGCCTATTCAAGAGTAATTTTGTTTTCAGTAAAAAAGAGGAGTAATTTTATCGGTTGAAGTATATTTTTTATCCAATTTTACTCTAAAAAATTCAAATGATTTCGTTTTAATCCCTACTATCTTAAGTATAAGACCTACTTAAGGAGATAGATATAGTCCTAAATAAGACCTATTTTTAATTCTTACTAACTTCCCCAAATTGTCCTTATAAATGCTCCTAATAATAGACAAATAAAAGAGAATGTTGGGTAAAAGTAGATAGTTAATTAAGGTATATTGTTAATATCATTATTTTAACTAACTTAACTAATATCCTTAATTTGATTAAATTAGGTGTATATATATGTGTGTGTCTTATATTTCGGTTAGGAGTGAATATTATTTATCCTTAAAATATTAATAATCAATATTAATTTTATAATGCAGATTATGAATTTTTTAACTGAATAAAGTAATATCTCTAAATTTTGAAAGGTTTAAGGCAAAATTTCTAAAAAAATTAGGAAGCAAAATAAATTATGAACAAAACTTTTTGGACAAAATAAACATTTATGATTTAACCCACAAAGACCTTCCCCTGAATCTTCAAGGAACCTCACAAACGCTTACTTTCTTTGACTCTCTCTCTCTCTCTCTCTCTCTCTCTAATGTTTTTTTTTCTTCTTAAATATCTCTTCAATGTTCATCCATACTATAGTATATTTATTATGTGTCCGTGTACGTGTACACTGTATGTCTGGTCCCAAAATAAATAAAAAAACACTAAAATTTCCTGCTTGAAAATCCCCATAAAAAAGGTCAAGCTTTGAATTCATGAAACTTCCACTTGTTGTGGTGATGGCTTTTGTCTTTTGAATACCAAAGAAAGAAAACTACAAGAAAGTAAACTTTGAATATTACTACTATACTTCCCACCATTATTATTCCAATCCGAAGGTTGGCCTGAAGTTTCCTTGTAGAATTCAACGACTGCCCTTCTTTCCTTTCTCTTGTTTCACAGTTTTGACACGCCTTTGAATGCCACTCTTTGAAACATGTTTTTCTTCCTCTCAATGCCATATATATAAGCAAGTAGCCACTTTGTCAGTCTCATAATCTCAATTCAATTTGTAGGTTTCTAAGTTTGTTCTTAGAGTAGTTGCACTTGATATCTATCTAGACTAGCCATCCAATAACAAGAAGAAGAACAAGGTAAATTATTCACTCTAAGATATTTTGCACTTAAGCTGCTTTTTTATATGTCCTCAGTGAGCTTCATATAGAAAGCACTTCATTTCTTTAATCTGAAGATTAAAAAGGAATATTATTTACTTAAACTTTCAAGGTGTCTATTGATTCTCCTCATGTAACCTTCTTTATTTACTAGGCAAAAAAAGATCTCACAATTCAATTCTTTGATTTTATTTTACCCATTTGAATGTAGATTCTCATGCTTTGCTTTGTCTGACATATCTTAAATTTATGCAGGAGTCAACAATAACTGGTGCATTCTTCAAAGATCAAATAAATCAGATTGAACTGCTCATAGTTTCTTCAAACATAGTCTACAGCTCTATGGGATTATCCCTTTCTTTACTTTTATCAGCCTGGGAAGAGATTGTTAGACATTCATTATTTGGTCTGTCTTTCAACTTTGGTTTTGCTGCCAAAGATGGTGCTAAGATTCTAAGATCAAGCAGCAGCTTAAAGAGAAGAGAATCAGAAATCAGCAGCAAAAATTCAAGCAATAAGTTGAAGGATCACAGACCTGTGAATATTTTTGTTGAAGGGAATCATTCAGATGTTGAAGAAGAGAGCATGACAAAGATTTCTGAGTCTCTGACAAAAAAAGTTGTGCCCATATTGTCTTTACCTGAAGAAGTAATATTCTCTTCTCCCAGGCCTAAAACTGAGCTTGATGCTGCTGCAACAAAGGTTCAGAAAGTCTATAAGAGTTACCGTACTAGAAGAAATCTTGCTGATTGTGCTGTTGTGATAGAAGAACTCTGGTTAGTAGTCTTGGAAAATTAGCAAGTGAAATTTTATTTAAAGGTTTTATTTGGTTAAAAATATTACTTATTGATTGTGTTATTGATTGGTTTAGGTGGAAGGCACTAGACTTTGCTGCCCTTAAAAGGAGTTCTGTTTCCTTCTTTGATGTCCAGAAACATGAAACTGCTGTATCAAGATGGGCAAGGGCAAAGACAAGAGTAGCTAAGGTATTCAATCTTCTAATTAAGTTAAATTTTCTTTTTAGTTACTTTTTTTTATATATATGACTCTTCATAAGATTACTTATTTGAGAAAAAGAATAATACATGAGTGTGAATGCAAGTAAATGGGGTTACTTTTCTTCTTTACCTTTCTCTGAATACATCAATTACTTTACAACTATAGTGAGAATCTTATTTTGATCTAGCTTCTAACTGAAATTTTTACTCAGGTTGGTAAAGGTTTGTCCAAAGATGAGAAGGCGCAAAAACTAGCCCTCCAACATTGGCTTGAAGCTGTAAGGCCTTGAAACCTTCAATATTAGCTTAGAAGTGTACTTTTTATGATATTAACACTTGTTTAGATTTGATCTATTAAGTATTGACCATGCTGCTGTCTTTTTGTTTATTGCACAGATTGACCCACGTCACCGGTATGGTCACAACCTTCACCTCTATTATGATGTCTGGTTTGAAAGCCAAAGCACCCAACCATTTTTCTTTTGGTAAACACTCATTCTGACATCTTATCTCTTCACTGTTATTGATTACCATGAATATGGTAGATAAGGAACTAATGGTTATCTGGCTGTCTAACTTGGTGCTCTTATTATATTTAGGTTGGATATTGGAGAAGGCAAAGAGGTAAATCTTGAGAAATGTCCAAGGTCCACTCTTCAACGGCAATGCATCAAATATCTTGGCCCAGTAAGTTCTCACTAATATATAAATATAGAAACAAACATTTCAATTAGATTTAGATTAATATACAAAATAAATAGTTATAATATATCTTAAAACTTTTGCTGCTATGTTTCATATAGCTGACATTTGCTGGTTCCATTGCAGAAAGAAAGGGAAGAATATGAAGTGATTGTTGAAGGAGGCAAGCTGGTGTATAGACTTAATGGCAAGTTTTTGGACACTGATGACAAGTCCAAATGGATATTTGTTCTGAGCCCCACAAGGTCTTTGTATGTGGGGAGAAAGCAGAAGGGTTCATTTCAGCATTCTAGCTTCCTTGCTGGAGCTGCAACCACAGCAGCTGGAAGATTAGTGGCTCATCAAGGTGTCCTTGAGGTACTAACATAATGCACTATATATAGAATGTCCCATTTTTAATTACTTTCAGTCCATTGCTTTTAATTTTGTGACACTTTTCTTGAAGGAGATTAACTTACAAGTGTTGCTACTGTATTACAATATTTTTCAGGCTATTTGGCCCTATAGTGGACACTACCTCCCTACAGAAGAGAACTTCAAAGAATTCATTAGCTTTCTTGAGGAGCACAATGTAGACCTCTCCACTGTTAAGGTAACAAAAGTTTGTCTCCTTGACACTCTTTGATCAAATTCTCAAGAAACTTACACCATTCAATATACACAGAAAGTATTGCTACTCGAATTTATGTCCTTCTAACCAATAAAAATTTCAAACAATGCACTTTTCAAACATGGTTTATCCTCTTATGCAATAATCCTTGGTAAACTAGATTTATGTTCTTCTAACCAATTTATGATTATCACCAATTTTTCCCATTAAAAAACTATTTATCCTCTTATGCAATAATCCTTGGTAAACTAGATTAACTCAAACCTTGTTTTATCATCTCAATTGTTAGGAAGTTTGAATCTCAGACAAAATAAACTAATGGTGTATTGTGTACTTTGTCAATACAGAGATGTTCAATTGATGACGATGCTCCATCATTCACTGGAGCAGCTTCATTTATTGAAAATAATGAAGCACAGCAAGGAAAGGGTCCCACTACACAACAAGAAATCACAACTACAATAAATATCATAGACAAAAATAATGGAAAGGAGACAGAAGTTGGTGTGGCAACAACAGATAATAAAGTGCAAGAGGATAATGCAAAAGAGGTTGTTGTTAAAGATAGTGATGAAAAGAAAGTTGAAGGTGATGGTGAAGGCCCAGTTATTGACTTGTCAAGGAGGTTGTCTCGCAAGTGGTCAACTGGGGCTGGGCCTAGGATTGGGTGTGTGCGTGACTATCCTGGTCACCTGCAGTCTAGAGCATTGGAACAAGTCAATTTGTCACCAAGGCCCAATTCAGCACGCCTCAATAACTACGGCCCAATTCCTTCACCAAGGCCCAGCCCAAAAGTTAGGATGTCCCCTAGTATTGCTTACATGGGACTGCCTAGTCCAAGGACCCCTATAACTTTAGCATGTTAAAGTCTATATATTATAGACTTGTAGGTTATATAGGATCCTTCTTCAGGATCAATAAATGCCTATGAACCCTATTCAAATGACCGAAGATGGGGTCAGAAGAAAAGGGTACATGTGGAAGGGGCAGCGTATTTAACCATGAATGTCCTCTGCTTTATTTGTTTATTTATTTCTTTATTTGTCAATTTTTTTCTTGAATTTGTTTATTCATTTTATTTATTGAAAATATTTGGATATTTCGCCTTCATTTCAATGTTTCACACCCCCCAAATATGTCCTTTTTTCTTTGGCAAGGTGTGATTACATGTTTGTATTATATACCCTGATATAGCAATGGCAAAAGCTTATGCTTTCTACCCTTTTAGTACACGGGAACAGTATTTAAGTTGGTTCATATTAGTATAACTCAATATAAAATAATTGTAGTTAAACTTTTGTTTTTTGGCCCAAGAATTGTAGTTAAACTTTTACTTGAATCATTAAAGGCTTGGTGTTATTAATGAGTCATATATTTACTTGTTTAGTGTATGAGAGAGGAAAGCAAAGATTGGTGAGGGTATTATCAAATCACTCAATCATATGAATGATATAAAGTGATGGATGATAATAGCAGACAGAAAGGTTAATTTGAAAAAGTTTGATTGAGAAGTTCAAGAAGGGTAGGATGAACAGTTATATTCACTTTCCCTATATTGTTTGTTTTTAATTTAATTTTAATTTAATTTAATTCTAATTCTAATTCTAATTCTATCTGTTTTTATACACATTTCTATAATAAAATCTATAAACAAAATAAAATGTATATACTATAAAAATAAAATTTGAGATAGTGTGTTTTTTGAATTTATTCATTAGTATTTGGTGCTACTAACAACTGACTAATCGATTTGCGAGAATGTAATCCTACAATGGGGGAACTTCACTACCTCTAAGTAATTATTGTGATTGCATACTTGAAGCTTGAGACCATTTATTTAGTTAGAACAATCCAACTAGTTGATCAAAGAGCTTGATGAATTTGAGATAATGTTTTTAAAAGGACAAATTAGGTAAAGATGAATTAAGGATACTTTATTTTGAGAGAAAACACATTATTTAATTATTTTATTATAATAATATAGTTGGAAATAATTTTTGGGAAATGACAAATAAATACCTCCGAATGTTCAAAAGGACAAGTAAGGAACTAAAACTACCAGTACAAGTAAGGAACTTTTGAATTTTAAAAGGACAATTAAAGAACCAAGCAATTGTTAATTAGTATGTATGTTCCAATTGTTAATAGGTATGTTCCAGTTGTTAATTTTTCTATTTAGAAATTTGAGTTCCTTACTTACTCTTTTAGAAGTTTGAGTTCCTTATTTATTCTTTTAAGACATTATGAGATATTTAGTTGCCATTTTCTCGTAATTTTAGATTTTAGATGACACTTGCGAAGAGTGAGGGAGTGAGAGTGCACTTGCACATTGATCTTTGTTCTATTAAACCCTAATTTTTGCAAAATTCTAAAAATGCCCCACTCAGGATTCAGCTTTTCGCATCTCCCGACACAGAGAAGAGTCAGATATGAGATATTGTGAGATATATATATTTTTTTCCCTGTACATCTCTGACAATGCTGGACTGTACCAATATTTATAGATACACAGCAGGGCTAAATCCTATGATTTCATTGAACGTGATTTAACTATGCACCCTATAGGCTGTACTATATACAAATACAAATACTCCATTGTTGATATATTGATTCATGTAATATACAGCCATACAGGTGTCAAGAAAATTTTAATGTAATACCCTAAAATTTTAATGTAATACCCTACAGGCTGTGTACTATATACAAATACAAATGCACCCGACTATACAAATACAAATGCACCCGACTCCTTCTTCCTCCATTGTTGATCATCTTCCTACTTTGCTTCAGTCGAGATCTTAATCCACAAACAACAAACACTGATCATTTTCCTCCAGCTGCCAGCCGAGATCGATATCATCTAGGAAAGATGCGGCAGGCATACACTCAAACCCACCCTAGATAATGGTACCTCACTCTCAGAAGGGAGAAGAGAAAACCTAAACATTAAAAACATGTTGGAAGCATATATATATTATGGTTGTTTTTAATAAAATTTTTCATTTTTGCCCATACTCATTTATGATGCACACTTTTTCTCCACTTGTATTAACTAATAAAAAAGGGTAGAATGGAAAATAAGCATTTAAAACTTGGATTTTTGCTTATCGTCTTTTATATTTTAGATAAACAAATTTGCCATATTGCCTCTTACATTTAGCATTAGTCTATAATTTACTTGCGATGAATAACATGATTATTTGAATTTTGTTTAGATTAATAAGCAGAGAAAAAACAGAAAAGAATAATTATATTACATCAATATTACATCAGTGATGATGAAGATGGAATAACTTTTGTAGGGTAAAAGCTGGTGGGTTTGAACTCTGAAGCCATTGGCTATTGTGTTAGCGCTATTGTTTCTTAGCACACTTACTACTTAATACTTTTATATACTATTACAACTATACAATCTCATTTTTCTGCTTTTTCATCAATGGTGACACCATCTTGTACCTTCTTTAATTTCATCTGCTCTTCATATGTCTCGTAATGTAATCATCACTTTAAAATAAAATAATGTGTACTTGTTTTTTTTTTTCTGTGCCATAAATTTACATGTCTTGAGAATATTATACATATAGTTGCAAAGATAAAATACTTAATACTCAATTTATTGTTGGCCAAAAAAAATAATACTCAATTTATTGACATAGTGACTAAGTCTCTAAACTGGTTGATGCAACTTAGTCAAAAAGAAAAGGTTGGTGACTTATCCGTAAGAGCTTAACTACTTGTCATATATAGCAAAATATCTTTCGTTATGTGTCAATATTTACCATAGTTCATTGAAGGTAAATTGCGCTAACACATATCTAAACAATAGATACAGCCGCTGAATTTATGTTGTGCTTGTACATTTATTTGAATAATAGCTAAATCAACTGAAGATAACAGATGATCCTTAAGCAGATTTTAATGAAATATGATTTGTTGATAAGTAATGAAATATATAAGTCACTTCTAATTTAGTGCAAAGTGTAACTGCAGATCGGCATTTTTTTAACTGAAACTGTTATATTTAAATCACCACTTAATAATTGAAAAAAAATATGAAATCTGATAAAAGAAACAGTAACCCCTTTGTTCATTTGGAGAAAATCATCATCTCTTCTATACAAACATAGAGGAAGAAGTCACAATAAAACATTGAAGAAGAAACCGAGTTAAATATTAACAAATAAAAAGAAAATATGTTCCTTTCAGATCTTTATTTGCAAGTTTAGCTGTTCTGAGTTTGGATTACCTAAATACATACATGAATAATCTTTTTATATTAAAAACCAGTTGGCACTTGCAGGTATGGTATCTTAATATGCACATTGATGAACCCATTTCATTGAGCCCCTGCCCACTCATGCACATCACATCAGAATCACATAAAGTGATAGAACTTCTCAAAATAGATAATCAAGATGCAAAGTTTATTAACATTCAACTTAACGAATTTTACTGATAATGATAAGTCAAATTCTGCAGAAAACTTTACAGGGAATTAATGATATTTGTGCAGTCTGAATTCTGAAATGTTTCAATCACAGAAACATCATTTTCTTTATCTTCTTCTTGAAGCAGTCAACATCCCTGGGTTCCCTTTCTTCATTCATTTTTCAAAGCCTCCATGGAATTTGAATTCCCTTTTGCTTTTGCATTAACTGTTGAAAAGAGCTGAAAATGGTGACTGCACAACAATTTGAGTCAGCAAGGAAAGCCTTACTGATTGGGATAAGTCACAGGTAAAGTCGGCCCCCACACACCTATGTATATTCAGTTATTAACAACCTCAATGTAATTATGATTTTACAAATTTAATAAAAAAGTAACATCTTCACACATTCCTTTTATATCTCCTCTAGCCATGTCTAGATTATTTTTCTTTTGTTTTATTTTCCACCATTAAATGTTCTTTAAAATTATGGTGCAATTTCATGAGAGCAAAATAATTACCAAAAAAAGTTGCCTAACTTAACCAAAATTGTTTGAATCAACTGGATAGAGATTAAACGTGGGAATGTAACAATGCACATGTAGAGCTACCACCATTGTGAAAGGTCCCCCATATTAAATTAAATATGGCTTACTACACATTTACACAAAAGAAGTCATTTCAACTGTTGTTAACATGACCAATCATGCTGTCAATCTATGCACTAGATTTTGATGTTATTGCCATTTCCCGTGGTACTTGTTGTAAGATCAAATAAGGTTTTTTAGCGATTAATAACTTCAAGGTGTGATTAGTATGATAAATAACTTGATCAAGACAATGCTTTTGACCATTCGAAGATTTTGAGGAAGACTTGACTGCATCTTCCTGTTTCCCAGCTACCAACCTGTTAGAAAATGACCTCTCAGTATATAAACTGTGTACAGAAATTGGCAATTTTGAGCCTTTACTATTTCATTTCTCAGTTTGGGGCTCATTCAATTATGGCCATTTTAATGTCTCTTGCGGCTTTCCCCAGTGAGATTTCCAGACACTTTCTGGTTTTAAAACAATATGAAATTGTTATTCTTCAATAAAAAAAATTAAAGAACTGCTCTGCAGTCTAGGATGCAGGCATGCAACCTACATACTGAAATAAATTTTAAAAAACTTTTATAATCAAAATCATATTCATTATGATAACTCTATGATAACACTATTGAATTTTGTGTGAAAAGTATTTGTGGAATGATTATAAATGAGCACTGCTCTTAATAACGAATTTCAAGCAGAGATAATAAGTAGAAAAATTGAAAAAGAGAATGTTAGTTGAAAGTGTAGTAAAGAAGATTCAGTTTCTTGGCCGAAAAGAGTTCAAGGTTCTTCTTCTGACCCTAAAGAAAAAAACCAAAGAACCTCACAGTTTGTCGTTTTTTTTTTATTTTATTTTTTAATATCTCAATGCAAGAAAAGACAATTGACATGTGAAATGAAGATGTGAAGAAGTGCTAGAAACTCAGAACACAGTAGTATAAAAGGAAGCTCAGTTTCACAGTGGATCAGACATGAAAATAATATTATAAAAAAAAGACATGAAAGTAATATATTTTATTGTATTATATTATTATATTATATTTTATAAAATCTTCACTTTGAAATTTGAACTCACATCTATAGATATATGTATCTGCATTGTGCTGTACTGCTATTTAAGCATCAAATAGAGAGCTACAGGATTTAAAAAGAGAGATCAACCCCTGAAAGAAACCTTGACCCCTTTTGTTCTTTCCTTCATATCTTTATATGGGTTGCTTGTTCTCTTAGGTCAATCTCATTGAACTGTGGTGATAATTAGTATCTTCAAGTGAGTGAGATTCAGAATCACTGAGACTGATCTATAGACTCTCTTTGTCTTTTATTTTCTCTCTCTCACACACCCTTTTACATCATCATCTCAAGTTAAAGTCACTCATTTTTCCATTATCATCATTTTGAGCATTGAAGCTCTCACCAATCACCAATCATGACCATGAAGAAGATAATAACGTGCTCCTTCATCATTCTCATTGCCACTCTTTTATCTACAACTTTAACTTGTGCGGCTACCACTTCACAAGGTCAGTATACAAAAACTTGATCTAAGTCATTTTCACTAACACTTCTCTTATACTTTGTCTTCACTATAATTAGTAACCTTCTAATTTCTATTTTTTCTTGTCCCTTATACTTTTGGCAAATCAACAACTTCACATTTTCAAACATTTCATCAATTTTCCACAGTTGATCAGACAATATCAACAACTACAACAACAAAATTTATCCCAGGTCCTGGCTTTGACTACAAAAAGGTATAGCGGCCATATGTCTCTTTGTAAGACTATGAATATATTTTTTATAAGTATCATTGTCTGCTTGCTCTTGATTAGTATTGCAAGATTGTTTCCAGCTTTTGGGTTTTTTTTTTCCTAGTATTAGTATTAATTAATATTTCTAGTACTGTAATCTATTTATCTATTTCTTATCTAATACTACCTCTGGTCTTGAATATAAGACCTAATTGACTTTTTTTTTTCAGAGGTTAAGGTTGCAAAATAAGTTATTAAATTATGAAATATTTGAAATAGTTTTAGATTATTTATTAGTTTATAGTAGTTTATAGGTAAAATAAATTAGTCTAACGAAAAAATTAGATAAATCAATTTAAAATTAACTTATTTTGCTTTTTTATATGATTTTCCACAAAAAGTCACCTAGGTCTTATATTTAGTAATGGAGGGAGTATAATATATAATTAAAAAAGAATATATATTTTTTTATTTTTCTGTATCTGGGAACCATGTTTCATGGATGAAATTTGAAATTTTGTTGAATGGGATTGAAGGGAAATGGGGATGCAGAAGTAGGAAGAGGACTGAGCAGGTTAGGGTCAATACCTCCAAGATGTGAGCAAAAGTGTAGGGGTTGTGTGCCTTGTAACCCTATTCAAATCCCTACAACCACAAGGCGAGTTAAGGTTCAGTACACAAATTATGAACCTGAAGGTTGGAAATGCAAGTGTGGAACTTCTTATTATAATCCATGAAATGTTTTTATTGTTGTTATTGGTGGTGGTGAAAGAGTTCATGTAGGATTATATGTGTTATTGCTGTGGTGTATAGAGCTAGATGTATAACTATATTGTTGAATCGATGTTACAATGGAGCTAGCTTGGCCTTGAAGAGGAAAGATCCGTGAACAGTAGTAGTTTTCACTTTTTTCCCACGTGAAGCCGATATGAGGTGAGCATCTCCTTTATGCGTATTCATTAATTATAAGTAAACAGCTCCAACATATATTAACATGATGTATCAATTAAAAGCCTTTAATTTTTTAAGGAAAAGAAAGTAAGTAGAGGTTTGAATTTCATCAGTGTTTTTGTGCTAGATATAAGGAGTTAAAAAATGTAATCTGATTTTGGAATAAATTTAATTATTTTAGATTATATAATTTTTTTGGTGAATCAATGATTCGATGATTTGTCCCTAGCAAAAAAAAAAAGATAATTTTTCATAAACGAAAACATTTGCATTTGATTACATTTTTTTTCTGTAGCTGGTGTGGAATTGAATCAAGAACAAACATATATATTTTTTTTTAGAAAAGTTAAGATTTACCAATTTTTATCTCAAACCTCAACAGTTTTGAAACTAGAAGTTTCTATGGTGGGATCAAGATGAACCAAATCAATCAACTCAAGCCAACTTTATGCGGGTTAATACCATATGCATGCTTAATTTTTTTTTTAGTTACCTAAGGGTATCCCCACCCGCGTGTCAAGTGAGACTAATCACTCGCTGTTCTGAAGTCCCATATAGGGGTAAACAGCTGGCCTGTGAATTTGCTCCATTCGCAAGAGCTGGGATCGAACCCCCAACCACTTGCTTAAGGGACGAGAGTACTTACCACTCACGCCAACCCGCCAGATTTATGCATGCTTAATTTTTTTTTAAACGCAACTCAACCCAATTTGATGTGATTTGGCAAAGCAGCCTAATTTGATGTGATGTGGAATAACTGACTTAGGGTTATATATAGAAAATAAATTGCACTATTATTCAGATAACGATTATTGTTCAAAGTTTCACATGCAAGAACAGTTAATATTTAATAACAAACAAATAAGATGATATCATCACGTCTTGTTCGCATATCCTATTTATTACATGACATGCTCAAATACGGAATTCTTTTTTTTTTTTTTTTTTTGAGTAAAGCAAAGACCGAATATTAATCATGCACCAGAACAACCTATGCATTAAAGATATGATTTTTTTTTCATAAAAAGAGTTGTGCGTCTGCAGTGCATGAATTTATTTTTTATTCTAAATTTCAAATTGATTATTAACTTTTATCATGAAACGCACAAGATGATCTTTGGAGATGTCTTTTCATAATGTGTAATATTCATAGGGAATATGCAATGACTTATTAAAATTGTCACAAATAATATGTGCATATTTGTGTTAAGAGAAAGGAGAGAATATGCTTTGGGGAGTGAATAATCTACTTTAGTTTCTTATGCACTTCTTTAATTTTCAGTGTCAAACTGATCTGAAACATTATCTTCTGAATAATCCATGAGCCTTTGGAATTTAAATTAATAGTATTATTTTTACTTTTTAGGTGGGCATGGATCAACTCATTGTAAATTGATTATGTAAATTAAATTCATAATTCACCAAAGTTAGAAATGTTGATGGCGTAATACTTGTTTTTCAGAATGTCAATCAATCTTGGAACTTTCTTACGTTCTAATCTTCTAAGAGTTTCATCTTCTAAATCCTAATAACGGGAGGTATTTACTTCAAAAAATGGCTTGATTGGATCTTCTAATTAACATCAAGGTATTTTTTTTCGAATTCCACAACCTTGAACTGGTCTATAAACTTCACCTAAAAGAAATTAGTCTATAAATTCATCCCACGGCAAAGAATAACAAGGGAACTATAGTTCTTCAAACTGTCACTTCATGCATCTAATTCTCTTGTTAATCTTTGAACACATGTTTCTCGTGACAAAATTGAACTCATGTTCTCACCGAAAAAAAAATTGAACACATGTAAGTTGCACGGAAATTCAAAATCTATATTATTCAATGAATATGAAAAGTTACAGAGAACCTACACAAGGTTTGCCAATTGCCACTTGAAATTCTAAAAGCACGCACGTTTTGTCAAAAAAAGTCAACAATGAAACAAGACTCAGATCCCTCATTTTGGTGAATCAGAACATTTTCCATTAAAAAACACTAAGAAATATGAAGCGATATAGGTTGAATACATACTGTTACATCGAAAATATGTTATCATAGACTACTTCATGTCCTTAATACAAACTTTGGTTTGTAGTGCAATTATGAACACGAGATAAATAAAGCTTATATAGATTGAAAGGCTTGAGGAAACTTAAAACGGGATACAGAGGACTTGTGCATAATGAAAAGAAATGGAGCTGGTAATGTTAAATGAAAACTTGTCTAAATAAATAATATTCAGTTGATAACATTTATTCTTATAGTCCAAAAAAAAGATAACATTTATTTTTACTTTGCATGGAAAAAAACTGATAGAAAGTAGAAACCAAGGTAATATGAAAGCTTTAAAGCCACATCAAATTTGTATGGGCTACTTAATGATATGAGAGTTTATGGTGAACTATTTTGGGAAATACTACATACAGAGGGGCTTAGACAGTTAGACCAATGGAGGAATTTGGTTAGCAAGCAGAGTGAGGTGGGATATACGTAACTACTGAAACACTGGTTCTCTACGTGTCATATGTCACACAAATGATAAAACAAGACAAAAATCCCTTCATATTTCCTTGTATACAGTAAAATTACTTCCAAGAAGTTGGTCTAAACAAAGGAAATATGGGATGTTTAGTCCTACTCTCACATTATCAAGCATGAGTTACTTTATGTCTACGAAATACTTTAGTGAATTGATTCTCCCACATCAATGGTTTTGAGGAAGGATTCATCCACCTTGTTTTGGTGTGTGTCCATCACAAGAAGTTGTATATGTTCTTGATCTTGTGAGCAATAAATACATGCATTTGGAAACAAGCTTGAGAGAGTTCTATTAATAAGGCACAAACAAGCACTTGCCATAGTAAAAACCTATAGCCAAGAGCAATTATCCTCTGATTTATCATTTTCTATGAACAGTAGACCTCTATATAAGTTCATGCCTTCATCAACAATCCACGGATGAAACATGGGGGTCCAAAAAAGTCGCCAGCAACCTTGTTATTAGGAATAGGCAAGTCTAAGGGATTACATGTTACTAAAATCAAAACTACTTTTAAAGGATAAAAAACATTTGGTGACTAATTTCAAATTCATTGACAAAAAGAAAAAAACATTAGCAAGTCCAATTATCCGTTGTATCTCATTGGTGACTAGTTTTCCAGCAAAATCCCCTAAATCTCCAGAAAACATTTCATCTAACAACAGTATCTTCATTTCCCAGCAACAACATCAATTCACACAAAAGTAAAAAAATATCTCACACAAGACCTCAATAGGACATACCAAGGTCCATATTCATCTCAAGAGGTCACATTGGTTAATGCAGCTACATACAGTTCATAATTTGCAAATTGATGCGAAAAAAAAGAGTTTATTAAATACACAAAATGACACAATGATAATGAACAACACCAAATACATCCAAACCATTCATTTCTTTCTTTCCGGGTGTAATCAAGATTATTACCATCCAAGGTAAACACAGAATATTCATAATTTATCAAAGATACAAAGATAGCCAATTGAGGAAATGACACTTATTTTTATGAAAGATCAAAAGAGCACAAGAAATCCCCAAACAAGCAAAATTGACTACCATCCATAAACAACTCTAGTGTACCTATCCTTAAGCCACTTAAAGCTCTTCCTAAAAGAGCCTTTGAGTTTACCTTCAACAGTATAAACCTTATAACTAGCAACCCTTTTCTTCCTCTGCAACTCAGGATCACCAAAGCTCCAATTCTTGGAAGATGAACTGTTGGTGGACTTTCCCTTCTTGAACTTCAACTCATGGGCCCCACCACTCTGGTTCTGGGACATTGAGGAAGGCACAGAAGATGCATATGAAGCACTGTAACACCTAAGATCTTGCATGCCACCAGAGGAAGCATTTGCTGTGTATGTCTCAATCTGCATCCTCCCATCACCGTACGATTTGGATCTGAAATCTTCCATGGATGATGAAAGAAATCACAGAATTGGACACCCTTTTAGCTTTTGTGAAATGGGTTTATGCAAAGGAAGAATCTTTCTTCTTCTTGTTGTTCTTTGATTTTGATTTGCTTTGTTTGGTATGAAAGAGATTTTGGGGAGTGGAAAATGTAATGAAGCTTTGACTTTCTGGAAAGGCTTTTGTTTTGGCGTCGGTGAGAGAAGAGTGTGTTGTCGTCTAGTTAGTACAGGAGTAGTTTATTATCTTTACTTCCTTATTTAATTATGTACCTATCTCTGTCTTTAACTTTCTTTCTTTATAAAGAAAGTAATTTTAGTATTTTTATATTTGTTTTTTTTAATAACTATAATTAATTTTTTCGGTTTATTTTTCAGGGTAAACACCTCGGTAATTTAACATGTATAGGTAAAGTGTTGTGACACAGGGTGGGCTTTTTCTGGGTTCAAACACGTATTCTCATCCTTAATCCTTTCAAACACGTATTCTGGGTTCAAAGAAAGAAGAGTTATCTAGTAATTGCATGTTATAATTTATTATTATTATTAATTGGTAAACAGGTCAAGCCTGCAGGTAGGGGTGTTCAACGGGCGGGTTCGGGCCGCCCGTAGGTATGCCCGTACCCGTACCCGTGTAACATAAACAGGCGGGCTAAATATTGATAAATGGGCGGGCCATAAAAGAGCGGGCTATAAATGGGCACAGAATAAATGGGCGGGCAATAAAGTTAAATGGGCGGCCCATATAAGATAAACTCGGGACAAAATTAAAGAAGATCCAACCAAAATGCCCACAAAGAGAAGAACATGCATTTAATTTTTAATATACTTTGAATTCCATATTGTTTTAACTAAGCAATACCAACAAAATAAAATTATAAGCAAGGAGGGAGTGATGTAAAATAAGATTAATACATTAAAAAAATAATAAATGGGCATCTAAACGGGTATGGGCATGCCCGTAGGTATGCCCATACCCGTACCCGTGTAAGATGCCCATACCCGTGTAAAAATGTGACGGGCCCTAAATGGGCGGGGCTAAACGGGGAAATTGCGGGCGGGTATGGGCGGGCTTAACGGGTATGGGCATAGTTGAACACCCCTACCTGCAGGCTTTCTGGTCAGGTTTCAATGGAATAGAACTGACATATTTATACAATAAAGTTTCTAAAGAGGTTGTAGTCTGACCTTTTTAACAAACATGTCAGGCCAGACCCTGAATAGGTCAAGGTTTTGCCTATTCCCATTCCTATATGCCATAATGTCAATCGGTCTTTACCCGTCGGGTAGTTTCTGAGCTAATAATACAGGCTTTATAGATCGCCTTTAGGTTTTTTATGCCCAATAGTAGTGCACAGGTACATGCATGCATAATTAATGAAACTTAGTTGCTAAAAATTAGACTTGTCAATTGATTCATATTTAACTATAACTTTTATTGCATAATTAATCCTTGCATCCCAGCAAATCACATGATTGAAGAACAAAATCACAAGCAGATCAGAATATTTCCAAGAAAGACGGTAATAGAAATAGTTGTGCACATAAAACGAAAATTTTCACAATTTCAAAGTAACGAGACATTCCAACCTTGCCACAAGAAACGTACTCAATGACAGTACAAAGCACATAATGGAACCCATGAATTTAAAATCCATTGATTAAAGTATACTTTTGTTCCCTTATGTTTGTATCAGGTTTCAATTTACTCCTTTATGTTTGGAAAGTACACTTTTAGTCCTTTTTTTTTGTTAACACCGTTAGTTTAATTTAACGGAAAATGCTAACTTAACAATTTTAAATGATTATTTTATAATGAAATTGGACCAAAAATGATAAATTTTGAAAATATAAGAATATTTACACTTAACTATTTTAATCTGAACATTTTTTCAGTATTTAATAACCATTTAAAATTTTTAAATTAACATTTTCCATTAAGTTAAACTAACGGTGTTAACAAAAAAAGACTAAAAGTGTACTTTCCAAACATAGAGGATTAAATTGAAACTTAATGCAAACATAAGAGACCAAAAGTACTCCCTCCGGTCCCTAATGTAAGAGCCCGAAATTTGAATGATTTCGGTACCTAATGTAAGAGCTCACCCCACTTTGTCCGAACATTTATTGCAATTTTTCCAATTCTACCCCTAATAATTTGGGTTGAATGGAGGAGAGAGGAAAGAATAAATAAAAGTATTGAGAATGTAAACAACCGTCTTCTTTCAAAGTCTTCTCTCTCTTTAGTTTCTCCACTTATTACATTTATTATCAACTCTCTCTCTCCACTTTTTCTAATATGCATTATTATCTCTCTCTCCTAGTACAAAGGGTAGAAATGGAAAAAAAGTATTAATTACTGAGAGTCAGCTAACAATTAGATGTTTTCTTAATAAGTGGATTTTTGGCAGCTGTCTCTTAGGGACGGGAGGGAATATACTTTAGCCAAATCCATAAAAAAAAGAGAGAAAGGAAAATAAATGCAGTTATCTATCAACAATTAAACAACGGAATGTGGCCACTGCTAAAAGGAGAATCAATTGATGAACTCCATTTGGATCCTCCTTACCTAAAGCAATGGCTGAATCACTATTCAAAAAACAGTACCACAATTATTTAATATTTTTTTAACATCCCTCCATTATTTTAATATTTTTTTCCCCTCTAATTTTTGTTTTTTAGTTTTTCTTTACCTTGATTGCAACTGTGAGCTGTCTCTCCCATCTCCAACTGAGGCAGGTTTTACCTCATCTAAATCTTCATTCAAATTTCAAACCTGTTTCCCTTCTTCACCGACGCCTTCTCGCTCTCTCTCATCTCATATGCAATCCGTCTCTTCCAGATCATCAGAGAAACATATGTTCATCATCAATTTTGCAAACAAGCTCCACATGCATGCATTTCGATTGCAGAAGAAGCCATTAGCGAAACATAGCTAGCGAGCTCCCTTCACTCCTCAGCCCATCATATTAATTATTTGCCCTATTTTCCCAACATCAAATTTTCAAACCCTTAGAGATGAAGAAAATGTGGGGCGCAGCTAACGAGGAGGACAAGAAGCCCAACGATCAGGCGGATCATATCAACCTTAAGGTTAAGGGACATGTTTGTCTTTTCATCCTTTTTTTTAATTTGAGTTTGATTTTTCCTTTTCCCCTTCTTGCATACGAAATCAGGGTTTTGATTTAGTTAAGTGGAATCTAGGGTTTTTGTTCGATTTAGGGTTGTTTTTAATTGAATAACATGATGCTACTTTTATATTTGTATGTATCTAACAGTTTTAAACTTGGAAGATTGTAATTGCAGGTGGAAATAGAGAAAATTTGGGTCTTAGGTTTTATGCCCATGATTTCTGCTTAAGTTTTTTTGGTCGACTTTTGTGTGATAATTGATTGTTTGATGCCCATGACTTCTGCTTAAGTATTTGTGCGGGGTAAAAATGTAGAGCGAATCCATTTTGAGACAGTTCCATTGCTTAGATTACAATATAGGAGTGAATTCACTCCTAAACCTCTTCCTTGGGCTTTCAGTAATTCCCCCTATCTTTTACAAATTGATTTTAAAATTCTTGACAAAACAACACATTGACCTGCATCAGAATTATGGAGCTAAACTGATTGCCTTAAAAGTTCGGTTTGTTGTATGAGTGAGAGATACGACCTATGAGAAACATGGACAGTGAATGAGATGGCTAAAGTATAAATGGTGCACATGAGGATGGGAAGAGGCACCAATGGGAGGGTCCTACGTGGCAGGTTATGTGCACCCCCCCTAATGAGCAGTAGGTGTCAGTCAGACCAATAACCAAATTGTCCTTAACAATGAGACAGAATTAGAGATGCTTTTGGCCATCTGATTTCAGTGATCTTTTGTGCAGAAGCTCACTTCACTTGGTCAGAATTCACAGAAAAAGATAGGCCCCTTTCTTTACCTGTGTACGTGAGTGTGTGATTTGCCAGGCATAAACTCACAGACATAGCTCTCTTACAAAAACAAAATACTGGCAAACCTTAATTGTTGTACCCATTTAAGATTTCTATACAAAGCAAATCCATACTAGACTGTCCACACATGTAACCAAGATATACTTCTGTCCTACTGTCTCATTCTCATTATTCTACATTGTGTAATCCGATCACTGGTTGATCATGTACTACCCATCTATCAAACCAGCTTGATCAATGGTTGTGATTGATTGCTCTCAAAGGGGGACCCATATCATATAAAATTATTGCCCTTCACTTCTTTTTTCTTGTCATGTCAATGCTCATTGTTTTGGGTGTTATGAATAAAAATTTCAAGTCCTTCTAGTGAAGGTTGTTTCTTGTGGATCTCAGTTCATTAACCACATCAAGTTTTGGCCTCCATCACAGGACCAAGACAAAAGAGAAGCCTTCGTGTTAAAGATCATCTGTTTTTGATAAGTAAGTGTTTAGGATGTATGTTTTGTGTGGTCAAATCAAGAGATTTGTATAAAGTGATTCCATTGTTGCAAGATATCTCTGTTGTTGTTCCATATCTCAAAGTGCTCCATTGCTTAATCATAGTTTAATAGAGAAGGAGTACATTAAAATAAAAAAAATAAATGAAAAGAAAGAAACAAGGGTGGCCCACTTGATGTCTCTATATGCCACTTGTGGGCTTCAATCACCCTTTGATGATTGCATATCATAGACCTCGTCAATTATTTTTGGTATATGTAATTGATTTGTGTTGAAGGGCCCCTATTGGTCAATACTAACTATCCCTCAGAATAAGTTGATACTGTAGTTGGTGTTGGTCAGAAAATTGTTTGCGTATTTTGTATTGCACGTGTTATTTTTGGGTTTTGGATTTTTATAATGTGATGTCATTGTAAGATGGGAGATGTGAATTGATCTTTAAATGTTATGTGTTGAACTTTGATGTTGTAGGATGGAAATGAAGTTTTATTCAGGATTAAGAGAAGAACTCGACTGAAAAAGCTCATGAATACTTTTTGTGATTGACAATAAGTGGATTTCAATTCCATTGCTTTTCTTTTTGAGGTCTGTTTTCTTCCCTTTGTCCTCCCATTTTCATAGGAATATTGCTCAGATTTTGTAAACTTTTCTCCATAATATTGGTTTTTCTCAATACATTTTTGTTGGCTGCAGCTTGAAATGGATGATGGGGACAAAATGGATGTCATGCTTCATCAAATAGGTGTAGGTGTTGTCGCCTAACGGAAGTGGAGATTTTTCCTCTTCTAACCCTGTTTATGAATATTTTATTAATCTTACAGCTATGATACTGCTCTTGCTTCTATGAGTTAGTAGGGTATATGCTTTCTTTGTCAATATAATTATGGAGTGAACATGACATAATTACTTTCTTTGACTTAAGTAGTGGTTATGCATGACATAATTATGGAGCAAACCAATTGGCAACAACCTTATCTCTATGTGTGTTTTTGTTGAAGAGATTTCTTGTCCTGTTTTTTATATGTCCTTTTTCTTCCTCCATTTTACATTACCCTTTTTCTTCTGTCATTAGTTCTGGTACTTAGTAGTTTGTAATTTGTAATATAATTATGTCGGATAGTATTTGCCAAGTATGGATTTCCTGTATTAATAGTGTATTTGTTATGTTTGATGAGTGTAGGGTTGTGCTAATCGAGGTTTGGTGTGTTTATTAATTTTTCTTTGTATTATTGTTGTTAAGTGGGTTGTGCTTAATTCTTGTCTTTTGATATTGTGTATGTAAGTTGTTATATTTTTCAAGTAATGAACAAAATATTGTTGTATTTTCCTCTTATGCTGTAGCATAATGGTTTAAATTGAGAAATCATTTATTGATGAGGATGGATTATTGTACACCAATAACTTATAATTATGTGGTAGTAAAAACCGTGAAAATGAAGGTGAGAAATATGATGGGGAATATAGGACAAACAAAGGTAGCAAAAGCAACCATGTTTGGGGTATTTGTAAATCAAAGGACACATAATAGTGGACATACATACTTGCATTACATCAACTTGAGCAATAAAACATAGAGAAAAATAAAAAAAACTAATAATTAGATCATCCCCAACTTATCAGTCTTCTAAGACTCAGCATTTCCCTGTTTTAGAAACAGGGACTCATGCTTTGCCTGTTGAATCCCCACCTCTATTTTTGCCTGAGATTCAACTAATGAATGCAATTTTAGATTGTTTCTTATGATTCGCTGAATGCATGAAGGTCGGTGAAGCTCGAGGCTTGGACAGGGAAGTAGTGGAAAGTGAGCTTACTTTTTCTTACAATTTTTATTTTTAAAATTTGATAACTTTCCTTGCATTGACACGGTGCTTTATGTTGCCATGGCTTATTTTTAGGTATTTAATTGTCATATTAGATCGGATTCAGCCAAAATTTTATCTGAATTGAAAGGATCATCACATGACCTGGTAAGCATCTCATTCGGATGAATTTCTCTGACCAAAAAATGTTTTTCCTCTTTGCTAAAATAAAGATGGGAGTTTCAGCTTCTAGGATGGATCAGATTTTCTTACCAGTTTGCCTCTTTTTGAATTTAAAAATAAATGTTATCGAAAAATAATATTTGCAAGTTTCTTACCAGTTTGCCTCTTATGCAGTGATTCAGTTGCTAAATCTGATGATGTATTTGACGTTGTTGAAGAATTGTGTGATGCAGAATTTCTGAATAAGTTGAATTGTTATTTGACGTTGTTGAAGAATTGTGTGATGCAGAATTTCTGAATAAGTTGAATTGTTCAGGCTTGGCTCCTCATTGTTTGATTTTGAAAATAGGAACTCCGGTAATATTGCTTCATAATATTGATCACTCTTTAGGACTGTGTAATGGGACTAGACTACGTATAACTCATTTTGACAAAAACAAAATGTGCTGATTCCAAGAATTAACATGAACCCTTCTGACAATCGTTTGCCATTTCAGATGCAGCGTCGACAACTTCTTATTATTGTATCATTTGCTATGACTATCAACAAAAGTCAGGGGCAATCTTTAAAGCAAGTTGGTTTATATCTCTCAAAACCAGTTTTTTTCCATGGACAACTTTATGTAGGTTTGTCACGAGTTAAGAGTAAAAATGGCTTGAAAGTTGTTATTTCAGTCACAAGCAGTTCTACAAACAATGTTACTCTTAATATTGTGTACAAAGAAGTTTTTCGTAATGTAATTAGTTGAATATTAGGCACCATTGTTATTTCTTTATAAAGTCAAGTAAACTGTTCTCTTATTATTATAGATGTTTTTATTTCTAATGTAAATTTTACTTGAGTATTGACATACATTCTGATATAAAATATCTAATCTAGAATACATCAATACATTATTTGCTCCCGGGCAACGCCCGGGAAAGTATTGCTAGTTGATGAAAAGGCTCACATGTCACTTAACCATCCACGGAGCCACATAGGTGTCCTGACAAAAAAAAGAGGCATGCGCTCTTTAATCTCTTCTGAATCCTTTTACTATTATTAAACATATGCTAAAGTATACTTTTAGTCCCTTATATTTGCATCAAGTTTCAATTTAGTCCTTTATGTTTGGAAAGTACACTTTTAGTCCTTTTTTGTTAACACCGTTAGTTTGACTTAACGGAAAATGCTAACTTAACAATTTTAAATGGTTATTAAATACTGAAAAAATGTTCAGATTAAGATATTTGAGTGCAAATATTCTTATATTTTCAAAATTTATCATTTTTGGTCCAATTTCATCATAAAATAATCATTTAAAATTGTTAAGTTAGCATATTCCGTTAAGTTAAACTAACAGTGTTAACAAAAAAGGACTAAAAGTGTACTTTCCAAACTTAAAGGACTAAATTGAAACTTGATGCAAACATAAGGGACCAAAAGTATACTTTAGCCTTAAACATAAATAATGATAATGAATGTCATAAATAGCAAGGGACTTAAACCTTGCAGGATTTGAATTTTCAATGTTAATCATGCAATCCTTGGGGTCTACTAAAAAAAAAATTGATTTCATTGAGAAAATAATTGATGTTCCACAAAAAATGATGATTTATCAATCAATATTTTTCTCTCCCAAAACTACCATGGATACTTAATAACAAATGATAAGAAAGACTCACTTCTATTGATTTATACTCATTTGAGGTAATTGATAATGACATCCCAAATAAAAAAGGAAATTGAAAGCAGCATGCTTCTACTAATTCTTCTGCAGAAATGTCTCTCATATGCTCATCATATAACAGCAACATCGAGACATTCTTGCGTGAACCCGGTGTACCACGTCATTTGTGGTTTAACCATTCACAATTAGATACATCCGATATGACGTGTAATTTTTAATTTGACGTGACACCCTAAAAATAGGAACTAACCACTAAAAAAATTCAAATATTATGTTTTTTATTTTATAGTGTAAATAAAAATATTTTTTAAAGGTTAGTTGAGTTTTTAGGGTGTCACATCAAATTAAAAATTACACGTCAGACTATATGTATCTACTTTTGATTGGTTAGACTACAAATGACGTGGTGCACCGGGTTCACGAAAAAATGTCTCAGCAACATCATTTACAAAAAAAGTCAATAGAATAGACTTTAATCCCAACCCTCAACAAATCATATGCTTAAGGGTTATTTTACGTATGTCAAGGTAAAACAAGAGTTATAAAAACAGAAAAATTTTGTGGGGGAAATTCAATCAAAACATGCATTGAATCTAATTCACCAATTTTGCAGAGAGCACACACCACACCTTCTAGAAATGTGGAAAAATGCTTACACAAACCATTTAATTCCAATTCATTTCTCCACTACAAATGAAATCAAATGGCAACTAACTCAAATTAGCTTCGCTTTGTTTTCTCCTTCTCTGAAATGATATAAAACCAAGGCAATATCACACCAATATGCTACATGGGAGTGTCCAAGATCACCCGTCAAATAAGCATTTATAATGCACACTCACATATATCTGCGTTTTGAAGAAAACTAAACAACTTGATGTGGTGGAGATCAGAGGTCTAAAAACTAATTACACTGCAAAACAAAGCAGTTTCAAACCACATCGTGACATGATGAAATCAAAATCTAACAGATAAAAACGTACCAATATCCACTTCAAATGAGAAGTTCCACTTCTAAAACAAGTTTAAAATATAAGAATGTAATATGAGAGGGGAAAATTGAATTCATTCAGTGCAAAAGGGAAAGTGCATTCATTAGCACAAAATTGAAGCAAACAAAAATATGGAATGCAGGGTAAACAAATAAAAGAACAAAATACATAACTAGATACCATCAATCAATTGTATCCACAGAAGACGAATATGGGAGGAGCAGAGCAAACAATGATGTTGCAAAATTTAAAATAAGGAGAGAGTGAAACAAAAGCATTGATTACTTTTAGGCCTATCAATCTCAAATAACATAGTAAACTAGTACTATTGTTTTATCATAAAAATAGACACTTGGCATGTTAAAGGACAAGAAGCCCTAAATGATAGCCACCACATATGGATGGACTAAAATAATAAGAGATCAACCTAATCGATTCAATGTCACTATAATAACTTCAATTATGCATAATTTAGCAACAATTTGGAATTAAGACGAAGCTTCTTCTTGGTAGCAATTGCCAACTGATACAAGACTTTCGACATAATAGTAACAATCAGTAATCTTTCCAGGATGGGTTATGGCAATCTTCTTTTCTTCATTAGTTAAGAGATCCCTCGAATACAAAAAACTATCAAGATAATCTTTGCCAACAACATAATTCCTCCACACAGTCCATGCACCAAACGTGACTGGTAAGTTGCTGATAGTATATCTTTTAGTCCATCTCCAAGTCATCTCAGGTGCACATGAACCTTGATCTAACACCCACAACTCACTCAAAAAATCAACTCCCCGAAGCATTCTAAACAAGGAAAGTTTGTTCTCATAAATAGTATACTTACGATAGCTACCACGACATAAATCAGGAAGTGGTATTAATGAAAACACTTCATTTACTATATCAAATGAAACTATCAGATTAGCAATATCATCACCCTCTACGAAATTTCCAATCAAAAGTATGGCCCCATCAACAGTGACACTTTCATATTCACAGAGAATTATCACCGTCTTTAACTTTAAGAACCCAACATCCACTTCCCTCCATGACCCTTTACTCAAATAAAACACTTCTCCCGAAACCGCTTGAAGATAACCACTACGCTCACTATAAACTCTAAATATCACGTAATCATTAACAATTGGATTGAACCCAAATCCTGTCCTGTAACAACAATTAACAAAACAATCCTCATGCATTGTTGATGAAGGAATATGACACACTTCTTTAGTCGCAGGATTCCACACAGACAGAGCAGCAGGCAATTCACGACACTCTATGTTTTCCAGGAGAAGAAGGCCATTACAGGAGCCTACAACTTTAAAATCATCACTGGAATTGACTATAGGCGATGATGATTTCTGAAGTTCATGAACTTTTAAACTAGAATCTAGCACGTGCAACTGCAAGCGTGGAGGAAGATGACCCGATGGAATAGATCGGATAATAAGAGAAGGGTTTTGAGATGTTGAGTGTTGGAGGTGATCAGTGATGAAAGATTGGGTTTTTATGAGATTGTTCCACGCTTTGCAAACACATTGAAATCGGATCAGAGATTTTACTGGAAGACGCTTCACAATATTTTTCACTATTTCTTCACAAATATACATCTCCTTGTCCTTGTCGCCATCCATTATCATCTCTACACAGGATTGAGGTTTAGAAAATGCAGCCATGTTTATCACAAACACACTAGTACTGCACCAAATTAACTAACTTGTAAACATAGGATGGGATTTTCTATTTTTATTTTTGCTAAAAATAGATGGAGATAATGTGCTTATGTGCAAAAGAATTATTCCAGTTTGTTATCCGGATTTTGAGGTTTTGAAGGAAATTAAAAGATTTTTGAGAATTGAATGGACAGTGATCCTTAAAACATGCTCGAGAGATGCCAACTGTGTTGCTGATATACTGGCAGGAGAATCTCAGATCTGAATGTTGATTTTTTGGTCCATGCTGATCCCGATTTGAATCATAGACTTTTGATTTGTGTTCGTTGTCTTACTTTAGAAACTCAATAATTGTTGTTGAGTAAATGTTTTTTTTGTTGTTCTTTTTATCAAAAAAATGTGCTTATGTGCAGTTTAGAAAAAAGCATAGAGAATTTATAAGAGATAATTAAGGAGAAATTATAATTTAAGGAGAAATCGGATAGGAGTTTCTTAAGAATCACATGTCATTTTGTTTTTGCTAAAAATAGGGAGAGAGAATGTGAAGTTTTTTTTAGACAATAGATAGAGTAAGTGCGTAGTTATGTAAATGTAAATAGATAGAGAGACAATGTGCTTACGTGACTTCTTATAATTCTTGTTTTTAACCCTCTTTCTATATATAAGATAAATTGTGCTACATTTATATACACACTGATGAAACAAAATTATACTCCCTCCCGTCTTAAATATATATAAGACCTATTTACCTAATTTTATTAGATTAAATATGTTAGTTAAGTTAGTTAAAATGACATGAAATTACCAATGTACCCTAACTATCCACCTTCACCCTCACACTCCCTCTCTTCTTTTCTACCATTAGGGAACGTTGCTCCACCATCTCTCTCCTCTTGTCCACTATTAGGGAACATTGACTCCACCATCCCTCTCCTCTTGTCTAGCGTTAGGGAGCATTGACCCCACTCTCTCTCCTCTTGTCTACCATTAAGCAACATTGACTTCACCCTCCCTCTCTCTTTATTTATTGTTAGGGGGCATTGATAAGGATATTTTTGGAAAAAGTTGGTAAAAATTAGAAATATGTCTGATATTTTGGACCAAACTCATTTCCTTAAATATGTCTTATATTTAGGACTAGAGGAAGTATTAATATTCTTAATTAATAATGATCATATACAACAAAATCAAGTGCATTTAACATTTGATATGGTCAAAGGCAATAAACACAAATTTTCCTTATTAACCATTGACAAAATTAAAGGAATAAAAAAAAGGTTATTTAAAATTATTCATTGAATTCTTATTGTTTTTTTATCAATAATAATAATAATAGTAATAATAATAATAATAATAATTATGATCTATTTATTTCAAAACGAATTAAAAAATATTGATATGAGAATTTCGGCATTTTAAAACTGAATCCAGACGACATAAAAATTAATAATAAAATGAATTCAGAAACAGAAATTGATTCTTTTTAAATTGTTTTGTCTCTAAACTTTAAATAATTAGATAAGCATGTGGTCTTATTTTATTTACTTTTACATGTTATATATAAAATATCTTTGTGTATCAATCAGTTAGATGTTTTAGCACTAGAAAAATTTATACAATTGAGTTTTTTTAACACAGAAAATTATAATTGAATTAAAATGTAAAGAACTTAAAATAAAGTGGTTGGAAAATTTTCAAATATATTTTTAAAATTGTACAATCTATTCATTTAAGGTGAGGTGCGAAATTTATTGTATATTTCTACTAGCAGCTGGTTGATTTGGAATATTGAACAGTTGTTTAATCCAAATGTTTGGTGGTTTTATTTCTTTTTTTTTTACACCATGGTGGTTATCTTTACTCTTTAGCTTTATGCCTTTATCTTTATGTATCCTGTAAACATTAATTATTTCAGTTGAAAAAGGTAAACGTTAATTTATTTAATATCATTTTCTTTGTATTAAAAAGGAATAACTTTGAAATTATAAAGGAATATCGAAGATGAACCACCCTGCCGACCCAAAATTAAAAAAAAATTAAGAAAGCTCAACCACCAGTGAATGAAGGATATAAGGGAGGCTTAATCATATGGGTTCATTACCCCAATTGGCCAATTATATACAGGATTTGGATTTATTCAATTTCTTAATCACTCTTTTTTGGTCAGAATTCCTTAATCACTCTACATGATAAAGGATGGAGAAGTTAATACTCCCTTTGTTACTAAATATATGACTATTTTTTAATTTGATTAGATTAAGGATGTTAGTTAAATTAATTATTAGCACATGATATTACTAAATACTAATTCATGATAACCATACAATTTTATCCCCACTCTCTCTTTTGTTTGTTTACTATAGATAAATATTACTCCCTTTATTCCTACATATAAAATCACTTTCACATTTCAATTTGTTTCTAAATATAAGATCACTTTCTAATTTCCCCAACTTTTTCCCAAACTAAACTCATAATACTTATCAATAATAAACAAACAAGGGATGAATTGAAAAGTGAGGATATATGTATATGATTTGAGTGAATTCGTAATATCATATGATAATAACTAACTTAACCAATATCTTTAATCTAATCAAAGTAGGGAAATTGATCTTATATTTAGGAACAGAGGTAGTATTAACTTTAATTTGGGGAAAATTGGAAACAATTATAAAGTGGTAGTTTTTTATTTAGAAACAAATTGAAATTTGAAAGTAGTCTTATATTTAGGAATAAATTGAAATTTAATTGTGATCTTATATGAGTACTTTATAATAAGACTTACTCTTAATATTTATTGAATATATGACCCACTCACCCACCTTTATTACTCTATTTATTTGAGCAATGATGGTTTAGAGGGTCCTAATTCTTAAATATATTTACGATTTTAAGGTTCTCGTCATTTTCGGCTTGTGGCCACATAAGAAAGGCTAAAGTATACTTTTGGTCCCTTATTTTTTCGTCAAGTTTCAATTTAGTCTTTCATGTTTGGAAAGTATACTTTTAGTCCTTTTTTTGTTAACACCGTTAGTTTAACTTAACGGAAAATACTAACTTAACAATTTTAAATAATTATTTTATAATGAAATTGGAACAAAAATGATAAATTTTGAAAATATAAGAATATTTACACTCAAATATTTTAATATGAACAATTTTCCAGTATTTAATGATTATTTAAAATTGTTAAGTTAGCATTTTCCGTTAAATTGAACAAACGGTGTTAACAAAAAAGGACTAAAAGTGTACTTTTCAAACATAAAGGACTAAATTGAAAATTGATACAAATATAAGGGATCAAAATTATACTTTAACCTATAAGAAAAATCATGTTTGAAGATTTGAGTTTTTTCCAAATTTGAGGCCCAATGTGAACTTGGATAATATAAAGAGTACTTCGTTTTGATTTTTCATCTTTTGAATTTCGTTGGGATAATTAATTAGAGGTCCCTCACAAGGGAGTTAATGCTGGAAAAGTCCCAAAAGTTGAAAATATTAATGTAGGGTCCCAAGAGACCTCACATTAATATATTTGAAAAGTGAAAAGACAGTTTTGCCCTAGCCTTAATAAAAAATTACCCCCTACCCCCTCCCTCCTCCCTCACCCAACCCCCCCACCCCCACCCTCCTCCCTCACACCCTACGCCCACCCACCCCACCCTCCTCCCTCAGCCCTCCACCCTCCTCCCACCTCCCTCCTCCCAACCCCACCCCCACCCTCCACCCTCCTCCCTCCCCTCCCTCACGCCACCCCACCCTCCTCCCTCCCCCTTCCTCCCTCCCACCCTCCTCCCTCCACGCCCCCCACCCTTCTCCCGGCCCCACCCCAGCCGCCCCCCCACCCCCACCCTCCCCCTCCAGCCACAGATCGGCCCCCCACCCCCACCCTCCCCCCTCCAGCCCGCCCCCCACCCCTACCCTCCTCCCTCCACGCCCCCAACCCCCAGATTGGGTGAGGGAGGAGGGAGGGGGTAGGGGGTAATTTTTTATTAAGGCTAGGGCAAAACTGTCTTTTCACTTTTCAAATATATTAATGTGAGGTCCCTTGGGACCCTACATTAATATTTTCAACTTTTGGGATTTTTCCAGTATTAACTCCCTTGTGGGGGACCTCTAATTATTTTTCCCAATTTCATTTTTAGATTTCTCAAAAAAGTCAAAATGATCTAGTATATATTATATGAAGAGAATATTGAAATATTGAAGCGATTTCATGTCCTTTCCTTATCCATTGTGCCAATGTCATTCTCCAATGTGCCACTAAGATCAGAATGGATGGGAATACTATTGATGAAGAAGAAAATACGATTAACCATTCTTTTGAAGAAAGACATTATACTATGTATTTTGTATTATGCTTTACATGTTTTTTTTTTTTTTACATTCATCAATCCCATATCTACCTACCCCAAACCAATGTAATCCCATTCCCAAAAATAAAGTCCAGACGGGACCGTACTTCCTAGCTATCATTTGTCAAAGGCAATCGACTAAGTGAAGAAGAAATGCTGCTTATAGATCAAAAGATGAGGTAACCTCAAAGGAACTTCAAACTACATGGAGCCCAGAGCAATGATATTGAGAACAGATCTACAATTTTACTTTTTGAAGGGAAAAACTCATCATTAACGTGCATGGAATACTAGCTTTTAGTTAACTCCATTGTTCCTTCTCACGATGTCATGGTAATATAACAGTATGCACATAGGTTGACCAAGAACACAAAATGTGAACCAGAAAATCATGTTTCCAACCTGCAATGAAGGAAATAATACCAATAAATCAAGTTGACGGTAATTAAATTGCAGAAGTGCGTGTACTTATAATATGGATAGACCAAAATTATCATAGATAGGAATCATAAACTTACCATAGAGCTTTCATATTTATTTCGCAAGTAATTGGTGATCACGATCAAAGGAAGCTAATAAAAAAAGAAGTAACACAAATACCAGAGTCAAGTGAAACTACAAAATTAACATATAATCTAGCAAAGATCCAAAAAAGAGAACAAATCTTATTTTTAGGGGTAAGGGATTAGAAGGAAACAATTACATTACGCTTCTTTACCTGAAACATAATTCCAAGAAAAGCCCACAACCTAAACATGTGGCAAGGAACGGCAACACATAGCTGCACTCAGGTGAGACAGGAATCATGAGCAGAGTGAATAGGGTGTCTTTGAAAATAGACTAGTTAATAATGCTTGCATAAATGTTTCATTTGATAGAAATGAGAAATAAAGTTCATAATAGAATTGTGACATCAATAGGAAAACGGTTCATGCAGGCCTTAATAAGTGATTGAATTGATAAAAAAACAAATGCAGTTTTGGCTCCAATATTATGACCAAACAAAAATAACTAACTTCTAGTCAGTAGTGACGTCTAGTACATGGCGCTAATTAGTTGCCACATATTGTAAAAAGATTTTGTCCTTCTATCACTGCCAAGACATAAAATCCACCATCCTTCTTTTTTCTAGTTTTTTGTATCAATTTTGTCTCTTTCCGTACTCCTTTTCTACCTAGTGTCTTCAATTCACCAGCCAAATACAACATATAACAAAATAGGCAGAAAAAAAAAAAACAGAAATCAGAAATAGGATATATAAATACAAGATATGTCAGCAGCTTTATCATCTTCATGATCCTACTTACATGCTATAACTTACTTACTTGGTGTTGCTAGATAAGGTCATGTTAGATATGGACTGAAAAAAAAAAAAATTAACAAGTAACGTCGAGTGGTAATTTCTAACCAAAGAATTATAACTGTCTAATTTTGATCTCTTCCCCCTTGCCTGGCCAAGGCAAGCTCTCACCAACTCTTTACAATGAATCACGCAGACAGGCAGAATAAGATATCAACATATATTAAAAAAGGGAGTGAAAAATGAACCACATACCTCGTGCAAGACAGCAGAGACAAAAAATGTTACAACAACAGCAACACTCTGGCCAAAATTTATTATATACCAGTTTTAATATGCTTAAAATCATTAGAAAAAATAGACCGGAGAATAGTGGGAAGAATAACAAATCACCTTGGGTAAGCCTTTCCTTAAGCATGGAAAATATAAATGACGGACCATCCACTTGTGCACAGGCTGTGGTCAGAAATAATTCCGTCAATTATATAATAATGGATTTGAGCAATGCCACATGTACTGTCATGGTTTTAGAATCATTCATTAAGAGGAAGATTGTCCGAGATGCAACTTCATTTTATTATTTATAAATCCTTCAATAAAATTGCCAACCATTAATAATATAGGGATGGTTATTAACTTGTCATCGCACTATGATAGAGCCTGATGAAAATGAAACATAAATGGGAGAAAGGGAAGAGAAGAGAAGATAAGAGAAGAAAAGGGAAAGAAACTCTATAATCAGAATCTAATTCTAGAGGACAATAAGCCTAGAATGAGAATCTAGTTCTAGGGAAGAGAGGAGCAATTCCCTACATCATAATTCAATTCTTCATTCATGTCCAACAATTCTACAATGGGTATATATATATTAGACCTTCACATGACAATATAAATGACACCATAATTTAAATACAATACAATAAGTGACTCAAAAGATTCAAATACATTAACTAACACAAGTAAAATAAACTGCCACATGGCACAATAACAAACACTGCCTAAGCCTAAATAGCACTAATGTGGGTTTCTTAAATAAGTACATACTTCGGCCAAAACCTGAAGTATGTTCCAGATGATTTTACTTGTTGAATAACATCTACGTATCAAAAATAACCTGGCGGGTTGACGTGAGTGGTAAATACTCTCTTCCCTTAAGCAAGTGATTGGGGGTTCGAACCCCAACCCTTGTGAATAGAGCAAATTTACAGGTCAATTATCTACCCCTTATATGAGACTTCAGAATAGTGAGAGATTAGTCCCACTTGATACGCGGGTGGGATACCCTTGGGAAACCAAAAAAAACATTTATGTATCAAAAGTTATATAAATGGTTGCTAGTTTACGTAATGCAATAATCAAAAAGCTGTTCTAACCGTTTACAATAGTCCCATTAGTGGGAAATTAAAACTGATCAATACTTACTATTGTCTAAAAAAAATATTGACTCCTTTATGCAGTGTTATCTACATTTGATACCAATAAATAAAAGTGAATTAAGGGACGCATTTGAGTTTGTGTGTTTAAAACTAAAATCTTCACTCACTCCTAAATTATTAGGAGACTTAGAAGCGTCACAATTTTTCAAGATTGCAATTCAAATAAACATAAAATTACCTTAAAACAACATTTCCAGGATCATACTAGATTAATTAAACTCAAATTAGGTAGATTTAGAAATTACTAGACTCAACGTGCAAGTAACATAGAGAAATAAATCTACAACAAAAACATTACTATTAAAGTCTTCAAGATTCAAATATGTAAACGCACAAAAACATACCATATTCCACAATTTCCAATACTGATGACAGCAGCAGCACAAATCCATGCAACAAAGATAAACAAGTCATTTCTTTTGAGGAATAGGCATCCAATGAATATTTTATGACAAAGAACCTACGTCTTCAACAGTTTGGGCATTCCACCAAGCTCTATAGAATTCACGATCCCCAAATCGAAGAAGCTCTGCAAGTATATTTAACCTGCATTACAAAATTGTCCCTAGGCATAAAATGTCTCCAAAATAAATCAAAGCTGAGGCATAGTTTAATTTTTATAACTAAGCCAACGGCATAAGTAATATGTCAACAAAAACAGCTCTTTTTTTGTCATATAAAAAACATATCTTTTTTTTTCATTCCTTCCTTTTGTTACAGAAGGAAGAAATAACAAAGAGAAGAAGAAAGCTATACAAGTCATAGAAGGATAGGATATTCACATGGAAATAAGATACAAACTTGTTAAAGAATAAACTTCTACTATCTCTGTATATCCTTCAGAGCATTACTCAGAAAAAACATGGGTAGTGTAGTGGAAGGTCCCACAAAGATGCATAAGTATATCACTCAATTTCTGAGAACAGCCTATTGGACACTTAACATGTGTGAGAAATGCCACAGAAGTGAAGGTTTTGTGGTTGCTCACGCATGCGCTTCAAAATCTATATGTATATATATTGGGGGGGAGATCCATTTCATAATGCAGTACAAACAGAGATAGAATACACACCAAAGGTGAAAAAGGCTGTAGAACATGCAGAGCCACAGGTATAAATTTGGAACAGAAAGCCTCAGAACTCTCTCAATGGCTAATAGAAGGTTTCCCTTCAAAGGATGTTCAGAATTTTGAACAATTGGAGTAATATACTGCAAGATCATTTCATCAAACTGATGTCAGAACAACTTTAAAATTACATTGATGAAACCAGAGAAGAAGAATGTGGTACACCAAATCTATGAAAATTACTGCTTACTTGTTCTATTATAAATCCCATGAATCCAGTGGATATTATCAGCTTAACAAGTTGACGAACCACCCATTGCTTTCGTATGGCAGGTGTGCGGGGATAGCTTGGCTGTAACAGCAAAACATTACATAGGAGATGACACAGTAGAATATGTAAGTCAGAATGACACCAGGACAACCAGGACATTTACTCCTGAAGCATAAATAGCAGACAAATGCAATTTATATGTATGTACTGGGTACAGCTAAATGCAGAATAAAGTCAACAGCAGAATTTGTCACGTAAAAGAAAATATCAAGAGCAAATTTCTGGCAATTGAAATGTAAATTTCTTTCAAGGGGCATTAGCGAAAATAAGTAAAAACAAGCTCAGTATTTTCAGAAAGCACCAGAAACTGTATAGCTAGTTTATATGCTAGAGACCGGGGAAGTGGAAAAAAAGTTTTGGTTGAAAATGTAATCAGTGAAAACAGATAAAATTTATGCACATGACATCTTTTATCTATAGGTACATAGTTCATGTAAGTCACAAAACTGCATTACAGATGCATATATAAGTCAGCACGCACTTGTAGACAGATGCACATGATTTGTAACGTGAAAGGGATGCCAGAAAAGACTTCTTTTTGAAAATCCTAAAAAATTTGAAGTAAAATTATGCATGTAATAGTATAAAGATAGAATAGGCCGAGAGGTGTGAACCATGTGAGTAAGGGGTACTATAGGCATTTTGTAGGGTGACAGCTAAAGAGGGAATCAGATATATATTAGAAAGGTGGGCTATTATATGGGGCATGAAAAGTAATAATAGAATACAGAATTAGTTTCCCATGGTATGAAAAGCTAATTCTGTTCTTCCTTTCTTGCATTTCGAGTTCTTCTATATGTGAGTTTCCCTCCATCAGACCCACAGTCTGGGAAAGGGTTGTTTTTAATTGATTAATACATAATTAGCTTGTTTGTTTCCATCATATTAGAGTGGAAGTGCCACCCATCCATTCCATCAGACAACAATGGGAAGAAAAAGCACAAGACACACCCCATTTGGAAGAGCCAGTACCTGGTAACACAATGTAGGAGCAACCATGAAGTACACCATACTCTTGAAGTTTACAGTATAAGAATACTCCGATTTCAAATATTCAGGTGGTTCTTCTCCCTACAGCACATAGAACATTTTGTTTAAGAGGAAAATAAATTGAACCAGCACTCACCAAAAAGAAGAGATTATACTGATATGTAATCATTCAGAAATCCATTGTGGAATGCGATAAAGTTTTTTCATGGTGCAGAAATCTTAAAGTATGTTTGACCATGCTGGAATTAAAAGAAAAAGACAAAAAAAAAAAAAAACCAAGATGACAAATGATAAACATGTTTCATTTTAATTATGTTCTATTTCATTGTACCGAGAAAAACAGCATTCAGTAATGGTGATCTAAAAACTTACAAACAGAACTTCAATGCTACCTTTTCGACCAATTTTTTTAGCGATCTTAAATCACTGTTTGTATGCCAATAAGATACCAGTTTTAACCCTATAATGCAAGTTAATAACATCAACGTGACACCTGATAGAAAGGCAGAATTACACCTGCAAGGGAAAAACAACAAATCATTATACCACATCTCCAATCATTTGGATGAGTATACGAATCCAGGATAGTTTTGTTTTCTTCATTCTTTTGGGTGATTAAATTCAGTATAAATTTTTATCAGTAAGTAGAAAATTTCGTCACATCCCTAAGGCAAATCAAGCAAACTAGCATAAATGAAGACACTAATTTGGTGATCTTTTTCAGTATGCAAGCAGTGAATTCGAATGATCTTATAGCTATTTTAGTATATATAAAGTCACACATATGCAAAGCAAGCCATTTAGGATCTGATATCTCTTCATATTTTGTATCAACTGATTAGGCGTTTCATCCAAAAATGGAAAAACTGGTTCTATTCCAGTATACACCAATAAGGATAATGAAGCAACCTAATTGCTTTCATTTGTTTTGGGTTGACTAATCCATAAGTGTTTCAAACAATCATTCATCAAAGGACTATATATCCCTTCTCCTACACAGCAATCACAATTCATCTGAAGTTCCCACACTGAGCAAAGGTTCCTGATTAGAAAAAATCTACCAACTTCAGCTCCTTCCAATAAGCAAAATTAATAATAATAGAAAAACATTTCTATTTGATTTCAATCAATTTTGAGCTTAAGAGGAAAAAGTTGTGTGGACCTGAGGATTACTAAGACTGGATACAAGACTGCGGAAGTTGTAATGAATATATGAAGTGAGATAATAGCCTGCAACATTAAAGCCAATATTCAAAAACATATGTGGTGATATTAGGACGGTATGTTGGGATTGAAAATTTACACCACAAATTAACCATATTTAGAAAAAGAAGCAAGTCATATGAAGGAAAAATGAATTCATGTGGTTGCAACATTTTTTTCTGTACAATATGATAAAAGCTTGCTTGTCTATAAACTTACTGGTTCAGATATTCTCTCTTGTTGTGCAAGAATTTCCACCAAATACGAAGCGACTGGAAATATTGCAAGTGTAATACTACACAGAGAGGGGGCACAACTTCAATGACATAATGGCAAATAAAATTGTAAGAAACGATCTTCACCAAATTATCCAATGCCCTTTTATTATTTACTGAACTCATCAAAATCATTACCAACACATAAGCAATGGCCAATCTCTCAATGATTTAGTGCTGAACCAAAAGTCAGACTTCATGAGCCAACCATACTGCCAAAAGAGATTAAAAAATTAATGCATTGACCTCTAATGGGAAAGCTCTATAGCTTAATGAACAAAAATATACATCAGTATGAATAAAAAGAACAAGAATAAATGAAAGAGTGAAACCTTCAATATATTCTCAATTATAAGTCTGCCGTTCACAGAAACAAGCACTACTATACAGAGATTCAAAAGGCCTGCATGACTCTGCAATCAAAGATTAAGCAAATATAAAGAAAGTATATAATTATCCGTAGCAATACATTCACAATAACCAATCATCACCCCAAATGATTCATCCTAAAACACTACTCTGGCCAAAATAAGTAACAATCATGCTTCCAGGGCAGAAGAAGAAACATAATTGTTCACCATTAACAATTCAAATTAGTAAAAAGAAGTAACCAATTCCATTTTCAAGAAAGCATTAAAGCCATTAAAAACTGCAGTCAACTAAATCATTGACCCTCAACAAAACCAGAGCCATTGATTCTAACCTAAAACAATCAGCCAACGAAACCACCACGTTTCCAAGAGCACAACATAAATATAACTCTCCACCATTGTCCACCACTGCACCATCATTACCACACAACGTATAACCAAACTCGAAGGAACGAAAATAAGCAACCAATTCCATTTTTCAAGAAAACATCAAAGCCACTGAAAATTGCACTCAACTAAACCATTAACTACCTCTAACTAAAAAACCAAGAGTGAGAACTTAAATGAAATACTCCCTCTGTTCCTACATATAAGATCACTTTCGATAATTTGGATTAAATTAAGGACGCTAGTTAACTTACTACCTCCGGTCCTAAATACAGGACCTAATTGACTTTTTTTTATGGAGAGATTAAGGCTGCGAAATAGGTTGTTAAATGATGACATATTTGATATATTTTAGATTATCCATTAGTTTATAAGTAAAATAAACTAGTTTAAGGGAAAAAATTAGGTAAATCAATTTATAATTAACTTACTTTGTTTTTTTAAGGATTTTCCAAAAAAAGTCAATTAGGTCTTATATTTAGGACCGGAGGGAGTATTATGAACACATGATATTACTAATCTAACCTAACCACATACCTTTATTCTCAGTCTCCCTCTCTCTCGCTTGTGTATTATACATAAACATTATTAGGGTTTATTTGAGAAAAAATTGAAAAAAAAAATTAGAAAGTTGCTTATATTTATAAACAAATTGAAATTTAAAAGTGATCTTATATTTAAATTAGAATGCACCATCATTACACAATTCTAGTTGAAAGAAAACATTGAAGCCAATGAAAAGTGTAGTCAACTAAACCGTTGACCGTCAACAAAACGAACCGTTAATTAACAGTGACAACGCTAACGGAAAATCGTGTGGAAGCATAAAAGAAATATAAGCCGTTAAATAAGCGTCAAATACCTGACGGAAAATGGAATCCGAGCTAAGCGGACTTTCTCTGACATTGCAATGAACAGGAAAAGAAGCACGATAGCTGAATTTCAATTCGGAAGCACCTGACTTCTTCTTCTCTCGCTTCACATTAGCTTTTTCTTCACCGTCCTTATTCTCTTTCTCAACGGCCTTGCCTTTGCCTTTGGCTTTGACTTTGGAGGTAGCAGAATCTTGAACTGATTCTGATCCTGGAATGTCGCTTTGGAAAGAGGAGTCGTCGAATAAGCCGGCCACAGACGGCCGCCGTCGCAGAACAGACCGGCGCTGGAAATCTTGATCGCCGTCGCCGCCGCCAGATGCGGCGGAGGTTCCGGCGGCGGAAGTGTGAGGCACTCTTCTTTTTCTTGATTTGGTCATTGAAGAAGAAGGAAGTGAGGTTATAATTGGAATTTGGAAATGAAAGTACTAATATAGAGAGTGAGAGAGAGAAAATGAAGAATGTGTATAGTTAGGTTGCGAATCACGTTCTTGATGTGTGTATGTGTGTGTGTAGAGAGAGAGAGAGAGAGAGAGAGATGGTTGGGATTCTGTGAATTCAGTTGTGGAGGAAGGAAGGAGGGAAAGGGTTAGTTGACAATTCAGTTGACACGTGTACATGGTTGTTATTTATTACTCCCTCCGTTCCTAAATACAAGATCACTTTTGGGAAGTGAATAAATTCCTAAATATAAGATCACTTTCTATTTTGTCTCAATTTTGGTCCAAATTACCCCTATACTTTTTAACTCCCTTACTTCTCTCTCAAATCTCTATTTGTCTTTTAAATTTAAGTGAGAGGTATTTTGGGTAGATCATGCAATCCTAATTCATTGGAAAGTCTTCCTTAATCTCTTCAAATTAGTCAAAGTGATCTTATATTTAGGAATGGAGGGAGTATTACTACTAAGTTGCTTTAATTTGGGGGCATTTTTTAACTTGGGTTTTTTTGGTGTTTGGACCTAATCTTTTTGCGTTGAAAAGTTTTTCAAAATAAAGTCAATTTGTTTTCTTGATAATACCATTTATGTATAGCTAAGCAAGAATCATGAAAGAGGATACAATTATACAAAGAACCTTACTTAGGTCAAATTCATCCATCCAAGTTCTCCATTTCTCCAATTACTAGCCATTAGATTGAATGAATGATTGTTATAAAAGGATACGTGTCACTCCTGTATTAAAAGAACTTGAGAACTTAGAGAAAGTAACTTGATGTAAGTTTTTCCCTTATACAAATATTGAAAAGAAAAGGTATGCTAAGGCTTAGCAGCTTAGACAGTTCAGTTAACAATTGTGGTTACGTTGCTTTATTTTCGGGGCATTTTTTAACTTTTGGGGGTTTTGGACCCTAATCTTTTTGCGTTGAAAAGATTTTGGGAAAATGACAGAAAAATGTCACTTGAATTTCATTTGAACAAAATGGGGTCTCTAATTGCAACTTGGACAAATAAGGGTGCAACTTGGACAAATAAGGGTCAGTCCCCTATTTGTCCAAATGAAATGTTAGGCAAATGTCATTTCTACCCTTCAATGAAACAAAAGACCCGTCATCTTGTTCGTCCAACTCTAGCAGAGCTCCAATCTTTCCTTTCTTCATCAAAACAAAACCCATTCATCTTCTTCCTTGAACTTGAGCCCTAATATCTTCCCCTTCTTCCCCTTCTTTACCATCTCTTCATCGAGACCACCGTTTGCTTTGCCCTTGCAGCTGCCGCGGCCATTATCTTTGAGTACGAGGTAAGTCTTCTTCTATGTTCCCAAACACAATAGCTTTTATAGACACATACACACACTCATAGTTTCAGATTTATGTATGTTTCGTTCTGATTCTGAGTTTGCTTTCTGGGATTGCGACTTCATCATCTTCCCCTTTTGGATTTTACAATTGTTGAGTTCTTTGTCCATTGGTTGATGATAATTTTATAAACAAAGTTTCAATTTTTATAATTGGGATTCATCATTCATATATTATTTTTATTGGTTGTTGGGTTTAATATTATCTTACATTTCTTTATTGATCTGAAAATAAAAAATGAGATGTTAAATCATGTCATAAATGATTATATTTTTGAAAGCTGCTATGAGATTAAGATGAAGTATTATCATGCATTTCTTTTTGTCCTTTAGCTAGCATACGTTATTATAGTTTGGTGTAATTGTCATTGGACATGTGGAATTCTAGCTTAAGCTATCTCTGACCCTCCCAAAGTCAGCATGGAAAGCCCTATATGTGGTGCTTATAGAATGTTATGCTTTAAAATGTTATGCTTGTGCTCCTCTAATGTAGTTTGCTGACAGTCTGGAACAAAAATGCTTAATGATTAAAGAAGATCTATTGGTGCTGCTTCAATGCTTATATATGTTATCATTTCTGCTGAATGGTTTATTGGCATGCTTTTGCTTTTGCTTTGCCTTTTGGATTGGGGAATATCAGATTATTATTTCTGACTGTTCAAATATGTTGTGTTTGTTTGTTTTTCCTCTGCTGCAACTCACACTAGTTCGTGTTTGTTTGTTCTGGTCATTTCAGATGGATAATCAAATTCAGAATGACTACTAGAACTAATTAAATGTCTGATTTTTCATTATTATATTGATTATTTTGTTTTCGGGATTTTAATTAACTATATTTTTGTAATAAAAGAAATGTGTAGTTGCAATTTCTGGTCAAAATGAGCATTCTCTTGAGGATTTCAGTTTGGTACACAAACCCACTTGGTTTTGGTTTCCACTTTCATAGATCCATTATGTTTCAATTTTGCTGGGTTGTTGCTGCCTTAGTTGTGATTTGGTTTGTGCCATGTTACTTTTGGATTTATAATTTTGTTGGGATATTGCTTTGTTTTTGAGGAAATTTGTGTTGTGAATTGATGACTCCCCATATTTAGTGGTTTTTAGGAAATATTTTGTTATATTTGGGGAGTCATTAATTAAGTAATTAAGTGATTTTGTTGTGAATTGGAAAGAAAGTAATTTGATGATTATTATATGAATGATTCTTTTGGAAATTTGAAATTTAACTGAAATAGGAAACTTAATATATTAAAAGAAATATTTTGATGGGAAGTTTCCTATTAATGAGATTATGTGATTGAGTTATTGTGATTATTTCCTATTTCCTTCTCTTCATGAATGCAGATTTAATGAAAAAGGAAATAAAGAGAAGGAGATTATTTGATTATGTGCAAGAAAAGGAAAGAAAAGAAACTTAACATGCAAGACAAAGACAATATGGTGTTGGACTATTTTATTATAAATATACACATGCAATTGAGGAGAAGAGGAGGCTGGTTATAATTCTTCCTATTTTCATAAGCCTATACACATTCACATTCACATTCACGCAGCAAAAGGAAAAGGAAGCAAGAGGTGGCAAGCACTGTTCATTGGTGTCTTTGTTATATCCACGCACGCAGGGGAAGGAGATTAATGCACAAAGAGACGAGAGAGAGGAGTCACGGCACTATTCTTCAATCTTGTATTATTTAGTTATTACTTCTTCTTGAACATTTAGCATTCCTTTGGATTTTAAGCCAATTGTTATGACGATCAAAATTATGTGTGGCTAATTTCTTTTACAACCTAGAGTACTATGAACTTGTTTGTAACTTAGTATTTTATTTCTCACTATTTAGTCATGGTTAATTTGATTTAGTTTATTTAATCTTGCTATTATTGATTAACTTGTTTAGTGCTTGATCACCATTAGACATGTTTAGGGAATTTAGAATTGGACTCGAAAGAGGGAATTTTAAATAGACCATAAGATTAAATAGTGTAGGATTGGATTTTTAATCTGATTTGCGACTAGGATAGACATATACCTAGAAGCCCTACATAGTCACATTAGAGCGGTACCGGTATTAATTGGCTTAGTAAATTAGTGCAAGACATTGTGTAATTAAGCTAGGCAAGAATATAGGTGGAAACCGAAAGGCATTTATAGACGCTAGTACTCTAGATTAGCTAGTTAGATTAATTCATAATTAATTTAGTGGGGAATAAAATCTAAGAAGCAGATAAGGGATTGGTGGCTCTAGGTTGTTCTTTTGACTCGTGAATTTCATCTGTGTGAATATTTGTTTTATTTTATTTTCTTAGATATTAGGTAATTAAAATCAATTTTCTTTTATTTACTCAACTTGAATGAAAATAGGAGGTCTAATGCCTAGTTATTAATTGTCTGAGTCTCTGTGGGATCGACCTTGAACTACCACTTTACTAAATTTACGATCCGTACACTTGCGGAGTTTTTATCAAAATTTTGGTAGCATCAAGTTTTTGGCGCCGTTGCCGGGGACTCAAGGCAATTAGTAATTAGAATTAGAAATTCTTTAGTAGTTTTTAGTTTGAGTTTTTTTTTTTTTTTTCTTTTGGAGAAAATAGAAAGATGGACTATTCAGAGGCTAATTATAAGTGTTATCGTTGTTATTGTTGTGGAAGTGATCATCTACCTGAGAATTGTCCATTTTTGCTTTGGCAACAAACTTATGTTGATAATTTGTCTAGGCGTAGTTGGAATTTTGAGCAAGATGAGTGTTGGAACCCACATTTAGATCCTTATTCACATGCAATAGACACACCCTTCATGTCTTTTTCACATGTTCAAGAAAATATTGATTATGAAAATTCTTGTTTAGAAAGGTTAGACAAATTAGAAAGATCAGCCGATATCTTTTTGGAAAGGAATGAGAAATATTACAATAGTTCTGGATCAAGAGTTCAAGTAAACAATTTTGAGGATAGTGTAAACTCTTGTTTAGAAGAAAGACTTGACAGATTAGAAAGATTAGCCGGTAAATTTTTGATAATGCTAGAGGATAGTTTGAAATGGCAAGAGGATAGTTTCAAAAGGTTAGAAGATTGTTTGAAAAGGTTAAAATCAATAATTGAGGATAGAGATGACCATGAAGTTAAAGGAGATTTAGAGGTTGTCATAGAGCCTGAAACTTGTTTAGAAGAGATTGATGAGTGTTTAATTGATGTTGAAGATGTGAATTCAAATGCTTGTGATTCTGATATACATGTTGATGTGAGTGTTCCTATAACTGCTTTGGATGATTCTCCTATTAATGTGATGACTCTTACTGATGAGAGTCAAATTGATTTTATTGGATGCTCATTATTCTTAGAAAGACATACATCTAATTGTTTGTATGAGCATATTCTAATTCCTTTGAAATCAGTGATTGCTTGTTCTTTGAAATTGTCTATGATTGAAAAGGCACAAGTAATTAGTTTGATTGATTACTTATACTGTTTGAAAAGGAATGAAGATGAGGTGATTATTGTGTTTGATACTTATGACTAAGATTTGTTTGGAAAGTCTGGCTGAAGACTTTAAACTTAGCGCTTCTTGGGAGGCAACCCAAGGTTTTGGTATTTGATGCTTTGTTTTGAGTTTGTAGGATTTTTTTTTCTTCTTTTGGACCCAAAGGATGCTTCAACTTGATCTTGATGGACTAGGAGCTAAGAGTGGAAATCGAGAAGAGGAAGGGGAGTATTCTTCTAACTTTTTCTTGATTTTATTTGACTAAGAATTGTTTTGGTGATGAGTCTTTATGCTGGTTGATATGTGTATGATGTTTAGATTTGATGGTGTGTCTCTTGAGTACTTTGTTAATTGATATGGAAAATGAAATATTTGTCATCTTTACACTTGCTATGGATATTTTTATAATTCCACTACTTATGTTACATGTTCACATTGGGGACAACGTGACATCTAAGTGTGGGGGTATAAGGGTATCATTGTTCTTTAAAGATTGTCTTCAAGCTTTCATTTTGTAAAATTTTCTTGAAAAAAAAAATCTTTTTGCCAATTTTGGGATTGATTTGGACTTAAAACAATTGGATTTGATTAGACTTTGATCTCATCTTCTTTGAATGTAAGTGAAAAAGCAAGCTATTTGATTTAGATAAATTACTCTAGTATGTCAAAAAGCCCTGTGTGAGGAATTTGAGCCTTAATTTTATTCTTTCATGAGTGAGTACATCTATTGTAATTTCCCCTCTAGAACTTGTCTTGAATCTCTTTTGACGCTCAAATCTCTTGCATGCACAAAAATGATTAAGGCCTTCGTTTCATAGCCAGTCTAGCCAAATAGCCATCCTTTTTACATTATTTTCATTGCTTAACCCCTTTGAGCCTACTTCTCTTTTAAAAAGAAAGATTGCATATTTTAGCCTTTGAATTCTTTTGATGCAATTTTTCATCTCTTATCTATTTCTTCCATTTACGCTTTGAAAAGTGTTATACTATATTCATATGGAAAGGGGTGAAGGAATTAGAAAAGGAAAAGGGGAAATATAAGTGTTGAAGAAAGGAGAAAAAAAATAATAAAAAAAATTAAAAAAAGAAAGAAAAGTGAAGGTGAAAAAGAAAAAAAAATCACACAAAGTGTGAAAAAAAAAACAAAGAAAAGAAGAAAAAAAAAAGAAAAAAAGAAGAAGATGAAAATCAAAAGAATCGAATAATTGTGAAGTTCAAAAGAGTCAACCCCTATGTGTTTGTTAAGTTATGTGATTCCTTCATTCTTTACTATAATTGAAATGGTTTAACACTTTTCAAATATATCTCCATCTCATTTTCATTTCATTATCCTACCTTTTTCATTACAACCCTTAAAAGTCCTTTTGATTTGTGTGTGCATTGAGATATAAGAGTGGATATCGAGATGATAAACAAGCCTATGGTAGCTGGATTACATAGATGGAATTGAGTGAAACACAACCCCTATATACTTTGAGAGTAGAGTGTAAACACTTTGACCGGTGAGGGACATGCTTTTGTGATTTATCTCTATCAAATTGATTGCCTTATTGCTTGCATTTGGGGATGGTGAGAGAGATTTCTAAGAGGATTCAGTTGTTGAAAGTTTGAATTGATTTCAACTTTGTGATGATAAAAACTTGATTTCATTTTTGTGCTAATGTGTTAACAATTTGAAATCTTGAGGACAAGATTTAATGCAAGTGTGGGGGTGTGATGACTCCCCATATTTAGTGGTTTTTAGGAAATATTTTGTTATATTTGGGGAGTCATTAATTAAGTAATTAAGTGATTTTGTTGTGAATTGGAAAGAAAGTAATTTGATGATTATTATATGAATGATTCTTTTGGAAATTTGAAATTTAACTGAAATAGGAAACTTAATATATTAAAAGAAATATTTTGATGGGAAGTTTCCTATTAATGAGATTATGTGATTGAGTTATTGTGATTATTTCCTATTTCCTTCTCTTCATGAATGCAGATTTAATGAAAAAGGAAATAAAGAGAAGGAGATTATTTGATTATGTGCAAGAAAAGGAAAGAAAAGAAACTTAACATGCAAGACAAAGACAATATGGTGTTGGACTATTTTATTATAAATATACACATGCAATTGAGGAGAAGAGGAGGCTGGTTATAATTCTTCCTATTTTCATAAGCCTATACACATTCACATTCACATTCACGCAGCAAAAGGAAAAGGAAGCAAGAGGTGGCAAGCACTGTTCATTGGTGTCTTTGTTATATCCACGCACGCAGGGGAAGGAGATTAATGCACAAAGAGACGAGAGAGAGGAGTCACGGCACTATTCTTCAATCTTGTATTATTTAGTTATTACTTCTTCTTGAACATTTAGCATTCCTTTGGATTTTAAGCCAATTGTTATGACGATCAAAATTATGTTTGGCTAATTTCTTTTACAACCTAGAGTACTATGAACTTGTTTGTAACTTAGTATTTTATTTCTCACTATTTAGTCATGGTTAATTTGATTTAGTTTATTTAATCTTGCTATTATTGATTAACTTGTTTAGTGCTTGATCACCATTAGACATGTTTAGGGAATTTAGAATTGGACTCGAAAGAGGGAATTTTAAATAGACCATAAGATTAAATAGTGTAGGATTGGATTTTTAATCTGATTTGCGACTAGGATAGACATATACCTAGAAGCCCTACATAGTCACATTAGAGCGGTACCGGTATTAATTGACTTAGTAAATTAGTGCAAGACATTGTGTAATTAAGCTAGGCAAGGATATAGGTGGAAACCGAAAGGCATTTATAGACGCTAGTACTCTAGATTAGCTAGTTAGATTAATTCATAATTAATTTAGTGGGGAATAAAATCTAAGAAGCAGATAAGGGATTGGTGGCTCTAGGTTGTTCTTTTGACTCGTGAATTTCATCTGTGTGAATATTTGTTTTATTTTATTTTCTTAGATATTAGGTAATTAAAATCAATTTTCTTTTATTTACTCAACTTGAATGAAAATAGGAGGTCTAATGCCTAGTTATTAATTGTCTGAGTCTCTGTGGGATCGACCTTGAACTACCACTTTACTAAATTTACGATCCGTACACTTGCGGAGTTTTTATCAAAATTTTGGTAGCATCATGAATTTCAGAGATTCAAAGCTGTTTGATGTCAAAAAACATGGGTTTATGCAGTCTTCTAATGTGAACTTGCAATCGCAGTGAACATTCTTCAAAAGATTTTGCCTTTTCTTTCTTTGTGCTTTGACGAAATCCCCAGATGATTATCATGTCTCCTCTGAAGCTTAAGTGATCAAGGCTGCTACTGGCTGGGTCCATTGTGTCACTGGTGATGCACCTTTGCATCTTTACAAGTTTCCATAAACCAGTTGAAACTTGCATCGCTTTTCTCTTCACCTAAAGGTAGCTTCTTATCAAAATCTTCTAAGATCTAATTTTTGTAATAACTGGGGTAGTAGTTGAGTAGTCTGATATTTGCAGAATTTGAGATTAAATTATCTACTCATTGATTATAATTCTCTGACACGCAGTTGAATGGTTTGATATACAAAATCTGCATGTGCATTAGTGTTTATAAAGCATTGTTGTGAGTCCTTAGATTTGAAGGATGCTGCTGAAAAATGGCTTTTGGTGGATCAAGTTAAGGTCTGTCCATTGCAGAACCCCATCTCACCTACATGCTAAAATATTTCGTCATCTTAATGCAAATGAGGTTGGACCTTACAAGTTACATGTGCACCATCTTCAGACCTAAAGCTTTGTGTTGATATTGAAAAGATTAACACATATAATATCTCTAATTTCTCAAAAGTTCAACATTGATAATTGTATGACCCTAAAGCTTTTGATATCATATGCTTTGTGTTGGACCTTACATTTTTGTCAAACAGCATGTCTCCCATTTGACACATCATGCTGTTCATGCCCATCATGATTTGGGCAGATGTTATTGTTTCATATCAATGTACTGCTTTGACTTAGCTGTTCTTCGCACCAGTGCAATCATAAGGTTCTCTATTTCATCTCTATGCAGGGTAACTGAGTGCATTTATATTTGGGGATGCAATACTTATTTGGTATAATGTTTTTTTGGAGCATTCGTGGCGGTGCTACAATGCCTTTGTTCAAAATTAATGGTGATGATCTTATAAGAACTGGAATTAAAGTGACAAGCTTAGAAGAGCACAACGAAGAAAGGTCAAAAAAGCATGAAATGCACTCAATGAGGAACAACAAAAGTCTTATGCTAAGAGGGCAAAGGCAGCGAGACCAAGAAAGCTCCTTTTGAGACCCATTTTCATTGATGTGTTTTGGATGTTTTTCACTCCTCTTTGATGTATTTAAGGATGATTAAATTGGTTGATAACTTCTTATTTATGTAAAGCAAACACATACATTAGAAATACAGTGCAATTTATGAAGCTACTAGATGTAATTTATAACATGCCCTTGAGTAACTACTTGCCTGAAAAAACATAAGGTTATTCACTGTTCAAGAATTGCAATTCACTACGCAAGTATCGCCATTCACTACCTTAGTATCGCAATTTACTATAGTGTTATGCATTGGTTAGCACCTGTGGTTAACTACTTGCTTAAAAAACCAAAAGGTTATTCACTTCCCAAGAATCGCAATTCACTACCCGAGTATCGCGATTCACTACCGCAGTATCGCAATTAACTGCCACGTTAACCCTTGGTTAGCACCTTTGATTAACTACTTGCCTGAAAAACAAAAAGTTATTCACTCCCCAAGAATCGCAATTCACTACCAAAGTATCGCGATTCACTACCGTAGTATCGCAATTAACTGCCACGTTTTCCCTTGATTAGCACTTTTGATTAACTACTTGCCTGAAAAACTAAAAGGTTATTCAATGCCCAAGAATCGCAATTCACTACCCGAGTATCGCGATTCACTACCGTAGCATCGCAATTGACTGTCACATTTTCCCTTGGTTAGCACATTTGATTAACTACTTGCCTGAAAAACCAAAAGTTATTCACTGCCCAAGAATCGCAAGTCACTACCCGAGTATCGCGATTCACTACCTTAGTATCGCAATTAACTGCCACGTTTTCCCTTGATTAGCACTTTTGATTAACTACTTGCCTGAAAAACTAAAAGGTTATTCACTGCCCAAGAATCGCAATTCACTACCCGAGTATCGCGATTCACTACCGTAGCATCGCAATTGACTGTCACATTTTCCCTTGGTTAGCACATTTGATTAACTACTTGCCTGAAAAAACAAAAGTTATTCACTGCCCAAGAATCACAATTCACTACCCGAGTATCGCGATTCACTACCTTAGTATCGCAATTGACTGCCACGTTTTCCCTTGATTAGCACTTTTGATTAACTACTTGCCTGAAAAACTAAAAGGTTATTCACTGCCCAAGAATCGCAATTCACTACCCGAGTATCGCGATTCACTACCGTAGTATCGCAATTAACTGTCACATTTTCTTTTGGTTAGCACATTTGATTAATTACTTGCCTGTAAAACCAAAAGGTTATTCACTCCCCAAGAATCGCATTTCACTACCCGAGTATCGCGATTCACTACCATAGTATCACAATTAACTGTCATGATTTTTAAAATGGTTGCAAGAAGTGGAAAACATGTACAAGAGTTGTGAATTGCGATCCTAATGTAGTTAACCGCGATACAAAAGTAGTGAACATTGATAAATGCAAAGTAAATAATAACAGAGACTCTTCTCACACACTTAACAAGTATCTCGTTAAGTGCAAAGAAGCCAAGGGAGAATCTCCATGTATATACACACAACAGAATTTTATTTCCAGATATGCTGTTATTGGGAATACTCAGCATATTTGTAGTCACAATACACACTATACAAATTTGAAAGATAAAATAACTGCCTATCTAAATAATTGAGATACATATACAAGACTACAACTGACACCTACACAAATAACTGTCCGCTATTTAATAAAAAATTAAATAACACTTAAATAAATAAAATATTAACACATTAACACATTGCTGCCTTCATTTTATTTCTTCTTTGATAAGTGTCCACTAGAGGTAGCTCTCTATCATTACTCCCCCCTTTGAAAACCCACTTGTCCTCAAGTTGGAAATCTGGATATTGTTGTTTGAAAATGTCATACTCTTCCCAACTTGCTTCATCCATCGACCTATTTTTCCATTGAACCAGTAATTCAAGAATAGGCCCTTTCCATTGGTGAGACAACAACTTTTCAGCTTTTCAAGTTCCAACTGAAGTTCAAAATCAGCAGAAATTGGTAATTCAGCTGGAGGATCAGATACTTTAACTCCACGTGCAGGACGCAGCAAGGAAACATGGATGAACACAAGATGACTACGAGCTGTTGAAGGGAGTTCTAGCTCATAAAATACTGCACCAACCTTTCTGATGATTTTATATGGTCCAAAGAATCTGGGTGATAACTTTAAATAATTTTTCTGGATAAAGATTGCTGACGAAAAGGTTGAATACGCAGAAAAACAACATCTCCAATATTAAAAGAAACCTCAAGCCAATGTTGGTCTGCATGAATCTTCATTCTGTCTTGTGCCTTCTTTAAATTTTCTTGTAGAAGTTTAAGCATATCATCTCTTGTCTCTAATTGTTCAGCAAGACTTGGAATATGAGTTTCACCCTTTATAAAAGGATGAAGTGGTGGAGGATCTCTGCCATAAACAACTTTGAATGGTGTTGTGTTAGTTGAAGTATGAAAGCCAGTGCAGCAATTTTGTTTACATTTAATAGGTAGAGCTGAATGATAATTGATAATAGGGAAAACAGCTGAAGCTACATGACAGTCAACAAAAAGAATTATTTCAGCAAAAACTCACCATACCAATCCTAAAAAGCTTCACACCACAGTAGATACAAAAAATCTGCTTCCTGCATTGAGACATAAATTTGTTGGTTTCCTATACTTGTTCCTCATCCTCTTTCTCTCTTCCTTTTTATCTTCAAGCTAATGCTGAAATTAAACAAAGTGCAACCTATGTAGACCTCATAACCCCACTAAACACAACTCACAAACATACATGCACAAAAGAGTAATAGACACAGCACAAATCTGATGCAATCAGAAATTATGCACAATCAATTAGATTTAATATGCACAGCAATTCTGATTGCAATCAATCCAGCAATGAACTCTCCAATTGATGGCCAAGTAAATCACTCAATATCTCAAAAAAATTATTCAAATTATACACACTCAAAAAAAAATCCATGTTCACACATATCACCACAGAAATTTGATGCAAAATGAAACTTATTAAACAATAATAAAAGTAGTTATTAGATTTGCTCTAGGACATGCAAAGCAAACCAGCAAGCAGAAAGACTTCCAGAATTTATTATATCAAAGTTATTAAACAATAATAAAATTTATGAGAGCAAAGTCCTATAGAAATCAGGAACATGAAGTTTACGATGATATGTGTCACTCATGCAAGCTTCTGACAACTCAGGCTCAAGAAAAGATAAGGTAGAAGCAGGCAAAATCAAGCGTAGCAACAATGTAAATCCTCCATGCTACTATCCAATACAAACCAAACCCTATTACATTACCACAGGGAGACAAGAGCTTCAATAACATCACTAATCACTATTTGGGCAAAATAAACAATGAATCCAGAACACTAACCTTGCTATGTTGAAATCTAAGGGCTCGGTTTTAAGTATGAGACCAATTGATGGAGGATGAATTTCACGTTTTGAATGAGCAATGGCCACCGTTCTCTGTTTTGAATGATACCGGCCACTTACCATGAAGGAGGCGGCGTGAGATGTAAGATGAAGAACTTTGGGAGGTGCGATGAAGAAGACGACTTGCTTTCTCTCATTGAATCTACCCAAGTGTTACCGACAGTGAAAGGAGAAAAAGGCGAAGAAGATACAGGTGAATGCTTGACAAGATAAGGGTGGTTTTGTCATTTTGCTTAAACTTCATTTAGCACAAATTGGGGACTATCTCATATTTGTCCAAGTTGAAATTGGAGACCCCATTTTGTCCAACTCAAATTCAAGTGTCATTTTTTTGTCATTTTCCCAAAGATTTTCAAAATAAAGTCAATTTGTTTTCTTGATATTACCATATGTCCATTTATGTATGCAATAGCTAAGCAAGAATCATGAAAGAGGATGCAAAGATTGGAAAAAGGGTAAGCTTAGAGACCATATCTTTCGGTCACGTTACATTTTTTTTTATAGATGTCAGATAGATAGTAGGGATTCTGGTAAAAAAAAAGGGATAGATGTTACGGATGGAGTTGAACACACTCACGTGTCAATGTTAGATGGCCATGAGCCCATGGCTATAAAATACAATTGAGGCTTGAGGGGTAATCAAATAGTATTTGTTATAACTGTATATAAAAAAAATTGGTTATAACTGAGGGTGTGCTTGGATGAGAGGAAAATGGGAGAGGAAAGAAAGTGGGAGGAAAGAAAACAGGGAGGAAGGAAAACTGGGAAGAAAATGTAATCCCCTATGTTGCTTGGATGGAGGAGGGAAAACACAGAGGAAAGAAAACGGGTACATGTTAAAGTGACAAAAATACCCTTATTGTAAATGGTTTTGTAAAAAACTATATAAGTCAACAAATGAAACATTTCTTGAAATTAAAATAAATGAAGGGAATAAAAATAATAATTTATATTCAATTTAAATACGAGTATAATTTTATTATGAAGATAAAAAAATAAGATACTTGACATTGTCCATTAGATCCTTTCAAATGTTTGCCTCAATACTTGACATATTGCAAGGAACAACACTGCACAATAAGCCTCAATCAATCATTTTAATTTCCGATGGAAACTGAGAGCTATTTCTATTTCATTTCTTAAAAATGCTTCCATATTTCTTTAAATACAGATAGCCAGGCAGCACCTTCAGTAATTGGCATATTTCTTTAAAGCTAACAAGAAACCCTTCAACATAATTAAATTTAATCAAAGATCTAAAAAAAATCAATACTGATGAATCTGATATTGCTGCAGTTCCAGATCTCCTTGCAGAGTTGAATAGCCCTATTGATTGATCAAACATCCCATTTTGACATAAACTTTCCACCATCATTCCATAAACAGGACCAAATTTTGAAGCAAAATTGCATTGCAGCTAATTATCACAGATAAAATCTAATATCTCAGCATTCCCATACTTCAGTTCCCAAAAAACATAGTACTTCATGAAGACCATCATTTCAGAAAAAAAAAAAAATCAAAACCTGAACTAGCTGTATTAATCAATACACACACAAAAGTTCGTTTTTTACTTGGTGGGGTTTTAGCATAAGAAGAAAAAGTTCCATGGCCCAGATAAAGTTTCCAAATTTCCATGTACTGATTTTGATTTTTGCTTGGTGGGGTTTTATCATAAGAAAAAAAAAGGAAGACATCGACGAAAGAGAAAAACAGAGAAGAGTTAAATGACAGAAGAAGATAACAAACAAGCACGAACACGGAAGAGCAGAAGATCGAAGGATTATCTGATGGGGAAGCTGGAAGACGAGAGTTTTTGTGAGAGAGAAAAGCGCGCAAGGGCGAGGGTAGAGGGTGGGAAAACAAATTTGTCCCAAAATCCCCCATTTTGGGAGTAAAAGGTTGGGAGGAAAATGGGCATGGGGCCCACACTATTTTCCTTCCCCATTTTCTTTCCTCTCCCATTTTCTCTCCTAACAAGCAGGGGAAAATGTTCTCCCTTGCCCCCTTTTCCCTCCCCATTTTCCTTCCTCTCCCATTTTCCTCCCATCCAAGCAGGCCCTGAATATCGAATCTTTTTGCCGGCAGATGAACACCATCATGTCTGCATCGGCATCAATTTTTCAATAGAAGTAAATTAAAGAAGTTGAAGAAATTGTTTAATTATTCATAGTGAATCATATGATTTTTTTTTAAAAAAAGTTAAGAATATTGTTAGATAATTTATCAATTTATAAGTTTGGAATATTAGTTTTTAAAAAATAATAAATCTAATGGAATGAAATTAAAAATAAAATTATATTTGTATGATCCAAAGCAATGTTGTAAGAACCGGACTGGAAGGTCAGATCAATTGAACTGTTATCGCTTCATATTTCAGCTCAACAGTCATTAGTTTAACCGTTGGTCTCTAAGCGATCCAACCTTGTTGAACCATGATACGAAGGCCTGCCCGACTCGCCTTCCAATCCGACTTTTACAACAACAAACCTCGTGCTTATACTCCTTGTGAAACATATAATATTATAGTAGGTCTTTAACAAGGATAACATGGTCCACAGTATAAGTATTTGACACCACAATTAATGCTTATTATTTTATTTTTACGTTCCTTACTTGTCATATTACTTCAAGGAAAAATGTTAAATATAAGGAATAATGTGAAAAAATTCAATATTTAATGATAACATTTTAAACTAATTTTCATATTTACGGGGACACACCATTCAATATTTAAGGAATATTTTTTTTCCCATCAAAACTCGTGTTTTCCTCATATATTTCCAAAACAACAAAGGATAGTGGAGAATAATCTAGCTATGGAAGGCCCTTTCTCTCCTTTTAAAAATATTAACATTTTATTGAATATTCTATAAAAATATCATTACAATATCCAAAAATTAAAATTTCCCATTTTTTCTTAATTGCAAATAGTTATGCAAGTCAAGTTTTAACCATTTAAATTTTCTTTCTGTCCAAAAAATATATTTAAACTCTCTTCATCATAATAATAATGCCTAAAACATTAAATTAAATATAAACCAACCATTTCCTATTTTAGGCCGAGATAAGAATGGGCACGTTTCTTTAGTGAGAAAAAGGATATCCTTAACAATTGAATGTTGTTAGGCAATGACCACGTGTATGATTATATCCATAAATACTATTACCTTTTTTTTTTTGGAGAGATAAAGGTTGCAAAATAGACTATTAAATTATGACATATTTAATATATTTTTAGATTATCCATTAGTTTATAGGTAAAACATACTATTTTAAGAGAAAAATTAGGTAAATCACCAATTTATAATTAACTTATTTTGTTTTTTTAGTATTTTCCAAAAAAGTCAATTAGATAGATCTGATATTTAGTATCAGAGTATAATTGATGACAACGACAACATATTCTCGTTTATAGGGTCATGATCCTTCCCATGCTATTGCCGTTTGGTCCTCTAATTCTTGTAGGAAGTGCTATTTCTCCATTTGCTTGGGGCCTGTCTTATCATTGATTAGTAAAACTGGTACAAAGACATTATTATACCAATGTCAATTCCAATATAAAAAAATGGAAAATACAATTGTTCATCCATCAAGTTAGCGCACTCATCCAAACTATAGATTTTCTTGTCCTCAATTTTCATTTCGTGTACGACATTGATCGCTATAATTTTATAAAAACCAAAATTTTTTTGCCTTTTGAAAGTATTAGAACCACTTATTTGAGACTTACACCGACTTGTATGAAACTTATGGGATCAACACTAAAATAAACACAACTTTTTTATCAGAAAAACTTGAGTCACCAAAAATTATATTAATCCATAAAGAAATAAGAATTTGTCACAACCCAGAAAAGATATGTTGAAGCAAATGCATAACATGCAAACTATTCTCTCTGAGCATGCTGCTTCCACTGCAAATGAAGAAATTCTACATAAACATAGAAATTAAACTTCATTGATGTGTTACATTTAATGAATTAAAAAACACTATGACTTAGAAACTGCTTGCCAAAATTGTGCAACTGTAGTCTGTAGCCACGAGCCAAGATGGGCAATAACTGGACTCAACAGACCAAAGTGCAAGAACCATTCTCTTGGACATTGAGACAACTGAATTTAAATTAAATAACTAGGGCCATTAAACAAGGTTCAGAAGAAGAAATGGAGCAGGAAAATGAAGAAAAAAGAAATATTACATACCACTTACCAAACAGAATCCAACTATGCTCTAATACTATAGCAAGACAAAATCTCATTTAGAGGAGTTCAGCAACATTTGATGGCAGCTCCTCTACAACCACATTGTAAAACCTCTGAATGTCAAACAGCATTCTTTCATCATCCTTTGTCACAAAGTTGATGGCAACACCTTTTCTACCAAACCTACCACTACGACCAATACGATGGAGGTAGTTCTCAGGCTGTGTTGGGAGATCGTAGTTAATAACTAGAGACACTTGCTGGACATCAATACCACGTGCCAAGAGATCTGTCGTAATCAGGACACGTGATGAACCAGAACGGAATTCGCGCATGATAATATCTCTAGTATTCTGGTCCATATCTCCATGGGTTGCTGATACTGTGTGGTCACGGCTTCGCATCTTGTCAGTAAGCCAATCGACCTTCCTTCGGGTGTTAACAAAAATGACACTCTGAGTGATAGCTAATGTTTCATAAAGATCACAGAGTGTGTCCAACTTCCATTCTTCTTTGTCTACATTGACATAAAACTGTTTGATACCCTCCAAGGTGAGCTCATCACGCTTTACAAGGATCCTAACAGGTTTGTTCATGAATTTCCTTGTGATCTCAAGGGCCTCAGGAGGCATAGTAGCAGAGAAAACTCCCACTTGAATTTTACTTGGCAGCATCTGGAATATATCGTAAATCTGATGACAGAAAAATCAACTATTAACAATAGGGAACACATTAGGACAGGGTAAAACAACTATAAAAAGGAAAAAAATATTAGTGCCAGATAACTATAGCCAAAAACAATTATTCAAAGATGACTAGCAGCATATAGCAATTATCATATCGAAAACCAAACTTCCTCCAGCTGCTAAAGGCATATAACTGTATAAAAATTGTAAATAAAGATGAAGATCATAAAGGGACCTGGTCTTTGAAACCTCTGGAGAGCATCTCATCAGCCTCATCCAATACAAACATCTTGATGTAATCTGGCCAAAGTGACTGCCTGCGCAGCATATCAAATACACGGCCAGGAGTACCGACAACAACATGAACACCACTAGACAGAATGCGTTGGTCTTCACGGACACTGGTTCCTCCCACACATGCATGCACCTTTACACCAAGATAGTCTCCCAGTGCTCGCATAACCTTCTCAATTTGCTGCGCAAGCTCACGAGTTGGTGCAAGGACCAAAGCCTGGCATTCCATCAAACTATATTCAAGTTGCTGCAAAATTCCAGAGCAAAATGTCGCTGTCTTCCCAGTTCCAGATTGAGCTTGTTGAATCACATCAAGTCCCTTAACAAAGGGAACAATTCCCCTTTGCTGAATGGCTGATGGCTTTTCAAAACCTACGATATAAACATATTGTTATAGAAATTTATATAAAAAACAAATATAAGACAAGAAAATGGCAAAATATGACACATCAATATAGAGTAAAATGAAGACTAACACCATGTTCACAATGGTATGAAAAGTACAATGAAATTAAATAGCACAAAAAAAAAGACGCAAAAGGAGTTTAGAATTACAAACAACCTGATCAGGACAATTGAAAGGAATTAATGAAAACAATCTTGGAACTCAACAAAAAGAAAAGAAAAATAAAAAATAAATATTAAAGACAAAAGCGACATGGAATAATCTACCATATGCATAAATGCCTCTCAGCAGATTCTCCTGCAAGCCCATTGCATCAAAACTTTCATAAACCTCATCATATGATGTAAAGAACTCCTGCCCTTCAGATGTTCTGAAATCAACAAGGTACCAAAATTAAGTACAAATCATGAGAATTCAATTGCAATGATGTACCCAATTGTAAAGAAACCAAAAATTAGTGAAATTCAGAAAATGTTTATAACTTGTAAAAGGAACAGGATAACAGTTCTTACAATTCATTGATCTTGGCATCAAATTGACGAGCATCAAACTGTGACCCCTCAGGTGCTGTTCCCGCCATGACTACAAGATGCAAAGAAATATTTATACCATGTCAGCTATAGCAACAAATAAGAGTAGGCATACAACTAGCATAAAAACGAAAACTTCAGCATAAAGGAATAGAATTGACACAAAACAGAAAATATCTCAATCATTAGGAAAAATTTAGATGTAAGCTAAAAAGGAACCATTGCACAACAACCATGTTTCCATAACTACCAAATAATAAAAATAAATGTTCCATGGTGAATTGCGGGTTTTGCCAAACACTTTGTCATAAGTGTGTTGTCAATCGCACCGCCATATATCGCAGCCTACAGATCAAGCTCCTTACAAATACTCCTAAATATAAATATAATATCACTTTCAAATTTCATTTTGTTCTTAAACATAAGCAACTTTCTAACTTTTCCCAACTTTAACCAAATAATCCCCATTAATGCTTATCTATAATAAACAAGAGTGAGAGTGAGAGTGAGAGTAAAGGTATATGATTAGGATAGATTAGTAATATCACTTGCTAATAACTAACTTAACTAGCATCACTAATCTAGTCAAATTAGGGAAAATGATCTTATATTTAGGAACCGAGGAAGTACCTTCAGTTTTAAGTAAACTGCCACCTAAATACAGAAATGTATGCCCGTATAATCTTACCTAAACAAAAAGGATTTGCTTACACTATATAGTGGGAAATGGACAAAAAAGAATGTCTTGTTTAAGAATTTCAAAACATTTACTTTACTTCTATAAGGTAACTATCAAAAGGAGCACATTTAAAAAGAAAAGGAGTTCAGAAAAGCGTTGAGTATCAGGGAAACAAAAAGGGCAGAATAAAATGTTAGTTTGACCAGCTTTTCTATTTTGAATATCATCAAATAAGTAAAAGAAAACAAATCAATACTAATTTTGATATGCCCAAGATCCCAAGACAAGAAATGCATTAAATAAAACAAAACAAACAAAATGCTACCCCTTAACCAAAGAATTAGAGATCAAAAGAGATGAATCAAAATATCAAACACAAAAAATCAACCATTCACATAAACGCTGAGAAAAAAAATCTGAAACTAGCTCAAACAAAATAAACATGTTACAAAAAATCAAAAGGAGGAAAACCCAGATGGAAAAAAGCGACCTTTTGAGGATGAAAATGGAAGACAAAAAGATCGGTATATGGCGATGTTTGACGTAGAAGAAGAGAATAATATGAGAGAACGGTTTTAGGGTTTTTCCCAAACTCCTCGGATCTACGCCGTGGAGTCCAGAAATGAGAAATGAGAAATGAGAAATGAGAATATAGGAACATGCAAAAACAAGGGGTCGGGATAAAAATTTCTATAACTGTAAAATATTTGTCTGTATCTCTCCTTGTGTTGAAATGAAATAGTTATAGATAGTTGAAATTTTTTATACTAAAAATTAATTTATATTATAATACAGTGTTTTTTTATTTCTAACTATATTATTTTATAAAAATATTAAATCTGAACCATTGGATCTTTCATCTAATGGTGTCAAGAGGGAGATAATGAGGGATTATGAGGGGAGGGATTATGAGAAAATCCCTTTCCCAAAAACAAGGGTTCTCATGCTACCCTATTGTAATATTGTATTGTTATGGCAATTTCCCAATATGCCCCACCTCTTTGAATAGTCTCTGTTTTATTTTATTACTATAATATAACTAGGGGTGGACCCCGTGCGATGCACGGGCGTCTTTGTTTTGATGTAATATCACGCATTGTCCTAATATGAACATATTTAAATGCTCCAAGTTAACATGAATTTTATATGGGATGCAGAAATAATTTACCTATCAAATTAAATTGTTTCAAAAATTTGAAACTATACTATGCATGTTACTTAAACTACCATAAAAACAAAATAAGAGTTAAACTTTATCTCAACCTCCCTATTCAACCCCTGCTCTCACAAAAAAAAATCAAATTTCCTTAGGCAACTCCCCCATTCGAAAATTCACTTGAATTAAATAAATGTGAGATAAAAACATTTCTAGTACATCACACAGTTACATACAAAATAAACATGTGTGTTGCAAGGATTCATTTTGTTATCTTACAAATAAGATGCTATATTATAAATAAGTTAGTTTTATCAAAAATGTATTTTCATCAAAATTAGCTTTTAATTAAGTCGAGTTATAGTAATAATTATTTCTAAATAATTTCAATTTAGATTACATATAATATTTTTAACTTGATAAATAATCAAAATGAAATTTGCATTAAAATAAAAGAAGAGTCAAACTCTATTATCAATCCCCCTCCCAAACCTCCTACACCACGGCAAAAAAAACCAAATTTATTAACTCACTTACCCAACCAAAAGGTCATCACTTTGGACTAAAATTTGTAGTAATGCTACTAACCCCAAATTTTAAATCAAAGTTTCAAAATATTAGAATATACCATATAAAAAATCCAAGGTTTTAAAGTGTTAAAAAATGAAGAGTCAAACTTCATTCCCTACCTCTTAAATCCGAGTGTCCAAAAATAAATCTCCCTAAGGGAGGTACCTCCCCATCCAAAAACTTCTCTTGAACTAAATTTGTCTAGTGGTTGGTCTTTCGAACTACCAAAAAATATCTCATAAATGCTCGGCTATCACCTTTCAAACAACAGATTTTGAACTGGCAGTCACACGCACAAAGACAACTATAAAAGATTATGTAGAAGCTAATATGGGCGAGTATTAGTGAAATTCTGTTTTCATATAGTTTGACTTGCTTTAGTTAACATACTCGAAGGAGTAGCGACAATAATGAATAGAAAACCACTTGAACTATTAAAATAAACTTATATTATTTTATTATGAAATGTCTGCCAATATTTTCAACAATAGCAGAAATTTCATAAGATAAATAAATGAATGTGAAATTTAGAATAAACGGTAACATTTAATTAAGGCGAAAAAGGCCTTTCATTTGCATGTAGGGAAAACAAAGAGCCTACAACAAACCGAGGAAGATATTTATCAAAATGAGTGATGAATATCTATAAAATAATTTCAAAATGTATGGTATGACCAAATCTGTCAATTTTGGTTAATATATACACATTTTTCACCACATATAGTTTACATGTAACTAACTTGCCAAGTATGCTAAAGGTCCAAAGCCCCAAACCCAAATTCCAAGGTACAAAAAACTCTCAATCAATGGCGATAACATTTCTCAATAGTGGATTTTGACAGTATATCTCCTCTGAGACCACCATAAATATATATGCGAGAATCAACAGCAGTTGCCACATGACGACATTAAGATCCAAAAAAGGGACATAATCATAACCTTTGCCTGTACATGAGGAGGTGGTCAAAAGACCATTTCTGTCCAGCCAAACCTCAGCGGCAGTGTCCAATACTGCTAGGCAAAAACAAAAAATAAATCGCTATAGGAAATGGAAAACTCAAATATGACATCAACTCTTGCAATGATTAAATATGATAAGTATTAATACTTGCAATGGCAGCTTCAACATCTACTGCACATTTGCCCTTGAGAACACTTCCTGTAACATGCAATCTTACATCTACAAAAACCCAAGTATCCAACAACTTTTTTTCAGCAATAAACAAATGGGATGTGAAAACAGGGGTTTGGTGATGACGATGATAATGATTCCATGAACATGATCAATAAGAGCAAATTTTTTGTTATCTCACAAAAAATTTGCTCTTATTAACCTATGTTAATGAGAGCAAATTATATAATCTATGTTATCCTTATTTATTGTTTCATCTATGTTTTTTAAATTGGAAGAAAAAATGTCAAAATCTAAGAAACAAATAGTTGAGTAAATTAAGGATAACATAGATTATATAACCTATGTTAATGAGAGCAAATTATACAATTTGCTGTCATAGTTGAGTAAATTAAGGATAACATAGATTATATAACAATGAAATCTATTTGTTATCTCAGTGATGAAACAATAAATAATGTCTGTAAGTAGACATGTAATTTCCTCCATCACCCCTTTTTCTCTTATTCAAAACTTTTCACATTTTTCTTCACATTGTTTTATATGATTTATGATTGGGGCCTTTTCCATGCAGATTCTTGGGATACTTGGGTTTATGTAGATGTATAGGTTTTGTGAGATAACAAATAGATTTGCTCTTATTGCTCCTAAATCAATCTCCCTGATAGCCCTTTCTTATTCAGATATTCAAAAAATGATTTACCACATGAGAGTGTGTATGGTGATGACGATGATAATGATTCCATGAACATGATCAATAAGAGCAAATTTTTTGTCAAGTTTTTAAAACTTGCCATGGGAGTAGTAATATATCAAATATCAAATTATTCACCATTGAACTCTGATAATGAGAGGGTTGGTACAAAACAACGAATATTATGCCTGGGCCACCAATTAACCTAAAAAGCAACAGGTCAAATATTCTTCATATGATAAGAAATGCAAAACATTATATGATGGAAAGCAAACCACTTCGCCACAAACATTATATGATGGAAAGCAAACATCATATGATAAGAATTTGCATGACTATATGTTTGAGAAACTATGAAACTCCACTCTGACATTGTCACTTATGGGAATTTGTGAGAGAAATTCAGGTTCTATTGTGGAAGAATGAAGTCCAGTAATTTCTCTACTAATGTGAGCATTGACATCTCCTATATTCCCTTGAGTAGACATAGTGTCTGATGCTGGTATGTGTCAAGATGGAAAGTGATATAATCAGAATCATAATATTTTTCTCTACAAATGCCCAAAATACTTATTTTTCTCCTGTTTTTTCACTTGCTGAGAAATTTCAGCTAGTCTCACTTTAGAAGATGTCTTAGGAGTGTAACTAACTGGAGCAGAAGAACTATGATCTTTACTCTTCAAGCATGTAACCATCATGTGTGGAAGGAGAAGAGCTGGTCATTTCGATGATCAATAGGATGGGAGAGAAGAGAAGACAGATAGTTGTGAGAAAAAGGATAGATGGAGACAATGGATGAAACGGCTCATCAAAGGGGCTAATTAAATGGCGCATTAATTCTGGCTCATAGTGTGAACACAGTGGAGAGATTCCATACGCAAAATATATAGTTATATTAGATGAATCCCTCATAAAGTAATTAATCACAATCAAATATGAAGATGAATCCCTCATAAAGTAATTAATCACAATCAAATATGAAATAATCATCAAATTATATTGAAATCGGGAGGGACTTGAATTATACTCCTTCCGGTCCCTAATATAAGAGCCCAAAATTTGAATGATTTTGATTCCTAATATAAGAGCACATCTCACATTCTTTCTTCATTTAATGAGTTTTTTCCAACTTTGCCCCTAATTCTCTTTCATATTTATTAATGTTTATATATTTCTCTCTCTTAAAAGTATCACAATAAATATGAGCAATATTGGAAAAGAAGCATTAACTACAGACACCAAACTAACATTCACAAGTTTTCTTAAGAAGCGTTTTTTTACGGCTAACTCTTATATTAGGGACTGGAGGGAGTATCAAATGGTTTGTCATCAACAACCTCATGGTTGTCAAACATTAACTTTTTGAGTTGACAATAATAACTATGTTTTTAAAGAACTGGAATGACAATTCAATGAGCTGATATTGATAATTATTGTGTTGTCAATGACAAACTATTTAATACTCCCTCCGGTCCCTAATGTAAGAGTTAGCCGCAAAAAAAAACGCTTCTTAAGAAAACATGTGAATGTTAGTTGGATGTCTGGAGTTAATGCTTCTTTTCTAAAATTGCCCATATTTATTATGGTACTTTTAAGAGAGAGAAATACATAACCATTAATAAATATGAAAGAGAGTTAGGGGTAAAGTAGGAAAAAATGCATTAAATGAGGAGAGAATGTGGGGTGAACTCTTACATTAGGGACCAAAACCATTCAAATTTTGGGCTCTTACATTAGGGACCGGAGGGAGTATAAAACTTAGGTCAATTATAATTTTAATGTGATTTGATGATTATTTGGGACTTGAATGTGATTAATTGATTTATGAGGGAATTCATTATGATTTTCCCTTTATATGGTGAGTTGATGGGGTTAAGCCCACAAATAAAAGAATGACATAATAATAACAAAAAACAGCATAAACAAGTGTTTTCTACATGTTCATTTGAAATTTGCGTCTCTTCTTTGCTAGGAGGTGTTGCTTGGTTTGCCATGTTAGCCAAAGGTTTGTTGGTTATTATGATATTGTATTTGGTTGCATAATTTTATTACGAGATATTTGAACAAACGACTTATTTTATAGTTCCAGCCCCCAAAATAAGTAACTCCTCTGATATTTATGCTTGGTCTCAAAAAGTTCTAGTAAAACCTCACGGAGCTAGACATTGTGTTGGCAACTTGATTAATTACTCACATATATTTATTTCTTATTGTGAAAGGCGAAAACTCATTGCGCTTTAAATTTCAAATTAGATTAGTCTTAAAAAGTTCTAGTAAGTGTTCTTTTATTTCAAATCAAAAATCATTGGGAAAGGCAAGGACTTTGTTAGAAATATATATTAAGATCATATTAAATGAGTTAGATCTTGTAAGTAGTGGTTAGTAGTCCTCTTGTCTATATAAAGGGTCATAATTTAAATGTTGAAGGGTGTGCGATTAAGAGAGTTTACACCAAGAGGGAGAGTCAATTTGATCTTTCACCTCAAGACCCTAGTGTTAGGGAGTGATAAATTCATCACCTCAAGTGAGGGATGATTTTAATCTAATCCAAGTGGATTAGATAAATTGTTCTTATTTTATATCTTTCATTATCAATAGCAAGATTATTTTTCATTGTTCATTTTATTGTGTTTCATATCAATATTGTCAACAAACTCTTTGTGCTTAAACTTTTCAATAAATATTTGATGTGTTGCTTAATTAATGATTAATCATTTGGTCCATCTATTAATTATTTACAATAAACAAGTAGAGTAGATATTACATTAGATAATCATGTCATACTAGTTCAATATAAATATATATAGCTCAAATGTTAAGAGCAAATTAAGTACTCTGTACGTTGAAAGACTGTTATAAATTTAATGATCAAAAATTGAAAATACACAAACGGTATGATTGAATAAATTTAATCATCTCAGTTAAAAAAAATATAAAATTAATCATCCAGTTAAATTATCGGCAACCTTTTGTTTGGGTTTGTTGTTTTTTTGCTTTTATTTTTCCAATCAGTACATGATAGACTGTTATTTTTGTATTTATTTCAAGCTAGCTTCCCTACTAATCACAATTTTAATGATATTTTAATAAATATGAAAGTTCATTTCATAGAATCATACTTAATTTGTAATTATTCGAATTTGAGGAAGGGAGTTTAAAGGTTTACATTGTGTAATAAGGAATTATATGAATATATTTTTAATTTGAAACTTAGGTTTGAGGCAGAAAACATAGGTTTTGCTAAAAACTATTTTTTTTTTTTGAATTCTCTTGAAGTTATTCTCCTTAATCTATTTTTCAAAAGAGGTTTTTGTTTTTTTAATTGTTTCTTTATAAACTATTCTCCAAAAGATATATCCAAATAAAACTATATTGATCCATTGAGCAAGTCAATGAAGATGTCAAACGATTGGCCTTTTCTATGGGTCTTTTTTTTCCAGATTTCTAGTTAGTTGTTTTAATCGATATAAAATTGCTAAGAAAAATTATATTTGTCTGTGATATTTATGATTACTACCAATAAATTGTTTTTTTAAAAGAACATAATTTTAGATTATATATATTATTTTTAACTTGAATAAAAATCAAATTTGCCCATGTATAAAAACAAAAGAAGAGTTAAACTTCATCGCAAACCCTCATCCAACCCCTTAAAAAACATTTCCGTCGGGTATCTCTTCCATACAAAAGTTCACTCAGGCTATATTTTCTGTAATTGATCTTTCCAAATAATTTTAATTTAAATTACATCTAATATTTTTAACTTGATCAAGAATCACAATAGCCCATTTATGAAAACAGAAGAAAGTCAAACTTTATTCCAACCTCCACCGTCCAAATCCCCCCACCCATACGTTGCACGGGTTCATTATGGTAACTTGCAAATAAAATACTATTTCACAAATGAGTTAGTTTTTATAAAAAAAATCATATCCTATACTTATTAATTCAGTAGAAAACGGCTTACTGGCTTGACAGGAATGGAATGGCTTCACACTCAGATTACTGCTCACTTTAGCCGGTCCTGTTTACTTTGCCACGTTGTCAATGTTCGGTGCATGCATTGTATTGGAAGTTGAATATAATATAAATATAATATAATATAATTATAATTATAATGATAATTTATTGCCTTTCCTTTCTTTTTTTTAATCAGCTATTGCCTTTCCTTTCAGGAAATATTTGTTGTTATACGCCAGCTGTCCATGAATAGTGACCATTTTCAAATTTTGAACTTGTCCTTATCCTCATTAAATGGCTCTCATCAACCAATTTTTGTTCATTCTCCTTTCCTGTTGAAGGTTTTCATCACTCGTATCTGCTTCTTTCTCATCGTCGGGAGCTGTTTCTCTTTTCATATTTGCGGCCACTAAATCCAATAGCCTTGCTGATGGGTTCCTTGTCCGGTATTCCTCTGTCGCTGCATCAGATCTCCGAAGGCCGATGTGAAGGAGTACTTTTGTTTAAAGTCGACAGAGTATTTTTCCCTCAGATCATTCATTGTTTGCCAAATGGAAAGCGTTTGAAGGAGATGGGTTTTGTTAGCGTCGTCGTTTATGATCGAACTGGAAGTGCAATATTTTATAATAGTTTATTAATTTTAGTTGATGTGAATATTATTTTCCATTTGTGACTCTGTTATTGTTTGTTTGGTTCAGGGTTCTAGGATTTTGGTTTCTTTAGAAGATAATGCATCTATTTTGGCGCATGGTGGTGGCCTGATTGAAGGAATGTGTTATAGAGCTACTAAATTTGTGGTTAGGCGTCGTGGAAAGGGTACGGTTTTCATGGCCAATACCATATTCTTTTCTTTAAGACAACTGTGGTTGAGAGGGCTTGGGAACTTTTGCCAGCACATGCATTCAACTTAATCGCTGTATCTGAATTTGCTAATGGATATCCACTGGATCTTGGGCTGATAGGTTATATCTGCAGGGCTGTTTAATCTTATTTTGCTTTGATTTGTTGCATTCATATGTATGTATAACATGTTTTGTGGTCTTCAAAATATTGTGTAGATGTTTGTGGTTCACTGGTTACTATGTATGAGGGTGGCGTTGAAGATGTTGATGGTGTGTATGGAAAAACCTTGTGCATTAAATTGCAAGACAAAACTCTACATGAGTTCTGGTATGTGCATTATTTTATGGCTTTTCATGTTTTTCCTGCCGTTTATAGTGATAATTATTTTAATGGGATTAGTGTGGTTCCTTATTGCATTTTTTGAAGGAGATGGACTATGGTTGATTTCTATGCTTTTTCAGGGGAAATGAGCTTGTGTCATGTTACTTGCATGGTCAAGTTGCTGCTGAAACAATGAGGGCTGCTGAGTGTTTAACTGAGCCTGAAGGGATGTTTGTTATTATACAATATGCTCGGCCTTCCCTTTCTCAAGTTGGAGGTAGCCTTGTGTTGTTCATTTATTTGCCTTTTTATTTTCCCCTGCCTCAACAGTGGTTGTGTTATGTGTATGTTGGTTAGGCAACCCTGTTTTGTCCTCTTTTTGTGATGCTACTCGGGTGTTATTTGATCCCATGTACCCTGAGGACCTCCGGCAGAGATCAGAGATGCTTGGGGATAATTTTGGTTTAGGGTCGCGCCTGGATTCACCAGAATCTATTGCTTGATGAGAGAGTTGATGTTAAGGCTCCTTGAGGAGGGTGTGGACTTGCTGAGATGCTTTTGTGCTTGGTTGATGCTTATGAACTTTGCTTTTATTATGGCCTTGTAATGTTGTTATTTTTGCTTCTTATTTGCTGTAGTGCTGTCAATTCTCCCTTTGTTTTGGTGTCTTTTGTTTAGACCGTGTTCTTTTTTGTTTATCCTAGACTACTATCTATGTTTCAGGCCTAATTTTTAGAGTTGTTGTGTGATATGTGCTGCAAGTCCTATCAATCACTACTAAATTGTCCTTTGAAGGCTAATGATTTCATTTAGCCGTCAAAATTTGAATTTTAAACTAGTCTTTTGCTTTTGTTGTTATATTTTTGGTGATTCATAACAATTATCGAGAGTTGTAACCCTTTTTTGGTCCAGCAGAACAAAGATGCTCTTTCCACTCTTTTTTTAATACATATTTCAGTTTAAAATTATTATTCAGGTCCACTTTATCAATTTTATATTATCCTATTATCTTACTGTTCTAATTCCACGTATTTGATGCTAAAAATGTTGAAAAAGTTTACTGATTTGTTCTTTTGTTATGTTTTAGACAACTAACAAATCTGAAATAGCTATTTTATTCTTTCCAAAGGTTTAAGGGAGCGGCATTTATCATAACATGTGAACTTGTAAAATTACAAACAATGCATGGCTGGATGTATAAGGGATGTCCAAAATGTGCACCTAAACCTACAGTTGAAGATTCAGTGGTTGTGTGGTGGCTGCAAGAAGAAGCTTGACTATATTGAACCCAAGTATGTGAAGTGATTGATGTTCTTTGGCTGATATGCTGATGTATTGTATGATTTTAATTGTGGCTTTCCTGTGGTATTATTTCAGAATGAAGGTTCATTATATTATTAGAGATGATAGTGGATCATCTTCTATTGTGTTTTGGGATAGACTTGCAAGTCAGCTCTTTGGAAAATCTGCCACAGAAATGAAATTAAAGCTGGATGAGGCAAGACATTTAATCCAAGTCATTTGTGCATTTAAATATAGTGTAACTGTCATTCTAATTATTGAATTATTAATTTGATGCAGGAGGATAGGAGTTATGATTTCCCTGATGAATTAGATGATGTTGTTGGGAAGAGGATTGTTTTAACCCTGAAACTCAATGAATATAACAAAAAAACCCTAATTCTAGCATAAGTGTTGTCAGTTTTAGTATATGTCAAAATTTGATTGACAAGTTTGATGCTATTGAGGATCAGGTATACCAGCCTATATTTCATTGAAAGAATTTAAGTTTTTTTACTCATATTCAGTTGTGTTAATTAATTTCTAAATTCTGATTTCTATGGTTTAAAATGTAGGTTAAACCTATTGTTGACTTAAGTGATTAGGTATTGTGTTTTAGTTTCTTTGGTTGAATATGTCATATTCATTAAAATATTCAGCTCATTCTTATTATTCATGTTCATGTTTGATTGGCAGCCTGACTCTGATTTGGTTGCTGAGTGTTCTGGTGGAACTTATAGGGGAGTTGGAGTCAAGCGCACTACTCCTTCATTCATGGGATCTAATTCTGATGCTGCATGTATTGTGGAAAGTAATGTCATTAACTTGGAATCTGGAAAGGAAAATGAGGACATTGAGGCTGCAGCAACATCATTTGAATCTGAAATAGTAGGTGAAATAGCTAAGGGTAAAGGAAAAAAGCACCTTCTGAAGGATGATTCTGAACCTTTAAAGGAAATTCAAAATATCAATAGCCCTGTCCAGAAACTCTTGAAGAGTATTAAGCAAGAGAAAATCTGATTTTCTAACTGAAGTGTTTGTGATGGTCAAGGTTGTTTCTGTGCTTCGCATGGTTATGTCTAAGTCTGTAAAATAGGTTATTTCTATATGTTATGTTGTGGTTTTATGTAAGTTTAAGACTATCCTTTTGATATAATGTGTAATGGAGGACAAACCATTGGTAGGAAGTTCTTTGGTTTATCTTGTATTACCTATGTATGGAAGTATAAGTTTATGTTATTAGGTTTGAAATATGAAGCATATTAATATGTAAGGGTGACTATGTTTTATGATGATGTAAAATATTAATGAATCATATATATTTTTAGTAATTTGTAGTTGTTATTATTATTTTTGTATTTATTTCATTAATTTGTTTTGATTAAAATCCATATCAATCACTATAATTAATATTTCACTTTTAATTGGTTACTTGTACAAAGCAAATGGAAACAATGGCGGATATTACCTTCAAGTTTTATGGTAAAGTTACTAATTTCCAGGGAAAAAAATTGTGTGTTATTGATTTACTAAAATAGTAAATTTTAAGTGAAATTAGTGGTAACCATATCAAATTAATTAAATATGAATGTATTAAATTGAAGTCATGTTAACATAAAATATGAATGACATTCATAAATATGAATGTATTAAATTGAAGTCATGTGATGTCCTTTATTTAGGTTCATTATACTGTAATTATGCTAATTTACTCTATAATTTATCAATTGTGTAGTGTTTTGGTTTAGATATAACTTGAATGATTACACTGATATAGGTGAAGGAAAAAATTAACAATGTTAACCTTTTATACTTAATTTCCTTATCATATATTTTTTATATATTTTTTTATCATTGTCTCAAACTTATAAATATAGCAAAATTATATGTTTTGGTTGTTTTCATATATTTTTCTATTAATGTTTTTATGATGCCCACAAAATTATAACTATGACTTATATGAAGTATTACTTGACTAACACTGATCAATATTTATATGTATTAAATGTTGATAATTCTTTTCACTTTGAATATAAGTTTATTTTGTGAATATGATTAAGTTTCTTAATATTTATTTACTTCCTAATTTATATTAAAATTTTCTTTTAAAAAACCTTATACTAAATATTTGGTTTTGAATTCCCTATGCCTTTTATACTTAAATAGTTTATACATTATTAGGAAGAAAATACCCGGTTTTATTCTCCCAAAATGAATCTAAATTATGTTATATTTATGTACATAGATTCTTTTTGGGAAGAAAAGATTAAAAAGTTAATCACAAATATTCATTATTATAATCCAATAATATTTCTGGAAAGTGTTTACAGTATTGAATTTCTGAACTTCTGGAAAGTGTTTACAGTACTGAATTTCTGAACAATTTGACATTTTCTGGTATTCCTCCACATAAGTTGACACTAAAAATTGGTACTCCAATAATGTTATTGCGCAACATTGATCAAGGATCTGGTTTGTGCAATGAAACTCGACTTCGTGTCACTCATCTTTCGCAGACAGTGATTGGAGCTGTTACACTCAATGACACTAAACCAAATCAAAACGTTTTGCTCCATCGAGTTAACATGAATCCTTCGGAAACACGTTGGCCTTTTCAAATGCAACGGCGTCAATTTCCAGTAATTGTTTCATTTGCTATGACTATCAATAAAAGTCAAGGTCAATTATTGAAACAAGTTGGCCTCTATCTGCCTAAGCCAGTGTTTACTCATGGGCAACTATATGTTGCTCTATCTCGAGTTAAGAGTGTTGATGGTCTCAAGATCTTAACTCCCACTACTGATCAAACCCGGTCAACAACAACACTCAATATTGTGTATCCTGAAATATTTAGAAATGTTTATAGCTGACTTTGTTGTTGGGCTTCTTTGTAAATTAATTGATGTATAAAACTTGAATGTAGACTTAAATACTATTATTGACTCAATCCTTTTGTTTATATTGTTTATTTATTTTAGTTTCCCACCTTTATTTTTGTTACCACCGCTTTTATAATTTTTCTATGTTTGCTTGAATCTAACTCCCCCGGCATCGCCCGGGGAAATGCAATCTAGTTTTATGAGGTGACAATGATTATATATGGTCAAGATGCCTTTACTAATTCCCCAGATTCCTTGTTACTATTATGTAGAACTCTTGTAACAATGTGACTACAACTCTCTTAAATATCAATACTAAAATTTTTCAAAGGCAAAATGCTATTATGTATAACTCTTATAACAATATGACCACAAATTTTTAATCCACCGTTTCAAATAATTAGAATCTATCGTCATAATAAGCTAAGTAGTCGAAGTGCATAAAAATGATAGAAAAGGTAAACTTCATCCCCACCTCCCCCATTCGACTCCATGGCCCCTACAAAATCCAAATCTCGCCCAGACACATCCACAACTTTCTAGGAAGATATTGTTTCCTTGAAGTCACTCTCCATTTGCGTTAGATTTTCTTCTAGAGTTAGTTTTTCACATAATTCAGACATCAGACATAAAGATACCTTCGGTTTATCTTTCTCATAACTTTTTTTCCCAAAGACCATTCATTAAATCAATAAAAGTCTGGTACAAATTATTCAAACTAAAGACAAAGTCTAGTCACTAAAAACGAAAAAGATAACAAATAGAAAACATGAAAATTGCATTGAAGAAAGTCATCTAAGTAACCCTATAATTTTTGTCTGAAAGTCATCTAACAACCTAGTCCACTGGGCAAGACCAACGCAAAGAAGCTTGAGCAACCCAATTTGCTACTTCGTTAGTTTCTCTAGGTAGATCTGCATTGGTATTCTGCTAGCTAAATGATCCCCTAAACATGGATTATCAATATTAGGAGAAATGAAAGAGAAAAGGGATAAATAGATTGCTCATTTGTTATCAAATACTCCCTCCGGTCCTAAATATAGGACCTAGATAACTTTTTTTGGGGAGATTAAGGAAGACTTAATTTTAGATGTCTTTCCAATAATACCCCTTCTTAATTAGTTTAGTTACTTAGTAGCCATTTCTCCCCTACCAAAGGAGTTGTTAAGAAGAAGAAGGGTAATTTAGGAAAAAGGTGACCAAAAGTGTATCTAGGTCTTATATTTAGGACCAAAATGAAGTCTCTATCTAGGTCCTATATTTAAGACCGGAGGGAGTATGTAGAAACAAGAAGAATGGCAGAATTGCATAAATAACATAAATAAGAAATAAGTAGAAAGCAGAATTGCATTTATTCAACACCTATAATTGTCTTCTTCGGGTCATTTCTTGCATATTAAGTGGTCATTGTGTTGATGCAAACTTATCATTTGACATAGTCTAACCTAGAAAGCGACCAATTATATAAATTATTTTGCTTAACCTTTTTAGCATATTTGTATTTCCATTTGCCTACTATACCTCTTAACAATAAAACAAAGTTGTCGCTTGTAAACACAAGTTCAGTACTTCAGTTAGTTTGCCTTGCAAATTCCCATCTTCTATTATCTACATAAAAACCAACAAAAACTGTTAAAACCCATTTTCAGAGGCAAGATATGAAAATTAAAAGAAAAAAAAACATTTACATATTAATAATGGTAATTACATAATGCCAGATAGTTGATCTATCAGTACCCCTCAGGGTAACTTACATGGAAATTCAGGGCCTTAATTTACATAATAAATCTTTCTGATAGAATCTTCAAAAGTTTCATTAACCAGAGGATTGACCCTTAATCATGACCTCATCAATCTTTACTATTTCTGGATAGATATGTTTCCACGCTTCTCTCATAAGATGCATTCAATAGTGGAACACTGCTATCATCATTCCCATCCAATGCAGAATTATCGTGAGCGAAATATATGCTCAAAAGAATCTTGCCTGCCCAAAAATAACAGTCACATTAAATCTATGCAGTAAAGTCCCCACAACATACATGAAAGCTAAAATTCATTATTTATCAACATGTATTTGCTTTAAGAAAGCAAATTATATTCTCACAGGTCTAAGCCACTTAAATCACATGAAATTAATGTAACAAAGTCCAACATCTAACTTAACAATTAGGCAAACAAGCAGTATTATAAGCTAGAAATGGAAACAACTATGCTTACCTCTTCTCATATAGTATTTAAATTTGTTATCTAATTCTTCAATAAAATCATAAGAGGTCGGTGAGTGTGTGTGTGTTGCCATATAGAGCATACCACAATCCTTGCCCATGTGGCGCAACGAATACCAAGCAGTTCCAAGAGATTCCTCTTCAAGTACAAGTGAAAGTGGCACATTGATATGTCCCATGGGATCATCTATCAGTATCCTTTTTTTACTCATTACAGTGAATTGTAGCTCCTCATTGACATCATTGACCATGAAACTAAATTCTTCATCCCACTTTGGATTCAAGCTCCCCCATTTCACTGTGGTCCTTTTCCTCTGCCTTCCCAACTTTATTATCACATACGGATTATCAACCCCAAGTAACCTCACTAGTCGTAATTTCTTGGCTTCGATCACCCGAACGACAAGCTTCATTTTCCAAAGAATATAAACAAATAAGCCACAATCTCCAATCAAAATATAAACTTACATCATCCTAAAAACAAAAACTGGATTTTGCCAGCAGGGGCCACTCATAAACGTGTAGCATAGACTGCTTTATAACATCTCTTGTCCTGTTCTTTCTTCAAGTATGGTGAAAGGGCAAATATGTCTAGGAAGCTTTGGCTCATGAGCAATATTGCCCCGGAAGTTGTATTTTTAGCATTGTCACTTGTTGCCTTGGAAGGCTAGAAGTATTGAAATGGTGTAAATTTGCCTTCTAGTGTCAAAATATTAATGGTTTATGTCAAATTTTCAATGGTCAACATTAATTTTATTAATGGGGTAGGGTAATAGTGCTACAATAGCTCCTTAACAAAAGCTTCTGCGACAAACTTATACTTTTACCCTATCCTTTACAAGTATCAACGATCAACATTAGTACTATGTTTATATTGCTAGTCTTTAGTATAATACCCACTTTATAGTTCAATTTCTTCATTGAAGTTGCTATTATGACTTGCATTAAGGGCATCAGTGAGTAGTAAATCTAACATATTTAATTCAATCAAGTAAACAATTCTTATACTTAGTATCAGAGGGAGTAGTATAAATTTTTTAAAAAATTGAATTTACTGGATTTAGTAGAATGAATACCTTATTTGCTCTTCTACATGACAATAATGGGATGTCCCCTGAAGATTCTTCCAAACCTGAGGAATCTTGGCTCTGCAAGAAAAGAAAATACACATTGATAAAACATTAAAACATGTTAGTTCAAGTAATAAGTTCAATTTGAAGGAGCACAAGTCCTATGAGAGAATCAGACCCTAGTGTTTAGATGTGAATCTCCCAAAGACTTCTACTCCTTACAAAGTGCTCCAATATTTTGCTGCAAAACTCACATTGCTGCAAAGATGAACTTCATAAGATTCCGAGTAATGGCGAAGAACGAAGACGGCCAAGCAGAAAAGTAGTGCAATGGGTGAGAGTTTGAGGTTAATTTTGCAAAGTTGCTGGAAAAACAATGACAGGAAAAAACTGAAGAAGCCAGTTTCAAATCCAAGCTCACACTTCCTTGACATTGACAATGACATCAAAGCAAATGAACCCTAAGATATAATGCTCAATGCATCTGATTTTCCAGGCACAAGTTTGTCAAACATGACAGAAATGGAACAAATGACAATAAAGACTAGAGCTTTCACATGACCTTGGAATCTTCCTGCAACTCCAACTCTCTTGACTTTCCAAATCAGGTACAACATAGTTGAACTTAATAGTACATAAAAAAGGAGACCAACTATAATACCCAACTTCCCAAATGATATTTTGTAAGTTGAGCTTAGAGCAAAGCATATGTCTTTAAATCTAAATATCTATGAAAGATACAGGTCTAATATTAGAAGATCTGCTTGTCTTGCCTTTTCTCGCTTGGGTAGACTTCAATAAGGCACCACCTACAACAATAAAGCTGAAAAAATAAGAAACCTAGTGCTAATGTGTTTCATGATCTCCTTTCCCATCTCTTGCCAAACAGTGCATATAACATAAGCTCAAAAAAACAGTCCTGAAGTTACCATAGAAAAAAAAAAACACTATTGTAGACCATAAAAAGTATAATGCCACCCAAAATCAGAACATGTTGTAGGCTGAACAAAGAAGAAAAAGCTCAATTAGCATAAAACTTGAAACTCATTTTCATTGGAATTAAAAAAAGCTCCACTCAAATAACCTGTGGTACAGAACATATAGCAAACTCCACCCAAATATATACTTGATACTTCCAAAACCTACCTTCTTAGCTCAGATTAAAACCATTTTTACTATATAGGTCTAAAGAAGTACCTTGGGAAGAAGTAATTTATTCACCACCTGAATTCCTGAATCAAAGGCTTAACATGACAGAAGCTTCAATATATGATAAATATTGTGCAAATTTCATCACTGAATGGAAACAAAGTCTGGAAGAAAAAAAATGTCTGAGCGCATGGGGTTTTTAATTACTGGGAAGTTGGTAGTGATTTTACAAACAATTGAAAACTTTTATCAATCCACATCATTGATACTAAAAAATCATAAGAAGGTTTCCTTCTGAATATGATCAACAGTTAAGCAATAATTGCACAATTAAAAAGCTTTAAAGCATTCACATGCCCGTGTTGGTAATGATTTAATAGTGAAATTGAATTGTTTAGGTTCTTTGACATCTCATATATTCCCTTGACTACAAATTAATTTAAAGAGGACAGTGGATGCTGATTAAAAAAAAAAAGAGGACAGTGGAAAAAATTGATGACTATGTTAAATAGCTGAAGATATCATTACAAAGGAAGCATATCTACCATACCACGTCAGGAGCACTTCTCAGAACAGAATGGTTGTTGGTATCCCTAGTCCTCCAACTACAATTCATTACATGGGAATGATAAGAAAAAACCTATTCTACAATTTGCATAAGAAATAAATGGAGTTTTCTATGTTCACCTTTTTGCCCTGTTTTCAATTCACTTTTTGCCCATTACTCTCTCCACTTTCATTTAAAGAAAACACAACATTTAAGATAATGATGAGAATAAATAATAGTATATTTATATATCATCAACATTAATCGATCATAAAAATAGAGGTAAAACACAACATTTGTGAAAGTAACAACATTTCAATCCAAATGAATGTGTCCTCCCAGCCCAAACAAATACAGCTCGTAATTTGACGATTGATAAATAGGAAACGACATAAGACGGCAGTGTACATAACAGAGGGATTAGGGCAAGTAATTAGGGAAACCAAGATGAAAGAAGAAAAAACCATTTACACTGCCATAACTGAAAAAAAAAGTAGGTGGAGATTAATTTGTTTGGCTGGAGATTTTCTGAAGTAGGTGGGAATGAATGCTAGAAGGTGGGAAACAAGCAGGTGAGCATGCTCCTTGAAGGGTAGCCAGCGTTGAAGGGTAAAGAAGCAGGTTGAAGTTGAAGGGTTGAAGGGATTATAAATACGCTCATCCCCTCCTCCTCTTCATCCCATCCTCCTCCTCTTCATCCATAGCACAATCTATCTCTACTATCACCATGCCTAAGGGAAGCAAAAGTAAGGCTGCAAAAAAGAAGGAAGAACAAGAGAAGAAATATGAGGAAGCAATCAAAGATTTGTATGGGGATGGTCCGATATGGAAGCAAAATCCCAAGCTGGCTAGGTGTCGAAGATGCGACGTCTTATTCCTGAACCCAGATGAGGATGAATTTCGTGTGGGACAGGTGAAGGAGATGGATGGGTGTCGATGTCCCTTCCACCCTACTTGTTATAGGGAACATGAACCCTGCCCATGTGGTAAGACACCGTCTAAGTCTGTTGGTGGCGGTTCATCCTCCCATTGATGGTATTGCATTTTTTCTTTTTCATTAATTTTTTTGTCAAAATTTTATGGTTAATCATAATATTAACATTTTTTGTTTTTTTAATTGTGTAGGGAATATTCTGCTGGAGTTGCAACCTGTTGGTGTTGGAGTATTAATAATCACGTTGTTTGTAGTTTTTTGTTGGGCTAAATAATCATGTTGTTTGTGTTTTTTGTTGGGCTAAATAATCATGTTCTTTCTTGTATAAAGAACATGTTCTTTATTGTATAATATAAATTAATTTCAATGTATTTATGCATTGAAATTAATCTACTTAATTAATTAATGACTATATGTATGTTTGTGTGTGTTGATCATATTGTTATTCCTTAATTATAAATTATAAATGTAATTCTCTAAATTTATTATAGAACTCAATTAGCCATGGCAAGAACTAAATGATATCTTCAAAGACAAAATATTGTTCAAAGTTACTAACATACAAATAAGGACTATTTATTCAAAGTTATTAACCATAAAATATGTGATGTGGAAAAATAAATTGCACTATTTATCCTATAAGGACTATTGTTCAAAGTTTCACATGCAAGAACAATTACCAACATTTTGGCAAAAAAAGAAGAAGAAATATTATCACATCTTCTACTCATATTATATATTACATGCTCAAAGACCGAATATTAATCGTGCACTAGCCTATTCAATAAATATATGATTTGTTTTTTTTAAAAAAATATTGCACATCTGCAGTGCATCATTTTATTTGTTTGTTCAAGTTGATTTATGTTTATCAAATATCTTTTCATAGTGTATATTAATAGGGAATATCGTCACATGCATGTTTGTGCTAGGAGACACAAGAGAATATGCTTTGGGGAGTAAATAATCACAATTTCGTTTCTCACCCTGCTTTCTCTACGCCATGATTTCATTTGGATTCGATTCATATAGATGCATGACTTTGCTTTGCTACCCAACATATTTGTTCGACATGATTTAAGCGTCAGTGTCAATCTGATCTTAAACATTATTTTCCATGAACCTTTGGAATTTAAATTAAGGGTTAAAGTGCATTTTTAGTACTCTAGAATATAGCAAAGTGCACCTAACATAATATACAATATTGTGGTCCATTTGTGGTAACCAAGAATAATTTTCGTGGCTTATTTAGTAACAACGTTAAATAAGTTAAGTTTGACCGTTATGTGTCAAATTTTGACCGTTAAAGTGTGGGGTAAAGGAGCATTTTTAGTATTCTAGAATATAGAAGGAGCACCAAACATAATATACAATATTTTAGTCCATTTGTGATAACCAAGAATTATTTTCATTGCTTATCTAGTAATTCGTTAGCTAAAACTCACTTTTGTAAGATAAAATCTGATGTGACATAATGATATAATATATGTATATTGAAATGACAATTTAAGGAACATTATTTTAAGTTTATAACTTTGTAATCAGATAGAAGTAACTCTTCTTCTATTACATCATATGGTCATTAATTCGGGTTAACCTAGTATGACCAACCCGTTTTAATTTGTGTCGAGCCAGTATGACCACCTCGTTTTAACTCAGTAAGGCCAACCTATTTAGTTTATGATTCTTTGATTACATTTTTCATATATGTAAAATACTAATGACTTATTAGTTTATACATGCATGATACTAGGATAGTCTATGGATCTTTATAACTTTGTAGTATTTAATTATTTGACACTTTAATAATATTGTGACTTAGTTGTTTATGGTGTTTAAATATTGTATATTATGTTTGGTGCTCCTTCTATATTTTAGAGTAATGAAAATGCTCATTTACTATACAATTTAATGGTCAAAATTTGACACATAACGGTCAAACTTAACTTATTTAACGTCGTTACTAAATAAGCCACGAAAATATTTTTTGATTACCACAAATGGACCACAATATTGTATATTATATTAGGTGCACTTTGCTATATTCTAGAGTACTAAAAATGCACTTTAACCCTTAAATTAATATTATGTTTTACTTTTCAGTCAGAGTGGATGAATTCATTGTAAAATGATGTAAATTAAATTTATAATTCACCAAATTAGAAATGTTAATGGTGCAAGACTTGTTTCTCATAATGTCAATCAATCTTAGAACTTTCTTACGTTCTAATCTTACAAAAGATTCATCTTTTAAATCCTAATCATGACTGATATTAATTTCAAAAAAATAGGTTGATTGGATCATTTAAAATAAAGGTATTTTTTTTTCTCAAACTCCACATTCCACAACCTTAAATTGGTCTATAAATTTAACCCGAAAAAACTCGATCAATATAATCATCCCACGACAAAGAATAACATGTAGACTATAGTTCTTCGAAGTGTCACTTCATGGATCTAATTCTCTTGTTAATCTTTGAATGCATGTTTCTCATGACTAAATTGAACTCATGTATGCTGCATAGCAATTCAAAGTCTATATATTCAATGAAGGAGCAAGTTCTCCGTGGAGCATTACCTATACCTAAATCTGACTTTGTGATGAACAACAATTATAATGCAAACAATATCCAACATGCTGCTCCTTTTTAAAAACAGAACGAAAATTCACAGAATAAGAGTATTGCATACACACACAAACACACATAAATGCAAAGTATATTGGAAATAAAAAAAGAATAAAAAATCAACAGAAGATTGTATTACATGAAAGTAGCAAAGGTTCAAAAGAAAAGAATAGTGTACAAATATCATTCAAGTAATATGATAAAGTAACCATTCATGTAATAATCCCGTATCTGAAAAGCTATGCAATCAAAACTTTAGCATATTGAAGATATCAACTCGCACAATAATAATATAGTGAAAAATGAGAAGGGAATTCAAATAAGTTTAATCAAAATAGTAGCTTAAACTCTAATATGACTCAAAACTCAAAAGCATTAAATATAACCTCAAATCATTTATCCACCTTCCTCAAAGCACACATATTCCTCCCTTTTAAGATTAATCACTACTAATATACACCCAACTTCTATATATATGTTTGGATAGCAGGCTATACCATTGTGTGAAATATTCATCCATCCTCTAAAATAATTCTCAAATCAACATTTAAAGCCTTTGATCATACCTTCATATCTCCTAGGACAATTATTTCATACTTGGGGACCTTAATACAGTTGGTATAATCAATTTTTTAATTAAAAATGTCAGATAAATATGATGCCTAAGCCATATGTTGATTATATTCCATTGTACGATTCATATGGCATCTCAAAAGTAAATAACTCAGAAGGATATGATTTTCTTTCGTCTGAAACCACAGGAACATCTAGCTCACATACTGCAACTAAAGATTGTATGGAATTATCATACCAATTGTAAATAAAAATAGTGAAAGGCAATAAGGAGAATATGTTGGTTCCCTGCAAATGGGTACAACAGATATAAGATGAAAAGGGATATAATGTATACAAATCTTCTATAAAGAGGGACAATGGAAAATATCCAAGCCATAGAATGTTGGCTTGCTAAGTGATGTAAACTCGGAACATTTGTATACATTACTATGTGAAATAGAGAAAGCAACAATGAAAAAATATATTTGCAAGACCTGCTCATGGCATAATCATCACCTTCTTGCTAAATATCAAGACTATCATCAACAATCAGGATATTTAATGAAGTAAGATTATATTATAAAATACACATTTATATGTCCAACATATAATCCCAGATTTTGAATAATCAGGATATGCAAGTGTTTAAATAGGAGACAAGTTGAGACAAGTTTCTTGTGGTTGAACTTGATTGTTCATCAAATTAGTACCAAAAAACTTCCCGAACATCTCGACTTCTATTGTAAATTTCAAATAACAAACCACATATTTGCACAATCCATCTGAACTATATATTGTTAGTAAACCTATAAATAAATGAAATTTTCGTAGCACCCCATAAAAGATATTCTACATTGTTTCCCACACTCTCCATAATAGCATTAAACAAAAGACAAAGACAGATTATCTACATTGATATGGATAATATTACCACACACAATTCTCTTTCTGTTATTTCTTTTTGTTTTGAAAGATTTCTGTCACCAACTTGCATCTGAATATTGACTAACAAGATACTGAGGATACATCATCCTTGCCACAGCCCATATACCAAGATACCTTCTTGTAAAGATGAAGTCGTTTCTCAGGAACATAAATATTTTCATTATATACCTGCAAAATGATATTGATACATCTTTAAAATGATGGAGGTATGGCTTCAAAATACCTTTAAAAATGTATGAAATGCCTAAAAAACAAATGCAATCCCTCACCAGCTAAGAGAACAATACCTTCTCCCTTGACAAATCGCACAATTTCAGGCTGGTTATCCTCAAAAATGATAATAATCTAATAGCCCATAATAAATTTTTTTTTAAAAGCATACTTTTTCTAGCTGAAGGTATTCTAGTCACAACCATGAAAACAGGAAACAGTTATTTTTTTCCTGATTGACTTCAAGTAGATTTGTATTACCATTTGAAAGCCGCTAAGTGAAACACATCAAAATATCAGTCTAATTAAATAAAAAAGATTTATGGAGTGCTACCATGAAGGGCAATTGAAACTAACTGAAGAGAGTACTGAAGAATTGGGCACAAAATGCCATCTTTTTCTGATCTTATGAGTCAGTGCATCATCATATGGACCATGATATTGGAATCAGTAGGAAAATGATCAAAATCTGTAATTTCAGCAGCAATTGTATAGCACAATCCTTTGACATCTCATATATGATTCCATTTTTCATGATTAATTGCATGTACTTCAAAATGATGCATGGAGATCTAGAGCAAATAAGGCTATAACAATTAGTTATTAAGATAACCAAGTATGTTATGAATAAGCAAACTCTAAGTTGAATAAACTTCAGCAACAGATTCAGCACCAAACATCCCATTCCATAAAAGCTGATATAGAATCTGTCAAATACAAATATAGTAAAAAAAAAGTGCATCTGAAAAAGATAATGTCAAGAAAGTCTTTTGAATCTGCAAGCAAAGCCATTAAATTAATAATAGCATACCAACTATTATTTTTTCTCTGTTTTTAATTTTTGGGCATATGGATAAGAATACAGAGCACTTGTGTGTCAGTAAAAGGATAGAATAATGTTGCAGGCGAAAATTGGACTAAAGGTCACACATGTAGAACAACAATGGGTGAATAATGAGTGGTGAAGGTCATTAAGACCGCAACTTCTCCATAAATAAGATGGAATAATGATAATGATGGTTTCATTGCATCAGTGATGAGTGAGATGGCAGTTGAAGAGCAATGACAATTAGAATATGGGCAATAATCAAGAAAAGGGAACATTAGTAATCATAGTAAAGATATTCATCATTAATTGTGAAGCACATCTTCAGCTATGTAGATATTCGGCTTTAATAGCAGCCATGGAACATTGTACAATAGTATTGAAAATATAAATTCAAGTAACCTATATTAAGGAACATCTGATCCATCACAATCAATGAATAGCAGCATAAACCAATGCTATTCAAGAAGAATAATGCCATGAGCCTTCATAAATACAATCAACAAATTGCTATGCCACAAAAATTATGAACTCTAACAAGTAGGATTACTCGCGCGATGCGCGAAAGAATAATTGACAAATGATAATGGCAGAAAAAAATGGTTGTATTACAATTAAAGGAAAGGGTACTGCAGAAAACGTGGGAGTATGACAATGGTAAATTAAGGGCGAAACACTTCTAATTTACCACTTCTAATTTACCGATGGCAAGTGTAAATCAAATGATAAAAAGACAGGAAAAGTTTATAAATAAGACGTGAAAATTGTGAAAATACAACAAAGCAAACATAAGACAAAACCTTTTCATGTTTGTCTTAAAAAGAAGACAAAAGAAAACTTTTTGAAAGCATAAAAAAGAAAAAAATATACTCAAAAGCAAAATTGTAAAAAAAATAAAGAATTGACAAATCTTTGATATAACACATAACATTGGTGAGTTGATTCAACCTGTTCCCCACGCTGCGCGCGGTTTTTTTAAAAAAACACAAATAATAAAAATAAACATAACCTAAGCTTGATGCACATCAATTTTTTTTTTAAAAGACAATTCTCCCTTGACACATTCCTGCAGAGAAAACCAAACATTAAATGGGTAAACCACTTAATGAAATACAACTATATTTGTGAAAATGCCTCCATAAATGCAACAACTTGTAAACTTCACAAGATATATTAAAAAGCAAAATAAAATCAAACTGAACAAATTTTTTCAAAAAGTAAACCATTGTATCTTAAAACTGAGATCAAATATACATAGCATGAATATTGTCAAACTATGTGCAAAAATATTGTAGCGACTACACAGTGCAATTTAGTTATTCATCCTTGTGGTAGAAGAGTGAACAGACAAGTTCAGATACAATTGATGAAAGAGCATAAAAATAGGCAAGTAATCATTTTAATAAGGGAGGAGAGGATAAGGGCAAAAAACAGAAAAACAGCTCAAGAAAACCTTTCAAGTAACATAATATCTGCTCAAGTGAATCTGAGAATGAAAATGAAACATAAAGTTAGCATGTTGAAGATAAACACATTCACACAAGATTAAAAACAATTTATAGAATGGAAGTGGTGCCAAAAAGGGAGATATTATACATGCTTATATAAAATTGGTGAGCTAGTGATGTAGTCAAGAGCAATAAATAAAGTGAAGTATAAGCATTAATCAATTAAACTATAAAAGAGCGTTTCAGTATATGAAAAAAGACAAGAGAAAACCTGTTTTGAAAGATATATTCCTACTTTTTAATGTTTGCCCTTTTCTCCTCCATTTTAAAACATAGACATAATCATTATTTTATTTAATAACAGCCCAAAATATTTCGATTTCTTACTTCTTCCGGAGGATGAGCAAAAACTGCACAATTAATTAAAGAAAAATTAGTGGGAGAAATCTGTTGTAACAATGCTGACTCAACTACCAATTTAATGAAAATTGATGGTTAGAAGTACAATGGATACAAATGTAATTCAAACAGATAATTGAGATAGCAACAACACAACTTTGGTCAAGAAAGCTGATGCAATTTAATTCAACACATGAATCAAATTACGATTTAAATCTGGTTCAAAAAAATGAGTGACAAATATCTGTAAGCATTTCAAGGAGGGTTACAATGCACCAATATTCAGCACATGATACTAAGTGTTGAAAGAAAAACTCTCCAGGATGTTGTTGCATGCAACTTAACCTATAAGTATATTGGCATGCTAGTCACATTTATTAATATATCCCTCCACTCATACTTATCTTGCTAAATGGATCTCTTTTATCTTTTGGCATAATCTCTCTCTCTCTCTCTCTCAGATGATGGGGGAGAAAATCATTTAAATGATGAAATTGAGAAAGAGAACTAACAACATACCGTAAGTAAGCATATTGTGAAACTCAAGGAAAGGATAAGGTCACCTACAAAAATGTTTAAACAAATTCTTAAGATCATAATTGTGTTGGCTAGAAAGCTATATTCAAGTGAAGGGATACTGAGATTTACCATATAAAAAGACAAAAGTGGTGGATCCATTGGAAAATTACAAACTCAGTTGTCCACAAAACAAAATAGCTGAACTGAAACATTTGAAACCTCTGCATATGTTACCAAGAGACAATTGTAAATTAGAACTTTATTGCAGAGAGAGAAATTTAAAACCATGATAAACCAAACTTACCAAGCAATTCAATGTCATGTTACCTAGAAGGAAAATGGCATTAACTGAGTGCATGAAAACAATGAACTGCAAGTAAAGAATACAAAGTTTGTCAGAGAATCATTACATTTTAAAAATGAGAGAAAGAAAAATAAATGATATCATTTAGGACTATCATGTACAACCAATATTTTCCTGGGGCATTGCAACATAACCTGGGGCATTGGATCGATTAAAAGTGCACCTTGTCATGTGAAAATATATAAAGCAACAAAATCATGAAAATATGAGTATACCGAAAAAATTATTTGAAAGATATAAACACATATACCAGTAGTTTCCCATGCCAGAGGCCCCTCAAGAGTATTTGAATTCTTTAGAAGGCTAGACATAATATCATAATCTCCAATTGTTGAAGCTGTATTGCTATTTGCAATAATAGCACCAGGCTATTGTTGTCCACAAAACATCCATATATGAATAGAGATGACCCAAGCTGCATGAGAAATTGAGAGCGTAAGTCTCTTGGAAGGCTATGAACAACGTATATATAATCTATCAAATTTAATAGGTAGGTTTGTTTCTATTGTTGTCAGTGGGGAAGATCTGAACCTGTAAGTTGTATCGCAGATCAGTATTGAAGGCACAAAAGAGTCTTAAAAAATGTACTCATGCAGTTTGTATTGACAGCTACAAGAGCGAATCATGTTAGATGTTACCCCAAACTAAACAACAACCAATGTAAAGGTCCACCTGTTCAGCACAAGAAAGTAACCAAACTACAGTCAGCATATAACTAGGATACTGAAGATATGGTAATAACAGTGTTTAAAACTTTTATTTGTTAATCAATCATATACCTGTTTATTCTTTTTTTCCTTAATCTTGCTTGATCCACTGCAAATTCATGCATAGGGTATGACAATAAGCACATCATGTTCACCTTCTCAGATATGACCATTACTTCTTTTAGCTCCATGCTGGAAGCATAACACGTGAGAAGAATATTCTAATAGTAGTCATGTGCTGCTGAGATCTTAAAGCAGCAGCATGTCATAATTTTACATGACTCCTGAATAGTGGCAGATACAAAATTGCAGCAACAATGGAAAGCATAAGAAACTCTTGGAACAAATATGAGAATACAATCGCTGACACTACTACTAATTGTTGAAGAATGTACATTGTAATAGTTTCTAGAGTGTACTATTATGTTCTAGGATGGTTCTAGTGTGTGTTCTAGAGTATGATTGTTCTAGAGAGTGTTAGTAGAGTAAGAATATTCTAGAGAGGCCGCTGAATATTCATTAACATCAACTGTAGAATATTCAGTAACAGACTTACTCCCTTGTTTGAAGCCGGAGATTCTGGTTTTTATCTCATAAATTTGAGCTGCATCTCTTACTCTTGAGTAAGTTTGATGAACAGCATCCCAAACCTCCTTAGCTGTGGATAGGAATAAGCATGTTTGACTGATCTCAGACTCCATAGAATTCCATAACCAAGACATTACCAGAGAATCTTCTTCATCCCAAGCATCAAAGGTTGGATCTCCAGGCTTAGGACCCGTTCCAAGTAGGTGACTAAGCTTCCCTCGACCCTTCAAAAAAGTGCGAACAAATTGAGACCAGCTTAAGAAATTAGTTCCATTCAGCTTATAAGCTGTAGGAACATTTGGCAAGTCTCCATGGGTAATGGCACCAATGGTTGAGGAAGATCCAGCACCATTTTTCACCTCAGACATGGTTTAAATCGGAAGAAGAGGTGATTCTGAGCAAGAGGAGAAGAAACGGAGGTGAACGGAGGCGAAATACGGTTTTCCGCCGGCTATGAAAAGTTTATGGCTGGAGCTGGATCATTACAGATCAATAAAAATGAAATGCAGTGAAGATGTTGCTATTCTAAAACGCTTTATGGAGCAAGAGCGTGTTTATGAGTATTTTGCAGGTTTAGATCCAAAATTTGACCAAGTGAGGTCACAAAATCTTGGAAAAGATGACCTGCCATCTCTTAATGAGACTATTGCTATTATCTTAGCAGAAGAAGGACGGAGGAGTGTTATGATGTAACCACCACAAGCTGAGAGTTCTGCACTGATATCAAAGCCTGTTACTAATCGTGCTGTTAAACAAGGTGATTCACAGGGCTCGAGCAAGGAATTATGGTGTACCTATTGTAACAAGCCACGTCATACTAAAGAGAGGTGTTGGAAGCTGCATGGAAAGCCTTCTAGGAAGAAGCCTCAAGCTAATATTGCTTCGGGAAGTGAAGAGAAGCTTAGTCAGAATGATCTTAAGGGGGAGTTAGAGAGGCTAAAATCATTGATAGCAATTGTGACATACTGTTACTAATTCCGTAATTAACCTAATATATCCCTTTTAATTCAATTATCTCTTTACTAACTATGATAGAATAAAGATTTCCATAATAATAAATGTCTTATCATAGTTAGAAAAAGAATTTACTAATGGTTAAACATTATCCATGATAGAAAAGAATTTCCTAATATAACCTGAACACTATCATGGATAATTAATAGCTAACCATGTTAGAAAAGACTCACCTAACATGGTTAGAAAAAGAAGTAAACTAATATCAATCATTAATAATCATCTAACTATGATAAAAAAGACTTTTCATATTATTACAACCCTATCATAGTTAGAAAAGTACTTTGTTTATATAATAATCCATAATCAACATCCCTGAGTCTATTTTTCATTTTAATAAGAAAACATGCGGAAGCGAATGCAGACCTATATAAATTGGCAATATACAATTCAAAATAGTCTATATAGCTTCTAATACCTAATTTCCTCGCCTGTTGTCTGCGTCTGTGCATGAATACCTGCAAAAATGTCAGTAATCGTGGGATGAGACAATTTGTCCCAGTAATCACCGCTTAACTCACTATAACAGTGAGATGTGCGGTGCGAGGGCGTCTAAAGGGTACCACATTTTAAAACCAATAATATATATATACATGTCAAGTCTTTCATTCATTATTCAAGTCCCTCCGTCCAAATCAACTCAAATTCATCATCTCTACTTTCCACATATCACTCAAATCCCTCAGTCAGTTACACATAACTAAATGTCACCTCTCCAGTCTCCAATCTAATGTTACTACCACCACAACTCTCACACTCACCTATAGATGCATTGTGCCATCACGGGGCATTCAAGCATCTAATCTTCACTATATGATTTGACACTGTGCCCCTCTCTATGATGAGAGGGCAAATTTCCCTCTCTGGCAATCTCCAGATAAGGAACCTCAATTCTGTTTCCATTGCAGAACGGGAACGGTTGGGCTCTTTAATGCTAAACAACCGTAGGTCACTTACTTTCTCTAGTAAGTAGACCCGTGATCCCCGGTCTCTAGTCCGAAAAGGATTCGTACAAATAACTGTCGATCGGCCAATCGACAGTTATCATCGCGCGATGGTACATAAATTAATCAGTGTCATGCAATGCTCATAATCCCTATTCTATATTCCATCCACAACTATCATTAATTTCCAGCAACATAACTCCCAAATTTTCTCTACATAACCTATGATACATCAAATCCACTGTACCTCTCAATATCCCTGTCAAAATGCCAAGATCACAATATCTATACACTCACATACAGATTCCAACAATATCACCAGCCAGGATACTACATACAGTAAGTCAAATCTTTATACGAAAATAATCTTGTTTGAAAGGCACCCGATAGCCCGTTTTATATAAAAATAGTTTTTCAAAGATAATATATATATATATATATATAGAGGGAGAGAAAGGATTTTGAAAATCCCCAACTAACGTCACCCTTAATGTTATAGTCAGTTTAAGTGTGATTACCTGTCGCCCTTTTTGCACTTTGTTGCTCTTCCTTACCCTTCCTTACTTGATTCACCTATTATTACATAAAAGTAATAATAAAGGTAAACCACTATCCATAAATCTATATAATCAATAACACGTCTCTCTCTCAGTTCATATTACTACCCAAGTCCCCTTTAGATCATAGTTTCTTAATTTTATGATTAAGCTCTTTAACTTAGTCTTTTACGTTTCTCAAGGTTTTAATTAATCAATAATCATAATCTACATGAAAACAAGTCATGACAAGCAAGATCGAATATCCTTAATAAAAATTAGCATTTAATCACGTGATACTTCAAGTATTACATTCATATTTCAAAGCAATTAAAATTATTTTAATTGCCTCCTCATGCATTTAGTCAAGACAGTAAGTAAATATCCTCGTGCCTTCTCAAGTACAACCATACTTATCCACATAGCACATACTAATAACCATTTATAATCTGCCAAGCATCAGATTCACACACCCATATCAAAAATCTATGGAGCCAGTATAAGAGGTGGACACAGAACATCACAAATCAACATATAAACATCAACCAAAAGCATTTCTTTTCTTAAATCCTTTCAGCCCAAACCAGAATTTAAATTCCTAAAAATAAAATACCCCTGAAACCATAGTCATTCATCATTTCCTTTGATGAATCTAACAAGGCCATAGCAATACCTATCAACTATAACAAGGAAAACAGCAAACTGAATTTCAGCGTTAACTTTCAAGTTTTATCTCCATTCTCAATAATCCATAGCATCATTCATAGATGATTTTAAGGTTTGTGTCGCCAAGACAACCAACCTAAGCTGAGAAGAAAGATTTAGATTCAACTTCACAAGATGAACTCAAGTTTTCTTACACATTAACACAAATATGCACTTACACAAGAGACATTAATACAATTTCCTTTAGCATTTTTCAATTAACACCATAAACTTCACACACACAAGCCAACAATTCAGCCACAACCGAAAAGAAAGAGACTTAGAAAACCATCATTCTAAACACAATCAAACCTGTACATGCATCTTATAACCCAACCAAACTTGTACACCAACTAATCCAAGGTTTGAAACCACAAATCCCTCTAAATTCGTCAGATATCATAACCCCCACAAATCAGAACATAAACAATGGCTCCTAAAATTAATAAACCGTTTGGCGAAAATGTAGAAGCCACTTTGCAAATCATCTATTTTCCAGCCTGAGCAAAACACAAAACCAGAAAATTCAAACAAACATGCCAACATTGAACATCAATAACACAATCACATCTACCACCAAAAACTTCAACCTTTTAATTATTAATATCCCATATTCCCAACTCAGTTCCAAATGAACAGATCCCATGGAAAAGCTATAAACTTGTGAAGCACAAAAGCTTGCAGAATCAATCAAAGCCATTTTACAGTTTTGATAAACATATGTATTAAAAGTTCATAACTTTGGTCCAAAATAACCTCAAATCCAAAATCAGTTCTGACCCTTCCCTCTCCTCTCAAAATCAGCGCAAGACTAAGTATGAAATGGAAGAAAAAAAATGTTACCAACTCATTTTTGGCCTTAAGTGCGTCGCCCATAGCTTCCCATCGCCGGAAAAACTTCAACAGTCGCCGGAAATTACAACTCGAATGCTTAGGCCAATAAGAAACCGAGGGGTGAGGGGGAAATGTGAGAAATCAACATGAAGAGAAGCATAGCTCGAAAAACACAAGAAAGGTTGAAGCTTTACCTATTCTTTCCGTTAACCACCGTGAGTTCGCCGGAAAAACTCGCCGGATTTGCAAGAAGAACAAAGAAAACCGAATGTGAGGAGTGGAGACTGTGGGGAAGAGAAAGGAAATGAAGTTTAGAAAAGGAACATGACTTAAGAAACCAAAAGAAACCGAAAAGCCTACCTCCAGCCGCCGCACGTCGCGATTTCCGCCGGAATCGACGAAGCTTCGCCGGAAAATGAAGGAGGAGACGGTGAGGAAATGAAACTCGCCGATGACAAAGAGAAACAGCGAAGACAAGAGAAGCCCACATGATTTTGCAGATTTGGGAAGGAGAGGTAGTGAATGGGTGGAGAGAAAAATGGTGAAAGTGAGGAGGAAGAACAAAGAGAAATGAGAGAAGGGAGAGCTCATGAATGAGAGGGAGAGGCGGCTGAAATTTGTGCAAGGAAGGAGGGAGTGTCATGTTAGGGTTTTGGGGCAAAAATTACAAAAATATCCTTATATCCTTCTCTATTTGCTTTTCCATTTTAAATACCTACCTTAAAACTAATTGTAAAATTAAATTCATACACCAACTTACATACTTCCTCCAACCATAGTATTATCTATGTTGTAAAGTATTTTTCATAAAAGTTGTAATTAAAAATTCAACCTCTAACTATTTTTCTTTAATTTCCAAAAAAATAGGCATATTATTTTCTTAAAAATATATTTATCATCATTTACTTACTTACAATGCCTATTAATTTAATAATGACATCCTAATACCTTAATTAATTGTCAATTATTGCTAAATTAAAATTTGGGATGTTACAGCAACACTTGAGAAGGATTCTCCTTCTACCACAGGTACCTGTGCTTTGGGGTTCTTAGGTATTTCATTTCAAACTTCATCTGTCCTATTTTCATCTGCTCTTAATGCCTCAAATAAGGATTTCCTCCACTCTTGGATCATTGATTCAGGAGCCACTGATCACATGACTAATTCTTCTAAACACTTTGTCTCTTATAGTCCATGTCCTAGTAATAGGAAAATAATTGTAGCCGATGGATCAATAATGACCGTTGCAGGTCAAGGAGATGTTTCTATTAACTCTACCCTTGTTTTGAGAAATGTCCTCCATGTTCCTAAACTTTGCACTAGTCTCATCTCTGTTCAAAAACTTGCTACTGACTCTAATGTCTTTGTAATTTTCTCTTCAAACTCTTGTATTCTTCAGGAGCAAGAAACGAAGCAGATGATTGGACTTGCTAAGGAAAAGGATGGACTTTACTTCTTTGAAGAGCATGGTGAATGTGGTAGAGTTAAGAGTCTATCATCTTCCTCTTTTCAAACTAAAAGTGTCTTGGCAAATAAAGAAGAAATTTGGCTTCAACATCGTCGTCTTGGACATCCTTCTTTTAATGTTTTGAAAGTTGTTTTTCCTTCTTTATTTAAGAATGTGTCCATCGAGTCTTTACATTGTGACATCTGTGAATTTGCAAAACATAAATGTTCCTCATATCCTACAAGTAATACAAGAACTTTTGTTCCTTTTGAGCTAATTCACAGTGACATTTGGGGTCCATCTAACATTTCTAACATCTCTAGATTTCGATGGTTTGTGTCATTTATCGATGATTGCACTCGTGTCACTTGGATTTATTTGTTGAAACAAAAATCTGATGTGAGCTCTGTTTTCCCGCGTTTTCACAATATGATTCAAACACAATTTGGAGTTCAAATAAAAAGATTTCGTTCTGATAATGCTAAAGATTTTTTCAACCAATCTTTATCCACATTTTTGGAAAACAAGGGATTTTACATGAGTCATCTTGTGTCAATACTCCTCAACAAAATGGAGTAGCCGAAAGGAAAAATAGTCACCTTCTTGCAGTCACAAGAGCATTGTTGTTTCAAACAAATGTTCCTAAACATTTTTGGGGTGAAGCTGTTCTAACAGCTACACATCTCATTAATCGACTCCCAACTCAAGTTCTTGGTTCAAAGAGTCCTCTAGAGGTTCTCACTCATTTTTATCCTAATTTTAATGCATCAAATGGTCTTATTCCTAGGATTTTTTGGTGTGTTGCTTTTGTGCATGTACATTCTCATCAAAGGACCAAACTTGACCCTAGAGCTCTCAAGTGTGTGTTTGTGGGATATTCCTCTACTCAAAAAGGATACAAATGTTATCATCCTCCTTCAAATAAGTTCTTTATGTCAGCAGATGTGACGTTTTCTGAGTCTGAGTCCTACTTTGGTAGTTCTGTTAATAATGATCAAGAAAATGAACATTTTTCTAATGATCTTTTAGATACTAAATTTCAAGAGGATTCAAGACTACAATCTCATTTTAATCAATCTGTAGATGTTTCACAAGAATCTCATTCTAACCCATCTGTAGAGGTTCCACAAGCACTTGACTCTATCCATTAACCGCTGCGTTACAGTAGAAGGAAAAAGAAGTCCCAATCGGAGCAAGTTCAATCATCTGAACTAGTTATCAATGAAGAATTTGAAATTGCTCCTGAAAATACAGAGGTACCTTCATCTCCTTCTATTATACATGGGGACTCTCTTGTTTCTACTGATGATTCTGATCTACCTATTGCCTTAAGAAAGGGAGTTCGAAGTTGTAGTAAGCGTCATTTATATCCTCTATCTTCATTTCTTTCATATGACAAGTTGTCTTCCAACCACAAAGCTTTTCTCACTAATCTCCAGTCCATTCCAATACCAAAAACCTTAAATGAGGCAAGGGCAGATGATAATTGGGTCAAAGCAATGAAAGTTGAAACGGAAGCTTTGGAGAACAACAAAACATGGGATCTTGTTCAATTACCCAAAGGAAAGAAGCTTGTTGGATGTAAATGGGTTTTGACACCCAAATACAATTCCGATGGCAGCTTGGAACGTTATAAAGCAAGATTAGTTGCTAAAGGGTATACTCAAACTTATGGAGTTGATTATGAGGAGACATTTGCTCCTGTTGCAAAAATGAATACCTTTCGAATTTTATTGGCCTTAGCTGCCAATCAAGGTTGGGATATGTTGCAGTTTGAAATGAAAAATGCATTCCTGCATGGAGACTTGAAGGAAGAAATCTATATGGAAGTTCCACCTGGCTTCTATTCTCAGGTTGCACCTGGTACAGTGTGCAGACTCAAGAAAGCACTGTATGGCTTAAAGCAATCACCAAGGGCTTGGTTTGGGAGATTTACAAAATCTATGGTTCGCATGGGATATAGACAAAGCCAAGGTGATCACACTTTGTTTATTAGACATTCATCTTCAGGGGGAGTGACAATTTTACTTGTTTATGTTGATGATATCATTGTCACAGGAAATGACATAGCTGAAATTAATTCTCTTCGAACACAGTTGATGAGAGAATTTGCCATTAAGGATTTAGGAAGACTTAAATATTTTTTGGGTATTGAAGTTGCTCATTCCAAACAGGGCATCTTCATTTCTCAACCTCTTAGCTGAAACAGGAAAACTGGGATGCAAACCTGTGGATACACCTATAGAACAAAATCACAGACTGTGTGAAGCAGGTAGAAGGTCTCCAAAGTGGAGAAAGAAGAAGTCTTGTACACCACCTAAAGATCCTCCGGTTGACAAAGGATCCTATCAAAGGCTTGTTGGAAAGTTGATTTATTTGGCTCACACAAGACCTGATATTGCATATGCAGTGAGTGTAGTGAGTCAATTCATGCATTGTCCTAAAACATCACACTTACAAGCTGCCCATCGAATACTTCACTACTTGAAAGGTACTCCAGGGAAAGGAATTTTATTCAGAAGGGGGAGAAAACTAACAATTGAAGCATATACTGATGCTGATCATGGAGATGTGAAGGACACCGATTTAGCGGTCGGTGTAGTGTGCCTTGGGCCTAGTCCTTCAAGAAATTTTAGAACCTCAAGGTAAGCAGAAGCTACCCCGGGTATCGTTCTCAAGGAGCTTTGTTTAATTAAACTAACCTAGTAAATTTAATGCAATGCAAGATGAAATTTGGGTAAATAAAATATATTTTGTTGATTTTTGAAGACGGAATGAAGAATGCAAAACAAATAAATATTTTTGGTATTTTTGGATAAAAGGGTGGAATGTAAGTGAATTGCTCTTGGAAATGAATTTTGAATGACTATCATAGCTTTCTAAGGATTTTTGGGGAGTTTAATGCACTAATTTCCTAATTTACCAAACCTCATGAACCCATGAGTCCAATTACCTAATTAGTGGAACCCCAACTAACTAGAAATTGTTAAGCCCTTTAGCACCTTTGAGTTTTCTCTAGGTTTCCTAAAGTATCAAACCTCACCAACCGGTAAGTCTAATGCCTAGTCTCATGAACCCATTTAAATAGGCATTATTAATTACCCTAGAGTGTGATTATTGATTGCAATGCATTAGGTTCAATTACAATTCAATTCAACAAACTATCTACCAATACCATGAGTAAATAGAAATATCTAATGAATTATAAAGAACATATGTATGACCTTACATATTGTTGAGTCCAAATTCCTCATTACAAGTCAAAACCACAAATCAAACTCACAATAACAACCAAATCCAGTCCAATCTCAAAATATAAATGGTAACCTAAACCTAGGCAATCAAAAATATAAAAAGAAAGGAAAGGAATTAGGACTCCCCTTTGAAGAACCAAAACTCAAGCTATCTTCAAATCATCCCCAAGAGCAATGAGGGTATTTTAGTCACTCATAAAGAAGAACTTAGAAACTCCAAGCTCTAATTTATGAGTGAGCATAGTGGGTGGATGGAGAAATTTATGGGAAATGAGATAAGAATAAAGAGTGAAAAATGGGTTTGCTTTTCGGTGCATCCCTCTGCTCTCTCTCATGTCCGCCTCCAGCTCGCGCCTCCCTCCTCAATTCCTTCCTTTCTTCAGCGCCCCTTTTCTCCCTTGCTCATTCGGCGCCCCTTCTTCTTGTTCAGTTCCTCCCTAGTTCACTTCCTTTTTTCCCTTGCCACGTGTCCTCTTTTTTTTTCAAAACGATGTGCTTCCTCTGTTATTCTTACCCATTGATCAAATAAGGTCAAAATAGTTTTGCTCTCCTCAGATCCTAACACGTGGCTGCAGCATCTTTCTTTTATATATCTTTGCTTTTAATTGCTAGGCTGCCACATCAAATAAAATAACCAAATCATCAAGGCTTGTTGCAAAATCTAGAGCTGACTTTTCAAACATTTTAATTACAACATGTACTATTAACAACCTTGAATATATATTTTCTTTTGAATTGATGACACCTAAATATGATTAAATTATATATGAAAATATACTAAAATTAGGAAATCATCAAGACCAAAATTGCATCTTAAATATGTTTAGAACTTCATTTTAGGCATTTAAACACATACAAATTTTAGGATTTGTCAACTCCCCCACACTTAAACATTTGTACTCTCGGACAAAATCAAATTAAAAACACAAGAGGCTAAAGATGATTTAGTATCAAAGAATGATATTTAGTGAATATTGGTGTATCTTCTTGTTTCAAGTCCATGATAATGCCATATATTGAAAGAACTATAAATGATGTAAGGTTTAATTAAAATATATTTAATTTGGAAACCTCACAAGGATAAGTGTTTGCTCTCAACTCTCATGTAGGGTATTTTCACTCAAATCCACTAAAATCATGCTCTACCATAGGCTTGTGATCTTTCTAAGCTCTCCACTACTTATAACAATAACATGAGTAGATCCAAAAGCACTTTTTTTTGACTTTAGAGATGGAAGTAGGCTAAATGAAATGGTTGAAAAATATATGGCAAGGAACATGCACACAATACAAATAATCAAACCAAAGTACATCCCATTTTCACACATTAAGTGCAAGCCTTCTATGTTTGCTACAACAAAAATGAATGTCTTATTTCTCTATTTTTTCTTTTTCTTTTTCTTTCATTTTTTTCCACTTTTTTTTTTCATTTTTTTCTTTTTTTTTTCATTTCCTTGGCATTCTAACATATTTATGATCGTAGCAAGATTCAATGATATCATAAGACATGAAAATTATTAGGACACTCTAGAAATCTTAATGAAGTAATGATGTGCATAAGTGTTGGTGCTTGTTAAAATGATGGGTGGAGAGAATCAAAGGCTCAAAAGGAAGCAAGAAGGAAGGTATTAATGAATACTAACATGTAGTTGGGATAAAAGGTAATGAAATGAATGCCTATGTCATCTCTACTCATGACATTGCAAAATGTAGCCTCAAGCAAGAAATAAAACAAGTTCTAGAGAGCAATTGCTTTAGTGGAATATCACACAATAGAAAGAAGAATTAGGCTCAAAATACCTCACGACTAGGCTTTTTGTTTCCAACCAAATTCATGATAATTAAACAATACATCACCTTTAGGACTTAAAATATATGACAACTCACTTCATTAAGACTAGTTCCAACATCAATATCCAACTAAATGAACATTGAGACAATTTTTTTTTTTTAAAATAGATCATGCCCAAGGGTAACAAGTGTAAAAGCGAAGGAGAAGTTCAAAATTTTTCAAAATTTTCTCATTTTGAAGCCAAAAACATAATCAAGATGCAATCACAAAAAACTTGAGCTAATTAATCCAAGGAGTAACCAAGAGTAATCCCCTCCCCCACACTTAATTTCTACATTGTCCTCAATGTAGCAAAATAATGGAAATAGCAAGTGGACTCATGCAAGAACAACTCAAGATGTTATTCCAAACAAGTTTAAATCATGCAAAAATCAAGTGTGGTGGTGATAGTGAGCAAGGAGCATTTATTTCTACACCTAAGAATTCAAAAACAACTAAACTCATCTACTTTTACTACTAGGTTTATGTCTCTCCCCTACACTTATATTCCTCACTCAACAATTCAGCCAAGCACATGAAGAATAATAAGGAAAACAAGTGAGGAAAGAGACAACCTTGGTTATGGTATCTTCAAATTCTTGAAGGAGAAATTCTCATCCTTGATGATGATCATGTTGGACTTTAGAGCTCCAACTTCTCCTTTGTTGATCTTTCTTGGTGGTGTTTGAAGTCGATACTTCATATGGCTCCTACAATGGTGTTCATGCAAAGAAAACAAGCCAAGAGAAATATCAAGTCCAAAGGAACAAGCTTGGAGAGAGTTAGAGTAGGATTTAAGTAAGTTAAGATCAAAACTCTCTAAGTATGAATCACAACTAAGAAAATCAACATTACTCCTATTCGTAGGAGTTAAAGACACTTTTATATTTTTGAAGTCCTCTTGTGCTTGCAACCGGAAAGGTGAGGAACCCAACTTGGTGTTGAGGTACACCACATTGTATTTGCAATCACAAGAGTTGGGAGGTATAAGAGTGGAAGAAGAAGATGTTTTATGCAATATGGAAGATGAATGCATTCCTAAATCGGGAGGTAGGTCACAAGACAAAATTAAATGGAAGAATTCATCATTTTTCACAATTTTATCATTTAAAACATATGAATCTCCCATTATTGACCTACTCAAAGATGAAAAAGAATTGGGATCAAAAGATATGCAATTTTCATGTCCATCATCAAGTGTAGCATGTATGTTATCAATTGAACTAGATGAATGGGTAACATCATATGAAGTGGAAAGCCAACTATCAATTTCCATACAAATAGCACAAGACTCATCACAATCACATGTGTTAATGAAGGAAGAATGTTGGGATGAGGGTGAAATGAATTCTTCATCATGTTCAATAGATTCAAAGAAATTAAAATCATCATGCTTATCAACACTTGAAAGGGAATGCAATTGTTCACAATTCTCCACATTTTTAACAACCAAGCTTGATGTATCATTAGTGCTAGTAGATGAAGTATGCACATTACCAAAGTTCTTTTTTTTTTAAAACTTGTCTTTGTCCGGGAGTACAAAGGTTTAAGTGTGGGAGAGTTGACGTACAAATTCTAAAATTTGTATGTGTTTAAATGCCTAAAATGAAGTTCTAAACATATTTAAGATGCAATTTTGGTCTTGATGATTTCCTAATTTTAGTATATTTTCATATATAATTTAATCATATTTAGGTGTCATCAATTCAAAAGAAAATATATATTCAAGGTTGTTAATAATACATGTTGTAATTAAAATGTTTGAAAAGTCAGCTCTAGATTTTGCAACAAGCCTTGATGATTTGGTTATTTTATTTGATGTGGCAGCCTAGCAATTAAAAGCAAAGATATATAAAAGAAAGATGCTGCAGCCACGTGTTAGGATCTGAGGAGAGCAAAACTATTTTGACCTTATTTGATCAATGGGAAAGGAATAACAGAGGAAGCACATCGTTTTGAAAAAAAAGGACACGTGGCAAGGGAAAAAAGGAAGTGAACTAGGGAGGAACTGAATAAGAAGAAGGGGCGCCGAATGAGCAAGGGAGAAAAGGGGCGCTGAAGAAAGGAAGGACTTGAGGAGGGAGGCACGAGCTGGAGGCGGACATGAGAGAGAGCAGAGGGATGCACCGAAAAGCAAACCCATTTTTCCCTCTTTATTCTTATCTCATTTCCCATAAATTTCTCCATCCACCCACTATGCTCACTCATAAATTAGAGCTTGGAGTTTCTAAGTTCTTCTTTATGAGTGACTAAAATACCCTCCTTGCTCTTGGGGATGTGATTTAACCTATTTAGTCGCCTTTTAGGTCAATCAAAGATTTTCTAAACTCAAATCCACTAAGTGACTAGTGGTGAGTATTAGGTCTTTTCCACAATTCAAGTTGAATCTAGCAAATTCTAGGCTACTTTTGTCACGCAAATTAAGTAAGTATGTGAGAATGATTTTGATTTTTCTTAACTACAAATTTAACCTAACAAAGAACTATACTAGCCGAATAGAAAAGTGTAAAGAAATGAGATAAGAAATCACCTCCCTCTCCAAGTACTTAGTGCTTTGATGAATTAGACTTCATGTCCTTGTTACACTTAATATAAACTAGTTAAATCCTTGAGACTTCCTTAATCAAAGAAATCTACAAGCATTTAACTAATTTAATCAAGCCTAAAGCTCTTTTAAGCTAAGTACATACCAAAAGCAACATTAAGTACTAAATCTAGCACTTAAGAAATACATTCATTCCACAAACATAATAGGAGCTAATCGCACACAAATACATTCATGAAACTACAAAAGATTAAGCTTAGGTTTTCATGTCCTTAACCTAAAAGAGAGATTTGTGAGCCAAAGTCAAATAGAACACTTAAAGCTAAATGTCCTAACCTAATGTAACCTAAATCTAGGAAAACATTAGGCAAAAAGATAAGTCTAGCTCACAAACCTAAAAGATTACATCAACAAGTACATGAGGCCAAATATGAAGATCTACAAGCACATTCCTTTGGAGAGAGAGAGATGATGAAGCTTAGCCACACATGGAGAAGGTGGAAGGAAGATGAATGGCATGAGAATCCATGGAGGATGAAGCTTGGCCGAAAGTTTTGGTGAGAATGGTGAAAAGGATGAGAGAAAAGTGAGAGAAAATGAGATGAAGAGAGAGAAAGGTATGTGGTAGTTGTCACAAATGAGAGGTTGGGGTTTTATTTAATGAAATGAAGTTTGGGTTAATGAGAGTGATTAGGAGTTGATGAGTTGTCAAGTGGTGTAAATGGGTTGTCAAAAAGATATTTTTATGGTTATGGAGGGAGGTAGGCCAAATTGATGAGAGGTTAGGGAAGGAAGGGTATTTTTGGAATGTGGTGAGAAATGAGGATGAATGTGGTCATGAATTGGTCTAAATGCATTTCCAAAGCTTCCACCTTTTTCTCCAATTGATTGTGCTCCCAAAAATGCCCCCTTCAACTTTGAATTTGAATTTTTGGCTCCATATTACCCCTTTTGGAAATGTGCAAATCTCTTGTTTTTGACAAAAGGGGTAACTTTTGTCTTATGCCTTTGCCTTTCCCTCCAAGCCAATTCCTTGCACTCCAAGCTATCCCAAAGGGTTGTGGGGCCCACGTGGGACCCCCCTACACATGAAAACGCACAACTAGTCAAAAATGACCAAAATACCCTTGGTTACTTAAAATGCAAGTAATTAAGCTAGGATTTTCCATATAATCACCTATAAGCATGTGCACATAAAATCACCAATAATGATCAAATATAACAATTAAACCTCACTAATTAAGCTCAAATGCACATGCTTAAACATATAAATTTCGGTCCAATCAAATCCCCCACACTTAATCTTTGAACTCCGGGCAAAGTCATGCAAAAAGACTAAGTTAATCATTAAGCATAGTGAAGGCAATTGGAATTGTCATAGAGTACAAGTTGATCTTTTTGAACCTTTCCCTAGATCATCACATGGGCCAAATCTAAGAATACAAAGTGGAAACAAGTTTAACAAGTAACTAGAATTAGGAGGGAATGCTAAAAGAGATTTTCCTCACCGGATTTAAGTGTTTGCACTCAATCTCTCAAGTTAGGAATAATGCCTAACTAGGGTCTTTGTGATCACTCTTTGGCTCAATGCATTCCACCTCACCATAGGCTTGTAATAGTTCTTAGTTCTCCACCCATTAGTATGCATGGCACAATCAAATCTAGGGGACTTTGGGGGTTGAATGGAAGGCTAATAATGAATGGTGAATGATGGATAGTAGTCAATGACCAATAATATAAACAAGTAGCTACCACATATACTTGCAATACAATAAATCCAATTCCCACAAAGCATGCTACATCTCTCTTTTTTTAAAGCACTTTGTGCTTCTTTCATTTTACTTTTCACTCTTATGCCTTTGGCATACTCAAGCACTTTGTGCTATTTTTTTCTTTACTTAGGCCTTTGGCCTTATTTTTTTTCTTTTCTCTTGCTTCTCTTGGCCTTTGGCCATCTTTCTTTCTCTCTTTTTTTTTATTAAGGCTCTCGGCCATACCTTTTTTTTTCACTCAAGTAGCATGTTTTTCACAAGATACAACATTACAACACTAATATAAATGCAAGCATATGCTTTAGTCACTTATTCACACATTGGTCAAGGTGATAGAAAAGAATAGTGAATGGCCCAAAGGGGTTGAATCAAAGGATATTTAGGTTGGCTTGTGTTTGGGTCAAAAGGGTTTAGAAATGAAATGCCCCTTTCCTTTTTAATTGTACCATGCATTGTGATCTTGAACAAGAACTAGGACAAGTTCTAGGAGGTGAAATAACTATTGGCCCACTCAATTCGGTTGAAGGCTTCTCACTTTATGGCTTACTCTAATTAGTCTCTTCCTCCCTAAGAAAAGTTAAGTGAGAAACTAGCTTCCTCTTTATACCTTAAAAATGCCCCAAGTAATGCCCTAAGTAATCATTCCAAAAATTCTACTTACACACTAGAGGACAATTCCATTTACTTTCAAGAACCATGATCAAGTTAAACTTCCTACACAATCATGCCAAATAAGTCCACAAATCAAGTGTGAAAGCTTTGAATTAGACCACTTTTAAGCACATAATACACCCCCCACACTTAAAGCATGCATTGTCCTCAATGGGACCATTCAAATCAAGTAGGAAGGCATAAACAAAGGCAAGGCAGCAAGTAATAAGGCCGGGCAGTCCACGCATGCAAATGACCATCATGTATTATTCACAAAAACAAACACTAAACACAACCTAACACAAGTTTATAATTTTTTTTTCTTTGTTTTTCTAACAACCTAAAACAACATACTAGAAAATAAACCTAAACACAATCCTAATATTTTTTCCTACTTTCAGATGTCCTCCCCCACACTTAGAATAAAAGCAATTAAAAGTAGGTAAGGGAAGGAAAAATACGACCTCTTATGGAGGCTTGAAGTTCTCTTTGAAGAATTTCTTGTTGTGGCTTTGAATGAGGGTGATTCGGCCACTTTTGACTTGAGGCATGGTTGTTTTGAAATCATCATGAGAAGCATGGGCTCTTGCTTCCAAATTAGCCTCCTTGGATGATTGAGCCTTAGCCTTATGTTTCTTTCCACTTTTCGTCCTTCTTCCTTTCTTCTCTTTGGGCTTTCTAGCTCCTCCATGTGCTTGAAGTTTGGATAACAACTTGTGCAACTTCTTAGCAAGAACATCAAGAAGTGTGGGATCACACATCTTGTCTCTCAACTCTTGGCCTCTTTCTTCAAGATTCCTCTTAAGAATGCTCATCCTCCCCACAAGCTTCTTGATCTCCTCACTTGTGAGCTTTCCATTGAAGAAATTCATTTCCTCTTGTGAAACATCAAGCTCCAAGTTCTTCTTGAGGTTCTCTTCGGCCCTTAACAACTCCAAGCATGAATTGTCTCCCTTGTGATTCCCTACAACATTGAGCAAACATCCCTTTTGCAAGGGGTTGTATGCTTGCAAAGATATATTCATAGGAATACAAGAAGTGACAATAAAAGACTCAAAAGGCACATGCTTAGGAAGAGCATCAAAAGTGAAATGGTTCACATGCTTAAAAGAGGCATTAGCATGAGAATTCATAATCAAGTTAGGCACTTCAAATTTAGCAAGAAATTGCCCCTCTAAAGCATTAGAACTTGTAGTACCACCTCTCAAAGCCACACTCAAGGGAGCTACATCAAGCAAGCAAGGCTCAAGCAAAGTTCTAGCAAAATCTCTCCCTTGGAAAATACTCCTTCCATGCACACTCCTCATTCGGCTTTTCCAATCCATGATAACATGTGAGAAGTAGCTAAACAAGTCCTCCACAAAAGGTAATCCCTTTTCCATCATGAGAGCAAATACTCCCTCCAACCTATCCTTATCAACGAAATTGAACAAACATCCCTTTTCCAAGGGGTTGTGGATAGGCAAAGAAGGAATGCATACAACAATATCACCAAGCTTATATTTGACACAAAAGGGATCATGTGATTGCATCATGCTCACAATATTAGAAAAATCATTCTTAGTACCTAGCATGCATGCAACATTATCAACAATAGGACAAGAATCAATATAGCACATGGAAGCATCAACATTACCACTCATCACATGCACTAAAGAGTCAATACAATGCAAGCCTAAATGAGAAAAATGCTCCCTAGAATGCTTAATGGTCTCAAACACCTTGAATTTTATCAATTAATCACCCACTTCCATGGTGATGTAACCATCTTTCAAGCTTATGATTGCATTAGCCGTCATCAAGAAAGGTCTACCCAAAATCAAGGAATCACTCACACTAGTCTCACTAGTCATGTCAAGCACATAAAAATCCACCGGAAACACCAACTCCTTAACCCGAACTAGAATGTCCTCTATAAGTCCAAAGGGTTTCTTGAGTGACCTATCCGCCAATTGAACCACTACATTAGTTTCACTTATGTCCTTAAGCCCTAATGCAATGTAAGTGGCCTTAGGCATGACATTAATGGCGGCCCCTAAGTCAAGAAGTGCTTTACCAAAGCTAAGATTCCCTATTTGACAAGGGATGGTAAAGGAGCCCGGATCTCCACACTTTGGGGGCAAATGCCCCTTCAAGAGAGATGAAACATTAGTCCCAAGTTGGACTTTGTTACTTGAATGACTAGCTCTCTTATTAGTGCAAAGATCCTTGAGGAACTTAGCATATTTGGGCATTTGTTTCACAAGCACAAGCATGGGTACATTCACTTTAAGCTTAGAAAACAAGTCAAGCATTTCCTTTTCCAATTCATCATCATGTTTCTTCTTAGCTAAAGCATATGAATTAGGAAATGGCAAATGCTTAGGGTCAAGAGGTATACCTTTGGGGGATTCATCCCCTTGTTGAGTAGATGGTGTGGTTCTTGAGAAGAGGATTCTCCCACTTTAAGCCTCCCTTGAGCAATAGCCTTCCTTCTTGCTTCATTTAGGCTCTTGGCCTCTTCATCCTCTTTAGGGAGGCTCTCGACCTCTTTTGGAACATCACCAAGAGGAGGATGCAATTCGGTTTCCACATGCAAAGTACCATCAACAAAGTCATTTTGAAGGCTAGAGTGGCCTTCCTCATGCATAGCATCCTTCTCGGCCTCTTTCTCCTTTAGAATGGAGCTCTCGGCTTCATCATGTTTGTCACCAAGGGAATGAGGCAATTCGGCCTCCTTGTGCTTCTCCTCATAAGCAAAGTCATTTTGAAGATTAGGATGCTTTTCAACATGCAATCCTCCCTTCTCGGCCTCTAGATTAACTTGAGGTTCATCCTCATCTTCCTCATAGTCATAAGCTTGGCCATATTGCCTCCCACTTCTCAAATTCATGGCATGAAGAGTTTGTGGATTAACAACCACATTAGAAGGCAATCCTCCTTTCTTTGCATCTTGCTCCGCTTGAGTGTTCAACATTTGAGACACAAAGGAGGTGACATTCTCTTGCTTCTTAAGACTCTCTTCAAACCCATTCATCTTCTCCATTAAGCTTGACATCATTTGGTACATCATGTCTTGTTGAGAATTTGAAGAGCTAGATGGAGGAACAAAAGCTTGAGAACCCACCACATTGTTTCTTGGAGCATGAGCTATATCATCATTCTTTATAAATGGAGGAGAAACATAGGCTTGTTGATTCGGCCTATACCCTTGAGCATTAGGGTTAGGCCTCCCTTGGTATGTACCATAGCCTTGTTGAGAAGGAAAAACATTAGAGACTTGATTTTGGCCTCCCCCCCACTTAGGTTGTTGTTGTGGTTGGAAGGAATTTTGAACTTGCCCTTGGTTAGAACCTCTCCCCCACTTAAAGTTAGGGTGGTCCCTCCATCCCGGATTGTATGTAGAAGAGTAGGGATCATATTTCGCTTGAGGCCTAGATTTGTTGTACATAGCCGCCACTTCCTCATAAGATGGACAATTAGAGGATAAATGCATAGGAGACCCACAATGATCACAAGAGGTGGCCACCAAGGCCATGGAGTCATCAACAACATTGGTAGGCTTCACAAACCTCCCATCCATCCTACTCAAGCTCTCGGTTAACCTCTCAATAGAGTTATACAACTTGTCATCACCACTCAAAGAAGCAACCTTAGGAGCACCACCATAAACAAGATCTCGGCCATAAAAATTTTGATGGTTAGAAGCCATAGTAGAAAAGAGATTCCACCCCTCATTAGCCGACAAGTTGAATATGGAACCATTGGAGGCGGCATCCACACTCATCTTCAATTGTGGCACAAGACCATCATAGAAATATTGCACCAAGTTGGCCTTTGAAATGTTGTGATTAGGACAAGAGTTCACCAAAGTGTTAAACCGGCTCCAATAATCATAAAATGTCTCTTGAGAGAGTTGTTGAACACCGGTTATGTCCTTCCTCAACTTGGAGATCTTAGAAAGAGGGAAATATCTATCCAAGAACACCTTCTTTAGTTGCTCCCAAGACAAAGTAGCATAATGAGTGGGAAGATTCAAGAGCCACTCCTTGGCTTTACCCTCCAAAGAGAATTGGAATACCCTCAAGAGAACATCATCCAAGTTGGCATTGGGAGGCTTCATGGATGAACAAGTATGGTATAGGCCAAGCAAGTGAGTGTGGGCATCTTCATGTGGAAAACCTGTAAACTTAGGCAAATGAGCAAGAAGAGATCCCTTGATCTCAAAGTTAGCGGGGTTAGCATAAAAACCTTGAGGTGCAAATGATGCATATGATTGTGTGAACTCCCGCAAAGGTCTATCATCATCATGCAATTGCCTACCCCCATCAAAATGATGTTCACCCTCATGCTCTCGCCTATCATGCCTCTCATGCTCATGTTCATGCTCTCTAGCCTCTCTCTCATGTTCTCTATGTGCTTCTTGCCTCTCGGCCATGATAAAGTGTTTATCGAGGATAGTGTGATTGTATGCTAAAGGTGAAGTGTGTGGTTGTGAAGTGGATGCTTGATGTTGTTTATAAGCTTGCCTCTCTTGCTTTTTCTTTTTCTTAAGCTCCCTAAGTGTTTTGTTGATCTCCCTATTTAATGGCACTAGTGTGGTGGTAGGGTTCATACAAGTCCACTAAATGCAATGAAATGCAAAGGAAGATGCAATGGAAGTTCACAAGCAAAATGAATCAATGTGTGAATGAATGTAATGCAAGGCAGCCAACAATCAATTCAAATAGAGCTTAATGGTCCCTGCAAAACAAATCAACAAATACAACCAGCCAGAACAGTCCAGAATAGGCAGTATATAAGGCCAAACAATCCAGTAAAGTAGTTCAATAAATCCAGAAAAATGTCTCAATGTCCAGCAAGAAAGCACAAGAGAAAGTGCTTCCAAAGTAGTGTAAAACAAGCTTGCTAAAGTCCAAAGAGATGGACCCAAGACCAGCCAATAGAAAAGTTCCAGAATAGCCTCAAATAGGCTTAAGAAATCCCTGCAAAGTAGTGGAAAAACCTGCACAAAATCCAGCCAAAACAAACCACCAAAACAGTCCAATAACACAATGTACCGGTTAGAAAATAAAGGCAACTAGAGCACCCTTTTCACAGTAAATTCCAACCAAATTTTCCAGATCAACCAGGCAGATTAAAAGGTTAATTAACAAGCTTTCAAACAAACCAAACACTGCTCAAAACAGATAAGTATAATGCAAACAGTTTTGGTTCAAAGTTGAGCAGGAAAATGCACAATTACAGCAAGTTTTTAACCTCTGGAAAATCGAATACTGCACCAAAAATTCAGCACAATATATCAATCAAAAGCTTATTCCAAACTGGTTCCAATGAGCCAAAGATCATGCAAAACCGCGCAGGATACGATCAAACAGATAGGCTCCAAAGTCAGCAGTTCCGCAGGAAAATTCCAGAAAAACAGTGTAATTTCAAAAATTCACCCTGGTCTGTAGAAAACGAGTTTCCTGGCAAATTTTATATCAAATTCAAGCTTTCATCTTCTAGTTTTACCAGTTCAAACAGTTTCAAAAAATTCGGTCTAGATTGTTCCCAGTTTTGAAAACACTAAACCGAAAATTACAGTGTTTCCAGCGAGTGTCCAGCAAACAGGGCAGAGTTCAAAAATTAATTCCAGATAGGATAGAATGAATCTAGCAACAAGTAATATGTCCCTGGAAAGCTTAAAATGTGTATTGTAACCACAAAAAGCAGTTTCGTCAAATTCCAGCTACACAAGTTACAGTTGCAACAGCAAGCAAACTAGTCACATAGTGACTTTCCAGCAAACAGTCTATCTTCACCGAATTGTTTCAGACAGCACAGAAGGAATTTAGGGACACACAATATATCAATAGAAAGCTGACAACATGTAGTTTAAGCGCCTAAAACAGATTTTCCAGATTCGGCACAGATTAGTCCCAGTTCACAAAACAAACACGCTGAACAAACAGGACTTCCAGACAGAATTTCCAGCAAATGTGCAAACAAGTTCTATCAATGTCCAGCAGTACTTTTCAGCAATAAAAGGCCAACTAGAGCAGCCTATACACCTCCAAAACAGTGTCAATTATCCAGAATACAATGAGCAATTGCAAAATGCACAAAATCACAATTATGCTCAAAAGTACCAAAGTAGCCAAATTAGTACACAAGTGACAACAAATTAAAGTTGTGACTACGAAAACCTAAAATTAGCTAGAATCAACCTAAATTGGCAACGGCGCCACTTGATTTAACCTATTTAGTCGCCGTTTAGGTCAATCAAATATTTTCTAAACTCAAATCCACTAAGTGACTAGTGGTGAGTATTAGGTCTTTTCCACAATTCAAGTTGAATCTAGCAAATTCTAGGCTACTTTTGTCACGCAAATTAAGTAAGTATGTGAGAATGATTTTGATTTTTCTTAACTACAAATTTAACCTAACAAAGAACTATACTAGCCGAATAGAAAAGTGTAAAGAAATGAGATAAGAAATCACCTCCCTCTCCAAGTACTTAGTGCTTTGATGAATTAGACTTCATGTCCTTGTTACACTTAATATAAACTAGTTAAATCCTTGAGACTTCCTTAATCAAAGAAATCTACAAGCATTTAACTAATTTAATCAAGCCTAAAGCTCTTTTAAGCTAAGAACATACCAAAAGCAACATTAAGTACTAAATCTAGCACTTAAGAAATACATTCATTCCACAAACATAATAGGAGCTAATCGCACACAAATACATTCATGAAACTACAAAAGATTAAGCTTAGGTTTTCATGTCCTTAACATAATAGGAGCTAATCGCACATTCATTCCACAAACATAATAGGAGCTAATCGCACACAAATACATTCATGAAACTACAAAAGATTAAGCTTAGGTTTTCATGTCCTTAACCTAAAAGAGAGATTTGTGAGCCAAAGTCAAATAGAACACTTAAAGCTAAATGTCCTAACCTAATGTAACCTAAATCTAGGAAAACATTAGGCAAAAAGATAAGTCTAGCTCACAAACCTAAAAGATTACATCAACAAGTACATGAGGCCAAATATGAAGATCTACAAGCACATTCCTTTGGAGAGAGAGATGATGAAGCTTAGCCACACATGGAGAAGGTGGAAGGAAGATGAATGGCGTGAGAATCCATGGAGGATGAAGCTTGGCCGAAAGTTTTGTTGAGAATGGTGAAAAGGATGAGAGAAAAGTGAGAGAAAATGAGATGAAGAGAGAGAAAGGTATGTGGTAGTTGTCACAAATGAGAGGTTGGGGTTTTATTTAATGAAATGAAGTTTGGGTTAATGAGAGTGATTAGGAGTTGATGAGTTGTCAAGTGGTGTAAATGGGTTGTCAAAAAGATATTTTTATGGTTATGGAGGGAGGTAGGCCAAATTGATGAGAGGTTAGGGAAGGAAGGGTATTTTTGGAATGTGGTGAGAAATGAGGATGAATGTGGTCATGAATTGGTCTAAATGCATTTCCAAAGCTTCCACCTTTTTCTCCAATTGATTGTGCTCCCAAAAATGCCCTTAATGAGACCTTCAACTTTGAATTTGAATTTTTGGCTCCATATTACCCCTTTTGGAAATGTGCAAATCCCTTGTTTTTGACAAAAGTGGTAACTTTTGTCTTATGCCTTTGCCTTTCCCTCCAAGCCAATTCCTTGCACTCCAAGTTATCTCAAAGGGTTGTGGGGCCCACGTGGGACCCCCCTACACATGAAAACGCACAACTAGTAAAAAATGACCAAAATACCCTTGGTTACTTAAAATGCAAGTAATTAAGCTAGGATTTTCCATATAATCACCTATAAGCATGTGCACATAAAATCACCAATAATGATCAAATATAACAATTAAACCTCACTAATTAAGCTCAAATGCACATGCTTAAACATATAAATTTCGGTCCAATCAGGATGATTTGAAGATAGCTTGAGCTTTGGTTCTTCAAAGGGGAGTCCTAATTCCTTTCCTTTCTTTTTATATTTTTGATTGCCTAGGTTTAGGTTACCATTTATATTTTGAGATTGGACTGGATTTGGTTGTTATTGTGAGTTTGATTTGTGGTTTTGTTTTGTAATGAGGAATTTGGACTCAACAATATGTATGGTCATACATATGTTCTTTATAATTCATTAGATATTTCTATTTACTCATGGTATTGGTAGATAGTTTGTTGAATTGAATTGTAATTGAACCTAATGCATTGCAATCAATAATCACACTCTAGGGTAATTAATAATGTCTATTTGAATGGGTTCATGAGACTAGGCATTAGACTTACCGGTTGGTGAGGTTTGGTATTTTAGGAAACTTAGAGAAAACTCAAAGGTACTAAAGAGCTTAACAATGCCTAATTGGATGAGGTTTCAACAACTAGCTAGGTATTGGACTCATGGGTCCATGAGGTTTGGTAAATTAGGAAATTAGTGCATTAAACTCCCCAAAAATATTTAGAAAGCTATGATAGCCATTGAAAATCATTTCCAAGAGCACTTCACTTCCACTACACCCTTTTATTAAAAATACCAAAAATATTTATTTATTTTTCATCCTTCAATCCTTCATTAAAAAATCAACAAAATATATTTTCTTCACCCAAATCCATCTTACATTGCATTTAATTTACTAGGATAGTTAGATTAAACAAGGCTCCTTGAGAACGATACCCGGGGTAGCTTCCGCTTACCTTGAGGTTCTTCTAGAATTTCTTGAAGGATTAGACCCAAGGCACACTACACCGACCGCTAAATCGGTGTCCTTCAAGTGGCATTAAACTAGTAGTAAAATTTTCTCATTTTGAAACCAAAAACATAATCAAGATGCAATCACAAAAAAACTTGAGCTAATTAATCCAAGGAGTAACCAAGAGTAATCCCCTCCCCCACACTTAATTTCTACATTGTCCTCAATGTAGCAAAATAATGGAAATAGCAAGTGGACTCATGCAAGAACAACTCAAGATGTTTTTCCAAACAAGTTTAAATCATGCAAAAATCAAGTGTGGTGGTGATAGTGAGCAAGGAGCATTTATTTCTACACCTAAGAATTCAAAAACAACTAAACTCATCTACTTTTACTACTAGGTTTATGTCTCTCCCCTACACTTATATTCCTCACTCAACAATTAAGCCAAGCACATGAAGAATAATAAGGAAAACAAGTGAGGAAAGAGACAACCTTGGTTATGGTATCTTCAAATTCTTGAAGGAGAAGTTCTCATCCTTGATGATGATCATGTTGGACTTTAGAGCTCCAACTTCTCCTTTGTTGATCTTTCTTGGTGGTGTTTGAAGTCGATACTTCATATGGCTCCTACAATGGTGTTCATGCAAAGAAAACAAGCCAAGAGAAATACCAAGTCCAAAGGAACAAGCTTGGAGAGAGCTAGAGTAGGATTTAAGTAAGTTAAGATCAAAACTCTCTAAGTATGAATCACAACCAAGAAAATCAACATTACTCCTATTCGTAGGAGTTAAAGACACTTTTATATTTTTGAAGTCCTCTTGTGCTTGCAACCGGAAAGGTGAGGAACCCAACTTGGTGTTGAGGTACACCACATCGTATTTGCAATCACAAGAGGTGGGAGGTATAAGAGTGGAAGAAGAAGATGTTTTATGCAATATGGAAGATGAATGCATTCCTAAATCGGGAGGTAGGTCACAAGACAAAATTAAATGGAAGAATTCATCATTTTTCACAATTTTATCATTTAAAACATATGAATCTCCCATTATTGACCTACTCAAAGATGAAAAAGAATTGGGATCAAAAGATATGCAATTTTCATGTCCATCATCAAGTGTAGCATGTATGTTATCAATTAAACTAGATGAATGGGTAACATCATATGAAGTGGAAAGCCAACTATCAATTTCCATACAAATAGCACAAGACTCATCACAATCACATGTGTTAATGAAGGAAGAATGTTGGGAGGAGGGTGAAATGAATTCTTCATCATGTTCAATAGATTCAAAGAAATTAAAATCATCATGCTTATCAACACTTGAAAGGGAATGCAATTGTTCACAATTCTCCACATTTTTAACAACCAAGCTTGATGTATCATTAGTGCTAGTAGATGAAGTATGCACATTACCAAAGTTCTTTTGTTGCAATGAAACAAATCTATCATACTTAAGATCAATGCATTCCATGCACATAGTATCATCATCACAAGAACAATGTAAAGGCTCATGGAAATCAAAGTCATCACCACAACTAGCACTTATAGTATCATTATTACCACACATATGATTAAAGCAAGCAATATCATCAACCACACAACTACCAATTGAAGTATCACAATAAGCATTTTCAACATCAAGAACATGAGGGAATTCAACAACAATTTCTTCATCCACCTCATCATCACTTGCAACATCAACCAAAGTAGTATGAGGAGAGATAACCTCTTCAAGAAGAGGAGGAATATTACCTAAGCGTGAAACCAACTCCTCTTGAGTTTGAGATTGTGCTTGCTCTTTAGTTAATGCTTGTGTGGGATTAGTCACTTGAGGGTGGGGATCAACCACTTGAAATTTGGCATTTGACTCTTGCTCCTCAACCTCATCACAATCATTGGATTCACAAGGCCATGGAGTACCTTCTTCTCCATTTGTCTTCTTCCATAGGACATGTTGCACAAAAGCTCGGATAAAGTCTCCTATTTCCTCCAAACGCTCTTCCATTTCCTTTGTGAGTTTATTGGTCTCCTTTAGCATGAACAATTTGGAGTGCTCACATTTAAACTCATCATACACTCTCCTCAAAGCAAGGGTTTGGGAATCCATGGTTGGGAAAGTTAGGAAGGCATCTAATCCACTAGGTTTGGGTGGAGAGGGTGGGGACGATGGTATATGATAGGTGGGAGGGGAAGGATTGTGGTAGGAGGTGTATGGTGGTTCATATGGTTGTATGTATGGTGTAGGGAAGTGGGTGGAGTGGCTTTGGAAGTAGGTAGAGTTGTTTTGTGGATAAGATGGTTTCAAGTATGTTGGAAATTGGTTGGGCATTTGGTATTCAATGGTTTGGTAGTAATTATGCAAACGTTCTCTTAAAGAAGGTTCCTCATTGCTCAAAGAATGTGAGTAACTTGGTGTTTCATCATTCATAGAAGAAGAATGCATAAGAGAATCATCATAGAATAGAAACTCATAATTATAAGGCCTAGACATGATTATTGCAATCAAATAATCTCAATATGCAAATGCAAGTTACTAAGGAAAAAAATCAAAACAAAGATGAATGCAAAGTGAACTATCCTAAGATGTACTTAAACTAAATGCAACCTAATGACTCACTTTGACCCAAATAAATCTTAAAGATTGACACAAATTTACTAGGAAGTCAAATTAATGACTCCCCGGCAACGGCGCCACTTGAAGGACACCGATTTAGCGGTCGGTGTAGTGTGCCTTGGGCCTAGTCCTTCAAGAAATTTTAGAACCTCAAGGTAAGCGGAAGCTACCCCGGGTATCGTTCTCAAGGAGCTTTGTTTAATTAAACTAACCTAGTAAATTTAATGCAATGCAAGATGAAATTTGGGTAAATAAAATATATTTTGTTGATTTTTGAAGACGGAATGAAGAATGCAAAACAAATAAATATTTTTGGTATTTTTGGATAAAAGGGTGGAATGTAAGTGAATTGCTCTTGGAAATGAATTTTGAATGACTATCATAGCTTTCTAAGGATTTTTGGGGAGTTTAATGCACTAATTTCCTAATTTACCAAACCTCATGAACCCATGAGTCCAATTACCTAATTAGTGGAACCCCAACTAACTAGAAATTGTTAAGCAATTGTTAAGCCCTTTAGCACCTTTGAGTTTTCTCTAGGTTTCCTAAAGTACCAAACCTCACCAACCGGTAAGTCTAATGCCTAGTCTCATGAACCCATTTAAATAGGCATTATTAATTACCCTAGAGTGTGATTATTGATTGCAATGCATTAGGTTCAATTACAATTCAATTCAACAAACTATCTACCAATACCATGAGTAAATAGAAATATCTAATGAATTATAAAGAACATATGTATGACCATACATATTGTTGAGTTCAAATTCCTCATTACAAGTCAAAACCACAAATCAAACTCACAATAACAACCAAATCCAGTCCAATCTCAAAATATAAATGGTAACCTAAACCTAGACAATCAAAAATATAAAAAGAAAGGAAATGAATTAGGACTCCCCTTTGAAGAACCAAAGCTCAAGCTATCTTCAAATCATCCCCAAGAGCAAGGAGGGTATTTTAGTCACTCATAAAGAAGAACTTAGAAACTCCAAGCTCTAATTTATGAGTGAGCATAGTGGGTGGATGGAGAAATTCATGGGAAATGAGATAAGAATAAAGAGGAAAAATGGGTTTGCTTTTCGGTGCATCCCTCTACTCTCTCTCATGTCCGCCTCCAGCTCGGGCCTCCCTCCTCAATTCCTTCCTTTCTTTAGCGCCCCTTTTCTCCCTTGCTCATTCGGCGCCCCTTCTTCTTGTTCAGTTCCTCCCTAGTTCACTTCCTTTTTTCCCTTGCCACGTGTCCTCTTTTTTTTTTTTTCAAAACGATGTGCTTCCTCTGTTATTCCTTTCCCATTGATCAAATAAGGTCAAAATAGTTTTGCTCTCCTCAGATCCTAACACGTGGCTGCAGCATCTTTCTTTTATATATCTTTGCTTTTAATTGCTAGGCTGCCACATCAAATAAAATAACCAAATCATCAAGGCTTGTTGCAAAATCTAGAGCTGACTTTTCAAACATTTTAATTACAACATGTACTATTAACAACCTTGAATATATATTTTCTTTTGAATTGATGACACCTAAATATGATTAAATTATATATGAAAATATACTAAAATTAGGAAATCATCGAGACCAAAATTGCATCTTAAATATGTTTAGAACTTCATTTTAGGAATTTAAACACATACAAATTTTAGGATTTGTCAAGATGATCTTCATAACAGAAGCTCTACAGCAGGATACTGCACTTTTCTTGGCTCAAATCTTATTACATGGAGGAGTAAGAAGCAAACTGTGGTCTCAAAATCTTGTACTGAAGCTGAGTTTAGAGCAATGGCTCTCGGGATTTGTGAATTGTTATGGATAAAGATCATTCTATCAGATTTAAGAATTCACTGGGAAGGTCCAATGAGGCTATACTGCGACAATAAGTCAGCTATCAATATTGCCCATAATCCAGTTCATCATGATCGAACAAAACATGTTGAGATTGATAGACACTTTATCAAGGAAAAGTTGGAAAGCAGTCTGATTTGCACTCCATTTGTACCATCAGGAGATCAATTGGCAGATGTTCTCACAAAAGGGTTGCCTAGTGAACAATTTCGGAATATAGTGTCCAAGCTGGGAATGGATGATATCCACTCTCCAGCTTGAGGGGTAATGTTGAAGAATGTACATTGTAATAGTTTCTAGAGTGTACTATTATGTTCTAGGATGGTTCTAGTGTGTGTGTGTTCTAGAGTATGATTGTTCTAGAGAGTGTTAGTAAAGTAAAAATATTCTAGAGAGCTGTTCATAGTATTTAGGAACCCACTTGTATAAATAGCACTTCATGCTTGAGAATAAATCATCAGAGACATTTTCCCTTAAACATTTTATCACTAATTAATGTGACAATTAATTTTATAGCTATAGCATAAGAAAGGGACAAAGGTAATTAAAGAAGCTCTAAGTCTTTGAAGAGAAATTTGACTTCAAGCATTGAGTGCCTATAAAAGCTACTCCCTCCGATCCTAAATATAAGATCTAATTCATTTTTTTTGAAAAATCCTAAAAAAGCAAAATAGATGTCAATTATAAATTGATTTACCTAAATTTCCCCCTTAAACTAGTTTAGGACCGGAGGGAGTATTTTGCAACACCATTTTGTAGTGTTGAAAAATGGAGGTCCAGTGCAACATTTAAAAACCATGATTGAGGCAGCAACAAAATATATTTAGATTCTAATGGCATAACATTAAGACATGAACCACTGAAATATGGTAGCGAAAGACAACGAAAAACCCAAGAGAAAAATAGAATAAACCATGAAAACACAGTTATGTCATTGATGGGAGAGAAAAAGGAAAGAAAAATGATCATTATTAACAGTCCTTAATTACCAAAACAGAACAGAGTTTGCCATAAAGTAGTAAAAGACTACACTCTGAAATATCTGCATGAACAAATAATCAAAACATCATAAAACAGGTTCCACACTAGAAAATATATGTTGCACTGCCAAAGTCCACATTGCTTGCACTTCATCTCTTGAGCTATTCTACACCTTTATCTGAACTTTCATTAGAGAAGTTTGATCTGTAACCAATCAAATTCTGATCAGTTTTAAACAATTTGAGAGCTTTAGAACTCAGTAGAAAAATCATGGCATTCCATAAAACACATTAGACTATGAAGTTACAGTTAATAGATAAAGCCTTACATATATTAAAAAAAATGTAAGTAGAAGTTTCAGGACAGAAGCTAGAGGCTTTAAGAAATCAAACACACCTTACAATTAAGGGTAATGGATCTAATCTGCCCCCCAAGTAACCACCAAGGAGCGCTGAGCACCCTGAACTAACAACAGGCCCGTATCTGGACTCCAAGTAACCAAGGTGGTTAAAAACTACCCCGGTTGGACGGTCAATAACGTTTGACCGTTACTATACCTATGTGGCTGCCACGCGAGCACCTGCTTTGCCACCTCTGCTTGCCACGTGTGTATTTTAAATGGACCTAATCTGCCCTCCAAGTAACCACCCAGGAGCACTGAGCACCCTGAACTAACAACAGGCCCATATCTGCACTCAAAGTAACCAATGTGTTTAAAAACTACCCCGGGTGGACGGTCAATGACGTTTGACCGTTACTATGCCTATGTGGCCGCCACGTGAAGGCCTGTTTGCGCCTTGTCATCGCCACTTAAGATATGTTCATGTGGGTCCCACCTATAATAATAAACAATTTCTCTCTTCCTCTTCATCACCATCACCACAGACCCCCCGACACCCACCACCCCTACCCACGCCACCCCCTCACTTCCCCAGCCCCAACTACCTCACCTCCACTGCCCCCACCCACGCCACCTCTACTTGCCACATTTGAGGGGGTGGCGTGGGTGGGGGTGGTGGGTGTTGGGGGGCTGTGGTGATGGTGATGAAGAGAGAAAGATAAATTGTTTATTATTATAGGTGGGACCCACATGAACATATCTTACGAGCGATGACAAGGCGCCGGGTGGCAAAACAGGCCTTCACGTGGCAGCGCCATGAACATAGTAACGGTCAAACGTCATTGACCGTCCGCCCGGGGTAGTTTTTAAACACATTGGTTACTTTGAGTGCAGATATGGGCCTGTTGTTAGTTCAGGGTGCTCAGTGCTTCTGGGTGGTTACTTGGAGGGCAGATTAGGTACATTTAAAATACACACGTGGCAAAGCAGGTGCTCGCGTGGCAGCCACATAGGCATAGTAACGGTCAAACGTTGTTGACCGTCCAACCGGGGTAGTTTTTAACCACCTTGGTTACTTGGAGTCCAGATACGGGCCTGTTGTTAGTTCAGGGTGCTCAGCGCTCCTTGGTGGTTACTTGGGGGGCAGATTAGGTCCATTACCCTACAATTAAACAATAAACCATGTTATCTACTATAGCAAATCGCTGCAACAAAACCCCATCATCATAATCCATCAACCCAAGTGAAACAAAAATCCATAACATAAAAATCTAGTACTTCATAATTCCACTAAGTAATCAACACTCACTTTAACAATAATGCATAACAATAATCATAAGAAATCAAATGAAATGATCATAAACCATCAACCCTAAAACATAAAAACTAATAAATGCATAACAATACCTCATTATGTCTACCAATTAATCAACATTTTCTAAAGCAAGGATATATAAAAACGACCAATTAAGAATAATAAATGCTCATTTGTAACACTCTTTTACTCTTTCATTCTTCAAGTTCACTATCAATATGATTGACTTTAATGCTTTCCTCAAATCCAAACAGGATACAATATTATTGAAAGAAAGGGATAGGTTCAATGTATAATACATGCTAGAAGTTGAAAGTTCAAAGGATAAGCCCACACATTCTGCAACTAATTAGCACAACAGTCCAACCAATTGCAAAAAAAATCTGTAAGTTGCAGGAAATTCCTAAAAATTCACTGATTTTTGAAGAAATCCAATGCTTTTATTGCATACAAAGATCTATTGTATACAAAGGTACTGACAGTATAACACTAAGTGCAGAGTACACAAAAGGGAAATAAAAAAATCCAACCTAAACAGGGAAAATAATCTACTGTGTTGACATTTAAATTACAACCAACAAACACAAGAGAAACAGAAATCCAACAATTTTATGTACTGTGTTGATATTTCTGTCAACAAGCAGGATTACTCGCGCGTTGCGCGAAAGATGTAATCGTCAAATTGATATGTAATAATAATGAAAATGATAGGGGTTATTTAGTTATAAAGTTAGTTTGTTAAGCATTAGTGTTCATTAGAGGTTGTTCTTTTTTAGGTAACAATATCAGAGGTAGTTCTTATAAGTCTATAAATAGGTTACCACTCTCTTTATTGTAATGAGATATTCAGCTTGTTAGATAATGCATTGGTTACAGTTTAGATTCTGTCTCGTCTCCTCTCTTGTGGCCTTCTATTCTTCTCTGAACCGTTAACTATTTCGTTCTTAACCTTTCCTTCTCAATTCTTTCTTCTATTTTCTACTTTCTGCCTCATTTCTACTTACTATCATAACAAATGACATTAGAAGGAAAAAAATTGGATATATTGAAGTGAAAATAAAAGGGATAGTGGAGAAATATTGGAAGCATTCCAGGGCAGCAATCTCAAAATATATTTAACATTTGTGGAACATATTTCAATATATAGGAATTATGGAGATAGGAAATGTAAAATTAATCGTCACCAAAAATACATAGCCAAAACACTGAAGTTGTAGAATTTGGATTACTTTTTGGTTTAGTGGGTGTGCAGGAGATAGGAAAGGTGACGTGAGGATAATGGTTGGCGAGATCATTGTGGTTGACAACTCTGGAAACACGGAAAATGAAAAGGATAATTCAGTTAAATTAAGTTCATTAATAACCACGGTAAAACAATAGCAGCGAAATGCTACTTTCTGTCATGATTGCAATAGAATAAAATAATCCTCAATGCATAATAAGAAAGACCAGCAAAACAGATCACTAACTAAACTCATTAAAAATAAAGATTCCTAATGTAAGGGCTAGATAATCAGAACCCACAATTTTAACATCAAATTGCAAAATAAAACAGATTGAAGCCTCAAACTTGCAAGAAAAAGCTTTCTAAATAAATAACCACAGTAAAATCTGACGCTGAAGCATTTCAAAGTGAAATAGTGACCATCAGTACTTGTATAATTGAATCAAACTCAAATCACCACATTATCACAAAATATTATATTCATCTCATGAACGAAAGTAAACTCATACTAATATGCAAAGCAATAATACACACTAAAAAGAAATAACAAAACCATTAAAATGGAAGGTAGAATGCTATGCATAAAGTTCAAAGAAGATCATAAATGGTGTACATAAGGGCCATATCACACCAACTGATGAGGGATCATCAGCGGATAAATTGCCAATTATGAACTGCAGATCTTTGCCGGTAGAAGTGTTGAACTTTCAAAAGAACTCCAAAATTTCCTACAACATAGTTTTTTTTACCAAACTACACCATAGTTTAAGATAAGCTAAATGTTGAAATATGAAAAATGTTATATCATGGTACTTCAGAAGCTGGAACATATATATGATACTGGATGGGAAATTTTGTCGCCAAAAGAGCATTACTGTATTGGTGAAGAATTGGAGGGAAGTAAGTTTTCTAAAAAGAGCAGGGGCTAAAATAAAAATGTAGCTATGCAGGCAAATGTATCCGCATGTTTCACATCTGTCCAAAAATAACCTGAAAGATACACATACCAGAAAATCATTTCAGATTTTATACATGATGAAATCCATGTGTTGAAAATTATATTTAATATTTTTATTGCTTTAATAATGACTGCAAAATTCTAATGTTATGGGAATCAACATGCATACTTATGTGAACAAAAACTCAAGTTTGTGAGAATTTGTGCTGCTATGACTTAGAAGAGAAATCACATTTCCTGGTCAGATTTTTTGTGGAGAATTCTAATTTTTTTTAATAAACTTAGATATTGAAATTAGAGGCAATAAGTAGTATTCTTTTTAAGACTTTTCATATATCTTTCAATAAGAGAGGCTATACCTTCTTGCATATGGTCTTGATTAAGGGGCTAAAATCATTTTCCAGCAGTGATATGCATGTATCTGGAATACACGAATGACAAAGAAATTAACTAATGCCTTGCACACAGCAAAATTAAGGTGCATCTTCACACCAAATGGCATTTACATGAAATTAACTAAACTCAGCCTACCAGAATGATTAAGCCATTGATCTACTGCTCTCAATTTCTACTTCTTTGTCCAAACTGCATGCATGATTTGTACTGCTAGGAAGGCAACCACAGAAAAGTGAGAAACAAAACAAAAATGGGAAGGAAAAATACCAGGGAAAATCACCTGAAGTAGTCAACTTAACCAACATTTCCCATGAAGCCAAAATAGAACTGAAAGGAGCATATAAACCAGAAAATCATATGGATTTCATATGTGATGAAGTCCATATGAAGGAAATTATATTTATATACCTTCACTAATGATTCCAAGAATCTATTGTGATGGGAAGCTATATGCATACATTGTGAACTAAAACCTCAAGTTTGTACAAAATTTGAATCACTATGACTACGTAGAAAAATCATATTCTCCAGTCAGACTTTATGAGGATTATTGTAAATTTTATGAAACAACTTAGATATTGAATCTATGGGTGAAAAGTCATATTGCTTAAGCCAGCAATCAATGCCATATGTCAGAAGTCTGTACATTTCATTCTCAACATGAATATCGAAACCAACACTGCAAGGGATATGTGACTTACTATTTCTTTTTTCCGAACCTGACCACTTTGAACATTCCATCTTCGGCCACTGGACGCACCTAAACAAAAAAAAAGCATGTAATTAATTACGGATTGCAATAGAAGTCTTTTTATTCCTTTCAGGACTTTCATATATATCTTTCAATAACAGAGGTTCTACCTTCTCTCATATGAACAGGCCAAAACCTATCAACCCATTAGGAGTTTAAGCATAAACGGGCCAAAACCCAACAACCCATCAGGAGTTTATCATGCATCTCTCGCTATATCAACTCTAATAGACAATTACATTGATTTAATTAGAAAGATTTTCCGAAAATTGTCCAAAACCAGTTGATTAGAAACAAAGGAGGAGCTTGAAGTTTATAAACCATGAATCTTAAGGAATTATAAACAGAAACACCTTGACCATAACAAAGCAATAGTACAAACCAGGGGAAAAAGAAATCAGTCCATAATCAAATCACTTCAAAATTCAGCACGCTTATTATGTACCTTACACTAATCACTATCTTGAACTCATTGCATTACAATTTCACTTTCCAAATCATGTTCCTTCAACAGGCAGATAAGAGGGGGAAACAAAGAGTCTAGTCGTAGACATGCAATCAGTCACAATAGTTTGATCCATCCCCAAACAACATTTAAACACTGATTAATGTCATTGGAATGGAAAATTGAAGAAGAAAGTAGGCCAAATAGAAACCAACGAAAATCATCAAACATTAGACATGGGAGAAAGAAAATCATATATCCATTAAATTACAAAATAAAATACCATACCCATACACATCAGAGAACCCGCCGAAAGTGTGAAAGAAAAACATGATGACAATTTAAACTCCCAAATTGGAATAGCAAACAAAACAAAAATGGGAAGGAAAAATACTAGGGAAAAACATTTGAAGGTGATAGAGTAGGGAGCCTTGCAAGGACCAATTGATCAATCCAGAGGAAACCCTAGAAGATCTCTAAAACCACACCAAACCCTAGACAATTTCACTTTGGAATTCGAGAATAAAGAGGGAAAATGAACGAAGAAATTATCCAGCATCAGACTTCAAAAAAAAAAAAAACCCACCTGAACACGGGCTCCCAACAGCGATCATGATGTAGCGAAAGGAGAAGAATGAAATGAGTACAATCAAAGGAGTAGGCGATGTATGGAAGATGAGGGCGAGGAAGACGGAAAAAGAAATCTGAGAGAAGAGAGAAAAAATAAGGCTTAGGAGCTGAGGAAGTGGAGGTGGAAGTCGGGTTTTAATGTGTCTTTGTGTGTACCAAGTGCATATGGAAGTGGAGTATTTTTTAATATTTATATATGTAAATAAAATAAGAATTTCCTAAAATACCCATAAATTAAAATAAAAAGAAAAAGAAAAGATTTTCTTCTCTCATCATTATCTTCTTCACCACCACCACACCCAACACCACCATACCCAACATCACCACACCCACCACCACCACACCCCCACCACCAGCACCAACGAGCCTCCACCACACCACACCCCCTTCACCATATAACCCACCACCATTACTACTGAGCCCCCACCACCACCACCCACCACCACCATCACCACCGAGCCCCCACCACCACCACCCAACCCACAACCAGTCCACCACCAGCTTCATTGTCAACGATGGAGATGTTGCCTTCACCATTGAAGTCTCTCACTTCAGCTTCATTGTCAACAAAAAATGGGTTCCAAGGAAGTGGTCCACTTCCATAGGTTTTGGGTTGGAACCCATTTTGTGGTTTTTGATGGAAGTGGAAGTGGAAGTGGAAGCCCACTTCGATCACACCAAAGACACAAATGGATGATTTCCACTTCCACTTTCACTTCCCTACCCCCAGTTCCATCGAACCAAACGACCCCTTATGAGTGTTGAGGAAGATGGAGGAGAGGTGGTCGAGAAGGATCGGGAAGTGGGAGAGAATAGTAATGAGAGAAACAATGAGATGACAAATAAAGAAATGAAAAATAGGTAAAAATACAGTGTGGAGGGAATCTTTTTTATCAGCTCCAGATCGGCTTATCTACAGTTCTTTATTTGGCTAATTCAGTTCAAGCCACCGAAATTTTAGTTGGAGCCACCAAAATTTTAAGGAGAAAGGAATATGGCTCCTCTCACATTAAAGGAATATTCCCTGTCTTTGGTGGAAGAACTTTTAAAGATATAAAGATTTCTTGTTTTCTGCACTCACCCTCCAAGTCCACTTGTAACAATGTTGTAAAAGCCGGACCGGAAGACAAACCGGAGAAGGCAACGGCTCACGGTTCGTATGGTCGGACCGGTCGGACCGACGGTTGGACCGATACCATAATAAGTGAAGAAAAATATGACATTTTTAATCTATTTTACAAATAGACATAATCAAAAGTTTTGATACACAATAAAAATACTACTCCTATATAGGATGAAAATCTACTCTCAAATCAAAATATATTCTATAATTAAGTTTCACCATATTTTAAGAATGAAAATTAGGAAGTAGTAATTATAGAAAAATAAAAAAGAAGACAATCAAATTTTTTAAAGAGAGACTGGTAAGATAATAATTTTGTAGAAAAGAAAAATAAAAAAAAACCAAGAATGAAAAGACATTATTTATGAAAGTGTATCTAATGAGATTGAATATGAGGAAGTTGAGGATATGGATGAATAGGAAGTTAAAGAAGATTTAGAGATTGTCTTAGAGTCTGAAACTGATATAGAAGAAAGTGATGGGTGTCTAGTTGATCTTCAAAGTATTAATTCAAATGCTTGTGATTCTGATATACATGTTGATGTGAGTGTTCCTATAACTGCTTTGGATTATTCTCCTATTACTGTTATGACTCTTACTGATGAGAGTCAAATTGATTTTATTGGATGCTCATTATTCTTAGAAAGACATACATCTAATTGTTTGTATGAGCATATTATAATTTCTTTGAAATCAGTGATTGCTTGTTCTTTGAAATTGTCTATGATTGAAAAGGCACAAGTAATTAGTTTGATTGATTACTTATACTGTTTGAAAAGGAATGAAGATGAGGTGATTATCATGTTTGATACTTATGACTAAGATTTGTTTGGAAAGTCTGGCTGAAGACTTTAAACTTAGCGCTTCTTGGGAGGCAACCCAAGGTTTTGGTATTTGATGCTTTGTTTTTGAGTTTGTAGGATTTTTTTTTCTTCTTCTTTTGACCCCAAAGGATGCTTCGACTTGATTTGGATGGACTAGCAGTTATGAGTGGAAATCGAGAAGAGGAAGGGGAGTATTCTTCTAACTTTTTCTTGATTTTATTTGACTAAGAATTATTTTGGTGATGAGTCTTTATGCTGTTGATATGTGTGTGATGGTTAGATTTGATGGTGTGCCTCTTGAGTACTTTGCTTGGTTGATATGGAAGACGAAATATTTGTCATCTTTACACTTGTTATGGATATTTTTGTAATTCCACTACTTGTGTTACATGTTCACATTGGGGACAATGTGACATTTAAGTATGGGGGTATGAGGGTATCATTGTTTTCTAAAGATTGTCCTCAAGCTTTCATTTTGTCAAATTATTTTTGATAAAAAAAATCTTTTGGCCAATTTTGGGATTGATTTGGACTTAAGACAATTGGGTTTGATTAGACTTGAATCTCATCTTCTTTGAATGAAAGTGAAAAGGCAAGCTATTTGATTTAGATAAATTACTCTAGTATGTCAAAAAGACCTGTGAGGAATTTGAGCCTTAATTTTATTCTTTCATGAGTGAGTACATCTATTGTAATTTCCCCTCTAGAACTTGTCTTGAATCTTTTTTGACGCTCAAATCTCTTGCATGCACAAAAATGATTAAGGCCTTCGTTTCATAGCCAGTTTAGTCAAATAGCCACCCTTTTTACATTATTTCCATTGCTTAACCCCTTTGAGCCTGCTTCTTCTTTAAAAGGAAAGATTGCATATTTTAGCCTTTGAATTCTTTTGATGCAATTTTTCATCTCTTATCTATTTCTTCCATTTACGCTTTGGAAAGTGCTATGCTATATTCATATGAAAAAGGATGAAGGAATTAGAAAAGGAAAAGGGGAAATATAAGTGTTGAAGAAAGGAGAAAAGAAAAAAAAAATAAAAAAAAGGAAAGAAAAGTGAAGGTGAAAAAGGAAAAAAAAAGTCACACAAAGTGTGAAAAAAAAAACAAAAAGAAAATAAGATGAAAAAAAAGAATCGAAGAATTGTGAAGTTCAAAAGAGTCAACCCCTATGTGCTTGTTAAGTTATGTGATTCCTTCATTCCTTACTATAATTGAAATGGTTTAGCACTTTTCAAATATACCTCCATCTCATTTTCATTTCATTATCCTACCTTTTTCATTACAACCCTTAAAAGTCCTTTTGATTTGTGTGTGCATTGAGATATAAGAGTGGATATCGAGATGATAAACAAGCCTTTGGTAGCTGGATTACATAGATGGAATTGAGTGAAACACAACCCCTATATACTTTGAGAGTAGAGTGTAAACACTTGACCGGTGAGGGACATGCTTTTATGGTTTATCTCTGTCAAATTGATTGCCTTATTGCTTGTATTTGGGGATGGTGAGAGAGATTTCTAAGAGGATTTAATTGTTGAGAGTTTGAATTGATTTCAACTTTGTGATGATAAAACCTTGATTTCATTTTTTTTGTGCTAATGTGTTAACGATTTGAAATCTTGAGGACAAGATTTAATGCAAGTGTGGGGGTGTGATGACTCCTCATATTTAGAGGTTTTTAGGAAATATTTTATTGTATTTGGGGAGTCATTAATTAAATAAATAAGTGATTTTGTTGTGAATTGGAAAGAAAATAATTTGAGGATTATATGAGTGATTCTTTTGAAAAATCTGAAATTTAATTGAAATAGGAAACTTAATATATTAAAAGAAATATTTTGATGAGAAGTTTCCTATTAATGAGATTATGTGATTGAGTCATGTGATTATTTCCTATTTCTTTCTCTTCATGAATGCAGATTTTAAAAAAGGAAATAAAGAGAAAGGGGCATACAAGAAAAGGAAAGAAAAGAAACTTAACATGCAAGGCAAAGGCAATATGGTGTTGGGCTATTTTATTATAAATATACACATGCAATTGAGAAGAAGGGAGGCTGGTTTGAATACTTCCAATTTTCCTAGAGCCTAAACACATTCACGTAGAAAAAGAAAAGGAAGGAAGTGGCGGCTAGAGCTTAAATCCTTACACACACGCAAGCCGAGGAGAGAACGGAATTGAGGCAGCACTGTATAAGGTGAATTCATTCACAATTACTCAAGACCAAATACACACACGAAGCATCAAAGGAGGGGCGGCGAGTTTCGTCTCTTATTGGGCTCCTTCATCAGTCATCAAGTGCATTCACATATTAAAGCATAAGAGGAATTTTGTCTACTTTCCAGTATGGTTTGAGATATGTAATTCTTCTTTACTGAGATGAGTTTGCTCAAAACTATGTGTGACTAATTTCCTTTCACAACTTAGAGTTTGGGACTTAGTATTTTATTTCCCACTGTTTAGTTATGGTTAATTTAATTTAGTTTATTTAATCTTGCTTTTAGTGATTAACTTGTTTAGTGCTTGATCACCATTAGACATGTTTAGGGAATTTAGAATTGGACTCGAAAGAGGGAATTTTAAATAGACCATGAGATTAAATAGTGTAGGATTGAATTTTTAATCTGATTTGCGACTAGGATAGACATATACCTAGAAGCCCTACATAGTCACATTAGAGCGGTACCAGTATTAATTGGCTTAGTAAATTAGTGCAAGACATTGTGTAATTAAGCTAGACAAGGATATAGATGAAAACCGAAAGGCATTTATAGACACTAGTACTCTAGATTAGCTAGTTGAATTAATTCATAATTAATTTAGTGGGAATAAAATCTAAGAAGCAGATGAGGGATTAGTGGCTCTAGGTTGTTCTTTTGATTCGTGAATTTCATCTGTGTGAATATTTGTTTTATTTTATTTTCTTAGATCTTAGGTAATTAAAATCACTTGTATTTACTCAACTTGAATGAAAATAGGAGATCTAATGCCTAGTTATTAATTGTCTGAGTCTCTGTGGGATCGACCTTGATTTACCACTTTACTAAAATACGATTCGTACACTTGCGGATATTTTTATCAAAATTTTGGTAGCATCAGTCAACCTAGTTGATTCCTAAAAACATAACTAGTAAGTTACCAGTGTTTCCTTTTTCGAAGGATTCATAGAACTATTAATCTCTAGAAAAATTGTTTGTGCATACTTTATAGAAAAATATATATCAATTTTGATGTATATATGTATCTAAACATATTCATTGTTGTCCTTACCAGAAGTGATAAGATGAGTGGAGAAGATTATAACATGTGTCGTCATAAGATCTCATATGTCTTGGTGGAGTAAGATGTCACTAAAGTCCTAAATGGAGTTCTTCTATGACCCGAGGTAAATGTTCCACAGAGGGAACAACATGAATACAATATTTGGAAGAGGAAATATACTATATATAGTATAGGTTACAATGTTTGCGGCTATGACTAACGATGTAATATGTCTAATTGAGGGACATGCGTCACATCTACCATGTGGTACTCTTTCTGATGCACAGTAGGTGCAAATTGTCTCAAGAATGCTCCCATCAAGTTGGGATCACATAAGGCAATAGGACTTTTACTAGCGTCGCTCACCAAATCAGGTTTAAGGATGACCAAATGGATCACGTGGAACCAAAAGGTCAAACAATTTAAATTAAAGAAATGACTTCATTTGTTGAAAAGTAAGTTCAAGAGTGGCAAGGAATCCAAAAAGAGGAAAGAGAATCTTACATACTTATGAAAAGGGCTTAGAACACAAGAGGGGGGGGTTGAATTGTGGCTTCAAAACAAAATAAAAATAGAGACACAAACACAAATTCTTTTATACTGGTTCGGTCTAACTCTTTTTGACCTATGTCCAGTTCTCAATCCCTTGATTGAGTTCCACTAATTCACAGGTTTTTCAAACGGGTTCACCTGCCAACCTTTACAACCACAAGTTTTACGGGCTAACTTGCAACCTGACCCACTCCCCCTTACTACCTGCAAGGGTTCGATCTTTACACAAAGGATTTAATACAAAGTTCACTTAATGAACAGATTGTGATAAACACTTAAGTACAATGAATGCTCACAATAAATGTAGAAACTTAAATACAATGAGAACAATAAGAATAACTCTCAAGGTATTAAGTGCTCTTAAGAACTTTAAAGCTTTCTGAATATTCTCTGGTTATATGCTTGGAGTTGTTCCTTTTATAGTAGCCTCTAATACACCAGTTGCTTGAGCGGCAATTCGAAATAAGTCCGTTTGAAAATAGTCGTTTAACCCTTGTTAACGTTATCCTCATAAATGCTTAGCAGGGTTGACTTATGCTTTAATTAATTAGCTCTGAAAAGTAGCTCTAACAAAAGCAATTCTGACATCTGAGCATTTGTACGGTCGCTGACTCTTATACTTGCTACGGATGGGTTTTGGCTACCGGAAGTAAGAGCTTCGTTCTACAAACGTTAGTCCAAGTATGTGTAATGTAAAGAATGTTCACTATCGGAAGCTCATTTGCTATCGGAAGTGAATCTAAGTTCTGCACGCAAATGTTAGTTCAACAGAGTAATATAAGCAAGTGCAATGAGAAGCGTTTTTGCTATCGGAAGCTATTCTACTTAGACTCGGATTAGGCTTAGTGTTAAATTCACTTACGCTTGGTGATGTGCCTACTTGCTTCCGGAAGTCTAACTGGAAAATAGAGGTTCTTGCTATGGGAAGTTTTCCACTTAGACTAGGTTAAATAGGATCAGACTTAGTGTTCAATTGACTTCCACTATGGGATGTGTACTACATCCGCAAGCGCTACTTACGTTGTTTTTGCTCTAAGTCATCCGGTTGTGATTTAGCATCCGATAGTGTTCTAACTTAGGATTTTTAATTTCATCTAATTCTTCCTAAGTGTTCATTATGTTCTTTCATGTTTTAGTCCTTATCAAAACTTAAGATTCTAATAACTTAAAAGCGAACAAGTCCCTTAAGAAAGAGGAGAAGTAAGCTAAGAAACATGAACTATCATAGATCAAGTGTTTTGCTTGTAGAAATCTCGATCACTATGCTAAGGACTAACCTTAGAAAAGGGGGCTTACAGACCATATGATTAGAGACCGCTAGAACTTTACAAACTTTCTCTGGTTACCAACAAAAGGCATGTTGCTTTACATTGGAAACATTACGAGCACTGGTGTCAAATGGATTGATACTTACAAATTTGATTTGCAAGGAGACCAAACTTTAACGTTTATGTGAAGTTCTCGACGTGCCGGATGTCCAGCGAAATCTAGGGTCAAATATTTCTTTAATTGAAAATTTGGATTTAATGTCGATATTGTTGACATCAATAATGAGACCGATCTTTTCAAATTTAGTTATATTTCGAAAAGTTTAATTACTTAAATGAAATTGATATTTCATTTCTTGTTATTCAACATTTTTTATTTTTATTACGATACATATAATGTTATATTAGGATATATTTGTCGTAATTGTTTGACTAAATTATTCAAATAAGGGCATGTTGTGTGATGTATCTAAAAAGGAATATTCTTTATGCGAGAATTGTCTTGCATACAATATTAGGGCACTCTTATACTAATTCATTTGAATATTTGAGTATTTATGAATATTAGGGCACATCATAGAACATGATATCTAATTACTTTATCGATGATTTTTCACGATGTCAATATGTGTACTTGATCTCTCAAGTGTAAAGCATTGGAATGTTTCAGGAAGTATTTAAGTTTGATAGAAAACCAACTTAACTTTAAGGTGGAAACCTTCAGAACTGATAGAGGCTGAGATACCTCTATGGTACGTTTTAACTTGGATAGGTGTTTATATTGATTTTTATAGTCAACCTAAACTTGGAATTGCATCAAACAGATGTGAATATCGTTTTTTTTTCTTCAATGGAGGACAAGATGAATAGTTTCTTACATGAAACAACCTAGATGTAACACTAGATTTCCATGGTCGATCCCTTACTAGAAGTGCTAGTAATTGTGAAATTCTAGTAGTACGTGAAGACATCTGAGTTAATGCATACATATTAGCTCGTGAGGGATTAAGAATGTCACTTGTGTGTTAGTTAGTCTAAGGAATCTGAGACAAACGGACGGAGAATCTATATGCATTGATGTCCTTATATTCTGATCATATTCCAAGGAATTCTAGTTTATAAGCATCTAAATTGCATAGATTGTGCTCACGCGGTCACGATGGTCGCCTGATTGTGCATGATATTTCTATGTTGTTAATTTTTATATCATTAAGCATGTGAAATTAGCATGTCAATTGGTAAAACAAATAGGAATTATATGTCATTTCTTGTTGAGTCTATGTTTGATGAGTTAGTTGCATTTTAATGATAATTTGAGCTTATTAGACAACTAACTAAAGCATTTTATATTTTATGGACTTGATATACTTCACATATTTCCTAATTCCCTATTTTAGGAGCAAAAGGAGATTGATGAACACAAGATCAAAACACATATTTGGAAAATCCTTTTTCAATTAGGACTAATTATTTTAAGGAATGACTCTTCTCCAATTGTTTCCTAATCTTGATAGATGACTTCCCCATTCAATTTTAGTCCTCAAAGGAGTGTAAAAGCGTGCTCATTACTTGCCCCTTCAATATTCCTATTTTGAGAGTGATTCTCTTATTTTTAGGAAGTTTTTGTGCTCAAACATTTCCTATAGGCTTTGGGCATTCAATTTTGGAAATCTTAGGTCAATTAGGATGATTTTGAGTCACCTTTTATGCTACATAAGGTGGGAGCACGAAAATTGTAACAAAATTTATTCTCCAAGCAATCTTCGTTCAATTTTAGAAAAGTATTCTCTCTTTTAGAAAATTTTTGGTTCCAAACTTTTCCTATTGGCTTTGGGCACTTAATAATGGTAATTATTGATCCCGAGCATGTTTCATGATCACTTATTATATAAGAAAGGGGGAGCACGAATTTGGAACCACAACAACCATTCTCCAAGCAATTTCACTACACTCAAGCATCTAATTCTCTCCATCTTTCTTCCATCCTTCACTACCACCCAATTGTTTCATTCCTCAAAGGTCTAGCACGAAATTTCATCACTTCCTCCATTGTCTATCATCACTTTCAACCTTCAACCATCAATTCCATGACATCCACATCCATTGATTGTGTGTTCGTGCTTTGTTCAATGAGCGACTAAACTATTGGTGGAGAGTTCGATGGATGAAAGCAATCGGAGCTTCTAGTTCTTCAAGGGGGGGTTCCTTAGTTTAAATTGTTCAATTCATATATGTATTTCAATTCATATTGTTGTATGTGTGTGTATTGGAACAATTTCATACTATGTGTTTTGTTGGTCAATCATGTAATTTAGAGATTTTTATTATGTGTTTGAACCTTTGGTATTATTTTCATGGCTTGATGCTATAGATGTTCTTCATTCTAAATCCCCTTTGGATTTGTAATATATGTCAATTATATGTGTGATTGTATGTTTTGTTGGACACTAGGTCCATAGTTAGGGAGTTTTCCTAACTAGAATCTCTATACATGTTTGTCCTTAATCAATACTACCAAGTTGATTTTTAATACTTGCCATGTTAATTAATTGAACTAGGAAATGACCCCGTGCAATGCACGGGCAATGTTTTATTTATTTTTTTTCATTATTGTTTGTTATTAAGTTATTGATAGATTATTAAATTATACCAAAATTCACAACATATTATATCTTAGAATGATCTTTAACTCATTTGTTAAAGCTATAGTTCCAATGTTTGATAAAATTCCCTATAAATAGGACCATAATAGTATCTTCAAACCAACACTATGGTTTTTTTTACTGCTCCATGAATTTGGGTATACTCTCTAGAAATCAAGTAAACCTTTATGGAATTAATCACTTTTATTAGCCATTGTTAATGTAATGTTTTTTTAAACCAACAACAATTTGTGTTAATGTGTTTCTGTGAATTTTGCTTTTACAAATCCTAGTAAATTGATAAAAAAATCCATACACTTACTAAAAGCAGAATCCAAAAAATCACTATAATAAAAAAAACAATCCAAAAAAACACTCAGTAAAACCTAGTATACAACCTATCATAGAACTCACCAAAACTTAAAATACAATTTTAAATCATCCTACCTTATACTTTTTATCTTTACAACATATTAACCTACACCTTTCTTTCCAAAATTCTCAGCCGAGCAAAGTGCATCTCCAAAACAAAGGGCGTCTCTAATCCCATCTCCTTTGTGAAGCAAACCCCTCCAAGTTCATAAACTCGATCCTCAGGAGGCTTTGAATATTGAATCTTCTTCCTCGGCAGGTTGGTTGAGTTCAGATTCAATGACGATCGAGGAGAAAGCTCAATTTATCATTAACAAAAATACAGGATGCCATTCTATCATTGTGTTCAAGAATTCTTTTGCTTATATAATGCTAGCACCTTTATCTAATTACAATTATAAACCAATACAGGTGAACAGAAAACATATTCTAATGCTAGTACTTGTCTAATTCATATGCCCTGTAACAATCAACTATAGATAAATGCATTTTAAAAATGCAGTAGTTAGTGAATCAGCTGAAAAGTAAACATCAATCATAATATTATAATTCATTTAATCTAAACTTTCTTTTATTCTAATATTGATCATACAAAACATTTCCCAATTTTAATTAAAAAGGACTTTCCTTGATTTCAACAAGTTTTTCATCTAGTTTCTAGGGTAATTAATTACATTTAAGGCTCCTCCAAGAGATCGATACCCGAGGGTAACTTCCGCTTACCCTGAGGTCCATAAATATCTTGAAGGAGTGGTCTTGAGGTACTACACCGACCCGTAAATTCGGTGTCCTTCAGTCATACTCTTCTCCCCCATACTCGCACATTCCGTAACTGCCTTACTCTTCATCGCCATTGATGTCGACGACCCTCCAATCACCAGAAATTTGTTACTGCCCTTCACTTCCGGCCAATCACCCTTGCAAATAATCAAATTCCCTTCAATTGTTCTCACAGCGGGAGTACTAAGCCAGCTGCCAAATTCTTTTTCTTTTTGTGTCGATCTCATATGTTCAGTAACTTCTTTACATTTCTTTATTTCATGACCAATTCTGCCACAACCATAGCAAAAGATTTACAACCGCTCATACTTAACATTAGTCCAAGCAGGATCCATTCCATCTCTAGGAACTGAGAAACCATCAATTAATGGCTCATCTAGATTAATAAGAGAACGAACTCTGATGAAGCTCCTTTGAATTCTACCATTAATCTCAGGATTTTCAATCATCATAGTCTCACCCACTGCATTGCCCAGAATAATAGCATATCAGCATCAAAGGCACTCTGCGGAAGTCCATGAAACTGCACCTAGAATGGTGATTTAGAGAAATCAACATCTTTTAAGATCATTAAATCGTCCTACTCTTGAAGATTAAGAAGATATCCTTGAATTGACCAAGACCTCCCCTTAAGGATTCTGATTACGTTCTCCTCCTTGTTGAATTGGAAGAGGAAGATTGAATTCAAACGATCCAACTCTTGAATATCTAACTCTTCATTTAACTGCCATCCTTTTTTTATCATAGCCATCACTGTTGCTTTGTTCAGAACCTTATCAGACATGATTTTACCGACCAGAGACCACAAACTTTTCTTATCTTGTTTTTTTGAAAGATTCAAACAAAACTCTGTTGGTTTCTTGTGCATGCTCTTCATATTTTCTGTCATACTTAAAAGGAACTCTCAAGAAAAAATTCAATAAGGAGTGAGCGTGCCTCCCTCCGAATAACGTGGACACCTAACTAGAAGAAAAGTCTCACCCCTACACACACTAGAGATAAGTAAAATGACCAACAATGATCAAAGATCATTGTCGGAGATTATAGTTTAAAACTACAGGAGCTCTCACAAGGGAGAGGAGATAAGCTCTCACAAGGGAGAGAGATCCTATTACTTTTTTCCTTATGCACAAGGCTTGGAAAAACATGTAAAAAGAACTACAAAACACGAGCTGCTTATCGGCGTTTATTTTTGCCTCTTTCCGGCATTTAGTAGCGGCGTTTTGATGCTACAATTGATTTACCTTAAAGTCGCCAAAGCAAATCAATATTTCTTAACTCAACTACTAGGTAGTAGTGGTGAGCTAGGTCTTTCTCAATTTTAGTTTTATAACTTGCTAATTAAAGGTCCAAATGCCACGCAAATTAAGAGATGGTTTGAGAATGTTGATTGTGATCAAGAACTACAATAATAACCTAAAAATGACAATAATGCCGAAATTAAAGAGATGAAATATCAAGAAGAAGTACCTCCATATACAAACTACCCATGTGCTTAATGATAAATGTGACCTCATGCATTTGCAAACCTTGATCTATCCTAGTTAAAACCTTAAGATCTCTTAGATCTAGAAGACATCTAGAAGAGTTTAACTAGGATAATCAAGTTACATGCTCTTTCCATATTTCACACATACCTAGGCAACATTAAGTCTAGATCTAGAACTTAACAAAGTCATTCATTCCATATAAACACACACAAACAATCGCAACATATGTCTCAATGGAACTACACAAGATTTAGCCTTAGGTTTTCATGTGTGAAACCTAGAAAGAGAGATTACAAGCTAAGATGTAGTAGAACACTTAAAGAACAAGCATTATAGTCTAGTGAAACCTAAATCTAGGAAATCACAAGACACAAGATGAATCTAGCTTGCAACCTACAAGATACAACATGGAGGAGAAGAGAAGGAGATTTGGTGTGGAAGCCATGGATGGAAGGATATTTGCGCGAGGTAGGTGAAGGAGAAGATGAGAAAAGTTGAGAGAAAATGGAAGTGGAGAGAGAAAGTGAAAGTGAAGAATGAACATAAACTTCACATTTGGGCTTTTATAGGGGTGCTTAACTTTGGGATTATTACCCAAATTAAATGCAAATCTAACCCAGATGTGATTTAAATGCATGATTAATGAAGGGATGATGAAGTTGGCTTAGCAAAATATGGTGGAGTGTATGTATATAGAGAGTGGCCGAGAGGTTAATGACAATGAGAGAGGAAAGGTATTTTTGGAAATGAGGGTGAAAAGTGGATGAATGTGGCCTCCATGAAATCTAGATCCATCCTCCCAAGTTTCCTCCTTTTTATCCTCTCCAATGTACTTCCATTTTTGCCCTTAATGAGGCTTCCAATTCAAATTTAAACTTGGAGCCATTTTTTCCTTTTGGAAAGATGCTTCACAAAGTGCTTTTCCTTCTTTTTACTAAACATGGTAAAGTTGCTTCTTGGCCACAGGTCTTGCCAACTAGCCTTTTCCTTGCCACCTAAGCTCCTCCAAGGGTGTGTGGGGCCCACGTGGGACCCCCTACAAATAAACTAGCACCACTCAGTCAAAATGGCCAAAATACCATTAGTTTCTTAAAATGCAAGTAATAAGGCTAATATTCTTCAATTAACACATATAAGCATGTGCATATTAATTCACCAATAATGATCAAATAAAAAAATTAAATCACACTAATTAAGCTCAAATGCACATGCTTAAACATATTAAATTCGGTCTAATCAACAACGTTTTTTTGAAACGCCGGAAAAAGCACCGTCGAAAAGTAACATATCGGTGTTTTATAATACGCCGAAAAAGCACCGTAGGGTAGGACAAACGTCGAAATGCTTCATAAAAGATATTAATTAATATCACACATAAATACGCCGATATGTATTTATATTAAAATAATACAAATAGGCGTTTGAAAAAACACCAGTTTGTATTTTTTGTTAAAAAAATCTACTTACCGGCGTTTTAGAAACGCTGATAAGTGTTTCTGAATTAATAAAAAAGCTTTATTTTTCGCTCAAATTTATAAAAATTAAAGCGGAAAATAGAGGGTAAAAAATTAAACACAAACTAGACAAATGATATTATTAAGAATAATTGATAACATCAACTACAAATAAAATATATGTAAATAGGCAAACGAAATAAATGATAATAAAATAATTACGTATAAATTAAACAAAATTGTTATACATAAATAGATAAAACAAATTATGGCCCCAAAAATATATAAAGATTGATATAGAGAGAATTAGAGAAAGTAAAATAAAAAGGAGAAGGGAAGAAAAGAGATGAAGGAAAGAAAAAGTTGGAGCGGGTTAAAATGAGGGGGTATTTGCAGGAGAAGATGAACCTTATCGGCGTTTTTGCTAAAACACCGGTAAGTTTTTTTAAAAAAATTAAATTCCCCACATTGCGGCATTTTTAAAAGTGACGCTATGTGGTTTTATTTTTTAAAATATTAAATTATCCACATATCGGCACTTTTAGAAGCGCGTGAAACGCTATAAAAGCATTGCGGCGATTTTAGAAGCGCTAAAAGCGACGCAAAGCGCTTGCAGCGCTTTTTCAAATGTTTCCGGCGCTTCTAAAAGAGTCGCAGAGCTTTTCCGGCGCTTTCAATGCTTCTAAAGTCGTTGCAAAGCGCTCGCGTTTAATATTTTATTTTTTTTTAAAAAAAATAAAAAACACATAGCGACGCTTTTAAAAACGCTGCTATGTGGGAAAATTAATATTTGAAGCTTTGCAATGTTGGACATTTTTCATGAAAAATAGTTTTAGTAAAAAAGAAAATAAATTTTAAATGAAAATACACATAGCGATGTTTCTACATAGAGAAACTCTGATAAAAACGCGGGTATATTCACGGGAGTTGCGCGCCATTTTTTCTCGCATTTTGAGCACTTACTTTGTGGTGTTTGTTCAAAAACGCCGGTATGCTAGTAATTACCCGTGTTTTTACTTAAAATGCCGGAAAACTTGCGTTGGTAAGCAACGATTTTTTGTAGTGAAGGTATGCATAGATGTTTGTGTGTTTAGCCAAAATAAATAGATGTTTTTGTAGTTCCATTATTTAAATTTAATAAAATTTGAAACCTGTTTGCTTCTCAAAATTTCTTATCCAAATAATAGAATAAAAATGTAAATAAGAATTGATTCTTTGAAATATAATATAAAATTTAAAACTTAACAATTTTCTGTCCACAAGATATAAAAATATTACTAATTTTACAAAAAACCTAAAGATGAGATTAAAGGAAAAATCAAACTATAATAATAAATATTTGGATAGAGGAGAAGAAGAGGAGAGAAAAGTAAAGGAGTGGCCCTGAGAATATGTGCTCTCAAAAACACACCAGGTTGGTACATTTGAATTGGGAAATGGAATTGAGATTGGTAATGTCCATATATGTCGGGCCCACAAAATTTTTTTCTTCATCTCACACTTTTCTCGGGTCCGTTTGGATGGACAGAAAGTGTATAATGAAAATGGAAATGATTGTAATGGGTAAAAGATGGAAAGTAAATGTAATGTGTGTGTGTGTGTGAGTATATAAGTAGGACATTCGCACTTCAGCTTGCCAACCGCGTTAGTTGGTTTTGCTGTTGTGTTTGGTCCGAAAAATGTGTTAAAAAATGTAATGATGAGATGTAAAAAAATTTGGAGCTCAGGTAAAGTGTAAAATAGAGAAAAAGCTTGTGGGTCCCGAAATATATGTAAATTAACATTTTGCCAAATCATGCGCACCAAACCTGCCCTTAGTTTAGTTCTGATAAAAAAAATGACCTTAGTTATATTTAGGACTGGAGGTATCAGGCATGTACAGTAGTATTTTTATTAGGATATATAATCTCCTTATTGCAATTGTAATTTGTAATTTAAAAAAAAGAATTGAAGAATCTTATCTTATATATAAAGGGAGGGATAAAAACAGGAATTCTAGGAAGCCACGTAAGCACTCTCTCTCCATCTATTTACATTCACATAACCACCCACTCACTCTATCTATTTTTAGAAAAAAAAATTGCACATAACAACATTCTTTCTCCATCTATTATTAACAAAAACAAACTGACATATAATTCTTTATTAAATCTTTTTTGATTTCTCTCTAAATTATAATAATCTCCTTAATTATCTCCTAAAAATTCTTTTACCAAAAATATGCATATAAGCAAATTCCCTCTCCATATATTATAAGATAAAAAAAACTGACATTTGATTAAGATTTCTCCCTAATTTATAATCTCTCCTTAAATATCTCCTATAAATTCTCTCCTTTTTTTCCCTTATTATCAAAATTAATCTTTTTTTCATGACCTTTTAAATTATTTTTCTATCTTACTTCTCATTATTTTCCTTATTTATTTTTAATTATAAACTATTTGGATAACCTATTATTTCTCCTATTATTCCTACTTTTCACACCAACTAAACGTAATTTAACTTATGAAACTACCCATACACCCACTAACACTTTTACTTTGCCCAAAAATAACTACCACTAAGAAACTGATTTTCTATTTTTTTATCATAAAAAATTGATTTCTATGAAAAACAAATTTAGTGAAATTTATTAAATTTTGACTAATATTATTATATTTTATGTTATATTTTTTATCAAAAATAAAAACAGTATCAGAGTTATGTAGTTATGTATAATATACTCCGCGTATCGCGCGGGTCGATACTAGTATAGAGAAAAATCCGCATGGGAAACGAAGTTCTCAGCGGCTAAGTCTCTCTGCTGCAAAAATCCGTCCGTCCATATATTCATCGATTTAATCCAAAATGCCACGGCATCATCAAAATGTTTCTCTCTGCAAGTAAGAGGTGGAAGATTGAGGAAGATCATACTCCCAAGTGAATTCTAACATGGATCCATTAAAGCAATGGATGAAGAAATAATAACGTGACGCGAATGAATGAAGAAATGCCTCTCTTAGCTAGGGAGATAATGAAGAGTGTGATGTGAAGAGAATGGTAGAAGCATAAAGCAGTGAGAAGAGATAGAGTGAGAAGAGATAGACATACAACAAGATTCGCAAATTTCCAAAGCCAAAGCCCAAATTAATCTCCACATAGGGCGGAAAAAGTGGATCCCACATATTTGGAATTGAATGTGTTGTGTGTAAGAAATTAAAAAACATTGAACAAGTCACTTGTATTTTTTTTATAACATAGAAGAAACTCAGTCAATTCAACTGCTTCCCGGAAACAAATCACACTCGAACAAATTAAGTCACTCACATTTTTTTATAACATAGAAAGTAACTCAGTCTATTCAACTTAGTGGGCGAAAACAAACTACATTCGAACAAGTCACTCGCATTTTCTTTCTCTTCCTATTATATTGCAAATATTCTCTCTTCATCTTCTTCTACGTTTCGAAGCTTCCACACAATAGCACCTATGTACGTCAGCAAAGCCAATCATGAAACGCTCCGTAAGCTCAATGCTGCCCTTCGTGAATGGCCTCAAATCAGGTTTCATCTTTGTTCATTTCACTTTTATCATTTTTTTGCTACGTTATTCGTCAGATTTTTTTGTTTTGCGATTTCCAATCATGTTTTGATTTTATTCATATCCATTTGTGTTGAATTGAATTGAATTTTGATGTATGTATGTTGCAGTGATAAGGAGGAGCTTGAATTTTGGCATCGTGCGCTTCTTCATCTCTGGTGATTTGATTTATGAATTGTGGTGATGATGATGAGAATTTTATTTTATTTTCTTTTCATATTTGTTTTTATTTTATGAATTCATGAATGCAATGAAATGAAGTGGTCATGGTGTTGAGTGGAGTAAGGTAGAGGCGCCTACTAATGAAGAAGTTGTGCCTTATGAGACTTTGGCGCCACCTCCTGACGGTAACAATCTTGCTATTAATGATTGCTTTTGTCAATTTGATTTGTCTTAAATTAGTATTTTTGGTTATAGAAAAGATAACATTGATGTAGGTTTATCGGATATTAAGAGTCTCTTGGATAAACTTGTGGTGCTGAAGTTTAATGGAGGTTTGGGCACAACTATGGGCTGTACGGGTCCAACGTAAGCATAGTTTTTGAATTATAACTATTATTATATGTTCCTTTATTTGTGTGTGTTTTTTTTCTCGACCAAAAAAATTGTGTGTTTTGGATTTCCTGAAGCTTCATTCAACATCAAGATTAGCTGTATCATTTATTATCTCTTAAATTTTTTGGCTAGACAAGAACACAAGGTTTTTCTTACATCTCCTCTATACTTAAAATGTAGCCTGTAGCAATATACTCTGCCCGTTCCTTAGTGTAAAACAATTTTTAAACTTCAATTTGTTCCTTAATACAAGAACTCTTTCAAATTTCCTTAACTTTTCTCTAATTAATCTAAATAATGTTTATCTATTAAAAGACAAACAACAGATAATAAATGATAAACCTACATTTATTATTAAATGTAGAAAAACATACATAAAAAATGAATTGTTGAAAAAAAAATCATGCGCTAATAATAACATGTGCTAATAATTATTTTACATAAAAAAAAACAAACAACAGAGGGAGATGGGGGATAAAGGTATATCGTTATCTTGACTAACATCTTTAATTTAATCAAATTAGGGGAAATAATCTTATATTTAAGAACAGTGTGAGCTACTATCAATAGAGTTAACATTTTTTAGGGGGTTAATGCATGGAATTTAATTTAGAAAAACGTAAGTCTACATTCACTTGTGATACCAGTGTAAATTTTTGACAAAATGATAATCTTAGAAACGATGGTGATGTAATGTTGAGTCTCATGTCTTGGATTTAGTTTGGAGACTTTCTGCAATATGGATTAGTTGGGTTGTTTGTTTATAATGTCACCATTTGTGATGGTCTATGAATGCAGATCTCTCGTTGAGGTTCGTGATGGATTGACATTTCTTGATTTGATTGTCATCCAAATTGAGGTTATTTTCTAGTCCTTACTTGCATGAAATTTGTCATACCCCAGTTTTCTGCATCATGTCCTTTACTCTGCTAACTTCCATGATTCTAGAACCTCAATAACAAGTATGGTAGCAACGTTCCTCTGGTTCTGATGAACTCGTTCAATACTCATGATGACACTCTCAAGGTACATGGTCCTTACCTTAACTTTCTTTGCTGCGCATAATTCTAAGTACAATTGTGTAAACTGACCGATTTTTCTTCCTTGTAGATTGTGGAAAAATATAAAAATTCAAACATCGAAATCCATACTTTTAACCAGGTATATGTTAATGTAATCTGATTTTTGCTGTGAAATTTTCTGGATTATCTGGACTTGGCTTGTGTGGGCATAATTTTTTAATTCCTCAATTATTTGCAGAGCAAAAATCCCCTGTTGGTTATTGATGATTTCTTGCCATTGCCATACAAACGACGAACTGACAAAGATGGGTGGTATGAACTCATTTCTGCAATCTGTCTCTTAAATTATTGCTCTTAATCAGGACTAAAATCTCGAGCATATCAGACTTTCAAGTTTGACTTATGAATAATTTGTTCATTTGTAGGTACCCTCCTGGCCATGGGGATGTCTACCATTCACTATCAAACTGTGGCAAACTCGATGCTCTCTTATCACAGGTTGATATCAGAAACCAATTTGTTTGCTGTTTTAATTGGTGATTAATGTCAGTCTCACTGTGTATGTGCGTGCATTTTGTTCTTTTTCTTGTTATTTTACAGGGCAAGGAGTATGTGTTCGTTGCTAATTCAGATAACTTGGGAGCCATAGTTGACTTGAGTATCCTTACTCCACTCTTTATTTCTGGTCATATATGTTATAGATAAATTGTAAATCATCTTTAGCACCATCAACACCCTTAACTAATTCTTGTAGAAATCTTAAATCATTTGATCCAGAACAAGAACGACTTCTGCATGGAGGTAAATAGATATTGTCAATTTGAATTAACTGTTTCTCATTATCAGAATTATCGTTGTGTCAAATAATATTATGTCATACAGGTCACTCCAAAAACATTGGCAGATGTGAAGGGCGGCACTTTGATTTCTTACGAAGGACGGGTTCAGGCATGTATTTGTTTATGACTCATTTCCTCCTTTCCTAGATTTGTTTGAATAACTCTCAGCACAGAGTATTGCAAATTTTCACCAAAATCTCCTAATATCAACTTCCATGTGATTGATATTCATCTAGAATTTAACGTGTCTTGCGTCCTTTCTTAGGCTTGTATCCCTTGAATGAAAATGTTCTAGAACTGACATCTTGTCTTTCATTTCTTGATGCAGCTCTTGGAAATTGCACAAGTTCCAGATGAGCATGTAAGCTACTAAACTGAATTCTTTTATTTGCACAATGCAATGTAGTCCGCAGAAAGTAAGTTGAGGGGTAGTGGTGCCCTTATATCTGAGGTCTGAACTGATAGGCTCATGCTTGTCATTATATTTCTAGGATATCATTTACCCCGTCCCACACTTCAAGAAAAAAATTTGGGCATTGAAGCGCTTGAAAAATTATAAGTTAAATTAAGATGTAAAAATGGATGTGCCACCAAAAGTTTTTTAAAAAAGATATTTTGGAAAACCTTTTAAAAATGGAGGTGCTACCAAAATTTTTACATATTCAGACTTGACCAAGGATTTAACCTAGGGCCTACGTACCCTTAAGGGATCAAAGCCCACGTAGTTCGGGTAAAAATGTGTGTCACTTAGTTTGTGTTTTTTTAAAACATATTTTTAAAAATTAAAAAAAAGAGAATATTTTTGGTTTGTTTTTTTATTATAAAAAATACATATTTATTTATATTTAAGAGGAAAACACTCTTCAAAATTTTGATTATATCGCCTGAGGAGATAATCTCCTCGGAAACAATCGACTTTCAACATGAGAAGATAATTCAATCTTTTACGGCATGAAAATCATTCAACACATTTTTTCTCTTTTATAAAAGCTATTTCATTTTATTATGTTTTTATTTATGAAAGAGATGTCACAATTTTAAAATGAAATAAAAACAAAGATAGGTAAATCATATATCACACAAAGATAAAATATTGAATTTCAATGATATGATGAATGAACGATGAAAAGGACGAGGATAAAATATGATTCCACTTCTTTGCAAAAGTTTCAAATTAAAATTGTAAAATCATGAAAAATGTTGAGGTCATATGCAAAAAAAAATATTTTCAAAGAAGAATAAGTGCACAAGATAATTCTCATTTATCTCAAAATATTGGATAGGTGAAGAGACAATCATATTGTCTTAGAGGGTTATGTCACCTTTACCTAAATGAGATTAGAGAAATTATGGATACCTCTATCTCACAAGAGACTTTCATTGGCATAAGAATAGAATTAAGGGTAAAGAGAAGTTTCACAACAAGATGTCATATCACTTACTTTTCTAATATTCTTCTCTGGAGCCTCTCATGGCTTCTTTTCTTTGCTCTAAAAGTCATCCTATTTCGCTGATCCACCTACAATCTTTCATATTTGTTGATTCCTTTCACATGGCCCATCCCTCTAATGGAGATTGATTCCCTTTCAAAAGTGATGAGTGCATAACACATTCTTTACATTCATTTTCTTCCTCATTTAATTGTGAATATTTCTTTTTGCTCCTCTTATTCCTTTCAAAACTTTCCTATTTGTTACAATCAAATCAAATTTCTATTGATTACCCACATTATTGTAATTATTCTTTTCTCTTGATTAATATTTCCCATTATGACTCTAATTAAATCACTATAATTTGTTTCCATTTTACTTCATCATTTCAATCATCATATTTGACTCTCACACAATTTGAATTGTGCTTGCCTTGCAAGAAAGAATCATAAGAGCATATCTTATTGTTTCTTGTTTTTTTTTTCATTTTTTACTTTTTTATATTTTTTAATTTAGTAGGGTTCGGACAAAATAGGGTGTTTACAAACATTTGTATAATTATTTAGTATTTGGTTAAATAATAGGGAAAATTAATATGAGGTCCCGCACAAGTCACAAGGGATTAAATTAGAAAAGTCCCATAAACTTCCTATATTAAAGTAGGGTACCCCGGGTCCTTACTTTAATAAATCAAAATACCAAAAGACCATTCTGCCCCTCATTTCCTTTCTTCCCTGCTCATGAGCTTGTCAATACGTAGTTATTTGTTGCTCACCAACTCGTCAGAGAGTTACTCATGAGCTGTTAGACCTGATGATGAGCTTGTTACTGGCGGCCCATTACGTTTTCACACTAGCTCATTACCTCGTTATTTGTTGCCCATCAACTTGTTATTTGTTACTTTTGTATGTTTATACTATGAGGGGCAAAACGGTCTTTCAATATTTAGAATAGGACCCTATTTTAATATGACGAGTTTATGGGACCTTTCTAGTATTAAGTCCCTTGTAAAGGACCTCAATAATTTAATAATAAGACGAAGAAGATTACTGAATATGGTAAACTTGTTACCTTCCTCACTTGAAAAAAGTCATATTTTGTGGTGCAATCAATAATCCTTAATGAAATTTATTTTGAACTGTGATAAATTTCGTTTTTCGTAAATATTTATAGTTGAATGGAAAGCTTCTCCTTGTCCTTTTCAGTTGGGAGATAATGACTGATAGATGTCAAGTATGATAGAGAATAATTTCCATACACACACTATTAATCTACAACATTGTGTTCTTGTGCAGGTCAATGAATTCAAGTCAACTGAGAAGTTCAAATCCTTCAACACGAATAACTTGTAACTTATCCCAATTTCTAAACCCTTTGATTGTTGTAGAGTTGATACTCCCCTTAACATAGTACTTACAAAGTATATGATCTGCAGGTGGATGAGCTTAAAAACAGTCAAGTATCTTGTTGAAAACTACCATCCTCTTTATATGGAAGTTATTCCCAAACCCAAGGTGATAACTTATCTTTTGCAAGAAGTAGCTTAACCTTAGTTTTCTTGTGTTTCTACCCTTTTTGGGTCTCCTTTATTGGATAGATGTTGCTGTTGGACACCACATTCATCTTAAAAATTGTTGACTAAATTATTTGGGTTTTAGGAAATTGATGGAGTAAAAGTTCTTCAATTGGAAACTGCAGCTGGTGCAGCAATAAAGGTAATTTGTTCTACTACCATGCTGTTAAACGGTTAATGTTAACTCATTTCCTGTGTTCATAGTTTCATGTCTCTTTCATCAGTTATTTGACAATGCTATTGTGATCAATGTTCCTCGATCTCGATTCCTTCCTGTAAAGGCATCTTCAGATTTGCTTCTTGTCCAGGTTATAAACATTTTTGTATTCTGATGCTAGATGAGACCTTGTAGACTGATTTAAGGTTTTTTTTTAAGTATGGAGCTTTCCTGTGTTGCAGTCAGATCTTTACACCATGGAAGATGGTTGTGTCATCCGTAATAGATATAGGGCGAATCCTGCAAACCCTTCTATTGAATTGGGGCCAGAATTTACGAAGGTGAAGATTTGTATCACTGCTAATGTTTTTGTTGGTTACAGTTAGTGGTATTGATTTTCTTAGTTTCCTTGACAGGTTAGCAACTTCTTGAGTCGGTTCAAGTCAATTCCTAGCATTGTTAATCTTGACAGTCTAAAAGTGGTAGGCGATGTATGGTTTGGAGCAAATGTTACCCTTAAGGTATGGAATATAATCCTACTTTGTTGTGTCTTTTACTTTGGAGATTTTCTTGCATGTTTAATGTAGAAATTCCAAATTAATAATAATTAGAAAACTACTCTGTAGTGTTGGAAATGTGCCCAAAAAGTTTAGTCACGGTCTCTGATATGATTTACTCTACATTTGGAGAGAGGTGATGCATGATAGCTGAGATACAATTTGATTTACTTTCTGACATTTGTCTTTCTGGTGCTGCTTCATAGGGTAAAGTTAGCATCATTGCAAAACCTGGAGTAAAGTTGGAAATCATAGACGGCGCTGTCCTTGCAGACAAGGTTTTTCACTAAACATGTGTTTTTTAAGGGGGTTAGGTAGTGAAAAATGCGTGTTGTGTATGATGATTTTCAACCACTGGTTTATTTTCTATTTGCAGGAAATTAATGGACTTGGGGATCTTTGAGCAAGCCGCGTGCATCTATGTGTACTTGTCCGACTATATGCATACAATCTTGGCCGTATAAGCTATTTCACTTTCTGTATTACCACCACACAAGTTCGGTAGCAAAATATTTTTTAAAGGCACGTGTACCTTTATATTTGCTGCCAATTATGTGTGTCTTTAGTCAGTTGTTTAGATATTTGTGGTGTCTTAGTATTAATAATTGAATGTTATTCCTTTCTGTTATTCCTCAAGATCGAACTTCGACTTCATCTTTGTCTGATTTCTATTATTCCTTTTCTGTTTTTCTCTTCATTGATTATAAATCGGATTTAACGGAGTTTAATGGAGGATAAATCATCGATTCCATTTTTCTTGAAGAAGAACACAAATCGGACTCGGAAAAGAAGAATTAGGTCTATATTGTTTTGTTTGTTTAGAATGGTGATTTCTTGAGGATTGTGATTTGAAAGGCTTCATTTATCTTATCTTATGTTAGAATGGTGATTTATTAAGAATTGTGGGTTGATTTGTTCCAATTGCAAATTATTCAAGTTTGACTTCAGATATTTTTTTTAATTAGTACAGTAGATTGATCTGCTCTCTTTTTGGCTTTGCAAGTAGTTTTAGATGTCTTACGCAGACCTTTTTTTCTATGGAAGATTTGCATATACATTGAGGTTTTGTATTTGTGACAAGAAGTGAATGATAAATCGTTGGGTAATGTAAAAATCGATTGGTAACTTAAACATTAGCTTATTGAGATTTTAGTTGTTCTTGCAGCTGTAAATCACCATCATGTCAACGGACCTGGTCTTGAGTCTCTAATAGATCGCAAGCCATATGTAACATTGTTTATCTCTTACCTTGTTTATTACTAGTACTTTTTAGTGGTGTTCTACTGTTTTGCATGATGACTCCTGATAATAATTTATCATAGTGAAACTGATTGAACTCACTTTCCTTCTAGTATTAGTGAAAGAAGATTGTTTTAAAAGCCATGTTATTACTTAGGGCAAAAGTTCAAAATTAGCCACCGTAAATTTCAAATGGGACAACTCAGGCACCCCTAAATTGAATGGGGCAAAACTGTACATTGTAAATCAAAATGGGACAAATTTAACCCCACAGAGACAAACGGACATTAGTTTAAGCATGGGTCGCACCTTCATTAAATGACATGGCAAAACAGTCAGCAGGAAAATGAAAAACGATGGGGAAATTTGTAGTGAAGTCCCACATAAGTGATTTTACTACTACAAGGTCCCAAAGAATAAAAAAATTATTAGGAGGTCCCAAAGTATCTAAAAAGACACTCCTACCCCTCACTAAAACTAAATAGTGTGGTCCCCACACCTCCCTTCTTCCACATACTGTTCTCTCACCCTCCTTCTACCCCACCAATAATTTCTCTTTCTTCCTTCTTATTCTCACCATTGTCGACCACCATCGTCTTCCCTCCTCCCATACTGGTCCCCACACTTCCTGCTTCATAGGGTAAAGTTAGCATCATTGCAAAACCTGGAGTAAAGTTGGAAATCCCATACGGCGCTGTCCTTGCAGACAAGGTTTTTCACTAAACATATGTGCTTTTTAAGGGGATTGGTAGTAGAAAATGTGTGTTGTGTAACAACTCGGTTATTAAATACACTTTTTAAAATCACTTTTGACACATATAAATAGTAATGGAGTTCAAAATTATTATTGTATCTAACTATGTTAGGAAAAAGATTTAAGTAATAAATAAATGGCTAACATAGTTAGAAAAGATTTTCTATAATATTCAAAATAAAACATTTTTCATAGGTCTAACTATGATAGAAAAGAAACTTCCAAAAATATGAAAATAAAACTATCGTAGTTAGAAAAGAATAAATCTTATAAAAATAATTCATAATAAAAAAGAATTTAATCAATGTTAATAAGCTAACATGGATATATTTTGAATTTTTTTCAGTTCAAAAAAATTCAAAATATATCCATGTTATGAAAGGAATTTACTAAAACAATTATCTTTTATAACATAGAAAGCAACTCAATCTATTCAACTGGCGCCGAAAACAAATTACAATCAGAATGCAACATAGAACGTATAAAAGTGGAAGGAACTAAAATGCGTTGATAATTCGTAACTGAGCCAATGACATGCTTTGCAAGAGCATCTGTAATTGTGTTTGATATTCTTGAAATATGAACAAGCTTCAGATCCCATGTTATACACATAAAGGATTTTGCCTCTAGAATTGAAATAAAATCAGTGTGCTAAGAAATATCTTCCCTCTCTAACAAGTGAATAATCTGTAATGCATCTGTTTCTTCAATAACTTTGTGGTCGCCTCTCTGACATGCAAGTTTCAACCCAAGAACTAAGGCCCAAAGTTCAGCTTTCAGATTATCCCCATGGTTAGGATATAAACATGAAGCCCTCTACAAAAGATTCATCACTTCAACGTAAAAGACCTCCACAACCTAAACCATGAGTTCTAGAAAAAGCACCATCGACATGTAGTTTGACCCAATCTTGCATCGGAATAGTCCACCTTACCTCTGAATCACAAACCACAGTGCCATTCAAATTAACTCCTTTAAGTTTTTCTTTGTCTGCTTCAAATTAGAAAGCATCAAGTGAACTCTTAAAATGATGGACTCATTAGATTCCCACTTCCCTTCAAAAAGCTTGGTATTACGGTGTGCCCAAAGGCCCCAGCAAATTGTAGTAAAAATCTCGGACCACCCATCTCTAAATATTGTATTGGAATTCCTAATATTTAAACATAACCATTCAAATAAAGGAAGACTACAAAAATTCTGCATCATTGAAGGATTCAGAATACTCATCCATAAATTCATTGCATGATCACAGTCTCTGAGAATGTGTGATAGATCCTCTATTGTTGCTCCATAAATTTCACATGACACCTCTGCGCAAAGACCTCTCTCTTTTCTGACTTCATCAGATAACAATTTATTTTGAAGGGACAATCACATAAAACACTTACACTTTTGTAAAGTGTGTAATTTCCAAACTTTCTATCAAATATTGTTGTAAACGTGTTGAGTATTAGAGAAAACATCATAAGCAGAGGAAATTGTAAGTACACCATTTATATTATGGATCCATCTTGCAGAATTACTCCTAGGAGCAATAACAATGTTATCCTTAATTGTTTTCCAGACATTTTTTATACCAAATCAAGCATTAGAACCTTGTCTCACTATATTAATAGTGTCTAATAAATCAATCATTCCCACTGAAATACGTGGCTGTCACCCAAGAGGGGGGGTGAATTGAGTGGCAGAATAAAACTTATTAAAATTCTCCCTTTTAAAACATTACTCCTTGTGCTTGATGAGAGTGACGCTGTATTACCCCAAGCACAAGTGAGTATCTAGTGGTGTGGTGCTTGATGTGTAAATTAAACAAGCAGGATGAGCACACACAAATTTATCCTGGTTCGGTCACTTCCAGACCTACATCCAGTCCCCAGGCTCCACCTGAGATTTTCAATCCACTAAACTTCTTGTTTGAACCAGGCACAAGAAAGCCTTTACACTTTAGGTTTTACGAACACGGGTTCACCTAACAACCCACAGGTTTTGCAACGGGCTTACCTGCAAACCTTACAACCACAGGTTTTACAACGGGATCACCTGCAAACTTTCAACCACAAGTTTTGCGGGCTAACTTGCAACCTATGGAGATTTAGAAAAACTCTAAATGCTCCCCCTCACTTTTGTAAGATGACAACTCTGTTCTTCAAGCACAAGCTTTAGAACAGCCTCTATCAATTAGAGGATTTGATAATATGTTCACTCTATGAACTGATTGTGATAAACACTTAAGTACAAATGATTCTCTCTAAGAATAGATGATGTTACTCTCTTAAGTACAAATGATTCTCTCTAAGAATAGATGATGTTACTCTCAAGTACAAATGATTCTCTCACTAAGAATATTACAACTCTAAGATCAGAGAGTAGAAGATAAGAAGAATGTAGATTACTATATCTCAGACAATGGACTCTGTTCTTCCCCCTTCTCTTCTGAATGTAGATGTTCCTTTTATACTCGGCTTCAACATTCAGGCTTGGGCGGCAGATAGAATATGTACGTTTGAATATAGCCGTTAATCCCATGTTACCGTTGAGAGGTACATCTTCATTAATGCTTAGCAGGGTTGACTTGCTTTATCTCTGAAAAGCAACTCTGACAACTCTGCTCTGACAAAAGCATTCTGACCTCTGAGTATGTGATGTTGACTCTTGTACTCTTGCTGACGGATGATCATCGTTCATCTAGAAACAGCAATCTTGCTCTGCAAGTGTTAGTCTCTAAATCCCAGTGCCAAGAGTATTTGTATCTGGAAGCTCATGTGCATCCGGAAGTAAAACTAAGCTCTGCACATACTTGTTAGTCCAACACAGTAGTATATTTAATCAAGTACAGTAAGAGCTATATATGCTGTGGGAAACTAGTTTGCTATGGGAAGCACTCTTACTTAGACTATGTTCTGACTTAGTGTATTATCTACTGACACTAGGGGATGTCTATTCCAATAGTCAGCATAAGTCTCGTTATTTTACTCTAAGTCTTCCCAAGTGATTAGGTGTGCCATTTACTGTGGGAGTTCAATTGTCTAAGTAAGCTCTCTTACTTCCGGAAGCAATTCCACATCTTGAAGCACTATCACTGGACGAAGGGTTATGTTCACATTTACTCACTCTTGCTCAGTGTCCTTCGATCCAACAGTCAGCGCTAGTCACTAAGCTATCGGAAGCAATTCTACTGGACGTAGCTTATGTTCACTGACGCTTAGTGTCACCTGTTCCAACAGCCAGCGCCAGTCTAAATACAACAGGAAGCAAAATCACTTCCGGTTGAATCCTAGCTTAGTCTTAAGGTTTTGTGTATCTAGTGCTCATGGACTAGGTTATATCCTTAGTGGATTACTTGATGCCGCTGGGGGATGAGTCATTCATCCGCGAGCGCTAGTCCTAGTCTATCCGGAAGTAAATCCACATCCGGTTGCACTCTTACTTGGGATCCTATGTAAACCTAGTGCTTTCTAAGTACTTGATTCATTCTTTCATCTTTTAGTCTTCATCAAAACTTAAGATTCTAACATTCTCCCCCTTTTTGATGATGACAAACTTAGTTTTATTGATTAAGTTCATATGAAAGAATTAGTAGAAGATTAAAAGCAATAGATAAGAACAAGTAACTTGGATAAGTATTATCGTGATAAACAGAGATTACAAGTTAGAGTATACAAGCACATAACATATACAAGTAATCACACAAAGCAAGAATGAAACATGAGATATGCATGAAAGAAGAAAGAAAATTTCTGAGTTTAAGGGCTGAGGTGAGGGTTCAGAGTTTGTGTCTCCTTTTCTTCTCCCTCTCTCTCTGTCTCTCCTCATTTTCTTTCTCAAGCTGGGCTAAGTGGGCTTCATGCACATTTTGGTCAATCTGAGCAATAATCTGTTGAAGCTCTTCTTCTTCTCTTTCTCTTCTGAGTCTCTCAGACTCAATAGATTCCTTGAAGGCTCTCTTCATATTTTCTACTTCCTCATAGCCTGGGAATCCTGTAGCATCATCGAAGTAAGAGACATCTCCATTGGGGTAGTGGACAGCCCGAATCTTCACATTCCATACTGGGAAGTTGGGATCCTCCTCAACTTCCTGGGCTTTCCTCTTCCCTTTCCCTTTACCCTTCTTCCCTTTGCTCTTGCTTATTGACGGAGTGGGCTTGGCACTTGCTCTGTCAGCATCGAGGCAAGCCATCTGACCAAAGGTTAGTCTGTCCGTGTACCCATATTTTTCGAATTCCTCAGGAGTCATGTCTTCAATTTCCAACTTGACCTCCTTCAGAATTGGAATAGCTTGTACTTCTGGGATCTCTTGCTCAACTTGGGCAGACGAAGATTCTTGCTCAGGTTGGCCAGATGGGGTCTCTTCCTCACTTTCAGCAAGTCCAGTGGAAGCAATAACCTTCTTGGCACGCTTTCTAGCAACGACCTTCTTTCTAAACTCACTGATCTTAACTGCTGGCTCAGAGGCATGAGTCTCAGATGATTGCCCAGAGGGTGAAGGGATTGGCTTGGCGATCACAATGGGAGGATGGTTATCCCTCTTCAGCCCCCACTTCATCATGATTTCCTCTATCATATTTCTTCTCTGCTCAGTTGTAGGAGGCTCTGATGATGGTGGCTCAGGCTGTGAGGTTTGTTTATTCTGCTCAAGGACTACCATATCCCATTTCGTCCTTTACTCATCCGACCTCTGCTGTTGCATAAATCGAATGGCTTCCCCTCTGATTAGGCTCTCAGCACCACCCAGTCTTTGGGATTCCATGGCACGACGGAGGGCAGCCGTGATGTCTTCATCGAGCCAGAGGGATGGTTGGCTGAGAACATCCCTTGTGTCCATGCTCTGGCGAAGGGTGGACATAGCATTTCTCCCCCTTTTGTCATCATCAACAAGGGCGAGGGCCAGGGATGGAGAGGGTGAAGAGGAGGGTGGAGGTTCAGGGCCAGATTGTGTTGGGGGTGAAGATTCTGGGGAGGATGTGGGTAAGGTGGTTTCTGGGGATTGAGGAGGGTTGGGGAACCAAGAAGGGTCTGTGAAGAGTCCTTCGAAGGGATAGGTGGATGAATATTCAGTGAAGGTAGTGTTAGAGTGTGGGGTAAATGGTAAGTGATCGTCAGAGATTTGTTGAAGGCGGGGATAATCTCTCAAATATATGTGGCTGAGGGGGTGAATGGCAGTATGGAAGCCAAGGTGGTCGGCCAATGGGTTGGATCTGGGTCTAGAGTTGGGATTGGTAGGATGAGAATGAGATGGTCCGGCAGAGAGGTTGAGTGGTGAGCGAGTAGGGGCGTTGGGTCGTGTGCGAGTAGGGGAATTAAGTGTAGATGGGGAGTTTAGAGGTGGTTGGCGAGGAGAATGTTGTGGTGAGTCTTGGGCTTGTTGGTCATGGTTGGGTGAAGGTGAGCGGTTGGGGGATTGTGTATGGTTGGGGGAGTTTTGGTGGTTGGAGGTGTTAGAGTGGCTAGGGGAGTTGTGAGGGGATTGGTGAGGTGAGTGGTGAGTGTCAGGATTATTCCGTGGGGGTGGTGGAGCAGGGTCATTTTGAGGAGGTGGTGGAGGGGGGTCAGATGGAGAATTTGATGAGTGAGAGTGTGAATGGCCAGGAACCAGTATAGTCAAGATCAAATCTAGCTTGGTGTCCAACTCATCGAGTCGCTGCTCCACCCGCTGAATTCGCTCTCCAAACTCTTCGCGAAGAGGGGCCATTAGGGGTTCAGGTAGCCTGAAGAGGAGCTCTTCCCTGAGCTCACTTATCATAGCCTGGTGAGCTACAGGTACCTGTGGGGCTCGGCGTGGGCCAGCGTGAGAGTCAACTTCTTGATCCCCTGCTCCAGACGCAGAGGGAATGTTAGTGTTGGAGTGACTCCCAACCTGAGAGCCAGACCGAGCGGGCTTGGCAGGCTTGATGTATCTGATCCCCATCTTGCCAATATTGACTGCTCCTATGGGCAGGCAAGGGACATTGTCGGCTTCCTCAGTGGATTTGATCAGAAATTTCTCCAGGAGGAAAGCGATGACTTGAGGATAGGGAAGATGGCCAGGTCTCTTCTCCTTGGTTTCACACCATCTGTGCAGCTCCAAGCTGATCAGTTGCCCAGGGTTGACGGGCTGCTTGGTGAGGAACCTGGGAAGCCAGGGGTTGTCTAGCAGTGTGAACTCATTGAAGTTCCCTCCCTTATGCGTCATCAATCGAGAGTAAATATACTGAAGCACCCTTTTGGAGTCAGGCATTCCAGAGACCTTCTTCCCTTTGGTCTCATATGCCATCTCAAGCTCCTCTTGGCTCAGCTTCTCGGGGTAGATCCACTCGTTCATACTTTCTTCAGTGACCCCGAGTAGGCGATTAATATCTCTCCAAGTAAATTTAACATTCCTCCCCCTCACTGTGGCCTTGAAGTCGACTCGGCCAATGGTTTCCTTTCCATTTATTTTCTTGTACTTCGGCTTGGCTGTGAGTGACTGGTAGAACACCCGCAGGACGTTGATGTTGTACTCGCTGTTGATTCCCAGCCAGCACATGTACTTCTCCAGATGACCCTTTAAGTGATCAAACCCTAGTTCTTCAATCTTCTTCAGATCAATAAACATTCCATTCGTGAAGTAGGGTTTTGTATTCTCAAATTTTGAAGTAACAGCCTCAAGAGGCCCATCCTTGTACACAGTAGAATCATCCTCTACTCGCTGTTGTTTGGAGGTCTGTTCTTCCTCAAATCTGACCCTTTTATGCTTTCTCTTGGATTTCCCAGATTTCTCATGATGATGATGAACATGCCCAGATTTTCCAGACTGTTCTTGGCGTTCAGGCTGATTTCCAAATTTGGACTTCTTTGGATGAGGAGTGTTGGGATTTGAAACGTCAGATCCGGCCATTTGAGAGTGGTTTAGGATTTGATATGAGATGATATGTATGAATGCAATGTTCAGTGCCCAGAAATAAAGAAGAAGAAGAAGAAGATGAACAGTTATGAAGAAGATGAAGCGATGTAAGATGAACTCGATGAATACTTTCAGAGAGTTTTGTTGGTAAGAAATTTGTGTAAGTAAAAAGTGAAAGTGAAAGTGACTTCCTATTTATATGCAAAGTTACGGAGGGTAAAATAGACATAACTCTTCAGATGAAAACGTATGTTTGCATATTGGGTAACGTAAACATTTTAATTGAAACGGCGCACCTTATGACATGTGTCGCTTCATCTTATCAGAGAAGGCACAACTTCTCATGGAGGGAGATGAACCGTTTTTCTGAAGTGACGTGTCCCTTGGTCTGGCACTGGCGCTCTCTTAGTTTCAACACTCAGTGTCAGCGAGTGATCATCCGGAAGTGGTTTTGCTTCCGGTTGCACTCGCTTAAGATTTAACATTGTGGGGGACCTGCAAGACTAAACATTGGCACTTTGATGCCTAAGTTAGCACAATTGGCAGGTTTTAATAATTAAGCACAGATGTTTTCTGAAGATTAAGCTTCATTCCCAAATTTCCCTTTGTGAGGATATATTGATCAACCCTCAGTGGTTGATAGCTATGTCTGTAGTTGAGAACCCATTCTTGCACATGCTTCCGGAAGTGTGTCCGCTTCCGGATGTGAGGGTCTTTAAATTTATCATTTACACTTGACAGCCCTTATCTTCCATACTAGGGGGCCTGCAGGTGCTAGCGGAAACATATGCGCTTCCGAATGGTCAGTGGAAAACCTTAAGATTTAACATTAGTGTACATGCTGAGGATTCTCCAAGTCATAAGCTATGTTAATCAGCTCAATATCTTAATTAGCTCAATATCTCTCTAAGAATAGATGATGTTACTCTCTTAAGTACAAATGATTCTCTCTAAGAATAGATGATGTTACTCTTAAGTACAAATGATTCTCTCACTAAGAATATTACAACTCTAAGATCAGAGAGTAGAAGATAAGAAGAATGTAGATTACTATATCTCAGACAATGGACTCTGTTCTTCCCCCTTCTCTTCTGAATGTAGATGTTCCTTTTATACTCGGCTTCAACATTCAGGCTTGGGCGGCAGATAGAATATGTCCGTTTGAATATAGCCGTTAATCCCATGTTACCGTTGAGAGGTACATCTTCATTAATGCTTAGCAGGGTTGACTTGCTTTATCTCTGAAAAGCAACTCTGAAAACTCTGCTCTGACAAAAGCATTCTGACCTCTGAGTATGTGATGTTGACTCTTGTACTCTTGCTGACGGATGATCATCGTTCATCTAGAAACAGTAATCTTGCTCTGCAAGTGTTAGTCTCTAAATCCCAGTGCCAAGAGTATTTGTATCTGGAAGCTCATGTGCATCCGGAAGTAAAACTAAGCTCTGCACATACTTGTTAGTCCAACACAGTAGTATATTTAATCAAGTACAGTAAGAGCTATATATGCTGTGGGAACCTAGTTTGCTATGGGAAGCACTCTTACTTAGACTATGTTCTGACTTAGTGTATTATCTACTGACACTAGGGGATGTCTATTCCAATAGTCAGCATAAGTCTCGTTATTTTACTCTAAGTCTTCCCAAGTGACTAGGTGTGCCATTTACTGTGGGAGTTCAATTGTCTAAGTAAGCTCTCTTACTTCCGGAAGCAATTCCACATCCGGAAGCACTATCACTGGACGAAGGGTTATGTTCACATTTACTCACTGTTGCTCAGTGTCCTTCGATCCAACAGTCAGCGCTAGTCACTAAGCTATCGGAAGCAATTCTACTGGACGTAGCTTATGTTCACTGACGCTTAGTGTCACCTGTTCCAACAGCCAGCGCCAGTCTAAATACAACAGGAAGCAAAATCACTTCCGGTTGAATCCTAGCTTAGTCTTAAGGTTTTGTGTATCTAGTGCTCATGGACTAGGTTATATCCTTAGTGGATTACTTGCTGCCGCTGGGGGATGAGTCATTCATCCGCGAGCGCTAGTCCTAGTCTATCCGGAAGTAAATCCACATCCGGTTGCACTCTTACTTGGGATCCTATGTAAACCTAGTGCTTTCTAAGTACTTGATTCATTCTTTCATCTTTTAGTCTTCATCAAAACTTAAGATTCTAACACCCACAACGATATTTACTCCGCAAAACCCTTACCCATTTCTCATCTTTGTGGTATACCATATTCCAGTAAAATTTAGACATAAAAGCTAAATTTTGATAATTCAAATGTCTCAAACTTAATCCACCATTATTTTTCTTCATACACACTTTATTCCAAGCCACTAAATTTACTTTCCTCCTCTCATTTGAAGAACCCCACAAGAAATTACGATTAGGCATCATAGAAGTCACCGATGAAATTAATGTAGATCTACCTGCTAGCGAGAGAGTCCACCTTCCAATTTAACAATCTACTGGACACTCTATCTACTACAAATTGATAACTTTCCTTAGATAGTCTCTTATGATGGAGAGGGGCCCCTAAGTATTTGCCTAAATCTACTGCCATTTGAAACCCAAGGTTTCACTAATTTGCTCACTTCTTGTATGGTTTACATTTTTAGAGAAAAAACTCTCTTGTTTTACTAATATTCACTTTCAATCCAGAGCTAGCACAAAATTATTCATGTAGGAATTATCTAATAATAATAGCATGATGAAGAGAAACCTCCGCAAACAAGATCATATCATCGGCAAAAAATAAATGAGATGAGGGAAGACTGTAACATCCTAAATTTTTAATTATAAAATAAATTAATAAATACCCAAAATTTAATCTTGTAAATGAATTTAGAAAATTCAACATGTTTGTTTTTATAAATCTGTTAGGATTAAGAAAGAAAATAATTAGTATTAAATTTAAATTTAGGAATATTTATGATGATTATATCAAAAAGACATCAGTTTAGGAAACTTTATTTATAATGCTGAAAAATATTAGAACTTATATTAACATAAATAATTATGTAAATGCTAAATTTAGGAATTAGATAATTGGAGTTAATTTATATTTAATATATTAAATTAGTATAATGCTTTTGTGTTGTGTGTGTGTGTGTCTAAAAGGGAAAGGATGATATGATATTTTCTAAAGCATTAGAGATTAATTTTGAGAGCATAGGAGACTAAATTTAATAGATAATAAAGGTAGAAACTTTGTAGCTAATTAAGGGTATTGTTTTGTAATTTTCATATTGGGCCCTAAACCCTAGATTTGCCTATAGTATATATACATGTTTTTCCATCTTCCCCTTCCTTCTTATTGCTGCGCAAATGTACCCTCCTCCTTCATCATCTTCAATCACACACAAGACATTGAGTTCACTTCATCGTCAGTTTCTCCTTCCTCACCACTTCGTTCTTCTCCGTCCTTCTTTGTTACCCAAAAAGAATTTGACCAACATCATCTCTCTCTCTTCAACCATTGGATTCTTCCTTCCTTTTCTCGCTAAATCACTTCCTCTCCGACGAACCCCAACGATGTCAGCGGCGGTTTCGGCCCAACCATCATCCGCAATAACAAATTCGAGCTTAGGTGAGTTTGTTCCCTTGTGTTCCTTCCTTTTCTGCGATGTGAGATATATATTTGAGTGAGAAATCGATTTAAGTTTTAGGATTGGGGTAAAAAGAAAAAGAAAAACTTCAACTTAGTTGTTGTGAGAGTATATTAGAGTTGAAATTTAGTATTTACTTATTTGACTGCTGAATTATTGTTGAACTTTATTTCTGAAAATTTGTTCTTTTGTTCTTGGGCACTGTTCACCTCGTTCTTGGCTGGGGTCCATGAATGAATACTGTATTTGGACCTTTTCATGTTCAGTTCAATGTCTTATTTGGCCTTGGGTGTATATTGTATTATGCTGTGATTAGAATTTAAAATTGAAACTACTGTTGTTTTACTTTGCACATTGATTTGATTAAGTTTGGTGTTTTGTAAATTCTGGAACTTCCTAAGTCCTTGTCTAATTGGTTTCTGATGTTGACATAAAAGTTTGATAACTTATAAGTGTTATATAAATGTGTAAAGTTTTCTTATGCTTCAAAAGAATAACTTTTTGCTTTGGCCTAGTTCTTTTGTTTGTTTTGTTCAGCTTATTATACAATTGGAATACAAGAAAGAAATGAATTATAATTGTTAAATTTAAGTTGGTATGAGAAGTGTTGTTTTCTTCATGGGCTGAATGGACTTTAAGATAAAGAAATGACTCTTGCCTTTTTGGATGCTTTCAATCTTAAATAAATGGTATAGAGATGGATTTTGGTTGATTGTTTTTATATCTAGAGTCCTTGTTGGGATATTGAATTGGAGGTTACTAGGATGTGTTACTTTGATATCGGCTTCAAATTATAAACTGAGGAAGATATTAATTCTCTCTCATTCTCTTTGTTTCTTCGTTTCCTCTACTTTTGGTGACCGCAAATAATACTAAATATAACTTACATGTAATATGTAATTTGGAAGTTTTCTGTTTCTAATTTTTCGACTGGTCGAACTGAATAAAAGGGATTCTTTATTTTCATGTTTTTGAATGCTGTTGTATGTGTAACTAAAGATGGGGAATTATAATGCAAGTATGGTTAATAAGTGAGGATTGATGAAACTTTGATGAAATATGAGGTTAGTGTCATTTTAAGAATGATGCTTGGGCTGTTGCACTTGAAGCTTACCTTCTGAACAAAACTTCTGGTAATTGGAAGGTCGTTTATGGTGTAATTGGTTATTGACTGTGTATGAGCGTGTGCTATGTACGATTTATGCAATTTGTTCTTGGTTCTTTGTTGACGCTGAATCTGTATGATTAATTGTGAATTTCATTGGGAATTTCAAATTTCCCCCTTCTCTTTCATCTTGGCTTATTGTGTTGTAAAAAAAAAAAATAAAAGTGTTATGTATGCCAATGGTAATTTATATGGATTATATTGGCTGAATTTGTTGGTTATTAGTCTATCGGTTGATAAAGGTTGAAAATGACTTTCTAGGAAAGTGAATGTAAGGGGAATGGGTAGTACTTCTAGGAACGAGAGTGACGTTTATTATTATACAATTGATTAATTTTTAATTATTTGTTTGTATGTGTTGTATTATTGATTGTAGAAGTTAGCACGTGGGAGCTTACGTTTATTTTGGTTTAAATGCAAGGAGGTAACTACTTAAACTTGTTTGCGTGTGTGTGTATGTTTGGTAAGCATATAGGTTAGTTATGAATTTATGATGTTTATTATATGTTTTATGAGAATTGATGTTTTGTTTGGTGCACACCGATAATATGATTATAATTATGCCATTCCGGAATGAGGTTCCCTGTAAAACCCCCAGGGACTAAAATGAATAAAACGAAGATTGTGACATGTTCAGTAGGGTTATAAGTCCCTTTGAACCAGTTCAAGCGAGGGTAAATCGGTCATCGAGTCGTGAGTCCCTATTGAACTGAATATTACGGTGTGTTGTGTTTGATTTGATTTTTGTTAGTGATGATTTAATTATTTCCATTATTGATGCATTGTGTAGTGATATGTTTATAAATAGGTATTTCCGTTGCTATAAATTGTAATATCTGATATCTGATAGTTATTCGAAATTAGCATAAATATAACATGTTCATGCAACACAGTATGTAGCACACACCACTTAACACAATATTATCACACACCACCTTACGGCATGCACATGCACGTAGTGCAAAAATGTGCGTAAGCGAGTGGTAGTAGTTGCGATTTCTGGGTCTACCCCAATCGTTGATATTACAGGTACTAGATCGGGGTAGGAGTGATGGGAAGGATCTGGAGACTTAGGACTAAGCGTTATGTTTGCATACTATTTTTCATATTTCATTTATTAATTTGTAAACCCGATGATTCATTATCTTTGGATTACTGTATGTCTGTGTATAATTTTAGGCTGGATAACTGTAATTATTTCTTAAACATGTTTGTGTGCTATTTGTAAAATTATTATGAAAGAATTTAATCAGATATTATTAGATTTGTTTAAATATCCATGTTAGTCAATTTTTATCTAACATGGATATATCAGATTTGATAATTTTAAATAAACGATTTGCAATTGTTAATTTTTATATTTCATTATAAAATGAATTATTTTAATTTATTTATTTCCAAATTACATGAAATCTTTTTCTAACCATGATAGTTTATTTGTTACTAAAATTCTTTTTCTATCATGGTTAGCACATTAGTTTATATTTTATGGAAAATAAGAAAAATAAGAAAACTTGTTTTTCTAACTATGTTAGTCATTATTATAACATAAATTCTTTTTCTAACATAGTTAGACTTTAAACTATTTTTAATTAAGGCTACTAACTTGTTTCTTTTGAAAAGTAAGAAAAGTCTTTTTCTAACTATGTTAGCTACTATTTTGTTAACTGGATTCTTTTCTAACATAGTTAGTAATTATGAAAAGAAAACAAAAATATAGCGTAAAAATGGTTATAAAAGTGTGGTTGTTACAAAGACCATTCTTACACAATGTAACTGGCTCACAATGCTTCTTTTCAATACATTCATGGATGATGTGAGATAATCTTTCCATGCTGATAACAAATAAATATGGAGATAAAGGGTCACATTGTCTAATACCCCAGGATGGAATAAATATGACATAATCTTTAGGTTTTGGGTCTTCATTTTCATCAATCATCCATTCCTCTTCCCTTGGAAAAGCCGAACAACTCTCTGAAAATTCACCTTCTCCTATTCGAACCTTTTTACGACTTCGAATTACGAAATTAGTTTCCTCCAATGAGGATTGCACCAGGACGTATTTGGTTTCTACGCTCACACCAGAAATCTCTCCAAAGCTCAAATATTTTCTATTAAAACAATTGTTAGGAAAAAATGGATAATTAAAAATAAATATAATTAAATACACCTTAAATAATTAATTAGAAAACATAAAACATATATTTGATTCAAAAATAGAAACAAAATGACGAAAGCATATGAAAAATGCACAAGCCTAAATGTGGCAATATCCTTCAAATCACTTTTTTAGTGAGAAGTTTCTGACTTTCTGGATCCTTCTTCCCTTGACTCTCCACTATTCTTTGAATACCTAAAAATGAGAAAACACTGGTAGTCCCGGCATAACCACTAACTATTTGTTTACGTGCATGTGTGTGTTAGTAAGGTGTCCAGTGGAGCGTTATAAATATATAGTTTCAAATCAAGTCACAAGTAGCGATTATATGCATAATAATAATCCAAATATTTGCTTTAAATCTCATAAATATAGCTTGTTCAATTATTTGAAGTCTCAAAACCAAAACAGCTCAACAACAACTTCACAACTAGGTCACACAAATACCGGTAATACGGTCAAGTTATTTGGAATCTTATAATCAAAACTTTGCAATCACAAGTAAATCACACAAGTACTGGTGATACGGTCCAGTAGGGACTCACAACCCTCGCCTTGAGACCGGAGGGTGTTCTCCGCCAATTCGTCTTTCTATATTTTATTCTCTCTCAATCAGTCCTTGTTGATCATACATGGTATCTCATTTATGGATGACATATATTCAATATACTGGTGTCATCATCAAAACAAAATTTTTTATTGTTCATCTTATTCCTTTTCATATATTGTCAACAAAACTCTTTGTGCCTAAAATTTTCAATAAACATGTGATGTTTTGCTTAATTATCTGATTCATCTATTAAGTATTTTCAATAATCAAGTAGAGTAAATATTACATTAGATAATCATGTCATACTTAAGTTCAATATAAATATATACAGCTCAAATGTTAAGAGCAAATTAAGTACTTTGATATATATAAAAAGAAAGGAATACATGTATAGAGACATACATATTTGTACGTTGAAAGGCTGTTATTAATTTAATGACCTAAATATTGAAGTATACGAACGGCATGATTGAATAAATTTAATCATCCAGTTAAGTTGTTTATCTTTTAAATTATCGGCAACCTTTTCTTTGGATTTGTTGTTTTTTTGCTTTTATTTTTCTAATCAGTACGTGATAGACTGCTATTTTTGTATTCATTTTTCAAACTATCTTCCCTACTAATCACAATATCCATATCCATCCATACTACTCCCTCCGGTCCTAAATATAGGACCTAGATAACTTTTTTTGGGGAGATTAAGGAAGACTTAATTTTAGATGTCTTTCCAATAATACCCCTTCTTAATTAGTTTAGTTACTTAGTAGTCATTTCTCCCCTACCAAAGGAGTTGTTAAGAAGAAGAAGGGTAATTTAGGAAAAAGGTGACCAAAAGTGTATCTAGGTCTTATATTTAGGACCAAAATGAAGTCTCTATCTAGGTCCTATATTTAGGACCGGAGGGAGTATAACATAATTAGCTTTACCGCATATTTCACTGAGATTCCATTTTTATGTGAGTCCCTAAGTTTTGCGTATGATTAACTTAGAAAATTTGATTAATTAGTCCGAACCCTTTGCTCGCGTTCACAATGTATGGAAATGATTGTGGGTTTTTAATGTTATACTCCCTCCGTTCCTAAATATAGGACCTAGATGACTTTTTTGAAAAATCCTAAAAAAAGCAAAAAAATAAGTTAATTATAAATTGATTTACCTAATTTTTTCTCTTAAACTAGTTTATTTTACCTATAAGCTAATGGATAATCTAAAAAGATATCAAATATGTCATCCTTTAATAACCTATTTCGCAACCTTAATCTTTCCAAAAAAAAAGTTATCTAGGTCTTATATTTAGGAACCGGAGTACATTATTACAGGTTTGATGTTCTCGCCTCCCCAATTCGCATTCCATGATTTCGGTTTCTTTGACATCACCCGATTCATCCTCCAGTATTAATGATACTTATTGCTTTGATGCTTTCTTCGATTCCCTTCTCATTTCAATGCAGATCGCTTCGTTTTTTCTATCGCATGGTTTTAGTGGGTTTTAGTGCGTTTTGAATTCAATAAAGATATGCACAATCAAAGATGCTTCATTTTACAAGATTTCTTTTATTTTTCCACTTCACATACACGGATTTCACAAACCCTTCCCATTCCCATTCCCATATGCTTCAAACTGTCCTTTGTCTTCGCTCTCATAGTGAATGTATTGATCCAAAACAGAGGCGATGATCGGTGAGCCTGGAGAAGAAGTGATTTACTCCCAATAGGTAATTATGCACTTTCCCTTTATCTGTTTATAGTATGTGGACTTTATAGTCTGGGATTTGTTTTTAAAATTGAATTTTGCTATTTACTTGTGGGTAATGAATTATGATTTTGGAGAAGTGGATCATGGATCGTGGATTTGTTTTGCTTTTGCTTGAAATTTAGTTGCTTTATGTTAGTGGTTTATGTGTGCGTTTGAGTGTTTAATTTTTTTTCTTTTGCGAAAGAAAAGGCCAATGCCTTTTAGAAAACTTTTACAAATCTTGGAAGCATTCTTCCATATTGGTTTCCTCAAGTATGTCCAACACCTCCTGCGGCGGGGAGTTCCAGAAGCATTTCCTTCCCTTGATCCTTTCACTCAACCTTGCCAAAGCATTAGCACACATATTGCTTTCTCTGTATGTATGCCTAATTTGAACTTGCCAATTCTGCGTGAGTAGCTTTCTGATATGAGTTATTGGATTAGATAGACCAGACCCATATTGCTTGTCAAATTGTGAATATTTTGTATCAGTTCCGCAGCATCACACTCCACTTCCACTTGCTTAAATCCAGCTTCTCAGGCCATCCTGAGTCCTTCTATTATCCCCCATCATTGGCAGAGTGGACATTTAATCTCTTTACCTCTGTTTTAGTTTACAAGAGTTTATATGTTTTGGGATTGATACACTAGGAAGTGTGAAATATTATTTTGCTCACTATAAAACCCACCTTGCTAGGTTAAGGCTACTTACCAAAGAATTTTTAGAGGCATTTAACCTGGCTGAAGTCTGTCAGATTGATACTTTCTGTCCAATATTGCCTCAAGTAGTCTTATTTTTGGTTTTTTTTCCTTTGGCAGCTTCTGAGAGAGAAGGAAAGTGAGGGCAAGTGTGTGGAGTTTTGGCTCATACAATTGTTTTCATGGTTGGAATTGAGCCTAGGGATCCTAAGCTATTGACTTTGAAGGGTGTTAGGATTATATGTTGTATCATAGATTGGTGTCTAATGTTAGAACAAGAAGAGGTTAAGCTACTGATAGTGATGGTCTTAATAAAAGAGTAAGTATCAGTTACTATTTGCTATTTCCCCATTGAAAATCAAACTAGCAACATAAAAAAAATATGGCAGGTTTTCATTTTGATGTTTAATGTATTAACGACAAGTACAAAGGGCAAAAATCAGTGAGAGATTGAAACTTCTACAAGATCTTGTGCCTGGTTGCAATAAGTCTGTGTGAGGAAAACCCAAATGGTGAATCTGGGGTTAAAATCTGATGGTTCAACTTTTATCTTGAAGATTTCTTTGATACGGTTTTTTCTTTTTATGCTTTGCCATTCACTCAAGCAATATTTTTGCTTTTTTTTGCAGGTTAATTTGTGGCTGTTGCACTGTTACAACTATATCGCTCCAAAAAAATCCATTCTGTTATTCTAAAAAATCTTGAAACTAGGGTATGCCATCTCTTTCTCCCTCTCTATTTTCATTTAGTATAATTATGGTTGTTGTAAAGATATGTGGCCGGTGGTTTTCTTTATTTAGCCAATGATTCACTCGGTTATGTTAGATTTAATTGTGGTGTTCCATTTTGATGATTCTATTCATGTGCTGAGAAACAATGGAGAAAATATAATGGTTGATATAATATTATTAATTGAATGGTGTTGCCTTTACATTTATAAGCTTTGTTTGACAATTTTTTTAGTTATGTGCACTTAATTTTTTCAGTTATGGTTTTGCCTCAAGTAATTTTCCCCTTTGACCTTACATGGAACCAGCTTCAGATATTGAGACATAATAATCTTCCTTGGATTTATAAGAAATTTCAAATAAAGAGATGCTACACTCTACTAAATAAAACTGTGTGAATTTCTTTGTTTCTGGCCAAATTTCTTTTAATTATCTAATGTACATTCTTCTTTGGCATCCTCACAAATCCAAATTTTCGCTGGCTCATTTTTTAAACAGAATGCTGCCTACCTTGCATCAAATAAGGGTCCTAACATTGTAGATTCTGTGAACACTGCCATGAGCAATGCCACCTTAGACAAGAATTCAACAAAACAAGTTCTGGTCCAATCTGTTGACACATCAGTGCTAGACATGTTTAAGGATATGCCATCTTACAAAAACGTGTACCGAATTAAAGAGGAAATAGGGGATGCACTGAAGTAGATAGTGGATGAAATCAATAGGTATGCAGTTATAGTAAATATTCTTAAGTATTGATTGGAGAACTTTTCTTGAAAGTTCTGTTGATATTAAATATTCGCATGTAAGTATTGATTGAAGAAGATTTTCTTGAAAGTTATGTTGATTACATGGATATTTTTTATCATGCAATATTGATAGTCTTTTCATCTTCAGGTGGCTAGACAAGCCAAGCTGGATCATGAAGTTGAACTCAGAGTTTGCTGATGGTTTTATTGATGTTGTAAACATTCATATATATAATTTATTCCTCTTTTCCCATGTTAGATATTTTCATTTTGATGTAATGCTGTAATTGAATGGTAACCTTGCTTGACTATTGATATAAAATTTCTACTATATAGAAATTTATCATAAAGGACTTTATAAGTAGCTTGAAAATTAAACTGTAGCTTAATTATAGAACTGACATGTCAACTACAAGTTTTATTACTTTCATCCAATTCTTTGTTTGTTATAACTTTCACGTTGGAAATACAGTGGCAATCATTTCAATTCAAGATTGGTGTGATACCTTTGGTCATGTTATATATATGCCTAGAATGCTGCAGATATAATGAAGCTGATAGAGTTAGCCTTGACCCTGATTAAAGTGTTGTTGTTACAGTAATAAAATGCTTTCTAAAAAATACCATTATTTGTGTTTAATAATTTGGGTAAAGGAGCAAATCTGGCCCCCAAGTAACCACCAAGGAGCGCTGAGGACCCTAAACTAACCACAGGCCCGGATCTGTACCCCAAGTAATCAAGATGTTAAAAAAATACCCCGGTTGGACGGTCAACTACGTTTGACCGTTACCTTGCTTATTTGGATGTCACGCGAGCTCCTGCTGTGCCACCTCTCATGCCACGTGGCATGTTAGTTTAGGGTACTCAGCGCTCCTTGGTGGTTACTTGGGGGCCAGATTTGCTCCTTTACCCAAATTTTAAATTTGTATCCATCAAATTCTTTTGATAAGATTCAATTAAATACTTAAATATTTAGGAAAGGTAATTAGAATTAGTTAACTTATGATTAAGTTTGGCATTAGATAAAAGATGTTAATTAACACTATAAATGTTATATTATGTTACAACATTCAAATTTCATTTGTACATGCTTTCAGTAGGGAAAAAAATTTGAGCGAGAAATGGCAAAAGAAAACTTGTTAAATTATTCTTAAAAATAGTTTTATTGCTATAAAACAAGAATTCTCACTTAGTATATCCAATCTATAGCCACTTAATATAAAACCTCATTCGAGTAATTTGAATAACTACCTACGTTTCTCAACTAGTTATTTGAAATATATGAGTAGTTAATGGGGTTTTGAAATGTCTCAAAGTAATGGAAAATTCTAGCAATTAAAAGCGATACTTGAGTAGTTACCTATGTTACTAAACTAGTTATATGCGATACATGAGTAGTGAATGAATTTTTTTCATTTCACTAATTCTAATTACCTTTCCTAAATATTTAAGTATTTAATTGAATTTTATCAAAAGAATTTGATGGATACAAATTTAAAATTTGGGTAAAGGAGCAAATCTGGCCCCCAAGTAACCACCAAGGAGCGCTGAGTACCCTAAACTAACATGCCACGTGGCATGAGAGGTGGCACAGCAGGAGCTCGCGTGGCATCCAAATAAGCAAGGTAACGGTCAAACGTTGTTGATCGTCCAACCGGGGTAGTTTTTTAACATCTTGGTTACTTGGGGTACAGATCCGGGCCTGTGGTTAGTTTAGGGTACTCAGCGCTCCTTGGTGGTTACTTGGGGGCCAGATTTGCTCCTTTACCCAATAATTTTCTCCTAATAGATTTGAGAAATTGAGGAAGCAAGGAAAAACCCACTTGAATTCTTGCCTATTTCAAATCAATTAGGGGTTGAAGAGTTAATCATTTAGATTGCAGAATTGTAATTTCATGAGAATTTGTATTTACTTGACTTTTACTTTGTATATAAGAAAAGTTAATTTTTATAAGAATGAGTCTGACATTTGAGCCTTTTCCTTTTCATTGCTTTTACTTGATTTGAGATGTAAACTCAGATTACAGCCATTACAAACTTGAGGTAAAAATTTTCAATATTTAGGTTGATATATGGGAGAAAGGGAGGGTGTTTCTATCTTGGGCACGTAATCTTAAAAATGTGAAACTTGGTGAAGAAGCCCCTCCACTATTGGAAATAAATAAAATGGCGAATTAGGTATGTAAAAATTATGAAAAATGTTTCTTACTACATTAGAGTAGTTAGGCTATGGACCTTTTTGACTTCTTTTTGTTTATAATTAAATATTTTATTGCTTCATTAGTCTATCATATTTTTTCAGTGCAACAGAAAAAGTAGTCTTTGCATTTCATTTGGTGCTCAGTGAACACATGAACGAAGATGCAGAGATGAAAAAAATGAAAGTCTTTTCACGGACGATGAGGGGGAGGGGAGATGGGGTTGGGGATGAATTTTAAATCTTCTTTTGTTTTAAATCACGGACGATCTTGATTATTAGTAAAGATGAATAGTAATACACGTAATCTAAATTTATATTTGGGTCAAAAGAATATAACTATATAATCATGAAACTTGTAGAAATTAAAAAAGGAAGCCCCTTTGAGTTTTAAGCTACACCAATAAAAAAACAAAGAGGACATGCAGACAAAAACATAAACCAATCAAAAGCACAATCATTTGAACTTATCCATACCTCTTAACGTTTCTCAAAATTTTGCAAGAGGCAACTCAAATGTATAAGAAGTCCATAAAGTTGAAAGGAGAAAGCTAATAGCTTTCTTTGGTAGAAGTGAGAAAGTTTCTACTCGGTTGAGGAAGTGAGAAAGTTTGGTGGAAAAGGTTGGCCGCGGATGAGGGAGCAGCGACGGAGGAGGAGGAAGGCGGCAGAGAGAGGAGGAGATCGGCCACAGGGTGAAGAGAATGGTGGCGGAGAGAGGATTTCCCGACGACGGCGGCGTCTGAGATCGGCAACGGTGGCGGTGGTCGGCGACGTAAGCGGTGGTCGGCTAAGTGGACTGTGGTGGAGAGAGAGACGAGGTCTGCATGTTTTTTGAGCTTACCATAGTGAGAGAAGGATGAGAGGAAGGGGTTTTGAGCTAATAGTTGAAAGGGGAAGTGAGAAAGCTTGGCGGCGTCCAGTGGGAAGGGAGTATGGGGAGGAGAAAGTAATTGATGGGAGCTTTCAGAGGAAGCTTGGATTGGGTTGAGTATGGGAAAGGAGAAAGACAAGAGGAAGAGGGAGAGAGAAGCACATGGAAATAGGTGAATTCAAATTTCAACAAAATAAATCTTTCACAGGAAGCAATTGATGGGAGCTTATTCAACACGCTTCATGCTTTAATTTCTGAGTGGGAGCCAAATAAATCTAAAAGAAGTCCAGTGGGACCCAATGTCAGCAAAAGGAGAAGGTGAAAAAGTGAGCTTACTTTCTCTCTTTCTCTCTCCGACTAATACGTAGAAGCAGTGCAAACATGGCATGGAAAGGTGAAAAAGTGTGAATCAAGTGGGGCCATATTTGTCCATGAGATGACACATGGACGCCACATCTAATGAACAGTAACTCGCCCAATAGCAAATCACCGTTTTACTTTTAGTGTTATATTGATTCATATGCCCTGTAACAATCAACTATAGATAAATGCATTTTAAAAATGCAGTAGTTAGTGAATCAGCTGAAAAGTAAACATCAATCAAGAATATTATAATTCATTTAATCTAAACTTTCTTTTATTCTAATATTGATCATACAAAACATTTCCCTATTTTCATTAAAAAGGACTTTCCTTGATTTCAACAAGTTTTTCATCTAGTTTCTAGGGTAATTAATTACATTTAAGGCTCCTCCAAGAGAACGATACCCGAGGGTAACTTCCGCTTACCCTGAGGTCCATAAATATCTTGAAGGAGTGGTCCTGAGGTACTACACCGACCCGTAAATTCGGTGTCCTTCAGTCATACTCTTCTCCCCCATACTCGCACATTCCGTAACTGTCTTACTCTTCATCGCCATTGATGTCGACGACCCTCCAATCACCAGAAATTTGTTACTGCCCTTCACTTCCGGCCAATCACCCTTGCAAATAATCAAATTCCCTTCAATTGTTCTCACAGCGGGAGTACTAAGCCAGCTGCCAAATTCTTTTTCTTTTTGTGTCGATCTCATATGTTCAGTAACTTCTTTACATTTCTTTATTTCATGACCAATTCTGCCACAACCATAGCAAAAGATGTACAACCGCTCATACTTAACAGTAGTCCAAGCAGGATCCATTCCATCTCTAGGAACTGAGAAACCATCAATTAATGGCTCATCTAGATTAATAAGAGAACGAACTCTGATGAAGCTCCTTTGAATTCAACCATTAATCTCAGGATTTTCAATCATCATAGTCTCATCCACTGCATTGCCCAGAATAATAGCATATCAGCATCAAAGGCACTCTGCGGAAGTCCATGAAACTGCACCTAGAATGGTGATTTAGAGAAATCAACATCTTTTAAGATCATTAAATCGTCCCACTCTTGAAGATTAAGAAGATATCCTTGAGTTGACCAAGACCTCCCCTTAAGGATTCTGATTACATTCTCCTCCTTGTTGAATTGGAAGAGGAAGATTGAATTCAAACGATCCAACTCTTGAATATCTAACTCTTCATTTAACTGCCATCCTTTTTTTATCATAGCCATCACTGTTGCTTTGTTCAGAACCTTATCAGACATGATTTTACCGACCAGAGACCACGAACTTTTCTTATCTTGTTTTTTTGAAAGATTCAAACAAAACTCTGTTGGTTTCTTGTGCATGCTCTTCATATTTTCTGTCATACTTAAAAGGAACTCTCAAGAAAAAATTCAATAAGGAGTGAGCGTGCCTCCCTCCGAATAACGTGGACACCTAACTAGAAGAAAAGTCTCACCCTTACACACACTAGAGATGAGTAAAATGACCAACAATGATCAAAGATCATTGTCGGAGATTATAGTTTAAAACTACAGGAGCTCTCACAAGGGAGAGGAGATAAACTCTCACAAGGGAGAGAGATCCTATTACTTTTTTCCTTATGCACAAGACTTGGAAAAACATGTAAAAAGAACTACAAAACACGATCTGCTTATCGGCGTTTATTTTTGCCTCTTTCCGGCATTTAGTAGCGGCGTTTTGATGCTACAATTGATTTACCTTGAAGTCGCCAAAGCAAATCAATATTTCTTAACTCAACTACTAGGTAATAGTGGTGAGCTAGGTCTTTCTCAATTTTAGTTTTATAACTTGCTAATTAAAGGTCCAAATGTCACGCAAATTAAGAGATGGTTTGAGAATGTTGATTGTGATCAAGAACTACAATAATAACCTAAAAATGACAATAATGCCGAAATTAAAGAGATGAAATATCAAGAAGAAGTACCTCCATTACCCATGTGCTTAATGATAAATGTGACCTCATGCATTTGCAAACCTTGATCTATCCTAGTTAAAACCCTAAGATCTCTTAGATCTAGAAGACATCTAGAAGAGTTTAACTAGGATAATCAACTTACATGCTCTTTCCATATTTCACACATACCTAGGCAACATTAAGTCTAGATCTAGAACTTAAGAAAGTCATTCATTCCATATAAACGCACATAAACAATCGCAACATATGTCTCAATGGAACTACACAGGATTTAGCCTTAGGTTTTCATGTGTGAAACCTAGAAAGAGATATCACAAGCTAAGATGTAGTAGAACACTTAAAGAACAAGCATTCTAGCCTAGTGAAACCTAAATCCAGGAAATCACAAGACACAAGATGAATCTAGCTTGCAACCTACAAGATACAACATGGAGGAGAAGAGAAGGAGATTTGGTGTGGAAGCCATGGATGGAAGGATATTTGCGCGAGGTAGGTGAAGGAGAAGATGAGAAAAGTTGAGAGAAAATGGAAGTGGAGAGAGAAAGTGAAAGTGAAGAATGAACATAAACTTCACATTTGGGCTTTTATAGGGGTGCTTAACTTTGGGATTATTACCCAAATTAAATTCAAATCTAACCCAAATGTGATTTAAATGCATGATTAATGAAGGGATGATGAAGTTGGCTTAGCAAAATATGGTTGAGTGTATGTATATAGAGAGTGGCCGAGAGGTTAATGACAATGAGAGAGGAAGGGTATTTTTGGAAATGAGGGTGAAAAGTGAATGAATGTGGCCTCCATGAAATCTAGATCCATCCTCCCAAGTTTCCTCCTTTTTCTCCTCTCCATTGTACTTCCATTTTTGCCCTTAATGAGGCTTCCAATTCAAATTTAAACTTGGAGCCATTTTTTCCCTTTTTGGAAGATGCTTCACAAAGTGCTTTTCCTTCTTTTTACTAAACATGGTAAAGTTGCTTCTTGTCCACAGGTCTTGCCAAATAGCCTTTTCCTTGTCACCTAAGCTCCTCCAAGGGTGTGTGGGGCCCACGTGGGACCCCTACAAATAAACTAGCACCACTCAGTCAAAATGACCAAAATACCATTAGTTTCTTAAAATGCAAGTAATAAGGCTAATATTCTTCAATTAACACATATAAGCATGTGCATATTAATTCATTACTAATGATCAAATAAAAAAATTAAATCACACTAATTAAGCTCAAATGCACATGCTTAAACATATTAAATTCGGTCTAATCAACAACGTTTTTTTGAAACGCCGGAAAAAGCACCGTCGAAAAGTAACATATCGGTGTTTTATAATACGCCGAAAAAGCACCGTAGGGTAGGACAAACGTCGAAATGCTTCATAAAAGATATTAATTAATATCACACATAAATACACCGATATGTATTTATATTAAAATAATACAAATAGGCGTTTGAAAAAAACGCCAGTTTGTATTTTTTTGTTAAAAAAATCTACTTACCGGCGTTTTAGAAACGCTGATAAGTGTTTCTGAATTAATAAAAAAGCTCTATTTTTCGTTCTAATTTATAAAAATTAAAGCGGAAAATAGAGGGTAAAAAATTAAACGCAAACTAGACAAATGATATTATTAAGAATAATTGATAACATCAACTACAAATAAAATATATGTAAATAGGCTAACAAAATAAATGATAATAAAATAATTACGTATAAATTAAACAAAATTGTTATACATAAATAGATAAAACAAATTATGACCCCAAAAATATATAAAGATTGATATAGAGAGAATTAGAGAAAGTAAAATAAAAAGGAGAAGGGAAGAAAAAAGATGAAGGAAAGAAAAAGTTGGAGCGGGTTAAAATGAGGGGGGTATTTGCAGGAGAAAATGAAACTTATCGGCGTTTTTGCTAAAACGCCGGTAAGTTTTTTTAAAAAAATTAAATTCCCCACATTGCGGCATTTTTAAAAGCGACGCTATGTGGTTTTATTTTTTAAAATATTAAATTATCCACATATCGGCACTTTTAGAAGCGCATGAAACGCTATAAAAGCATTGCGGCGCTTTTAGAAGCGCTAAAAGCGACGCAAAGCGCTTGCAGCGCTTTTTCAAATGTTTCCGGCGCTTCTAAAAGAGTCACAGAGCTTTTCCGGCGCTTTCAATGCTTCTAAAGCCGTTGCAAAGCGCTCGCGTTTAATATTTTATTTTTTTAAAAAAAATAAATAAAAAACACATAGCGACGCTTTTAAAAACGCTGCTATGTGGGAAAGTTAATATTTGAAGCGTTGCAATGTTGGACATTTTTCATGAAAAATAGTTTTAGTAAAAAAGAAAATAAATTTTAAATGAAAATACACATAGCAATGTTTCTACATAGAGAAACGCTGATAAAAAAGCGGGTATATTCATGGGAGTTGCGCGCTATTTTTTCTCGCGTTTTGAGCACTTACTTTGCGGTGTTTGTTCAAAAACGACGGTATGCTAGTAATTACCCGTGTTTTTACTTAAAATGCCGGAAAACTTGCGTTGATAAGCAGCGATTTTTTGTAATGAAGGTATGCATAGATGTTTGTGTGATTAGCCAAAATAAATAGATGTTTTTGAAGTTCCATTATTTAAATTTAATAAAATTTGAAACCTGTTTGCTTCTCAAAATTTCTTATCCAAATAATAGAATAAAAATGTAAATAAGTATTGATTCTTTGAAATATAATATAAAATTTAAAACTTAACAAGTTTTTTGTCCACAAGATATAAAAATATTACTAATTTTACAAAAAACCTAAAGATGAGATTAAAGGAAAAATCGAAACTATAATAATAAATATTTGGATAGAGGAGGAGAAGAGGAGAGAAAAGTAAAGGAGTGGCCCCGAGAATATATGCTCTCAAAAACACACCAGGTTGGTACATTTGAATTGGGAAATGGAATTGAGATTGGTAATGTCCATATATGTCGGGCCCACAAAATTTTTCTTCATCTCACACTTTTCTCGGGTCCGTTTGGATGGACAGAAAATGTATAATGAAAATGGAAATGATTGTAATGGGTAAAAGATGGAAAGTAAATGTAATGTGTGTGTGTGTGAGTATATAAGTAGGACATTCGCACTTCAGCTTGCCAACCGCGTTAGTTAGTTTTGCTGTTGTGTTTGGTCCGAAAAATGTGTTAAAAAAATGTAATGATGAGATGTAAAAAAATTTGGATCTCAGGTAAAGTGTAAAATAGAGAAAAAGCTTGTGGGTCCCGAGATATATGTAAATTAAGATTTTGCCAAATCATGCGCACCAAACCTGCCCTTATTTTAGTTCTGATAAAAAAAATGACCTTAGTTATATTTAGGACTGGAGGTATTAGGCATGTACAGCAGTATTTTTATTAGGATATATAATCTCCTTATTGCAATTGTAATTTGTAATTTAAAAAAAAAAGAATTGAAGAATCTTATCTTATATATAAAGGGAGGGATAAAAGCAGGAATTCTAGGAAGCCACGTAAGCACTCTCTCTCCATCTATTTACATTCACATAACCACCCACTTTTTTTTTTATCAAAACACATAACCACCCACTCACTCTATCTATTTTTAGAAAAAAAAATTGCACATAACAACATTCTTTCTCCATCTATTATTAACAAAAACAAACTGACATATAATTCTTTATTAAATCTTTTTTGATTTCTCTCTAAATTATAATAATCTCCTTAATTATCTCCTAAAAATTCTTTTACAAAAAATATGCATATAAGCACATTCCCTCTCCATATATTATAAGATAAAAAAACTGACATTTGATTAAGATTTCTCCCTAATTTATAATCTCTCCTTAAATATCTCCTATAAATTCTCTCCTTTTTTCCCTTAAAAATTATCAAAATTAATCTTTTTTTATGACCTTTTAAATTATTTTTCTATCTTACTCCTCATTATTTTCCTTATTTATTTTTAATTATAAACTATTTGGATAACCTATTATTTCTCCTTTTATTCCTACTTTTCACACCAACTAAACGTAACTTAACTTATGAAACTACCCATACACCCACTAACACTTTCACTTTACCCAAAAATAACTACCACTAAGAAACTGATTTTCTATTTTTTTTATCATAACAAATTGATTTCTATGAAAAACAAATTTAGTGAAATTTATTAAATTTTGACTAATATTATTATATTTTATGTTATATTTTTTAGGGTTAAGGTGCATTTCTAGTACTCTACAATATGGCAAAGTGCACTTACAGTAATACACAATTTCGGGGTGCATTTGTGGCAAGCAAGAATAAATATAGTTGCCCTATAATAACTCCGTTAAATAAGTCATCTTTGACCGTTAGGAGTAACGTTTGACTCATTTCCTCCTTTCCTAGATTTGTTTGAATAACTCTCAGCACAGAGTATTGCAAATTTTCACCAAAATCTCCTAATATCAACTTCCATGTGATTGATATTCATCGAGAATTTAACGTATCTTGCGTCCTTTCTTAGGCTTGTATCCCTTGAATGAAAATGTTCTAGAACTGACATCTTGTCTTTCATTTCTTGATGCAGCTCTTGGAAATCGCACAAGTTCCAGATGAGCATGTAAGCTACTAAACTGAATTCTTTTATTTGCACAATGCAATGTAGTCCGCAGAAAGTAAGTTTAGGGGTAGTGGTGCCCTTATATCTGAGGTCTGAACTGATAGGCTCATGCTTGTCATTATATTTCTAGGATATCATTTACCCCCTCCCACACTTTAAGAAAAAAATTTGGGCATTGAAGCTCTTGAAAAATTATAAGTTAAATTAAGATGTAAAAATGGATGTGCCACCAAAAGTTTTTTAAAAAGGATATTTTGGAAAACCTTTTAAAAATGGTGGTGCTACCAAAATTTTTACATATTTAGACTTGACCAAGGATTTAACCTAGGGCCTACGTACCCTTAAGGGATCAAAGCCCACGTAGTTCGGGTAGAAATGTGTGTCACTTAGTTTGTGTTTTTTTAAAAAATATTTTTAAAAATTAAAAAAAAAAGAATATTTTTGGTTTGTTTTTTATTATAAAAAAATACATATTTATTTATATTTAAGAGGAAAACACTCTTCAAAATTTTGATTATATCGCCTGAGAAGATAATCTCTCTCGGAAACAATCGACTTTCAACCTGAGAAGATAATTCAATCTTTTACGGCATGAAAATCATTCAGCACATTTTTTCTCTTTTATAAAAGCTATTTCATTTTATTATGTTTTTATTTATGATAGAGATGTCACAATTTTAAAATGAAATAAAAACAAAGATAGGTAAATCATATAAAATATTGAATTTCAATGATATGATGAATGAACGATGAAAAAGGACGAGGATAAAATATGATTCCACTTCTTTGCAAAAGTTTCAAATTAAAATTGTAAAATCATGAAAAATGTTGAGGTCATATGCAAAAAAAAATTTTTCAAAGAAGAATAAGTGCACAAGATAATTCTCATTTATATCAAAATATTGGCTAGGTGAAGAGACAATCATGTTGTCTTAGAGGGTTATGTCACCTCTACCAAAATGAGATTAGAGAAATTATGGATACCTTTATCTCACAAGAGACTTTCATTGGCATAAGAAAAGAATTAAGGGTAAAGAGAAGTTTCACAACAAGATGTCATATCACTTACTTTTCTAATATTCTTCTCTGGAGCCTCTCATGGCTTCTTTTCTTTGCTCTAAAAGCCATCCAATTTCGTTGATCCACCTACAATCTTTCATATTTGTTGATTCCTTTCACATGGCCCATCCCTCTAATGGAGATTGATTCCCTTTCAAAAGTGATGAGTGCATAACACATTCTTTACATTCATTTTCTTCCTCATTTAATTGTGAATATTTCTTTTTGCTCCTCTTATTCCTTTCAAAACTTTCCTATTTGTTACAATTAAATCAAATTTCTATTGATTACCCACATTATTGTGATTATTCTTTTCTCTTGATTAATATTTCACATTATGACTATAATTAAATCACCATAATTTGTTTCCATTTTACTTAATCATTTCAATCATCATATTTGACTCTCACACAATTTGAATTGTGTTTGCCTTGCAAGAAAGAATCATAAGAGCATATCTTATTGTTTCTTGTTTTTTTCATTTTTTACTTTTTTATATTTTTTAATTTAGTAGGGTTCGGACAAAATAGAGTGTTTACAAACATTTGTATAATTATTTAGTATTTGGTTAAATAATAGGGAAAACTAATATGAGGTCCCTCACAAGTCACAAGGGATTAAACTAGAAAAGTCCCATAAACTTTCTATATTAAAGTAGGGTACCCCGGGTCCTTACTTTAATAAATCAAAATACCAAAAGACCATTTTGCCCCTCATTTCCTTCCTTTCCTGCTCATGAGCTTGTCAATACGTAGTTATTTGTTGCTCACCAACTCGTCAGAGAGTTACTCATGAGCTGTTAGACCTGCTGATGAGCTTGTTACTGGCGGCCCATTACATTTTCACACTAGCTCATTACCTCGTTATTTGTTGCCCATCAACTTGTTATTTGTTACTTTTGTATGTTTATACTATGAGGGGCAAAACGGTCTTTCAATACTTAGAATAGGACCCTATTTTAATATGACCAGTTTATGGGACCTTTCTAATGTTAAGTCCCTTGTAAAGGACCTCAATAATTTAATAATAAGGCTAAGAAGATTACTGAATATGGTAAACTTGTTACCTTCCTCACTTGAAAAAAGTCATATTTTGTGGTGCAATCAATAATCCATAATGAAATTTATTTTGAACTGTGATAAATTTCGTTTTTCGTAAATATTTATAGTTGAATGGAAAGCTTCTCCTTGTCCTTTTCAGTTGGGAGATTATGACTGATAATAGATGTCAAGTATGATAGAGAACAATTTCCATACACACACTATTAATCTACAACGTTGTGTGCTTGTGCAGGTCAATGAATTCAAGTCAACTGAGAAGTTCAAATCCTTCAACACGAATAACTTGTAACTTATCCCAATTTCTAAACCCTTTGATTGTTGTAGAGTTGATACGCCCCTTGACATAGTACTTACAAAGTATATGATCTGCAGGTGGATGAGCTTAAAAACATTCAAGTATCTTGTTGAAAACTACCATCCTCTTCATATGAAAGTTATTCCCAAACCCAAGGTGATAACTTATCTTTTGCAAGAAGTAGCTTAAACTTAGTTTTCTTGTGTTTCTACCCTTTTTGGGTCTCCTTTATTGGATAGATGTTGTTGTTGGACACCACATTCAGGTTAAAAATTGTTGACTAAATTATTTGGTTTTAGGAAATTGATGGAGTAAAAGTTCTTCAATTGGAAACTGCAGCTGGTGCAGCAATAAGGGTAATTTGTTCTACTACCATGCTGTTAAACGGTTAATGTTAACTCATTTCCTGTGTTCATAGTTTCATGTCTCTTTCATCAGTTATTTGAAAATGCTATTGTGATCAAAGTTCCTCGATCTCGATTCCTTCCTGTAAAGGCATCTTCAGATTTGCTTCTTGTCCAGGTTATAAACATTTTTGTATTCTGATGCTAGATGAGACCTTGTAGACTGATTTAAGGTTTTTTTTAAGTATGGAGCTTTCCTGTGTTGCAGTCAGATCTTTACACCATGGAAGATGGTTGTGTCATCCGTAACAGATCTAGGGCGAATCCTGCAAACCCTTCTATTGAATTGGGGCCAGAATTTATGAAGGTGAAGAGATTTGTATCACTGCTAATGTTTTTGTTGGTTACAGTTAGTGGTATTGATTTTCTTAGTTTCCTTGACAGGTTAGCAACTTCTTGAGTCGGTTCAAGTCAATTCCTAGCATTGTGAATCTTGACAGTCTCAAAGTGGTAGGCGATGTATGGTTTGGAGCAAATGTTACCCTTAAGGTATGGAATATAATCCTACTTTGTTGTGTCTTTTACTTTGGAGATTTTCTTGCATGTTTAATGTAGAAATTCCAAATTAATAATAATTAGAAAACTACTTTGTAGTGGTGGAAATGTGCCCAAAAAGTTCAGTCACGGTCTCTGATATGATTTACTCTGCATTTGGAGAGAGGTGATGCATGATAGCTGAGATACAATTTTGATTTACTTTCTGACATTTGTCTTTCGGGTGCTGCTTCATAGGGTAAAGTTAGCATCATTGCAAAACCTGGAGTAAAGTTGGAAATCATAGACGGCGCTGTCCTTGCAGACAAGGTTTCTCACTAAACATATGTGCTTATTAAGGGGGTTAGGTAGTGAAAAATGCGTGTTGTGTATGATGATTTTCAACCACTGGTTTATTTTCTATTTGCAGGAAATTAATGGACTTGGGGATCTTTGAGCAAGCCGCGTGCATCTATGTGTACTTGTCCGACTATATGCATACAATCTTGGCCGTATAAGCTATTTCACTTTCTGTATTCCCACCTCACAAGTTCGGTAGCAAAATATTTTTTAAAGGCAGGTGTACCTTTATATTTGCTGCCAATTATGTGTGTCTTTAGTCAGTTGTTTAGATATTTGTGGTGTCTTACTATTAATAATTGAATGTTATTCCTTTCTGTTATTCCTCAAGATCGAACTTCGACTTCATCTTTGTCTGATTTCTATTATTCCTTTTCTGTTTTTCTCTTCATTGATTATAAATCGGATTTAACGGAGTTTAATGGAGGATAAATCATCGATTCCATTTTTCTTGAAGAAGAACACAAATCGGACTCGGAAAAGAAGAATTAGATCTATATTGTTTTGTTTGTTTAGAATGGTGATTTCTTGAGGATTGTGATTTGAAAGGCTTCATTTATCTTATATTCTGTTAGAATGGTGATTTCTTAAGAATTGTGGGTTGATTTGTTCCAATTGCAAATTATTCAAGTTTGACTTCAGATATTTTTTTTAATTAGTACAGTAGATTGATCTGCTCTCTTTTTGGCTTTGCAAGTAGTTTTAGATGTCTTACGCAGACCTTTTTTTTCTATGGAAGATTTGCATATACATTGAGGTTTTGTATTTGTGACAAGAAGTGAATGATAAATCGTTGGGGAATGTAAAAATCGATTGGTAACTTAAACATTAGCTTATTGAGTTTTAGTTGTTCTTGCAGCTGTAAATCACCATCATGTCAACGGACCTGGTCTTGAGTCTCTACTAGATCGCAAGCCATATGTAACATTGTTTATCTGTTACCTTGTTTATTACTAGTACTTTTTAGTGGTGTTGTACTGTTTTGCATGATGACTCCTGATAATAATTTATCCTAGTGAAACTGATTGAACTCACTTTTCTTCTAGTATTAGTGAAAGAAGATTGTTTTAATAGCCATGGTATTACTTAGGGCAAAAGTTCAAAACTAGCCACCGTAAATTTCAAATGGGATAACTCAGGCACCCCTAAATTGAATGGGGTAAAACTGTACATTGTAAATCAAAATGGGACAAATTTAACCCCACAGAGACAAACGGACATTAGTTTAAGCATGGGTCGCACCTTCAGTAAATGACATGGCAAAACAGTCAGCAGAAAAATGAAAAACTTGATGGGGAAATTTGTAGTGAAGTCCCACATAAGTGATTTTACTACTACAAGGTCCCAAAGAATAAAAAAATTATTAGGAGGTCCCAAAGTATCTAAAAAGACACTCCTACCCCTCACTAAAACTAAATAGTGTGGTCCCCACACCTCCCTTCTTCCACATACTGTTCTCTCACCCTCCTTCTACCCCACCAATAATTTCTCTTTCTTCCTTCTTATTCTCACCATTGTCGGCCACCATCGTCTTCCCTCCTCCCATACTGGTCCCCACACTTCCTGCTTCATAGGGTAAAGTTAGCATCATTGCAATACCTGGAGTAAAGTTGGAAATCCCAGACGGTGCTGTCCTTGCAGACAAGGTTTTTCACTAAACATATGTGCTTTTTAAGGGGGTTAGGTAGTAGAAAATGTGTGTTGTGTAACAACTCAGATACTAAATACACTTTTTAAAATCACTTTTGACACATATAAATATTAATGGAGTTCAAAATTATTATTGTATCTAACTATGTTATGAAAAAGATTTAAGTAATAAATAAATGGCTAACATAGTTAGAAAAGATTTTCTATAATATTCAAAATAAAACATTTTTCATAGGTCTAACTATGATAGAAAAGAAACTTCCAAAAATATGAAAATAAAACTATCGTAGTTAGAAAAGAATAAATCTTATAAAAATAATTCATAATGAAAAAGAATTTAATCAATGTTAATAAGCTAACATGGATATATTTTGAATTTTGTTTTCAGTTCAAAAAAAAATTCAAAATATATCCATGTTATGAAAGGAATTTACTAAAACAATTATTTTTTATAACATAGAAAGCAACTCAATCTATTCAACTGGCGCCGAAAACAAATTAGAATTACAATGCAACATAGAACGTATAAAAGTGGAAGGAACTAAAATGCGTTGATAATTCGTAACTGAGCCAATGACATGCTTTGCAAGAGCATCTGCAATTGTGTTTAATGTTCTTGAAATATGAACAAGCTTCAGATCCCATGTTATACACATAAAGGATTTTGCCTCTAGAATTGAAATAAAATCAGTGTGCTAAGAAATATCTTCCCTCTCTAACAAGTGAATAATCTCTAATGCATCTATTTCTTCAATAACTTTGTGGTCGCCTCTCTGCCATGCAAGTTTCAACCCAAGAATTAAGGTCCAAAGTTCAACTGTCAGATTATTCCCATGGTTAAGATATAAAAATGAAGTCCTCTACAAAAGATTCATCACTTCGACGTAAAAGACCTCCACAACCTAAACCATGAGTTCTAGAAAAAGCACCATCGACATGTAGCTTGACCCAATCTTGCATCGGAATAGTCCACCTTACCTCTGAATCACGAACCACAGTGTCATTCAAATTAACTCCTTTAAGTTTTTCTTTGTCTACTTCAAATTAGAAAGCATCGAGCGAACTCTTAAAATGATGGACTCATTAGATTCCCACTTCCCTTCAAAAAGCTTGGTATTACGGTGTGCCCAAAGGCCCCAGCAAATTGTAGTAAAAATCTCAGACCACTCATCTCCAAATATTGTATTGGAATTCCTAATATTTAAACATAACCATTCAAATAAAGGAAGACTACAAAAATTCTGCATCATTGAAGGATTCAGAATACTCATCCATAAATTCATTGCATGATCACAGTCTCTGAGAATGTGTGATAGATCCCCTATTGTTGCTCCACAAATTTCGCATGACACCTCTGCGCAAAGACCTCTCTCTTTTCTGACTTCATCAGATAACAATTTATTTTGAAGGGACAACCACATAAAACACTTACAGTTTTGTAAAGTGTGTAATTTCCAAACTTTCTATCAAATATTGTTGTAAACATGTTGCGTATTAGAGAAAACATCATAAGCAGAGGAAATTGTAAGTACACCATTTATATTATGGATCCATCTTGAAGAATTACTCCTAGGAACAACAACAATGTTATCCTTAATTGTTTTCCAGGCATTTTTTATACCAGATCAAGCATTAGAACCTTGTCTCACTATATTAATAGTGGGTAATAAATCAATCATTCCCACAACGATATTTACTCCGCAAAACCCTTACCCATTGCTCATCTTTGTGGTATTCCATATTCCAGTAAAATTTAGACATAAAAGCTAAATTTTGATAATTCAAATGTTTCAAACTTAATCCACCATTATTTTTCTTCATACACACTTTATTCCAAGCCACTAAATTTACTTTCCTCCTCTCATTTGAAGAACCCCACAAGAAATTACGATTAGGCATCATAGAAGTCACCGATGAAATTAATGTAGATCCACCTGCTAGCGAGAGAGTCCACCTTCCAATTTAACAATCTACTGGACACTCTATCTACTACAAATTGATAACTTTCCTTAGATAGTCTCATATGATGGAGAGGGGCCCCTAAGTATTTGCCTAAATCTGTTGCCATTTGAAACCCAAGGTTTGACTAATCTGCTCACTTCTTGTATGGTTTACATTTTTAGAGAAAAAAACTCTTGTTTTACTAATATTCACTTTCAATCCAGAGCTAGCACAAAATTATTCATGCAGGAATTATCTAATAATAATAGCATGACGAAGAGAAACCTCCGCAAACAAGATCATATCATCGGCAAAAAATAAATGAGATGAGGGAGGATTATTCTTACACAATGTAATTGGCTCCCAATGCTTCTTTTCAATACATTCATGGATGATGTGAGATAATCTTTCCATGCTGATAACAAAAAAATATGGAGATAAAGGGTCACATTGTCTAATACCCCAGGATGGAATAAATATGACATAATCTTTAGGTTTTGGGTCTTCATTTTCATCAATCATCCATTCCTTTTCCCTTGGAAAAGCCGAACAACTCTCTGAAAATTCACCATCTCCTATTCGAACCTTTTTACGACTTCGAATTATGAAATCAGTTTCCTCCAATGAGGATTGCACCAGGACGTATTTGGTTTCTACGCTCACACGAGAAATCTCTCCAAAGCTCAAATATTTTCTATTAAAACAATTGTTAGGAAAAATGGATAATTAAAAATAAATATAATTAAATACACCTTAAATAATTAATTAGAAAACATAAAAAATATATTTGATTCAAAAATAGAAACAAAATGACGAAAGCATATGAAAAATGCACAATCCTAAATGTGGCAATATCCTTCAAATCACTTTTTAGTGAGAAGTTTTTGGATCCTTCTTCCCTTGACTCTCCACTATTCTTTGAATACCTAAAAATGAGAAAACACTGGTAGTCCCGGCATAACCACTAACTACTTGTTTACGTGCATGTGTGTGTTAGTAAGGTGTCCAGTGGAGCGTTATTGTTAAATGATATATAATTGTAGTAGTTTCTAGAATATACTATGTTGTACAAGAGAGGTTCTAGAGAGTGTAAGAGTGAGAATGTTCTAGAGTATTAGAGAGTTATTCATGTGTCTATGAACTACTTGTATATATATCCCCTCACACTTGTGAATAAATTAATCAGAAACATTTTCCCTTAAACATTTTGTCATGGTATCAGAGCAAGGTTGCTCTATACTCAGCTACCTTCATTTCTGATCAGTGTCCATAGAGAGAGAGAGAGTAAGCAATCTGCCCTAACTAGATCGCACATCTTCTCCCCTCTGTTCACGACACGCGCCATACCACCTTGCTCAGCGGCCTCAGATCGGCCAGACCCTTTAACCGCGCAGCCAACCGGTAGGCCATGTGCCTGCATGCGCCACCGCCTGAGAGCCACGCGCCGCCGCCTGAAAACCACGCGCCGCCGCCGGAAATCGCCCAGAGTCGCCGGAAAATGCGTGAGAGCGCGTTTTGACACCGTTTTGCCGCCGTTTCTTCTCTTCTTGCTCGGAAACACCTCTTCCTCCTATTTAAACCATGGCTGAGATGAAAATGGCCTTTAATGACACTGGGTCTTCATCAATCAGCGGTGTTAGTACAGAGAGAGACTTGCCAAATGTTCCAATAGCTTATAAATTGCATGGAACTAATTGTTTAAGCTGGTCTCAGTTTACTGGCATAATTTTAAAGGATCGGGAGAAGTTTAGTCCGATTGAGCTTAATGGGGAGTCAGTGAGGCTGAAGTCTCTTATAGAAATACTTGAGAATGAAATCCCTCCTACAACAGGTACCTGTGCTTTGGGGTTCTCTGGTATTTCATTTCAACCTTCAGCTGTTTTATTTTCATCTGCTCTTAATGCCTCAAATAAGGATTTCCTTCACTCTTGGATCATTGATTCAGGAGCCTCTGATCATATGACTAACTCATCTAAACACTTTATTTCATATAGCCCATGTCCTAGTAATAAGAAAATTGTTGTGGCTGATGGATCAGTCATGACTGTAGCTAGTCAGGGAGATGTTTCCATTAACTCTGCTCTTGTTTTGAAAAATGTCCTGCATGTTCCTAAACTTTGCACTAGTCTCATATCTGTTCAAAAACTTGCTACTGATTCCAATCTATTTGTAATCTTTTCTTCAAACTCTTGTATTCTTCGGGAGCAAGAAACGAAACAAATGATTGGACTTGCTAAGGAAAAGGATGGACTTTATTTCTTTGAGGAGACTGGTGAATGTAGTAGAGTTAAGAACCCTTCATCTTCCTCTTTTCAATCTAAAAGTGTCATGTCAATTGAGGAACAAATTTGGCTTCAACATCGTCGTCTGGGTCATCCTTCTTTTAATGTTTTGAAAATTATCTTTCCTTCTTTGTTTAAGAACGTATCCATTGAATCCCTGCATTGTGATATTTGTGAGTTTGCAAAACACAAGCGTTCCTCATATCCCATAAGTAATACGAGAAGTCTTGTTCCTTTTGAGCTAATCCACAGTGATATTTGGGGTCCATCTAACATTTCTAATGTCTCTGGGTTTCGATGGTTTGTGTCATTTATAGATGGCTGCACTCGGGTTACTTGAATTTATCTGTTAAAACAAAAATCTGATGTGAGCTCTGTTTTTCCGCGTTTTCACAATATGATTCAAACACAATTTGGAGCTCAAATTAAAAGATTTCGTTCTGATAATGCTAAAGATTTTTTCAACCAATCCTTATCCACATTTTTTGAAAAACAAGGAATTATACATGAGTCATCTTATGTCAATACTCCTCAACAAAATGGAGTAGCTGAAAGGAAAAATAGTCACCATCTTGCAGTCACAAGGGCATTGTTGTTTCAAACAAATGTGCCTAAACATTTTTGGGGTGAAGCTGTTCTAACAGCAACACATCTTATTAATCGACTCCCAACTCAAGTTCTTGGTTCAAAGAGTCCTATAGAGGTTCTTACTCATTTCTATCCTAATTTTAATGCATCAAATGGTCTTATTCCAAGGATTTTTGGGTGTGTTGCATTTGTGCATGTCCATTCTTATCAAAGGACCAAACTTGACCCTAGAGCTCTTAAGTGTGTGTTTGTTGGATATTCCTCTACTCAAAAAGTATATAAATGTTATCATCCTCCTTCAAAGAAGTTCTTTGTTTCAGCAGATGTGACATTTTCCGAGTCTGAGTCCTACTTTGGTAGTTCTGTCAATAAGGATCAAGAAAATGAAGATTTTTCTAATGATCTTTTAGAAACTAAATTTCAAGAGGATTCAAGATTACAATCTCATCCATCTGTAGATGTTCCACAACAATCCCATTCTAATCCATCTGTAGAGGTTCCACATGCACTTGACTCTACTCATTCACCACTACGTTACTCTAGAAGGAAAAGGAAACCCCAACCGGAGCAAGTCCAATCATCTGAACCAATTATTAATGAAGAACTTGAAATTGCTCCTGAAGATACAGAGGTTCCTTCATCTCCTTCTAATATACCTGAGGACTCTCCTGTTTCTACTGATGATTCTGATTTACCTATTGCCTTAAGAAAGGGAGTTCGAAGTTGTAGTAAACGTCCTTTATATCCTTTGTCTTCATTTCTTTCTTATGACAAGTTGTCTTCCAACCACAAAGCTTTTCTCACTAATCTCCAGTCCATTCCAATACCAAAAACCTTAAATGAGGCATTGGCAGATGATAATTGGGTCAAAGCAATGAAAGTTGAAATGGAAGCTTTGGAGAACAACAAAACATGGGATCTTGTTCAATTACCCAAAGGAAAGAAGCTTGTTGGATGTAAATGGTCTTCACACCCAAATACAATTCCGATGGCAGCTTGGAACGATATAAAGCAAGACTAGTTGCGAAAGGATATACTCAAACTTATGGAGTTAATTATGAGGAGACATTTGCTCCTGTTGCAAAAATGAATACCTTTCGAATTTTATTGGCCTTGGCTGCCAATCAAGGTTGGGAGATGTTGCATTTTGATGTGAAAAATGCATTCCTGCATGGAGACTTGAAGGAAGAAATCTATATGGAAGTCCCACCTGGCTTTTATTCTCAGGTTGCTCCTGGTACAGTGTGCAGACTCAAGAAAGCACTTTATGGCTTAAAGCAATCACCAAGGGCTTGGTTTGGGAGATTTACAAAATCTATGGTTCGCATGGGATATAGACAAAGCCAAGGTGATCACACGTTGTTTATTAAACATTCATTTTCAGGGGAACAATTTTACTTGTTTATGTTGATGATATTATCGTCACAGGAAATGACATTGAGGGAATCAATTTTCTTCGATCACAGTTGATGAAAGAATTTGCCATTAAGGACTTAGGCAGATTCAAATACTTTTTGGGAATTGAAGTTGCTCATTCCAAACAGGGCATCTTCATATCTCAACAGAAGTATGTTCTTGACCTCCTAGCTGAAACGGGAAAACTGGGATGCAAACCTGTGGATACACCTATAGAACAAAATCACAGCCTATGTGAAGCAGGTAGAAGGTCTCCAAAGTGGAGAAAGAAGAAAAAGTCTTGTTCACCACCTAAAGATCCTCCCGTTGACAAAGGATCCTATCAAAGGCTTGTTGGAAAGTTGATTTATTTGGCTCACATGAGACCTGATATTGCATATGCAGTGAGTGTAGTGAGTCAGTTTATGCATTGTCCTAAAACATCACACTTACAAGCTGCTCATCGAATACTTCACTACTTGAAAGGTACTCCAGGGAAAGGGATTTTATTCAGAAGGGGGAGAAAACTAACAATTGAAGCATACACTGATGCTGATCATGGAGGTGATCTTGATAACAGAAGATCTACAGCAGGATATTGCACTTTCCTTGGTTCAAATCTTATCACATGGAGGAGTAAGAAGCAAACTGTCGTGTCAAGATCTAGCACTGAAGCTGAGTTTAGAGTAATGGCTTTCGGGATTTGTGAATTGTTATGGATAAAGATCATTCTATCAGATCTAAGAATTCACTAGGAAGGTCCAATGAAACTCTACTGCGATAATAAGTCGGCTATTAATATTGCCCATAATCCAGTTCATCATGATCGAACAAAGCATGTTGAGATTGATCGACACTTTATTAAGGAAAAGTTGGAAAGTGGTCTGATTTGCACTCCATTTGTACCATCAGAAGATCAATTGGCAGATGTTCTCAATAAACATGTGATGTTTTGCTTAATTATCTGATTCATCTATTAAGTATTTACAATAATCAAGTAGAGTAAATATTACATTAGATAATCATGTCATACTTAAGTTCAATATAATTATATACAGCTCAAATGTTAAGAGCAAATTAAGTACTTTGATATATATAAAAAGAAAGGAATACATGTATAGAGACATACATATTTGTACGTTGAAAGGCTGTTATTAATTTAATGACCTAAATATTGAAGTATACGAACGGCATGATTGAATAAATTTAAGGGGTAATTAATTAGAGGTCCCCCACAAGGGAGTTAATACTGGAAAAGTCCCAAAAGTTGAAAATATTAATGCAGGGTCCCAAGGGACCTCACATTAATATATTTGAAATGTGAAAAGACAGTTTTACCCCCTAGCCTTAAAAACAATTACCCCTCCCTCCTCCCCCTACCCCCACCCCTTCCTCCTCCCTCCTCTCCCCCCCACCCTCCGCCCCCCCACCCCCAGCCTCCTGCCTCCTCTCTCCTCCTCCCCACATCGCCCCCCACCCCCTCCCCAGCGCCCCCCCTCCCCCACCCCACCCTCCCCCAGCGCCCCCCCCTCCCCCACCCCACCCTCCCAGCGCCCCCCCTCCCCCACCCCACCCTCCCCAGCGCCCCCACCCTCCCCCACCCCCCACCCCACCCCCTCCCCAGCGCCCCCCACCCCACCCTCCCCAGCGCCCCCCCTCCCCCACCCCACCCTCCCCCAGCGCCCCCCCTCCCCCACCCACCCTCCCAGCGCCCCCCCTCCCCCACCCCACCCTCCCAGCGCCCCCCCTCCCCCACCCCACCCTCCCCAGCGCCCCCACCCTCCCCCAACCCCCCACCCTACCCCCTCCCCAGCGCCCCCCCTCCCCCACCCCACCCTTGCTGGAGGGTGGGGTGGGGGAGGGGGGGCGCTGGGGAGGGTGGGGTGGGGGGCGCTGGGGAGGGGGTGGGGTGGGGGGTGGGGGAGGGTGGGGGCGCTGGGGAGGGTGGGGTGGGGGAGGGGGGGCGCTGGGAGGGTGGGGTGGGGGAGGGGGGGAGCTGGGGGAGGGTGGGGTGGGGGAGGGGGGGCGCTGGGGAGGGGGTGGGGGGCTGATGTGGGGAGGAGGAGAGAGGAGGCAGGAGGCTGGGGGTGGGGGGGCGGAGGGTGGGGGGGAGAGGAGGGAGGAGGAAGGGGTGGGGGTAGGGGGAGGAGGGAGGGGTAATTGTTTTTAAGGCTAGGGGGTAAAACTGTCTTTTCACATTTCAAATATATTAATGTGAGGTCCCTTGGGACCCTGCATTAATATTTTCAACTTTTGGGACTTTTCCAGTATTAACTCCCTTGTGGGGGACCTCTAATTAAATTTCCCTATAATCATCCAGTTTAGTTGTTTATCTTTTAAATTATCGGCAACCTTTTCTTTGGATTTCTTGTTTTTTTGCTTTTATTTTTCTAATCAGTACGTGATAGACTGTTATTTTTGTATTCATTTTTCAAACTATCTTCCCTGCTAATCACAATATTAATGATATTTTATTACATATAAAAGTTCATTTCATAGAATCATAATTTGTAATTATTTGAATTTGATGGAGTTTAAAGGTTTACATTGTATAGTAAGGATTACTTGAAGAAATGAAGGGTGTTAGAAGGTTTACATTGTGTAATAAGAATTACTTGAAGAATCTATTTGGAAAGACAAGGACACTCTATCCCATATATCAAGTTTTTGGAATGAAGTAGTTTGTTCAAGTCTCTGTTTCGATATAGTTTTTGGAGAATAACTTTTGGGAAAATGCCATTTAAATCCCTCCGAATATACAAAAGGACAATTTATGAACTCAAACTTCCAAAAGGACCATGAAGGAACTAGGACCTAGTTGACATTTTAAAATTGTGTGAAAAGACAAAATTGTCCTAATCTTAAAACAGAAATTACTAACCACCCTATTGAAAATAGTGGGTGTAAGGGTGGTTTGTAATTTTTGTTTTATGATTAGGGCAATTTTGTCTTTTCACACAATTTTAAAATGTCAACTAGGTTCTAATTCCTTCATGGTCCTTTTGGAAGTTTGAGTTCCTGAATTGTCTTTTTATATATTCGGAGGGATTTAAATGACATTTTCCCATAACTTTTAGAAAAAAACAAGATGAAAAAACTCTTCTAAAGAATATATTTTAGAGAAAACTTCTGAAAAAGCTAAAAAATAAATTCTGTTAAAACCTAGGTTTTCTCCCTCAAACCTAGATTTTCATTTAAAAAAATATTATGAAAAAACTGTGAGTGCTAATCTGATTTTACTAAAACTTAGATTTTGATAGAAAAAAACTGTTTTGAAAAAGGTGTTGTCTTTGTATCTGCTAGGCACACACTCAAATCTAGATTTTTCAATAAGCTACTTTTTGATTGAAAGCCTAGGTTTGGGGCAGAAAACTTATGTTTTGTCAAAAGTTGTTTTTTTCAACTTTTTCAAAAGCTATTCTCCCTAATCTATTTTTTCAAAGAGTTTTTTTTTTGTTTTTTACCTAGAAACTATTCTCCAAAAGATATCCAAACAAACTATTGATACATTCAACAAGCCAATCATGATGTCAAATTAACGGCCTTTTATGGGTTTTTTTGCTAGATTTCAATTTAGTTATTTTAATCGATATAAAATTGCTGAAAATGTTATAGGAGTATTTGTTCTGTTATGACTCTCTACTATCCAAAGACAAGTCGATCAAACATTTATACACACAAAATTGAATGATATTTCAACATGAGAGCTATTTAATCAATAAAATGAAAAAAAATGTTTGTATACCTGAAGTCTCTAAAGACTAGATAAAAGTGTAAGTTCAAACAAAAGGGAAAATGAAAAAAAATAGTAAGAAGAATATTGATGTATGAAGTTCTACGTAGATCGAAAGATAGATGAATAAAACAATGGTATATATAAACTTGATAGATGTCGATTCTTTCACATAGATTTAAACATATGTAAGAAAGCTAGTGATTCATATTTCAACATCACTAATCTCTAAAACATTCAAAAAACTAAGAAGTCCCTATGAAATGGTGTCAAGATAAAATAAAAAATTATAAAAAAGGTAGCCGGCCAATCAGTAATTTATCGCTTTCATTGAAGAATATCTCCAAAATAAAACTCACCAGAATGCCTAAATTATGGCAATGAGGATTTATTTAATTATTTCATAAAGTTTACATGTCATTCTTGGGGATTTAAAATATACTCCCTCCGTTCCTAAATATAAGACCTAGATAACTTTTTTTTTTGGAAAGATTAAAGTTGCGAAATAGGTTATTAAATCATGATATATTTGATATCTTTTTAGATTATCCATTAGCTTATAGGTAAAATAAACTAGTTTAAGAGAAAAAATTAGGTAAATCAATTTATAATTAACTTATTTTTTGCTTTTTTTAGGATTTTTCAAAAAAGTCATCTAGGTCCTATATTTAGGAACGGAGGGAGTATATGATAGTGTTATATTTTTTCGTCCCAAGTTATAGCAATCTTCCATAACGTCACTTGGATGGTGCTCCGGGTTGAACAGTAAAATCTGCAAAACATTAAAACAATAGTTAAGCGATTGTTCTTATTATAAAACATTTTCAATTCAGGGCCTTCTAATTAAAAAAATCAAATCAGAAAAAACGAATTCTTTTTAAACATTACAGATATGTAAGCTCGATTTAAATGAAGCGATAATATTAAATAGATAGGCATACGGTCCACATTTGAAGCCGGGTTGAAGAGGTTTGCCACAGAAGTTGAAGCAATGCAACACTTTGTTCCAGTTAAGCAGATCTTCTACGGTGAAGGTTGGCGGAAATACTGTTCATAATGCGACAACACATACATTAATATACATGTACAGTATGAAAATCAGAGAGAAGTACTTATTTATTTACCAAGAGAGCGTGAGAGTTTGGTACAAACACATGGTACATTGGCTTTCTTAATTTCATTGCAACATCGATCATTAGGGTCCTGAATTGGATCATCTCCCGTGTGCATAAAAATGAGGCACTCTATTTCTAACATAAGAAGGTCTTGTTCACAATCTTCACCTTCTGCTACATAACCTGCAATAATTACCCCCGTCACTCCCACAACACATAACACGAATTTCATTTTCCACTTCATTTTCATGATTGATCCTTCCATTTGCCTCGATCTTTGATCTCCTTTCAATATTCGATTATATATGCATGGGGATTTGATGTTTGTATTAAAAGCGGAGGGAGGTGGTCAGTGCGTGCATGTATAGATTATGATGGCGTGGGGTTTATGTTATAATATTGAAATTAACGTGAGCTTAAATAAAATTGTGAGAAAAACATTGTTGTCGTGAATTGACACATCGATTTTATTGTTTTTACGACTCTACATTATCAAAATGTCACAAGTCACTTACATTTTTGTGGGTATAAACCGGTAGAAACTAATAAGTTAAGAAAACTCATTAAAAACTCACGTGTTTATAGATTGAATTAATCATTTTTATATTTCTACCTTACAGAAAATCTTGTTAACTTGCTTTTAAAATCATTTTAATTATATTTATTTGAAAAATTTAATGAATCTATATATAACTTTATAGAAATTTCTTTATTGAAAAAGATAATGTATAAGTGCTGATATATATTTAATATCAACTATTTTTTTTGCCAATAATATCAACTATTTATATTTAAAATATCTTCATTGTTCTTTTTTGTATTTTTTATTTAATTATAAGAAACACATGTTTATTAATGAATGTAAACTTTTACGAGTTTATGATTCAAGTCCATAATTTGATATTACCTCTTACCATCAGAGTACTTAAACTCAAAAGTTTAACAACGACTTTGAACAAGAATGTAAACTCGCAAGGGTAATGGACCTAATCTACCCTCCAAGTAACCACCCAGGAGTTTCTCTTAAGAGTTTCTCTTTATTAACAAGGGTAATGGACCTAATCTACCCTCCAAGTAACCACCTAGGAGCACTGGGCAACCTGAACTAACAACAGACCTATATCTGCACTCAAAGTAACCAAAGTGTTTAAAAACCTCAGTTGATGGTCAATCACGTTTGACCGTTAATTTGCCCATGTGGCCGCCACGTGGGTTGAAGTTTTGCCACGTAGGATATGTCATGTGGAGGTAATGGACATAATCTACCCTCCAAGTAACCACTCAGGAGCAATAAGCACCCTGAACTAACAAGAGGCTCATATTTACACTCAAAGTAACCAAATTGAGTGTCTAAAAATACCTCAGTAGACGGTCAATCACGTTTGACCATTAATCTGCCCATGTGGCCACTAAGTGGTTAAATTTTTGTCATGTAAAATATGTCATGTGGGGCCCACATATTATAAAAAACCAATCCCCTCTCCTCTCTCTCTCTCTACATGTTTTTTTATTATATTTGAACCCAACATGACATATTCTACGTGCCAAAAATTTAACCCACGTGGTGGCCACATGAGCAGATTAACAGTCAAACGTGATTGACCGTCCACTTAGGTATTTTTAAAACACTTTGGTCACTTTGAGTGTAAATATGAGCCTGTTGTTATTTTAGGGTGTCCATTTCTCTTGGGTGGTTACTTGGAGGGTAGATTAGGTCCATTACCTCCACATGACATCCTACGTGGTAAAACTTTAACCCACGTGTCAGCCACATGGGCAAATTAATGGTCAAACGTGATTGACCGTCCACTGAGAGTATTTTTTAAACACTTTGGTTATTTGAGTGCAGATATGAGCCTGTTGTCAGTTTAAGGTGCCTAGTGCTCCTGAGTGGTTACTCGGAGGATAGATTAGGTCCATTACCCTATTAACAAATATGTGTTTTCAATATATAATTGAATAAAAATTACAAAAAGCAATGATTTGACATAAATAAATTTTAAATATAAATAGTTGATAAATCAAAATTATTACTTAATCAACATCAAAAAATGTTAGTTTGGGCAGCTTTTCTATTTTCTATTTTGAATATCAATAAATAAGTAAAAGAAACACAAATCAAACTAATTTTGATCTGCCCAAGATGCCAAGACAATAAATGTTTTAAATAAATCAAAATCACTAACATAATCATCAGAAACACACACAACTCACAAAATAAAATGCTACCCATTAAAAACAAACAATCAGAGATCAAAAGATGAATCAAAATATCAAACCAAACCATCAACCATTTACAAAATATCAATAATAAAATCTGAAACTAGCTCAAACAAAATAAACATATTACAAAAAATCAAATGGAGGAAAACCCAAATGGAAAAAGCGACCTTTTGAAGCCAACAACCCAAAGCTTCACCGTGTTTTTTTAATTTTAAGGACATCAACCTTCTTTCTTAATGATTTACTTCCTTCTGATCCAGGAAGTAAAATATACCACTTAATTATAAATTAAATTAGCTATGAGTTATGACAAAAGAGATAAATAAATATTTTTAAATGATAAATTTTAATTTGTATCCTTAATTCTCTAAAAAAAGGGAAGAAAGAAATTAGCATATTTTATTATAAGGAATGACACAGTGCTATTGAATGCTCCAAAAAATATCTTTACTTATTGTTGGGTGCATTTAAACTATATTTTAGCGTGCTATAGCCTATAAGCGCCATAGATTGATTACACATGCTGAACTCAATTATGAAAAACCTTGATGAGATTATTAAATGCATCTTAACCTATTTTTTTTTTTAAATGAAAACTGCGGTTTTAATTCTCTTATGGCAGATTGTATTATATACATGAGAATGATACTTTTCCACCAAGCGAAATCCGTTAGCTAATTTCCATATTTGCCGTTAGAGAAGAACACAAAGAAAACGGGTTAAATACCAAATAAGCCCTGGAAGTTTTTATAGAGTATCACTTCCCCCTGGAAGTTTTTTGAGACTCAATTAAACCCTGGAAGTTTTGTTTTGGAGCAATTTCACCCTTACTTAACAGTCAAATAACGTTGACAGTTAGATTGGTGAAATGGAGATGACATGGTTCAGTCTTAATTTTACAGCTCAGCATTTCTTTTCCTTTTCCTTTTCCTTTTCCTTTTCCTTTTTTTCTCTAGCTTTCTGGAAAGAAAATCCCCTAACCTCTTCTCTTCAATTTACGGCCTCCCTCATTGGCAGCGATGGAGATGAGGCTCGCCGCCGCCGCCATCACTACCACCACTCCCACGCCACCATCACTATTAGCAGAAGATAATAGGGTCTGTGCGTGAGGATAAGGAAAGGTTTGAGTGGCGTTCGAGATCGAAGGTAGTGGAAGACTACGAAGTTACGAAGTGGACGGTGGAGTTAGATCTATGGGGTTTGTGTGTTTGGCCGCCATCACTACCACCTTTCCCGTACCACCATCGCCATCACTACCACCGCTCCCACTTCCTTCTATTAAACCAGATCTGAATGTCAACCACATCTGTAATTTATTGTATTTAAGTTGTATGACATTCAAAGTCTCATCTCCTTCTTTTGCTTTAGTTTTGCTTTGGCACTGTTTAGATGAATGCAGAAACATCCCTTGGATTTGAATGTCAGAAACTCCCCTTCATCATTCAATTTTTTTGTTTGTCTTTTACCATTCTCCTTTACTAAATTGCAAAATTGAAACCATTCAGTTTATGGGTTTTTCTACTTAGGTTTTCTAGGCTTTTTGAATGAGGGTATATGAGACTTAAAATTCTACTTCATACCTCAATTTTTTTCCCAGAAGATTCTAATCTGGTCTGGGATGAAGTTCTTTGGAATTAATTAAAAAATTTGAAAAAAAAACGGACTTTCGTTGCTAGTGTAACGAGAAGGATGAATGGAAGTAGTGACTTTTTTTACCTACATGAATGAAAGTATTACTGGAGTCTTCAAGTTGGAATGATTTCACTAGAGAATGTGGTTCATCATCAAGCAAAAGATAAAATGAAATAATATTTTCCACGCGGTCTCCATGTTGTGATGATGTGGCATAATATTTTAGCCATGTCACTATAAAATGGGTCAACAAACAGTCAAAATTACTTCTGTTAACAGCAAGGGTGAAATTGCTCCAACATAAAACTTCCAGGGTCTAATTGAGTCTCAAAAAACTTCCAGGGGGAAGTGATACTTTGCAAAAACTTCCAAGACTTATTTGATGTTTAACCCCAAGAAAACCAATAAAGGTTAGTCCAGTCGATAAAGAGGTTTGACTCATAACTATATGGTTGTGTGTTCGAATCCCGCTGATATGATGACCTTGTTGGTAGGCAATTTGTAAATACCTCTGTAAGCACTCAAAGAGCCCAGAGGCCTGCCCTTGCCCAGGTGAGTCTGGGACCCAACTAACGTAAACTTTTTTTTATAAAAAAATAAATGAGAAATGAGAGGCTTTAGGCGTAAAACTGAGAAATGCATATTATAGGAACATGCAAAACCAAGGGTTCCTATGTATAAAAAAAACCAAGTTGCATAACCAACAGGTGCATGAGAGTTGCATAATTAGATACCATATTTACATTGAGCTATATCAACATACTAAATCATTCATCAAATCAATGAAGGTGCATGAGAGTTGCATAATTAGATAATAAGTTGAAGAAACTGAGACATTAGTTCCATTAAACATAGCCTTCTTCTCAATGGCACCCATCAACAAACTTAACCTGCCCAAGCCACATTAATAAGCAATATACTACCTCCGATCCTAAATATAGGACCTAATTGACTTTTTTTTAGAGATTAAGGTTGTGAAATATGTTATTAAATGATGACATATTTGATATATTTTTAGATTATCCATTAGTTTATAGGTAAAATAAACTAGTTTAAGGGAAAAAATTAGGTAAATCAATTTATAATTAACTTATTTTGCTTTTTTAAGGATTTTCCAGAAAAAGCCAATTGGATCTTATATTTAGGATCGGAGGGAGTACAAAAAATAGACAAAACAAAATAAAACAGGAAAAAGAAAATCAAAATAAAGCAGCGGTAATAGAGATGTTGGGTGCGCATGAGAAATGATATACTACCTCCGGTCCTAAATATAGGACCTAGATAACTTTTTTTTGGAGAAGTTAAGGTTGCAAAATAGTCTATTAAATCATGACATATTTGATATATTTTTAGATTATCCATTAGTTTATAAGTAAAATAAACTAGTTTAAAGGAAAAAATTAGGTAAATCAATTTATAATTAACTTATTTTACTATTTTTTAGGATTTTTCAAAAAAGTCAATTAGGTCTTATATTTAGGACCGGAGGGAGTATGTTCCATTAAAAAAATAATTGGCATAAAATGATACATCATATAAGATTAATAGGACATGACTAAAGTTCACTTCCAAAAATCAACCAATAGACTCATGACAAGTGGACCAATAAGCAATTAGCCTCAAGATTTACACGTATATATTTGATGACTTATTTTATAGTTCCAGCCCCAAGATAAGTAACTCCTCTGATACTTATGCTTGGTCTCAAAAAGTTCTAGTAAAACCTCACGGAGCTAGACATTGTGTTGGCAACTTGATTAATTACTCACATATATTTATTTCTTTTTGTGAAAGGCGAAAACTTATTGTGCTTTATATTTCAAATTTGATTAGTCTTAAATCCAAAGTAATTTAAAACTATTATAGTTAGAGCTTAATATAAATATTGATCAAGTAATAAGTGTTCTTTTATTTCAAAACAAAAAATCATTAGGAAAGGCAAGGACTTTGTTAGAAATATTAAGATCATATTAAATGAGTTAGATCTTATAAAAAGTGGTTAGTGGTCCTCTTTTGTATATGAAGGGTCATAAACTAAATATTGAAGGGTGTGAGATTAAGAGAGTATACACCAAGAGGGGGAGTCAACTTGGTCTTTCACCTCAAGACCCTAGTGTTAGGGAGTGATGGATTCATCACCTCAAGTGAGGGATGATTTTAATCTAATCCAAGTGGATTAGATAGGTTGTTCTTATTTCATACTCCCTCCGTTTCTAAATATAAGATCACTTTAGCAAATTTGGAGAGATTAAGGAAGACATTCCAATGAGTTAGGATTACATGAAATTTCTAAAATACCCTCACCTAACTTTAAAAAGTATCCTCTCACCTTCAAACCACTATTTTTTGGGTGAAGGGAGTATATGGGTAATTTGGGGAAAACTTGAGTCAAATTAAAAAGTGATCTTATATTTAGGAACAAACTCTCCTCCCTAAAGTGATCTTATATTTAGGAACAGAGGGAGTATCTTTTATTATCAATAGCAAGATTATTTTTTATGTTCATCTTGTTCTATTTCATATTAATAATGTCAACAAACTCTTTGTGCTTAAACTTTTCAATAAATATTTGATGTGTTGCTTAAATGCTTAATCATTTGGTCCATCTATTAATTATTTACAATAAACAAGTAGAGTAAATATTACATTAGATAATCATGTCATACTTAAGTTCAGTATAAATATAAATAGCTCAAATGTTAAGAGCAAATTAAGTACTTTGATATATGTATGTATGTATGTATGTTGAAAGGCTGTTATAAATTTAATTATCTAAAAATTGAAAGTACACGAACGGCATGATTGAATAAATTTAATCATCCAGTTAAGTTGTTTATCTTTTAAATTATCGGCAACCTTTTGTTTGGGTTTGTTGTTTTTTGCTTTTATTTTTCCAATCAATACATGATAGACTGTTATTTTTGTATTTATTTCAAACTAGCTTCCCTACTAATCACAATATTAATGATATTTTAATAAATATAAAAGTTCATTTCATAGAATCATACTTAATTTGTAATTATTCGAATTTGATGAAGGGAGTTTAAAGGTTTACATTGTGTAATAAGGAATTACTTGAAGAATCGATTTGGCAAGACAATGATTCTCTATTCCATATTATAAGTTCTATGAGTGAAGTAGTTTGTTCAAATGTTAGATTTTGTTTGGATATAACTTTTGGAGAATAACTTCTGGAAAAAAAAGAAAAAAAAGGTTCTTCTGAAGAATAGAGTTTGAAACATAACTTCTGAAAACCTAAAAAGGTAACTTCTGCCAAAACTTATGTTTTCTCCCTCAAACCTAGGTTTTTAGTTAAAAAATTATTCTGGAAAAAGTATGAGTGTTTGTCTGACTTAATTGAAACCTAGATTTTGATAGAAAAAGCTATTCTAAAAAAGGTGTAGTCTTAAAGTGTCTGTTTGACATAATCTCAAACCTAGATTTCGCCATAAACTATTTTTTAGAATAGATTTTTAATTTGAAACCTAGGTTTGAGGCAGAAAACATAGGTTTCACTAAAAACTAATTTTTTCAATTCTCTTGAAGTTATTCTCCTTAATCTATTTTTCAAAAGAGGTTTTTTTAGTTTTTACTTCATAAACTATTCTCCAAAAGATATATCCAAATAGAACTATATTGATCCATTGAGCAAGCGAATGAAGATGTCAAATGACCGGCCTTTTTTATGGGTCTTTTTTCTAGATTTCGAGTTAGTTATTTTAATCGACATAAAATTACTAATAAAAATTATATTTGTCTGGCACCATTCTCTACTAATCTAAAGACAAATTGATCTAACATTTAAACACACAAAATTGATTCATATTTCAACACGCTATGAGAGCTATTTAATCATGAATAAAACATTTGTACACTTGAAGCCTATAAAGACTAAATAAAATTATACGTTCAAATTAAAAGGGAAATGAAAAAAATAGAAAGAAAACATTGAGATCGTAAGTTCTACGTGGATTGAAAGATAGATGGATAAAATGATGGTATATATAAAGTTGATATGGATTCCTTCACATAAATTAATTTTTTTTTTTTTTGCAAGAGATTCCTTCACATAGATTTAAACTTATGTAAGAAAACTAGTGTTTCATATTTCAACAGCAATAACCGCTAAGCAATTCAAAAGATATATTAACTATGAAATATATAAATTGTAAATTAAGAATTATAATTACATGAGATGTTAGGTATGGTAAAATACTTATAATTGGTATCAAACTTCATTGTCATCTCAAACGTATCACCTTATTTTGGTATCAAGCATCACAATCTCAAACGTATTACGTTAGTTTTGTATCGAACAACACTATCTCATATGTATCTCACGAGTGTTGAAAGGTTGCAGGTGGGAAAGAAACAGGTGGAAAGAAGCAGGTTGAAGGGCAGCGAGCGTTGAAAGGTTGAAGGTATTGACACTTATAAATACTCTCATCCTCCTCCTCTTCATCCATTTCTACACATCATCTATCTCTACACACCATGCCTAAGGGAAGTAGTTCAAAGGCCAAAAGTAAGGCCGAAAAGAAAAAAGAACAACAAGAAAAGAGATACGATAAAGCAATAAAAGATTTTTATGGTGTGCAAATGAAAAAAATAGAGATTCCTTCATCTAAATTAATTTTTTTTTGCAAGAGAGAAGATGGATAAAATGAAAAAAATAGAAAGAAGAACATTGAGATCGTAAGTTCTATGTGGATTGAAAGATATAAATTAATATTTTTAACTTGATCAAGAATCACAATAGCCCATGTATGAAAACAGAATATTCCAACCTCCACCGTCCAAATCCCGCCACCCATACGTTGCACGGGTTCATTATGGTAGCTTGCAAATAAAATGCTACTGTATTTCACAAATGAGTTAGTTTTTGTAAAAAAATCATATATTATGAGGTGACAATAATTATATATGGTCAAGATGCCTTTACTAATTCCCCAGATTCCTTGTTACTATTATTTAGAACTCTTGTAACAATGTGACTACAACTCTCTAAAGTCCCAATACTAAAATTTTTCAAAGGCAAAAATGCTATTATGTAGAACTCTTATAACAATGTGACCACAAACTTTTAATCCACCGTTTCAAATAATTAGAACCTATCGTCATAATAAGCTAAGTAGTTGAAGTGCATAAAAATGATAGAAAAGGTAAACTTCATCCCCACCTCCCCCATTCGACTCCATGGCCCCTACAAAATCAGAATTTCCCCCGGGCACATCCACAACTTTCTAGGAAGATATTGTTTCATTGAAGTCACTCTCCATTTGCGTTAGATTTTCTTCTAGAGTTGGTTTTTCACATAATTCAGACATCAGGCATAAAGATACCTTCGGTTTATCTTTCTCATAACTTTTTTTCCAAAAGACCATTCATTAAATCAATAAAAGTCTGGTACAAATTATTCAAAATAAAGACAAAGTCTAGTCACTAAAAACAAAGAATATAACAAACAGAAAACATGAAAATTAAATTGAAGAAATTCATTTAAGTAACCCTAGAGTTTTTGTCTGAAGGCAGAAGCAATTGATGAGGTGGCCTAACAACCTAGTCCGCTGGGCAAGACCCACGCAAAGAAGCTTGAGCAACCCAATTTGCTACTTCATAGTTTCTCTAGGTATCCATCTGCATTGGTATTCTGCTAGCTAAATGATCCCTTAAACATGGATTATCAATATTAGGAGAATGACGGAGAAAAGGGATATATAGATTGCTCATTTGTTATTGGTAAAAATTTGCCTTACCCCAGTCCTCATTGAAATATGAATATAGCTCTTTACTTGATGACAAACAGTAAAGAACTTACTGTTTTCTTGCTCAAGACAATGATTTAAGGTAGCTAGCTATATGTGCCTATTTACACGGTAAATCACAAATTCAAATATAATAATGAACTGAATTATTGATAGCTGAATGATTCTACCTGTGGGTTGAGTAATAAGGAGAAAAAGCGAAGCAGAATTACCATCTTTTTAACAAACAAAATCAAATAAGTAGAAATAAGAAGAATGGCAGAATTGCATAAATAACATAAATAAGAAATAAGTAGAAAGCAGAATTGCATTTATTCACTAATTACCATCTTTTAAACAAATAAAATCAAAATAAGAAGCCAAGCAGAGTATTGTTGTCAAATCAGGGAAAAGAGAAGAAAACTCCTTTTATATGTTCCAAGCTTATTTTCAAAGTGTACAAAAACTTAGAAGATAACCAATCCCAAGCCCTACATTTCGTTCTCTGTATTGGCATATCTAAGTAAATGAATTGATGAAAGGAAATAAAACAACATTTTCCATGGATCATAATTAAACCAAAGGAAAAATCATATCATAGTAACTAAACAGGAACTTTCAAACTAATTCCATAACAGCACAATCCAGTCCCATTATTCTATAGCAATGTATGATGCTAAAATCATTTTTCATACCAACTAAATTGAAATGCTTCCTTGTCTATTTGTTTGCCTTAAAATTCCAGCTCTTGAAAGCTTCAAAACATTATCTTAAATATGACCTGTATGAAATTACATTTGGAAACCATCAGAATAATTAAATTAAAAAAAAAATCAGAAACAAAAAGGGTAGTTTTTCAAACTAATTTATCATCATAACAACAATTTTACAATCACAAACTATCACTCCCAATATATATCTATACTTGCCTCACAAAGTCATATTCATACAGAGAGAATAGAACACAATTTCAAATTCACATTTAAAGCACAAATTAAACATGCAAGCACAGAAACATCATTAACCCCTGCCTGATAATAGTCTGATATATCTATACTTGGTTCACACAGTCAAATTCATAGAGTGAATAGAACACAATTTCAACTTCACAATTAAAGCACAAATTAAGCATGAAGGCATAGAAACATCATTAACCCCTGCCTGATAATGGTATGAATGTTTTCTCATTCAGAATTAATGGATTGCATAAATGGAAGCTGAATGTTTCCTCTGTGATAATATAACAGGTTGATGCTTTCAATATAAGATTGATAAATCCATTACAAAGAAGCCCTAAACACAATACCATAATTCAAAAGTCAGTATTAGTGACTAAAAAGAAAAAAATTATTAAAAAATTCCTCAGAAAAGAACCCTTAGAAATGAATAAAAACATAAAGAATCTAAATAAAGGAAGTAAGACACAGAGCTTAATGTAAAGTGATATGGACAAATTAAGCATATAGATCATACAAATATAAAAGAACAATTCCTATAATATAAAGAACTCCACATCTCATAACTCATGCAAATCATATGTATCATTAAATTATCTTTGCAACAGAGACACAAAGTTCAGCTTCAAACATCTCAGAAAGTATATAATGTAAGAGGAAGAACAGGCCAACCCCAAATGCCAGAGAGGCAATTGAATGATATATTGGGCCAACGTATGCTAAATATATCATGAAGAGGCAATGTCTTTAAATCTAAATATCTATGAAAGATACAGGTCTAATATTAGAAGATCTGCTTGTCTTGCCTTTTCTCGCTTGGGTAGACTTCAATAAGACACCACCTACAACAATGAAGCTGAAAAAATAAGAAACCTAGTGCTAATGTGTTTCATGATCTCCTTTCCCATCTCTTGCCAAACCGTGCATATAACATAAGCTCAAAAAAAACAGTCCTGAAGTTACCATAGAAAAAAAAACACTATTGTATACCATAAAAAGTATAATGCCACCCAAAATCAGAACATGTTGTAGGCTGAACAAAGAAGAAAAAGCTCAATTAGCATAAAACTTGAAACTCACCTTCATTGGAATTAAAAAAAGCTCCACTCAAATAACCTGTGGTACAGAACATATAGCAAACTCCACTCAAATATATACTTGATACTTCCAAAATCTATCTTCTTAGCTCAGAGTAAAACCATTTTTACTATATAGGTCTAAAGAAGTACCTTGGGAAGAAGGAATTTATTCACCACCTGAATTCCTGAATCAAAGGCTTAACATGAAGAAGCTTCAATATATGATAAATATTGTGCAAATTTTATCACTGAATGGAAACAAAGTCTGGAAGAAAAAAAATGTCTGAGCGCATGGGGTTTTTAATTACTGGGAAGTTGGTAGTGATTTTACAAACATTTGAAAACTTTTCTCAATCCACATCAATCATACTAAAAAATCATAAAAAGGTTTCCTTCTGAATATGATCAACAGTTAAGCAATAATTGCACAATTAAAAAGCTTTAAAGCATTCACATGCCGGTGTTGGTAATGATTTAATAGTGAAATACAGCAAAAATCATAACCCCAAAAAGCAAAAGATAATAATTTTAATCTATAACAATGGCAGAGAGTAAATGAACCTTGCACTCTTCTTGATTCTTCAATGTATTCAGCTGAAAGTAAATGAACCTACAGAGAACATAAATGAGAGGAGGAATGAGCAAGCAATAGGGTGGCTGCTTATTCTGAGACATTTAATAAGTGACATTTGAAGCTCCTAATTATTATAGAACTCCAATTTTGGTAATCATGCACCCATGAAGCAGACATTGGTTTACTAAGTAAACTGTAATGAAAAAATTATTGACATAAGCAAGTGTAGAGTATATGCTATTTTTCCATTTATCTGAAATTGAATTGTTTAGGTTCTTTGACATCTCATATATTCCCTTGAGTAGACACAGTGTCCAGAGCTGGTCTGTGTCAAGATGAAAAGCGAGATAGTCAGAAAATCTTAACAATTTCCTCTACAAATACTTTATACTCATGACTCCAATATCACAAAAAGCATGACTAAAAATTACTTTAAAGAGGACAGTGGATGCTGATTAAAAAAAAGAGGACAGTGGAAAAAATTGATGACTATGTTAAATAGCTGAAGATATCATTACAAAGGAAGTATTTCTACCATACCACGTCAGGAGCACTTCTCAGAACAGAACGGTTGTTGGTATCTCTGGTCCTCCAACTACAATTCATTACATGGGAATGATAAGAAAAAACCTATTCTACAATTTGCATAAGAAATAAATGGAGTTTTCTATGTTCACCTTTTTGCCCTGTTTTCAATTTCTATTTTGCCTATTACTCTCTCCACTTTCATTAAAACAAAACACAACATTTGAGATAATGATAAGAATAAAATAATATATTTATATATCATCAAGATTAATCAATTATAAAAATAGAGGTAAAACACTAAAGTAAAATACAAATATAACCCAAAAAGGAGGGAAAAAAACAAAATTATTGATCCTGACACAGTGACAATGTTGAATAAATAAACCTACAATACTGAGGTAATTCTAGGCTAAATAAAGCGACAGACCCACATTCTATTGTGTAAGAGAACCCAAAAACAAATAGAAAAGTTAAAAAATTAAAAAAGAACCTCAAATAGGAATACCAAATGTAAATCCAGAAAGTGTTACTTCAAGGGTTTCAGCTGCATCAAGAAGGGGAGCTCCTAAAACAAAACCAAACAAAATGCCAAAGCAATAGATGTAATTAATTATCATCAGACGCAACACTATAATAGGTATCAAATTTACATTAGTCAATCATACCAACAACAAAATGGGCATGAACATGTTGATCCAACAATTCAATATAATGTTTGAGTGCAATTTCTAGCATTACCCAATTCCAAGAAATATCAAAAAACATGATTCCCCATTGAATGGGAAAAAATAATAGAGGGACGACCATTGGAATCAAAAGCAATTTAAAAGGTCAATATGCAAAGAGGAAAAACCAATAAAACAATGACGTTTACGAAGCCGACAAAACAAAATTACTATTTTGCACAGGTAATTATGAGTGCACAGAGGATTGAAGCCAAACAGAATTCCTATTCTGCGCAGGTGATTCCAAACACCAAAATCTATAATTAATCATGATTTTAACTTTTAACCCAAGTTAGTCAGGTGATAAAAATTATAAGACCAAAACATGCCCACATTACATCTTCGTAGCCCAGTCGAGCACCTGTTTTTAGGTCAACAGCAACTGGTTCAATGAAAATAAGATATACCTTTAACTTTTCATCTGAACCAATTGGTTTGCAGGGCTTGGCAACCCCAACAGAGGTGAAGGCTTCCTTGATGGTACACGGGAGTAGCATATGGGATTCTAGAATAGAGAATAAATGTCGTCCTCAACCATGGCTGAGGAGTTAACAACCTCCCATCTGCACTAGAAAACAATAAAACAAATTCTCATCACAATTGAAGAGAACCCGCATCATTGTCAAACTCTAGTTGAGATGAGTAATGCTAAAATGGCAAAAACAGAGTTGTTTAAATTATTTAAAACCGGCCAACTGAAGAAAGGGTCGAGCAAAAGTGCTATGATCTCTGCCAGTCTCCACCGTGATGGTTATTACCACAAACTACTCATCTCACTTTCAATTCTATGCACAATATTGAAATATCGTTTGCAGGCTCATATTTGCAACCACACAACTAACACCCACACACACATTACAAATAAAGTAGCAAATCTGAGAGAGCTAAGTCTGACTTGCCCTTGAGGAGAATCTGGTTAACCTTCACAAATTGTGCAGCACAAAACATATCAAGCTCCCTGATCTGCAAAAAAACCACATCAAGTAAATTCATATCAGCTACATTCTATCCACTTCAATTAGAAAACTTTAGGAGTCCAATGCGGAAGAAAAAAGCATCCACCTCAAAAATTGAGATTACCTTTTTCTTGTTCACCATAATTTTTGCTGCTGCCAACAAAACACAAGCCAATTCAACATGGAAATCAAATTGAGCAAATACTTGTATGCAGAGAAAAACGCAGGTGAGATTCAGATTTAAGCCCTACTGCCATTAAGATGCCTTCATTCTCATTAACAAATCATATCTAGTGATTTCTGAAAATTTATATAACTAATTTCGGTTCATTATTATATCTTCCTTAATCAAAGGTTTGCCTCTCATACTTCTTTGAGATATGCGTTTTGGGTCTGGAAACATTTTTGGGTTGCTTCAGATCATGAGCTAAAATAAGGAGTAAACAGAAGGAAGTTACAAAATGCATGATATAAGTGCTCTTTTTGGGGTTTCTTCAGATCGTGAATTAAATTAGTAAACTGAAGGAAGCGACAAATGGATGATGTAAGTGCTCTTTTTTGGGGTTTCTTCATATATTCATTCCTGGAAAGGGAAAAACGTAAGGGAAAGAGAAAGGTGAGAATAGAGATAAGGAGGGAGAAGTACAAGATGTGATTGATCATTCCAAGCTCAAAAAATGCAGAAACAAATAAGAATATGCTAATGCTATGAAAAATAACTTCATAATACCAGTTCACTATTTTACATCACGAATGAATTCCCAAGGATTAAATCAGATTTAACATTCCCCAGGGACTGAGTCATAGCAAGTTAAAAATATGATAACTGAGTCATATAAACTCAAACTTTAAACCACAATTAAGGTAGCAATATTATGATCCAAAATATTAATTTATTCCATATTCTTCTTAGTTTTAAATCGATGAGATACTATTCGCACATAAAACATAATTATAAACATTTGAAACTGTAGAAAGCTGATTGGAGCAAGGACTATGGAACCAAGTAATGTTAGCTTCAGTCAAACAGTGCTGATAGTTATACTTGTGATATTTTTTCAGAAACAAAAGAACCCATGATTTGGAAAGCAAATATTTATGAAATTCTGAGAGCAATCTAAGGGATACCTTCCAATAAGTTAAAGAAACTGAAACATTCCATTACAGTAGGTTATTTTGCCAGAGCCAAGACGACCAATTACTACTTGCCCAAACACCACCTTCTTCTCATTCACATCCAACAACAACCTTAACCTGTCCAAGCCACATATATATCAGATTACATGTGTGAACACTAAAGGAGGATAGATTGAATATAGATAAGTGAAGAAAATATGCATGCAACCTTAAAAAGGTTAACACTTTTTTTTGGTTACTCTTTTCTATATACATTAATGTAGTAATTTATTATCAAAATAGATCAATAATTACGGTTTACACAATCACACATAGATAAAAATAGATCAATGAAAATCCAAATGAAGTTCACTCTTATAATTTCTAGTTCCTATTCTGCCTCCCAAGTCTTCATTTGTGAAAGTAACAACATTTCAATCCAAATGAACGTCTCCTCCCAGCTCAAACAAAAACAGACACAGAAAATATAGATGGGGGAAGAATTTGACTATTAATCTCCACTGATAATAAATAGGAAACGACATAAGACCGCAATGTACATAACAGAGGGATTAGATGAAGCACAAATATGTGATCAATCATATACTAACTTTAAACTCAATACCTTAGAATTTAATTGAGAGATGAGAAGAAGTTAGGTCTATGCAACTCAATCTAAATACTATAAACCAATCGAAAGTAATTAGGGAAACCAAGATGAAAGAAGAAAAAACCATTTAAACTGCCATAACTGAAAAAAAAATTCCATAACCGAACAAATAAAGGGTGTGAATGACAAAAGATGCGTCACCTGAGAATTACAAGCATCGTGTTGTTGAGGCAGTGAGGATTTCTTTTCTTTTATAAGCTATGATTTTTATATGCTAATTTGTATTCATTTATCTTTCAAGAGCTAATAAACCTTCTCTAAACCTCCATCTATCCATTTCTTTTTCTATCATCTTTTACCTCTACTTCTCTCATTTGAGTTCATCTTATGATTAATTTGTTTGGCTGGAGATAAATTCTGAAGTAGGTGGGAAAGAATGCTAGTTGAAGGGTTACCGGCAGGTGGGAAAGAAGTAGGTGGCAAATAATGGTAGTTGAAGGGTTGAAGGTGGAAAAGAAGAAGCAGGTGGGCATGCTCCGAAGGGTAGCGGGAGTTGAAGGGTTGCATGTGGAAAGAAGCAGGTTGAAGTGTAGCTAGTCTTGAAGGGTTGAAGGGATTGACACTTATAAATACTCTCATACTCTCCTCTTCATCCATCTCAGCACCATCTATCTCTACTACCACCATGCTTAAGAGAAGTAGTTCAAAGTGCAAAAGCAAGGCAAAAAAAAAAAGAAGAATAAGAAAAGAGATACGATAAAGATTTGTATGGTGATATCCAATATGGAAGTGAAATCCCAAGTTGACTAGGTGTCGGAAATGTAACTTCTTATTCCTCTAGCAAGATGAGACTGAATTCCGGGCCGGTAAGCCTAAGGAGATGATTGTGTGTAGATGTCCCTTCCACCGTACATGTTTTGATGAAGTTGAACCACCACCAGCAGGCTTATCCGATTTAGCTTTACCACATGGTCCAACTTCATCAAAACATGTATGGTGGAAGGTACATCTACACCCAGGGGTCTCCTTAGGCTCACCAGCCCGTAATTCAGTTCCATCTTGCTCCAGGAATAAGAGGTTGCATTTCCGACACCTAGCCAACTTGGGATTTCGCTTCCAGATTGGATCATCACCATACAAATCTTTTATTGCTTCATCATAAGGTGGTAAAGCTAAACCGGATAAGCCTGCTGGTGTGGTTCATCCTCCCATTGATATTATTGCATTTTTTCTTCTTCGTTAATTTTTTATCATAAATTCATTGTTAATCATAATATTAACATTTTTTATTTTTTTCAATTATGTAGGGAATATTCTGCTAGAGTTGCAACCTGTTGGTGTGTTGGAGTCATGTGAGCTTATATTAAGTCAGACATATATGTATGATTATCATACCTAAGAGCAAAAAATAATCATGTTGTTTGTTTTTTTTGTAGGGCTAAATAATCATGTTCTTTATTGTATAAAGTACATGTTCAATGCGAGAATTTTCTATATGGTGTACTGCTTGGTCATATTCTCATATTGAAATTCTAGCTTTACGCTTGTTTTTGTGTTTGGGTGTATTATTGAACAATTTTAGTGTCTGTAGGCTAGTTGTTAAGTATAGTAAGTGTGTTTTAATTTCCGCAAGTGTGTTATGTAACTCTGTTTAATATTTAATATATTTAATCATTTTTCAAAAAAAAAATATAAAGAACATGTTCTTTACTGTATAATATAAATATAAATTAATTTCAATGTATTTATGCATTGAAATTAATCTACTTAATTAATTAATTAATGGCTATATGTGGTAATTTGCTAGATAGTTAGTGGATCACATTACATATGAGAAATAAGTTTTGTATTCACAACTTTCATACTTAAAATAATAAATTACATCTATATGTTTGTGTGTGTTGATCATATTGTTATTCCTTAATCATAAATTATAAATATAATCCTCTGAATTCATTTTAGAACTCAATCAGCCATGGCAAGAACTAAATGATATCTTCAAAGACAAAATATTGTTCAAAGTTACTAACAATAAAATATGTGAAGTGGAAAAAAATAAATTGCACTATTTATCCTATAAGGACTATTGTTCAAAGTTTCACATTCAAGAACAATTACTAACATTTTGGCAAAAAAAAAAAAAAGAAATATTATCACATCTTCTACGCATATTATTTATTACATGCTCAAAGACCGAATATTAATCATGCACCAGCCTATTCAATAAAGATATGATTTTTTTAAAACAAAATATTGCACATGTGCAGTGCATCATTTTATTTGTTTGTTCAAGTTGATTTATGTTTATCAAATATCTTTTCATAGTGTATATTCATAAGGAATAAGCAATGCCTTGTTGAAATTGTCAGTGGAAATTTTCACATGCATGTTTGTGCTAGGAGAAACAAGAGAATATGCTTTGGAGAGTAAATAATCACAATTTCGTTTCTCATGGTGATTTCTCTACGCCATGATTTCATTTGGATTCGATTCATATAGATGCATGACTTTGCTTTGCTTCCCAACATATTTGTTCGACATGATATAAGTGTCAGCGTCAATCTGATCTAAAACATTATTTTCCATGAACCTTTGGAATTTAAATTAATATTATGTTTTACATTTCAAAGAGATCTTTTAGCAAAAAGTTTATCACCAGGTATGACTTATGATCGTGCGAAATGGCGACGTATGACTCATGTAGCCGACCTCACTTGAGTGAGATAAGGTTTAGTTGTTGTTGTTGTTGTTGTACTTTTCAGTCGGAGTGGATGAACTCATTGTAAAATGATGTAAATTAAATTTATAATTCACCAAATTAGAGATGTTAATGGTGCAAGACTTGTTTCTCAGAATGTTAATCAATCTTAGAACTTTCTTACGTTCTAATCTTACAAAAGATTCATCTTTTAAATCCTAATCATGACTGATATTAACTTCAAAAAAGTAGGTTGATTGGATAATTTAAAATAAAGGTTTTTTTTTTTCAAACTCCACATTCCACAACCTTAAATTGGTCTATAAATTTAACCCAAAAAAACTCGGTCAATATAATCATCCCACGACAAAGAATAACAAGTAGACTATAGTTCTTCAAAGTGTCACTTCATGGATCTGATTCTCTTGTTAATCTTTGAATGCATGTTTCTCGTGACTAATTTGAACTCATGTATGTTGTATAGCAATTCAAAGTCTATATATTCAATGAAGGAGCAAGTTCTCCGTGGAGCATTACCTATATCTACATTTGACTTTGTGATGAACAACAATTATAATGCAAACAATATCCAACATGCTACTGCTTTTAAGGGTAGTGTTTTTTTTAAAATAGTTAAGGCCTAAGCCCACTATCCAAAACTTAAGCTATACTACCGGTTGACCGAGTTTCTGGTTGAACCGGCCGGTCCGGTCTGGGTTTTCCCAACAACAAGAAACAAACACCCCACCTACCTAACTAAGTAGGTGGGAAAGAATAGGGTAGGTTAAAGGGCAAGTAAGTGTGTTTGACACCTCATTCATTATAAATACTCTTCTCCTCGTCTTCTTCCATCACCTTCACATTCATCCATCTCTACACATCATGCCTAAGGGAAGTAGTTCAAAGGGCAAAGACAAAGCTGAAAAGAAAAAGGCGGAACAAGAAAAAGAATATGATAAAAAAAATAGGAGATTTGTTAGGTCCAGGACCAATGTGGAAAAAAAATCTACATTTATCAACGTGTACTAAATGTAACCTTGGATTCCTCAATGCGAGTGAGAATGTATTACGTGACGGTCAGTCTGTCGAGATGCCTGGGTGTAAATATCTCTTCCATAATCATTGTTTTAAGGAAGTTTCCCTTTGCCCAGAATGTTTTAAAGATGTGGTTAATCCTTCTGAGGGTTCTTGTGGTGGGGGTGGTTCCTCCTCGGTAGTATTTCATTCTTTATAAATTCATCATTAATATTTTTTTAATAAAAAATCATCATTAATGATATATTAACATTTTTTATTTTTTTTTATAATCATGTATGGAATATGATCTGCCAGACAGTTGGAGTTGCTGTTGGAGTTGCATACAATCTGTTCGAGTTGGTGATTTGTGAGGTTATATTAAGTTAGGCAAAACAAAAATAATCATGTTCTTTTTTTTGTTGGCTAAATAATTATGTTCTTTATTATATAAAGAACATGTGAGTGTGTTTTCTTTTTATTGCTTCAAAGTGTGTTTTCTATTGAGTGTATGTTGTTGTACTACGAATTTTATTGTTATAAAGACTCATATAATGAATAAAGTTTATTTTTATTTATTCTCTTCCAATTATTTATTTTTTTGTACATTTAATCTAATTTCTTCACATATATCGATTTTATAGCTGGTCTTCACCAAGACAATCTTAAGTCTTCTGAATAGATAGTAATATTAATTAAACCTCAATCTGTTTTAAATTCATTGGAAAGAAAAATGAGTTAGCAATATTAATTTTGTGAGACATTAACGGTTAATGATTAGAAGGGTGAAACAATTAAATCTGGAAGTTAGGCAACAAGCTTCAAAATATAGGTAAACTAACTTTTTGTTGCAATGACCAGTTACAACACTAAATCTCAATAATAACTTGTCTAAATGTTCACTATTCTACAGATGAATCAATCTGACTTAATTCATACATTTTGGTCAAAAGAAATACTGGAGTTGAATAAATCAAAACATATTTGTTGATTCACTAAACTTAATCAAGCATACGTCATATGGCTGCCAAAATGAAGGTAAATTGAAGAGAAACTGAGGACCATACAATCTTATCCATCAAGTCAAAGAAAGCCCTTGAAGATGAACATGGTCCTCATACGGTCACTGTTACAATGTAAAACAAAGGGTCAATGTAAAACAAAGGCTGAAGATGCAAAAATGATACTAAACTTTACCAAAAATTGCATTTCTAATACTAAAGTTTCGCGAGGAGCAAAAATAGTACCCAACTTAGGTTCCGGGTGCAAATATAGTATTTTCACTTTAGGGAAATAAAATTTAGATATGAAAAGACTCTTATATCCCTCATTATATAAAAATTTGATGAAGGAGGAATAGGGGTATAAGAGTCTTTTCATATCTAAATTTTATTTCCTTCAAGTGAAAATACTATATTTGCACCTGAACATCAAGTTGAGTACTCTTTTTGCACCTCGTGAAACTTTAGTAATAGAAACCCAATTTTAGGTAAAGTTTAGTATCATTTTTGCACCTTCGCCCTAAAACAAAATATAAGAATGCTCAAAATCATACCGATTGAAACCAGAAAAGGAGGAATTTAGTTGATGAATAAAAAAGATATCAATAAGAGAAGTACATTATTATTATTAGTAGTATTATTATTATTGTTATTTTTATTATTATTACCCCCTCCATTCCTAAATATAAGATCACTTTGGTTAATTTCAGGAGATTAAGGAAGACAATAAAATTACATGATCTTCTCAAAATCCCCTCAATTACTTAAATTTAAAAAGGGTTGAGTTTCCAATGAAAAAGGAGAGTATAAGGGTAGTTTGAGCAAAACTTGAGATAAAATAGTAAATGATCTTATATTTAGGAACTTATTCACTTTCCCAAAGTGATCTTATATTTAGAAACAGAGGGAGTATTATAGAAGCTAAGGAAGCACGAAGAATGTACAAACTCATGGATGGCTTCCATTTCAGCAATTGATGTATTGATGTATTTTTAAGAAGGGATAATGGCTTGGGCTGGCTGATTAAGGAGAGAGAAAGGAATAAAAAAGAATTATCTTGATAACATTTAGCCTTAGGATGGGAAAATAATTATAATTACAATTCTATATTTATAATTATAATTATTAATTAAAAAAGGAGGGCACTGTTCATTCTATAGTGCTCAATACAGTGCAAAAAGTAGTGTAATTGCAATTTTGTATCTGAGAGGGGAGTGAAGTGATGAACAGTGTAGGTGAACAGGAGAACGTCAGCATCAATAACATCATCACTAACATCTTGCTTTGCTTTTTAAGATATATATATATATATATATATATATATATATATATATATATATATATATATAAAAAGTTACAAAGAATCTAGGGAAGATGTCATTTAAATCCCTCCGAATGTACAAAAGGACAATTAAGGAACCTAAACTTTCAAAAGGACTATGAAGGAACTCATACCTATGGGACATTTTAAAATTGTGTGAAAAGTCAAAATTACCCTCATACTAAAATACAAATTACATAACATATACTTCTCCATTCCTCTTCTCCATTCACATATGAAACTTCAATTCCTCTTCTCCATACGTCTGAACCCTAGCGCCTAGCGCACACACACATACTTCTCCATTCATCTTCTCCATTCACATATGAAACCTCCATTCCTCTTCTCCATACGTCTGAACCCTAGCGCATACACACACTTGCGTCACCTCTCTTCTCTCTTTGCAGCTTCGTGTGCTTCGTTTTTCGGAGTCGTCAGCTTTCAGCGGCGGCGGCGGCTTTGAGCTCTTGTTCTTGTTTGTGTTGTTGCTTGTGTTCATCGTGTTCCACAACATTTTGGTTAGAATTGCAAGTTTACTTTTAATTTTAGAATATGGGTGCTCTGTTTATATGTTTAATTGCAAGCCCGGTATGATTATCATGTATTCTATGGGTGTTCTATTTTATTTGATATCTACCATTGCTCTATGATTTTTATGTGAAAATTAAATGTTGGTAGGAGTAGAATATGACTGGATCTTGCTTGGATTTGTGTTGTGCTTTTTGAAATGTGAAATGAGTTTTTCTTTTTAGGTTAATTTGTGAATGAAAAGTGTTGTTATATTCAGTGGGTGTCAACAATTTATCCCAAGATTTTCATGATGATAGAAACACAATAACATCCACAACTGACCCCACTTACGTGAGGCTTGTCAATGTCATCATAGTCAGCAGAAGTTTTCCTGATATTAAATTTCATGTTTTTTGGCCTATGCTTTGAGAAAGTTTAGAGCTTGAAATGATTTCTGAACCTGGGTATAATATAATTTCATTTGTTCTGATTGCTGCTGGTTTTTGTTCGAAACAAGATCCTTTGTGAACAGAAGCATTTAGCAAGGTATTTTACAAATACATTGACTTTGATAAACCTTAAATTTGGCAAGTGTTCCAGAAGATATATATGCATATGTTTCTAAAAAATATGTTGGTGCATATCTTTGAAAGCTTTGTCTGTTTGCATAAAGCTAAGCTGGATATTTCTCTGTGTTTGTTTGTCTATGCTTGATCAGCTGCAATCTGATACTAAAGCTTATTTATTTAAAATTTCTGTTGCTGATTTATTGATAAAGAAATTAACAATAGTAAATGCATCCAGCTCTTCGATGTGCATGTTTTTTCATGTAAAAGAGAATAAAATGATGTTTTGCCATTAGATAAAGTAGTATAGATAGTAGATTGTTCAGCATATTTCTTGTCCATTTCGTTTTCACTCTTTGATGTTAATAAATTCAAGAATTGATGTCATTGGTTAATATTTATTATAAAATTTTTCTAAACGTATAGTCATGTATTATATCATGTTGAGAGAGTTTGAATTTACAGGGAAACTTAAATTCAAGAGACATAATTCTGCAAGGTTCAGGGAATTGGAATTTATAAATGAAATCAGAATCTATGGATGCAAGGTTACTCAAATTTATTAAATTATAATATAATCATGATTCATGTTCTAGATGTAAATTAAATTTCATTTTTTCACTGCCTTGCCTAGTATTAGTGTGATTGGTTAGAAGACATGCATTATACTTGTTGAAAAGAAATGTATTATTTGCTGTGAAATTTTCACTGTTTAGTGTTATTTATTTTGCTCAGTGTTATTTTTTGTAGGCTCATGACTTCCACTTCGAATAGGAAGGAAGCTGATGTAATAGGTCTTAGCTTAAACAATAAGATTAATGGGATGTCAGGTTGAATTTGTTCAAAAAGAAGTGGTACAAGGAACAAGAGAGACGACAGGGCAATGTATGGCAAAGATGAACAAGGAGACATTGCAAGCTTGGAAAGTGCTCTCATATTCTGAGAGGGAGAAATATAGGAAAAAAAGAGAGAAGTACACAGACTAACGTAAACTGACAATGATGATGTTGCAATATTTAGGTCTAATCTGATGTGGTGGCTTTTCTCGCATCCTCATAATATTGTGAAGGATAAGACTTTGACGCTTCTTTGTGACCCTATGTAGCTAAAGAGACATGGAGGTGTGTTAGGACAGAAACATGGAGGTGTGTTGTGGGACACATTTTTTGTGTAATGATTAGTATTTGCTTCTCAACGTGTATATTGCTTACATTCCTAGTGTATCTATCAACATCTGAACCTTATAGGTTAACATTTGTGTTTACACCGCAGCTTTTAACAATTGAACTTTAAAATTAACAACTGAACTTTAGGCATTAACATTTTGAAGATAAGAATTAACTTCTTCGTTAACAATATAACATTGGGGTTAACATTTACACCGCATCTAGTAACAACTGAACTTTAGGCATTCACATTTTGAACATAAGAATTAACTTCTTCGTTAATAACATAACATTGGTGTTAGCATTTACACCGCACCTTTTAACAATTGAACTTTCAAATTAACAACTAAACTTTAGGCATTAACATTTTGAAGATAAGAACTAACTTCTTCGTTAACAACATAACATTGGTGTTAACATTTACACCCCACCTTTTAACAATTGAACTTTTGGAATTAACAACGGAGCTTTAGGCTTTAACATTTTGAACATAATAATTAACTTCTTCGTTAACAACATAAAATTGGTGTTAACATTTACACCGCACCTATTAATAATGGAACTTAAACATTAACAATTGAACTTTCGGCATTAACAGTTTGAACATAAGAATTAACTTCTTCGTTAACAACATAACATTGGTGTTAACATTTACAACGCACCTGTGAACAATTGAACTTTCTTCATTAACAATGGAACTTTGGGCATTAACATTAAGATCATAATTATTAACATTTCGAATATAGGAATTAACTTCTTCGTTAATAAAAGAAATTCAGCGGTAAGTAAAAGTGGATTAAACAACATATTTGACTATCATAATTTGAATAGGTATAAGTTGCAGTCATTCTTCAAACAACAAGAAAAATTCTGCAGTAAAGTAAATTAACCAATAAATAGTATGAGCGGTACAAAATACATTAACCAAATACATATATCCATTACATTAGCCAAATACATATATCCATTTCAAGTACATATATCCATTACATCAATCATTTCAAATACAAAGACATAATAAAGCAAATATCTTGTTCCACTTCTAAAGGAATGTGCTATTATAAGGAAAAGATTGAGTTTCTAAGTCACTTTATCTTCCCTGAACTAGATAAAAGCCTCTTTGAAATTTCGCATAAACTAACTTTAGCGAAGATGTAATTCTCAATGGATGACTTGTGTTACTTGCGATAGAATATTGGTACTCATCATTCCAATTCCAATCATGAAACCTGTATAAATTATATAAATTAATGCATAATCAGTCCAAAACTCTAGTCTTATAAAGATAAGTCCTAAATAACTTCATGAATCAGTTAAACATGTAAGCACCAAATAAAGCATCAAGCTTTGTGATTTAATGGTGTCAAAAACTAGGAACGTTCAAATTTGATGATGCTGAAGAGTAATTATTTAGTTGAAAAGGAGATTGTTGTTGGAAAAGGAGGAGCATCAAGAAGAAAGAAGCAGACAAGAGAGCTAGAATTGGCAGTGGAAGCTGAATCATAGTAATTTCTTTCAATTTATTCACTTCTAATCATCAAAAATACATAGAAACTCTAACAAGTAACCCATGAGTATGATCAAACACTGTCACTGAGGAATTCAAACAAGCAATCAACATACACTATTGTACTCTAACACCGAAATACATAAAAACTCTAACCAGCAACCCATGAGTTCAAATTCGCCACTGCTTGTGAAATTGGAAATAAACCAAATGTGAATTCCAATTTCTACTATGTAATCAACTAATCATAAGGCTCAAAGCTACATTACCTTGAAACAGAATCTGGAGAAAGCAAAGCAATCTCGTCGGGCACGATAGGGTTTGAGGGCGAGCGGTTTTCAGGGAACACGGAGCTGTGGTCGGCAAAAATGGAGCGGTGGGGATGGCTAGTGGGAGATGGCAAAGATGGAGGAGGGTGGTCAGGTGGTGCGATGGAATGAGAATGAAGTAAAGGTGGAAGGGAAAGTGAATGTGGGAGGAGGAGAAAATCTTTTGAGGGTGGGTATTTGAGTCTTTGTGTAACATTTGATAATCCTAATTTAGTACCCAGTTCTTTCATAGTCCTTTTGGAAGTTTAGATTCCTCAATTGTCCTTTGGGTATTCGGAGGGATTTATTTGGCATTTTCCCAAGAACCAACAAGGTTTGCCAATTTCCACTTGCCACTTGAAATTTATTAAGCACGCTCGTTTGTCACAATAGAGTGTGTTTGGTTGTGTGAAAGAAATTAAAAAATTAGAAATGGAAAGGGTAAGAGATGGAAAGTAGGGGTAATGATGAGAGAGTAAAGTTTGTGGGCCCCACGATAAATGTGAGATGGAGAGAGAAAACTTGTGGGCTCGGGATATATGTAAATGATCATATTACCCTTAACTTTTCAAATTATTTACACCCCACTTTCATTGGTTTCATGCAACCAAACAGAGTTAAGTCAATGATGAAACCGGACTCAGATTCCTCAATATGGTGAATCACAACATTTCCCAAAATAAGAAATATGAAATGATATAGGTTGAATACATACCGTCACTTTTTTTTATCAGGAATACATACTGTTACTTCGGAAATATGTTATCACACACTATGACTCCGGAAATATGTTGAAACGGGATATAGAGGACTTGTACATAATGGAAACAAATAGAGCTGATAATGTTATATGGAAACTAGTCTGAAAAAATAATAGGGCAAAAGCGCTGATCTGATAATTAATTATTTCAATTTGGGCAAAACTAATAAATTACTATTTTACAGTGCATAAATAATATCTAACTTTCTGACCCGGTGCAAAATGATAAAACCGGTCTTGGATGTTAATTTGTAGTTATGTGGAACCTTTCTAATATTATTTTCAATGTGAAAATATATATTTGCCCTCCCAATTAAAACCTTGCTAATATTAGTTAGCATGGGAAGATAAAGGGCGGAAGGAAGAAGGGTTGAGTTTTAATTGTGAGATGGTAAAGAGGTATTTTTATTTTAGAAAATAATATCAGAAAGGTTTCACAAAACTACAAATTAACATTTAGTACCGATTTTATTATTTTTGCACTGTGGGTTATTATATTTATGCACCGCAAAATATTTATTTATTATTTTTTCCCAAATTGAAATATTTAATTAATAGATCAGCACTTTTGCCCTAAATAATATTCAATTGATAACATGTATACTTACTTTGTATGGAAAAAACTGATTGAAAGTAGAGACCAATGTAATATGAAATCTTTACAGCCACATCGCTACTTAATGGTATGAGAGTTTATGGTGAACTTTTTTGGGAAAGACAACACATAGAGAGGTGGGATATACGTAACTACTGATACACTGGTTTTCTATGTGTAATTTGTCACATAAATAACAAAACAAGACAAAAATCCCCTCACATTACCTTTTATACAGTAAAATTACTTCCAAGAAGTTGGTTTAAACAAAGGTAATATGAGATGTTTAGTCCTACTCTCACATTAAAAAAGCATGAGTTACTTTATGTCTATGAAGTACTTTAGTGAATTGATTCTCCCACATCAATGGGTTTGAGGAAAGACTCATCCACCTTGTTTTGCTGTGTCTCCATCACAAAAAGTTGTATATGTTCTTGATCTTGCAATCAGTAAATACATGCATATGGAACCAATCTTGAGACAATCACTAGTGATGACAGAGATTGTCTCTGCCAAAATTGAAAAATTTAAAGTAAGTTACTACTAATAAGTAATAGAATGAAGGTGCAAAACTAACCACCGTAAATTTTAAATGGGACAACTCAGGCACCCCTACATTGAATGACGCAAAACTGTACATTGTAAATCAAAATGAGACAAATTTAACCCCGCCGTTAAGTAGAGGCAAATAGACGTTAGTCTAAGTGTGGGTCCCGATTTATTGAATGATGTTGCAACAGTCAGCAGGGAAATGAAATGTGAAATTTACACTTAAGTCCCAAGGAAGAGATTTTACTACCACAAAGTCCCAAAGAATCACATAATCACTGTCTTTGACCCCTCTTCATTTTTCTTCCTTCTCTAGTGACTTTCTCCAGTGACGGTGATCCACGCCGGTAGTGAATAAGCATAGGGAGGTCGGGTCCGCGATAGGTGAGTCCCTTTCTTTTTTTCCTTTTTATTTCGACCGATCCAAGGGAGTTGGGAGGGGATTTGGTGTTTTAAGCTTCCTCTCACAATCCATCATTCTCTTTTGTTCCTCATCACCTCCCAGCAGTGACGACCGGAGATCGGAGGCGGACGACGACTTAGTGGTAAGCTTTGTCCACCACAAAATCCAAAGATGGATTCAGAGTTTAGAGGGTGAGGTCCAAATGGTTAAGAAAAGCGAGGCTGTGGGGAGCTCTAAGGTTGCCGTAAATGGTGACTGCTCCGGCGTCGACAGCGTCTGCCACTGTTTACCTCTGTGATGTCCTCTCGATTCACGTCACACGTTACTCCTCCCTCTCCAGCTCATCTCTCTTCTTGCTGAATATTAGGTAGATTTTCATGTACTCATTTTTTAGATTTTCGCCCATTTTCATTTTAGGATTAAGATTAGGTTGGGTTTTGTTTGAATATTTGGGGTTATTTTTATTGAGTTTTGTGAGGTTATTGTTATTGATTTTATTGATTTTCGCCCATTTTTATTGACTTTCATATTGATTTCAATGGGCTGGTAAGATTGGTGACTTGGTGATGTAGGAAGTGTGGGAGGAAGGAAGAAAGAGAAATTATTGGTGGGGTAGAAGGAGGGTGAGAGAACAGTATGTGGAAGAAGGGAGGTGTGGGGACCACACTATTTAGTTTCAGTGAGGGGTAGGAGTGTCTTTTTAGATACTTTGGGACCTCCTAATAATTTTTTTATTCTTTGGGACCTTGTAGTAGTAAAATCACTTATGTGAGACTTCACTAAAAATTTCCCCATCAAGTTTTTCATTTTTCTGCTGACTGTTTTGCCACGTCATTTAATGAAGGTGGAGCTATGCTTCAACTAATGTCCGTTTGTCTCTACTTAACGGTGGGGTTAAATTTGTCCCATTTTGATTTACAATGTACAGTTTTGCCCCATTCAATTTATGGGTGCCTGAATGGTCCCATTTGAAATTTACGGTGGCTAGTTTTGAACTTTTGCCCTAAGTAATAACATGGCTTTTAAAACAATCTTCTTTCACTAATACTATAAGGAAAGTGAGTTCAATCAGTTTCAATAGGATAAATTATTATCGGGATACAGGAGTCATCATGCAAAACAGTAGAACACCACTAAAAAGTACTAGTAATAAACAAGGTAAGAGATAAGCAATGTTACATATGGCTTGCGATCTATTAGAGACTCAAGAACAGGTCCGTTGACATGATGGTGATTTACAGCTGCAAGAACAACTAAAATCTCAATAAGCTAATGTTTAAGTTACTAATCGATTTTTACATTCCCCAACGATTTATCATTCACTTCTTGTCACAAATACAAAACCTCAATGTATATGTAAATCTTCCATAGAAAAAAAGGTATGCGTAAGACAATAAAACTACTTGCAAAGCCAAAAAGAGAGCAGGTCAATCTACTGTACTAATTAAAAAAAATATCTGAAGTCAAACTTGAATAATTTGCAATTGGAACAAATCTACCCACAATTCTTAAGAAATCACCATTCTAACGGAAGATAAGATAAATGAAGCCTTTCAAATCACAATCCTCAAGAAATCACCTTTCTAAACAAACAAAACAATATAGACCTAATTCTTCTTTTCCGAGTCCGATTTGTGTTCTTCTTCAAGAAAAATAGAATCGACGATTTATCCTCCATTAAACTTCGTTAAATCCGATTTATAATCAACGAAGAGAAAAACAGAAAAGGAATAATAGAAATCAGACAAAGATGAAGTCGAAGTTCGATCTTGAGGAATAACAGAAAGGAATAACATTCAATTATTAATACTAAGACACCACAAATATCTAAACAACTGACTAAAGACACACATAATTGGCAGCAAATATAAAGGTACACCTGCCTTTAAACAATATTTTGCTACTGAACTTGTGTGGTGGTAATACAGAAAGTGAAATAGCTTATACGGCCAAGATTGTATGCATATAGTCGGACAAGTACACATAGATGCAAGCGGCTTGCTCAAAGATCCTCAAGTCCATTAATTTCCTGCAAATAGAAAATAAACCAGTGGTTGAAAATCATGATACACAACACGCATTTTTCACTACCTAACCCCCTTAAAAAGCACATATGTTTAGTGAAAAACCTTGTCTGCAAGGATAGCGCCGTCTATGATTTCCAACTTTACTCCAGGTTTTGCAATGATGCTAACTTTACCCTATGAAGCAGCACCCGAAAGACAAATGTCATAAAGTAAATCAAAATTGTATCTCAGTTATCATGCATCACCTCTCTCCAAATGCAGATTAAATCATATCAGAGACCGTGAATGAACTTTTTGGGCACACATTTCCAACACTACAGAGTAGTTTTCTAATTATTATTAATTTGGAATTTCTACATTAAACATGCAAGAAAATCTCCAAAGTAAAAGACACAACAAAGTAGGATTATATTCCATACCTTAAGGGTAACATTTGCTCCAAACCATACATCGCCTACCACTTTGAGAATGTCAAGATTAACAATGCTAGGAATTGACTTGAACCGACTCAAGAAGTTGCTAACCTGTCAAGGAAACTAAGAAAATCAATACCACTAACTGTAACCAACAAAAACATTAGCAGTGATACAAATCTTCACCTTCTCAAATTCTGGCCCCAATTCAATAGAAGGGTTTGCAGGATTCGCCCTAGCTCTGTTACGGATGACACAACCATCTTCCATGGTGTAAAGATCTGACTGCAACACAGGAAAGCTCCATACTTAAAAAAAACCTTAAATCAGTCTACAAGGTCTCATCTAGCATCAGAATACAAAAATGTTTATAACCTGGACAAGAAGCAAATCTGAAGATGCCTTTACGGGAAGGAATCGAGATCGAGGAACATTGATCACAATAGCATTTTCAAATAACTGATGAGAGAGACATGAAACTATGAGCACAGGAAATGAGTTAACACATTAACCGTTTCACAACATGGTAGTATAACAAATTACCCTTATTCCTGCACCAGCTGAAGTTTCCAATTGAAGAACTTTTACTCCATCAATTTCCTAAAACCCAAATAATTTAGTCAACAATTTTTAACCTGAATGTGGTGTCTAACAGCAACATCTATCCAATAAAGGAGACCCAAAAAGGGTAGAAACACAAGAAAACTAAGATTAAGCTACTTCTTGCAAAAGATAAGTTATCACCTTGGGATTGGGAATAACTTCCATATGAAGAGGATGACAGTTTTCAACAAGATACTTGACTGTTTTTAAGCTCATCCACCTGCAGATCTTATACTTTGTAAGTACTATGTTAAGGGGAGTATCAACTCTACAACAATCAAAGGGTCTAGAAATTGGGATAGGTTACAAGTTATTCGTGTTGAAGGATTTGAACTTCTCAGTTGACTTGAATTCATTGACCTGCACAAGCACACAACGTTGTAGATTAATAGTATGTGTATGGAAATTATTCTCTATCATACTTGACATCTATTAACAGTCATAATCTCCCAACTGAAAAGGACAAGGAGAAGCTTTCCATTCAACTATAAATATTTACGAAAAACGAAATTTATCACAGTTCAAAATAAATTTCATTAAGGATTATTGAATGCACCACAAAATATGACTTTTTTCAAGTGAGGAAGGTAACAAGTTTAGTTACCATATTCAGTAATCTTCTTAGCCTTATTATTAAATTATTGAGGTCCTTTACAAGGGACTAAATACTAGAAATGTCTCATAAACTCGTCATATTAAAATAGGGTCCTATTCTAAATATTGAAAGACCGTTTGCCCCTCATAGTATAAACAAACAAAAGTAACAAATAACAAGTTGATGGGCAACAAATAACGAGGTAATGAGTTAGTGTGAAAACGTAATGGGCCGCCAGTAACAAGCTCATCAGTAGGTCTAACAGCTCATGAGTAACTCTCTGACGAGTTGGTGAGCAACAAATGACGACGTATTCACAAGCTCATGAGCAGGGAAGGAAGGAAGGAAATGAGGGGCAAAATGGTCTTTTGGTATTTTAATTTATTAAAGTAAGGACCCTGGGGACCGTACTTTAATATAGGAAGTTTATGAGATTTTTCTAGTTTAATCCCTTGTGACTTGTGAGGGACCTCATATTAATTTTCCCTATTATTTAACCAAATATTGAATAATTATACCAATGTTTGTAAACACCCTATTTTGTCCGAACCCTACTAAATTAAAAAAATATAAAAAGTAAAAAATGAAAAATAAAAAAAAGGGCGAAGGGTCAAAAATAGCCACCGTAATTTTCAAAATGGACAACTTTGGCACCCGTAATTTCGATGGTGCAAAATCGGACATTATAAACCAAAATGGGACAAATCTAGCACTCTTAAACATAGGTGTTAAGTTTGACCGTTAGTTCACTGGGAATGATGATATGGCATAATGACGTGGCACAATGAGGCATTATGTGTCACTTCCATGCTGATATGTATATGACATGGCAAAAATGAAAGAAATTAATCTGATATGTATAAGGGAAAATGACAAATAAATCTCTCTGAATGTTCAAAGGGACAAGTAAGGAACCTAAACTTGTAAAAGGACACACAAGGAACTAGGACCTGAATGAGATTATGAAATATTGGGAATGACTAAAATGCCCTTATCTTCATTAAACTCCCTCTTCATTCTCAACCCACCCCACCCACCCCACCGCCACCCTACCCCACCCCACCACCACCACAACACCCACTTCCCCCGCCGCCACAACCCGCCGCCCCACCACCCACAACCACCACAAAATTCTTTTTCTCTCTCCTCTTATTTGTCATTTTCCCTTATACATATCAGATTAATTTCTTATACATATCAGATTAATTTCTTTCATTTTTGTCATGTCATATACATATCAGCATGGGGGTGACACATAATGCCTCATTGTGCCACGTCATTATGCCATATCATCATTCCCAGTCAACTAACGGTCAAAATTAACACCTATGTTTACGAGTGCTAGATTTGTCCCATTTTGGTTTATAAAGTCCGGTTTTGCACCATCGAAATTACGGGTGTCAAAGTTGTCCACTTTAAAAATTACAGTGGCTATTTTTGCCCCTTCGCCCAAAAAAAAACAAGAAGCAATAAGATATGCTCTTATGATTTTTTCTTGCAGGGCAACCACAATTCATATTGTGTGAGAGTCAAATATGATGAATGAAATGATGAAGTAAAATGGAAACAAATTATGGTGATTTAATTATAGTCATAATGGGAAATATTAATCAAGAGAAAAGAATAATCACTATAATGTGGGTAATCAATAGAAATTTGATTTGATTGTAACAAATAGGAGGAATAAGAGGAGCAAAAACAAATATTCACAATTAAATTAGGAAGAAAATGAATGTAAAGAATGTGTTATGCACTCATCACTTTTGAAAGGGAATCAATCTCCATTAGAGGGGATGAGCCATTTGAGAGGAATCAACAAATATGAAAGATTGTAGGTGGATCATCGAAATTGGATGGCTTTTCTTGTGAAAATAAATAAAAGAAAAATAACAAAATAAGGAAAGGCATTTAAGATGAAACCCTAGAGTTTGTGACCTATATAAGTGAGAGCAAGAGAGCATAGGCGAGGGGTTTTTTAGAGGAGAAAGACTAGGTTTTTAGAGCAAAGAAAAGAAGCCGTGAGAGGCTCCAGAGAAGAATATTAGAAAAGTAAGTGATCTGACATCCTTGTTGTGAAACTTCTCTTTACCCTTAATTCTTTTTTTATGCCAATGAAAATCGCTTGTGAGATAGAGGTATCCATAATTTCTCTAATCTCATTTAGGTAAAGGTGACATAACCCTCTAAGACAACATGATTGTCTCTTCACCTAGCCAATATTTTGAGATAAATGAGAATTATCTTGTGCACTTATTTTTCTTTGAAAATATTTTTTTTTGCATATGACCTCATCATTTTTCATGATTTTACAATTTTAATTTGAAACTTTTGCAAAGAAGTTTAATCATATTTTAATCCTCGTCCTTTTCATCGTTCATTCATCATATCATTGAAATTCAATATTTTATCTTTGTGTGATATATGATTTACCTATCTTTGTTTTTATTTCATTTTAAAATTGTGACATCTCTTTCATAAATAAAAAAATAATAAAATGAAATAGTTTTTATAAAAGAGAAAAAATGTGCTGAATGATTTTCATGACGTAAAAGATTGAATTATCTTCTCAGGTTGAAAGTCGATTGTATCTGAGAGAGATTATCTCCTCAGGCGATAAAATCAAAATTTTGAAGAGTGTTTTCCTCTTAAATATAAATAAATATGTATTTTTATAATAAAAAAACAAACCAAAAATATTCTTTTGTTTAAATTTTTAAAAATATTTTTCAAAAAAACACAAACCAAGTGACGGTTAAATCCTTGGTCAAGTCTAAATATGTAAAAGTTTTGGTAGCACCTCTATTTTTAAAAGGTTTTCCAAAATAATCTTCTTAAAAAACTTTTGGTGGCACCTCCATTTTTACATTTTAATTTAACTTATAATTTTTCGGGCGCTACAATACCCAAATTTTTTTCTTGAAGTGTGGGAGGGGGTAAATGATATCCTAGAAATATAATGACAAGCTGGATGAGCCTATCAGTTCAGACTTTAGAGACAAGGGCACCACTACCCCTCAACGCACCACTACCCCTCAACTTAGTTTCTGCGGACTACATTGCATTGTGCAAATAAAAGAATTCAGTTTAGTAGCTTACATGCTCATCCGGAACTTGTGCGATTTCCAAGAGCTGCATCAAGAAATGAAAGACAAGATGTTAGTTCTAGAACATTTTCATTCAAGGGACACAAGCCTAAGAAAGGGCGCAAGATACGTTAAATTCTAGATGAATATCAATCGATCACATGGAAGTTTTTTTTTTTTGACCTTTAATCACATGGAAGTTGATATTAGGAGATTTTGGTGAAAATTTGCAATACTCTGTGCTGAGAGTTATTCAAACAAATCTAGGAAAGGAGGAAATGAGTCATAAACAAATACATGCCTGAACCCGTCCTTCGCAAGAAATCAAAGTGCCGCCCTTCACATCTGCCAATGTTTTTGGAGTGACCTGTATGACATAATATTATTTGACACAACGATAATTCTGATAATGAGAAACAGTTAATTCAAATTGACAATATCTATTTACCTCCATGCAGAAGTCGTTCTTGTTCTGGATCAAATGATTTAAGATTTCTACAAGAATTAGTTAAGGGTATTGATGGTGCTTCAGATAATTTACAAGTTATCTATAAAATATAGGGCTAAAGGGCAAACATACCTATGTAATTTTCACAAAGGTGCAAAAATGCCCATATAAAATAGTTTGGAGAGTTTGGAGCAAAACTGCCCATAAAATTTCAAAACTGGGGCAAAACTGCCCGTCACAGTTAATTTTTTGACTTTTTCACTCACCATCCTTTATCGCATCATCATCTTACAATGATAAATAAATATATAAGTCTGCCACATGTTTTAGTGAGAGATGAATTCGCAGAAAATAATGCGTTGAAAAGTCAAAAAAAATTAAATGTGATGGGCATTTTTGCCCCACTTTTGAAATTTGATGGGCAGTTCTGCTCCAAAAAAGTTTACATGAGTATTTTTGCACCTTTGTGAAAATTACATGGGCATTTTTGCCCTTTAGCTCTAAAATATATGACCAGAAATAAAGAGTGGAGTAAGGATACTCAAGTCAACTATGGCTCCCAAGTTATCTGAATTGGCAACGAACACATACTCCTTGCCCTGTAAAATAACAAGAAAAAGAAAAAAATGCACGCACATACACAGTGAGACTGACATTAATCACCAATTAAAACAGCAAACAAATTGGTTTCTGATATCAACCTGTGATAAGAGAGCATCGAGTTTGCCACTGTTTGATAGTGAATGGTAGACATCCCCATGGCCAGGAGGGTACCTACAAATGAACAAATTATTCATAAGTCAAACTTGAAAGTCTGATATGCTCGAGATTTTAGTCCTGATTAAGAGCAATAACTTAAGAGACAGATTGCAGAAATGAGTTCATACCACCCATCTTTGTCAGTTCGTCCTTTGCATGGCAATGGCAAGAAATCATCAATAACCAACAGGGGATTTTTGCTCTGCAAACAATTGAGGAATTAAAAAATTAAGCCCACACAAGCCAAGTCCAGATAATCCAGAAAATTTCACAGCAAAAATCAGATTACATTAACACATACCTGGTTAAAAGTATGGATTTCGATGTTTGAATTTTTATATTTTTCCACAATCTACAAGGAAGAAAAATCGGTCAGTTTACACAATTGTACTTAGAATTATGCAAAGCAAAGAAAGTTAAGGTAAGGACCATGTACCTTGAGAGTGTCATCATGAGTATTGAACGAGTTCATCAGAACCAGAGGAACGTTGCTACCATACTTGTTATTGAGGTTCTAGAATCATGGAAGTTAGCAGAGTAAAGGACATGATGCAGAAAACTGGGGTATGACAAATTTCATGCAAGTAAGGACTAGAAAATAACCTCAATTTGGATGACAATCAAATCAAGAAATGTCAATCCATCACGAACCTCAACGAGAGATCTGCATTCATAGACCACCACAAATGGTGACATTATAAACAAACAACCCAACTAATCCATATTGCAGAAAGTCTCCAAACTAAATCCAAGACATGAGACTCAACATTACATCACCATCGTTTCTAAGATTATCATTTTGTCAAAAATTTACACTGGTATCACAAGTGAATGTAGACTTACGTTTTTCTAAATTAAATTCCATGCATTAACCCCCTAAAAAATGTTAACTCTATTGATAGTAGCTCACACTGTTCTTAAATATAAGATTATTTCTCCTAATTTGATTAAATTAAAGATGTTAGTCAAGATAACGATATACCTTTATTCCCCATCTCCCTCTGTTGTTTGTTTTTTTTTATGTAAAATAATTATTAGCACATGTTATTATTAGCGCATGATTTTTTTTTTCAACAATTCATTTTTGATGTACGTTTTTCTACATTTAATAAAAAATGTAGGTTTATCATTTATTATCTGTTGTTTGTGTTTTAATAGATAAGCATTATTTAGATTAATTAGAGAAAACATGGGGAAATTTGAAAGAGTTCTTATATTAAGGAACAAATTGAAGTTTAAAAATTGTTTTACACTAAGGAACGTGCAGAGTATATTGCTACAGGCTACAGGTTAAATATAGAGGAGATGTAAGAAAAACTTTATGTTCTTGTCTAGCTAAAAAATTTAAGAGATAATAAATGATACAACTAATCTTGATGTTAATGAAGCTTCAGGAAATCCAAAACACACAAATTTTTTTTTGGTCGAGAAAAAAAACACACACAAATAAAGGAACAAAAAATAATAGTTATAATTCAAAAACTATGCTTACGTTGGACCCGTAAAGCCCATAGTTGTGCCCAAACCTCCATTAAACTTCAGCACCACAAGTTTATCCAAGAGACTCTTAATATCCGATAAACCTACATCAATTTTATCTTTTCTATAACCAAAAATACTAATTTAAGCAAATCAAATTGACAAAAGCAATCATTAATAGCAAGATTGTTACCGTTAGGAGGTGACGCCAAAATCTCATAAGGCACAACTTCTTCATCAGTAGGCGCCTCTACCTTACTCCACTCAACACCATGACCACTTCATTTCATTGCATTCATGAATTCATAAAATAAAAACAAATATGAAAAGAAAATAAAATAAAATTCTCATCATCATCACAATTCATAAATCAAATCACCAGAGATAAAGAAGCGCACGATGCCAAAATTCAAGCTCCTCCTTTTTACTGCAATACATACATTGAAATTCAATTCAACTCAACACAAATTGATATGAATAAAATCAAAACATGATTGGAAATCACAAAACAAAAAAGAAAATCTGACGAATAACGTAGTAAAAAAATTATAAAAGCGAAATGAACAAAGATGAAACCTGATTCGAGGCAATTCACAAAGGGCAGCATTGAGCTTAAGGAGCCTTTCATGATTGGCTTTGCTGACGTACATAGGTGCTATTGTGTGGAAGCTTCGAAACGTAGAAGAAGATGAAGAGAGAATATTTGCAATATAATAGGAAGAGAAAGAAAATGCAAGTGACTTGTTCGACTATAGTTTGTTTTCGCGCACTTAGTTGAATTGACTGAGTTACTTTCTATGTTAAAAAAAAATGTGAGTGACTTAGTTTGTTCGAGTGTGATTTGTTTCTGGGAACTAGTTGAATTGACTGAGTTTCTTCTATGTGAGTATAAAAAAAAAATACAAGTGACTTGTTCGATGTTTTTTAATTTCTTACACACAACACATTCAATTCCAAATATGTGGGATCCACTTTTTCCGCCCCTATGTGGAGATTAATTTGGGATTTGGCTTTGGAGACTTGCGAATCTTGTTGTATGTCTATCTCTTCTCTCTCTAACTCTTCTCACTGCTTTATTCTTCTTCCATTCTCTTCACATCACACTCTTCATTATCTCCCTAGCTAAGAGAGGCATTTCTTCATTCATTCGCGTCAGGTTATTATTTCTTCATCCATTACTTTCATGGAACCATGTCAGAATTCAGTTGGGAGTTTTCTTTTCCTTAAGTTATTCCCATGTTTATAATCCACATCCAAAATTAATATGATATGATCTTCTTCATTCTTCCACCTGTTACTTGCAGAGAGAAGCACCATATAACGTTTGGACGACATGGAGTTATTGTTCGATGATGACGTGGCATTTTGTTAGTTTTTGGATTAAATAGATGCTTATATGGAGGCTGAAAAACTCCGTTTCCCATGCGGATTTTTCTCTATATTTTTCAGTTCTTTTTTTTTTTAATTATAATTACAATAAGAAGATTATATATCCTAATAAAAATACTATTGTACTTGCCAAATACCTCCAGGTCTAAATATAACTAAGGGCAGATTTTTTTTTTATCAGAACTAAGAGCAAGGCAAATTATTTTTTTATCTGAACTAAGGGCAGGTTTGGTGCGCATGATTTGGCAAAATGGAATTGAAAATGCAAAATGGTAATTTACATATATCTAGGGACCAACAAGCTTTTTCTCTTTATCTTACATTTTTCCTAGGCTCCGCAATTTTTACATCTCATCTTTACATTTACTTTTCCATCTTTTATCCATTACACTCATTTTCATTTTCATTATACATTTTCTGTCTATCCAAATGAACTCGAGAAAAGTGTGAGATGACGAGAAAAATTTTGTGGGCCCGACATATATGGAAAGACTAAACAATTTTAAATGATTATTTTATAATTGAATTGTACAAAAAATGATAAATTTTGAAATTGAAAATATAAAAATAGTTACATTCAAATATTTTAATCTGAATTTTTTAATATTTAATAATTATTTAAAATTGTTTAGTTAGCATTTTCGTTAAGTTAAACTAACGGTGTTAGTAAAACAATGACTAAAAGCGTACTTTCCAAACATAAATGATTAAATTGAAACTTGATACAAACCAAAAGTATATTGGGACCACTCCTTTACTTTTCTCTCCTCTTCTCCTCCTCTATCCAAATATTTGTTATTAAAGTGTTGATTTTTCCTTTAATCTCATCTTTGGATTTTTTGTAAAATTAGTAATATTTTTATATCTTGTGGACGAAAAATTGTGAAGTTTTAAGTTTTATACTACTTCCGATCATAAATATAGGACCTAATTGACTTTTTTTGGAGAGATTAAGGTTACAAAATAGGTTATTAAATGATGACATATTTGATATATTTTTAGATTTTAGATTATCCATTAGTTTATAGGTAAAATAAACTAGTTTAAGGGAAAAAATTAGGTAAATCCACTACAAGAAAAGAGGGTGGTTCTTTTCAGTTAAAAGCACCACTTATTTTCAGTTTTGACCGCAAAAAAACATTTATTTTCAATTATGGGAAATGAAAATGAACTTGGTGAAAAAACCCATTTCTTTTCAGTTTTCAAAACCGCAAATATATCTCACAAAACTGAAAAAACATGTTCCCCTCAAATTGAAAAAATCCCTTATTTTCATTTTTGTAGTTAATTAGAACCGCAAATTAAGAATTTTTTATTCTGAAAATTATTGTGAAGATAAAACATGCCTATTATTTTGGCATTACCAGTTTTTTTTACCTTTTTCCTCATGATCAGTTAGTTGGCCCTTTTATTTCGGTAATTAGGCTTTATTCTTTTTTTATTTCGGTACTATTATCTGCACATAATTCATTTAAATATAAATCAATTAGAGAGAGATTTGGAGTTTTGAGATGGGAGAGAAGAGACGCTCAATTCTCATAATGGGCAATTGCATTGGCCACAACCTTTTGTATCTCCCTATGTTGTTTTTGGTACAATGAATTATTTCTCTTTCCTCTCCCTTATTGCATTAACTGCCTACTGTCAGATATCTCCCTCACTCCCCAAAATTACTGTTCCTTCATATATCAGAGCTTCGCCTATCAGATATATCCCTCACCCCAAATTTACAATTTCAAAGTGATCCGCCTTTCTGCTCATTTCCTTCTATTACTATGTATTTATTTAGATTTTAAGATGCCATTTAGAAGCTGAAAAAGATTAACAGCATGGTTTCTGGCGGTGGTTCTATTTTCATTTTTTTTATAAATGGTTCTGTTTTCATTTGATAGCATGGTTTGTAGTATTTTTGCTTGCTTTATATTTTATTAGTACTTCCACAATAGGTCTCTTAAATAGTATTAAATACAATTTTAACAATTAAATAATCATAAAGTCTTTATTTGACCTCCTCCAATTTATTTTACCAAATAAAAAATTATTTATTGCGTTTATTGTATTTTTTTATGTTCTTATTGTAATTTTTTAGTATTTTTTGATATTTTCACTAACTAACAATTATAAAATTTGATCATTTAAATTTTTGAAATAAATTTTTGGTTAAAATTGTCCTTTTTGGTAATTTGACATTCAAAAAGCTATTCTATTAACACTTTATCCAAACACTCTCATTTTATCAAAATCTATTTTCCAAAAAAGCTATTCTACTCAAAAGCTATTTTCAAAAAGCTATTTTCACAAAAGCTATTCTCCAGAAGCTAATCCAAACAGGCCCTCAGACATGGAAACAAAGGATTTGCGTTTTGCTGTAAACAAAAATATAAATCAGTTATACAATATAAAAAGGAAAAACTTATGTCCAGTCTATTATATCCAGTCCCTACAGTTGCCCAGTAAAAAAATCTCTCTGTTTCTGGTCGCAACTGACAGCGCCTCAAACCCCAATAAACTGAGATATGATGAAACATCACTCAATGAATGCCATGAAATCAACCTATTTACTCGCAACCCCATAAGCAAGCAACACTAGACATTGAATAATTAAGCGATAGAAGTGTGATAATCGATTTGGCTTTATTCACTTTAAACTTGAAAAAATTGGAGGAAATTGCTAATGGGTTCATGTAAATTGAACACCAGAATCAAAGATGACATAAAAAAATACTCAAGCATGAATGGAATAAATAGAGGGAGTAAATGGAATAAATAGAGGGAGTAAAGAAGTGGGGGTTTGGGAGGATGAAGAGAGATGGAATAAATAGAGGGAGTAAAGAAGTGGGGGTTTGGGAGGATGAAGAGAGATTAAGATAAGGAAGTGAACCAAGACAAGTTTTGCGAGAGTGTGTGTAACATCCTAGCTTTTTCTTACTATAATATAGCATTTTAGTTGATTTATAAACAATTTTCGAAATGTAAAAAACCCAAAAATACCAATCATTAAAAACTTTTTCTTTCAAATTGATTTATTAATTTATTTTTCTGAACATCTATTATCACCGTTAGTTATTATTAATATGGTACTTTTCATTTTTACAATATTGAGATTATATTGATTAACATACCCTTTCTACCTGTACATATCACACCTGTACATATCACAGTGTCTTTTTCATTCATATATACAATAACTTACACCTAACTACTATACAAGCACCAAGTTTGCCTTAGTTTGTTTATAAACATCAAAAGTAGTTTTACATGTACAGATCTTCCAAAAGAACTATCTACAGTGCACTCCTGAGCATCCAAAATAACAAGCTAACCTTGTCTTCTTCGTCTCACCAGCTTCCACAAACTCTGTAATTGTTTTTAAGGGGTGAGATTCAAAGAATCCCAGTAGCAGTTTATCACTCATTACCATGCATAACAATTCATAAATTCATAAAAACAATTAATAAACCATAATCGCGCTGCTCACACTTGAATTTATTTTCCTGATTGTGTGGCAGTAGGCTCAACCTCCTGAATATAACATTTCAGTTATACCTACTCAACTAGGGGTAGCATGCCCTCTAGTCATGGAGAACTCCAATAAACTGAATATTTCTGACAGGATTAGAGCGACCTTTCGGCCCTGAGGTTAGTGTGATTTTAGGACTTTATGCAACTATTAAACATGATAAATCATAATGAACGAAACAGCTACCTGACTGCAGATCTTACTCCAGAACAAACTCCTTCCCTTCACGCCTTGAAAATCCATCCTCACTATCTTGCCCTATATAATATGTACACATAATAAATTAATAATTATATTTAATTTTATGGTAATCTTACATCTCTCAAGTTCTTATAAACTTCTGACCCCTCCTCAAATGGTTTGTTTAACTTATTCTTTCTTACCATTAATGTTTAACTAATAATACTTAAGGCCCCTTATTACTTCACTAATTCACATTCACAATGAAATCATTCAAGTGCTAACATATAGCAAGTAGATATGAAGACATGTTGACACTACCATGACCATGACTACCATTCTTAATCAAGAGCAGAGAATTATAGCAATATATTCCAACTTTAATAACCAAGCAAGCATACTTGAATCACTTAGAAAACACATGTCAGGACATAATATTTCTCATCCTAATCTCATAAAAGAGATTTCAAATTCAGCAGCCCACAACTCCAAACAAAGCAGCAAAGTAACATTCAAAATTACTCCCTTAAAACCTCAAATCAAAATGTAAATGATTGCCCTTTCCAAGTTGAAATAAAAACTGAAATTTCCTTGTCAATATTTCTTGAAAACCAGCAAAACAATTAAACAATAACAACTCTTCAATCATGTAACAAATCTGGCTCACATTCATTTATCCATACAAATATCTAAATTGTTCCACTTTTTCAGCTACTAAACTTGTTTAATTTATGGTTACATCTTCCAATAAATATAACACACAGTTTCTCACTCTCAAGCACACAATTATTAGAATAGATAAATATGATCTCTTATTGAAAATCACACCAATTAGTCAAGCCAAAATGGACATCTTAAAACAGGGTAATACTCTTCAATCCTTAAATCAATTCAGCAATTTTCAGAGAAGAGCAAGAAGAGCAGAAACTTATAATTCATATGCACACACAATATCTCGCATATATATTAACCTGCAAGGCTGCAGCATTAATCAAGATAGAAAAAGTCATTTACTCATTCAAACACATACACACATACACAGTGAATATAATCCCCCTACAGTGCCTTGCATTCCCAAATCAAAAATAGAATTCTTAAACTTCATAGACACTCATCATCCAAACAAAATCACACCAAACATTAGAATGATTTTTATTCCTTTCTAAAGCAGCAGAGGAAGTAAAATCAGACCTGCACATAATCACTCTCAACAATAAAATTGAAAGCTAAACTTTATTTATATAGCTTTAGGAACATTAAAAACCACAAAATCAGAATTGATTTCCTCCCACAAACTCCCTAAAATTCGGCCACCAAGAGAAGGAAAGAGGGAAGGAAGCTTACCCACAAACCTTTGAGCTTCTTGTCCTTCTGCTTCACTATTTTCGCTGCTGCCTATGGCTGGAAGCAGAGAGAGAAAGCCGCGAGAGAATCAATGAAGGAAGTTTATATAGAGGGAAGAAAGAAGGAAGATGAACAATGATTTAGAAACTCCATAAGCTAAACAAAAGCCAAGCTGATTCCTCTCCCAATCGCACCCAAATCAGACCACAAGAAGAAGAAGATGAAGGAAGAGCTCACCTTTATCTCCAATGTCGTCGGTGGTGGCTGGCCAAGCAAGAAGAAATCGAAGAGGATGTTGCAGAGAAAAGAGTGAGAAGTGAAGAGTGAAGGTGAGAGAGAATGGAAGAAACGAGAGAGAGATGGAGAGAGTGATGTTTTGATGGTATAAGATAAAGATGAAGCAGTGAAGATAAACATTGGGGGAGGGTAATTTATTAAAAATTAAAAATAATTAAGTGGTTGAGATTTGATATGGAAGAGATAAGGATGGATGAAGATATTTTTTTGATGAATGGTAGAGATTAATTTAGGATGTTAGAAAGGGTGGGGATAAATGTGGGAAGATATTTTGGGTCCTAATATGATTCATATACATATGTTTTAGTTCTTAAATTTATTTTTAAGACCTTCTAAATATTAAACAATATTCCTAGATTCTAAATATTTCTTTATTTATTCTTTTAGAAATTTTGGGGTGTTACAATTCTCTCACCCTAAAATAATTTTGTCCTCGAAATTAAATTAAGAGAAATACCTCTAGTCATCTCCGGAGATTCCTGCATCTCATGTGTCATAGCAAACATCTTCCCTTGTTGAACACTATTTCTAAAGCAAACTTAACATCAAAATCATTGCAATCACTTCTAAAACCTCATTTCTTCTTGGCAGCTTCAGATGCCTTGGTCTTCTTTACTCCACAGATTTTCTTGGCATGGTTCTTGTCTCTTTCATCTGTTTTGAAAAAGAATTGGAGGAAGGGAAAACTTTATATAAAAAAGGGAGGGAAACTGAATGAGAGAGAAGAATGGGAAAATAAAATGGGAATAGTAATATAGTATATATTTACAGCAAGAGGAGGAACTAGTTTTTCGGTGACATGCAGTTTTTCGGTGACATGCGTGCTTGCACGAAAATTTATTTGTGTTTTTCGGTTTCTTTTTTTTTCATAACAAATTTTCAATTTTTGTCTTCAGTTAAGATGAAACTGATTTCCTTTTTTAAAATATAATAAAAAAATAAACATTAAAATAGTTTTTTCAGTTTTTAAACAAATATTTTCATTTATTCAGGAAACTGAAAAGAACATGTAACAAGTATTTTCAATTTACAAAACTGAAAAAATTTGGTGAAAAAAACCACCCTCTTTTCTTGTAGTGATCAATTTATAATTAACTTATTTTACTTTTTTAAGGATTTTCTAAAAAAGTCAATTAGATCTTAGATTTAGGACCGGAGGGAGTATTATATTTCAAAGTATCAATAATTATTTACATTTTTATTCTATTATTTGGATAAGAAATTTTGAGAAGCCAACAAGTTTCAAATTTTATTAATTTTAAATAATGGAACTACAAAAACATCTATTTATTTTGGCCAAATACACAAACATCTATGCATACTTTCACTAAAAATTCGCTGCTTACCAGTGCAAGCTTTCCAGTGTTTTATGTAAAAACGCGGGTAATAACTAACATACCGGCATTCTTAGAACAAACGCCAGAAAGTAAGTACTCAAAACGCTGGAAAAAATGACGCACAGTTCCCGCGAATATACCCGCGTTTTATCGGCGTTTCTCTATGTAGAAACGTCACTATGTGTATTTTCATTTAAAATTTATTTTCTTTTTACTAAAAATTTTTTTATTAAAAATGGCCAACATAGTGGGCTTCTAATATTAATTTTCCCACATAGCAACGTTTTTAAAAGCATCGCTATGTGTTTTTATTTTTTTTATAAAAAAAAAATATTAAACGCGAGCACTTTGCAGCGGCTTTAGAAGCGCTGAAAGCGCCGGAAAAGCTCTGTGGCGCTTTTAGAAGCACCGAAAACGCTTTTGAAAAGCGCCGCAAACACTTTGTGTCGCTTTTAGCGCTTCTAAAAGTGCAACAATGATTTTACGGCGTTTCACGTACTTCTAGTAGCGTCGATATGTGGAAAATATAATTTTCTAAAAAAATAAAACCACATATTGTCACTTTTAAAAACGCCGCAATGTGGGCAATTTAATTTTTAAAAAAATTTACATGTGTTTTGAGCAAAAACGCTGATAAGGTTCATCTTCCCCTATAAATACCCCCCATTTTAACCCGCTCCAACTTTTTTTTCCTTCATCTCTTTTCTTCCCTTCTCTTTCTTCTTACTTTCTCTAGTTCTCTCTATATCAACCTTTATATATTTTTGGGGCCTTATTTTTTTCTATTTATAGTGGAAGGAGAAAGCAGACCAGCTCCAAAAACCCAGTTCAATGTTGTTGTTGATGACACAGCAGTTCTATTAGCATCCATAATGCATAAATGGCGCGTTCCATGATCCGTAACATGAGCCCACCTGTCCACCATATTATGTCAGGCTTTAGAACCTTTGAAACTTTTCAAACATAACAAAGGGGTAGTCAATCGGAGTGCACCTGCTCATATAGTACTCTGGAGGGAGAGTAGTGTTGTCCAATATCTTGTCTTATTTTCCTAGCAAAAGAAGGGGAAAGCATGTCTGATGTTGAATTATTTGGTTGATTTTCCTACCAAAGGTTTTTTTGGTTATTGTGATACTATATATGGTAACATAATTTTATTACGAGATATTTGAACAGCTGACTTATTTTATAGTTCCAGCCTAGAAGATAAGTAACTCCTATGATATTTAATTAAACTTGACTACAAAAAAGTTCAAGTATAACCTCACAGAGCTAGACATTGTGCTGGCAACTTGATTAATTACTCACATGTATTTATTTCTTATTGTGAAAGGCAAAAACTCATCGCTTAAAATTTCAAATTGGGTTAGTCTTAAATCCAAGGAAATTTAAAAATATTCTAGGTAGAGCTGAATATAAATATTGATCAAGTAATGTTCATTTTATTTCAAAACAAAAATCATTGGGAAGGCGAAAACTTTGTTAGAAATATTATGATCATATTAAATGAGTTAGATCTTGTAATTGTAAGTTGTGGTTAGTGGTGCTATTGTTTATATAAATGGTCATAGCCTAAATGTTAAGGGGTGTGAGATTAATTAGGAGAGCCTACACCAAGAGGGAAGAGTTATTTTTGCTTTTATTTTTCTAATTAGTACGTGATAGACTATTATTTTTGTATTCATTTCAAACTAGCTTCCCTACTAATCACAATATTAGATATATTTTAATACATATAAAAGTTCATTTCATAGAATCATAATTTGTAATTATTCGAATTTGATGGAGTTTAAAGGTTTACATTGTATAGTAAGAATTACTTGAAGAAATGAAGGGAGTTTGAAGGTTCACATTGTGTAATAAAAGGATTACTTGAAGAATCGATTCGGGAAGACAAGGATACTCTATCCCATATATCAAGTTTTTTGAATGAAGTAGTTTGTTCAAGTCTCTGTTTGGATATAGCTTTTGGAGTATAACTTTTAGAAAAAAAAGATGAAAAACTCTTTTGAATAATATATTCTGGAGAATAACTTCTGAAAAAGCTAAAAAAATCTATTAAAACCTAGGTTTTCTCCCTCAAAACTAGATTTTCATTTAAAAAAATATTATGAAAAAGTTCTGAGTGTTTGTCTGATTTTACTAAAACTTCGATTTTGATAGAATAAAATATTTTGAAAAAGGTGTTGTGTTTGTGTCTGCTGGCACACCGTCAAATCTAGATTTTTCCATAAGCTATTTTTTAATAGTTTTTAATTGTAAGCCTAGGTTTTGGGGTAGAAAACATATGTTTTGCCAAAAGTTGTTTTTTTTTTCAACTTTTACAAAAGCTATTCTTCCTATTTTTTTTCAAAGACCTTTTTTTGTTTTTTACCTAGAAATAAACTATTATACAAAAGATATCCAAACACATTATTGATCCATTGAGCAAGCCAATTGCCAAATCAACGACCTTTTTTATGGGTCTTTTTGCTAGATTTCAATTTAGTTATTTCAATTGATATAAAATTGCTGAAAAGGTTATAGGAGTATTTGTCTATTACGACTCTCTACTATCCAAAGACAAGTCGATCTAACATTTATACACACAAAATTGAATGATATTTCAACATGCTATGAGAACTATTTAACCAATAGGATGGAAAAATGTTTGTATATCTGAAGTCTCTAAAGACTAAATAAAAGTGTAAGTTCAACAAAAAGGGAAAATGAAAAAAAAAACAGTATGAAGAACATTGATATATGAAGTTCTATGTGGATAGAAAGATAGATGAATAAAAAAACAGTGTATATAAAGTTAATAGATGTGATTCTTTCACATAGACTTAAACTTATGTAAGAAAGCTAGTGATTCATATTTCAACATTGCTAATCTCTAACACATTCAAAAACTAAAAAGTCCCCATCAAATGGTGTCAAGATAAAATACAAAATTATAAAAAATTATAAGTTGACTCCATCTGTAACATCCCAATTTTCAAATTGAAAATAATATGAAATTAGGGTTAAAGATCAATTTAGCCAATAAACTATTTGGAAAGTATCAATTTGGCCAAATAACACTAAACGGTCTCATTCTGACCAAAGAACAATAAAAATGGTTCATTTTGGCCAATGAACTAATGGAAAATACTAAAATACCCTTCAACATTTAATAATATAATTTTTTAAGATGTGGGTCCCACTTTAAAATAAAAAATTACCCAACCAACCCCAACATTTAATAATATAATTTTTAAAGAGCAATTTATGTAAATCTTAGGTTTTTAGTACTTTAGGGCTGACGAATTCTCTGGGTTTTAGGGGTAAAAATCTCTTATTTGATATATGAAAGAATGTAATAAGGTTGATTTCTTGCTAATTCATGTGATCCCAAATATTGATCTTCACTGCTATGCTTTTGTTTGTTATTGTCCAATTTTCCTTTTCTCTAATTATTAACTGAGATTGAATTTTTGTTTTATACTGTGGTGTTTTAAATGTGTTCAAATGGAAGGGAGATTATTGTTATAATGTTAGATGTATTATCTTTGCTTTGGGAATGATATGTTTGAGTTTTTGTGGCTGAGATCGAGTTTTGACTTGGATGCTGAATTTTTTAAAAGGTTTAGCCTGTTTAGTTCATGAGCTTGGGAGTTGATCATAATATTATGGAGGTTGAGGAAAACATTTTTTGTATATGTAATGTTCTCTGAATATGAGATGAACTTGCTCAGTTTTCTGTTTGAATTATGAAATAGGCGAATAGGAAGTTTAATCTTCAATTAAAGTGTTTTGGGTGAGGATCTATGTATTGATTTGGTGAGAAACAAAGCCTTAATTTGGGCATTTTGGTTTGTTTCCAAGTTTGTGACAGTTTGGGGTATAGGAATCTTGACAAAACATATATTGGAGTTTATTTGAGTTGTAGGTTAATAAAACATGTTGATTTCTTGAGGAAGTTGGTGAAATTTCATATTTTTGTTTTTCTTGCTTCTTAAATCACTATGCTTTTCTATTTGTCTGCAATTTTCATGTGACATGAAGTTATTCAGTGTATGAATGCCATTTGAAATTAATTAAGTTATTAAGAATGAATGTATATGAATTTCAAAGTCTCTTGCTTTTTCCCTTTGGTTGAATTGGTTGTGGAATGAGGGTATAGTATGTGTATGTCTTGTTATGTAGTAATTGAAGTTCTTGCATGAGCAGTTTTATCTGCCTTTCCTTTTGATTTAGAATTTATAAGAATGAATAGATGAAATCGATTGAAATGTAGGGATGCTTGAATTATATATGCTTGTGGCTGGAAAATGATTATATGTGCAGCTAGGATGTCTACATTATTTTATTACCAAAAATGAACTGTTTTAGAATAGGAAAATTTGTGAAATGAGAAGTATTTTTGAGGAGTTTTAAGTGTCTTCATGTGACTTTGAAAGATGGTTTCTTTTGATGCTATATTGGTTATGTTTATATAGGAGTATTATTTTTCTGGTTTAATACAAAAAGTTAACATATTTATTACTTTGAATAATGAATTGGAGTGTGCTTTCCATGCTATACATTACTTTAGTGTGATTGAACTAGTATGACATCACCAAGTTTGATACTTTTCCTAGAATTTCAGCATTCTATAGTAATGGAAGCAAAATGATGATTTTGTGTTAGATGTGGCTTGTTGACGTGTATTTGAGATGAGTTGATTGCAATTTGCAAAGTGGGAAGTTTTGATTCTACCTAATAAGGTACTGATTTGGTGAAGGTGTGATTGGTTATGGTTGTCCTTGATGAAATTATTTGTTGATTTGTATATTGTTTTAAATGGAAATGTATGCTTGTTGTTCCTTGGATTTTTGTTCATTAAGGTGAATTTGGTTTTTGGCTTTGGCTTTGATTGATTGAAGATGTTCACCTTAGAATAAAACATATAACAAAAGAGATTGGGTAGTAATACGATTGAGAGAGAGACACTAGTTGATTTATCACAAAGAATGATTACTAACCTACTATTACTACATTATGTAATAATAGGAAAGGATGTGATTTGCATATATTCCTCGAGGCGTGGTAAAGTAAAGGGTAAAGACAAAGGATTGCTAAAGGGCGACAGGTAATCACACTTAAACTTACTATAACATTGAGAGTGACATTAGTTGGGGATTTTTTTTAAATCCTTTCTCACCCTCTATATATATATTATCTTTGAAAAGTTATTTTTATACACAATAGGCTATCGGGTGCCTTTCAAACACGATTATTTTCATATAAAGAAATTTGAAACACTATATATATATATATATATATATATATAACTCCAGCTGTGGTTGATATTGATCTGGAATGGTTGTGGAAGGTATATAGGTATAGTGTTAGATAGTGACTTGAGAAATTATGAGGATAGAAAAGAGTATTAGATGTTGAGGTTGAGATTATGGAGAGTTATGTTGTGGAAAACATGAGATGTGAGATTGAAATATTGAATGAGGTTGAGGTTGATGGATATTGTGAGCATTGCATGACATTGATTTAATTATGTACCATCGCGCGATGTTAACTGCCGATTGGCCGATGGACAGTTATTTGTACTGATCCTTTTTCGGATTGATTAGATCGGGATCATAGGTCAACTTATTGAGAGAAAGTAACCTACGGTTGTTTTGGCATTTGAGAGCCCAACTGTTCCTGTTCTGCAATGGAAACAGAATTGGGGTTCCCATTGCCAGAAAGGGAAATTTGCCCCCTCATCATAGAGAGGGGCACAGTGTCAAATCATATAGTGAAGATTAGATGCTTGAATGCCCCGAGATGACACAATGAATCTATAGGTGAGTGTGAGAGTTGTGGTGGTAGTATCATTAGATTGGAGACTTGGGAGATGATATTTAGTTATTGTGGAATTGACAGCGGGACTAGAATGATGAATGGAAGAAGACTTGACAGATATATGTATATATTACTGATTTTAAAATGTGGTACCCTTTAGACGCCCTCTCTACCGCATATCTCACAGTTATAGTGAGTTAAGTGGTGATTACTGGGACAAATTGTCTCATCCCACGATTACTCAAATTTTTGCAGGTATTTATGCACAAGTGGGAGCATCAGGAAAGGGAATTAGGTAGCAGAACTATATAGTTTATTTGGAATTGTTTATTTGGAATTGTATATTGCCAATTTTGCTTTCTTAAGATTCTCCAAAAAAGTCAAAGTGCTCTTATATTTTGGAACGTAGGGAGTATTTGGTTTTGTTTATTAATCATGTTAGGCAAATCTTTTCTAACATGGTTAGCTGTTAATTATCCATGATATTATTCGTATTGTATTAAACAATTCTTTTCTATCATGGATAATGATTAGGAAACTCTTTTTCTAACTATGATAGATATATTGATATGGATATTTCTTTTTCTATCATAGTTAGTAAAAAGATTAATGAATTGAACTAGATTATATTGGTTAATTAGGAAATTAGTAACAGTATGCTACACTATCCTCTCTCGCTCTCCTCTCAAACTTTTTGGGTGGTGGTGGGATCTCTTCTCTCGTCTTTGTACGAGTTTTTTCATCAGTGTCTCCTTCCCCGGTTAATGCCGGGAAAGGAGACGTCCGTCACTTTTATTGGTCTGCTTTTATGTTTCTTTCATTTTCAAATAAATTGGTCTAGGAGTTTCGACTATAAGAGGAATTTCTTCTACCCATTCTATATTTTATGTATTAGTTTTGTGGGTGTGTTTGTTTCCGTGAGATCTCCTCATGGAGCTTCCTTGAAAACCAAATTGGTTGGTTTATTTCTGATAAAAGGTGTGGATTCTTTGGGATGGTTTTTTGAACAACCACTACTCAATGACTTTTCTACCGGTGACGATTATTTTCAATCCACAATGTGTGTGTGTGAGTATAGAAGTAGGACATTCACACTTTGGCTTGTCAACAGCGTTAGCTGATTTTGCTGTTGTGTTTGGTCCGAAAAATGTGTTAAAAATGAGCTGATATTGATAAGGGTAAAGGTGCAAAAATAGCCACCGTAAATTTAGAAATGGGCAACTATTAACTCTGGTAAATTTAAGGGGGCAAAACTGCACACTGTAAGCCAAAATGGGGCAAAAACATACGTTGTAAACCAAAATGGGGCCAAAGTAAACTCTCTGTTTAGTCGAGTTAAATATGCATTTTCCAGACGTGGTCTCCACCATTAGTAAATGACATGTCAATTCTAAAGTCCACATTGAAAGCTAAAATGCATCCAGTTGAACCCTAAACACTTGAAACGAACTCTAAACCCCCCAAAATATTTCGATGAGAAACCAAATAGAACCTCAAATCATGTGAAATTCACCTTACTTCTTCATCATTTGAAAAAATAAAACCCATTAAAGCCCCATCAATATATTGCACCCATAAATGTATGACACGTCATTTACTGATGGTGGGAACACGTCTGGAAAACGTATGTTTTACTCTGCCTAACAGAGAGATTACTTTTGCCTCATTTTGGTTTACAGTGTACAATTTTGCCCCCTTAAATTTACTAAGTTATAGTTGCCTATTTTTAAATTTACGATTTGTTATGAAAATAAATTTACATGTATATGTGTGGGTGTCCATAACTCCAACCTCTTAAAATTCTTTCTCATAACCTCCCAACGAATATGGCTAGTGGGAGTTTCTTTTCTTTATTATCATTATTCTCATATTTACTCTGAAAAGAATTCAATGTATTGAAGTTTATAAATAGAGGTCATACCATGAGCCATTGTAAGACAGAATTACATATCAATGAGAACACTCTTCTTACTTCATCTTTATGTTTTTATCTTACTACTCTCCCATCTTTCCTTCTTCTCTTCATATTTCTTCTTTCCTTTTATTTTTATAACACAATTGCTATTTTTTCACATTTGCTCTATTGATAATTATCTTGTTGTCAATGACAAATCCAATCCATCCAATCCAATCCAAAATATATCTCTATTTCTCTACCTCAAAAACTATTGATCCATTTGTCTCAACAAGTACTAGGATAAATGAAATGAATCTTATTGGATGATTTGAAACCAAACATGCATTCAAACAAAATTCACAAATTAGTCTATGAATACTTTTATGCATGAGCGGATTTCAGTAAAATAAAGAATCCTTATTCAAACCATATTTGTAACCAAAATAAGAATCAAATAAAATTCCCAAATTAGTCATTGAATACTTTTATTGTTGTGTAAATTTCAAGAAATTGTTTTCCCTCATTCAAATTCAAATCATATGTGATTACACATGACGTAATTTTTTCACGTTTCCTTCTTTTCGAGATTTCACATTCCCTTCATTCGGAATTTCCAGAATTACCAAACGTGTTAATTCCTTGAATCATTCCTTTGTATCCTTTTTTTATATACTTTTGTATCCTTTTTTTAATAGTTGTCAAAAGATTACCCATGTATATTACCCATATCAAAAAATTTGAGCCTCTATTCATCACTGAAACCCAAAAAGCATTCTTTTTTAATAGTAGTTGTCAAGGGATTAATGCGTCAAGCAAACAACTGGGTTGATTGGTTGATTAGAAGTCATCTAATTGGAGGAGGAGACAGGTGGTGGAGGAGCTGGGCCAAACCTTGGAGGAGGAGGTGGAGGCGGTGAGTCTGAGGATGATGAGGTAGAGGATGGGGAGGAGTGGTGAGATTGGTTGGTGAATGGTCTGATGGTTGTGTAGGGGAGGGTTTGTCCTAGTTGTGGGGAGGTGATTGATGGCTATCTTGGTGAGGTTGATCATGATGTGGTGAGTCTAGATTGAATGGCTGGTGGTGGTCTGGGGAGTCAGGTAGTGGTGGATCTTGGTGTGGGGGACATGGTGGGTCTTGAGGGTGAGGAGGGTTAGGAAGGTGTTGGTTGGCCAGCAGCAGGTCTATCTTGGCTTTAACTCTATCAAGATGGGCTTCGACCTTCTTGATCCGATGGTGCAGCTTGTGAAAGCTCCTTTCAACTTGCTCTTGGAACGAAGCCTGCAGCGCATCGTTGAGTCTGAAGAGCAGCTCATCAGCCAGACCGTCCAGTGCAGTAGTATTTATACCCGCAGCAGGAGCACTTGGACCAGGAGCAGTGCTTGGACCTGGTTGTCTGTGGGACTCTACTTCCTAATCACAGCGCCAGAGGTGGAAGACTGAGTGTTATGTGAGGCGCTCCCCCCTCTTGAACCGGATCCAGCAGGCCTTGGGGGTCTGATATATGACACACCCATCTTACCCAGATTCTTCGTGTACATGGGTAGGCACTTCCGGTTGTCCACTCCCTCAGTGGACTTGATGTTGAACTGCTCTAACAGGAAGGCGATTAGCTGGAGGAAGGGAAGAGAGGCATTATCCTTCTGTGTCTTTCCATCGACCCATCTGAGAAGCTCCATTGATATGAGTTGCCCAGGGTTGATGGGTTCCTTGAGCAGAAGGCGAGGGAGCCAAGGGTTATCGAGTTGGGTGAACTCTGAGAAATTTCCACCCTTGTGGGTCATGATTCTTGAATAGATGTACTGAATGACCATGTTGCTATCAGTCATCCCAGACACTTTCTTCCCTTCAGTCCCATAGACTTCTGACAATTGATCGCTGCTGAAGCGCCTGTGGTACTTCCACTTGTTGAGGTCGGGATCTGTAATACCCAGGAGCTGATTGATGATTCTCCAATTGAACTCAATGTGCCTCCCTCTCACTCTGGCAGAGAAGCGAACGCCAGCGACCAATGTCTGGCTGTCATTTTCCCTTCTCTTAACATTGGCAGAAAGTGACTGGTAGAAGACGCGCAGAACATTCACACTGTAGTCGTTCTGAATCCCTAACCAGTTCATATATTTGCCAGATGGTCGCTCAAATAAAAACCCAGATTCTGTAGAGTTTCCAGGTTGACGTATTTGTCGTTTGTCAGATAAGGGTTTCTGTGCTCGAAGGCGGGAGATATAGGCTCGAGAGGACCGGTTCTATAAATGGACAGATCATCTTCCTCTTGGATTCTCAGGCGTTTAAAGGAAGTGGGCTCTTCTGCAAACTGGACTTGTTTGCCCTTGCGTTTCATAGATTTGGTAGAGGAGGGGATGGGGTTTGATGGATTGGGGTTTGTCTCACTTGACCCTACCATGTTGTATGTGGATGGTAATGGCGAAGGTATGGAAGAGGGTTTGGAGAAGGTGAAGTGCAGAAAAGGATGAAGATGAAGATGAAAATGAAGATGAAGATGAAGATGCAGATGAACAGTTTGAGAGAAAAATGGAAGTTGAGAGAGTTGAGAAGTTTTGAATGAAAAGTTTTGATGCGAGGGGTCATAATGAAAAGGCATGGGAAACGTAAACCTTTAATGGGAAACGTAAACATTTAATGCTGAAAGAGTGTACCTTTTTGCCACGTGTCGTTTCAGAGTGTCAAAGAAGATATTACTGTTGTCAGAGAAGATGTAACGTTTCAAAGGTGACGTTTCACTTCCTAGTGTAAGTGCTTCCGGTTGCTGAGCAGCAATCGCAAGCTGCAGGATCCCACGCTGGGTAGAAGAAATGGCGTCCAGCCACTCTACTCCTTCCAATGTTTAATAGCTGTCCTTGCTATCGATAGCAATTTTGCTTGCGAAAGCCATCTTTGCTCAGGTTGAGGGACAGTTCCTACAAGAGCTAGCGGATCCGGTTCCGGATGTGAAAGACTTAAGATTTAACATTGTAATTTCTCATGACCCTTTCACAAGAGGACCTGCAAAACTAAAGATTGGCACTCTGATGCCTAAGTTAGTACAGTTTGCAGGTTTTAACATTTAAACACAGGTTTATAATGAAGATTTAAACTTCATTTGGGTTTACCATTCCCAAATTGCCTCTTATGTAGGTAAATTGGTCAACCCCAAAGGCTTGGTAAAGATATCTGCAAGTTGATGCTGGGTTGGAACAAATTGCACCTTGACATCTTTCTTCTGAACATGATCTCTAATGAAGTGATGTCTGACATCAATGTGCTTTGTTCTTGTGTGTTGAACCAGATTCTTGGCTAGGCTGATAGTGCTTGTGTTGTCACATAGAATGGGAGCCTCTGGAAATTCTAGGTCAAGATCTCGAAGTTGGTTTTTCAACCACAACACCTGGGCACAACAACTTGCAGCAGCAATATATTATACCTCTGTGGATGACAGTGACACACAAGTCTGCTTCTTGCTTGCCCATGACACCAGACCACTTCCAAGGAAAGCACATTGGCCACTAGTGCTCTTCCTATCTGTTTTATAACCTGCATGGTCAGCGTCAGAGTAAGCCCACAAGAACTCTTGGTTACCTCTGGGATACCAGAGACCAAGTTATTGAGTTCCCTCAAGGTATCTCAGAATTCGTTTAACACATGTTAGGTGAGATTCCTTGGGATTGGCCTGAAATCTAGCACACATGCCAACACTAAATTATATGTCAGGTCTGCTAGCAGTTAAATATAACAGGGAACCTATCATTCCCCTATACATTGATTGGCTAACAGAACTTCCCTTTACATCAGCATCAAGAGAGGCAGTGGTGCTCATGGGAGTATCATACTCCTTGCATTCATCCATCCCAAACTTCTTGAGAATTTCTCTACAATACTTGGTTTGGGAGATGAAGATGTCATCTTTCCTCTGTTTGATCTGCAGGCCTAGGAAGAAGTTCAATTCTCCCATCATCGACATTTCAAATTCTCTCTGCATTGTCTTTGAAAACTCCTCATAGAGTTTCTCGTTAGTTGCTCCAAATATGATATCATCAACATATATCTGAATCACTAACATGTCCCTATCCTTATACAGTATGAACAGTGTATTATCCAGTTTAGCCTCTTGAGAAACCTTTCCCTAGCAAGAAATTGCTAAGTCTCTCATACCAAGCTCGTGGAGCTTGTTTCAGGCCATATAAAGTTTTCTTCAATTTAAAAACGTGTTTAGGATGTCTTGGATCCTCAAAGTCAAGAGGTTGTTCAACATACACCTCTTCTTTAATATAGCCATTAAGAAAAGCACTCTTTACATCCATTTGATATAATTTAAAACCTTTCATGGATGCGAAGGCTAGAAGAATCCTTATGGCCTCAAGTCTTGCGACTGGAGCAAAGGTTTCTTCATAGTCTATGTCCTCTTCTTGGTAATATCCTTTTGTTACTAATCTAGCTTTGTTTCTAGTAATTAGGCCGGTCTCATCCAGTTTGTTCTTAAAGACCTATTTGGTTCCAACTATGGATTGATGAGACAGTCTAGGTACTAGTTCCCAGACTTCACTTCTCTCAAATTGATTGAGTTCTTCCTGCATGGCAATGATCCAATCACAGTCTTCTAAGGCCTGTTCAATTGAAGTTGGTTCAATTTGAGACAGGAATACTCCATACTCAACTTCATTTTTGAACTTGCCTTCTAGTCCTAACACCAGAAGAAACATCACCAAGTACTAGGTCTAGTGGATGATCCCTGTGATGCCTCCTAGTGGTTGGCAACTGTACCTCATCAGGTACCGTCTGCACTTTAGGCTCATCAATGGGATCATCCTCCCCTTTTGGATCCCTTGTTGGTGTTTCTTCGGGTGGTGAAGATGATGATGGTTTTGAAATTTTTAGGTTTTCATCATCTTCCGTGTATCCTTCCCATGAGGAATTTTCATCGAAGACAACATGCATGGATTCTTCTACAGTCCTAGTTCTCATGTTGTACATTCTGTATGCTTTGCTTCTAAGAGAATATCCTATGAAAATTCCTACATCCGCATTCGGATCAAACTTACCCAAGTTTACCTTTCCGTTGTTATGAATGTAGCATTTTGATCCAAAGATTCTCAAGTGACTGATATTGGGCTTCCTTCCTTTGTACAGCTCGTACGGTGTTTTGTCCAGGCCCTTGTGAACATAGGCTCTATTGGAGATGTTGCAAGCGGTGCTCATGGCGTCAGCCCAGAACACTTGGGAAACTTCCTTCTCATTGAGCATGCTTCTGGTCATCTCAGTTAGAACCCTGTTCTTCCGTTCGACCACGCCATTTTGTTGCGGAATTCTGGGAGCTGAGAAATTGTGATCAATTCCATTTTCTTCACACAGCTCTGAGAAGTCATGATTTTCGAACTCTCCACCGTGATCTGTTCTTATTGCAGCTATTTTGAGATTTCTCTCATTCTGCACTTTCTTAGCAAGGACAACAAACGCATCAAAAGCATCATGCTTCGAGAAAAGAAACATAGTCCAGGTAAACCTTGAATAGTCATCCACTACAACTAGAGCATAAAGGTTTCCACCTAGGCTCTTAACTCTTGCTGGCCCAACTAAGTCCATATGGATTAGTTCTAAGAGCCTGCTTGTAGAGACTTTCTTCTTGGCTTTGAACGAGGCCTTTGTTTGCTTACCTCATTGGCAAGATTCACAGATAAAATCACTTCTTCATCGGAGCTGTTGACCCAAATGGAGGACATAAAGGTTTTTCTTTTGTCCTTTTCTTTAAATCTTTGGAGACTTGGGCACTCAGCTTTGAAGTGACCCGGCTTCTTACATTCAAAGCAGACAGGAGCCTTTTCCTTTTTGTAGCTCGATTCTCCTTTATGGAATCTCCCTTTCTTCTTGAAGAACTTCTTGAACCTTTTCACCATCATGACCATCTCCTCATCATCAATATCTTCCTCATCATCATCTCTTTCTCTGCTGGGGGCAACTAAGGCGAGATTCTTTGCCTTTGTGGTTGATTGAGGAGCTCTTTGGGCCACCAGAGTAGGCTCATATTCAGCCAAGGAACCAAATAGTGCAGTGACAGACTTAGTTGATTCTCCTTGGACTTCCTGCAAAATAGTAACTTTAGTAAGTCAATCACCTTTTAATATCTTCAGGATTTTATTTACCTGCTCCTTCTCCGAGATGATTTTTCCCAAGGTAGCAAGGTTGTTTATGAGGTGAGTGAATCTGATTTCCAGATCTCTGATCGGCTCATCAGGAAGCATCGTGAACTTGTGGAATTCTTCCACCAGCATTTCCACTCTTCTATCCTTGACCCCAGTGGTCCCCTCATGAGCTGTCTGAAGAGCATCCCACATCTCTTTTGCAGATTTGAGATGACTTATTCTGAAGTACTCTTTTTGATTTAAAGCACACTGAATCATTAGGATAGCCTTATAATTCAGTTCTACTTTGGTGTAGTCATCTTCAGAGAATTGGGCCTTAGTCTTCTCGTTGCCTTCAACATCTCTTGGAACATTGTTCCCACTTTCTATAACATCCCAAACTCGAAGGCCATGAGCCTTAATGTAGTTCTCCATTTTGAATCTCCGGAACGTATAGTTGTACCCATCGAAACTAGGAGGTTTGTTGGGAGGATTTGATATGTCCGGAAGAACATTCTGATCAGCATCCATCACTGGATCTTTTCTTTCCAGATTCGTTGGAATCAAGTAAGGAAGACCCGCTCTGATACGAAATGAAAGCGAGGATGCACAAGGGGGTGAATTGTGCTACAAAATAAAACTTATAAAATAAAACTCTAATACAAATTCCTTTATACTGGTTCGGTCTAACTCTTGACCTACGTCCAGTTCTCAATCCCTTGATTGAGTTCCACCAATCTACAGGTTTTACAACCGGGTTCACCTACAACCTTTACAACCACAAGTTTTCTGCGCTAACTTGCAACTTTTACAGCCTAACTAGCTCCCTCTTACAACTTGCAAGGGTTCAACCTTTACACAAAGCATTAACTACTAAGTTCACTTAATGAACAGATTGTGATACTCACTTAAGTACAATAAATGCTCACAATAAATATAGAGACTTAAATACAAAGAGTGCAAGATGATAACAAAAGAATAACTCTCCAAGTATTTAGTGCTGCTTTCTTGAACTTTTAAAGCTTTCTGAGTATTCCCTGAGTATTATGCTTTGAATGCTTGATTGTTTTTCAGTTCAGTTCAGTCCGGTAACTTCATAAATGTTGAAGTTGTTCCTTTTATAGCAGCATCTAATACTCCAGATGTTTGAACGACAATAAATCTGTTTGAATATATCCGTTATTCTCATGTTACCGTTGTCCTCATCAATGCTCATTAATGCTTAGTCGAGTTGACTTGCTTTAGCTCTGAAAAGTAGCTATGACAAACTGCTCTGTCAAAAAACAACTCTGACTTCTGAGCACTTGTACGTTCTCTGACTCTTGTACTTGCTATCGGATGGGTTTGTGCTACCGGTAGTAGGAACCATGTTCTGCAAGTGTTAGTCTAAGAATACGCAGTGCAAAGAGCGTTCACTATCGGAAGCTCATTTGCTATCAGAAGCGAAACTAAGTTCTGTACACAAATGTAGAGCTGTCAAAATGGGCCGGCCCGACCCTTAAATCCCAAGCCCGGCCCTACAGGGCTTAAACAAAAACGGGCCGGCCCTACGGGCTCGGCCCATATTGACGGCTCTACACAAACGTTAGTCCAACAGAGTAATATATAATCAAGTGCAATGAGAAGCATTTTTGCTATGGGAAGCTATCCTACTTAGACTAGGTTCTGACTTAGTGTTCTATTGACTTCCGCTATGGGATGTGTACTACATCCGCAAGCGCTAGTTACGTTGTTTTTGCTCTAAGTCATCCGGTTGTGATTTTACATCCGAATGTGTTCTAACTTAGGATTTAACTTTAATCTAATTCTTCCTAAGTGTTCATTATGTTCTTTCATATTTTAGTCTTCATCAAAACTTAAGATTCTAACAGATTATAGTACTTGACTCTAAAAAGAAAGTTTCAAATGTTATTAGAAATGTATTTTACAACGAGACATTACAAAATATACCATGTATGTGAATCTCATTGATTTTTTATGAGATATTATGATGTTCTACAATTTATTTTTTAATTATGACAAGATTCACTCTATAAACTGAACATTTAAATTTATATCAATTAATAAATGATCTAGAAATAAGTAATTATAATATGCATTTTAGACTTATAAACGATTCGTTCAAGAAATAGTTAAATTGCTGCTGTAAGCCTCGTGCAACGCACGGGGTAAACTGCTAGTTGCACTGGATCATAATGAGCAATATTGATTAAATGTTTTACACAACATAACATTTTTTTGGTTGGAAATGACAACTGTAACACTCTGTTACTAAATCCCTAATTAACCCGTAACATCTCTTTTAGTTCATTAATATCTTTACTAACTATGATAGAAAAATGATTTCCATAATATTAATAAATCTATCATAGTTAGAAAAAGAATTTCCTAATAATGATCATTATCCATGATAGAAAAGAATAAACTAATACAACCTGAACACTATCATGGATAATTAATAGCTAACCATGTTAGAAAAGATTCACCTAACATGGTTAGAAAAAGAAGCAACCTAATGTTCAATAATATCAAATACATATAAATATATGCGGAAGCGAATGCAGACCTATACATTTGGCAATATACATGTGTAAATATTCTAGACAACCTTTGAAACTTAATTTTCCCTTCCTGCTGCTCGTGCCTGTGCATGATTACCTGCAAAAATGTCAGTAATCGTGGGATGAGACAATTTGTCCTAGTAATCACCAATTAACTCACTATAACAGTGAGATGTGCGGTAGTGAGGGCGTCTAAAGGGTACCACAGTTTAAAATCAATAATATATATACGCAAGTCTTCTTCCATTCATCAAGTCCCTCTGTCACATCCAAATCAAATCACATTCATCATCCATCATCTCTACTTTCCATATATCACTCAAAATCCTTCAGTCAATTCCACATCACTATATTTCATCTCCTTATTCTCCAGTCTAAGGATACTATCATCTAACTCTCGGTATCCAACTTCACTATATGATTGACACTGTGCCTCTGTCTCTACTCAGAAGGCATTTTCCATTTTGCCCCTGTCTCTACTCAGAAGGCAATTTCTCTCTCTGGGAACCCCCTAGAGAGAGAACCCCAATCCGTCTCTAATCGGAAAGAGAACGACCCCCTGTCTCTACTCAGAAAAGTCGTCGGTCACTATTCCAATTCAATTGTCCGATGGTCACTCTCTCTAATCAGTCGACCTATAATCCCCCTGTCTCTACTCTCTACTCAGAAAGGATAGTACAAAATAACTGTCGATTGGCCTATCGACAGTTATCATCGCGCGATGGTACATAAACATATAACAGTGTCATGCAAAGCTCATCATGCCTTTCGATATATCAACCAACACCTATGATATTTCTCTCCAACACATCTTTCCAATTTTTCCGCCATCACAATATGCAGTCTTATAATTCACATCCCTAATCCTCAATTTACCTTTCCAAAATCTCAATTCCAATATTTTATCCTTTCCTTCCACACAACTCTCAACATTTCTGTCAGAATACCCAGAACAACCTTCAACACACATTCAATACTACTTATGTCTCTCATATCCTACCCATAACAAGCACCACCAACCAGAATATATAGTATGTATAATGTATCAAAATCTTTTATACAAAGATATTCGTGTTTGAAAGGCACCCGATAGCCTGTTTTGTATAAAAATAATTTTTTTGAAGATAATTATATGTATAGAGGGTGAGAAAGGATTTTAAAAATCCCCAACTAACGTCACCCTCATTGTTATAGTAAGGTTAAGAGTGATTACCTGTCGCCCTTTAGCACTTTGCTACTCTTCCTTTATTATCCCTCGAGGAATATATGTAAGTCACATCCTTTCCTATTATTACACCATGTAATGATAGTAGGTTAATAATCGTTCTATGTCATAGATTAGCTAACGTCTCTCTCGTTCGTATTACTACCCAATCCTCTTTCTTATATAGTTTATTCTAAAGTAAACATCTTCAATCAATCAAAGCCAAAGCCAATAACTAAATTCACATTCATGTACAAAAAGTCAAGGAACAACAAACATACACTTCCATTTAAAACACTATTGGAATAAGCACATAGATTCACTAAGGACAACCATAACCAATCACACCTTCACCAAATCAATACCTTAATAGGTAGAATCAAAACTTCCCACTTCGCAAATTGAATTCAACTCATCACCACTACATATCAACAAGTCATATCTAACACAAAATCATCATTTGGTTACATTATTACAGTAATTAAATTAGCTCCAACATGCACAAACAATAATTTAAGCATACCCCAAACCAAGAATCCGTTCAGCCCTAAAAGGGAGGAGAATAAAACATGAAATCTCATACACATGCATATAAAACACTTAAATTACCCCTTTATGCCAATACAGAGAAACAAGACATGTCATTATGATATAACATATAACCACTCACACACATCAATTTACATTCACTTCAATACTTAAACCTTAGCCATATAACCATGACTTCAACATTAGTTAAATGCATAAGTCACCAAGCAGGAATTCAAATAGAAACACGGGCAAAACCATTCAAGTTCCAATGTTCCAAACAATGTCACCAACATACAAAGCCATGTCACTAATTCAAATGAACTCACATGTATACTAATATTCCACACACAAGCTATGTCAAAACAGAGAAAAAGGAGGACTTCTGTTAAATCGGCACTAGCACATACAACAATATACAATCACTTTTGCACTAACAGAGAATACTCATTACTTTCAAGCAATCAATTGATGTTTATTTAGCCCCTCTTGAAATCAAAAATCCATTCAGCCATTTGAAGATAAAGAATAAAAAGATCACAGGATACACATGCATCAACATTAATCATTTCTATTCACACAACCAGCAATACTAGTGCCAAAATAAATAAGGAACTTCCATCATAATCAGTTCAGCCAAAGAAGTAAATAAAATTCTCAAACCCAAAAGTCAAACCAACATATTTATAAGTAATAATACTATATGACATTATATATAAAATAGTTTCCAAGATAATAATTCATTTTCCCTTAAATACCAACAAAGTCACATCATTCTTTATGCCCACAATCGGCTATGGCAGAAAAGGGACCTAGGAAAACTTCAATCCACACATACAAATCAAATCAAACATCAATGAAGCGAACATGCATGCTGAAATCTCTTTATTATTATTTAATCAATCCAAAAGACTCTATTTGTCCAGAACTAAACAATAGGAGAAATAGAAAACATAATTTCACGATGATTTTAAAGACCACATATATTCAGTACCAAGACTAGAGATATAAGCTTCCTTAACCCTTAACCATTTACCAATTATTCCAAAATTTAACAAACGAATGACAGCATAATCTCTAATGATAGAGACCCAAAAACAAGCCGAATTAGCTTTATAACACCAAATCCAACAAGCACCACAATCCTCAATGTACTCCGAAAAATTCAGCACGTAACTATACTAAATATCATCAACTAAACAAAAACAAGGGAGTCAAAAACAAGAACAATTTCATCACCCAATGATCAGACATGGAAAACAATGCAGCGATGTGCATAGACCACCACAAAGCTTTCTTGTTCAAATGTACAAAGATTCTAACTTCAGATATAACTTGTAAAACACTTAACCATTTCTTTATAACCAATCCCAACATATGTACAAGCTTAACAATAAGGAAGAAGCATATATATGTTCACTTTTAGGAAATTAGAATCGAACAAAGTGAAGGGAAATCACAAAAATTCATCAAGCAACCAAAACTTAACCAAATCTGCCCTAAATCACAAAAATCACTTCAAGAAGTTTTCATTTTTTAAGCCTAATCATTCTTTAATCAGTTTGGAATCCTTGAAAACCCAAACCCTAATTCGAATTCTCTCAAATCTCGCCTGAAATCGCAAGGAAAAGTGAGGTTTTAAGAAGAAAACTCACCAACATGGTTGAACCCGAGGTTGCAGGTCCGACAAGAGCTCGCCGTCGCCGGAAAACTCACCGGAAAATGCCCTAGCAATGGTAGACCCGAAAAGAAGCCAAGAAGGAAGGGAATATATAAGAAATCAACACTAAAACGAAATATAGCTCGAGAAACCCGAGAAAAGACGAAGCTTTACCTCTCCCTGTCGTCGGGCCGCCGTGAATCGCCGGAAAAAGCTTCGCCGCCGTTGTTGGTGGCTGGGCGAAGAGAAGAAGACGCGAGGGAAAGAGAAGAGAAACGTTTTTGGGTGAGGCTGAGGGGAGAAGTGAGAAAGGACGGCGGTCGCCGCCGTCGCCCTCTGCTGCCGCCGTCGCCGGTCCAAAGAGAAGAGGGACGAAGAAGAAGAAGAACGACTGGGGGGAGGGAGGCGCGCGGGTGAGAGTATGGGAGAGAGTGTTTGGTTTAGTGTTTATAGGGTGGGTTATTGATAATTTGCAGCTCAAACTTGCCATAGTGTACTCTTTTAATTTAAAACCACTTAAACCAGCCTCCAATCTCCTTAACTTTCAAAATATTTTGGGTATTTCCATTCCCTCATATTTCAAACTCTTCAATTTCTTAATTAATTATATGCACATTCATTACTCAAAATTTTCAAAATGTCCTCAAAAATCACCAAAAATTCCTAAAAATTCCAAAATTTTCAATTTCTCCATTTATTATTTCCCAAAACACTCATTAATCCTGGATTAAATTTTCAGGATGTTACAACAACCTTGTAATATTGAACCGGAATTAGAAATGAAAGAAGCAAAAAATTAAGAATAATGTCACAACAAATCAACGAATTTGAAAACACTGAATGAAATGTACAAGTGATTGAAGGGAAAAAATTATGAAGATGTTGAATTAGGCATTGATGTAGGCAAAATTTAATTGTTTTATGAATGGAAAAATATTAAAAATAATTATGAAGACGTTGATGTATTTTTTATGCATTTGAATTAATGTAATTTTGAAAAGGAATTAAAAATACAAGATTAAACCAAATTCAATATTAAGGAAAATGCCACCACAAATGAAGGAATTCAAAATCTTTTAATCTATTGGAATTTGCAAGTCATTGAAGTGGAAAAATATTATAAGGTGTTAATCTATTGGAATTAGGAAAATTAATGTAGGCAAGAATTAATTGTTTTGGCAAGGAAAAATGTTCATACTAATTATGAAGGCCTTAATTGTTTTGGGATCATACAAATATTAAGGAGTTGATGAGGTGTGAATAATTGGAATTAAACAAAATTAGTTTTAATGCATTGATGGGTGTAAATGATACATTTAAATTTTTTTTACTTCCATTTGAATTATTTATATTTCAAAAAGAGACCGTTAGACAAATTAAAAAGAGACAAGTTGACCAATAGGTTAATTTAGGTAACTTAATTAGTTTTAAGTAGTCACCACAAATAAAAAATTTCAAAATTGATTTTAGTTGAAATTGTGTAATGTCAATTAATATACATACTAACATCTCAAGAATGGTAGCCATACATAACATCTCAAATTTGATGTCTAATTTATTAATTAACATACCTAATTTTGTTAAAACCGCTAGTTTACTTACTTCCAATTTTCATTAATATCACCATATGTATTTTTTTTATGGAAAATCAATTATGAATGATTTGAAATTTAAAATCAGCATTTCCAAATGAGATGCATCCAATGTTTTATATATAAATATTTACTGCTATAACATCTTATGTCAATTCGTCAATGGAATGGGAACAATAAGATGAACGAAAGTGTCACTATTCACTTCACCTATGTCTCTCTCTTCTAGCTCTCCTTTTTCTATGTGATTATTCATGTAATTACTCTTTCTTATCATTGCAGAAAGATGATTATCAATAAAAGAATCCACTAAGAATATTGCTTTGTAGTTAGTCCACTACGCAATTAAGGAATTGTCACGCCCTAAAGTTCTATAGTGTGACCGGTACAAGAAAAATAACAAGTAATTTTTTTCCTCAAAATTTAATTCCTTTTTTTTGGCCAGTCTCAATTTGATTCCTTTAAATAAATAATCCTCCCCTAATAATATTTTACTATTATCGTTCACTTAAACATGTTAACTTTATCTAATAACCTAGTACAATAGTCTCAAATCTTAAATTTTTAGGTACGACATTTCTCCCCTATTAAAAACAATTTCGTCCTCAAAATTTGAGGATCAAACCTTATTCTTTCATTCCATAATAATATTTTTTTGTTTGCAAGCATAATTTCTCTTTTCCCATATTAATAGGTACTGGCCACTCCAATTATCATCTTTGGGTGTTAATATAATTGATTCCTTTATCACTATCACCATAGGTTCGCCCATTCCAAATCAACATAATACACCGAGCTTTCCTTAGCAAGTTGTAAAGAATTTCTCTTTGTTTCTTTCTTACATGTTTTTTAACAAGTTGTAAATAATTTTAGTATTGCTTCAATATGATTCTTTTGATGTTATGAATGCTCATCTGTGCTTTGTAAAGAATTTTGGAAAAGTTGAAGAGCAAACTATAATAGCTAATTTGGAATTACAATCCGAAGATAGTTTAGTGATGCTTAAGTACGTGTAATCCTTCTACGCCTTTACCGATTTCAACTTGAAGAGGTGGTAGAAAAGGAAGACTTTCAATAAGTATGAATGTTGAAAATGTCTTTATGAGAAGTAACATCATGATTATTTCATTAGAAATTAATATCGATGTGTGTTTTGAAATCTGTGAGTTGAAATTTTTTATGCATCAACTAACCTATTAATTTTCGATTCACTCATTTATATGGAATGACTAATGAATTTAGTCATTACAATAATTTAAAATGAAAATCATATTGAATTTTTGGAATTAAATTTCATAGGACTTCCAATTATTTTCCCCCTTTTGATATAGATAAATTGGTTAAAACTGACAAAAATCAATATTAAATCACATACTTAGCTAGGTTTAAGACACAACTTTTCTATATATATATATATATATATATATATATAGAGAGAGAGAGAATGAGAAGGGAGAGATATCACATTTAATTTGAATCATATTTTACAAAATCTTCTTATTGAATATAATTCTAAATATCCCAATCATGAGTAGGTGATTTACTAACCGTAAATATGATGTGTTGGGATGGGGTTGAAATAAGCACCTCATTTTCTCTTCTCTAAACATTACACTAAAGTCATCCATTTTTTATTATAAAAATGAGGGAGGACGGAAAATCAACCTTACCAGAATATTTTGTTTAACATTATAATACTAACATATATTTTGGACATTTGTTAATTAAAAATTAGAAATATTAAATAATCAAATAACTGGTGATATAATAGATTAATATATATATGTATATATATAATCAAATATTAAACCTATGGATAATGAAAGTTTTTATAGAAGAGATGTTAAATTAATATAATTAAATGTAGGTTATCCGCGCAATGCGTGGACTTCAAAGTCTTGTTATTTAATATAAAGGGCCTGATTGATTTAATTGCACACATGTTTGGTAGTGCAATGTAGAATGTTGCAATGAGGTGCAATGTAATAATGATTAACATTAATGTGTTTGGTTAGTAATTAGCAAGATGTGGGGAGATTATTTTCTATATTTAATTTGAATTATGAAATGTCCATAATACCACTCAAACAAAAAAATAATCCATCTCATCTCCAATTGTCTTCTTCTTCCTCCACCATAATAGTAAACAGTACTTTTAGTAAAAAAAAAAGTGTAGCATCCCAGAAAATCATAAAATTGAAAATGAAACAATTGATTCATTTGGGATTCAAGTTTAAACCTACAATTTACAAAACCTTAACTCTTTCCCCAAAAATCTCTTCCTACCCTTCTCATTTTTATCAGATCAGATTCGGCAATCGCAAGACCATCATTTCCTCTGGTGACATCAACTACACAATCTAAATATACAATCTCAATACTTCTTCCATTTATTCTCTTAAAAACCACCAGTCTACAATATGACTTTCCGTCATTTGGGGAAGGAGTTTTTATTGTAGGTGGGGACAGAAATAGTTTTCTCTTATCAATTGACGAAGTTGTGTCTTGTGTGAGGGTAGGTAGTTCAAAACGGTGGGGGGAGAAGGATAAATGTGGTTTAAGGGTAAATGAGACTTTTTGAAAAATATTATGGATGGTAATTGGTAATGAAGATTCATAGGGGTGGAGCTATGAATGAAGATTACCAATTTTTTGGCAATCATCAACCATCATTACCATGGTAATTTCCATTACCATACTAAAGAGCAACCAAATGCGCCAATTTCAGTAATGTAATCTTCATTATCATTGCATGCCTGCAATGTGTTTGAACCAAACAGGCCCTAAGTCACTTATGATTTTAATGTAATTTGATGATTATTTTGTACTTGAACATGATTAATTGATTTATGAGGGAATTCATTATGACTTTCACTTTTATATGGTGCGTTGATGGGGTTAAGCCCAATAAGAGAATGACATAATAATAACCAAAGTTCGTTTGAAATTTGTATCTCTTCTTTGCCTGGAGATGTTGATTAGCTTGCCGTGCTAGCCAAAGGTTTGTTGATTATTGTGATATTGTATTTGGTTACATAATTTTATTGTGATATTGTATTTTATGTCGCATATAAAAGTTTTTTGAATGAGGTAGTGTGTTTGGATATAGTTTTTGGAGAATAGCTTCAAGATGAAAAAGTTCTTCATCGCTTCTGAAAAAGCTAAAAAAAAGTAGCTTATGACAAAATCTATGTTTTCTTTGCCTCAATTAAAAAAGATATTATGTAAACGATGCGTCTGTTTGTCTGATTTAACTAAAACTTAGATTTTGTGAGAAAATGTTCATTCTGAAAAAGTTGTACTGTTTATGCCTATTTGGCGCACTCTAAAACCTAGGTCTTGTCATAAGTTATCTATCTATTCATAATAGTTTTTTTAACTGAAAAACTTGGTTTGGGGCAGAAAAGGCTTTGTTAGAAGTTATTTTTTTCAACTTTTTCAGAAGTTATTCTCCAGAATCTATTTTTCTAAAGAATTTTTTTTTATTTAGCTTTTTTCTTAGAAACTATTCTCCAAAAACTATATACAAACATATCTATAATATTAATCCACTGAGCAAACCAATCTAGATGTCAAATCACCAGTTTTTTATTGGTCTTTTTGCCAAATTTCAAGTTAGTTATTTTAACCAATGTAACATCCCAAAATTTTAATTAAAGATAATACAAAATTATTGAGGTGTGATTAAGAGAAATTTAAGTTTTAGGGAGAAATATATAATGATGGGATGATTTGTTGATATTAAATTAGAATTAAAGAAGTTTGGTTAAAAGGATTAATTGGAGCTGGAAACTATCATGAATAAGTATTTTGGAGACCTAAATAATATTGTGATGGAAAGAAAGTGGTGCAATAATATATAAAAACTTTTGGGACAGAAATATATTTAAGCATAAACAAATGGGGTTGTTACTTTTAATTTTCCCTAATCACCATACATATACATGTATACATAATTACATACCAAACAAACCCTAGGATCACACCTCCAGTTCATCTTCTTCCTCTTCTCTTCTCTTCTCTTCATCCGTTCTCCCTCACTGTTAAAAAAAAAATCGACCACACATCCATGTTTCGTGTGACCTTTTTCCTTCGTTCCTCCAGCGACGGTTCTTTATTTTGCACGGCTGTCGAACACGGCAGTCGAGCAGTGGTTGGGGTAAACATTTTTCCCTTCTTTCTTCTTTATTTTGCCAATGGTTTTCAAAATCCCTTCGGTTCTTTTCAAAATCCGACAAGCACGGCGATTTCCGGCGAGTTCCAGCGGAACCCGATGGCGGTACATGGCGGAATCCGGCTACTTTTGTTTCATTTCTACCCTTGTGCTCTGTTTTGGCCGAGATTGGAGAGACAATCGAAGTGGGTTTCTTGTACTGGGCTGTTTAATTGGATAAGAGGAAGTTTAGAATTCAGCTTGGAGTATATGGAAGAGAATTTGCGAAATTTTAAGGATGATCTGTTTGTTGTAGTTCTTTTCTTCCTTTGTTTTTATTTAATTTCGCTGGATTGCTGGTTCATTAAGAATGATCAATGATATGTATATCCATGTTTGCAAATTGAATATTGTTGAGTTGGTGATTCTTGAAGTTCAGATGTGATTTCTTTGATTAGATGTATGATTTTGATTTGTTGTCATTTTTTGGGGGAATTTCCGGCACAAATTGGAAAAGAAAAACTAGCCCAAGCTTACTTGATATGTTTTGGTATAAAAGAAAAACTAAAGAAATGGTTAGAAGTTAAAGAACAATAAGTGATATTATTGGATTTAGTTCTCGATCAAAAAATATTATTGGATTTAGTTGTTTGAAAATTTAGAGAAGCAAACCTAGTGGTTTGCCTTGTGCAGTTCAGTCACTACAAAAAACGGCCCTCTTATTGGCGTTTTATTTGGCCTCGTATCGGCGAAATTTTCCGGCGGAATGACGCTACGGCGTTTTGGCAAAACACCTAAAAATTCACCGTGGGAAAGCGGCAAATCGGCGTTTTGTAAAACGCCACCTCGAGGCCAAAACGCCGGCAACAAAACCTAGAAAAATAATACTCCCTCCGGTCCTAAATATAGGACCTAATTGACTTTTTTGAAAAATCCTTAAAAAAGCAAAAATAAGTTAATTATAACTTGATTTACCTAATTTTTTCCCTTAAACTAATTTATTTTACTTATAAACTAATGGATAATCTAAAAATATATCAAATATGTCATCATTTAATAGACTATTTTGTAATCTTAACCTCTCCAAAAAAAGTTATCTAGGTCCTATATTTAGGACCGGAGGTAGTATAATATTAGCATATCGGCGTTTTACCCAAAACGCCAATATGTATAATATAATATAATATTATTTAATTTACGCACACCGGCACTTTCCCAAAACCGCCGGTCCGCGTTTTTTCAAAAAAAACCATTTTTCGTCCTAGTTGTTTAAAACCAGGACGAAAAATGGTCATAAATATAAGGAATAAAAAACATAATTCAGAAAACATGATACATAAATATATATATAATCAAACAACAACAACAATATGTAAAAGAAAAACCATAAGATCAAACAGATATCAATATTACAAAAGAAATGTCATCAAGAACCATAAAATCAAAAACAACAACAACATTGAAGGAGAGAGATGAATGAGAAGAAAAATAGGAGAAAATGAGCGACATAGCTGAACGAGGGAGGAAATTATTTATAGGGAACGGAGGTGCGGACCGGCGTTTTGGGAAAATGTCGGTAAAAAACAATAAAATAACGCATATAGGCATTAGGCAAAACGCCAATATGCATTATTTACATTAAATAATGCACATAGGCATTTTGCTAAAATGCCTATGTGCATTATAATGCATATGGCGTTGTGGCAAAACACCTATATGCATTAAAAATAATAAAAAGCATATAGGTGTTTTGCCAAAACGCCTATATGCATTATAATAATGCACATAGGCGTTTGGCAAAACGCGTATATGCATTAAAAAATAATAAAAAACATATAGGCGTTTTGCGAAACGCTTATATGCGATTTAATTATTAGTAAATCGCAAACCGGCGCTTTGATCAAAACGCCTATATGCTTTTTTTTTGTAAAAAAAATAAAAAATGTCAGGCGCCTCTTGTTTTTTTAAATAAAATATACATATCGGTGTTTTTGGTTACCAAAATGCCGGTTGGGAAACGCCGGAAAAAAGGCGGGAAGTGCGCGCCAAAATTACCGGCGCTTTGTAACACCCCAAAATTTTTATTATCCAATATAATTAAATTAAATTGGAATGAAGAATATAAATTATAAGTTTAAGTTTTGTAAAATGGAATAAAAGAGAATTTTCGGACAAACTTTTAGAAATTGTGAAAATAATGTTAATATTTCCTATTTTGTATTAGTAGACTATTTGTATATTTTAAATATAATTGTGAGCTATGATATTAGGAAATATTTAAGTGTAGAAAGATATTTGTTAGTATTAGGGTTTATTATTAGGTAAACTTGTAATAGACATTTATTATCTTTTAGGAAACTTTTGTATTATAAATATGTTATTATATAAATGAAATAATCATTAGATTATTTAACCATATTTGTTTCCACACAAAATAAATTTTATTTGTATTAAATAAATAAGAAGAAGAGAGTTAAATGGAAAGAAAGGTTATGAGCATTATATATAAGACTTTGGGGACAAAAGCATATAATAACTAAAAATGAATAATGGGTATATAATTAGAATTTTCCCTAATAATTATATTTATACACATGTTAATTAAGCCCTTCCTCCACAAAGGACTAAACCTAGCCATCACTCCTCTCCTCCAAACAATTTTTGGTTCTTTTCTTCTTCCTTCCTTTCCCAATGTTTTTTTTTCGGTTCCTTCCCCAATCCATTTCTTCCAACTTCTCCCTGCTCTACAATATAGAATTTGTCTAGCTTCGTTCGGTTTAGAGCTCAGGACGATTCAATTTGTGTCTCACGTGAGGACTCAAGAACAACTCCGTTTTATTTTGGAATTATGGGCGAAAGTTTAAGCAATAGAGACACCTATCATTTATATAAATCTTGGTGAGAATCTTTGACTCTTCTCTACTCTAATTTTATGTTAACGAGTGAGGAGTTTTTGGGAAGGCTGATTAGTTCGGAATTTTTTAAGTTTTACAATCAGTTCTAATCAATTAAAAATTTTCAAGTAATTGAAGAATGAAAGAATGATTTGAGTTCTCTTTTGGTGGTCACAAGTTGATTTCCTGCAATATTCATAGTCCTTTTTATTTATCTGTTTGTTGAATGTTTCTGCATTGTTGAGTTAGGAAGAAAGGTTGTTGAAACATATATTTACTTTGTATGTGGACATTAAAGAAAGTTTGTGAATCAAATATTAGTTTTCTTCCCTTGTGATTACTGTTTTGGGTGAATGAGAATCTGCTCTATGTATTTAAATAGTTCTTTGTTCATTAAATCTGAGTCCATAAAATGTCCAGAGAAAAATATATAAATTAGTTAATTAATAATATTTAGGGTGGCATGATTGTTTACATATTGAAATTTGCAATGGAATGGCCTTCTGTTTTATGTAATTGAATGATTTCTGATTTGGAAGGGGAAGGAGATCCTTGCTTCATTTAGGATTTGATTCTGATTGATTTGTTTGATATGTAAAGGAGAATAATATATGTTTAATGCTTGTTTGTTAATTATTGGATTTTTGTTCTTATCTTTGCACTTGGCTGAACTGATTTAACATGAGTGCAATGTTCTATGTTTTAGACAAAGTTGGTGAACTATGATGATAAATGGGAGATTGTTGATGTTTTCGTACTTGCATGTTAAGTCTTGTGAAGTTTGATTTTTCCTGAAATATCATATATGGATATTGTTTGATTAATGAAGTGACTGAAGTGGTGGTTTGGATTAGTTCTTGTTGATTTTGAAATTGGTGCTTCCTTGTTGGAATAGATAGATATTGATTGATGAGGAATCAATTGTTTTGTGATGTTGAAAGGTTCTTAAATTCGTTTGAAAAACTTACAATTTTGTTTGACAAACTTTGAGAATCCAAAGGATTCAATTAAATGATTTAGGGGATTGGGTAGTCATTACTATCGATAGAGACGTTGCTTTAAATATAAGAATAGTTATTTATAATTATTATTACTTGGTATAATAATAAGAGAAAGTAGTAGAGGAAATACTTGAAGACAAACAAACAACAAGGAGAAAGAGCATTAATGATCATGAAGTACAGAAAGCGGTTTATTTCATGCACATTAGGTTTATTTTCTGTCATCACTAATATTACTGCTTCAGATATTGATAGGGTTTATTTTCAGCATTTTAAATTTATGTGGAGTACTCCAGGTATAAGGAGGGCCGCTCCCCCTATACCATATTGTTATTGAATTTATTTTTCCTAGAAAATCCTGTCAGGTATGCCTACTACTAAAGGTGAATATATTACTATAAGTAGTGAGGTGGTGCAATAGGCACATGTATTTAATATTCTACCTGTAACAAATATATTGTTAAGGTAGGGTCCCTGTATGAGTGTTTTACTAACAGGTAGTAATCGCCAACAGGAGCGCACTATATGGATTACATGAATAAGCTTCTAGGTGAAGTATTAGAATGTATGAAATAAACTGCGGTAAATTTGGTTTCAAGTACACAATAGATAGGGATTTTGGAGTGATGAAGGGAACAGAGGAATGTAGGAACGTCTGCTTTTATTTATATTTTAATTAATGTATATCTTAATAATTTGTATCATTTTATTTTGGTTATGTAATACATATAAATAAATTTTGTAGGAGATAAACCTTGGAGACTTTATGTACTTAATTAATAATTATTTTGAATACATATCTTGACCCATATGTACTTATATGTAAAACTAAGTATTATAGTAATAATATTTTATAGGATAAACGATAGAACTTTAAAGAAAAAGATAAATTTTTAGTTTTGAAAATAATAGCTATGTTTTTTTTAAAGGGTAATGGACCTAATCTGCCCTCCAAGTAACCACTAAGGAGCGCTGAGCACCCTGAACTAACAACAGGCTCGTATCTGCACTCCAAGTAACCAAGGTGTTTAAAAACTACCTTGGTCGGACGGTCAACAACGTTTGACCGTTATTATGCCTATGTGGCTACCACGTGAGCACCTGCTTTGCCACCTCTGCTTGCCACGTGTGTATTTTAAATGGACCTAATCTGCCATCCAAGTAACCAACCAGGAGCACTGAGCACCCTGAACTAACAACAGGCCCATATCTACACTTAAAGTAACCAATGTGTTTAAAAACTACCCCGGGTGGACGGTCAATGACGTTTGACCGTTATTATGCCTATGTGGCCACCACGTGAAGGCCTTGTTTGTCACCCAGCGCCTTGTCATACCCACGTAAGATATGTTCATATGGGTCCCACCTATAATAATAAACAATTTCTCTCTCCCTCTTCATCACCATCACCACAGCCCCCCAACACCCACCACCCCCACCCACACCACCCCCTCAAACGTGGCAAGCAGAGGTGGCGTGGGGGGCTGGGGAGGTGAGGGGGTGGCATGGGTGGAGGTGGTGGGTGTTGGGGGGGCTGTGGTGATGGTGATGAAGAGGGAGAGAGAAATTGTTTATTATTATAGGTGGGACCCACATGAACATATCTTACGTGGCGATGACAAGGCGCCAGAAGACAAACAAGGCCTTCACGTTGTTAGAATCTTAAGTTTTGATGAAGACTAAAATATGAAAAAACTAGTTAAACACTTAGGAAAAACTAGGTTAAAAGAGAATCCTAAGTAAGAGTACAACCGGATGCAGAATTGCTTCCGGATGGATTAGGACTAGCGCTTGAGGATAGGAGTACACATCCCCGAACGTAAGCAAGTGAGACACTAAGTCAGAACCCAGTCTAGGGTGTTATAGTATCAAATCTGACAATGACTAAGTTAGGACACAACCGGATGCAGAATTGCTTCCGGAAGACTTAGAGTAAAATAACAAGACTTACGCTGACTGTTGGACTAGACATCCCCGAGCGTCAGTAGATAATACACTAAGTCATAACATAGTTCTAGTAGGAGTGCATCCGGAAGGAGAATTGCTTCCGGTAGCAAAACAGCTTCCCATAGACAATTGAACTCCCACTGCATGTGACTATGTGCTATTATTGTTGGGCTAACGTTTGAGTGCAGAACTGAGTCTTTTGCTTCCGGTAGCAAGCCAGTGTTAGAACGTACAAGAGCCCAGAAGTCAGAATTGCTTTTTGGCAGAGCAGAGTTGTCAGAGTTGCTTTTCAGAGATAAAACAAGTCAACTCTGCTGAGCATTTATGGAGCATTAATTGATCCAACGGTAACAAGGGATTAACGGCTAAATTCAAACGGCATTGCTACCTACCAAGCAAGAAGATCATCGAAGATGCTATATAAGGAATTTCTTCTTCATTTATGAAGCACCAAGAATAGCACCGAACACATTCTGCAAAAATCATTCAAGCATTCAAAGCTCATACTACCCAGAAAGCAAGAGAGCACTTATTGCATTGAGAATTTATTTATTATCCATCTTGTACTCTTTGTAATCAAGTCTCTTTAGTTGTTGAGAGCATTCATTGTACTTAAGTGAGTAACATTATTTGTTCTTTGAGAGAACTAAGTAGAAAATCCTTTGTTTAAAAGGTTGAACCCTTACAAGTAGTAAGGGGGAGCGAGTCTGTTTGTAAGGTTGCAAGTGAGCCCGTAAAACTTGTGGTTGTAAAAGGTTGCAGGTGAACCCGTTGTAAAACCTGTGATTTAGTGGAACTCAACCTGGGTGATTGAGAACTGGACGTAGGTCAAGAGTTGGACCGAATCAGTATAAAAGTCTTGTGGGTTTTAATTTTCTAATTTTATTTGGTAGCACAATTCACCCCTCTCTTGTGCATCTCACTTTCATTTGGTATCAGAGCAAGGTCTTTCTGACTTGATTCCAACGAATCTAGAAAGAAAAGATCCAGTGATGGATGCAGAACACCATTCTCTTCCTGATGTAGCTATCCAACCGAACAAGCCTCCTGGCTTCGATGGGTACAACTATCCCTTCTGGAAGTTCAAGATGGAGAACTTTATCAAGGCTAGTGGCCTTCGAATCTGGGATGTTATAGAGCATGGTGATAATATTCCTCTTGATGATGAAGGTTTTGAGAAGCCTCGATCCAGCTTCACCAATGATGATTAGTTCAAGGTGCAACTGAACTACAAGGCCATCCATTATATTCAGTGTGCCCTGAGCCAGAAGGAGTTCCACAGGATAAGCCACTACAAAACAGCAAAAGAAATGTGGGAGACTCTTGAGGCAGCTCATTCCGGAACCAAAGGAGTGAAGGCCAGACGTGTTGAGATGCTGGTGGAGGAGTTCCACAAGTTTACAATGCTTCCTGATGAGCCAATCAGAGATTTGGAGCTCAAATTCACCTACCTCATAAACAACCTGGCTTCACTGGGAAAGAACATCCCTGAGAGGGAATAGGTAAGCAAAATTCTAAAAGTGTTAAAGGGTGACTGGCTTACAAAGGTAACTATTTTGCAGGAAGTGCAAGGAGAGTCAACTAGTTCTGTCACTGCCTTATTTGGTTCTCTGGCTGAGTATGAACCAACCCTGTTGGCTCAAAGGGCTCCACAAGCAGCAGCTAAAGCCAAGAACCTTGCCCTAGTTGCTCCCAGCAAAGAAAAATATGATGATGATGATGGGGAAGATCTCGATGATGAAGAAATGGCTATGATGGTGAGAAAATTCAAGAAGTTCTTCAGAAAGAAAGGGGGTTTCCAGAAAGGAGAATCAAGTCATAAGAAGGAAAGGGCCCCTGTTTGTTTCGAGTGCAAGAAACTTGGTCACTTCAAGGCTGAGTGCCCAAGCCTGCAGAGATTCAAAGGAAAGGATAAAAGGAAAGCCTTCATGTCCTCAATCTGGGTTAATAGTTCAGATGAAGAAGCTAGCGATGAGGAAGAGGTCACAAACCTTTTGTCTCGTTGCTAGGGAGGATGGAGAAGAAGCACTCTGACTTTGAATTCGTTCATGGTGATGAGGTAAGCCTTACTGAACTCCAAGAAGCCTATAACGATATTCATAGAGAATTCTTTCGATTATGCAAAGCTTATAAGGTTTTAAGAATAAAGAAAGAATCACTTGAATTTTCTGTAAACTCAGTGATGAGCTAGCGGAAGCCAAGAAGCTTCCGGTAGCGGATGGCAAGGGAGATCCCCAAGCGGAACCCAATGCCTCAACATCTGAGAGCTGCATCAACTGCAGCAAAATCTCTACTGAAAGGGATAGATTGCATAATGCCCTGCAAAAGTTCACAAATGGTTCTGAAATGCTGAATGTTATTTTGATGAACCAAAGGGCTTATAGAGATAAGACTGGATTAGGTTATAAGCATAAAGAGAAAAGGTGGGTGGAATCCAAAGTGAAACCCTACCTAAAGTTCTTCCACAAAGCCACTAGTCACAGCTCCTCACCCTTTAACTTCTGTAACTACTGCAACAGGAAGGGACACTCCACGTCCACCTATAATGCAAAGAAGCATGGAACCAATAGCACTCACAGATGGGTTCCGAAAGGAACAAGAGTGACTAAGGATCCTCCAACTAAGGGAGCACATGGACCTAGAACTTGGAAGCCTATTCCAAAGGAAGTCCGTCAGCCTAGAGCCCACACAGGCCAGAGGCACAAAACAATCACAAACCTAAGGTCAACACTGGACCGAGGGTTATGGGAACTAATGATAAAGGACCCAATAAAGGTTGAGTACCTAAGCTTGTCTAATTTATGCAGGTCTGTCTCAAGGCATCCAAGAACCGAAAGTGGTATATCGACAACGGATGCTCGAGACACATGACTGGAGACAGAGACAAGTTCAAATCACTGATGATCAAGGATGGAGCCAAAGTGAACTTTGGAGGAAATCAAAGTGGAAAGATCACAGGGGTTGGTGAAGTTGGACCTATCCAAGATGTCTACTTGGTTGATGGTCTCTGTCATAACCTGCTGAGTGTGAGTCAAAGCACTGACAAGGGAAATCGAGTAATCTTTGACTCTCATGAATGCATGATAGTAGATAAGCATGATCTAGACATAGATAAAACCAATCTCAAATGCAAGCTTAAGGCAAATAAGAATGGAAATCTATACACCCTGGATTTATGCCAACAACTAACTGAAAAACGCCTAATTACTAGTGATGAAAATAGTTGGCTATGACATAAACGGTTAGCGCATGTAAACTTTACACAGCTTGATATGCTTATTAAAAAGGACCTAGCAATAGGGATTTCATCCTTTAAAGTTAAGCATGATTTCATCTGTGAATCCTGCCAACGAGGAAGTGCAGAATGAGAGAAATCTCAAAATAGCCGCCATAAGGACAGATCATGGAGGAGAGTTCGAGAATCACAACTTCTCAGAGTTGTGTGAAGAAAATGGAATTGATCACAACTTTTCAGCTCCCAGAACCCCTCAACAAAATGGTGTGGTTGAAAGGAAGAACAGAGTGCTGACGGAGATGGGCAGAAACATGCTCAATGAGAAGGAAGTTTCTTAAGTGTTCTGGGCAGATGCTATGAGCACGGCTTGCTACATCTCCAACAGAGCCTATGTTTGCAAGGGCTTAGACAAAACCCCTATAAGCTATACAAAGGTAGGTAGCCCAACATCAGCCACCTCAGGATCTTTGGATCAAAATGTTACATACACAACAACGGAAATGTAAACCTGGGTAAGTTTGATCCAAAAGTTGATGTAGGAGTTTTAATAGGATATTCTCTTAGAAGTAAGGCTTATAGAGTATACAACTTGAGAACTAGAACGGTAGAGGAGTCCATGCATGTTGTATTTGATGAAAACCCTACATGGGAAGGATCCATAGAAGATGATGGGATATTAAATTTTTCAAAACCACCATCATCTTCACCACCAAAAGAAACACCAGCAAGTGATACTAAGAAGGAGGTTGAACCCAGTGATGAACCTAGAATGCTGACGGTGCCTGATGAGGCACAGTTGCCAACCGCTAGGAGACATCACAGGGATCATCCACTTGACCAAGTGCTTGGTGATGTTTCTTCTGGTGTCAGAACTAGAAGGCAGGTTCAAAATGAAGTTGAGTTTGGAGCTTTCATGTCTCAAATCGAACCAACTTCAGTTGAACAGGCTCTAAAGGAATGTGACTGGATCATTGCCATGCAGGAAGAGCTCAATCAGTTTAAAAGGAGTCAAGTTTGGGAGCTAGTCCCTAGACCGTCTCACCAATCCATAGTTGGGACCAAATGGGTCTTTAAAAACAAGTTGGATGAGACCGGACAGATCACTAGGAACAAAGCCAGATTAGTAGCAAAAGGGTATAACCAAGAAGAAGGCATAGACTATGAAGAAACCTTTGCTCCAGTTGCGAGACTTGAGGCAATAAGGATTCTTCTAACCTTTGCATCCATAAAAGGTTTTAAATTATACCAAATGGATGTAAAGAGTGCTTTTCTTAATGGTTATATTAAGGAAGAGGTGTATGTTGAGCAACCTCCTGGCTTTGAGGATCATAAGCACCCTAAGCATGTGTATAGACTAAAGAAAGTATTATATGGCCTGAAACAAGCTCCACGAGTTTGGTATGAGAGACTTAGCAGCTTCCTGCTAGGAAAAGGTTTCTCTAGAGGCAAATTAGATAATACACTGTTTATCTTGCATAAAGATAGGAATATGTTAGTTATCCAGACATATGTTGATGATATTATTTTTGGAGCAACTAACGAGAAACTCTGTGAAGAGTTCTCAAAGACAATGCAGGGTGAATTTGAGATGTCAATGATGGGAGAGCTAACCTTCTTCCTAGGCCTGCAGATCAAACAAAAGAAAGAAGACATCTTCATATCCCAAACCAAGTACTGTGAAGAACTTCTCAAGAAGTTTGGGATGGATGAATGCAAGGAGTATGATACTCCTATGAGCACCACTGCCGCTCTCGATGCTGATGTTAAGGGAAGTTCGGTCAGCCACCCATTGTATAGGGGCATGATAGGCTCCCTGTTATACTTGACGGCTAGCAGACCTGATATTCAATTTAGCATTGGCATGTGTGCTAGATTTCAAGCCAACCCCAAGGAATCTCACCTAACCTGTGTTAAACGTATTTTAAGATACCTTGAGGGAACTCAAGAACTTGGTCTCTGGTATCCCAGAGGTAACCAAGAGTTCTTGTGGGCTTATTCTGACGCTGACCATGCAGGTTATAAAACAGATAGAAAGAGCACCAGCGGCCAATGCGCCTTCCTAAGAGGTTGTCTGGTGTCTTGGGCTAGTAAGAAGCAAACCTGCATGTCACTATCATCCACAGAGGCAGAGTATATTGCTGCTGCAAGCTATTGTGCCCAAGTGTTGTGGCTGAAAAATCAACATAGAGTATATTGCAATTTGTTCCTACTCAGCATCAGCTTGCAGACATCTTCACCAAACCTCTGGGAGTTGATCAATTTACTTTTATTAGAGGAAATTTGGGAATGGTAAACCCAAATGAAGTTTCATCTTCAGTATAAACCAGTGCTTTAATGTTAAAACCTGTAAACTGCACTAACTTAGGCATCAGAGTGCCAATCTTTAGTTTTGCAGGTCCCCCAATGTTAAATCTTAAGTGTATCACTTCCGGAAGCAAATTTCCTTCCGGAAGCTCATCCCTCTATTCAGCATGGTTGCTGCCGCTTGAGATCACACTAAGCAACCGGAAGCGCCAGTGCTTGGGAAAAGGACACGTCACCTCAGACCTCAGAAACGTTTCATCTTCTCCCACAAAAATTGTGTCTTTTCTGACAGTCAAAAGCGACACGTGGCATCAGGTGCGCCGATTCAATTTAAATGTTTACGTTTTCCCATAAAAGGTGCATATTTTCAATAAGTTGCCATTATGACCCATCACATCGAACATCACATTGCATAAATAGGGCAAAATCATTCATTCATCACTTCTCACACAAATCACACCACAAAACTCTCTGAACTCCTTTCATCTTCATCTTCTCCGCATTCATCCTCATCATCATCTTCTTCTTCTTCTTCTTCTTCTGTGCATTCCATACCCATCACAGAAACAATGGCCGGTTCAAATGAAACAAACCCTAACCTCCAGAAAGCCTCCTCCTCCAAAAAGTCGAAGGTTTCTGGGAAATCTGGAAAGGAAAGAAGAGGGTTCAGTTTGCCGAAGAACATTCCTCCAAAAGCCAGAGGGTTGAAGAAGACTACTCTGAGTACATTTCTGGGCCGCTGGAGGCTATTTCCCCAGCGTTCGAAAACAGAAACCCTTATCTCTCCAATGGCATCTTCGTGGATCTGGAGAAGTTAGAAGCTCTGGGTTATGATTTGTCTGCATATCTCCAGAAGTACATGATTTGGCTGGGGATTCAGAATGACTATAATGTCCAAGTTCTCAGAGTGTTCTATAATTCTCTCTCTGCCAAGGCCAAGTACAAGAACCTCAGCGAGAAAACATCTGCTATTGGCCGGGTTGACTTCAAGGCCACTGTCAGAGGAAGAAGAATCAAGTTTAACTGGAGGGATATAAACCGCTTCCTAGGGGTCACTGACGGGGAAATGAACAAGTGGTCCTTCCCAGAGCGGCTGGATCAAGCTGAGTTGGAGCAAGCTTATGGCACTGGGGGAAATAATGTGTCTGGAATGCCCGACACACAGCGGGTGCTCCAGCACATCTACTCAAGGATCATGACGAACAAGGGTGGAAACTTCAACGAGTTCACCCAACTGGACAACCCATGGCTCGCCAAGTTCCTCACTCAGAAGCCTATCAACCCAAGCCAGCTGATTTCTATGGAGCTGAACAGATGGGTTGAAGCCAAGAATAAGGGGAACGCATCTCTTCCCTACCCTCAACTCGTCGCCTTCCTCCTGGAGAAGTTCAATATAAAGTCAACTGAGGAGGCTGACAACAGGAAGTGTTTACCCATGGGGTCGATGAATCTGGGCAAAATGGGAGTCAAATATATCAAGCCAGTGAAGGCCACTCCGCTTGGCTCTCAGGCTGGGAGTGCTTCTCACACCACAGCTCCCTCTGCATCTGGAGCGGGGATCAAGAGGTTGATTCTCAGGCTGGCCCCAGCAGCACTCGCGCTCCAAGGATGTCTGCTGCTCAGAAGACTCTGGTTGCTGAATTGAGAGAAGAGCTTCTATTCAAGCTGCCTGATCCATTGATGGCTCCTCTGCGAGCAGAGTGTGATGCAGGGTTTGGAGGACCGCTTAGGCAGAGTAGAAGCCAAGCTTGACCTTCTTCTTCACCACTTCCTTGCCCCTCCACCTCACCCTCAACCGCCTCCACATCATCCTCCTCCTCCTCTACCTCCACCTCCCCCACAGAATGACCGTGACACTCACCAAGACATCCCTCACCACTCACCCCCACCTCACACCTCTCTATCTCACTCCCTCAGCCACCCCAACTCCCCCAGCCACTCTCAATCACCCAACCACTCTCACTCCTCCCATCACTCTACCCCTCCCAACTCTCCTCCCTTCACCTATACAGACCACACTCCCTCACCTCCTCCCTCACCACCAAGATATGGCCCCGAGCCTCCACCATCCACTCCCTCCTCTACCTCCTCCCTGGTCCTCGCCCTTGTTGATGATGCCAAAAGAGGGAGAGATATCCTCACTCAACCCTCCCTATGGCTAGACGAGGACGTTGCTGCTGCCCTCCGCCATGCCATGGATCTGAAAAGAATGGGCAGAGCAGAGAGTCTAATTCGTGGGGAAGCCATCAGATTCATGCGTCAACAGCAGTCCGCCAGCACAAAGTAAAATCTGGAAATGGTGCTGGTTGATCAGCCTGCTAAGGCACCACCCTCTGAGCCTTCATCAACTGCTGAGCCTTCTCCCTCTGAGCCTGCAAGAAATGTCTTTGAGGAGATTCTGATGAAGTATGGCTACAAGAGGCCAGACCCGCCAGCAGTGGTGATTGCCAAGCCAATCCCTCCCTCAGCGCCAGTCTCTGAAAGTAATGGATGCACAAGAGGGGGGTGAATTGTGCTTCAAAAAATTAAAAGCTCAAATAAAAACCAACACAACAGTTATACTGGTTCGGTCTACCTGACCTACGTCCAGTTCTCAACCACCCAGGCCGAGTTCCACTATATCTCAGGTTTTAAATCGGGTTCACCTGAAACCTTACAACCGCAAGTTTTGGACGGGATCACTTGCAACCTTACAACTACAAGTTTTACACAAGGCTCACTTGTAACCTTTCTAACTAGCTCCCCCTTACACCTAGCAAGGGTTCAACCTTTACAAAGAAAGGATTTTTCTAACTAAGTTCTCTCAAAGAATAGATGGTGTTACACACTTAAGTACAATCAATGCTCTTATAACAAGAAGAGACTTAACAACAATGAGTACAGAATATGTAGATGAAAAGATCACTCAAAGTGTTAAATGCTCTTTACTTTTCTGGGCAGCTTTGAATGCTTGAAGATGTTCTTAGTTTCTCGCTCTAACTTCTCTCAAGAATATTCAAAGATAATTGTTTTCTTCATAAATGAAGGTGAGCTTCTTTATATAGTCTTCAAACATTCTGACTCTTGGTAGGTGGGATAGCCGTTTGAATATGGCCGTTTTTCCCATGTTACCGTTTGCCCAATAAATGCTTCATCAATGCATAGCAGGGTTGACTTGCTTTATCTCTGAAAAGTAGTTCTGACACCTCTGCTCTGACAAAAGCATTCTGACACTGCACCTCTGACATTCTGATTGTTTGCGGAAACAGATTCTCATCCGGAAGCAATTCTACTTAGTGTGCTGCACTTGAAGGTTAGTCTAACAATATAAACACATAGTCACATGTAGTGGGAGTGTACTTAGTCTAAGTGGTCTTCCTTGTATTCGGAAGCACTTCTACATCCGGAAGTAGATCTACTGGATGAAGGATTTTGTTCACTATTACTCACTCTCGCTCAGTGTTCATTCAATCCAACAGCCAGCGCTAGTCACTTAGCTATCGGAAGCAATTCTACTGGACGTGGCTTATTTTCACTGACGCTCAGTGTCATTGTGTTCGAACAGCCAGCGCCAGTCTAAATCTAACAGGAAGCAAATTTACTTCCGGTTGGAACTTAGCTTAGTCTTAAGGTTTTGTATATTTAATGCTCATGGACTACGTTAATTCCCTAGTGAATTACTTGCTACCGCTGGGGGATGAAACATTCATCCGCGAGCGCAAGTTCTAGTCTATCCGGAAGTAAGTCCACATCTGGTTGCACTCTTACTTGGGATTTCTATGTTCACCTATTGCTTTCTAAGTTCTTTCATATTTTAGTCTTCATCAAAACTTAAGATTCTAACATTCTCCCCCTTTTTGATGATGACAAACTTAGTTTTATCGATTAAGTTCATATGAAAGGATTAGCAGAAGAATAAAGCAATAGATAAGAACAAGTAACTTGGACAAGTATTATTGATAAACAGAGATTACACGTTAGAGTATACAAGCAAAATATATACAGTTAATCTATACTAAGCAGAAATAAAATATGCATGAAAACAAAGAAAAATTTTCTAAGTTAAAGATGGTTGGATTGGGGGTTCATAGGTTGTGTCTCTTTTTCCTCTCCCTCTCCTTCTGTCTTTCCTCACTCTCTTTCTGAAGCTTGGCGATCTCGGCCTCATGCACATTCTGGTCTATCTGGGCAATGATACTCTGAAGCTCTTCTTCCTCTCTCTCTCTTTCTGTCTTTCCTCACTCTCTTTCTGAAGCTTGGCGATCTCGGCCTCATGCACATTCTGGTCTATCTGGGCAATGATACTCTGAAGCTCTTCTTCCTCTCTCTCTCTTCTGAGCCTTTCAGATTCAATAGACTCCTCGAAAGCCTTCTTCATGTTCTCTACTTCTTCATACCCAGGGAACCCTGTAGCATCATCGAAGTAAGAGACTTCTCCATTGGGGTAGTGGACAGCCCGAATTTTCACATTCCAAACTGGGAAGTTGGGATCATCCTCAACTTCCTGGGCTTTCCTTTTCCCTTTCCCTTTACTCTTCTTTTTGCTTTTGTTAATTGGAGGAGTGGGCATGGCACTTGCTCTGTCAGCATTGAGGCAGGCCATCTGACCGAAGGATAATCTGTCTGTGAACCCAAACTTCTCGAATTCCTCAGGAGTCATATCTTCTATCTCTAATTTGATCTCCTTCAGAATGGGAACAGCTTGGACTACAGGGGTCTCAACTTGGGCAGATGAAGTTCCTTGCTCAGGCTGGTCAGATGGAGTCTCTTCCTCAGTCTCAGCAGATTCAGTGGAGGCAATATTCTTCTTGACACGCTTCCTAGCAACGGCCTTCTTTCTAGATTCACTGAATGTGACTGCTGGCTCAGATGAGGGAGGAGGGGCAGATGATTGCTCAGGTGAAGGGATCTCAGACTCTTGCCCAGAGAATGCAGGGATTGGCTTTGCTATCACAATAGGAGGATGGTTATCCCTTTTCAACCCCCACTTCATCATGATTTCCTCCAATATAATTCTTCTTTACTCAGTTGTAGAGGGCTCTGATGATGAAAGGGCTGGTTGCAGAATTTCTTCATTGTGCTCAACCATAACCATGTCCAATTGTGGTCCTTGCTCAGCCGTTCTCTTCTGCTGCATGAACCGAATGGCTTCTCCTCTTATTAGGCTCTCAGCACCACCCAGCCTTTGGGATTCCATGGCACGGCGAAGGGCAGCCGCGATGTCTTCATCAACCCAAAGTGATGGCTGGCTGAGAGCATCCCTGGTGTCCATGGATAGGCGAAGCGCGGAAATCATATCTCTCCCCCTTTTGTCATCATCAACAAGGGCGAGGGCCAGGGATGGAGTGGATGAAGAGGAAGGTGGAGGTTCAGGGCCAAAAGGTTTTGGGGGTGTGGAGTCTGGGGAGGAGGTAGAGAGGTTAGTTTCTGGGGATGAGGCAGTGTCGGGGAACCAAGTGGGATTGACAAAGAGACCTTCAAATGGGTAAGTGGAGGAATATTCAGTGTAGGTAGTGGAAGAGTGTGGGGTAAATGGTCGAAAGGGCTCGTCAGTGATCGGCTGAAGACGAGGGTAATCTCTTATATATATGTGGCTGAGGGGGTGAATGGCAGTTTGAAATCCAAGCTGTTCGGCCAAGGGGTTGGATCTAGGTCTAGAGTTGGGGTTGATGGAGGGGTTGGAGTGGGGGGAAGGTTCAGCGGAGAAGTGGAGGGGAGAACGAGTAGGGGCGTTAGGTCGTGTGTGAGTGGGTGAGGGAATTGTGGATGGAGAGTTTAGTGGGGATTGGCGAGGAGATTGTTGAGGTGAGTCGTGGGCTTGTTGGTCATGGGTAGGTGAAGGCTGGGATGGTTGGTCATTGTTTGGTGATGTGTGTGGTTGTTGGTCATTTAGGGGAGGTGGCTGTGATTGCTGAGTGTTGGGAGGAGGGGGAGGTGGAAGTTGAGGTTGATTAGGAGGAGGAGGAGGTGGATTTTGGGGAGGAGGAGGAGGTAGTGGTAGGTTACCCTGTTGAGGTTGAGGGATTTGGAGATGTTGAAGGATGAGATCAAGTTTGGCATCCACCCTGGCAATGTGATTCTCAATCTGCCCGACCTTGTCTTCGAGCCTTTGAATTCGCTCCCCTTGCTGCTGGAAGCCAATGTCACATTCAGCACGGAGAGGTCCTACCAAGGAGTCAGGTAGCTTGAAAAGAAGCTCCTCCTTTACTTCCTCAAAGGCTCTGACAGATGCTGGCACTCTTGCAGCTCGGCTTGGCCCAGCATGGGAATCAACTTCCTGATCCCCTGCACCAGATGTAGAGGGGGCAGAAGTTCCAGAGGCACTACCCGCCTGTGATCTTGAGCGAGTGGACTTAGCAGGCTTCAGGTACCTGATGCCCATCTTGCTGATGTTCGTTGCCCCCACAGGAGCACACTTGACATTCTCTTCCTCCACGTCAGATGTGGCCTTGATCAGTTTCTTCGCAAGGAGGAAGGCAAGGATGGTGGGATAGGGAAGATACCCAGTCTTGTCGTTAGCCAACCATCGTTGAAGTTCAAGGCTGATCAACTGCCCTGGATTGATTGGCTGCTGGGAGAGAAGTCTGGGGAACCATGGATTGTCCAACAGGGTGAATTCATTGAAGTTACCCCCTTTGTGTGTCATCATCCGGGAGTAGATATAATACAGAACCCTGTTGGAGTCAGACATTTTGGACACCTTCTTGTCTTTGGTGCCATACAGCCGCTCTAGTTCCTCTTTGCTGTATTTGAGCGCCTCAGGATATAGCCACTCAGTCATCCCTTCATCAGTAATCCCCATTAACTCGTTCAGCGTCCTCCAGGTAAAACTGAAGGTTCTTCCTCTGACTGTGGCCATGAAGTAGAGTCTGTGGATCTGCTCCTTTCCATCGACCTTCTTGTACTTCACCTTGCCAGAGAGGGATTGGCAGAAGACTCGCAGGACGTTGATGTTGTAGTCCTGTTTGATTCCCAGTCAGGGCATGTATCTTTCCAGATAAGGGCGCAGATGAGGGAACCCTAGTTCATCTATCTTAAACCAGATCGATGAACAAGCCGTTGTTGAAGTAGGGCTTGATTGTCTCAAACTTGGAGGAGACATCCTCCAAAGTCCCATCCCTATACACAGTAGGGTCATCTTCTTCAACCCTTTGCCTATTGGAGGAAGGACTCTTCAGCGAACTGAACCTTCTTCTTCTTCTTCCCTTTCCTCTTGGCTTCCCTTGCTTGTTCATGCCCAGAAGCCTCAGACTGTTCTGCCTCTCGCCCAGAGGTTCCAGGCTGATCCTGGACGTGTTCATCGTTCCCCTGGGTTTGCCCAGAAATTTCAAGGTGTTCTTCACGTTGTTCATCATTTTGCCCAGATTTCCCAGAACGTTCATGCCGAGATTTTCCAGATTTCGACTTGTGTTTCTTGGATGAAGAGGTTTTCTTAGTAACTGGGTTGGTTTCATGAGATCCGGCCATTTTTGTGTGGGTTGGTGATGGAAAGAGATGAAATGCACAAAATGTATGGAGAATGCGAAGAACTCAGATGAAGATGAAATATGTTATGCAGAGAGAATGTGGTGAAAGTAAAAAGTGAAAGTGGAAAAATGACACCCTATTTATAGGCGAAGTAACTAAGGGTAAAATGGTCATGTTTTTTCAGATGAAAATCAAACGTTTGCACATTGGGTAATGTAAAAATTTTAATTGAAACGGCGCACCTTTATGACATGTGTCGCTTCACCTTATCAGAGGAGGCACACCTTCTCATAGAGGGAGTTGAAACGTTTCTGAAGTGACGTGTCTCTTGGACTGGTGCTGGTGCTCTCTTGGTTTCATCATCCAGTGTCAGCGAATGATCATCCGGAAGTGTTTTTGCTTCCGGTTGCAGTTTCTTAAAATTTAACATTGAAACCCTGCAGAAACACATGTTGGCACTCCGATGCCTAAGTTAGTACTGGTGCAAATTTTTAAACCAATTAAGTAAAATGAATAGAATTTACACTTCATTTGGGTTTACCATTCCCAAATCACCTCTTATAAAAGTAAATTGGTCAACCCCCAGAGGCTTGGTGAAGATGTCAGCAAGCTGTTGTTGTGTGGGGACAAATTGCACTTTGACATCCTTCTTTTGAACATGGTCTCTGATGAAGTGATGTCTGACATCAATGTGCTTTGTCCGAGTGTGCTGAACCGGATTCTTGGCTAGGCTGATTGTGCTTGTGTTGTCACAGAGGATGGGTGCCTCACGGAATTCCAAGCCAAGATCTCTCAATTGGTTCTTCAGCCACAGCACTTGCGCACAACAGCTTGCAGCAGCAATATATTCTGCCTCAGTGGATGACAAAGACACACAGGTTTGCTTCTTGCTAGCCCAAGACACCAGACAACCACCAAGGAAGGCGCATTGTCCGCTGGTGCTCTTTCTGTCAGTCTTATAACCTGCATGGTCAGAGTCAGAGTAAGCCAACAAGAACTCTTGGTTACCTCTGGGATACCAAAGACCAAGTTCTTGTGTTCCCTCAAGGTATCTCAAAATACGTTTAACACATGTTAAGTGCGACTCCTTGGGGTTGGCTTGAAACCTAGCACACATGCCTACACTAAATTGAATGTCAGGCCTGCTTGCCGTTAAGTATAGGAGGGAACCTATCATTCCTCTATACATGGGCAGGCTGACAGATTTACCCTTTGCATCAGCATCAAGTGCGGCAGTGGTGCTCATGGGAGTATCATACTCCTTGCATTCATCCATCCCAAACTTTTTGAGTAGCTCTCTGCAGTATTTGGCTTGGGAGATGAATATTCCATTCTTCTTCTGCTTGATTTGCAGGCCTAGGAAGAACGTTAGTTCTCCCATCATTGACATTTCAAACTCACCCTGCATAGTCTTAGAGAAATCCTCACAAAGCTTTTCGTTAGTTGCCCCAAAAATAATATCATCAACATAAATTTGGACAATTAACATATCTCTATCTTTGTGAAGGATAAACAGTGTATTATCAAGTTTGCCTCTTGAGAAACCTTTGCCCAGCAAGAAGCTGCTGAGTCTCTCATACCAAGCTCTAGGAGCTTGTTTTAGGCCATATAAAGCTTTCTTTAATTTATACACATGTCTTGGATGTTTGTGATCTTCGAAGCCAGGAGGTTGTTCTACATATACCTCTTCTTTAATATAACCATTAAGAAAGGCACTCTTCACATCCATTTGATATAATCTAAAGCCTTTCATGGATGCAAAGGCTAGAAGAATTCTAATTGCTTCAAGTCTAGCGACTGGAGCAAAAGTTTCTTCATAGTCAATCCCTTCTTCTTGATTATATCCTTTGGCTACTAATCTGGCTTTGTTTCTTGTAATTTGCCCTGTCTCATCCAATTTGTTTTTGAAGACCCACTTGGTCCCCACAATGGATTGATGAGACGGCCTTGGGACTAGTTCCCAGACTTGGCTTCTCTCAAATTGATTTAGCTCTTCCTGCATGGCAATAATCCAGTCGCAGTCCTCAAGAGCTTGTTCAATTGAAGTTGGTTCGATTTGAGATAGAAATGCTCCAAACTCAACTTCATTTTGAACTTGCCTTCTGGTTCTGACACCAGAAGAAACATCACCAAGCACTTGATCAAGAGGATGATCTCTGTGATGTCTCCTAGCTGTTGGCAACTGTGCCTCATCAGGCACGGTCTGCACTCTAGGTTCATCACTGAGTTCATCTTCTTCCTTAGGATTGCTTGCTGGTGTTTCTTTTGGTGGTGAAGAAGATGATGGTAATTTTGGAAGATTAAGTATTTCATCATCTTCTGTGGATTGTCCCCATGTAGGAATTTCATCGAATACAACATGCATTGATTCTTCTACAATTCTAGTTCTCATGTTGTATATTCTATATGCCTTACTCCTAAGGGAATATCCTATGAATATACCTATATCAGCCTTTGGATCAAATTTACCTAGGTTTACCTTTCCATTGTTGTGTACATAGCATTTTGACCCAAAAATTCTGAGATGGCTGATGTTGGGCTTCCTTCCTTTGTATAGCTCATATGGAGTCTTGTCTAAGCCCTTGCGAACATAAGCTCTGTTTGAGATGTAGCATGCAGTGCTCATAGCATCAGCCCAGAATACTTGAGAAACCTCTTTCTCATTGAGCATGCTTCTGGCCATCTCAGTCAGAACCCTGTTCTTTCTCTCGACAACTCCGTTCTGTTGAGGGGTCCTAGGAGCTGAGAAGTTGTGTTCAATACCATTTTGCTCGCATAGCTCTGAGAAGCTATGGTTCTCAAACTCTCCTCCATGGTCTGTCCTTATGGCTGTGATTTTGAGTTCTCTTTCATTCTGCACTTTCTTAGCCAGGACAACAAAAGCATCAAAAGTATCTTGCTTAGAGGCAAGAAACACAGTCCAAGTGAACCTTGAATAGTCATCCACCACCACTAGAGCATACAGGTTTCCACCCAAGCTCTTCACTCTCGCTGGCCCAACCAAATCCATATGGATTAGTTCCAAGGGCCTGCTGGTGGAGACTCTCTTCTTAGTTTTAAACGAGGACTTTGTTTGCTTCCCTCGTTGGCAGGATTCACAGATAAAATCATGCTTTACTTTAAAGGATGGAATACCTATAGCTAGCTCCTTTTTAATTAGCATATCAAGTTGAGTAAAATTAACATGAGCTTGTCTCTTATGCCAAAGCCAACTGTTCTCATCACTAGATATTAAACATTTTTCTTCTAGTTGTTGGCACAAGTCTAAAGTATATAGGTTTCCATTTCTATTTGCCTTAAGTTTGCATTTTAAGTTGGCCTTATCTAAATTTAGATCCTGCTTATCAATTATTATGCACTCATGTGAATCAAAAATTACCCAATTTCTTTTGTCTGTGCTCTGGCTTACGCTTAGCAGGTTGTGACAGAGACCATCCACTAAATAGACGTCTTTTACAGGTCCGACTTCTCCAACTCCAGTGATCTTTCCACTTTGATTTCCTCCAAAGGTTACTGTGGCTCCATCTTTGATCACCAGAGATTTGAACTTGTCTCTGTCTCCAGTCATATGTCTTGAGCATCCGCTGTCAATATACCATTTTCTGTTCTTGGATGCTTTAAGACACACCTGGAAGAATCAAGTAAGCTTAGGTACCCAATCTTTCTTGGGTCCTCGGTCATTAGTTTTCAATGCCCTTGGTCTAGTGTCAGCCTTGACCTTGGGCTTATGATTATTTGGAGCCTCTGGCCTAGTGCTGGCTCTAGGCTCTTGGGTTTTCCCTGTGGAATGGTTCCAGGCTCGGGATCCTTGTCCTCTCTTGGTTTCCTTAGGAGGAGGATCTTTTGTAGCCTTGGTTCCCTTAGGGACCCTATTTGTAAGAACTACTTGCTCCATGCTTCCTTGCATTACAGGTGGACGTGGAGTGTCCCTTCCTGTTGCAATAGTTACAGAAGCTGAAGGGTGAGGAGCTATGACTAGAGGCTTTGTGGAAGAACTTTAAGTAGGGCTTTACTTTTGGTTCCACCCATTTCTTCCCTCTAGGAGTATACCCTAAGCCAGTTCTATCCCTATATGCCCTTTGATTCATTAAAATTACATTTAACATTTCTGAGCCATTTGTAAACTTCTGCAGGGCATTTTGCAGCTTGTCTTTCTCAGCTGAGATTTTGCTGCAATTAGGGCAGCTCTCAAGTGTTGGGTCATTGGGTTCTGTTTGGGGAGAACCCTGGCCTTCCGCTACCGGAAATCTTCTAGCTTTCGCTAGCTCATCACTCAGTGAGTCCACCTTGGACTCAAGTGATTCCTTTTTAGCTTTCAACACTTTATATGCTCTACATAAGCGGAAAAATTCTACATGAACCTCATTATATGCTTCTCGAAGATCAGGAAAGGTTACCTCACTATCCTCATGGATGGGATCAAATTCTGGGGATACTTCCTCATCTTCTTCTCGGGCAACAAGGCAGAGGTTGGCTACCTCTTCCTCATCACTTGCTTCATCATCCGAGCTATTCACCCAGATAGAAGATACAAAGGCCTTTCATTTGTCCTTGCCTTTCGACTTCTGCAGGCTGGGACACTCAGCCTTGAAGTGACCAGGCTTCTTACATTCAAAGCACACAGGAGCCTTGTCCTTCTTGTAACCCCTCCTTTGGCTGGAGTCACCCTTTTGAAAGCCTCCTTTCTTTCTGAAGAACTTTCTGAATTTTTTCACCATCATAGTCATCTCCTCATCATCCATCTCCTCCTCATCATCCTCATCATCATCTTCAATCTCCTTGTTGGGAGCAACAAGAGCAAGATTTTTGGCCTTGGATGAGGCTTGAGGAGCTCTCTGAGCTAGCAGTGTAGGCTCATATTCAGCCAGGGAGCCAAATAATGCGGTGATGGAGCTAGTTGATTCTCCTTGGACTTCCTGTAAGATAGTTACTTTGGTGATCCAGTCACCTTTCAAGATCTTTAGAATCTTGCTCACTTGCTCTCTTTCAGGAATGTCCTTACCCAGTGAGGCCAGATTGTTGATGAGGTGAGTGAACCTGCTCAGTTCTCTTATGGGTTCAGTTGGACTAAGCATGGCGAACTTGTGGAATTCTTCCACCAGCATCTCAACACGTCGTGCTTTCACTCCCCTGGTTCCAGAGTGAGCAGCCTCAAGAGCCTCCCACATATCTTTAGCATTTTTGTGGTGGCTGATCCTGTGAAACTCCTTGGGACTGAGAGCACACTGGATGTAATGCATGGCCCTATAGTTCAGCTGGACTAGAGCATAGTCCTCAGCAGTGTACCTTGGCCTTTATCTTAGCAAAGCCATCCTCATCTAGGGGAGTGTGATCTCCACGTTCGATAACATCCCAGAGTCTGAGGTCACTAGACTTGATGTAAGTCTCCATTCTAAACTTCCAGAATGGATAGTTGTACCCATCAAAGCCTGGGGGCTTGTTGGGTTGAATAGAGACATCTGGTAGAGAGTAGTCTGTATCCATTACAAGATCTTTGCTTTCTGGATTCGTTGGAATCGAGTGAGAAAGACCTGCTCTGATACCAAATGAAAGTAATGGATGCACAAGAGGGGGGGTGAATTGTGCATCAAAAAATTAAAAGCTCAAATAAAAACCAACACAACAGTTATACTGGTTCGGTCTACCTAACCTACGTCCAGTTCTCAACCACCCAGACCGAGTTCCACTATATCTCAGGTTTTAAATCGGGTTCACCTGAAACCTTACAACCGCAAGTTTTGGACGGGATCACTTGCAACCTTACAACTACAAGTTTTACACAAGGCTCACTTGTAACCTTTCTAACTAGCTCCCCCTTACACCTAGCAAGGGTTCAACCTTTACAAAGAAAGGATTTTTCTAACTAAGTTCTCTCAAAGAACAGATGGTGTTACACACTTAAGTACAATCAATGCTCTTATAACAAGAAGAGACTTAACAACAATGAGTACAGAATATGTAGATGAAAAGATCACTCAAAGTGTTAAATGCTCTTTACTTTTCTGGGCAGCTTTGAATGCTTGAAGATGTTCTTAGTTTCTCGCTCTAACTTCTCTCAAGAATATTCAAAGATAATTGTTTTCTTCATAAATGAAGGTGAGCTTCTTTATATAGTCTTCAAACATTCTGACTCTTGGTAGGTGGGATAGCCGTTTGAATATGGCCGTTTTTCCCATGTTACCGTTTGCCCAATAAATGCTTCATCAATGCATAGCAGGGTTGACTTGCTTTATCTCTGAAAAGTAGTTCTGACACCTCTGCTCTGACAAAAGCATTCTGACACTGCACCTCTGACATTCTGATTGCTTGCGGAAGCAGATTCTCATCCGGAAGCAATTCTACTTAGTGTGCTGCACTTGAAGGTTAGTCTAACAATATAAACACATAGTCACATGCAGTGGGAGTGTACTTAGTCTAAGTGGTCTTCCTTGTATCCGGAAGCACTTCTACATCCGGAAGTAGATTTACTGGATGAAGGATTTTGTTCACTATTACTCACTCTCGCTCAGTGTTCATTCAATCCAACAGCCAGCGCTAGTCACTTAGCTATCGGAAGCAATTCTACTGGACGTGACTTATTTTCACTGACGCTCAGTGTCATTGTGTTCGAACAGCCAGCGCCAGTCTAAATCTAACAGGAAGCAAATTTACTTCCGGTTGGAACTTAGCTTAGTCTTAAGGTTTTGTATATTTAATGCTCATGGACTACGTTAATTCCCTAGTGAATTACTTGCTGCCGCTGGGGGATGAAACATTCATCCGCGAGCGCAAGTCCTAGTCTATCCGGAAGTAAGTCCACATCCGGTTGCACTCTTACTTGGGATTTCTATGTTCACCTATTGCTTTCTAAGTTCTTTCATATTTTAGTCTTCATCAAAACTTAAGATTCTAACAGTCTCTGCTCCTCCTCCAGTGGTCAGATACAGCAGATCAAGAGTAAAGCATGTTGCCAGAAAGCGGGTAGCTGTCTCTACCAATGAGCCATCTGACAGTGAAGAGGAATCAATTGCTCCCTCTGAGGATATTGAGATAGAAAGGGTACCTCTGCAAGGGGAAGCATCTGAGCCCCAGTCCTCCACCCAAGTGCCTCTAGTAGAAGTTCCACCACCAGTGGAAGTCAAGTTAGAGGTGGAAGACATGACTCCAGATGAATTCGAGCACTATGGATGGACTGATCGAATCACGTTCGAGCAGCTCCTTGTTTTGGATGCAGAGAGGGGTCTTGTTAAGGATCATCAAGAGAAGGGGAAAGGGAAAGGCAAGGGTAAGGGGAAAGCAAAGGCAAGCCAATCTGATGACCCCAGCTACCCTGTATAGAATGTAAAGGTCAAAGCTGTCCATCTTCCCCATGGATCCATCCCCACGAAGATTCAGAGTTTGGGAGCTTTGCTGGGTTGAACAAAGTCAGTGATCTGAAGAGGGCCATTGATGAATCCCTGGAGCTTGAGCGGCAAAGAAGAGCCAGAGAAGAGAGAGAGCTCCAAGACATTCTTGCCCAGATTGATCAACAAGAGAAAGATGAAAAGTGGGCCAAGATGCAAGAGGAGCATGAGCAGATTGAGATAGAGAGGAACAAGAGACACAATGAGCAGATTCAGATAGAGAGGAACAAGAGACACAAGCTCTAGAACTCAAACCTCTCATATAACTTAGGATTTTTCCTTTCTCATGTTTTTCATGCATAGTTATCTACCTTACCTGTAAATCTGTTTATTACTGTACTTATACTTTTCTTACCATACTTGTAATTGATTTACTTGTTACTAATGAAGTTCACCTTCTAAATTCATCTCTGTTTAGCCATTTAATTCTTAAGTATGAATTCATAAGATAACTTAGTTTGTCATCATCAAAAAGGGGGAGAATGTTAGAATCTTAAGTTTTGATGAAGACTAAAATATGAAAGAACTAGTTAAACACTTAGGAAAAACTAGGTTAAAAGAGAATACTAAGTAAGAGTACAACCGGATGCAGAATTGCTTCCGGATGGATTAGGACTAGCGCTTGAGGATAGGAGTACACATCCCCGAGCGTAAGCAAGTGAGACACTAAGTCAGAACCCAGTCTAGGGTGTTATAGTATCAAATCTGACAAAGACTAAGTTAGGACACAACCGGATGCAGAATTGCTTCCGGAAGACTTAGAGTAAAATAACAAGACTTACGCTGACTGTTGGACTAGACATCCCCGAGCGTCAGTAGATAATACACTAAGTCAAAACATAGTTCCAGTAGGAGTGCATTCGGAAGGAGAATTGCTTCCGGTAGCAAAACAGCTTCCCATAGACAATTGAACTCCCACTGCATGTGACTATGTGCTATTATTGTTGGGCTAACGTTTGAGTGCCGAACTGAGTCTTTTGCTTCCGGTAGTGGAAGTGCTTCCGGTAGCAAGCCAGTGTCAGAACGTACAAGAGCCCAGAAGTCAGAATTGCTTTTTGGCAGAGCTGAGTTGTCAGAGTTGCTTTTCAGAGATAAAGCAAGTCAACCCTGCTGAGCATTTATAGAGCATTAATTGATCAACGGTAACAAGGGATTAACGACTAAATTCAAACGACATTGCTACCTACCAAGCAAGAAGATCATCGAAGATGCTATATAAGGAATTTCTTCTTCATTTATGAAGCACCAAGAATAGCACCGAACACATTCTGCAAAAATCATTCAAGCATTCAAAGCTCATACTACCCAGAAAGCACTTATTGCATTGAGAATTTATTTATTATCCATCTTGTACTCTTTGTAATCAAGTCTCTTTAGTTGTTGAGAGCATTCATTGTACTTAAGTGAGTAACATTATTTGTTCTTTGAGAGAACTAAGTAGAAAATCCTTTGTTTAAAAGGTTGAACCCTTACAAGTAGTAAGGGGGAGCGAGTCTGTTTGTAAGGTTGCAAGTGAGCCCGTAAAACTTGTGGTTGTAAAAGGTTGCAGGTGAACCCGTTGTAAAACCTGTGATTTAGTGGAACTCAATCTGGGTGATTGAGAACTGGACGTAGGTCAAGAGTTGGACCGAACCAGTATAAAATTCTTGTGCGTTTTAATTTTCTGATTTTATTTGGTAGCACAATTCACCCCCCCCTCTTGTGCATCCTCACTTTCACACGTGGCGGCCACATAGGCATAGTAACGGTCAAACTTCAGTGACCGTCCACCCGGGGTAGTTTTTAAACACATTGGTTACTTTCAGTGCAGATATGGGTCTGTTGTTAGTTCAGGGTGCTCAGTGCTCCTGGGTGGTTACTTGGAGGGCAGATTAGATCCATTTAAAATACACACGTGGCAAGCAGAGGTGGCAACGCAAGTGCTCGCGTGGCAGCCACATAGGCATAGTAACGGTCAAACGTTGTTGACCGTCCAACCAAGGTAGTTTTTAAACACCTTGATTACTTGGAGTCCAGATACGGGCCTATTGTTAGTTTAGGGTGCTCAGCGCTCCTGGTGGTTACTTGGGGGGCAGATTAGGTCCATGACCCTTTTTTAAAACCTTGTTATTTTATAAAACTAATATAGATCATCTTATTTATTTTAAGAAAACTTCATTTTATTTTAAAAAGTTTATTCTCAACTTATTATAGAAAGAATTATATCAAAAATCCAATTTCATTAAAAAGTTTTAATGTGGACTGATTTTTAGTTACCTTTTACATATTTTAAATTTGTTAATATTTATTTATAACAAAAATCATTATTTTCAATTAAATTGTATTTAATAGTTTAAGAAATTAGTAAAAATAAGCTAGGTGTGACACACTTCATGTAGGCGTTTTGATTCATAACGCCGATGTCCGTTTCATTTAGGCGTTTTGAATCAAAACGCCGGTATGCGTGCGCCGGAATGCCCGTGTTTTTTTGTAGTGAGTTAGGTAGTGAGGATGTGTAATTTGTGAGTAATAATGGACTGTTTGGCTTAATGTTAGTGATAGGTGAAACTATTGTAATGATGAAAGGATGACGGATGCAGACTTGGCGCGCGGAAGTATGAGTTTGTTTGTGTTTTGCAAGAATGAAATTGGTCTAAGGATTTTGAGATGTAGGCGGCATTAATTTTAAGGAAATGAAAGTGTTGTGTTTAAAATTTGTGTCTTACTTTATGAGAATGGTTTTGAAGGCTTTAGACAGTAGGAAGGGTTGATGAAATATGGGTTACTTTGGAAATGAAAGTCAAGTTGTTCTAGGATACTGAATGTGACCATAAGTGAATTGAATGGTGGATTATGAATTGTTGTGCTTAGTGGAATGGTTGAGTTTCTTTGAAACGTTGAGCTCACTTTATGATCGAAGATATGAATCGTACAAGAAATTGAAATTATGGAATTCAATTTGTGTGTGTGTGTGATAGTAATTGGACTTTTTGTTGTTTTTAAATTTAATTTGTTAGCATTGAGAATGTATAATTTGTTGAGTAATGGTGGATTGTTTGGCTTGACCTTAGAGATGAATGAGGTATTTGAAATTTCTAAAGGATGAGATTTGTGCTCTTGAATTTATGAATTGTAATAACGTGGTGTTTTGCAAGTTGGTCACCTAGTTTTGAAAAGTTGATAAAATGGAATAGGTAAAAAGGAGGCTTGATATTGATGATGTGGGTATGAATATGTATTATTAATGTAGGAAAGCTAATCTTTCTCATGTTTGGAAGCAAATTTTGTGATTTAAGAGTTATTATGAATCAGTAACAAATGCGAATTATAGTGAATTGTCTTGCTTGAGTGATGTTTTGTTTTCATTATGTGATTATGGTTTGTTGTTTGGTTCTTTACTTGTAGGTACAGTTCTGTCCTAGTTGAATAGTATATAAAAGGAATTATGTTTGTTTTTCCCTTGTGTTGCAGGCTACGCAAAGTTTCTTGAATAGGTATTGTGAATTAAACGAAATTATAAATGGTGATTGTAGATTGTGCTATTTGATTGTTTTCCTTGTGTGATTTGGCTTGTGTGGTATCTAAGTTATTAAAGGATTCTAAACTTATCATGAATTCATGAAGGTTGATTAGTTAAAGGTTGGAAATTGATGTGGTGCATTAATATAGGATACATTAATGGGGAAATTGGATAATAATGCGGATACGAGAGAGACGTTAAACATGATGTAGAATGATACTAATTTATCATTTTGTATTACATTATAGGATTGATTGCGATATGACTTTTGTAGCATCAAGAAAGAAAGGATAAGTTAATGCGTAGTTGCTGGGCGACAGGTAATCACACTTAACCTTACTATAACATTGAGGGTGACGTTAGTTGAGATTTTTTAAAATCCTTTCTCACCCTCTATATATATATATTATCTTTCAAAAGTTATTTTTATACAAAATAGGCTATCAGGTGACTTTCAAATGGTATAAATAAACTTGTTACTTGTTTTATATTTAAATGGTATGCTGGTTGGTGATGATAGTTTAGGGAATAGTGTGAGAGATTAGTATAGTACTCTGGTGGGATATTGAGAGTAGGTTGAGGGAATGAGTTAAGTAGTGGAGATTGAGATATTGAAGCCAATGGTAAGATTGCATGATATTGATGGAAATTGAGATATTGAATTGAATTGAAATTGATAGATATGGTGAGCATTGCATGACATTGTTCTTTATGTACCATCGCGCGATGATAACTGTCGATTGGCCGATCGACAGTTATTTGTACTGATCTTTTTCGAACTAGAGACCAGGGATCATGGGTCTACTTACTAGAGAAAGTAAGTGACATATGGTTGTTTGGCATTAAAGAGCCCAATTGTTCCAGTTCTGCAATGGAAATAGGTTTGGGGTTCCCTCTCTGTAGATTGCCAGAGAGGGAAAATGTCCCCTCATTATAAAGTGGGGCACGGTGTCAAATCATATAGTGAAGATTAGATGCTTGAATGCCCCGTGACGACATAATGAATCTATATGTGAGTGTGAGAGTTGTGGTGGTAGTATCATTAGATTGAGACTGAGGAGATGATATCGAGTTAATGTGGAATTGACTGAAGGTGTTGAGTGATATGTGGAAAGTGGAGATGGTGAGTTTGAGTTAAATGAGATGTGACAGAGGGACTTGAGTGATGAATGGAAGAAGACTTGACAGATATATGTATATATTGCTGATTTTAAAATGTGGTACCCGTTAAACGCCATCACTACCGCACATCTCACTGTTATAGTGAGTTAAGCGGTGATTACTGGGACAAATTATCTCATCCAACGATTACTGACATTTTTACAGGTATTGATGCATAGGAAAAGGAACGAGGTTGTAGAGATTAATTGTAATGTTTAGAAATGTATATTGTCAATCTATAAGTCTGCATTTGCTTCCGCATATTTTTATATGTATTTGATATTATTGAACATTAGGTTGATTCTTTTTCTAACCATGTTAGGTAAACCTCTTTTCTAACATGGTTAGTTGTTAATTATCCGTGACAGTGTTCAAATGGTATTAGGAAATTCTTTTTTATCATGGATAGTCTTTAACCATTAGGAAATTCCTTTTCTAACTATAATAGAACATCGATATTATGAAAATCCTTTTTCTATCATAGTTAATGAAGATATAGATAATGTAAAAAGGATTAGAAAACTTTTGTTCTAACTATGATAGAGATATTAATAGTATGGTAATTCCCTTTTCTATCATAGTTAGTAAAGAGATTATTAAATTAAAATGGATATTTTAGTTTAATTAAGGAATTAGTAACAGAATGTTACAACCAACATAAAATTGCTAAAAAAAATTATATTTGTCTTTGACCACTCTCTACTAATCCTAAAACAAGTTGATTCACAAAATACACACAAAACTGATTGATATTTCAATACACTATGAGACCCATCTATATTTACATTATTAAAACTCTAAGTAGTCTCTTTTCTAAATGCTATTCACCCCACTGTTCTTAACACCGTACCTTTATTCTATGCTCCCTCACATAAAAACATCATATCACGTCAAATACTTCCTCTTTTCCTAAATATAATATCACTTTTGAAATTCAATTTGTTCCTAATTATAAAATCACTTTCACACTTTTCCCAACTATTTTCCTAATTAATCATATAATGCTTATCTATAACAACAAGCATTAGAGGGAGATTGAGGATATATATATATATATATATATATATATATATATATATATATCCTTTTTCATACAAGGAATAACAAGACTTCTCACAAAGGAAGTCATCAACAGATCTTCTTCCTTCAAACCACCCCAGCACAGTCTTCCTTCGTTTCCAACTAGAGACGTAACTGGATGGTTTTCTTAAGTATTCATAGCAGTATGTTTTATGAAATCATATTCCCAGGTTATATAATACTACTACCCTTAATCCTTGTTAAGAGTTTAGTTACTCATACCTTAATCTTCAGAAGACTTCCAAAATTATTTCTGAACTTAATCTTCAGAAGACTTCCAAAATTATTTCTGAACTATAAATGAAGACGGAATAGCAAAAGAAAATTTATTTGATGTGTGGGATTACAAGAGAGTTTTGGGAATTGATAACTATGTGTGCTTTCGATGCCCTTACTTATGCTAGTTACATGGCTTATATAGAGAGGCATTCCTCTCAATTTACATCATTCCTTACATCATACTCTATTATTGCTCCTTATCATCTTATCTTTTCTTTTTCTTCTGTCTGCCACTTTCCTTGTCATCTTCTTCCATTATTGCTCCTTTTCTTTTTCTTCTGTCTGCCACTTTCTTTGTCTTCTTCCATGATTGCTTTCTTTATTTTCTTGTCGTCTCTTCTTTTGTCAGATTACACTCATGTCCATTATTGGGTCTTCAAAATCTCTTCTTTCTGGACTTCTTTCATCACAATAATTACATTTGTGGGTAGCATATTCGGATAACAACTGACATATCCTTTTTTTAGTATCTGTACTATTTTCAAACTTATTATTCTTTATCTTGTCATAAAACTGATTAAATTGATTGATATTTCTGGTATTCCTTCCTGAGGAGTAAATTAGAGTTGTTGGGCCTGAGAAATAGACCCAAGCTGCTTCATTTTCAGTGGCTAAAATGCGGTTCATTTCTTGGAAAATTATGTGATAATCTTGGGACCTTATTCTGGATACTGTCTCCATAAACTCTTCGTCATTATTAATATCCTCCTTTGGTTCAACTGAATGTTCAAAAGGCTTCCTTGTTGTTCCTAGTCGAATAAGATTAATGGGATGATAAAATTTATCTGGAGTTATTTCTGCTATTGTGGACTAACATCTTATAAATACCATGTGTTGAGTTACTATACCAAAATAAGTCTTTACAGCCTTTTTCAGAGGTTCTGGTAACTCTGCTATTTCTTCTAGGCTTGCTGATGGATAAATAGACTGAATTAAACCATGTTGATATGGTGCTTTTACAACATTTGATGGTGTTCCTTGGTGGATAATGGCTTTATTGAAGGCATAATGGGATATATATTTGATTTTTGGAGTTTTAAAGGAAAAATGGTTAAGGTTATAGATAAGTTTCTTAAAATAAGTAAAATATTCTGATAATTTGAAGACTGGGTTATTGGCTGGTAATTCGGCTGTGGCTTTTTTAGAATTTACTGGTTGTTTAGAAGTGGATGGTTGGTCAGATATTGGGCTTGGTGATAGCTCTTTTTCTTTTTCTTGGGCTTGGCTTTTTATGATCTGAAGTAAAGGGGTTATTTTTTGGGTTAACTCTTTCCCAACTCTGTTTGGGTCTTCCTTTTCTTTTATTTCTGGATTTACATGACTGTTTACTCTTTCTTCCAGTTTCCCCACTCTATCAAAGAGTGTATCCAACTGGTTAAATATCTTTGTAAAATTTGTATTTATTGGACTGAGCATTAAATTCATATTTAGTTCCACCACTTGGAACCTCATATTAATTTGCTCAATTAAATTTCTCATTTCCTCAGAAGTCTCATTACTTGTCGGAGTTACAGGTCTTCCTGATTCCATCTGCTCAGAAAATCAGCAATCAAATTATTCTGACCTTTAATATATTCAATTTCATAATCATAATATGTCATATCACTCTGCCATTTAATTAACATCTTGTTACTTAATTTATTAGTCTTAATTCATTTATCTAACCAATGCTTTACTTGGGTATTATCAGTTTTTATAACAAATTTAGTATTCACTATAAATAATTCAAACTTTTCTACTGCTTTTACTATTGCCAAAAATTCCTTCCAATTTGAATGATACCTAGATTGAGAATCATTAAATTTTCCACTTGAGTATTTAGTAATTGTTTCTTTTCCTTCATTATTCTCATGATATAAGGCTGCTCCCCAATAATTTTCTGATGCATCTGTATAAATTATCCATTTTACATTATTATTTGTTGGGATAGTTAATCTTGGCAAATTTTGACACAATTTCTTAATTTGTCCTATAATCTTTTTTGTCTGGTCATTCCATATCCACGTACTTTTTTCTCCTGCTAACCTAGATATTTTAGCAGTTAATTTTGATAAATTAGGTATATAATTTCTAGCTTGATTTACTAATCCTAAAAATGATTGTAATTCCTTCTTATTTCTTATTTCTGTAAATTCTAATACTTTTTTACTTATATGTTCTTGTAATTCTATTCCTTCAGGTGAAATATATTGTCCTAAAAATCCTATTCTATTCTTTCTTAATTCTGCTTTGTTTGGTGATATATTTAATCCTTTATTCTCTATTAATTCAATAAATTTTTCTAAATGTTCTTCATGTATTTGTTCATTTTCTGAAAATATTAAAATATCATCAATATATATAACAGCAAAGTTTTTTATTGGTAATAACAATTTAGTTACATATTCTTGAAATATACTTGGACTATTATGGAATCCCATAGGTAATACATTCCATTCATATAGTCCTTCCGATGTACTAAAAGCAGTATATTTTTTACTTTCTTCTTCTAACCTTATTTGAAAAAATCCTGATTTACAATCAAACTTGCTAAAGATTCTTTTTCCCCTTATTAAGTTAAACAATAATTCTATTTTAGGTATAGGATATCTATTCCTTATAGCTAAGTCATTTAACTTTTTGTAATTTATTACCATCCTTGATTTTCCTCTTTTCTCTTCACTATGTTTTATTACAATCATAGCCGGTGAAGAATATTCAGATTTACTTTATCTAATTAAAACATATTTTTTCATTTCATTTATATGCATTTCAAATTCTTTTTTATCCTGTTCTGTCCATGGATAAGGTTTACAATTTATTTCTCTACTATAATCTCTTAGCTCTATTTTTGCTAATGGTTTTGATTTTTCCCAATGAATTAAAGGGTTTTCACTATAGTTTTCTATCAGTCTTTGTTCTATTGTCTTTTTTACTTTTCCTTCTATTATATTAAGTCTTATAATTTCTTTAGGCTCTACCTCTTTTATTATTAATGTTGATAACATATAATTTATTTCTATAGGTTTATTATTTTCTAAAAACTGTACTTCATTTTCATTATATTTCTTTTGAAATTTTTCATCCTTTCTTCTATAAGGATTAGTTATTCTTATTCTCCATGCTTCATGTTTACATGGTGTAGTTAGTATAATAGCTTTTTCTATTAAATGTAGAGGATAATATTGACTTAAAAAGTCTAATCCTAATATTACATCGCAAGAAGGTTCATTATATTGATTTAATTCTTGTATAACCAATTCATATTCTCCTATCTGTATATTAACATTTCTTGATTCTAATTCTATCATATGTATTTCTTTTCCTGCACTTTCCATTCTTAACATTTTTTGTTTTCTTTTCCATAGTTCTGGTGGTAAAACATTATATTTTGCTACTGTTAAATTTGCTCCTGTGTCTACTAGTGCATGATATTTCCTAGATCTATATTTTTGATAGTTGAATTTTACTAATATGAAAAACAATCTTCTATTATTCATTTATGCTCCACTTAACATGTCTAATCTTTCTTTTGTTCTTACTAACATTCTTTGTTTTGCTATATAGTTCCACATTACTGGGACCCTCATATACCATGTTCTTCCTGCTACATAATTTAATGTTGTTGTTGATTTTTTCATTTGTTTTCTTATCCATCTTAAGTAACTTTTAGACATCAAATTTATATTATAAGTTTTATTATTTATTCCTACTAACATTTCGGTATGATTAAAGTTTGGTGATTTATATTTATCATTATTCTGTCTTGTTGTATCCTATATGGTTTTACTGCTCTTAAAAAGTCTGATCCTAGCGTAACTTTATGTTCATTGTCAGTATTGTCTTCTACCCAAATTTTCATACTCATTATGTCTCTTTTATTAAATCTTATATTTATATTTGTTTTAGTTCCTTCTTCATCTATTTCTAAATTATTTTCTGTATATTGCTCCTCAATAAAACTTTTTTCTATATTCTGATCAACTACTGCTTTTACTTCTTCCCATATAGCTTCCTTTTTTATTTCTAATTTTATATAGTACTTTTGTTCTGTTAAATTTATTTGCCTACTTCTTGGTCTAATTTGTGCTAAACTAGTTGTTATTGGTATTTCTGCTAACATATTTGCCTCTATATCTGTATCTTGTTCCAATATATTACTTCCTGTTCTTACTATGGTTCCTCTTCTGGATTCAGGTCTAATAATTGGAATATCTATACTTCTTCTTGGGATTTCTAATCTCCTTGGGATTTCTAGACTTCTTCGTGCTGCAGTATTTATATTTATATTTAAGTCTGGTGTATTTATTCTTAACATTCTTTGTCCTAATGTATTATTAGTTTGTATTCTTCTAAGGTTTTCTATTTGGTTTATATTAGCAGTTCTATCTAATTCTATTTGTAATTGTTCTGGGATTGTTATATTTGTCGGATCTAATGGTATTTCTTGTAATATTGGCATAAAGTTTTTATCTATAGTTATTCTTCCTTGTGATCTATTATATATCTTATGTTCATTTGTAAATACTAGTCCTATCATAGCAGTTATACTTATTGTTTTAGCTCCTCTTAACATTTGTATTCCTCCTAGTTTATGGTAAACTATTATGGATTGGTCTATATGTTCATCTGCTCTTGATATTGCAAAATTTGTATTTATTGTAAATTTTAATTTTTGGTATATTAAGTTTCCTGTTAAAATTCCTAATACACTATCCTGCACATTACTTATTATTCTCCCATCTGTTATTAACAATTCTATAGGTGAGTTTATTCCTTCTCTAAAATAAGCTTTTACTAATAATTGTACTCCTGCTATATAAATTTCTGTTACTTCATCTTTAAATGATAATCTCGAAATTTCATTTTCAATTAATGCTTTACTTACCAGTGGTATTCTAAGTATTCCTTCTGTTAACGTTGATTCTATGGGATGTTTCTTTTCTAAAACTACACATGCCTTCTTTTCATTTCTATTCTTTTTTATTATTTTACTCACTCTACTTATAAATCCTTTTTCACCATTAAATTCTTCTGGTTTCAAATCCAATTTTATATCTTTTATTTTATTATATTGTTTTTCATTAAATGTGATTCTTCGTTCACAGATTCCTTCCTTACTACTTATTTGTTCATTGTATTCTTCATATTCTATCTCATTATTACTACTTTGTCCTTCTTCACAAATATTCATCATATATAACATCATGTTTTCTTCTTCTTCTGATGTTTCAGAAATTTCTAATTCAGATCCTTCTTCTATTTCTTTTAACTTATATATTTCTATATCAGACTGTTCCAATTCACTATAAATTGGTTCATCAATTTCTAAGGGTTCTAATTCCCAATTATCAGCTTGTTCCAATATTTTCATGAATTTCTTTTCTTTGGGTTCTGGACAATTAGTACTTATATGTCCTATTTTTCCACAATTATAACATTTGCATTTCTTAGGTTTTTTACTATAATTTATTTTTCTTTTCCCTTTCTTAAAGTATTTTCTTGGTTTGAATTTTCTGTAAAATTTTTCTTTTGGATATTTCTTAAATTTATACTTAGTTCTTCTTTTTCCTTTTTTATCTCTTCTTCTTATTCTTTTTTCTTCACATCCCCATTTATGAGGTTTTTCTAATTCTCCACATTTTAATAATAATTTATTAGCTTTATAATATTTTTTATTTCTCCATGCTCTTTTACATGCATCTGATAAATATTCTCTCAAATATTCTTCTCTTCTTCCCATTGTATCTACATATGGTAATAATTCTATATTTCCTATGTGCTTATAATAATCTTCCATTATAGTTTCTGAGATTAGTCTGGGTAATTTTCTATAAAATAATTCTAGGTAAAATTTTTGTGTATTATAATCTTCCATTCTTGCCTCATAATAATATTTCTTAAATTCACAAATATACTGATCTAAATATTTTGGATTTAGAGAACATATTTCTATTTGATGTAATTTTTCTATTGCTCTTGTTTTCGTTGTTGCTTCATTTAATGCTACACTTCTTCCTAAAAATTCATTTCTAATTAAAGTTTCATATTTTCTAATTAATATTGCTATATATTCTTTCCTATCATTATATGTACCTTGTTCTATATGTCTTGTATTTATCCTAAACGTTTCTGTTTTACTTTTCCACCAATTATGAACATTTCCTAGAAAACTTGCTTCTATTACAATTGGCACAAATTGTGGATTCAAACTTTTTCCTATAAGAGCTACTAAATGTGATTTAGCCCATTCTTCTAGTTTCTTTTCATTTTCTAAATTGCAATCTAAATCTAACCATATTCCCATACTTGGTATTACTCTTGATTCATATTGTTCTAAAGGTGTTGGTGTAAATTTAGATTTATTTGGCGTTTCAAATGAAAATTCAAAACTCTTATGATTTATTGGTTGTTTATGATATAATATACTATTTTCTTCTTCTTCTTCTCTTCTTTGTCGCATTTCTTGATCTAATTGTTGTTGTGATGTTCCTTCTTCTTTTACTTCCATTTGCCTTTCCATATTAATTTGAATATTTTCTTCTTCTTTTGTATTTATTTTTGTAGCATATTTAAATTCTTTCCTTATTTGTTCTATTTTTTCTTCTTCTTGACCCATTATTTCTTCTATTTCATCATCATCTATGTTTTCTAAAACATTCATCATGTTTATACTAATTCCCTTATTTTTCTTGTCTTTCTCTTGCTTTTCTTGTTTCCTTGGATTCATTATTTCCATTAAATAATCTAATTCTGAACCTGTTTGATATAATATTTCTACTATGTTATTAGATTCTTTTATTTCTAATTCTTCTTCACTTATTTCTTTATTCTTTCCTTTATTTATCATACCATGCTTTTCTTGATATTTTTCCATATCAAATTTTTCTATTTCTTTATATATTTCTCATATGTTTCTATTTATGACTTCTTGTCCTTTCTTTATTTCTTCTGATAGTATCCTAGTTTGTTTTATATTTTCATCCATAGATTGTTTTAATATATTATTCCTACTTACTTCTTTTATCTCTATTTCTTCTAAAGCTTTTAACATTTCTTCCATATTCATCATATTTATCTGGGGTTTTTCAATTATAGGTTCAATCCTTTTTTCTATTCCTAAAGCTTTCATTATCTGCCTTATATTTGCCTTTATATATGCTAATTCAGTAGTGTTATTTACTACTTCTTTCCTTAAATCATATAACTTTTGTTCCAATGGCTTAGATAATTCTATTAATCTATCAACCTTATATTTCTGTTGTTCTTGATCTATGATATTCTTAGTTTCTATTGGTAATTTTTCTAACAAATCATTTAAATTATAGACTTGTAATAAATCTTCTATATTAGGATTAACATAACATCCTAATTGCTTCATTATGAACATATTAGTCCAATTTACTTGGTTAAAAGTATAATCTTCATCTCCTCCTATTATAAATGGTGTAAAAATACAATCACTTGCCTCTTCTTTATTATCATAGTTCATAAAAGAACTTTCTGGTAATTTTTCTGCTTCTATTCCATACATTCTGGGTTCTAATACTTTTATAGAATTCATTTCAACAATAACCATAAAACTCTGAAAATATGCTATAAAATATGAGAATGATAAACAAGGATTAAGGTTTCATATTATTTAAACCATGGAAGCTCTGTAAAGACTTATTTTGGTATAGTAACTCAACACATGGTATTTATAAGATGTTACTCCACAATAGCAGAAATAACTCCAGATAAATTTTATCATCCCATTAATCTTATTCGACTAGGAACAACAAGGAAGCCTTTTGAACATTCAGTTGAACCAAAGGAGGATATTAATAATGACGAAGAGTTTATGGAGACAGTATCCAGAATAAGGTCCCAAGATTATCACATAATTTTCCAAGAAATGAACCGCATTTTAGCCACTGAAGATGAAGCAGCTTGGGTCTATTTCTCAGGCCCAACAACTCTAATTTACTCCTCAGGAAGGAATACCAGAAATATCAATCAATTTAATCAGTTTTATGACAAGATAAAGAATAATAAGTTTGAAAATAGTACAGATACTAAAAAAAGGATATGTCAGTTGTTATCCGAATATGCTACCCACAAATGTAATTATTGTGATGAAAGAAGTCCAGAAAGAAGAGATTTTGAAGACCCAATAATGGACATGAGTGTAATCTGACAAAAGAAGAGACGACAAGAAAATAAAGAAAGCAATCATGGAAGAAGACAAAGAAAGTGGCAGACAAAGAAAAAGAAAAGGAGCAATAATGGAAGAAGATGACAAGGAAAGTGGCAGACAGAAGAAAAAGAAAAGATAAGATGATAAGGAGCAATAATAGAGTATGATGTAAGGAATGATGTAAATTGAGAGGAATGTCTCTCTATATAAGCCATGTAACTAGCATAAGTAAGGGCATCGAAAAGCACACATAGTTATCAATTCCCAAAACTCTCTTGTAATCCCACACATCAAGTAAATTTTCTTTTGCTATTCTGTCTTCATTTACAGTTCAGAAATAATTTTGGAAGTCTTCTGAAGATTAAGTTCAGAAATAATTTTGGAAGTCTTCTGAAGATTAAGGTATGAGTAACTAAACTCTTAACAAGGATTAAGGGTAGTAGTATTATATAACCTGGGAATATGATTTCATAAAACATACTGCTATGAATACTTAAGAAAACCATCCAGTTACGTCTCTAGTAGGAAACGAAGGAAGACTGTGCTGGGGTGGTCTGAAGGAAGAAGATCTGTTGATGACTTCCTTTGTGAGAAGTCTTGTTATTCCTTGTATGAAAGAGGACAAGGATTGATCTTCTATAACCCGGATCATTTCTGGTCATCCCTGGATGATCTTCTTAAGTATTAATAGCAGGCTGTCCGTTATGGACTTATATATATATATATCCCCACTCTCCCTATATATAGTTGGGATAAATTGGTAATATCATGTGTAAATAATTAATTTGTCTAATTTTCTTGATGTACTCAAATTAAGGAAAATGATGTTATATTTAAAAATAGAGAGAGTATTACTGTTTTGGGGCATCGTAGAATCAACAGTACGTGGGAAAAATATCCACCTTTTGGTGGTTTCTGAACCCCACAGTGAGTTCCAGCATGTGACACCATAGAATCAAGAGTTACTTATATTTATTTTTTTAAAAAAAGGAATAAATAATTTTGCCATTTATAGTATTTGGTCAAGATAATGCTGCAATATCTTTAACCCCCCGATAAAAACATGAGATGACTTGCTATAGTTTGTGGGCCCCAGTTGTTGATTTCGTGTGAGAGGTTTTCGGATTTTTTTGTTGTTCGGTTCCCTTATTTCTTTGGTTTGAATGGCTGATGAATATTGTTTGTTTGATGTAATTGCATTAGCATGATTAGTAATTAGTAATTAGTAATTAGGTTTAAGTATATTGTAATCCCAATTCCCATTTGAAATATTGTTCTTTTGTTTGCATGCTGAATGTTTCCTTCATTTCTTGATTATTATTAGCTAATGCTTCGTTTCTTAATTTTGAATCCATTTATTTCTTAATTGTTTTATTTGCTAATCATATCTTGCATCATTAAAACAATGTTTGATGTGTTTAACAGATTTTTTGCAGTCTAAGTAATGTACGGAGACTCAATTAATACACCAAATTAGGCTATTCTCTTATACTTAAAAACAATGATTATTTGCTATTTCGTTTACTTTTTAAAAAGCACAATAGCTGAAAAGGACATACTTGTCTATGTGTCTTTGTTCATTATTTGTTTTAGTGTTTTTATACATTATTTGCCTTATTTTTTTTATTGATATTTGACAATTATATGACTAGGAAGCTATTCACCTCTGATGCATGACTTACCAACTGTTCACCTTCACGCTAGTTGGTAAGTCAATCAAGCATGAAGGTGAATAGTTAGTAAGTCATGCATCAGAGGTGAATAGCTTCCTAGTCATATAATTGTCAAATTCGAACAATTAAATGATCATTTTCGTACTTCCACCACAATTCATATTCATAATAGATTAATAAAAATGAGTTTTTATATTTTAATGGCTAACCCTTATCAACATACTGCATCTCCCTCCCGTCCTTATTATAAATTATTAACTACCCAAATCTCACATACCAATAAATGAAAGTTACATCATCAATGTAATAAAAAAGTTCTCTTTTTCCCATGAATAACAGAATAAGAAAGGTATATTGGGGAAAATTTAATGAATGAATTAGTTAATGATAGTTGGTAACTCATGTTAAGACAAAAATTAGAGACAGTTGGTGACTTATAATAAGGACCGGAGAGAGTATAAAAAATAAAATATTGTAATAATTTAATAGATTTACTATTTCTTATATGTAATGTAGTTTAATTCGTTTGAAATAAAGGTTAGAAAATTATTCACCCGGAAAAATAAAGGTTAGAAAATTACAAAGTTGTGATTTTGTGTAATAAATATTTGATAATGTAATTTTAAACCTTTTCTAAAGTTTCTTTTGTTTGTCCTGAGCATTGGATGTGTGTATACATATATTTATATATTTCAAAATAAATAAATAAAATAACTGTTATAAATTTATATATGAGAAGTAACAAGAACAATTAGTTTTAAAAACCGGAAAGACCATTAAACCCATCGAGCGAGTGGGTCAAGGGTTAATGGTTCGACCAGAAGTCAACCCGTGGTTAGACCGTTAGTAATTAAATAATTATAAATAAAATTAAATTTACAAGATAATTATACTAATCACAAATATAAGTTATTAATAAAAGATACTACTCCCTCCGGTCCTAAATATAGGACATAGATAACTTTTTTTGGGGAGATTAAGAATGACTTAATTTTAGATGTTTTTTCAATAGTAACACTCCTTAATTATTTTAATTACTTAGTAGTCTTTCCTCTCCTATTATTAAGGAGTTGTTAAGAAGAATAAGGGTAATTTAGGAAAAAGGTGACCAAAAATGTATCTAGGTCTTATATTTAGGACCAAAATGAAGTCTCTATCTAGTTCCTATATTTAGGATCGGAGGGAGTATTATTTAAAAACAGAGTTATATAAGATTTACAATACATTTTTTTATAAAAGAATTATAATACATATGTAGATATAATATATAACACTATTAAATTTTTAGTAACAAATAAAGTGATGATCTGATGGATAAATAAATTTAAGGGTGGTGTTTTTTTTTAAAATAGTTAAGGCCTAAGCCCACTATCCAAAACCCTAGCTATACTGCCGGTTGACCGAGTTTCTGGTTGAACCGGCCGGTCTGGTCCGGTCCGGGTTTTCCCAACAACAAGAAACAAACACCCCACCTACCTAACTAAGTAGGTGGGAAAGACAAGGGTAGTTAAAGGACAAGTAAGTGTGTTTGACACCTTATTCATTATAAATACTCTTCTCCTCGCCCTCTTCCATCACATTCACATTCATTCACATTCATCCATCTCTACACATCATGCCTAAGGGAAGCAGTTCAAAGGGCAAAGACAAAGCTGAAAAGAAAAAGGCGGAGCAAGAAAAAGAATTTGATAAAAAAATAGGAGATTTGTTAGGTCCAGGACCAATGTGGAAAAAAAATCTACATTTGTCAATGTGTACTAAATGCAACCTTGGATTCCTGAATGCGAGTGGGAATGAATTACGTGATGGTCCACCTGTCGAGATGCCTGGGTGTAAACATCTCTTCCATAATCATTGTTTTAAGGAAGTTTCCCTTTGCCCAGAATGTTTTAAAGATGTGGTTAAGCCTTCTGAGGGTTCTGGTGGTGGGGGTGGTTCATCCTCGGTAGTATTTCATTTTTTATAAATTCATCATTAATAATTTTTTAATAAAAAATTCATCATTAATGATATATTAACATTTTTTATTTTTTATTTTATAATCATGTAGGGAATATGATCTGCCAGACTGTTGGAGTTGCTGTTGGAGTTGCATACAATCTGTCCGAGTTGGTGATTTGTGAGGTTATATCACTACAAAAGAAGCGGAGATTAGCCGCGCACGCGTCCCGGCGGTTCACCAAAAACCGCCCCCACGAAAACGCGTTCCGGCGGTCTAAGCCATCCGAGGGCGAGTTGCGAGGGGAAATTTTTTTTTTTTGTGGTGCATTCGTTGCGGCGGTCACAAAAAGAATACCCGCCCCAACGCAACATAAAAAAAAACTTAAAAAAAAAAATTTCATTGACACGGTGCGTTGGGGCGGTCGCAACCGCCCCAATGCGAATAAAACACTTTTAAAAAAAAATAAAATCACGTTGGGGCGGTCACCCGCCCCCACGGCAATGTCGCTTGGGGGCGGTCGACCGCCCCAACGCGAATAAACAAATTTAAAAAAAAAAAAATCACGTTGGGGCGGTCACCCGCCCCCACGGCGCACAGAGATTTGTGTGCATTTCATGTCGCGTGGGGGCGGTCGACCGCCCCAACGCGAATACAAAAAATTTAAAAAAAAATAAAATCACGTGGGGGCGGTTACCCGCCCCCACGGCGCACAGAGATTTGTGCGCATTTCATGTCCCGTGGGGGCGGTCGACCGCCCCAACGCGAATAAAAAAATTAAAAAAAAAATAAAATCACGTTGGGGCGGGCACCCGCCCCCACGGCGCACAGGGATTTGTGCGCATTTCATGTCGCGTGGGGGCGGTCGACCGCCCCAACGCGAATAAAAAAATTTAAAAAATAAAATAAAATCACGTTGGGGCGAGCAACCGCCCCCAAGGTGCACAGAGATTTGTGTGCATTTACTGTCGCGTGGGGGCGGTCGCCCGCCCCCACGTTGCTATCTCTCCCTATAAATAACCTCCCCCCTCCATTTCTACAGTGCGCAATCTATTGTTCGAGACGCTTCATTTGTTCAGACTGAGAGGTCAAGGCTTCTAGGACTTTTTGGAGGTCAGTGGAAGAGCTAGTTGGCTTGGGAACAGGCTTTGGTTGCTGTTCCATCTTAAAGTTCAATCGGCTCGCTCAGAGAACGTGAAGCTTTTAGAGATAATGTTGCCGGAGTCCCCACGGTCGGCGCCAAAATGTTGATGCACAATATAGGGGAACTATTGAATATGAATGAATAATCGAAGTACTTTATTAATAATATGATTGAATACAATGAAAGGGGTCACCGGCAACGGTGGTTACAAATATGGGCGTAAATGCCTTGATCACAAAGACTTAATTCAGAGTACAATGAAAATCAGAGAGAAGAACACAAAGAAAGAGGGAGAGAGAGAGATCGCAGAGAATTGATTCTTGCTTCTGAATGAGTTCGTGGCCTTCTTATAGTTGAAGCTCAGTCCTGGTGGTTGCGAAATCATAGGCGGCCGTTATGGATAAGAGACGTTGCACGTGCTCCGAAAAAGGTGGGTGACTGCTCCGAAAAAGGTGGGCGACCAAGTCATTCTGCTTTATTGCCGTTGGTGATATTGTTCTTGACGCCCATAGGGCGTCTTCCTTGCTTTCAGACTTCTACTGTCGCTAGTGACGTTATCTTTGACGCCCTAAAGGCGTCTATATCTTTATTGGGCCTCTGTTAAGGCCCAAGCCCATTAAGGTATAACGGTGTATAACATGTTTCTTGTTGTTTTCATTGTTGGTGCACACATGATGTCTAAAAGTTTGTCTTGCTTTTGGTATAGGTATTGTTTATTTTTTCTTTTTTATTTTATTATATCTGATTGTTTTTATTTCTTATTATTTTGTTTTCGTAATATATCTTATGTATTTTGGATATGATCTTTTTGTGCTTGATGGTTTAGCATATATTTATTTCATATATATTACAATAAAATTAATTTTTGCTGCATTTGTTTTGTTTTTTTTTCTTATTTTTATTCCTTTTTCGGTCTTCAATTTAAGTCATTTTCATCAAATTGTTCGCATGAAGCAATTTTTTTTTAGTAAATATAACAGCATGTCGGCGGTTCGATACGCCGGCACTATTTGATTTTTTTAAAAAAAAAAAATCACATGGCGGCGGTCGTAACCGCCCCCATGGCTTTTTTTTTAAATTTTTTTATTCGCCCCCAATGCGTAGCGGCGGTTGGTCAAGGGAGCTACAGCGTAAATCTTTCCGCCCCCACGCAGCGTTGCCACGTTAAAATCGCCGGCGGTAAATTTGACCGCCGGAGCGACATGGGGGTGGTCAGAACCGCCCCTACGCTGGGAAAATACCCGCCGCAGATCTGCCCTTTTTTTGTAGTGTATTAAGTTAGACAGACCAAAAATAATCATGTTCTAGTTTTTTGTTGGCTAAATAATTATGTTCTTTATTATAAAAGAACATGTGAGTGTGTTTTCTTTTTATTGCTTCAAAGTGTGTTTTCTATTGAGTGTATGTTGTTGTACTACAAATTATATTGTTATAAAGACTCATATAATGAATAAAGTTTATTTTATTTATTCTCTTCCAATTATTTATTTTTTTGTACATTTAATCTAATTTCTTCACATATATATCGATTTTATAGCTGGTCTTCACCAAGACAATCTTAAGTCTTCTAAATAGATAGTAATATTAATTAAACCTCAATCTGTTTTAAATTCATTGAAAAGAAAAAATGAGTTAGCAATATTAATTTTGTGAGACATTAACGGTTAATGATTAGAAGGGTGAAACAATTAAATCTGGAAGTTAGGCAACAAGCTTCAAAATATAGGTAATCTAACTTTTTGTTGCAATGACCAGTTACAACACTAAATCTCAATAATAACTTGTCTAAATGTTAACTATTCTACACATGAATCAATCTGACTTAATTCATACATTTTGGTCAAAAGAAATACTGGAATTGAATAAATCAAAACATATTTGTTGATTCACTAAACTTAATCAAGCATACGTCATATGGCTGCCAAAATGAAGGTAAGTTGAAGAGAAACTGAGGACCATACAATCTTATCCATCAAGTCCAAGAAAGCCCTTGAAGATGAACATGGTCCTCATACGGTCACTGTTACAATGTAAAACAAAATATAAGAATGCTCAAAATCATACCGATTGAAACCAGAAAAGGAGGAATTTAGTTGATGAATAGAAAAGATATCAATAAGAGAAGTACATTATTATTATTAGTAGTATTATTATTATTGTTATTATTATTATTACTACTTATTATAGAAGCTAAGGAAACACGAAAAATGTACAAACTCATGGATGGCTTCCATTTCAGCAATTGATGTATTGATGTATTTTTAAGAAGGGAAAATGGCTTGGGCTGCCTGATTAGGGAGAGAGAAAGGAATAAAAAAGAATTATCTTGATAACATTTAGCCTTAGGAGGGAAAATAATTATAATTATAATTATAATCCTATATTTATAATTATAATTATTCTAATTATTAATTAAAAAAGGGGCACTGTTCATTCTACAGTGCTCAATACAGTGCAACAAGTAGTGTAATTGCAATTTTGTATACGAGAGGGGAGTGAAGTGATGAACAGTATAGGTGAACAGGAGAAGGTCAGCATCACTAACATCTTGCTTTGCTTTTTAAGATATATAGATATAGATAGATATATATGAAAAGTTACAAAGAACCTACAAGGTTGGCCAATTTCCAATTGCCACTTGAAATTCATTAAGTACAAAGAATTAGAAATGGAAAGGGTAAGAGATGGAAAGTAGGGGTAATGATGAGAGAGTGAAGTTTTTGGGCCCCACGATAAGTGTGAGATGGAGAGAGAAAACTTGTGGTCCCGGGATATACGTAAATGATCATATTACACTTAGTTTTTTCAAATTATTTACACCTCACTTTCATTGGTTTTATGCAACCAAACAGAGTGTTACACTATGACTCCGGAAATATGTTGAAACGGACTCAGATTCCTCAATATGGTGAATCACAACATTTCCCAAAATAAAAAATATGAAATGATATAGGTTGAATACAACTGTCACATTTTTTGATCAGGAATACATACTGTTACTTCGGAAATATGTTATCACACACTATGACTCCGGAAATATGGTGAAACGGGATATAGAGGACTTGTACATAATGGAAACAAATAGAGCTGATAATGTTATATGGAAACTTGTCTGAATAAATAATAGGGCAAAAGTGCTGATTTGATAATTAATTATTTCAATTTGGGCAAAACTAATAAATTACTATTTCACGGTGCATAAATAATATCTAACTTTTTGACCCGGTGCAAAATAATAAAACCGGTATTGGATGTTAATTTGTAGTTATGTGGAAGCTTTCTAATATTATTTGCAATGTGAAAATATATATATTTGCCCTCCCAATTAAAACCTTGCTAATATTAGTTAGCATGGGAAGATAAAGGGCGGAAAGAAGAATGATTGAGTTTTAATTGTGAGATAGTAAAGAGGTATTTTTATTTTAGAAAATAATATCAGAAAGGTTTCACAAAACTACAAATTAACATTTAGTACTGGTTTTATTATTTTTGCACTGGGGGTTTATATTTATGCACCGCAAAATATTTATTTATTATTTTTCCCAAATTGAAATATTTAATTAATAGATCAGCACTTTTGCCCTATATAATATTCAATTGATAACATGTATACTTACTTTGTATGGAAAAAACTGATTGAAAGTAGAGACCAATGTAATATGAAATCTTTACAGCCACATCAAATTTGTGTGGGCTACTTACTGGTATGAGAGTTTATGGTGAACTTTTTTGGGAAAGACAACATATAGAGAGGTGGGATATATGTAACTACTGATACACTGGTTTTCTATGTGTAATTTGTCACATAAATAACAAAACAAGACAAAACTCCCCTCACATTACCTTTTATACAGTAAAATTACTTCCAAGAAGTTGGTTTAAACAAAGGTGATATGAGATGTTTAGCCCTACTCTCACATTAAAAAAGCATGAGTTACTTTATTTCTATGAAGTACTTTAGTGAATTGATTCTCCCACATCAATGGGTTTGAGGAAAGACTCATCCACCTTGTTTTGGTGTGTCTCCATCACAAAAAGTTGTATATGTTCTTGATCTTGCAATCAGTAAATACATTACTACTAATAAGTAATAGAATGAAGGTGCAAAACTACCCACCGTAAATTTTAAATGGGACAACTCATGCACCCCTACATTGAATGACGCAAAACTGTACATTGTAAATCAAAATGAGACAAATTTAACCCCACCGTTAAGTAGAGGCAAATAGACATTAGTTTAAGCGTGGGTCCCTCTTTATTGAATGATGTGGCAACACAATCAGGAGGGAAATGAAATGCGAAATTTACAGTTAAGTCCCAAGGAAGAGATTTTACTACCACAAAGTCCCAAAGAATCACATAATGACTGTCTTTGACCTCTCTTCATTTTTCTTCCTTCTCCAGTGACTTTCTCCGGCGATGGTGATCCACGCCGGTAGTGAATAAGCACAGGGAGGTCGGGTCGGCCATAGGTGAGTCCCTTTCTTTTTTCCTTTTTATTTCGACCGATTCAAGGGCGTTGGGAGGGGATTTGGTGTTTTAAGCTTCCTCTCACATTCCATCATTCTCTTTTGTTCCTCATCACCTCCCAGCAGTGACGACCGGAGATCGGAGGCAGACGACAACTTAGTTGTAAGCTTTGTCCACCACAAAACCCAAAGATGGATTCGGAGTTTAGAGGGTGAGGTCCGAATGGTTAAGAAAAGCGAGGTTGTGGGGAGCTCTGAGGTCGCCGTAAATGGTGACTGCTCCGGCGTCGACAGCGTCTGCCACTGTTTACCTTTGTGATGTCCTCTCAATTCACGTCACACGTTACTCCTCCCTCTCCAGCTCATCTCTCTTCTTGCTGAATATTAGGTATATTTTCATGTACTCAATTTTTAGATTTTCGCCCATTTTCATTTTAGGAGTAAGATTACGTTGGGTTTTGTTTGAATATTTGGGGTTATTTTTATTGAGTTTTGTGAGGTTATTGTTATTGATTTTATTGATTTTCGCCCATTTTTATTGATTTTCATATTGATTTCAATGGGTTAGTAAGGTTGGTGACTTGGTGATGTAGGAAGTGTGGGAGGAGGGAAGACGATGGTGACCGACAATGGCTAATAAGAAGGAAGAAAGAGAAATTATTGGTGGGGTAGAAGGAGGATGAGAGAACAGTATGTGGAAGAAGGGAGGTGTGGGGACCACACTATTTAGTTTTTGTGAGGGGTAGAAGTGTCTTTTTAGATACTTTGGGACCTCCTAATAATTTTTTTATTCTTTGGGAGCTTGTAGTAGTAAAATCACTTATGTGAGACTTCACTACAAATTTCCCCATCAAGTTTTTCATTTTCCTGTTGATTGTTTTGCCTCGTCATTTAATGAAGGTGTGACCCATGCTTAAACTAATGTCCGTTTGTCTCTACTTAACGGTGGGGTTAAATTTGTCTCATTTTGATTTACAATTTACAGTTTTGCCTCATTCAATTTAGGGGTGCGTGAGTTGTCCCATTTGAAATTTACGGTGGCTAGTTTTGAACTTTTGCCCTAAGTAATAACATGACTTTTAAAACAATCTTCTTTGACTAATAATAGAAGGAAAGTGAGTTCAATCAGTTTCACTAGGATAAATTATTATCAGGATACAGGAGTTAGCATGCAAAACAGTAGAACACCACTAAAAAGTACTAGTAATAAACAAGGTAAGAGATAAGCAATGTTACATATGGTTTGCGATCTACTAGAGACTCATGACCAGGTCCGTTGACATGATGGTGATTTACAATTGCAAGAACAACTAAAATCTCAATAAGCTAATGTTTAAGTTACCAATCGATTTTTACATTCCCTAACGATTTATCATTCACTTCTTGTCACAAATACAAACCTCAATGTATATGCAAATCTTCCATAGAAAAAAAGGTCCGCCCAAGACATCTAAACTACTCACAAAGCCAAAAAGAGAGTAGATCAATCTACTGTACTAATTTAAAAAAATATCCGAAGTCAAACTTGAATAATTTGCAATTGGAACAAATCAACCCACAATTCTTAAGAAGTCACCATTCTAACAGAAGATAAGATAAATGAAGCCTTTCAAATCACAATCCTCAAGAAATCACCATTCTAAACAAACAAAACAATGATTTGTGTTCTTCTTTTCCGAGTCCGATTTGTATTCTTCTTCAAGAAAAATGGAATCGATGATTTATCCTCCATTAAACTAAACTCCGTTAAATCCGATCTATGATCAATGAAGAGAAAAACAGAAAAGGAATAATAGAAATCAGACAAAGATGAAGTCAAAGTTCGATCTTGAGGAATAACAAAAAGGAATAACATTCAATTATTAACACTAAGACACCACAAATATCTAAACAATTGACTAAAGATACACCTAATTGGCAGCAAATATAAAGGTACACCTGCCTTTCAAAATATTTCGCTACCGAACTTGTGTGGTGGTAATACAGAAAGTGAAATAGCTTAAACGGCCAAGATTGTATGCATATAGTCGGACAAGTACACATAGATGCAAGCGGCTTGCTCAAAGATCCTCAAGTCCATTAATTTCCTGCAAATAGAAAATAAACCAGTGCTTAAAAATCATCATACACAACACGCATTTTTCACTACCTAACCCCCTTAAAAAGCACATATGTTTAGTGAAAAACCTTGTCTGCAAGGACAGCGCCGTCTATGATTTCCAACTTTACTCCAGGTTTTGCAATGATGCTAACTTTACCCTATGAAGCAGCACCAGAAAGACAAATGTCAGAAAGTAAATCAAAATTGTATCTCAGCTATCATGCATCACCACTCTCCAAATGCAGATTAAAATATATCAGAGATTGAGACAGAACTTTTTGGGCACATATCCAGCACTAACAGAGTAGTTTTCTTATTATTATTAATTTGGAATTTCTACATTAAACATGCAAGAAAATCTCCAAAGTAAAAACACAACAAAGTAGGATTATATTCCATACCTTTAGGGTAACATTTGCTCTAAACCATACATCGCCCTAGCTCTGTTACGGATGACACAACCATCTTCCACGATGTAAAGATCTGACTGCAACACAGGAAAGCTCCATACTTCAAAAAAACCTTAAATCAGTCTACAAGGTCTCATCTAGCATCAGAATACAGAAATGTTTATAACCTAGACAAGAAGCAAATCTGAAGATGCCTTCACGGGAAGGAATCGAGATCGAGGAACATTGATCACAATAGCATTTTCAAATAACTGACGAAAGAGACATGAAACTATGAGCACAGGAAATGAGTTAACATTAACCGTTTAACAACATGGTAGTATAACAAATTACCCTTATTGTGTGATAACATATTTTCTACAATTCATTTTTGATGTACGTTTTTCTCCATTTAATAATAAATATTTATTATCTGTTGTTTGTTTTTTAATAGATAATCATTATTTAGAATAATTAGAGAAAAGTTGGGGAAATTTGAAAGAGTTCTTCTATTAAGGAACAAATTGAAGTTTAAAGATTGTTTTACACTAAGGAACGGGCAGAGTATATTGCTACAGGCTACATTTTAAGTATAGAGGATATGTAAGAAAAACCTTGTGTTCTTGTCTAGCTAAAAAATTTAAGAGATACTAAATGATACAAATAATCTTGATGTTGAATGAAGCTTCAGGAAATCCAAAACACAAATTTTTTTTGGTCGAGAAAAAAACACACACAAATAAAGGAACAAAAAATAATAGTTATAATTCAAAAACTATGCTTACGTTGGACACGCACAGGCCATAGTTGTGCCCAAACCTCCATTAAACTTCAGCACCACAAGTTTATCCGATAAACCTACATCAATTTTATCTTTTCTATAACAAAAAATACTAATTTAAGACAAATCAAATTGACAAAAGCAATCATTAATAGCAAGATTGTTACCGTCAGGAGGTGGCGCCAAAGTCTCATAAGGCACAACTGTTAGATATTTAATATGTTAGAGTATATATTTTGTGGATATTCTAGTTATTAAAATATCTCCTTAAGTGGCCCGCATGTTGGATGCATTAAGTATGGTTTAGGGTAATTATGACCATAGTATTATTATTAACTTTGATGGAAAGTTATAATAATAAGTCATACCTTTTAAACAATACATACATGTCTCATCAGTAAAAGAGATATGTCCATTCATGTATTTATTTATAAATATGAGGTTTCCTGAACTGGAGATGACAACCCAAACAGACCATCACTGTGTCTCTCTACCAGTCAGAAGATTCCTCTGTTTTTTTTTATGTCTCATGTAGATTAAAGGAGGCGGTCCAAGAGAGGGCTTCTAATTCATGGATTCTTCCTACTGTTCAAATAAGCAATGGCGAGAGGTATTTATGATCTTAAGTCTTCCGCTGTTTATTATGTAATTGGTAGAAATTCTCTATACATGTTTTGCTTTAAATTTAGGATTTCTCCAACAACAACTTCTTCATCAGTAGGCGCCTCTACCTTACTCCACTCAACACCATGACCACTTCATTTCATTCCATTCATGAATTCATAAAATAAAAACAAATATGAAAAGAAAATAAAATAAAATTCTCATCATCATCATCACAATTTATAAATCAAATCACCAGAGATGAAGAAGCGCACGATGCCAAAATTCAAGCTCCTCCTTTTTACTGCAACATACATACATCAAAATTCAATTCAACTCAACACAAATTGATATGAATAAAATCAAAACATGATTGGAAATAGCAAAACAAAAAAGAAAATCTGACGAATAACGTAGCAAAAAAATGATAAAAGCGAAATGAACAAAGATGAAACCTGATTCGAGGCAATTCACAAAGGGCAGCATTGAGCTTAAGGAGCCTTTCATGATTGGCTTTGCTGACGTACATAGGTGCTATTGTGTGGAAGCTTCCAAACGTAGAAGAAGATGAAGAGAGAATATTTGCAATATAATAGGAAGAGAAAGAAAATGCAAGTGACTTGTTCGACTGTAGTTTGTTTTCGCACACTAAGGGCCTGTTTGGTTCAATTGCAGACCCCTTTGGTAATGCAATGTAATGTATTGTAATGCATTGCAATGCAATAATTATTACCATCAATGTGTTTGGTTGGTTATTAATAAGATGTTGCAAGTTCCAAAAATGATGGAATAACATTCATATTTTTAAATAAACAAAAATGTGCATGTACAATTTTAACCCTTTAAGAAAATATCTCTCCTCTCTGGACAACAATCTGCTCATCAATCTTCATTCCATTATCACCTTTGCTTCATCACCGGTCGCCACATACACTACAAAAAAAACGGGTCATTCCGGCGCACCTTTACCGGCGTTTTGGTCCAAAACGCCTATATGAGACGCATACCGGCGTTTTTAACCAAAGCGCCTATATAAAAACGCCAATAAATTTGGCGCGCGCTTCCCGCCTTTTTTCCCGCATTTCCATATCGGCGTTTTGGGTATAGGAAACGCCGGTATGGTTTTTAAATTTAAAAAAGAGGGGCCTGACAGTTTTTTTTTTCTTCAAAAAAACATCACATAGGTGTTTCCTCAAAACGCCTATGTGCGATTAAATATTATTTTAATCTCACATAGCCGTTTTGCAAAACGCCTATGTGCATAACATGCATTTAATATGCACTAAATGCATATAGGCGTTTCTCAAAACGCCTATATGCGATTAAAATAATATTTAATCGCATATCGGCGTTTTGAGGAAACGCCTATATGCGATTAAAATAATATTTTAATTGCATGTAGGCGTTTTCAAAACGCCGATATGGGGACAGAAATGCCTATATGCGAACGCCTATAAAAGCACCGCCGATGTTCATTTTGCCGTTTCCGAAACGTCAAAAAGTCTGAGGGTCCCACAGAAATTATTTTTTTTCTTTATCTCTTCCTTTAAATATTCCTTCTTCGGTAGATCATGTCTCGGCGTACCGGTAAAGCTCCCATAGACCCTGAAGAGCAGCAGCGATTGCGAGATGAACAACAGCGATTGTGGGACGAAGAAGAAGCCAGGCATATAGAAGAGCGCCAGTTAGAGATTGAGCGGGAGCCTAATCCGCCTGAGGTGTTGCAGTACGCCAGCCCCCTCTTGCCAGCACCCCTGTTGCGAGCACCCCTCTTGCGGCGCCACCTTGGACTCCTTTCGGGGTTAGTGGTAACCCAGGAGTCACGCAGGACGACCTCTGGAGAGACTTGAACGTCAACATCAGCTACGAAGACATGCAGCAGATTCTGAATGAGGATAGGGAGAGGGCCGAGGGGGAGGAGGGCATCGGCGGTGGCGGTGCGGGTGGCGAGGGGGACATCCCCGTGTCGGAAATTTTGATTAAAATGCGGCGCAGGAGGAAGTCTTCGAGTACTGGTCAGCTGATGGATGTCAGAGGTAATTGAATTTGATATTAATTAATAGTTACAAATTTAATTTCTACAATATATATTATCTAATATATTTTTCTTACCTACAGATACCACTGGCACTGTCACCAGGAGGAGGCTGACGGCGAAGCAGGCGCATGTGCTTCCGTTGAATGAGAAGATTGAGCTGCCATATTACGGCACCACCGGGCAGCCAACAACGGATGCTGCCATTCTATTCCGCCGCCATTGCCGACTGCTCGCCAAGGACTTCCGGCGTTTCCCGATCGACCCGACCAGCTGGAGGAAAGTTCCGGATAGCCGGAAAGAGGAGGCTTGGGAGATTATTAAGGTAATACGTATTTCAAAATATTATAATACGTATATAATTGTTATTATACTAATTATTAAATAATATGAAAAAAATTCTTTTGCAGAGCAAGTTGTGGGTCCCCGACAGCTTGAACCTCAAGAAATTCGCGAAAGGGATGATCGGGGATAATTGGAAGGATGAGAGAAACAAGTTGTACCAGCTGAAGTCCAGGAAGGGGACTAAGCCTAGGGAGGCGGTGGAGGCAGACGTGCCCGATGGAGTTGACCCTGAGCAGTGGAAGAATTACATCGCCTGGAGGATGGGCGACCTGGGGCGGGCCAGGGAAAGGCGCGGTCAGGAGGCTCGGGCACAGCAAGAGATTGGCCACTTGACTGGGAGCGTACCGTTGATCGTCCGCTATGACGAGATGGTATATAACTATCCACTAGTACTCTTTCTATATCTCATATCTTATGTTAGAATAATACTGATCATAGTTTAACGATTCACATATTTCAGCGGCAGGAGGCTAGGGCGAAGGACATCAAGAAGGGCGACTTCAAAGATTTCATCATTCAAACATGCACCAGCTCGGACGGGAGACCTCTATCCCGGAAGGCTGTCCAGGAGATTAGGAGTGTTGCTCAGGCGCAGGCTGATATCGAGGCACAGGCGCCGGCCAGGGAGGCCCCCGAGTCTCAGCAGGGGGAGAGCGGGAGCCCCTATGAGGAGGTCGTTGCTCTCCACACGCAATTGGGGACGCAGGAACGTGCGGGACGCGTTCCAGGCCTTGGCTTTGGAGTTAGACCTACTCAGCACTTCCCTCCTTCCAGAAGCCGTGGGAGCCAGGTTTCATCCTCTGGGGCGAGCTAATCATACGAGGCCCGGCAGCTAGACGAGAGGTTGCGGGAACGCGAGCGAGATATTGCAGAGCGAGAGGCCCGCATGAAGGCAGATAAGGAGAGGATGATGTGCGATTTTCAGGCCCGGGTGAGGGCAGAAGAGGAGCGGCCGCGATCATGAGGAGCGGTTGGCGGCAGAGTTCAGGCGCCACCAAGAGGAGTTCTTCAGGGCTCAAGCCTCCGCTTCAGAGTTCATGAGGAGCGGTTGAAGGAGCCGAATGGGTTGAAACCATCAGAAACGAGGCCTAGCCTGACATTTCTTGGCTCCGAGGCGAAATCAGGGAATGCGCCGTCAAAAGCTTTCCATGCATCACCGTCTCGAGGATGCCTTATCTTGCCGTCTGGGTTAGCTTCTGTCGTGTGCCACCGCATTTGCTCAGCCATCTTCGGGGACATGAATAGCCTTTGAAGCCTGTGACAGAGTGGAAAATATCTCGTGCTCTTAATGGCACGTCGCCTCTTCTTCTTATTATGCCCTTCACCCTCTACCTTATATCGGCCAGTGCCACATCGTCTGCATTTATCTAACTCTGCGTCAGGGCCCCAAAACAACATACAGTCATACAGGCACACATCGATTTTAATGTAATTTAACCCCATCTTTTTGACTGTTTTCTTTGCCTCGTAGAACGACGACGGTAGCTCGGCTCCAATGTTATAAAAGGCGTCTGAAAGCAGCTCAATCACGTCCGACATGGTCGCATCAGATGCGCCACATTTACACTTAATACTGTACAACTTGGTCAAAAACGACAGTTTAGAGTATCTTTCATTCCCTGTGCAAACACATCTTTTGTCATCGCACGTACATAATATACGAACTTCATCGCAGAGATACTGAGTCGCTTAAACAGTTAGAATAGATTAAACATTTATACATACCTGGGTACAACGGTTTGTCACCTTCTGTCATGAGCTCAAAGAAATCTCTGGCCACCTCAGTGCGTAAGTACTCCGCGACTGGTCCGTCCACCACTTCATCCCCGCCAGCGCCTACTTCCTGCATACCAAATGCTTCCCTCACAGTGTTGTTACCCGGATTAGTTGGCTGGCCGCCTCCTTCGCCGTCATCCTCACTGTCTTCGCCTTGCATTCGGCCAACGTGAGAACTTGAACCGACTTCTAGATCACCGGTAGTGTCGTGTAATCCATCCTCTCCATGAAACGCCCCAGTGACATAATATCTGGGAAACTGCTTATCTAGACAATGAATAACTACCTCCTCTCGAGTCTTCCATTTGTCGAACTTACACTTTTCACACGGACACCATATCTTACCCCGAACACTACCGTGCATAAAAGAATAATCCAAAAATTGATATCAACCCCACCAAGTATTGCGGAGACGATCTGGGTAAAGAGATCCACGATTTATCCAACATTATTGCTTGTGCTATTTCACAACAAAACGACAGATATATGAAAGAATGAGAGGTTTGAGAAAGAATGTGGCAACTGACTAATGCTCTAGACGCATATTTATAACCAATATATCTTACTTTTCCGCGTTTAAAAAATGTAGGTTGTCTGAGGAGTTTTTTTTTTTTAAAAGAAGCCGTACCGGCGGTTTGCAACACGCCCATATGCATTAGAAAGCATATAGGCGTTTCCCGGAAAAGACTATATGCATTATTTAATATTAAAATGCATATGGGTGTTTTCCAAACGCCGATACACACCTCCGTTCCCTATAAAGAGCACCTCCCTCCTTCAGCAAAGTTGCTCATTTTCTCGTTTTCTTCTATTTTTCTTCTCTTCGTCTCTCATTCAATGTTGCTGTTGCTTTGTTTTTTTGGCTAGTTTTGCTGATGTTGCTTTTTATTTCGTGTTTTTTGGTGATATTTGATTTTATAATGTTGATATGATCTTATTGTTTTTCTTTTACATATTGCTTGTTGTTTTGATTTTATATATTTGAGTATCATGTTTTATGAATTTTTCTTGTTATTGCTTATGTTTATATATATTATTCTATATGTGTATGTAACTTTGGGATTAACATATTATTCCTTATGTTTATGAACATTTTTCTTTCTGGTTCTAAACAATCAGGAAGAAAAATGTTTTTTATTTTTTTTTGGGAAACACATACCTGCGTTTTGCAAAACGCCGGTATGAAATATTATTATTTAATATCGCACATATGCGTTTTGTAAAAAAATATTATCTCTTTATCGCACATAGGCGTTTTGTAAAAAGCCGGTATGTGCATGAATAAAAAAATATTATTTCTTTATCGCACATAGGCGTTTTGTAAAACGCTGGTATGCGTGAATAAAAATAATAGCGCAATTTAACGCATACCCGCGTTTTGCAAAACGCCAGTTGGAGATAATAATTAAATATTCCGCGTATAGGCGTTTTAGTTTCCGCCTATATGAGGTACTAATAAAGTAATACGCGCATAGGGGTTTCTGCAAAACGTCGGTGGGCGAATATTGTATTATTTTGTTTGAAACCTCGTACCGGCGTTTTGCCCCTCTCCTAGGCGTTTTGAAAAACGCCTATATGCCGCATTCCCACGGCAAATTTTTAGGCGTTTTGCCAAAACGCCGTAGCGTTATTCCGCCGGAAAATTCCGCCGATTCGAGGCCATATAAAACGCCGATATGGGCGCGTTTTTTGTAGTGATATGATGTTTCTTCTGGCCACCGCGGTGGCTAGAACCAGGGCTGCAACCACCGACGCCGGCGATGGTGGCGCCATTGGTGAGTGTAACGATCTCGGTGGTGGCTAGCAACCTCCGCGCCGCGGCGGCGGCCGCCGCCATGACGATGACATGCTTATTGCCGTTCAAAGAATCAACATAGGAAAGAAGTGGAGATGCAGAAATTCAGCTCGATTGAGCTCATAAATACTCGTACTAGCAATTTGAGATTTTTCTTTGCTACTTTTGATAGAACTCCATCTTCGTGTTCTCTTTACAAATCCATTGCCGGACGTGTTTGCCGGCTTTTTTCCTCCGCTGTTGAAGATTAGCCGGAGGAAGCCCATAGGTCAATGGAGGAAGTAGAATTTGGTGGAGATGGTGAAATATTTGGGGTGGAAAAACATGATGATGATGATGAAGAAGAAGAAGAGATTGAAATTACTGTGAAGAAGTAATAGAAGTTGGCGGCGGTGGCAATGGTGGAGGCGGTTACGGCGAAGGCGGTTATGGCGGTCGGCGGAGGAGGCAGTGGTCGTGGGTGACAAAGATTATGGTGGTGAAGGCAGAAATTGTTACGGGTGTGTAGGTATTTTTGGGCAAAAATAGTCTTTGTGTAAGTAGGGGTAAAATAGAAATTCTACACTTCATTGCAGGGCTGCAATGAAGATTCATAGGGGGACCCTATGAAAGAACATTACCAAAAAATGTGCAATCTTTTTTACAAATCTAATCATTATTACCATTACCAAGTCCAACCAAACAAGTCACATATAGTAATGTAATCAAGATTACCATTGCACATGTGCAATGTTTTTTGAATTGACTGAGTTACTTTCTACTCCCTTCGTTCCTAAATATAAGATCACTTTCTATTTTATGTCAAGTTTTGCCCAAACTACCCTTATACTTCCTCCTTTCATTGAAAATCCCTCCTCCTTTTAAAGTTAAGTAATTAAGGGGATTTTGGGAAGATCATGTAATTTTATTGTCTTCCTTAATCTCCCCAAATTAACCAAAGTGATCTTACATTAGGAACAGAGGGAGTATATTATAAAAAAAATGTGAGTGACTTAGTTTGTTCGAGTGTGATTTGTTTCCGGGAACCAGTTGAATTGATTGAGTTTCTTATGTGAGTATAAAATAAAAATACAATGACTTGTTCGATGTTTTTTAATTTCTTACACACAACACGTTCAATTCCAAATATGTGGGATCCACTTTTTCCGCCCAATGTGGAGACTAATGTGGGCTTTGGCTTTGGAAACTTGCGAATCTTGTTGTATGTCTATCTCTTCTCTCTCTATCTCTTCTCACTGCTTTATGCTTCTTCCATTCTCTTCACATCACACTCTTCATTATCTCCCTAGCTAATAGAGACATCTCTTAATTCATTCGTGTCACGTTATTATTTCTTCATCCATTACTTTCATGGATTCATGTCAGAATTCAGTTGGGAGTTTTCTTTTCCTTGAGTTATTCCCATGTTTATAATCATCTATAAAGCCACCACATCCAAAATTAATACTCCCTCCGGTCCTAAATATAGGACCTAATTAAAGACTCAATCTTGGTACTAAATATAAGACCTAATTATAATTTTAGTCCATTTCTTCTCATATTGCTAATTACTAATCTACCCCTCCTAAGTTTGCAATTTCAACACCAATTCGCGCCCTCCACATAATATTCCCGCCGTCATGCTCAGAGCAGAAGAAAGTTGAGGAGAAGAAGTATGTGATTATAGTCTCTTATAATCAGAATGAACAGTGAAGAAGTATAATACCAAGTAAAATCGAACAATTCAAGCAAAAAGTAGCAAGAATTCAAAATAAAAAACAAACTCGGAAGAGAAGACGCAGAGAACAAATTGGAATTTTGGAGTAAGAAAAGCCCTAGCTTCGAATTTTGTTCAGTTCTTGCTCAGAACAACGACGCTAGACTTCGATGAAGAAAAATGATTCGCCTATAATAAAAAAAACATGGATCTGCCACTTGCGAAAGAAATTTTTGTTGCATTGATGATTAGTTTCATTCAAAATTAGGTGAATGTCGAAAATTAATTCAAACCAATTCTTGTATTTGGTTTTAGTGGTGAAAATTGAAAAAGGATGTAATGATTTTTCAGACAGAAAGAGCCAGTAGCAAAAGAAGAAGAAGAACTGTAGAAGAGGTTTTGGGCTTTTTGATATGGTGGGAGGTGTTTTTCCAATTAATTTTGAAAGAGGGCATTATTGGAAAACACATGAAATAACCTAACTTAACTACCAAACCTTAATCTCCCCAAATTAGCTAATTAGGTCTTATATTTAGGACCGGATGGAGTATATGATATTATCTTCCTCAATCTTCCACCTCTTACTTGCAGAGAGAAGCAACATATAACGGCAGGAAGACATGGAGTTATTGTTTGATGATGACGTGGCGTTTTGTCAGCTTTTGGATTAAATCGATGAATATATGGACGGACGGATTTTTGCAGCAGAGAGACTTAGCCGCTGAGAACTTCGTTTCCCATGCGGATTTTTCTCTATAATTTTAAATTTTTTTGTTTTTAAATTAGAAATTACAATTGAAATAAGGAGATTATATATCCTAATAAAAATATTACTATACATGCCTAATACCTCCAGTCCTAAATATAACTAAGGGCATTTTTTTTATCAGAGCTAAACTAAGGGCAGGTTTGGTGCGCATGATTTGGCAAAATGGTAATTTACATATATCTCGGGACCCACAAGTTTTCTCTCTCTATCTTACACTTTACCTGGGCTCCACAATTTTTACATCTCATCATTACATTTACTTTCCATCTTTTACTCATTACACTCATTTCTATTTTTGTTATACACTTTCTGTCCATCCAAACGGACCAGAGAAAAGTGTGAGATGAAGAGAAAAATTTTGTGAGCTCAGTATATATGGAAATTACCAATCTCAATTCCATTTTTCAATTCAAATGTACCAAACTGATAATGTGTTTATGAGAGCACATATTCTTGGGGCCACTCCTTTACTTTTCTCTCCTCTCCTCCTCCACTATCCAAATATTTATTATAGTGTCGATTTTTTCTTTAATCTCATCTTTAGGTTTTTTGTAAAATTAGTAATATTTTTACATCTTGTGGACAAAAATTGTTAAGTTTTAAATTTTATATTATATTTCAAAGAATCAATACTTATTTACATTTTTATTTTATTATTTGGATAAGAAATTTTGAGAAGCAAATAGGTTTCAAATTTTATTAAATTTAAATAATGGAACTACAAAAACATCTATTTATTTTGGCCATATACACAAACATCTATGCATACCTTCACTACAAAATATTCATTGCTCATCGGCGCAAGTTTTCCGGCATTTTATGTAAAAACATGGGTAATAATTAGCATACCGGCGTTTTCGGAAAAAACGCCAGAAAGTAAGTGCTCAAAACGCGGGAAAAAATGGTGCGCAGTTCCCACGAATATACCCGCATTTTTTATCGGCGTTTCTCTATGTAGAAATGCCGTTATGTGTATTTTCAATTAAAATTTATTTTCTTTTTATTAAAAATATTTTTTATTAAAAAATGTCCAACATTGCGGCGCTTCTAATATTAATTTTCCCACATAGCGGCGTTTTTAAAAGTGTCGCTATGTGTTTTTTATTTTTTTAAAAAATAAAATATTACACGCGAACGCTTTGCCCGGAAATGCTCTGCGGCGCTTTTAGATGCGTCGAAAACGCTTTTTAAAAGTGCCGCAAACGCTTTGCAGCACTTTTAGCGCGCAATGCTTTTGCGGCGTTTCACGCGCTTCTAAAAGCGCCGATAGGTGGAAATTTTTTTTCAAAAAATAAAAACCACATAGTGGCACTTTTTAAAACGCCGAAAGAGCTTTGCGCGCTTTTTTGTTGAGATGCCGCAAAATCATAGCCACGCTTTTACTAAATAGCATTGTAATGCTTTTGCGGCGCTTCCCATAATGCTTTTGTGGCATCTCACGCGTTTCTAAAAGTGCCGATATGTGGAAATTTTAATTCTTTAAAAAATAAAACCACATAGCGGTGCTTTCAAAAACGCCGCAATGTGGGGAATTTATTTTTTTAAAAAAACTTACCGGCGTTTTTAGCAAAAACTCCGACAAGGTTCATCTTCTCCTATAAATACCTCCCCCCCCCCCATTTTAACCCGCTCCAACTTTTCTTTCCTTCATCTCTCTTCTTCCCTTCTCTTTCTTCTTACTTTCTCAAATTCTCTCTATATCAACCTTAATATATTTTTGGGGCCATATTTTGTTTATCTATTTAAGTATAACAATTTTGTTTAATTTATATGTAATTATTTTGTTGTCATTTATTTCATTTGCCTATTTACATATATTTTATTAGTAGTTGATGTTATCGATTATTCTTAATATTATCATTTGTTTAGTTTGTGTTTTATTTTTTACCATTTATACCGCCTTAATTTTTATAAACTAGAGAGGAAAATATAGTTTTTTTATAAATTAAGAAACACTTATCGGCGTTTCTAAAACGCCGGATAGTAGGTTTTTTTAAATAATAATGAATTCCCTCATAAATCAATTAATCGTGTTCAAGTCCCAAATAATCATCAAATTACATTAAAATCATAAGTGACTTAAGTTATACTACCTTCGGTCCTAAATATAAGACATAGATAACTTTTTTTTGGAAAGATTAAGGTTGCGAAATACTCCCTTCAGTCCTAAATGTAAGACCTAATTGACCTGTTTGAAAAATCCTAAAAAAAAGCGAAATAAGTTAATTATAAATTGATTTACCTAATTTTTCCCCTTAAACTAGTTTATTTTACTTATGAACTAATGAATAATCTAAAAATATATCAAATATGTCATGATTTAATAGACTATTTTGCAAACTTAACCTCTCCAAAAAAAGTTATCTAGGTCCTATATTTAGGACCGGAGGTAGTAAGTTATTAAATCATGACATATTTGATATCTTTTTAGATTATCCATTAGCTTATAGGTAAAACAAAATAGTCTAAGAGAAAAAATTAGGTAAATCAATTTATAATTAACTTTTTTTTTTTGCTTTTTTTATGATTTTTCAAAAAAGTCATCTATGTCCTATATTTAGGACCGGAGGGAGTATTAAATAACTTTTGAAGCCCGCGCGTTGCGCGGATAATCTACATTTAATTATGTTAATTTAACATCTCTTCTATAAAAACTTTCATCATCCATATGTTTAATATTTGATTATATATATTAATCTATTATATCACCGTTTATTTGATTATTTAATATTTCTAATTCTTGATTAACAAATGTCCAAAATATATGTTAGTATTATAATGTTAAACAAAATATTATGGTAAGGTTGATTTTCCATCCTCCCTCATTTTTAATCTAATACAAGTGGATTAGATAAATTGTTGGTTTTTCGAATATTTCATCATCAAAAACAAAATTTTTCATTGTTCATCTTATTATTCCTTTTCATATCAATATTGTCAACAAACTCTTTGTGCCTAAAGTTTTCATTAAACATTTGATGTGTTGCTTAATTATCTGGTTCATCTATTAAGTTTTACAATTAATCAAGTAGAGTAAATATTACATTAGATAATCATGTCATACTTAAGTTCAATATAAATATATACAGCTCAAATGTTAAGAGCAAATTAAGTACTTTGATATATATAAAAAGAAAGGAATTCATGTATAGAGACATACATATTTGTACGTTGAAAGGCTGTTATAAATTTAATGACCTAAATATTGAAGTATACGAACGGTATGATTGAATAAATTTAATCATCCAGTTAAGTTGTTTATCTTATAAATTATCGGCAACCTTTTATTTGGATTTGTTGTTTTTTTGCTTTTATTTTTCTAATCAGTACGTGAAAGACTGTTATTTTTGTATTCATTTCAAACTATAGCTTCCCTACTAATTACAATATTAATGATATTTTAATACATATAAAAGTTCATTTCATAGAATCATAATTTGTAATTGTTCGAATTTGATGGAATTTAAAGGTTTATATTGTACAGTAAGGATTACTTGAAGAAATGAAGGGAGTTTGGAGGTTTACATTGTGTAATAAGGATTACTTGAAGAATCGATTTGGAAAGACAATGATACTCTATCCCATATATCAAGTTTTTTGAATGAAATAGTTTGTTCAAGTCTCTGTTTGGATATAACTTTTGGAGAATAACTTTTAGAAAAAAGATAAAAAAAATCTTCTGAAGAATATATTCTGGAGAATAATTTCTGAAAAATCTAAAAAATAAATTTTGTTAAAACCTAGGTTTTCTCCCTCAAACCTAGATTTTCATTTAAAAAAATATTAGGAAAAAACTGTGAGCAAAACTTGGATTTTGATAGAAAAATTATTTTGAAAAAGGTGATGTGTTTGTGTTTGTTTTTTTTAACACATGCGTTTGTGTCTGTTTGACACACTCGGAAATCTAGATTTTTCCATAAGCTATTTTTTGAATAGTTTTTAATTGAAAGTCTAGGTTTTGGGGGCAGACAACATATGTTTTGCCAAAAGTTGTTTTTTTTTCAACTTTTTCAAAAACTATTCTCCCTAATCTGTTTTTTCAAAGAGTTTTTTTTTTTTTTACCAAGAAACTATTCTTCAAAAGATATCCAAACAGACTAATGATCGATTGAGCAAGCCAATTGTCAAATTAACGGCCTTTTTTATGAGTCTTTTTGCTAAATTTCAATTTAGATATTTTGATCGATATAAAATTGCTGAAAAGGTTATAGGAGTATTCGTCTGTTACGACTCTCTGCAATCCAAAGACAAGTCGATCTAACATTTATACACACAAAATTGAATAATGATATTTCAACATGCTATGAGAGCTATTTAATCAATTGGATGGAAAAAATGTTTGTATACCTGAAGTCTCTAAAGACTAAATAAAAGTGTAAGTTCAAATAAAAGGGAAAATGAAAAAAAAAATAGTAAGAAGAATATTGATATATGAAACTCTACTCCCACATCGACCAAGAATGTGTGTGTGTGAGTATATAAGTAGGACATTCGCACTTCAGCTTAACAACAGCGTTAGTTGGTTTTACTGTTGTGTTTGGTCTGAAAAATGTGTTCAAAAAAAATATATGAAGTTCTACGTGGATCGGAAGAAAGATGAATAAAAAAATGGTGTATATAAAGTTGATAGATGTGGATTCTTTTACATAGATTTAAACTTATGTAAGAAAGCTAGTGATTCATATTTCAACATCGCTAATCTCTAACACATTCAAAAACTAAAAAGTCCCCATGAAATGGTGTCAAGATAAAATAAAAAAATTATAAAAAAAGGTAGCCGGCCAATCAGAAATATATCGCTTTCATTGAAGAATTTCTCCAAAATAAAACTTATCAGAATGCCTAAATTATGGCAAGGAGGATTTATTTAATTATTTCATAAAGTTTACATGTCATTCTTGGGGATTTAAAATATATATGATAGTATTATATTTTTTCGTCCCAAGTTATAGCAATCTTCCATAACGTCACTTGGGTAGTGGACCGGGTGGAACAGTAAAATCTGCAAAACATTAAACCAATAGTTAAGCGATTATTCTTATTATAAAACATTTTCGATTCAGAGCCTTCTAATTACAAAAAATCAAATCAGAAAAAACGAATTCTTTTTAAACATCACAGATATGTAAGCTCGATTTAAATGAAACGATAATATTAAATAGATAAGCATACGTCCACATTTGAAGCCAGGTTGAAGAGGTTTGCCACAGAAGTTGAAACAATGCAACACTTTGTTCCAGTTAAGAAGATCTTCTAACGGTGAAGGTTGGCGGGAATACTGTTCATAATGCGACAACACATACATCAATATACATGTACAGTATGAATTCTTTTTAAATTGGCCGATTGTAAAACAAATAATTAAGTGATTTTAAATGCATTCCCCAATGGATACAAAATAGTCTTCCAGAAAGAAATATTTGGTCAAAATGACATGATAACAATAATCCCCTATACAAATTTTAGTTACATTTTTAAGTTTACCTATACTTAAGTATTTAAATTGTATATGCAGAAAGACGATATGTGTAACATCCTAAAAATTTAATAGAGGATCAAGGAGTGTTTTGGGAAATAATAACTGGAGAAAGTGGGAATTTTGGAATTTTTAGGGATTTTTGGTGATTTTTGAGGACATTTTGGAAATTTTGAATAATAAATGTGCTTATAATTAATTAAGAAATTGAAGAGTTTAAATTATGAGGGAATGGTAAAACCCAAAATATTTTGAAGGTTAAGGAGATTGGAGGCTGATTTAAGTGGTTTTAAATTAAAAGAGTACACTATGGCAAGTTTGGGCTACAAATCATCAGAGAACCCCCTTATTTCAGTAAACCAAATGCGCCCCTCCCCCTTTTCTTCCTTAAAACACATCGGACCCCCTCCCTCTCACCCGAAAACCCTCCCTCCTCCCACCGCCTTCTTCGTTCCTCTTCTTTCAGGCGACGGGCGGCGGCCTAAGGCGCGGCGGCGCCAGCCCCCCCCCCCCCCACCATCATCACATCAAACCATTCTTCCTTTCTCACTCCTCCACATCGAGTTCTGTCTCCATCCTTCACTCTCTATTTCGTTTCTTCACTCACCAGCGGCGAGCTCCGGCAGCCAAAGCACGGTGGCGCGCCCCACCGTCACTAACCTCCTTCTTCGTCCTCTCCTCCCATCTCTGCCTCCCGATTTCATTTTCTTCCTCACTGTTCAGCCCCACCTCTGTTTTCTGGCTTCGTTTTCCGGCGAGCCACGGCGATTGACGGCGAGAATAGGTAAAGCTTCAACCTTTTTAACATATCTTGTGTTATATTTTCATTTCAATGGTGATTCCTCACTTCCTCTTCCTCCTTTTTCCAAAAATGCGAGCTTTTCCTCTTACCCTTCAAACTCCGGTGGCCTCTTCCTTTTTCCGGCGAGTTTCCGGCGGCGGCAAGTTTGACCGGTGTAGGAACTTATGAGCTGAATTGGGATGAAGCATATTTGGGTGCCTGTATGTGTGATTTTTGTAACTCATTGCTTCCATTTTCTGTACTACCGGAACTGAATTGAGGAGAAGTAAATAGATTGTGAGATTAAATGGATGTTTGAGTAAGGTTTGAGGAAAGGGGAAATCATTTTGGGCTATAGTGTTTCTCAATTTTGAACTCAACTTAAATATAAGTTCTTTTCTTAGTACTTTGATTTTATTGGAAGTGGTTAGGTTATTAGGAGCGTGCTTGTAAGTCTTATTGATTTTCTAGTTTTTTTGCGAAGTAGCTGAACTGATTGTGGCTTTGTTTTGGATTGTTATGAATGTTTGGTTAATGATAAAGTTGATGTGCTATGTAATTGTGATTTCTGCAGATTTTGGGGATAGGTTTGTGGTTCCTTGGGTTTGGTTTAAGTTCTCAAAATTTGATTAGAGGTGACTTTGAGTTATGCATAAGCATTTGTGTGCTTTTCTTATAGTTGTATGGTTCATTAAGAAATTGGAAATGAGATTTAATTAATAAAGGCTGATTTAATTAGATGTTTAATGTTTTGAAACAGAGCTTAGAATGTTTAAGGTTGTATTGGAATGAAAAGATGGGCTTGTGATAAATGTAGAAAAGTTCCAGGTTAAAGAAAGGGATAGAAGTTGTTTTTGGGATCAGTTTTGTTTTGTGTGATGAAATGATGAAAATTGGAATGTAAGTAACTATGTTGGATCATAAAGGTTTGTTGATGAAGGGAGATGTTGATTTGGAATTACGTAAATATTTTGTTAGTTCGATTCTTTGTTAATGAAATCCACTGGAATGTTATTTAATGAGTGACTCATTATATGTATTGATATATATGTGGGTGTGTGTGTGAACATTTGTAGAAGAATTGAGTTGTGATTAAATTGAATATAATTTCTGTGAAGTAAAGAACATGATAGGATAATTTGACTTTGTATGGTTGATTGATTGATATTTGGTTGTCATTCACAGTTGTGAATCTATAGGTGCTTAGTTGGAAAAGAAAAATTAGGAATAATGTAATTATAAGGGGATGGGTAGTAACTTCATAAGACCGAGAGTAACGTAGAGTATTATAAGGTGGAGATGGTATTAATATAACCTTTTGTGTTATATTATTTTAGGAGTACATATTGGTAATATTACTTGAAGGAAATCTCCAAGATACGGTAAGGAAGGGCAACAAAGTGCTAAGGGCGACAGGTAATCACTCTTAACCTTACTATAACATTGAGGGTGATGTTAGCTGGGATTTTCAAAATCCGTTCTCACCCTCTTTATATATATTGTCTTTAAAAAGTTATTTTTATATAAAACAGGCTATCGGGTGCCTTTCAAACACGATTATTTTTATATAAATGATTGATTTACATTTTATATATATTATCCTGGTGGTGGTGGTAGTTCCCGAATAGTATGACATACAGGTGTCATATTCTGATCAAAGAGGATTGAGGTTTGAAAGGGCGTGAATTGTTGAGTTTGAGATTGTGAGGGATTTATGTAGTACTCGGTTAGAGATAATGATAGTTAGGTTGAGGGAAGGAATTGAATGGTTGTGAATGGGATTGTAATATTGAAAGGAAATGGTGATTGAGATGTTGAATATTGTGAGATATTGAAAAGGATATTGTGAGCATTGCATGACACTGGTTTATATTTGTACCATCGCGCGATGATAACTGTCGATTGGCCAATCGACAGTTATTTGTACTGATGATCCTTTTCGGATTGATTAGACCGGGGATCATAGGTCAACTTATTGAGAGAAATAATGACCTACGGTTGTTTGGCACTGGAGAGCCCAACCGTTCCCGTTCTGCAATGGAAACAAAATTGGGGTTCCCTCTCTGGGGATTGCCAGAAAGGGAAATTGTCCCCTCATTATGGAGAGGGACACAGTGTCAAATCATATAGTGAAGAATAGATGCTTGAATGCACCGTGATGGCACAATGCATCTGTAGGTGAGTGTGAGAGTTGTTGTGGTCGTATTAGTTTATTGGAATATAGAGATGATGAATTGATTTGGTTTGGATGTGATTGTTGGATTTGAGTGATGAATGGAAGAAGATTTGACATGGATATATATATATATATATATATATATATATATATATATATATATTACTGGTTTTAAAATGAGGTACCCTTTAAAAGCCCTCGCTACAGCACATCTCACTGTTATAGTGAGTTAAGCGGTGATTACTGGGACAAATTGTCTCATCCCACGATTACTGACATTTTTGCAGGTATTCATGCACAGGCGCAAGCTTCAGGAAAGGGAAATTAGGTAGTGGAGGTGATATAGTTTATTTAGAATTGTATATTGCCAATTTGTATAGGCCAGAATTCGTTTCCGCATGTATATATCTATTTATTGTTTAATATCTACTAGTTTTGTTTATTATCCATGTTAGACAAATCCTTTCTAACATGGTTAGCAATAAATTATCCATGATAGCAGCTGTGTAGGATTAGTTTATTCTTTTCTATCATGGATAATATTTTAATCATTAGGATATTCTTTTTCTAACTATGATAGAGATATTGATATTATTGAAATTCCTTTTTCTATCATAGTTAGTAAAGATATTATTGAACTAAAAGAGATGTCACAGGTTAATTAGGGAATTAGTAACACTTTGTTACAATATGAATGAAACAACTTTGAAGTGGGGGCAGATAAAAAATCTTAATTTAAGATAAACTCCCTCCGTCCCTATATTAGATAAGGCTCGGAGGGAATTTTTGTAATTTGAGTAAGCGAAGTTGTTGAATTGATTAAAGATAAAATATAATAAGGGAAGGGGAAAAAATAGGCATTTGTTCTGAAAAAAGGATTTGATCACTTAACAACAAGAACTTAGGTTTAGATTACTGTGAATGCAGAAAACGTTTTTGGAATAATTACGAAAATCAGAGAGAAGTACTTATTTACCAAGAGAGCGTGAGAGTTTGGTACAAACACATGGTACATTGGCTTTCTTAATTACATTGCAACATCGATCATTAGGGTCCTGAATTGGATCATCTCCTGTGTGCATAAAAATGAGGCACTCAATTTCTAACCCAAGAAGATCTTGTTCACAATCTTCACCTTCTGCTACATAACCTGCAATAATTACCCCCATCACTCCCACAACACATAACACGAATTTCATGTTCCACTTCATTTTCATGCTTGATCCTTCCATTTGCCTCGATCTTTGATCTCCTTTCAATATTCGATTATATATGCATGGGAATTTGATGTTTGTATTAAAAGTGGAGGGAGGTGGTCAGTGCGTGCATGTATAGATTATGATGGCGTGGGGTTTATGTTATAATATTGAAATTAATGTGAGCTTAAATACAATCGTGAGAAAAACATTGTTGTCGCGAGTTGACACATCGATTTTACTATTTTTAAGACTCTACATTATCAAAATGCCACAAGTCACTTATATTTTTGTAGGTATAAACTCGGTAGAAACTAATAAGTTAAGAAAACTCATTAGAAACTCACATGTTTATAGATTAAATTCATCATTTTTATGTTTCTACCTTACAAAAAATCTTGTTAACTTTCTTTTAAAATCATTTTAATTATATTTATTTGAAAAAATTCAATGAATCTATATATAACTTTAGAGAAATTTCTTTATTGAAGTAGATAATGTATAACTGTTGACATTTAATATCAGCTATTTATATTTAAAATATCTTCAAATCAAATTATTGTTCTTTTTGTATTTTTATTTAATTATCAGAAACACATGTTCATTAATAAATGTAAGCTTTTACGAGTTTACGATTCAAATGTATGATCTGATATTACCACTTACCATGAGTTTACTTAAACTCACGAGCTTAACAATCTTGAAGAAGAATGCAAACTCGGATGTCAACTTGAATCATAAACCCGTAAAAGTTTCTCTTTATTAACAAATATGTGTTTGGATTATATAATTGAATAAAAAATACAAAAAGCAATAATTTGACATAAATAAATTTTAAATATAAATTGTTGATACATCAAAATTATTACTTAATCAACATAAAAAAATGTCAGTTTGGGCAGCTTTTCTATTTTGAAAATCAATATATAAGTAAAAAAACAAATCAATACTAATTTTGATCTGCCCAAGATGCCAAGACAAGAAATATATTAAAGAAAACAAAATCGCTAATATAATTATCAGAAACACACAACTCACAAAATAAAATGCTACCCATTAAAAACAAACAATCAGAGATCAAAAGATGAATCAAAATATCAACACAATCAATCAACCATTTAAAAAATATGAATAATAAAATCTGAAACTAGCTCAAACAAAATAAACTTATTAGATAAATCAAATGGAGGAAAACCCAGATGGAAAAAGAAACCGTTTGAGGATGAAAAATGGAAGACAAAAATATATTAGAAAATAGTTATAGGGTTTTTCCAAACTCCTCGAGTCTACGTCGCGGAGTCGAGAAATGAGAAATGAGAACCAATAAAGGTTGGTCTAGTTAGTGAAGAGGTTTGACTCATAACTATGTGGTTGTGAGTTCGAATCCTGTCAATGTCAAGACCTTATTGGTGGGCAATCTATAAGTACCTTTGTAAGCGTTCAAAAAACTCAGAGAACTGCCCTGGCTCTGGGAAACCCTCAGGACTCAATTCACCTAAACATTTTTTGTATGAAAAAAAAGAAACGAGAAATGAGAGGCTTCAGGATAAAATTGAGTAATGCATATTATAGGAACATGCAAAACCAAGGATTCCTTCTTACAACTTCTCATGATAACCTATTGTAATAATGTATTGTGATGGCAATTTCCCAATATGCCCCACCTCTTTGTTGCATAGTCTGTTTTTATTACAATGAATCATCACAAAATAATTAATCACATTCAAATATATCAAATAATCATCAAATTATATTGAAATCTTGAGAGACTTGAATTATATTAAATGGTTTAGTTTTTCATCAATAACCTCATAATTGACAAACATTAACTTTTTGAGTTGACAATAATGATTATGTTTTTAAATTAAAGAAGTGCCAATGAGCTGATATTGATAATTATCATGTTGTCAATGACAAATCCAAAATATCCAATCCAAAATATATCTCTATTTCTATACCCTCAAAAACATCCATGTGTCTCAACAAGTACCAGGTTAAATGAATTTTATTGGATGATTTGAAACCAAACTTGCATTCAAACAAAATGCACAAATTAGTCTATCAATACTTTTATGCGTGAGCGAATTTCAGTAAAGTAAAGAATTCTTAGTCAAACCATATTTGTAACCAAAATTGAAATCAAACAAAATTCTCAAATTAGTCATTGAATACTTTTATTGTTGTGTAAATTTCAAGAAAGTTTTTTTCCCTCATTCAAATTCAAATCATATGTGATTACACATATGACTGAATTTTTTCACGTTTCCTTCTTTTCGAGATTTCACATTTCCTTCGTCAAATCGAAATTTCCGGAAATATTTAAGGGTGAAATGACTCCTAGCTTCTTTATTGTTATAATTATAGAATTATAGATATTTGACCAAACACATTAATTCCTTGAATTTTTTACTTTGTATCTTTTTTTAATAATTGTCAAAAGATTACCCGTGTATATTACCCATATAAAAAAATTGAACCTCTATTCATCAGTGAAACCAAAAAAGCGTTCTTTTTTAGGTTAACGATCATTGTGGCCACTAAATTATTAGCAAAGTATCAATTTGGCCTAAGAACAATAAATGGTCTCATTCTGGTCACCGAACAATATATGGCTCATTTTAGCCACTGAGCCACTGGAAAATATCAAAATACCCTCCCTTCTCACATTAGAAAAAAACCACCACCCACCACCTCCTTGCCGGCCACCACCCCTGGCTCGTTTTGGCGTAAGAAGGGTTTTTTTTCTAATGTAAGAAGGGAGGGTATTTTGGTATTTTCCAGTGACTCAGTGACCAAAATGAGTCATTTTTATTGTTCAGTGGCCAGAATGAGACCATTTATTGTTCTTAGGCCAAATTGATACTTTGCTAATAGTTTAGTGGTCACAAAATGATCTTTAACCCTTCTTTTTTTAATAGTTGTCAAGGATTAATGCGTCAAGCAAACAACTCCGTTGATTGGTTGATTAGAAGTCATCTAATTGGTTTGTTATAAATCATAATTGCAACCAAAATAAAAACCAAAATAATGACTAAAACTTTTATTGCGTTATTTGTTTCAGGAAATTTTAGACACATTAAATCAGGAATTTAAAGTCATTGTCCAGGAATGCTGCATGTGTTCATGTCTTCCCTCATTTGTTGATGATTTTCTTCCTTTACAAGACATAACATGTTTCCTGATTTGAATTTATTAAACAAAAATCCAAATTTCAATTGCGATGGGTTTGTCATTTCTCAATTTTTGTTATGTTAGGCATTTGAAATGAATTTGCTAAAATTGTGTAATCACAATCAATTCGCAAACAATTAACATTATTTCATATATTTAGGCATTTGAAAGACATTTTGAAATCATATACCTTGATTATATGGACTTAGATGAAATTGGATTTAGCTTCTCATATATTTAGAAAAATCAAATTGCATTGGATTATAATGTGCAATATTGATTAAAATTTTTACACAACATAACATTTTTTTTGTTGAAAAAGACAACATTGTAATATTGAACCGGAACTAGAAATGAAAGAAGCAAAAAATCAAATCAAATTCAATATTAAGAATAATATCACCACAAAACCAACAAAGGTTGGCCCAGTTGGTAAAAGGGTTCGACTCATAACCATGTGGTTGTGGGTTCGAATCCTGCCGATGTAAGGACCTTGTTGGTGAGCGATCTGTATGTACCTCTGTTAGCAATCTTTGAGCCTTGAGGTCTGCTGATAGAATTACGTGACTGGATCGGCTAGAAAACAAGAGAAAAGGAACCTGATGATCGATGGAAAGAAGAGTATCTGTCTCTTAAGACGCCACAAGGATGATCAACTCTTGATAACTCTAGCCACAAGACGCCACAAGGATAATTAATCCTTGATAAGTCTAGTATTCTCAAAAGAATACAAAGATGTGAACAAAAGTCTCAATTCATTAAACTCTCAAAATTGTAGTACAAAGTAAAGCCTAATACTCTAGAATTAAGAAATAACCTAATAATTGGTGCATTAATAATAATTGACATTTTGAATTGCACCTTCCTAAAAGTAGATGATTTTTTCTTGAAGGAAAAGTAAGCTTTTCAAAATAGGAAAATCATGAAAAAGGAAACTAATAATTTCAATGACCTAATGTCTTATTTTATGGAAATAAAATAAAAGACTCAAATAAAATTAAATGCATTCATATTAAATGCTTATTGACTTGGCCAACAAGTCACTCTTGCATATCTCCAAATGAGTGATTTCTTCAATTTGGACACCACATGAGCCTTGAACATTATCTTGTTGGGCTTCTAACATTGTGGCCTCCTTTTTTGGATCTTTCAGAATGTTGGTCTTCCATCCTTTAACAGTGTCCACGTCATGCCCTTCATCATCTGCCCTGGCCTTGGTGAGTCTCGGGACCCAACTCACCTAAACTTTTCTGTATAAAAAAAATAAAGTAAAAAAATTATGAAGATGTTAAACGGTTTGAATTAGGCATTGATGCAAAATTTAATTGCTTTATGAATGGAAAAATATTAAAAACAATTATGAAGACGTTAATGTATTTTTTATGCATTTGAATTAATGTAATTTTGAAAAGGAATTAAAAATACAAGATCAAACCAAATTCAATATTTAGGATAATGCCACCACAAATCAAGGAATTCCAAAATATTGAATGAAATTTGCAAGTCAATGAAGGGGAAAAAATATTATAAGGTGTTAATGTATTTGAATTAGGCAAATTAATGTAGGCAAGAATTAATTGTTTTGGGAAGGAAAAATGTTGATACTAATTATGAAGGCGTTAATTGTTTTGGGATCATACAAATATTAACACGTTGATGAGGTGTGAATAATTGGAATCATCAATATATCTTAAAAGAGTCTTCCACCACACTTTTTGCCTTGGGATTGTTGCTCTACTCACATAACACTGTGGAAGCTGCTGGATTTGTTCGGCTCTAGACTCATTGTTGCTGTTCATTAGCCATTTGCGTCACATCGGGAGTTGCGTTGGAGTTATCTGATTGTTTATTGTTTATTTATTATTATTATTATTATTATTATTATTATTATTATTATTATTATTATTGTTTATTGTGTATTATTGTTGTCTATGTTTATTTATTGTTTATTGTTTATTTGTTTATTGTGTTTACTGTAGAATATGGATATAGATTGTGTCAGGTGCAAGTATGATTGTTTATTTATTATTGTTTATAGTGTATTATTATATTATTGTTTATTGGAATTATATTATTGTTTATTGGTTATATTGTTTATATTGTTTATTGTTTATTTATTATTGTTTGTATTATTGTTTATTATGTTTTTTTATTTTTATTATTGTTTGTGTTTACAGTGGGGATTACCGTAATAGCTTTAACAGGGTTTCTTAAAGGTAAATTGTTTAAGCGTACAACTTTTCATACATTAACTATACATGGTCTTGATGAAATAATTGCTTTGCATTTTAACTTATGCAATTTTGCTTTGCATTTTGACTATTTTCAAAATACATGAAAGATAAATTTAAAATAAATTTAGAATTATATCAAGTACAATTCATAACTTAAGCAATTGTTTTAAGCTGAAATTACAAAAATTAATTAACTTAATTACATTTGTTTAAAAGTGCTTCAATGTTCTAAATGAGGTATATTTTCATGATTTGTTGTTGTTTTTCAATTCAACTATCTAAATGAGACATCTTTTTCTGATTTGTGGTTATTTTTCAATTCAGTTAGGTTTCCTTCTTTTCTATCATCAATTAGAAAAATTTCCTTTTTTGTCATTTTTAAGAGCTTATACAATTATTTTGAGTTGAAATTACAAAAAATAATTAAGTTTATTTAAAGGTGGTTCAATGTTCTAAATGAGGTGTCTTTTTCATGATTTGTTGCTGTTTTTCAATTCAGCTAAATTTCCTCCTTTTCTATCGTCTTTTTTCTAGATTGGGCAATTGTTTTGGGTTGGAATTACTACACAATTAAATTTGTTTGAGAGTATTAGGATATTCTAAATGAGCTATCTTTTTTCTGATTTGTTCTTATTTTTCAATTCAGTTGGGTTTCCTTCTTTTCTATCATCAATTAGAAAAAGTTCCCTTTTCTATCATCATCTTTTTCTGAGCTTAGGCAATTGTTTTGAGCTGAAATTACAAAAAATAATTAAGTTTGTTTAAAGGTGGTTCAATGTTTTAAATGAGGTGTCTTTTTCATGATTTGTGTCTGTTTTTCAATTCAACTTAATTTCCTCCTTTTCTATCGTCTTTTTTCTAGACTTAGGCAATTGTTTTGGGTTGGAATTACAAAAAATAATTAGATTGTTTTAGGGGTACTTCGATATTTTAAATGAGACATCTTCTTCATGATTTGTTGCTATTTTTCAATTCAATTGAGTTTTCTTCTTTTCTATCATTGATTAGATAAATTTCCTTTTCTATCATCCTTTTCTATCATCGGGCAAATGTTTTGTGTTAGAATTACAAAAATTAATTTGATTTGTTTAAAGGTGCTTCAATATTTTAAATGAGATATCATCTTCATGATTTGTTGCTGTTTTTAAATCAGCTAAATTTCTTTCTTTTTTATAATCCTTTTCTAAATTTAGGCAATTATTTTGAGGTGGAATTTAAAAAAAATAGTTAAACTTGCTTAGAAGTGCTTCAATATTCTAAATAAGGCATCTTCTTTATGATTTGTTGCTATTTTTCGATTTGTTGGGATATTCTAAATGAGTTATTTTTTTCTGATTTTTTGTTATTTTTGGATTCAGTTGGGTTTCCTTCTTTTCTACAAAGCAACTTAATTTTGAGAGTAACATATATTCATTCTCTTTTGTAAGTGCTATTGCTTCCTTCACCTATATTTCCCGTGCAACGCACAGGAGATACCGCTACTTAAACAAAATTAGTTTTTTTTTTTTATCCAAGGCAAAGGTACATATTAGTTTAATCAAATGAAAAGGAGGAAATTAAAAACTACTTAAAAAAGAAAAAAGAAAGATTTAAAGCGGATGATACAAGTGATAGCCAATCAAATCATCCGTATACATATGTTTTGGAATAAGGTTTTTGTTATAAGCTTTATAGCTTGCAGAGCTCCGAAGTAAAGCTTGAATGTCCAACAAAACCGTATCATTAGTATCACAAGTGATGTGTAGTAAACAGTTGGGAGCCAAGGACTGTCCATCAGCAAAGAGAGGATGATTTCAGCCATGTGAGTGTTGCCCGCAAGCATCTGAAGAAGAAAGAGGATGGTAATAAGCAGCTTCTTTTGAAATATAGAGAGTTGAGCAATTGGGAATGGTAGTATATAAGCACAATAAAAAACTTATTGTGTAGAGTTGTTTGTGTGATGGTGGAAACTCTAAGAGCTGATTATGTGAGATCTTGAAGCAGTGGTAGAGTAAAATTTTCCTTGGTGCAGGGCAGCATTTCTTTCCTCCCAAACTCTGTGAAATAAATATGTGATTTGTTCCACTATATCAATCATGTTGGATCTATGGAGGTGTTGTAGTGAATCCATGAGCTATATTCTGAGTGAGTCAAAGGAGGTCCAGTCAGATCGCAGATTGACTGTGCTCCACCAGATTGCTCTCACTTTTGGGCAACTGAAATAAACATGTGCCAGATTTTCAGAAGTGTCACAGCCATATATGCACATGTTTGAGTTTGGTAGGTGGTGGTTTGTAAGGATATCCCCAGTTGGCAATGCTTGATGGAGTAGTTTCCATATGAATAAAAGTTTTTTTTTGGTGGGAGGTCAATTGACCACAGGAATTTCCAAAATGGATCTGATGTATTAGTTTGTGATTGTTGAAGCTGTCTAAATCCTGCCTTTACTGTGTAGATTCCACTATGGTCACCTGCCCAGATGATCTCATCAGCCAACTTTTTGAAAGGAATTGGGGTAGATAGGATTTGTCTGGCAATTGGTGGTTCATAGATCTGATTAACCAAATATGAATTCCATGTTAAAGGGGTTCCATGGGTGAGGAGCATGCACTATTAGATCTTTTACCATGGATACTCGCGTATCTGGTGATGATCTTGACTGCATGGGCCACCACAAAGGGTGGTTGAGGGGGATCTGAGAGCCAGATCCAATGCGCCATTTCAGGTGTTGGGAGATCAAGGAGGAGTCATGGGAAAGGCCTTTCCAAATCCAAGAAATATTATAAGGCTACTTGAAGATATCACCTGAAGAAGTAGTACTACCCAGAAGGGAGTTTGCAGGGGCAATGAGAATACGCCACAACTGCTTTGACAGGAGAGACAGACAAGTTGACTTGAGAAGTATTTCTTAAACCAAGCCCACCAGAGCTAATATCTTTGAAGAGAAAATCTTTATTAGCTAGGGTGTATTCTTTTTTTCCATCATTTTCTCCCAGAAAAAAATCTACCAGGCGCGCATCAATTTGTAAACAAAATTAGTTTTAATGCATTGATGAGGTGTAAATGATACATTTCAATTTTTCTTACTTCCATTTGAATTATTTATATTTTAAAAAGAGAACATTAGACAAATTAAAAACAGATAAGTTGAACCTGGCGGGTTGGCGTGAGTGGTAAGTACTCTCGTCCCTTAAACAAGTGGTTGTGGGTTCGATCCCCAGCCCTTGCGAATGGAGCAAATTCACAGGCCAGCTGTCTACCCCCTACATAGGACTTCAGACCAGCTGTCTACCCCCTACATAGGACTTCAGAACAGCGAAGGATTAGTCCCACTTGACACGCAGGTGGGATACCCTTGAGAAATAAAAAAAAAAGAGAGACAAGTTGACTAATACGTTAATTTAGGTAAGTTAATTAGTTTTAAGTAGTCACCACAAATAAAAAATTTCAAAATTGATTTTTGTTGAAATTGTGTAATGTCAATTAATATGCATACTAACATCTCAAGAATTGTAGCCATAGCATCTCAATTTTGATGTATAATTTATTAATTAACGTACCTAATTTTGTTATAACCGCTAATTTACTTACTTCCAATTTTTCATATTGCTTTTTTGTTATAACCGCTAATTTACTTACTTCCAATTTTAATTTCATTAATCTCACCATATGTATTTTTTATGGAAAATCAATTATGAATGATTTGAAATTTGAAATCAGCATTGCCAATTGAGATGCACCCAACGTTTTATACATAAATTTTTACTACTACAAAATCTCATGTTAATTTGTCAATGGAATGAGAACAATAAGATGAACGAATGTGTCACTATTCGCTTCACGTATGTCTCTTTCTTCTAGCTCTCCTTGTTCTATGTTATTATTCATGTAATTACTCTTTCTTATCATTGCAGAAAGATGATTGATCAATAACAGAATTCACTAGGAATATTGTTTTGTGGTTAGTCCACTACGCAATTAAGAAATTGTCACGCCCTTAATTTCTATAGCATGGCTGGAACAAGAAAAATAACAAGTAATTATTTCCCTCAAAATATAATCCTTTAAATAAATAATCCTCCCCTCATAATATTTTACTATTTTGGTTCACTTTAACATGTTAACTTTATCTAATAACCTAGTACATTAGACTCAAATCTTAAATTTTTAGGACTAAAATTTGGGGTACGACATTTCTCCCCTCTTAGAAAAAAATTCGCCCTCGAAATTTGAAGATCAAGCCCTTATTCTTCATTCCATAATAATCTTTTTTTATGCAAGCAGAATTTCTCTTTTCCCATATTAATAGGTACTAGCCACTCCAATTATCATCTTTTTTTTTAACTGAATCCAGTTATCATCTTTGGGTACTAATATAACGAGTTAAATCTCCCGTGCGGTGCACGGAAGGTTTGTTGTTGAAGGCAGAATGAAAAGGAATATCAATGTTGTGTGGAAAATGATAAATAATAATGATGTAAGTGTTTGATGCGTTGAAATACAACTTTGTCATAATTGTTTGTGACCTGAAAAGGTCACACTGCAAGAGTATCTTTAAGGTAATGGTCAACAGCAGATGTAACAGCAAGAAGTGACTTCAAAAAAGGACTTGAAATCCTATAAGGCTAATATAAGTAATGATAGTAACAAAAGCATTGTAACATCATTTAGTAGAACTGTTATACATTCAAAGATGAGAGATAGCAACAAAATAGAGTGTGGCAACAAAATGGAAGGCTGATGATCTATAAAAACTGCATGTAATTATGCTGCATAAAGATAGCGTGGAAGGATGTGTTAGGCATGTTTTGAATATTGAAGAATAAAAGACAATTATCTGTAAAATGTAAAATTGATGCAGTACAATCATACCTGAGACAATAGGGTGCACTCATTTGGTTTGATTGTTAATATTTGTGAATACTTCTTTATAGACAACCTCAGGTATGTCATGATTAAAGTACACCCTTGTAGCTTCAAAACTTGAAGTTATTTGACGACCATCTAGGTATTGATAAAAATTTAGGAGCATGTATGAAAATAATATATCTAAATGCTGCACTACCTTTCTCCACTGGGTATCAAAGTATATATAAATCTTAGCAATTGTTTGTGCTTGATTATGGTCATTGGTTGACAATGATTAAGACAGATGTTCAAAATATAAACGAACAGGCAATTAAATTCAACTTAGAATCATTGAAAAGTATCAGTAAATGCATTGCTTGACATTTTGCATGTAACTTTCAGTATAAACATATATGATCAATCGAATAATAATGAACCATACTATGAACGCTCCAAGTAACTCTGCCTAAGTTTATGATAGCAACCAATGCTGATTCTGAGTCCGAGTCTTGCATTTGTGATAAAGCAGCATCTGAAGCCGTCTGATCAAATAAAACGCACTCAATTTCGTTGTCCCTGAAAAGGCAAACGCAAAACACATTTATTTCTTTAAAAAGAGGCCTGCAAAGTATTAACTAAGACTATGGTAACAATGAAAGTAAAGAATTGCCAAATGTCAGGGGTGACAAATGGGAATAAACAAAATCTCCAGTGCTCACTCCGAATCAGATAGGATCATCCTCAATAAGCACTTCCCAGGTTGGTTTCCATATTCTTCCAACTTGCCCATTGATTTCACAAATCCTATGACATCTAGCACAAAAAAGTGACACAAAAAAATACATGTCATAAAAAAACCACCAGCATTAAAAAAAAGCAATACAACCTTCATAAGGTAAAAGAAGGCACCTATAAGGTTGTCAACTTTAACATCAGCAGGAATAGCAACAATTTCAGCTATTGGCTTGAAAGTGAAGACCTCCAAAGGAATATTAGCTTCTTCCTCAGCGACAAAAGTCTTGCTATTAAAGGTTATTTTAAAACGATGAGTTGTTGCTCCATAGTTTAGAGTGTTTCTAGAAACTCCAAAGTTTTCAATCCTATAAATTTTCTTCTCTTCGACAGCACCCATAAATTTCTCAGCCAATGTTTTACCAATTGCGCTAGCCTGAATCTTAGTCCCCTATCATGACAATGTTATATTTTTAATAAAAAACATTAAACAACGCAAGCTACTCACTTTAAACAGCAAGTATTATCATGCAGTCTATGCTTAGAATGACCACTTAATTAAAGTAAACTGTCATTTACCTCTTCATCCAGCAAGACCATGGTGACACAAAAAAGTTCACTTGTGTTAGCCTTGTCGTAGAGATTCCATCGCCTTTGAACACGAACCACAATCTTCCAGAGTTCTGATTTCTCAGTAAGCTCATTCAAAAGCTTGTATGACATTTTACTTGGATGCACTAAGAAAAAAAATTCAGGTAGAGCAGCAGAGGAAGCTGACAAAGTTTGAAGAAGGTCAAGAAATGAAAAGCCTATAAAACTCAATATGAAGGAAGACTGAGGTGATACAAAAGAAAAAGTAAGATTGACGTGTAGCAGGATGCATACAAGAGGTAGTACACATTGAGCGAAACAAAAACAATAAAATATTGCAGGTCATGTCAAATCCCTAGTGACTATGCAGCAGCTCCTATTTCACAGAGAGAGTATTAGGGAACCAAGTTCTGACCGTCAGGATATGAGTTCAAAACAAATCGATCAGATGGATAACAAAATAAAGGGAGGAAGAAGGATGCAGTTGACTAAACTGAAGCTGGAAAACCTAATTGGTTATACCGAGTCTATGCATAGCCCAAAGCCCATTACTACTATTAACCGAGTCTATGCATATCCCAAAGCCCATTACATAATTCTACCAAATGATCCATCCTTATGAAATAGACATGTGATATTTTGGCCTTGAAGCAGTAAAACCCAGGAAAGCAATAACAAATGACAAATAACAAATAATGACATGTTAATACTTAAGTCCAATTGGAATTGCTGATATTTTGGGCTTCATGCAGTAAAATCCATGAAAGCAATAACAAATAACAAATAACAATAACAAATAACAAAATAACAAAATACTAAGAGGTCAAACCATTGGTACAAAATACACATCCACTTGCAGTAACAACTACAGAAAGATAATGAGCACTGAGACAGCAAAAGATAACTAAATACAGCAACCCTATTAAATGAAAGCAAACATAACTAACAAATCCACATCAAGTTTGCCTAGCAACATTAAAGTTCAATTTAAACATTCTTAAGTTCACGATTCCGCCTTCTCTCAGTCCCTCAACATTTTCTCCTTCAGGTTCTGCACTCTAGGGATTTCAGGGTCCACATCAAGTGTGGTTGCATTGCTATATGACATAACTGACGGTAGCCCTGTTAAATGTTAGAAGGAGTCAAATAAAACACAACTTAAATTAGATAATTAAAACTTCACGATCATGCGCCTCCCCTCAAGAGAAATAACATTGTACCCTGAAAGATGTGAAGATCATCTATAGGCTGCGCAGAAACAACATAGCGCAGAAGCACAAATGGATGAGGAGTGGATTTTTTTGCTTCTTGAATTTCCTTAAAGACAGCCTCGACCCAAGCACCATTGAGGCAGCACCTAACTTCTCTTTTTGACCTACAACAACACCCATGGATAACACTAAAATCATCTGCTATAAAGTGAAGTCGCTTTAAAAAAACATAATAGCACAATACTCAGAACCTGGAATCATCAGATGGAGATGATTGTAATATCAACTGAAATTCCTTTTCAAAATAGCCATCAGCGCTAACCTAATGTACAAATCCACAATAATTCACAAACCCAACAACATCTGAAATGTGAAAATTGCAAGTATGGATTAATTTTTAATGTCAGCAATTGGATAACATCTAATAGCAATTAATGGTTTAGAAAGTTACCAAAGAATCCAGCATTAGGCCTAAAAGTGGTAGGAACTTCCTTCACCATTTTGATACACATAGGTAACGGAGGAAAACCACCAAAAGCCTCCTTAAGGTCAGAAGCTTTAGTTAAAATGAGGTGGTACCCATCATGGATACCTTCACCACCATCTTCCACACTCGGATAAATAATCTCGTACACAGATTCAGGTGAAACCATTGGGAGAAACCTATATCTAGCTTCCATGGAAACCAACTTCACCATCATGCGCGTCCCCTACGGAGAAAAAAACACATTACTCTAGCACATACATGTTTGGTAAAATGTAAACAAAAACGCAAAGTTCACTACATTACCATCTGGTCATACACAACAAAGTCAACGGAGGCCGGCTCCTTCAAAGAACGGTTCCCGCTATAATGAACTATTTCACGTGAAAAGGAACGATCTATCTTCACAACCACATTGACATCATCCGTGAGAGGAGAAATGTTGGAAAGCAAGTGACAATCCATATTTGACGACAAAGAGAGAAATAAGAGAACAGTACGCTTTTAGTCGAATTTTCAAATTGGGGATATAAGTTGATCCTTCAGTGCAATGACCCTTTCTGACGATTTTAAAGACCTCCCTTTAATGGTTCAAATTTCAAACCGCAGGATGTTGGAGGGAAACTTTTGGGAGGAATGAAATTTCAAAATTTCATTTGCTGGCTCATATCAAAATAATACGGCTCATGAACAGTAATTAGAGTCAGGAGCCGGACAACATTGCATCGGCTCTTCAGGATTTGGAAATTTGGAGAAGTGGCGGGAATAGGTTTTGCTATTTATTTAAAAAGATTGATTCCTTTATCACTATCACCATAGGCTCGCCAATTCCAAATCAACATGATACATCGAGCTTTCCTTAGCAAGTTGTAAAGAATTTCTCTTTGTTTCTTTCTTACATGTTTTTTTCACAAGTTGTAAAGAATTTTAGTATAGCTTCAATATGTTTTCTTTTGATATGATGAATGCTCATATGTGTTTTGTAGAAAATTTTGGAAAAGTTGAAGAGCAAACTATAATAGCTAATTTGGATTTGCATTCCAAAGATAGTTTAGTGATGCTTAAGTACGTGCAATCATTATACGTCTTTACCAATTTCAACTTGAAGAGGTAGTAGAAAAGGAAGACTTTCAATAAGTAGGAATGTTGAAAAGGTCTTTATGAGAAGTAACATCGAGATTATTTCATTAGAAATTAATATCAATGTGTGTATTGAAATCTGTGAGTTGAAATTTTTTATGCATCAACCAGCCTATTAATTTTTAATTCCCTCATTTATATATAATGACTAATTAATTTATTCATTACAAAAATTTAAAATGAAAATCATATTGGATTTTTGAAATTAAATTTCATAGGACTTCCAACTATTTCCCCCTTTTCCTTGGCTTGGAAGCAATTGATTTTAATTACAATAAGAGCACTCTCTTTGCCAAGTATACAACATTTACAACTGATTTGATTGAATTAAAACTTTTAGTTACTATAATGTGTTTTTCCAAGAATTAAATAGGTCAATATTTTTCTTTAATTGATATAGATAAATTGGTTAAAACTGACAAAAATCAATATTAAATAATAAACTTAGGTTTAAGACACAACTTATATATATATATATATATATATATATATATATATATATATATATATATATATAGAAAAGGGAGGGACATCATATTTAATTTGAATCATTTTTTACAAAATATTCTTACTGACTATGATTCTAAATATCCCAATCATGAGTAGGTGATTTACTAGCCATATATATGATGGGTTGGGATGGGGTTGAAATAAGCAACTCATTTTCTCTTCTCAAAAACATACATTACACTAAAGTCATCATTTTTTATTATAAAAATGGGGAGGATGGAAAATCAACCTTACCAGAATATTTTGTTTAACATTATAATACTAACATATATTTTGGGACATTTGTTAATTAAGAATTAGAAATATTAAATAATCAAATAAATGTTGATATAATAGATTAATATATATACTCAAATATCAAACATATGGATGATGAAAGTTTTTATAGAAGATATGTTCAATTAACATAATTAAATGTAGGTTATCCGCGCAACGCGCGGGCTTCAAAAGTTATTTAGTATAACTTAAGTCACTTATGATTTTAATGTAATTTGATGATTATTTGGGAGTTAAACGTGATTAATTGATTTATGAGGGAATTCATTATGATTTTCCCTTTTATATGGTGAGTTGATGGGGTTAAGCCCACTAAGAGAATGACATAATAATAACCAAAGTTCGTTTGAAATTTGTATCTCTTCTTTGCCGAGAGATGTTGCTTGGATTGCCATGCTAGCCAAAGGTTTGTTGGTTATTGTGATATTGTATTTGGTTACATAATTTTATTGTGATATTGTATTTTATGTCACATATTAAAAGTTTTTTTGAATGAGGTAGTGCGTTTGGATATAGCTTTTAGAGAATAACTTCTAGGAAAAAGATGAAAAAGTTCTTCTAAATAATAGATTATGGAGAATAGGTTCTGAAAAAGCTAAAAAAGTAGCTTATGACAAAACTCTGTTTTTTTCCTGAATTAAAAAAGATATTATGTAAAAGATGTGTTTGTTTGTTTGACTTAACTGAAATTTAAATTTGTGAAAAAATATTCATTCTGAAAAAGCTGTAGTGTTTGTGCTTGTTTGACACACTCTCAAAACTAGGTCTTGTCATAAGTTATCTTTTCATAATAGGTTTTTTTATCTGAGGACCTTGGTTTGGGGCAGAAAACTTAGGCTTTGCTAGAAGCTATTTTTTTCAACTTTTTCAGAAGTTATTCTTCATAATCTATTTTTCTAAAGAGGTTTCTTTTGGCTTTTTAATTTTCTTAGAAACTATTCTCCAAAAACTATATACAAACGTATTTATAATATTAATCCATTGAGCAAGCCAATCAAGATGTTAAATTACCTATAATGCTTATCTATAATAACAAGCAAAAGAGGGAGAGTGAGGATAAAGATATATAGTTGGGATAAATTGATAATATCATATGTAAATAACTAATTTATCTAATTTCCTTAATTTACTTAAATTAGATAAAATGATCTTATATTTAAGAATAGAGAGAGTATTACTCCTTCGGGCATTGTAGAATCAACAGTACGTGGGGAAAAAATCCACCTTATGGTGGTTTCCGGACCCCACAATGAGTTCCAGCATGTGACACTGTAGAATCAAGAGTTACATATATTTATTTTTTTAAAGAAAGAATAAACAATTTTATGGGCCCCAATTATAGTACTTGGTCAAGATAATGCTGCAATAGCTTTAACCCTCCGGATAAAAACATGAGATGACTTGCTATAGTTTGTGGGCCCTAGTTGTTGATTTCGTGTGTAGTTGTTGATTTCGTGTGAGAGGTATTCGGATTTTTCGTTGTTCAGTTCTCTTATTTCTTTGGTTTGAATGGCTGATGGATATTGTTTGCTGTAATTACATTAGCATGATTAGTAATTAGTAATTAGAATTAGTAATTAGTAATTAGGTTTAAGTATATTGTAATCCCAATTCCCATTTAAAATATTGTTCATTTGTTTGCTTGCTGAATGTTTCCTTCATTTCTTGATTGTTATTAGCTAATGCTTCATTTCTTAATTTTAAATCCATTTATTTCTTTCTTAATTGTTTTATTTGCTAATCATATCTTGCATCATTAAAACAATGTTCGATATGTGTTTAACAGATTTTTTGCAGTCTAAGTAAAATACAGAGGCTCAATTAATACACCAAATTAAGTTATTCTCTTATACTTAAAAACAATGATTATTGCTATTTCGTTTACTTTTTACAAAGCACAATAGCTCAAAAAGACATACTTGTCTATGTGTCTTTGTTTATTATTTGTTTTAGTTTTTTTATACATTATTTGCTTTATTTTTTATTGATATCTGACAATTATATTACTAGGTGCATGACTTACCAACTATTCACCTTCACGCTTGATTGACTTACCAACTATTGGTAAGTCAATGAAGCGTGAAGGTGAATAGTTGGTAAGTCATGCATCAGAGGTGAATAGCAATGAATAAAAGTTATTTATCAACATACTCTATCTCCCTCCCGTCCTTATTATAAATTATTAACTACCCAAATCTCACATACCAATGAATGAAAGTTACATCATCAATGTAATTAAAAAGTTCTATTTTCCCAAGAATAACTAAATAAGGGTATATTGAAAAAAATTTAATGAATGAATTAGTTAATGATGATTGGTAACTTATGTTAAGACAAAAATTAGACACAGTTGGTGACTTATAATAAGGGCCGGAGAGTGTATAAAAAATAAAATATTCTAATAATTTGACAGATTTACTGTTTCTTACATGTTATGTAGTTTAATTCTTTTGAAATAAAGGTTAGAAAATTATTCACCCGAAATAATAAAGGTTAGAAAATTACAAAGTTGTGATTGTGTAATGAATATTTGATAATGTAATTTTGAACCTTTTTAAAGATTCTTTTATTTGTCCAGAGCATTGGATGTGTGTGTATTTATATATTTCAAAATAAATAAAATAAAATAACTGTTATAAATTTATATATGAGAAGTAACAATAACAATTGGTTTTGAAAACTGAACCGACCATTAACAAGGTCGAGCGAGTGGGTTAAGGGTTAATGGTTCAAACAAGAGTCAACCCGTGGTCGCCGTTAATAATTAAATAATTATAAATAAAATTTAATTACAAGATAGTTATACTTATCACAAATATATGTTATTAATAAAAGATACTAATATTGAAAAATGGAGTTATAAAAGAATTAAAATACATATGTAGATATAATATATAATACTATTAATTTATTAGTAACAAATAAAGTGATTATTTGATGGATAAGTAAATTTAAGGGTGATGTTTTTTGTAAAATAATAATAAAGGCCCAAGCTCACTATCCAAAACCCTAGCCACTTATTCACCCTCCCCTTCTTCTTGAGGAAGTGAGGATTTCTTTTCTTTTCTTGCTTGCTTGTCAGATCTGAAGCATCTAAGCTATTTTTTTATATGCTAATTTTTATTCATTTATCTTCCAAGTGCTAATAAACCTTCTCTCAACCTCCATCTATCCTTTTCTTTTTCTATAATATTTTACCTCTTCTTCTCTCATTTGAGTTCATCTTATGATTAATTTGTTTGGCTGGAGATTTTCTCAAGTGCAAACCGGCTGACCTCGGGTTACCGGTAGGTGGGAAAGAATGCCAGTTGAAGGGTTGAAGGTGGGAAAGAAGCAGGTGGGCATGCTCATTGAAGGGTAGCGAGCGTTGAAGGGTTGCATGTGGGAAAGAAGCAGGTGGAAAGAAACAGGTTGAAGGGTAGCAAGCGTTGAAGGGTTGAAGGGATTGACACTTATAAATACCCTCATTCTCCTCCTCTTCATTCATCTCTAAACACCATCCATCTCTTCTCTACACACCATGCATAAGGAAGTAGTTCAAAAGACGTAAAGCTGAAAAGTAATTCTTCTTTTTTCTTTTTAGCCTTTGAACTACTTCCCTTATGCATGATATGATGTGAAAAGAAGAACAAGAAAAGAGATACTATAAATAATAGAAGATTTGTATTTGTATGGTGATGATCCAATATGGAAACAAAATCCAAAGTTGGCTAGGTGTAGAAAATGCAATCTCTTATTCCTAGAGTAAGATTAGACTGAATTCCGTGAGGGACAGATTAAGGTGATTGCACTAACATTTATCTACTATCATATAAATTAATGATAATGATTCAAATAATGTTAGTACTTAGTACTATGGAAAAAATAAATTGCACTATTTATCTACTATTGTTCAAAGTTTCACATGCAAGAACAATTACTAACATTTTGGCAAAAAAAAAATATTATCACATCTTCTACGCATATTATTTATTACATGCTCAAAGCCCGAATATTAATCATGCACCAGCCTATTCAATAAAGAAATGATTTGTTTTTTTAAAAAAAAAATTGCACATCTGCAGTGCATCATTTTATTTGTTTGTTCAAGTTGATTGATGTTTATCAAATATCTTTTCATAGTGTATATTCATAGGGAATAAGCAATGCCTTGTTGAAATTGTCACATGCATGTTTGTGCTAGGAGAAACAAAGAGAATATGCTTTGGGGAGTAAATAATCACAATTTCGTTTCTCATGCTGCTTTCTCTACGCCTTGATTTCATTTGGATTCGATTCATGTAGATGCATGACTTTGCTTTGCTTCCCAACATACTTGTTCGACATAATATAAGTGCCAGTGTCAATCTGATCTGAAACATTATTTTTCAAGAACCTTTGGAATTTAAATTAATACTCCCTCCATTCCTAAATATAGGATCTAGATAGAGAGTTTATTTTGTTCCTAAATATAAGACCTAGATACATTTTTGGCCACGTTTTTTCCTAAATTACCCTTCTTCTTCTTCTTCCTCAAACCCTAGCACCTTCGTAACTATCGCCAAGCTATTACTCACAAACTCCATCGTACAAACAAAGTAAACTATTATTACTTTGCTCTGGTTCAACCTCGTCGACGGCGACCTGGACCGCCGCTGGGATTTCTCGCCAGCGTCACTGCGAACTCCTGTTTCCATTGGGGAGTAAATAATCACACTTTCGTTTCTCATGCTGCTTCTTTCTCTACACCATGATTTCATTTGGATTTGATTTATGTAGATGCATGACTTTGCTTTGCTTCCCAACATATTTGTTCGACATAATATAAGTGTTAGTGTTAATCTGATCTGAAACATTATTTTCCAAGAACCTTTGGAATTTAAATTAATATTATGTTTTACTTTTCAGTCGGAGTGGATGAACTCATTGTAAAATTATGTAAATTGAATTTATAATTCACCAAAGTTAGAAATGTTAATGGTGCAAGACTTGTTTTTCAGAATGTCAATCAATCTTTGAACTTTCTTAAGTTACAATCTTCTAAGAGATTCATCTTTAAAATCCTAATCATGACTGATATTTACTTCAAAAAAATAGGTTGATTGGATCTTTTAACATGAAGGTATTTTTTTTTCCAAACTCCACAACCTTAAATTGGTCTATAAATATAACCCAAAAAAACTCGGTCAATAAATTCATCCCACGACAAAGAATAACAAGTAGCCTATAGTTCTTTAAACTGTCACTTCATGGATCTAATTCTCTCGTTAATCTTTGAACGCATGTTTCTCGTAACTAAATTGAACTCATGTATGCTGCATAGCAATTCAAAGTCTATATATTCAATGATCGAGCAAGTTCTCTCATGCGATGCACGGGGAGCATTACCTATATCTAAAGTTGACTTTGTGATGATATTTGTTTATGGAAAAAAGTCAAAAACATAAAAATATAATACTCCTTCCGTTCGTAAATATAAGATCACTTTAGCAAATTTGGAGAGATTAAGGAAGACATTCCAATGAGTTAGGATTACATGAAACTTTTAAAATACCCCGGCCCTCACCTAAGTTTTAAAAATATCACCTTTTTCAAACCACTATTTTTTGGGTGAAGGGAATATAAGGGTAATTTGGGGAAAACTTGAGACAAATTAGAAAATGATCTTATATTTAGGAATAAGTTTTCCTCTCTAAAGTGATTTTATATTTAAGAATGGAGGGAGTAAATTTGCAGAATAGAAAAATAACAGCTTAAGTGCTACATAAACCAACAATTACATTGCAAACAACATCCAAAATGCTGCTCCTTTTAAAAAAAACAAAACGAAAATTCACAGAATAAGATTATTGCATACACACAAACACACATAAATGCAAAGTATATTGGAAACCAAAAAAGAACAAAAAATCAGCGAAGACTGTATTACATGAAAGTAGCAAAGTAAGGTTCAAAAGAAAAGAACAGTGTACAAATATTATTTAAGTAATACTATCATAAAGTAAATCATTCATGTAATAATCTCGTATCTGAAAAGCTATGCAATCAAAACTTAAGCATATTGAAGGTATAACTCACACAATAATAATATAGTGAATTGAGAAGGGAATTCAAATAAGTTTAATCAAAATAGTAGCTTAAACTCTAATATGACTCAAAACTCAAAAGCATCAAACATTACCTAAAATCATTTATCCATCTTCCAAGTACGCATATTCCTCCCTTTCAAGACTAATCACTAATATACACCCATCTTCTATATACATGTTTGGATAGCAGACTATCCCATTGTGTGAAATAATCATTTCCATCCTCTAAAATAATTCTCAAATCAACATCTAAAGCCTTTGATCATACCTTCATGACTAGTATTTCATACTTGGGGACCTTAAGACAGTAGGTATAATCAATTTTTTAATTAAAAAAGTCAAATAAATATGATGCCCAAGCCATATGTTAATTATGTTCCATTGTATGATTCATATGGCATCTCAAAAGTAAAGAACTCAAAAGGATATGATCTTCTTTCATCTTAAATCACAGGAACATCAAGCACACATATTGCAACTAAAGATTGTATGGAATAGTCATACGAATTGTAAATAAAAATAGTGAAAGGCGATAAGGACAACATGTTGGTTCCTCGCAAATGGGTACAACAGATGACGAAAAGGGATATAATGTATACAAATCATCCATAAAGAGGGACAATGGAAAAGATCCAAGCCATAGAGTGTCAGCTTACCAAGTGATGTAAACTTAGAAGATTTGTATATATTACTATGAGAAATAGAAAAAGCAACATTGAAAAAATATATTTGCAAGACCTGCTCATGGCATAATCATCACCTTCTTGCCAAATATCAAGACTATCATCAATAATCAGGATATTTAATGAAGTAAGATTATACTCCCTCCGGTCTTAAATATAAGACCTAATTGATTTTTTTTTGAAAAATCCTAAAAAAAAAGCAAAATTAGTTAATTATAAATTGATTTACCTAATTTTTCCCCTTAAACTAGTTTATTTTACTTATAAACTAATGGATAATCTAAAAATATATCAAATATGTCATTATTTAATAGGCTATTTTGTAACCTTAACCTGTCCAAAAAAAAAAGTTATCTAGGTCCTATATTTAGGACCGGAGGTAGTATTATATTATAAAATACACATTTACATGTCCAACATATAATCCCAGATTTTGAATAATCAGGATATGCAATAGTGTTCAAATAGGAGACTAGCTTCTTGTGGTTGAACTTGATTGTTCATCAAATTAGTACCAGAAAACTTCACGAACATCTCGACTTCTATTGTAAATTTCAAATAACAAACCACATTATTTTCACAATCCAACTGAACTATATGTTGTTAGTAAGCCTATAAATGAATGAAATTTCCCTAGCACCCCAAAACAGATATTCCACATTGTTTCCCAGACTCTCCATAATAGCATGAAACAAACGACAAAGACAGATAATCTACATTGATATGGATAATATTACCTTGCACAATTCTCTTTCTATTGTTTCTTTTTGTTTTGAAAGATTTATGTCATCAACTTGCATTTGAAAATTGACTAAAAAGATATTGAGGATATATCATCCTTGCCATAGCCCATAGACAAAGATCTCTTCTTGTAAAGATGAAGTTATTTCTCAGGAACATAAATATTTTTATTATATACCTGCAAAATGATATTGATACACCTTTTTTCGGAATCACTAAAAAACATCTATGCTTACCTTTTTACATGTTTTTCCATGTAACAGCAATCACATGGCTGCTGGAAACCCACCCTTCCTAGGGTCACTAACAGCAGTTAGAGTGCCATGCACTCTAAAAGAATTGAAGTCATTACTCACCTTCCTGTTCATGTTAATAGGCTTTTTGAGATCTTGGACAATAAGTTGAGTAATAGCTGGTGCTGATTGAGTTTCTTTCAGTTGATGACCCCTGTCTTCCAAGAAATGAGTTATTTTCTCTGAAACTTCTATATGATCACCATAGGGACCAGTCAAATTCTCATACTTGACAACATTGGGAATAAGCTGTATGACAAGAAAACAAAAATTAGTGGAAATTGGCAGAACCATACATAAGAGTAATTTCCTAGGAGTTACAGGTCTTGTTCAAACCGTGTGATAAATCCTTGGGCCCTGAACTGAATCTAGAGGATCCATTCCCAATACAAAACAATTTATAAAAACTTGAATCACAGCTGAAAATATGTTTAATCCACCGCTGCCTCCAATAACTCCAACCAATTGATGATCCTGTAAGAACAAAAATGGTGAGAAAACTTGTGCAATAACCCTTGCCCTCCAAGACTTTCAAGTGCTACATCTGGTTCTAAATATAAGACCTTGACTTTTTTGGAAAAACCTAAGAAAGCAAAATGAACCACTTAATCGTAACATTTTTTGTATATTAATAGATAATATGTTAGTTTATAAGTCAAATAAACTGGTTTAGAGGAAAATTTTTAGGAAATTAAATTTTGATTGTCTTATTTAGTTTACTTAAGCTTTTCCAGAAAAGTTAAATATGTCTTATATTTAGGATTGGAGAAGTATCCTATATAGGAAAGTTACAATAAAATTGTAGTAATCATGTACGTAAGCCCCAAGATATACCTTAGTGACGACTATGGGAGTCATAGAAGACAATGGTTTCTTGTTTGGTTGAATAAAATTTGATGGGGCTGGAGGAAGTTTTTCTGGTGATATATAGTTAGGTATTGAGAAGTCATCCATCTCATTATTGAGTACAATACCAGTGGAAGGAGAAAGCAGACCAGCTCCAAAAACCCAGTTTACTGTTGTTGTCATTGACACAGCATTTCTATTAGCATCCACAATACAAAAATGGCTTGTACCATGATCCGTAACTTGAGCCCATCTGTCCACCATATTATGTCATATTTTGAAAATTTTCAATCATAACAAAGGGTAGTCAAGTGGAGTGCACCTGCTCATATAGTACTCTGGAGGGAAGGTAGTGTTGTCCAATATCTTTTGTCTTATTTTCCTAGCAAAAGAAGGGGAAAGCATGTCTGTTACAGTACTGGTTATGTTCACAAAATCAGGGTCTCCCAAGTTCATTCGTATAGCAAATGTGTGTTTTAGAGCTTCTATCAGCCGATGAACACCTAGCTCCCCTTTTGCAGCATCTGGATTTTCATAGCTGTCCAAGATATTCATAACCTATGCAACACAAAGAAACCATGAAGATCATCAGGTTGGGATCAAAACAACATAAAGTATGTTTACTCATGATGATGGTTTAAATTCATCAAGGGCAACATGGAAAATAGAACAGGAGATAAGGTCATAAGGAATACTGTAACATACCAGCATCTCGCTCTCGAAATTGTCCGCTTTGGGGAATCCTAAGCTGGAGAGGAGAACGAAAGGTGCTATATAAAAGTATAGATACCTCCCCTCTCGACGCGTTTTAAAGTTGTGAGGGGTGAGAATTTCCGAAAGCGGACAATTTCGAGAGCGAGACACTGGGATGTTACAAATACACTCACCATAGCAAGAGCAAGTGTTCCACTTGAAGGAGGAGGCATTCCATATATGGTATACCCCATCACATTCACAGCGACTGCATCAGTTATTTCCACCTTGTAATTATGTAAATCTTCCATTGTTAGAATCCCTCCAGCTTCTCTCACATCCTTCACTAACTTCTCACCAATGGTACCATTATAAAAGGCTTGTGGACCTTGTTCTGCCACTACCTCTAAGCTGCGTCCAAGTTCCACATTATAGCATGTGTCCCCTATTTTTAACAAATTGCCATTTGGAGCATATACATCTCTCAACCCAGGGTCATTCATCACCCTATGTGCATAGCCAGCTATGTGCTCACCGAGGAAAGGTGACACCTCAAAGCCATTTTTAGCAAGATTTATTGCCGGTTCGAATAAATCTTTCCATGGTAAACGTCCATGCTGCAACCAGGCTTCATAAAGGCCAGCTAACTCACCAGGAACTCCCACCGACAAGGCACCTTGGCCTTTAGCTTCAGGATTGTTCTGATACATGTTCTGTTTGGTTGACATTTACATAGTTATGGAAAAGTAAGTCATTGTCGCACAGGATTTATATTCAGCAGAAGTCATCAAGTTTAATTGGGAACATACTGAAAAGCAATTGCTGCAAACTTAATTGCAAACAAACAATTATTTTTCCTACATCAAGCATCACTCATCTTTAAACCACGTATTCATTCTACAGTTCCTCTCTATTGCTTCCATGGAAATACCACCCAATTATTATATATCCAGTTTAATCAATCCTCACATTATAAGAACGAGCTGGAACTTGGACGAATGGAGCGATGCGCTGAAGATATAATTGACAAATAACACCGGACGAAAAGAAATCTGATAAAGCAAGCAAGATTCTAATTATGAAGTAGTGACTGAAAGGGAAAACATTATAACATGTAGAAAATGATTCAAAAGATAAAAAAGATGGAGCTAGAATATTGTAGATTTCATTTTTATCAAATCAAAGTACATAATATAAAATGTTAAAGTTGTAGCATTCATACAAATCTTGTGGACTTTTGGTTTGATACAAGTGAATGAGATAAAAGGGATATACTGATAAAACTTCGTGACATTACTGTAAATGAGAACTCTGCAAATTGACAAAATAAAAAGTTGAGGCAAGCAAGCATATAAAAAAAAGTAAATGTTTTAACCGAAAGATAAATATAAATATGAAAAAAAGAATTTGTTTGATGCAAAATTGATATGAGAAGTGTACATATAAATTAGGAGAAACCGAAAAAACAATGATGCAAAAATTAACACAGCAATGAATATATATTCTTAAGAAGTCTGGCATTCAGAAATAAATTAAGTGACATGGCTTCTGAGCATTTGAATGAAGCTCTCAAACTTTATTAGTCGCTTACAAAAAGGATTATCACACTTCTACAAAAAGACACCCCACAAGCAAGAAAAGGCAAATGAAGATTCTTTCTCTTATTCATGGAAGAATCTGAGGATCCACTGTTGTTTCTCTTTGAATTTACCACATACAAACTTAAAACTCTACATGGAACCTCCTTATACTACTTGGACAAGTTGGAAGCTTGGAGTTTTGAGGCAGCCAGCTTATCCAAAAATATGAGATTAGATAGCTCTATTATGCTAATAGGCATCATAGGGAATCTGTTTCTGCGTTCTGCTTTAGGCATTAGTTGCTCATTTTTTCTTCCTAGTAGTGTTTCAAAGTCCATAGAGAAAAGAACTTAAAAAAAGACACACTATGCATGGGATGATTCAAGAAACCAGCCTGCTCAATGGTCAAATATGGACTCTAGTAAATTATGTTTAATTGGGACCAAACTAAAAAGCAAGTGCTGCAAACTTAATTGCACACAAAGAATTATTTTTCCTACATCAAGCAAAACTCATATCTTCAAACCACATATTCCCTCTACAGTTCCTCTCTATTGGCTCGATGGAAATACCACCCCATTATTATCATCCAACTTAACTAATTCTCACATTATAAGAATTGTTAGTTAGATCATTAAATATGTCTCAAATTGATAAAATTTTCCAACACTACCCCTTTAAAAGTTTCCCTCTCTACATTTATAAATTTTTCTAACATCTATTTTCCCAACCATAATTAATGAAGCTTAAGTTGGTAAACAATCTCTAATAACCTCTAAGTATAATGAAGTAAGGTGTTAAACTAAGACCTGTGAAGCAGCTGAAGGGGCAGGTTCTCTCATGTCAAAAGCCTGAGTCTTGGAAGTTGCAGAAGATCTAACTACCATGAATGCACCTCCTCCTATGCCACTTGATGTTTGATAAACAACACCAACACATAATGAAGTTGCAACAGCAGCATCAACAGCATGGCCGCCACGCCTAAGAAATGAAGCTCCTATTTCAGAACAACGGCTATCATCAGCTGCAACAACTCCTAGCTCTGACTCTATGCTATCCTGACGACTTTTTGTAATTCCCACACCATGCTTTTGTACCCATGTGTGTCTGTTGCTTCTGAGTACAAGTCCCAAAACTGTAACACATCAATTTCAAGAATTAAGTCATATCAGTAAATATGTTAATCAAATTACTCCTATCAAATGAGGTTTAGGCATATCTCTTTCTCATTCTCCTGTCATTTCTAACAGATTTAAGGCCAAAGTACACTTATCTTCTCTTATGTTTATGTTTGTATCAAGTTTCAACTTAGTCATTCATGTTCAGATAAGTACACTTTTGATTCTTTTTGTTAACTTAACCGAAAATAACAACTTATCAAATTTAAATTGTTAATCTTATTAAATATTGAAAAGATACTTAAATTAAAATATTTTAATGTAACTATTCTTATATTTTTTTTTCATCAGAAACTATTCTCATATATTTAAAATTTGTTATTCTTTACACTCATTCAATTATAAAATAATCCATTAAATTATTAAGTGAAATTAACAGTTGTGACAAAAAAAAGTACTAAATGTACTTTCCAAACATAAAACTAAAAGAGGAGCAAAAGTAAACTTGCCCATATTTCATCTTCACTAATGAGAAGGAAACAATATTTTGAGGTGATTAATTAGTTAGTATGAAATTACTAGACAAGACAAAAGCAATCAATTCATGTAACTACAAAGTGATGCCCATTAACTCTAAATCGAGTTAGCACGAGAAATCAGTGAAAATAGTAATTAACGCCGGAAATAAGTTTGTTTTGGTGAGTATTATTGATGAGTATTACAGTAAAGAAAAAGAAGCAAGTAAAATAGGAAAGAAGAAGAAGAAGAAGGAACTGACTTGAGAGAGCCAAGAAAGGAAGAAGGAAGAAGAGAATTTTAAAGGGGTTGTTTCTGATGTTGTTGTTGTGTGCTAAGCGATGGCTTGGAAGCAGAGGAGATTCCATGTTATGCTTCATGATTGGTAGAAAGAGAAAGTGAAGACTGTGCAGAGAAACTGAAACTGAATCTGAAACTGAAAGTGAGCTAAATCTTCATTCATTCAGAATCTTGAGGTCATGTTGGAGCCTCACGCTTATGATTGGACAATGCTCCTAGTACCTTACACTTTTATATTATACTATTATGTCATCATCCTTCCCTCACCTAATTTTATTTTTGTTCTTTTTATAGAATTCAGAAATATTGGAACTCTATATTAAAAAAGCAAAGAAATATTTGGATTCGGCCGCCAAACAATTCTAATCCGTTAATTAAAAGATGGCGGATAAATGTCTTTTAATTTTAAAATATATATATATATACTCCCTCCGGTCCTAATTATAAGTCGCCTTTGACTTTTTTGGAAAATCCTAAATAAGCAAAATAAGCCAATCATAAATTGATTTAATTAATTTTTTTCTCTTAAACTAGTTTGTTTAACCTATAAACTAATGACTAATATAAAAATTTATCAAATATGTCATTATATAATAACATATTTTGTAACCTTAACATCTCCAAAAAAAGTCAAAGGCGACTTATAATTAGGACCGAAGGGAGTATATATATATATATATATATATATATATATATATATATATATATATATATATATATATATATATATATAGTTATATATATATATATATAGTTGAGTAAATTAACGAGTGAGAATCAACAATTTAGAGCTTTTAAATTACTAAGAGGGTATTTGGCTGTCAGTTTTCCTAGATCAGTAGATATAAAATATGGATAAATTGCGTAAACAGCTAATGAAATAGGAGCCTTTGAATTCATTTAGACTTCACATGTCATACACGAAATTAAAATATGTTGAGACGGTGCTTTTGTTTTTTAAAAAAAAACAAGAATGATAATGTTGGAGTGGTTTGTGGGATTAGGTGAGTTTTTGTTAAAGTTTCTGTTTTTATTAAATCTAATTTGAAAGAAGATAGAGAAGTAGAGAAGTTTTATGGTGAATTTTTTATGATGATAATGATATTCTGCTTTGCAAATTCTTTTATGGTTTTGGAGATCAGATTCATCATTCATATTTCTTCATCAATTTCATTTAGTTGGGAGAGAGAGTGAATGGAAGAGATAATGACATGTTATAATGTGTATGAGGTTATGATAATAATTTAACAATGAATACTCCAAAAAGATTTCTTACTTGCATTTAATTACGTGAATCAATATCTTTAGCCCAATAGTTGTTAGCTGTTCGGTCTCTGGCCCAGCCTGTTATTACTTCAGGATAAATTTATGATCTGCTAGGTTGTTACCGATAAAACCATGTTTAGTTATAATTAGCTTTAATTTAGACGTGTATCATACGCTATTGACCCACTGTAATTGTAATGTGCTGATATAAATACGATCTCGGACTCAACGTTGGTAAACTTGAGATTATTCTGCCCAAAATCACTCTAGTTCTCTCAAGTTCTCTCAATTTCTCTCACATAATGACATAATACTCCCTCCATTACATAATATAAAAGACAAAAGTTGAATGATTTTAGTTCAAAATATAAGAAGGGCGAAGACCCAAAAATGATACATAAGTACTGGTTAAGTAAAAAAAAATACTCCCTCCGGTCCTAAATATAGGACCTAGATAACTTTTTTGGGGAGATTAAGGAAGACTTAATTTTAGATGTCTTTCCAATAATACCCTCCTTAATTAGTTTAGTTACTTAGTAGCCTTTTCTCCCCTATCAAAGGAGTTGTTAAGAAGAAGAAGGGTAATTTAGGAAAAAGGTAACAAAAAATGTATCTAGGTCTTATATTTAGGACCAACATGAAGTCTCTATCTAGGTCTTATATTTAGGACCGGAGGGAGTATTACATAACTATTTCAAGGTACACAAATTCTCAACTATTGGGCATAAGATCAAAAATTATATTTTCACTAATATGACAATAAAATTAGACATGAAAAGTTCAAAATGTCCTTATAAATTAAATAAATTTTCTTTCTCCTTCTTCCTCATTCTCTCCTTCTTTCTTCCTTCTCAAGCAGTCCGCCGCCGGTCGTCGAGGAGATTGTCACCGCCCTGCCTCCGCCGTGGGGGCGAGTTGTCGGGGAAAAGGGAGGGGAAGAGGAGAGAGAAAGGTGGAGTTGAGTGTGTTTTTGTTATTGTTATTTATTTTATAAGGGTATTTTGGATTTCATGTCTAATCTTATTGTCATATTAGTGAAAATATCATTTGTGTACATTGAAATAGTTGTGTACTATTTTTATTCTTTAACCAATTATGTATCATTGGTCATTCGCCCATATAAGAATTCATCTCACTTCTCTTATCATCTAATGCATTTTTCTACTTTACCTCGAACTTTTTTTCATATTTATTAATGTTTACGTATTTCTCTCTCTTAAAAGTATCATATTAAATATTGGAAATATTAGAAAAGAAGCATTAACTCTAGATACTCAACTATTTTTTACGTGTTTTTTTAATAAGTGTTTTTTATCGACTAAGCTCATATATTACAGACGGGACGGAGCATATAAAGTGAAAACAAAAATTTCAAAAAATATTAAGTGAACAAAATTTTTGACTTTCTTTTGATACACAAGCTATGCAAATTTTTCCTGTCTCTTCTCATGACTTTTTTAGACGGGAAATTCACATTACGAAAACTTTTAGAACATCAAAAAATTGATTGTGGAACTGGACATAGGATAGGTTGATTCAATCTCGTCACATCCCGAATATATGTGTGTTTTATATAACTTTTCAAAAAAAAAAAGTACACGCGTCATTAGTGTCATGTATGAGTATAAATGACATTTTTATGAAAAAATACTACCATATTTAATTTTTAGCATATTATATTGTATAAGACGTATTGTGAAAGAAAACTGAACTAATCTCATTATTTGATACAAATCAATATGTTATATTTTTCTTCTAAATAAATATTTTAACTGAACACATTTTTAAAAAAATCGGGACTTTCCGGTCTACCTGTCATAAGCTTTTTTGTTGATAGGATATGGGATGAGGATATACCGATCACATGCCCCTCCGGTGCTATAATCACCTCTAGATACACGTGCAATCCAGGAAAATAGCAATTGCGCAGTTTTTTTGGAATCAAAGACAAAATGATATTATATATACACATGCAATCCAAGAAAATACCGGTTGATACTTGAGAATATGTGCAATGAATAATGGGAGTCACAAATTCCAAGAAGGGAAGAAAAGGTCAAAAGCCAATCTCATTCAACAACACAACTCCCAAAATCTGTCACTCCCATTCCACACCATCATTCAACCTTTATCTTTTAAGGATGGATTAAACCAACTTTCTTTTGGTTCCTATAGTTTAGTGTGGCTTGAGTTTTAGTACCTGAAGTTTAAAAGTGAAGGTTTTAACCTTTGTAGTTTACATTAATTTTGTTTTTAGTCTCTATACTTTCAAAGAAGAGGTTTTGATCTTCCAAGTTTCATTTTGTTCAAACAAATGGTCTCTGGTGTTAAATAAGTTGATATGTCACCCTTAGTTGTGATGATGTGGTCAGATGTGTAGGCAAGTTGACATGGAAAAATTAATTATAATTAAAAACGTTTAATTATGCTTTTCTACACATCTGACCACATCATCACAACTAAGGGTGACGTATCAACTTATTCAACACTAGGGACCATTTGTTTGAACAAAATGAAACTTGAAGGACCAAAACGTCTTCTTTGAAAGTATAGGGACTAAAACCAAAACTAATGTAAACTACAATGACCAAAACCTCCACTTTCAAACTTCAGGGACTAAAACCCAGATCACAACAAATTATAGGAATCAAAAGTTGGTTTAATCCTTTAAGGATTAAGTTCCAATTTTACTATGGACTATTTTTATAAAAATGTAGCTAGAATAATTGACAATAAAAATGTGCAGAATTACCAACCAATGTTTCAATTATTTTAGGTGAAAAGTTTGTCCTTTAAAAGACTTTGACAATATTCTGTTGGTAAAATTGTGATATGTGCTACTTTGACAATAATCAATTGGTTGCACTTTAACCCTCCTTTTAATCATTTCCTTCATTTTACTAATTAAAAAACTTTTCTCTTTTAAAATACCTAGTTCAGTAGTACATGTGTAATTCAAAGGTTATGAAGTAAATGATAATACTGTGTTTATTATATAATTTAAAAATGTTTAAAATTACTACTCAGTAATTCTTTTTAGTTTTTACAAAAAATAAAGTATTTCTTTGATGGACAAGAGTTTTTATATTTAAGTGGTTGGTTACTTCTGCACAAAAACTATTATCATCACCGTTAATAATTGTGCGTCTTCCGTTTTTTAAATTTCATTTTAACATGCTTACAATATTAAAATTTCAAATCGAATTTCAATATAAGGATGTTATTTTGAGAACCTTTATTTAAATAGTGATAAATATAGTGCTTATGTAAAAATAATCATCAATATGAAAAAGAGGAAATGACATCTAAATTTCTATAGTTGAAATTACATATTTATGATTTATTCATTATAAATTACAGTTGAAATACACATTTGTATGTTATCTAAAAGATTGATGTTGAGTGACCCTTTGAGCAAAATACATGTGAATTTTTAACCACAAAAAATATCGTACTGGGTGACCCTTTGAGTAAAATACATGTGTATTTTTTACCCAAAAAATATATTGTATTGGATGAATATTTGAGTAAAACACATGTGCATTTTTAATCCTTAACCCATTCAATAATCATTGTCATTTCTTGCAAGAGTTCATGGGAAAAAATATGTGATGTTTAAAAAGTGTTTTTGCATCTTTTTTTCATGTGCACCTTCCTCACCCTACTCTTTTTTGTTACATCAAGATTTAGTATGGCTTGATCAAATGCCATTCAAATTTAATATCTCTTATATTAAATTGGTATTATAATAATATGTAGTTAACGAATTAAGTGTCAGACTTCCTGATTTGGTGAAAGTAATACGCATTTTTTTTGAATTACTTAAAAATTTCTTGGTGAACACTAATACACAATCCTGTGCGTTTCATGGAATACGTTTATAGTAGCATATATCTTTAAAAGAATTTATATATATTGTTTTGAAGGAGGGTTATCATTTGATTCGTTTTGTTCCTTAAAACAATGTCGGCATATAGCAATTAGAAAATGACATAGGAGTATTTTATTTCCTGTACTTCCTTAAGCTGGTAGTAGTTATAAAAGTCTGTAAGTGTTTATGAATCAAAAAAGAAGAAAAGTATGAAAGTGTTGTGTGAATAAAACTTTCAAGAGTATGAAAGTTAGGTACATTGGAAAAAAAATGAATGTTAGATATAAAGTTATATTAGATGTAGATTTGGTCATTGTAGATTTGGGTCTTAATTGTAAGACCTTCTTTACTTTTTTTGAGAAATTAGGAATGTAAGATTAATCATTTTGCAATAATGATAGTAATTATTTTCTCTGTCAAAACTAATTTATTCTACTTATAAATTAATTTATAATATAATTACATGTGACATATGTAATAATTTAGTGGTCTAATTTACTTCTTTAATTTCCACAAAAAAAATTAAAATGGTTTTATATTTATGACTCTGTAAAGTGTAAAGTAGCATTTAATAATGCCATATTTATCCTCCAAGCTGATATGATTATGCCCTTTTGGGAGTTAGGTCCTAATTAGTTAGATATTTGTAATTTACTATTTCCTCAAAAAATATGTTTTTCTTGTTATTATAAATCAATAAATGTCATGTTTAGATATGGTTTGAATGTCTGTATGTAAAAAACAAATATCTCCTAGACCTAGTGGGTTGACGTAACTGATAAGTACTCATGTCCCTTAAGTGAATGGTTGGAGGCTCGATCTCTAATCCTTTTGAATGAAGTAAATTCACAGGCTGATTATTTACTTCTATATAAGGGTTTCATAACAAAGAAGAATTAGTCTTACATGACACGCGAGTAGAATACTCTTAATAATAAACCATGAAAGATAGATATCTCCCATTACAAATGATCTCTCACAGTATAAAAAGGGAAAAAGATGTTAATTGAACAAATTAAAATGCATGCAACTATGCACAGTTAGAAGGGAAGAGTGATATCGTCTCCTTGCTCATATCTATAAACCCCATTCATTATTATTATCGCTTTTGTTGTGAAAATGATTAATCGAGAAAATTGCGAGAAAGGTCACAACCTGACGTATACCAACTGGCCACTAAGCTTTAGCTCACCCCATCACCTGTGTATGACTCACCGTCCATTTTAGTTACGGTTCCCAATGGAATATTTATCCCATTTTTATATAAGATTAAATTTATTTTTAAAAAATTTAAAAAAAATTAAATAAATTATTTATAAATTTATTGATTTTGAAAATAATTTATTTAATTTTAAACTAACATATGATCTAATGATACATAAAATAAATTTAGATCAAATACCTCATTTTACTCCATTAATCTCTCCAATGAATATCAAATAAATCTTATATGTAAGAAATGAGAATAATGGTTTAGATTTCTTCACATAGCTCCTAACTATTCCAAAAAAAAAAAGGATCAAGAAATGGTTATTTGGTTCATCGCTAACAAATTTGTTATAAGTTCTAACTGACTGATAGAAAATGTAATTGGGGTAAAAGTCTAATGTAAGATGTAAATGGATAGACTTTTACGAAAACTCCGTTTATTAGAAATTTATTTGCCTCAACAGAAAAACATCATATCCAGCCTCTGACTAGCTTTTAATATACAAAAGCTAATATAGGTTAAACTAGGGGTGTCCATCATATCCCATTCTCGAAGATCCCATCCCATTCCCAGGCAAACGAGACCGAGAATTTCCCGTCCCGGACAAAGGCGGAAAATTTCCCGGGGCAGGAACGGGGAAATCTCCGGGTACGGGACGGGATTCGAGATAGGCCTGGGAATCTTGTTCCCGTCCCGGATTTTAATACTGTCTCTTTTTTAAAACAAAAATTATAATAAAAAATAAGGGTGTTTACTGTTTAGGCCCAATTGTAAATATTGCATGTTGGGTTCTAATTGCTTCTGAAATTTTTGTTGTTGTGTTCTTTTCTAAATTAACCGACTTAAAGGAACTAATTGCATGTTGGGTTTTATGAAATTTGTTTCGTTCTCATCTGCATGATGGGAAAGATTTATAATCTTGTTTGTAATCCTTGCGGGTTAGTTTTGTTTTAATGGAAATAAAAGGTGTGTCGTGTGTATATTAGTAAGTGTACAAGGGAAAATATGATGATGTTGGAAAATATTAGTAGGGCATGGGGAATGGGGAAGAAAAGTTACAAGATACAAGGGAAGTGAAAGGGACAAATGTGGGATCATTTGTAATCTTGTAAATGTATGACAACACTATAATATGAGAAAGATTTGTAAATGTTATCTTTCCCACATTTTAATCTTGTTAAATGTGGGAATGATTTGTAATCTTGTTTTGTAATCCTTGTGAGTTAGTTTTGGTTTAATGGTAATAAAATGTTTGTGTATGTCAATATGTTTATATTTCAATTTTATGCCTCATTTGTTTGTTCCCAACTTCATAATATGAGGGAACGGGAAATCCCGTTTTCATTCCTGATCCCGCATATTTCCCGCTCATGCGGTAAATATGCGGAAACGGGAAAGGGAATGGGAAAGTGAAGCCTTTCCCGGCCCCTTTCAGGGAACGGGAACGGGAAACGGGAACGGGAAAGCCGATTCCCGTTCCCGCACTCGGGTTTGAACACCCCTAGCTTCAACCAAAAAACTGAGAAACCAAATGAAAATATGTTTCAAATTTTCTGCCTCTTCTCCTACTAAAAAGCCTTTTAAATATTTTTATTGCAATTAAAAATATCTTTATTTTTATTAATATTACTTGAAAAAAGAAAAATTGGTTTAAAATTTCCCATAGTTAGGGGTGTTTGTAACATTATGTTACTAATTCCTTAATTAATCTGTCACATCTCATTTAATTCTATTACCTCTTTACTAACTATGATAGGAAAAGGAATATTCATATTAACAACATCTCTATCATAGTTAGAAAAGAAATTTCCTAATGATTACATAATATCCATGATAGAGAAGAATCTCCTGATACAATATGAATGCTATCATGGATATTTAAAAGCTAACCATGTTAGAAAGGATTTACCTAACATGGTTAATTAACAAAACCAACTATTATTTAACAATACATAAATATAACTACATGCGGAAGCAGATGCAGGCCTATACAAATTGGCAATATACAATACCAAATAAATTATATAAAACTCCTACTACCTAATTCCCTTTTCCTGAAGCTTGCACCTATGCATGAATACCTGCAAAAATGTCAGTAATCGTGGGATGAGACAAATTGTCCCAGTAATCACCGCTTAACTCACTATAACAGTGAGATGTGCGGTAGCGAGGGCGTCTAACGGGTACCTCAGTTATAAAATCAATAATACACACATATATATATATATATATATATATATATATACCAAACCTTCTTCCCATGTATTACACCAGTCTCTCTGTCATTTTCCAAATCAATGTACTTCAACACCTCTACCTCCGTTACAACTACACCACCCCACAACTCTCACACTCACCTGTAGATGCATTGTGCCATACCGGGGCATTCAAGCATCTAATCTTCTCTATATGATTTGACACTGTGCCCCTCTCTGATGAGGGAGCAAATTTCCCTCTCTGGCAATCTCCAGAGAGAGAACCCCAATTCTGTTTTCCACTACAGAATAGGAACGATTGGACTCTAATCAATGCCCATAACCGTAGGGGCGGTTGGACTCTAATCAATGCCCATAACCGTAGGTCACTTTTCTCAATAAGTTGACCTATCAACCCCGATCCAATCAAACCGAAAAGGATCATCTGTACAAATAACTGTCGATTGGCCTATCGAACAGTTATCATCGCGCGATGGTACACATATATAACAGTGTCATGCAAACCTCACATTATCCATCAATTTCAATCTCATACAGTATCACAATCTTAATCCATATCCATATCATACATTCTTACAATTCTCTTCAATATCTCAAATTCCAACTATGCAACTTCTTTCATCAACCTTGCTATCAACATCCCTAACAGAATACTATCTAACTCTCTCACACCATAACCAGAACAACACCAGCCAGGATAATATATATAATATTTCAAATTCCTTTTATACAAAAATAATCGTGTTTGAAAGGCACCCGATAGCCTGTTTTGTATAAAAATAAGTTTTCAAAGACAATGTGTATATGGAGGGTGAAAAGGGATTTTGAAAATCCCAGCTAACGTCACCCTCAATGTTATAGCAAGGTTAAGAGTGATTACCTGTCGCCCTTAGCATTTCACAACCTTGCCTTACCATTCTTTGTAGATTTTTCCTTCCAAGTATTCTCCTCTTAGGTCCTCCTATAATAATAGGATACAAAATGATAAATTAATATCATTTCACTTTATAACGCTTGACGTCTCTCTCTTATTCCATATTACTACCCATGACGATGTGAACTCCAACCATTGCTGGGTGATGGATAATCAAAGCACATTCAAAAACAAAAGCATATATCATGTTGAAGTTTATAAAAACAAACAATTTCAAGAGAATTTATTCCAAACAATCAAATAGCACAAGTTAAATCATCAATGAAGCAAACAATTTATCAAATAATAAGCAAATAAGCACAAGGTCAACAGTTCTTATCTCATGTTTTATTCATTACCAATTGTTATTTCCGAATTATTTTAATCCCTTAACCCAATAAGGTATCTCATGATGTTTCGACTATGATTATGGTCGACTCATAATTATAATCGAAACCCCAGAGAAGCATCCTCATTCCGTCATTCTTATGAAATTCTTATCAATATCATCACTTATTTCATTATTCTTCTTATATTCTTCTCAACCTCTCCACAATACCTATTCAATTGCTCTTATCACTCTCTCCCCACCACGGAATGAGTGATATTCCTCTCAAAAGGCAGATATTCATGCACCAAAAGGAAGGGAATACTAAGAATGTATATTGCCAATCTACATGCAATGCAGCACAGTCCTAGGTTATCGTATACCAAATACTGATAACCAAGTTGTAACATTATGTTACTAATTCCTTAATTAATCTGTCACATCTCATTTAATTCTATTACCTCTTTACTAACTATGATAGGAAAAGGAATATTCATATTAACAACATCTCTATCATAGTTAGAAAAGAAATTTCCTAATGATTACATAATATCCATGATAGAAAAGAATCTCCTGATACAATATGAATGCTATCATGGATATTTAAAAGCTAACCATGTTAGAAAGGATTTACCTAACATGGTTAATTAACAAAACCAACTATTATTTAACAATACATAAATATAACTACATGCGGAAGCAGATGCAGGCCTATACAAATTGGCAATATACAATACCAAATAAATTATATAAAACTCCTACTACCTAATTCCCTTTTCCTGAAGCTTGCACCTATGCATGAATACCTGCAAAAATGTCAGTAATCGTGGGATGAGACAAATTGTCCCAGTAATCACCGCTTAACTCACTATAACAGTGAGATGTGCGGTAGCGAGGGCGTCTAACGGGTACCTCAGTTATAAAATCAATAATACACACACATATATATATATACCAAACCTTCTTCCCATGTATTACACCAGTCTCTCTGTCATTTTCCAAATCAATGTACTTCAACACCTCTACCTCCGTTACAACTACACCACCCCACAACTCTCACACTCACCTGTAGATGCATTGTGCCATACCGGGGCATTCAAGCATCTAATCTTCTCTATATGATTTGACACTGTGCCCCTCTCTGATGAGGGAGCAAATTTCCCTCTCTGGCAATCTCCAGAGAGAGAACCCCAATTCTGTTTTCCACTACAGAATAGGAACGGTTGGACTCTAATCAATGCCCATAACCGTAGGGGCGGTTGGACTCTAATCAATGCCCATAACCGTAGGTCACTTTTCTCAATAAGTTGACCTATCAACCCCGATCCAATCAAACCGAAAAGGATCATCTGTACAAATAACTGTCGATTGGCCTATCGAACAGTTATCATCGCGCGATGGTACACATATATAACAGTGTCATGCAAACCTCACATTATCCATCAATTTCAATCTCATACAGTATCACAATCTTAATCCATATCCATATCATACATTCTTACAATTCTCTTCAATATCTCAAATTCCAACTATGCAACTTCTTTCATCAACCTTGCTATCAACATCCCTAACAGAATACTATCTAACTCTCTCACACCATAACCAGAACAACACCAGCCAGGATAATATATATAATATTTCAAATTCCTTTTATACAAAAATAATCGTGTTTGAAAGGCACCCGATAGCCTGTTTTGTATAAAAATAAGTTTTCAAAGACAATGTGTATATGGAGGGTGAAAAGGGATTTTGAAAATCCCAGCTAACGTCACCCTCAATGTTATAGCAAGGTTAAGAGTGATTACCTGTCGCCCTTAGCATTTCACAACCTTGCCTTACCATTCTTTGTAGATTTTTCCTTCCAAGTATTCTCCTCTTAGGTCCTCCTATAATAATAGGATACAAAATGATAAATTAATATCATTTCACTTTATAACGCTTGACGTCTCTCTCTTATTCCATATTACTACCCATGACGATGTGAACTCCAACCATTACTGGGTGATGGATAATCAAAGCACATTCAAAAACAAAAGCATATATCATGTTGAAGTTTATAAAAACAAACAATTTCAAGAGAATTTATTCCAAACAATCAAATAGCACAAGTTAAATCATCAATGAAGCAAACAATTTATCAAATAATAAGCAAATAAGCACAAGGTCAACAGTTCTTATCTCATGTTTTATTCATTACCAATTGTTATTTCCGAATTATTTTAATCCCTTAACCCAATAAGGTATCTCATGATGTTTCGACTATGATTATGGTCGACTCATAATTATAATCGAAACCCCAGAGAAGCATCCTCATTCCGTCATTCTTATGAAATTCTTATCAATATCATCACTTATTTCATTATTCTTCTTATATTCTTCTCAACCTCTCCACAATACCTATTCAATTGCTCTTATCACTCTCTCCCCACCACGGAATGAGTGATATTCCTCTCAAAAGGCAGATATTCATGCACCAAAAGGAAGGGAATACTAAGAATGTATATTGCCAATCTACATGCAATGCAGCACAGTCCTAGGTTATCGTATACCAAATACTGATAACCAAGTTGTAACATTATGTTACTAATTCCTTAATTAATCTGTCACATCTCATTTAATTCTATTACCTCTTTACTAACTATGATAGGAAAAGGAATATTCATATTAACAACATCTCTATCATAGTTAGAAAAGAAATTTCCTAATGATTACATAATATCCATGATAGAAAAGAAACTCCTGATACAATATGAATGCTATCATGGATATTTAAAAGCTAACCATGTTAGAAAGGATTTACCTAACATGGTTAATTAACAAAACCAACTATTATTTAACAATACATAAATATAACTACATGCGGAAGCAGATGCAGGCCTATACAAATTGGCAATATACAATACCAAATAAATTATATAAAACTCCTACTACCTAATTCCCTTTTCCTGAAGCTTGCACCTATGCATGAATACCTGCAAAAATGTCAGTAATCGTGGGATGAGACAAATTGTCCCAGTAATCACCGCTTAACTCACTATAACAGTGAGATGTGCGGTAGCGAGGGCGTCTAACGGGTACCTCAGTTATAAAATCAATAATACACACACACATATATATATATATATATATATATATATATACCAAACCTTCTTCCCATGTATTACACCAGTCTCTCTGTCATTTTCCAAATCAATGTACTTCAACACCTCTACCTCCGTTGTTAGAATCTTAAGTTTTGATGGTGACTAAGGTATGATATGGTCTAGTACTTAAAAGAACATAATTAACACTTAGGAAGGATTAGATGACATGGTTAGAATCCTGAGTTAGATCACTTGCGAATGCAAGATCATTTCCGGTAATATTAGCACTAGAGCTCGCGGATGGAGTACACATCCCATAGGACGCAAACGGAAGCAAGTGAGACACTTGGTTAGAATCCTGAGTTAGATCACTTGAGAATGCAAGATCACTTCCGGATAGATTAGGACTTGCGCACGCGGATGAATGCTTTCATCCCCCAGCGTCAGCAAGTAAATCACTGGGGAAATAACTTAGTCCATGAGAATTAGTACACAACCTTAAGACTAAGCTATGTTTCAATCGGAAGTGAAATTGCTTCCTGTTAGATTTAGACTGGCGCAGGATGATAAACTAGATATAACCCCGAGCGTCAGTGAAAATGCAACGTCAAGTGAAGTTGCTTCCTGTTAGACTTAGACTGGCGCAGAGCGATAGAATAGATATTACCCCAAGCGTCAGGGAGTCTACTTCGCCAAGTGAAAACACTTCCTGTTGGATTTAGACTGACGCAGGCTGACAGAATAGATATATCCCCAAGCGTCAGTGAATCAGCCTCGTCAAGCGAAATTGCTTCCTGTTAGATTTAGACTTGCACAGGCTGATAAAAGAAGTATAACCCTAAGCGACAGCAAGTTCACCACGACAAGTAAAAGCGCTTCCGATAGCTCAGTGACTAGCGCTGACTGTTGGAATGAAATACACTGAGCGAGAGTAAGTGATGGTGAGCTAGATCCTTCATCAAGTGAAAGTACTTCCGGATGTAGAAGTGCTTCCGGATACATCCTAGACTAAGTAAACTCCCACTTCATGTGATTGTGTGTTGACTTAATATACATAGCATGAACAAATGACACACTGAGTCACTTAGGAAGACTTAGAGTAAACTAACGAGACTTAAGCTGACTATTGGAATAGAGATCCCTTAGAGTCAGTAGACATTACACTAAGTCAGAACATAGTCTAAGTAAGACTACTTCCCATAGCAAACTTCCCACAACATGTATAGTTTTACTATATCTGATTATATATTGCTATGTTGGACTAACCAGTATGTGCAGAACTTAATCACACTTCCGGATGCAACTGAGCTTCCGGATGCAAAGACTCTTGGCATTGGATTTCAGAGATTAACACTTGCAGAGCAAGATTGCCACTTCCGGATGAACGATGATCATCCGTCAGCAAGAGTACAAGAGAAAATGTCACATACTCAGAAGTAAGAATGCTTTTGTCAGAGCAGAGGTATCAGGACTACTTTTCAGTGATAAAGCAAGTCAACCCTGCTGAGCATTTAAGAAGATGTTCCTTCCAACGGTAACAAGAGGATAACAGATATTCAAACAACATTGTTACCTACCAAGCATGAGGAGTATGAGAGATAAGGAGAATATAATCTGAAGATTCATTCAAAGTGTCAAAGCTCATACTGCCCACAAGAGTCAGAGTCCATAAGAGAGCTTCTGATAGCAAGAGAGCATCCAATAGCAAAGCACTCTTATCATTCATGGACAAGTGCTTGGAAGACAAAGTTCCTCTATGATAGCAAGCAGAATGTTAGAGTCCACGAGCTTCACTTCAGTTAGCAAGAGAGCTTCCGATAGTAAGTCTCTTAGCATCCTGGACTTATGCTTGAGGAACGAAGTCCTCATCTGACAACAAGCAAGAGTCAGACCGTACAGTGTATAGATGTCAGAACGACTTTTGCCAGAACAGTGTTGTCAGAACAGTGTTGACAGAACAGCTGGACAAAGCACCCTATTCAGATAAAGCAAAGTCAACTCTGCTGTGCATTAATGAGGACAACGTAAACAAGGCCCAACGGCTATATTCAAACGGCCTTATTGCCTCTCCAACGGTTGGATATTCAGAGGCTGGTATAAAAGGAACATCTACATTCAGAAGAAAAAAAGGAGAGAGAGAGAACAGAGCTTATTGTCTGAAACACTATTCTACATTCCTCTCATCTTCTACTCTCGGACTTAGATATGTAATATTCTTAGAGAGTGATTCTTTTGTGCTTAAGTGAGTAACACCATCTACTCTTAGAGAGAGTCATTCAAGCTTAAGTGTTTAGCACAATCAGTTCATAGAGTGAACATAATTGTAATCTTACATTTTGTAAGGGGGAGCATTTAGAAGTTTTCTAAATCTCCATAGGTTGCAAGTTAGCCCGTAAAACTTGCGTTTGTAAGGTTTGCAGGTGAACCCGTTGTAAAACCTGTGGGTTGTTAGGTGAACCCGTGCTCGTAAAACCTAAAGTGTAAAGGCTTCTCTTGTGCCTGGTTTAAACAAGAATAGTGGATTGAAAATCTCAGGTGGAGCCTGGGGACTGGATGTAGGTCTGGGTGACCGAACCAGGATAAATTTATGTGTGCATAAACTTACATTTAAACATTCTATTTTTGCATCACATAACATACTGACTTGTGCATACCATTACTCAGTAACATCATCACCAAGCACAAGCAGTCTTTCGAAAAGAAATAAAGTTTTTATTCCCTCACCCAATTCACCCCCCCCTCTTGGGTGACAGCCACGCATTTCATTTGGTATCAGAGCAGGTCACTTGTTTAAAGGATCCAACGATCTCAAGTGCAAAGACCTAGGCTGACTTGGGATATAAAATGTGTTTTGAAGGTTTTGATCATACTATCCCACCTGTGTTAGAAAATATTATTTTCTTGTTGGTGAAAAGCAAGAATGGAAAGTTTTTATACAATCCACTAGTTTGAAAATGTGGGATATTTTTGAAAATGATTTTGATTTCAAACCAAGAGGAAACTGGACTGAAAAGGAGAAAAATTTGTTTTCCTTGAACATTAGAGCAATGCAAATTTTATACAAAGGCTTAACTGAAAATGATTTCCAGAAAATCAAACATTGCTCTAGTGCTAGAGACAATTGGAATACTCTTGATATGATATATGCTTCTAACCCATCTCTTGAAAGCACAGTTGTCCAAAGCTCAACTCGTGCTCTTTCTGGATCATCTACTGATGAGCTTCTGGAAGCTGACATTGAGGAAGCAGGCTTCAGTAAAGAGAGTATCCATTTCTGCCTAGAAGATTCAGAAAGTGAGGTATCTGGATCTGAACTTGAACTTACTGAATTGCAAGATGCATACAATGAGTTATATACCGAATATTGTAAACTTGCAAAAGAACTTCTGGGCTTAAAAGAAAAAGATAGGAAACTTGAAAAACTAATTTCTTCTTCTACGTCCAAAGTTTCCAAGGTTTCTTTTAAAGAATTAGTGGTTCCGATAGTTAACCCACGATCGGCAGGGAAAACTTCAACATGTCTCGAAAAATGTTTTGATTGTAAACACTTGTTGAAGGAAAAAGAAGAGCTTTCAAAAGAAACTGAGATTTCAAAGGAACAAAAAGCCTTTCTAAAGAAAACTAATCATGATAATGATAGAAAACCCCATTTTGATCATCATTCCATTATCTGTCATTATTGTGGTAGATTAGGACATATTTCTCACACATGCAGTCTTAGAAGAAATCTAAATGTGAGAAATAAATTTGTATGGATTCCTAAAGGACAAGTAAGGTCCAGTGCTAACCAAGTAGGACCCAAGTACAAATGGGTACCAAAACATCCTCCTAGTGCCTTACTTGTGCAGGAAAGATCAAGAGTTTCTCTTACCCCAAAGGAGAGAACTCGTGGCGATGCAACTGCTGAAAACCCCTGGTACAATCATAAGAAGCAATGTGCAACCACCAGGAACAATGGGTCTGTCTCAAGGATGAGCTATCACAAAGTTCCATTCAACTATCCTGAGAAGAACAAGAGAGAGTGGACTCCTCGATCAACATTGAAAAGGCACTTGAATCCTAACTCTCAGAAGAAAGTGCTTCGAACCAAGGATAAGTATAGAAGATCCTCTTGGGAAAGGCAATTCCGAGGTTCAGCAAGACTCAGGACTTTATCTCATCTGAACAATCAGTCAAGTCTTGACAAGCATTCGTCACGCATAGATGGTGATATCATTCCTACCTTCCACTTTACTCGAACAATCACTTGGGTAGTAAATGCATGATGGGCTTAACAGTTTTACTCATATATGCTTAGCGAATCTTTTAAGGGCGTCTTTCATGAAAGAAAATAGTTTACGCATTCACCTTGATTTTTGAAAGATCCTTTTGATATACAAACTTTCAAAACAAATTCTGATCCTCTTTAAATCTACATGACAACCATACCTCATGATAGCACTCAAAAGTTATTTCTGATTTTCCATTTCATGTGGTATCTATTGCATCAAGCTTTTCAATGCATAAGCAGCTATGGTTTCGAGAACAATACATCCCTCTTAATTACATCTTTAAGTTCTCAATCTACTAATGATCTCAGTTCAAGTTTGTGGTTTAAGAATGTTGACACAGATTATTGAAGCTTGAACAATGAATATAACCAAGAGAGAATGACAACGAAAATGTCTCTTATCAAGATGTGTGGAATGGCTATACCAACCCTGAGAAACTCTCGCCAATACACATGAGCATTTCTATCCCTTACATATTCTGTTGTGAAATTAAATGGATAGACTCTCTCTTGTCTGACATGCATTAGAAATCTTAGGAAATGCCTTGAATTGAACTCTGCTAAGATCTGTAAAACATGGCATAGAATCACAAGCATGCTATAATCTGTATTAATTTCAAGCTTGTTGATATCCTAAGAACAAATGAGATCACACTGAGCATATCTAGAAGAACTTGAGCAAAAATTTGGAAATTATTCTCGTAATCATATGCTGAAATTTGGTTGTTTTTGTAAACCGAATTTAGTCTTAAAATCAAACTATTCTGTGAGCATGAAAATTTCCAGTATTTCATTTTTGAGAGGATGAAGATTTTTCAAAATTTCATTGTGTTAAAAATTCACATGTCTTCATGATCTAACATGAACATCCTTGAGGCATACTTATTGAACTATACTTGCTTATGAAACTCTGAAAGTATGCCACCTGTTTGATACTCTTTGTACTATAACATTGATATTTATCTATGAGAGTATAAATAGAGTTCATGTCTTGATAGTGAAACTATGTGAACGTATAGACAATTTCAAAATTAGTTTTCACATAATCATTGTTCATATTTTCTTAAACCAACTAGCAAGCATGATTTCTTAAAATTATTAACTTGTGGTGATTAACACAGATTGACTTGAATGTCCAGAGGATGGTCTCCAATGTTAAATCTTAAGTTCTTTCACTGACCATCAGAAAAGCACTTGTTTCCTCAAGCACATGAAGGCCCAATCATCAAGTTTGAGCAAGGATGCTTTCGCAACAATCAGCGCTCTCGATAGCAGGCCAACTATTGAACCATGGGAAGAGTAGAGTGACTGCCCAGTCATGTCTGCTTTTGGTTGTAGCTCAGCTTGCCGAAGCGAATCATCAAAGCACTTGCACTAGGGGTTTCCACTTGAGATAGCGCATCTCTTGAAGATGTTAGGAAGCATGCTTATCTGCATATGATTAAGATTCATGAGTCCAATAGAGTCTGGAGATTCCTCATCTGTGGTAACATCTACACCTTACCATCTCTTATATATGATGCATACATGGCATTGGTAAGGGTGTCAATTTAGGATTTCTTTGCTCAATCTGCATTGACTTCAAAATCATTCACTGCTTTAGAAAATCATCCTAGCTCACACATCTGTATCCTTTATATGACACGCTGGAAAGTAAAATTGATAACATACCTCTCTTATATGCTTCCTTTCTTGATTCAGTAATGATTAATCTTAATATAGAAGAGAAGTAAAGGACATTACTCGATAATGATCCCTTGAAAATAGAGAGTTGCATGCTGTCATAGATAATAAACTCTTGAGATGCTGTGATGCAATTATTTGGAAATTATTTTTGGCACTTTAAACTCACAAATTTCATTTGACTTGATTTCATTTTTCATGGTATCACAAATTTCACTTGGCATTCAATCATTTCATTTGATATCACAAGTTCAAACTCACACATTTCATTTGATTTCATTTGGTATCACGAATTTAAAAATCACAAATTTTCAATTGATATCATAATCATCATTTTAAACGCACCAAAATTATTTTGATATCATGTTAATCATTTCAAGAGGGTCAAAATTACTTTTGATGTCTTTTATATTTAAAAAGGAACTTTCACCTTCAAAAAGAGAACTGTTTTTGTATGTTTTGATCTAGACTTAATTCTTGCAAAACATGTTCTGTTATCTTGCATAATGGTTAGGGAGAGTAAACACACTTAGAATACTGAATCAATATTTTCTTCCTTCTGTCTCACACTGTTTAGTTATCCTACATAATATTTAGGGAGAATAGGGAGAAATATTAGGTAGAAAGCCCATTCCTAGGAGAACGATAGAAGTATCCCCATCCCTAAGGCTAGCTTGCACTTGTTGAATTTTGATGAAGCCAAAAGGGGGAGAGAAATGAGAAGAGATGAGACATGAGATGTCTAGAGCTGAAAGATAAGATATCTGGGGAGAGAACTGAGAATGAAATATAGCTCTGGAAGTGATCTAAGTTTAATTATGTTCTCTAGTCATCTATGGGTTTGTCATCATCAAAAAGGGGGAGAATGTTAGAATCTTAAGTTTTGATGGTGACTAAGGTATGATATGGTCTAGTACTTAAAAGAACATAATTAACACTTAGGAAGGATTAGATGACATGGTTAGAATCCTGAGTTAGATCACTTGCGAATGCAAGATCATTTCCGGTAATATTAGCACTAGAGCTCGCGGATGGAGTACACATCCCATAGGACGCAAACGGAAGCAAGTGAGACACTTGGTTAGAATCCTGAGTTAGATCACTTGAGAATGCAAGATCACTTCCGGATAGATTAGGACTTGCGCACGCGGATGAATGCTTTCATCCCCCAGCGTCAGCAAGTAAATCACTGGGGAAATAACTTAGTCCATGAGAATTAGTACACAACCTTAAGACTAAGCTATGTTTCAATCGGAAGTGAAATTGCTTCCTGTTAGATTTAGACTGGCGCAGGATGATAAACTAGATATAACCCCGAGCGTCAGTGAAAATGCAACGTCAAGTGAAGTTGCTTCCTGTTAGACTTAGACTGGCGCAGAGCGATAGAATAGATATTACCCCAAGCGTCAGGGAGTCTACTTCGCCAAGTGAAAACACTTCCTGTTGGATTTAGACTGACGCAGGCTGACAGAATAGATATATCCCCAAGCGTCAGTGAATCAGCCTCGTCAAGCGAAATTGCTTCCTGTTAGATTTAGACTTGCACAGGCTGATAAAAGAAGTATAACCCTAAGCGACAGCAAGTTCACCACGACAAGTAAAAGCGCTTCCGATAGCTCAGTGACTAGCGCTGACTGTTGGAATGAAATACACTGAGCGAGAGTAAGTGATGGTGAGCTAGATCCTTCATCAAGTGAAAGTACTTCCGGATGTAGAAGTGCTTCCGGATACATCCTAGACTAAGTAAACTCCCACTTCATGTGATTGTGTGTTGACTTAATATACATAGCATGAACAAATGACACACTGAGTCACTTAGGAAGACTTAGAGTAAACTAACGAGACTTAAGCTGACTATTGGAATAGAGATCCCTTAGAGTCAGTAGACATTACACTAAGTCAGAACATAGTCTAAGTAAGACTACTTCCCATAGCAAACTTCCCACAACATGTATAGTTTTACTATATCTGATTATATATTGCTATGTTGGACTAACCAGTATGTGCAGAACTTAATCACACTTCCGGATGCAACTGAGCTTCCGGATGCAAAGACTCTTGGCATTGGATTTCAGAGATTAACACTTGCAGAGCAAGATTGCCACTTCCGGATGAACGATGATCATCCGTCAGCAAGAGTACAAGAGAAAATGTCACATACTCAGAAGTAAGAATGCTTTTGTCAGAGCAGAGGTATCAGGACTACTTTTCAGTGATAAAGCAAGTCAACCCTGCTGAGCATTTAAGAAGATGTTCCTTCCAACGGTAACAAGAGGATAACAGATATTCAAACAACATTGTTACCTACCAAGCATGAGGAGTATGAGAGATAAGGAGAATATAATCTGAAGATTCATTCAAAGTGTCAAAGCTCATACTGCCCACAAGAGTCAGAGTCCATAAGAGAGCTTCTGATAGCAAGAGAGCATCCAATAGCAAAGCACTCTTATCATTCATGGACAAGTGCTTGGAAGACAAAGTTCCTCTATGATAGCAAGCAGAATGTTAGAGTCCACGAGCTTCACTTCAGTTAGCAAGAGAGCTTCCGATAGTAAGTCTCTTAGCATCCTGGACTTATGCTTGAGGAACGAAGTCCTCATCTGACAACAAGCAAGAGTCAGACCGTACAGTGTATAGATGTCAGAACGACTTTTGCCAGAACAGTGTTGTCAGAACAGTGTTGACAGAACAGCTGGACAAAGCACCCTATTCAGATAAAGCAAAGTCAACTCTGCTGTGCATTAATGAGGACAACGTAAACAAGGCCCAACGGCTATATTCAAACGGCCTTATTGCCTCTCCAACGGTTGGATATTCAGAGGTTGAAAATCTCAGGTGGAGCCTGGGGACTGGATGTAGGTCTGGGTGACCGAACCAGGATAAATTTATGTGTGCATAAACTTACATTTAAACATTCTATTTTTGCATCACATAACATACTGACTTGTGCATACCATTACTCAGTAACATCATCACCAAGCACAAGCAGTCTTTCGAAAAGAAATAAAGTTTTTATTCCATCACCCAATTCACCCCCCCTCTTGGGTGACAGCCACGCATTTCATCCGTTACAACTACACCACCCCACAACTCTCACACTCACCTGTAGATGCATTGTGCCATACCGGGGCATTCAAGCATCTAATCTTCTCTATATGATTTGACACTGTGCCCCTCTCTGATGAGGGAGCAAATTTCCCTCTCTGGCAATCTCCAGAGAGAGAACCCCAATTCTGTTTTCCACTACAGAATAGGAACGGTTGGACTCTAATCAATGCCCATAACCGTAGGGGCGGTTGGACTCTAATCAATGCCCATAACCGTAGGTCACTTTTCTCAATAAGTTGACCTATCAACCCCGATCCAATCAAACCGAAAAGGATCATCTGTACAAATAACTGTCGATTGGCCTATCGAACAGTTATCATCGCGCGATGGTACACATATATAACAGTGTCATGCAAACCTCACATTATCCATCAATTTCAATCTCATACAGTATCACAATCTTAATCCATATCCATATCATACATTCTTACAATTCTCTTCAATATCTCAAATTCCAACTATGCAACTTCTTTCATCAACCTTGCTATCAACATCCCTAACAGAATACTATCTAACTCTCTCACACCATAACCAGAACAACACCAGCCAGGATAATATATATAATATTTCAAATTCCTTTTATACAAAAATAATCGTGTTTGAAAGGCACCCGATAGCCTGTTTTGTATAAAAATAAGTTTTCAAAGACAATGTGTATATGGAGGGTGAAAAGGGATTTTGAAAATCCCAGCTAACGTCACCCTCAATGTTATAGCAAGGTTAAGAGTGATTACCTGTCGCCCTTAGCATTTCACAACCTTGCCTTACCATTCTTTGTAGATTTTTCCTTCCAAGTATTCTCCTCTTAGGTCCTCCTATAATAATAGGATACAAAATGATAAATTAATATCATTTCACTTTATAACGCTTGACGTCTCTCTCTTATTCCATATTACTACCCATGACGATGTGAACTCCAACCATTACTGGGTGATGGATAATCAAAGCACATTCAAAAACAAAAGCATATATCATGTTGAAGTTTATAAAAACAAACAATTTCAAGAGAATTTATTCCAAACAATCAAATAGCACAAGTTAAATCATCAATGAAGCAAACAATTTATCAAATAATAAGCAAATAAGCACAAGGTCAACAGTTCTTATCTCATGTTTTATTCATTACCAATTGTTATTTCCGAATTATTTTAATCCCTTAACCCAATAAGGTATCTCATGATGTTTCGACTATGATTATGGTCGACTCATAATTATAATCGAAACCCCAGAGAAGCATCCTCATTCCGTCATTCTTATGAAATTCTTATCAATATCATCACTTATTTCATTATTCTTCTTATATTCTTCTCAACCTCTCCACAATACCTATTCAATTGCTCTTATCACTCTATTTTCAGTACATCTTTACTCAATTTGTTGTTGCCTACAATTACAATTCAGCATAACATTTTTCTTATCATTATAAAACCTTGGAAGTAACATTCAAAACAGAACCATATTAATCTTATTTTTAACACCATTTTCATTCAATTTAATGAAGGAAACATTAAACTTATAAATTCTTAGCTACCACTTCAAACACTGCGCAAAATAATCTAGGCTTAGCAGCACCTTAAGGAATTAACATAAAACTCAAAGCTCTTATCTAGTACTCAGCCACATTAACAAATAAAGAAATAAAACTGAACCAAAGGGGATCTTAAGCCAAACTGAATAAAAGCATAAACAAAATGAGTAGGGAAAACAAAATGAGTAGGGAAACAGAACCAATAAAAATCCCCAAACCAACCAGAATTTTTGAGTCATGCAAACATGATAGTAGCAATAATTTTTCTTATCTAAGGCTTTTAATCAAAATTTCCAAATCTCCAAATACTCTTCTTACTTCTCTATGCAGAACCAACCACTCACACACATACATAGCATCAATAAATTGAACCAAACAGAAAAATCAAAAATCCCTAAAGTTAGGGTTTCGCATAAACTTCACCAAACCTTAATCAATGTTCAAATAATCACTTAGACCACTCTAAACCAAAACTTAGGATGTTCTTTGGATTATTTTTAACCCAAAACTCAAACCCCATTTTCGGATTTCACTCAAACCTCACCCGAAATTGCAAATAAAAGTGAGGTTTGAGGAGAAAACTCACCAATAAAGTTGAACCCGAGGTTGCAGGTCCCAAAATAGCTCGCCGTCGCCGGAAAACTCGCCGGAAATCGGTCATCACCGAAGATAGGGTGAAAAGAACTTGTTCCCGCCGTCATACGCCGGCGAACTCGCCGCTGCTTCGCCAGAAACGAAAGAGGCGAAGGAAACGAACAAAGAAGCTCGCTGGAAGTGGAGAAAACGAAAAGAGAGAGTGGAGGAAGAGGCAGCGAGGGAGGCCGCCGTTGTCTGCGTCGTCGGGCCATGGAACACGCCGGAAATCACGAGGGGCGGAGGAAGGGAGTCGGGGTTTTGAGAGTGCAGAGAATGGAGGTAGTGTGAATGAAGAAGAAAGATGAGTGTATATATATATATTTTAGGGAAAATCACAATTAACTGCCCAATTGTTTATTCTTAATTATATTTTTAGCCCAAAAGTTTGCATATATTACTATATCTCCTTCTTTTCATTATAACATAATCTAGATTCCAATTTATTTTTCATGGAAATTTCTATTCCCAATTAATTCTTTTAACCATATTTATTTAAATTTTAAACTAACTAAGGTTTAATATTCAAAAATTCCTCCCTAAAACTTTAAATTTACTAAATGACCCTCAATAATCTCTCATTATTTCTACACCAAAAATTTGGATGTTACAGTGTTCACGGGACGGGACAGGACCGGGACAGCCCTGTCCCGTGTCCCGTCCCGAAAATAGGGCGGGACAGCGAGTTTATCCCGTGTCCCGTCCCGTCCCGGTCACTGTCCCGACCCGATCGGGACGGGACGGGACCGGGACGGGACCGGGGCATTCCCGGTTTGTGCAAGAAACAGAAACCCCTTCAGACCTGCTTCTAAGCCAAATTTGAATGCATTTTAAGAAATTTGAAAGAGTCATCATATTATAGCATCCTGCAGCTATGCTGAATTACATTTCAGGAATTTCTCCTCTTGAGTAACAGAATCACAACAAAAAAATATTACATCAAGATGATTCAATTATATTTAACAAATTCAAAAGATTCTTGTTGTATTATCCAAATTCCAGCCTCAACAAGATTTCTGGCTGCATGCCTGCTGCCTGCATCATCAAATAAACAGACAATCATTCATTTTTTTCATGTCAAATAATGGATTGTCAAGTAAAGGGCTAATGTCATAACTACCCTTAACAGCAAAAACACCTACCTTAACCAGTAAAGGGCTAAATATTAAAACTTCACTCAAGTTACTATCAAGCAATGCATTGTCTAGTAAAGGCCTAATGTCATAATCCGCAACAACAATAAAAACATCAACCTCAACAAAAACAAACTTCTCTCAGCTAACAATTTGCTACAGAAAATGGATGCCTCATTGGCTGAATTATGTCATGAATTTACACAACAACAACATGCATGTGATCCTACTCGTTGGTAACTACTAATAGAAAACCTTAGTTTTACAATATATGAGCAGAATCAAGTAAAGGAACAAGAGATTTTTAAGACATCCAGGTTGAATTTAGAAGTGATACCAGCAACATTGATCAAATTAAGAATAATAATAAAAGGCAAAAGGCATTAAGAATTTGTTCCACATGATTCAATGTTGATTGCTTTTACGCAACTAATCAACAGAATTTAATGTTTACCTTGACTTTAACATGAGTGCTCCTTATAATCAAAATGAGCCCAATAAAGAACCTTATGATCATTTGTCTGATGATTTCTCTAAATCTCTTAGTGATGATTCAACTGCACAAAAAACATAGGAAAAAGAACCAATTTTATTACATGAATCTAACTAATTTGCAAAACAAATGAACTTAATAAAATAAAATAAAATCTACTACCTTCTTGTTCTTCACCGTGAGTGTCATTGTAATTGTCAATGTAAAGTTCTTGTAGTTTCTCACACAATCTAGATGGAGATAACCAATTTTGTGTACAAATTAGTGCCTGAACAGTGTTTGGTGATAGGGAACTTCGATATTCACTAATGACACGACCACCGGTACTAAAGGCAGATTCAGAGGACACAGTAGAGACTGGCATAGCTAACACATCACGAGCAATCAATGAAAGGACTTTGAATTGACACCCATTTTGCTTCCACCAAGTCAAAATATCAAAATACTCTTCCTTCCTCTCAAGCACCTCGCTGTCAAGATACTTCTGTATTTCTCCATACTTATCTTCTTGAACATTGGCAGTCTCAGAATCTTTTTCTAAAAGCCTCAATATAGTTTTAGGCCTCAAATGGAGGCGAGACTTACTAGAAGTGGCACTACTACTACTACTAATAGTAGAAGCAGCAGAAGAAGCAGTACTTCGAACTGCTTGTGCATTTTCTTGAGAAGCGTTAAGAACACTTGCATAATGATCATACAAACGATGCAATACATTTAGCATTTTGTGCAACACATACTCACATCTAGCATCATCGCCCAATATTTCTTTAAAAGCCACCTTCAATAGCTTTACTTTGCTTCTAGGGTCAAGTATTGTTGCAATCACCAACAAAGGATTAAGATTTTCAAAATTTCCCCAATACTTGTCAAACTTAGCCATCATGTCCTGAGCCATATTGAATGCAATACTATATTGATCACTTGCATTGTCATTCAACGCAACAAAAATATCAGCTATGTTCTGGAAGCATATGTTTGAGGTAACACAAGTTGATCCAGACATCTCTAAAGTGACCTGATAGAAGAATTCCAAAAACCCCATGAATTTTTCAGCATTGTCAAAATCTGATTGAGAAGGAGGACCAACTAATTTTTTATCCATGAAATATGCTATGTAATTCTCATCATCAGTTCTCATCCTTTCAAAAGCATTGCTAAATTTAACAGCACTTTCCAACATGATGTAAATTGAATTCCATCTTGTTGGACAATCCATAGCAAGTTGTGCTTTTGACTCATATTTCATTACTTCAACAAGACTTGTGAACTTTTGAAGCCGTGAAGGGGAAGATCTGACATATTTGATAGCATTTCGGATGCCCTCAATACTTTCATGTAAATCTTTCAAACCATCTGAGACAATTAGATTCAAAATATGCGCACAACAGCGCAAGTGCATGTAGTCTCCATCACATACTAGCCCTTTCCATTGCTTTAAAACAACTTTCAATTTTGCTATGGCAGTATCATTCGAAGAGGCATTATAAACTGTGATAGTGAACACCTTGTCAATGTTCCAAGATACCAAGCAATTCTCAATTTTTGTTGCAATTGTGTCACCTTTATGATTTTCAACTACACAAAAGTTCAAGATCCTCTTTTGGCATGTCCAATCCTCATCGATCCAATGAGCAGTCAAGCACATATAATTAGCATTCTGAAGAGAAGTACATGTATCCGTAGTGAGAGAAACACGAACATTGGTTTTTTTAAAATACCTCTTCAACTTTATTGATTCTTCCATGTGTAACCTTAAGCAATCCCTAGTAATTGTAGATCTTGAGGGGATCTGAAAATGAGGTTCAATTTGATTCATCATTCGTTTGAATCCCTCACCTTCCACGGCTCGAAACGACATTTCATCAAGTATAATCCACATCGCAACCGATTTTCTACAATCCTCTTGGTTGAATAAGTGGTGACTCAAAGTTTTGTTGGCTCCTTGTAAAGTAGATGCCAACATACTTTGTTTACTCTTGTCAACCCGGTTTGGATTTCTTCGACACCGTAGCAAATGTTTATTCAATCCACTTGTCCCTTGCTGACTTGAATCACATTTAATTTTTGATCCACAATACTTGCACCTGGCTCGTAGCTCGTTATCAAGTTGTGATTCCCGAGGTAGCAAGTCAAAATGTGCCCAAGATGCACATTTTTGTTTCTTACCCACATTACTTAATTCTTCCTTTTCTTCTCTCTTATTTGAAGCTGAACTTTGCTCTTTTTCAACCTGTTCTTTCCCTTTGTCCTTGTTTGTACTTTCCCCAACTTCTTTTTGTTCAGAAGTTTGACTTGTGGCCTTGCTTTCTTGAGTTTCTGCTTCTTCATTTACTTCAATATGACCCTCAATCACCATCCTAGAAGGAATTAAAATACATAGTTAACACATATCAAATCTGATTCAAGATTTTGAAGCTCCATGATTCTCAAAATTCCAGTTTAACATGCAAGAATGAGAACAGAATTAAACTAGAAATGAGAACAAAATTAAAATACAATTGAAAATCAACAAAACTAGAATTGAAAGTAAACATGATGAACTCATAGCTTCCATGAGCCAAATTAATAGATAGATACAACCAATTGTTAAGGAACAAAGAACCCAAATTCATAAAGATAACATCTTTACAAATGAATAACACTTGCAGACTATAACTCTACAATAAATAACCAAAAACAATAAACCCCACCTACAAAATAAAGGTGGGGTTTAAGACTGTGAGAACCATTTTCCAAAATCAAACATACCCTTTTTAAAAAAACTATGCACGAGCTCAAAGCAAATAAATTATCTAGATAAAACAACACATAACACATTGCTTCAGCAACTGATAACATAAGGGTTTGGTTAATAAATTTCAGGTAGCAACAAAACCCTAATCAGACAATTCCAAACATAATTCAAACTAAAAGGCAACTAAAAGGCATAAAACTCAAAAGGGGTTCTACAAAAAACATCAAGGATTATATCCAATCATTAAAAATCAGAACTTGGGAAAGCAAAAACATGAAAAAATTGAGGGCAAGAAAGAGAAATGGAAACCAACCTCCATAAAAAAGATAAACAAAATGAAAAATTGAAACTTGTCAGTGTTCTAAAGAAGCCCTTAAGCTGTTTAAAGCAAAAGAGAAGACACGATGAAGCTCAAGGTCATAGCAAGAGAAGAAGAACCATGACTGAAAAATGAATATCGCGAGGCATACCTTAGAGAAGACACACGACGGCTGATCTTTGGTAAGAGTGAGACGGCGGTTGAAATGAAAAATGAAAAATGCAAATTGCAAGTGAGGAAGACGAAGGGTGAGATGAAGAGCGAGAGAGCGAGAGAGGAAGAGAATAATATGTTTTGGTGAGACGGCGACTAAGACAGGCTGAGACGGCGATTGTGGTGACCACGGCCGACGATTGCAAGTAGAGAGGAAGTGAGGTTTTTAAGTTAGGGTTTTTCCGTTTTTGTGTGAAGTGAGGCACGGCGCAGGAAGCGAGTAGAGTGAGGAAGTGTAGAGTAATTAGTTTTTGAGTTATGTTTTGTTTTTTTTTTAATATAAATACATCCGGGACGGGACAGGAACGGGACTACCGTGTCCCGAGTCCCGTCCCGTCCCGAAGTGTTTTTTGTCCCGGCCCGTTTTTGTCCTGTCCCGAAAAATTCGGGACGGGAAATCCCCGCCCCAAAAGGTCACGGGCCGGAACGGGACGGCCGAGACAGGACGGGACGGGAAATTTTTGAACAGCCCTACCCATAGTAATATATTATTAATAAAATTTACCAACTCCTTACGTTAACATCTTTTTGGACCAACAATGTGTTTGGCGTAGTAGTGGGTGGGAGAAAGAAGTAACATTGGGCTGAAATAGAGATTGAAATAATAAAACCCATTTTCACTTTGTTCATATGTTTGCTTAGGATCTGGATTTTCTAAACCCCCATTTTCTATGCCTCTCTAAGCCTCCTCTTATCCTCACCCTCCATTTCATCCAATTGCTTACAAGCTGACACATGCAACATTAAAATAAAAGAAAGAAAACAAAGAAATGCATTTGATCTTTCTCTCTTCTTCCCCATTCTCTATCCCAAATAAAATGTGGCTCCCTCTTGCTCTCTCTCCGCCGCCGCATCCTCTTCCTCCGCTGACACATCATCATCCTCCGTTGTATCCTTCCACAGATCTACCACCACCAACCATGACGGCAAGGACCACGACGACGAGATTAATGGTGGCCGGTGGTGGCTGATCCTAACCATCCGCCAGCCACCAACCCCTCCGCACGCCCCACCGTGGCCGACGTCATCTTCCTCCGCCGCCTTGCGTCCAGAGGTTGACGTTGTACAACCCGTTGCCTACTCCTCCGCCGCCGACCGCCCAGCTTCCGACGTCCACCGACCTCCAGTAGCATTCCTTGGCGAATCTATGCTGTCGCCGCTGCCGAGGTTGGCGCCGGAGGCGTCAATGAGGGATGAGAGGGGGTAGATGAAGATATTGGAGGGGGTGGAGGAGGGGGATGGGGGTTGGAGGAGGGTGCACGTGATCTCAATTAAGAAGAAGAATGGGAAGAAGCAAAGATCACATGCATTTCTTTTTTTTTTTTGCTTTCTTTCTTTTAATGTTGCATGTGTTGCCTTGTGAGCCATTAGATGAAATGTAGGGTGAGGATAAGGGGAGGTTTAGAGAGGCTTAGAAAATGGGGGCTTAGAAAATCCAGATCGTTTTTCTAAACCCCCATTTTCTAAGCCTCTCTAAGCCTCCTCTTATCCTCACCCTCCATTTCATCCAATTGCTTACAAGCTGACACATGCAACATTAAAATAAAAGAAAGAAAAAAAAGAAATGCATTTGATCTTTCTCTCTTCTTCCCCATTCTCTATCCCAAATAAAATGTGGCTCCCTCTTGCTCTCTCTCTGCCGCCGCATCCTCTTCCTCCGCTGACACATCATCATCCTCCGTTGCATCCTTCCACAGATCTACCACCACCAACCATGACGGCAAGGACCACGACGACGAGATTAATGGTGGCCGGTGGTGGCTGATCCTAACCCTCCGCCAGCCACCAACCCCTCCGCACGCCTCACCGTGGCTGACGTCATCTTCCTCCGCCGCCTTGAGTCCAGAGGTTGACGTCGTACAACCCGTTGCCTACTCCTCCGCCGCTGACCGCCCAGCTTCCGACGTCCACCGACCTCCAGTAGCATTCCTCGGCGAATCTACACCGCCGCCGCCGAGGTTGGCGCCGGAGGCGTCAATGAGGGATGAGAGGGGGTAGATGGAGATATTGGAGGGGGTGGAGGAGGGTGGCGTTAGAGGGGGATGGGGGTTGGAGGAGGGTGCACGTGATCTCAATGAAGAAGAAGAATGGGAAGAAGCAAAGATCACATGCATTTCTTTTTTTTTTTGCTTTCTTTCTTTTAATGTTGCATGTGTTGCCTTGTGAGCCATTAGATGAAATGTAGGGTGAGGATAAGGGGAGGTTTAGAGAGGCTTAGAAAATGGGGGCTTAGAAAATCCAGATCGTTTTTCTAAACCCCCATTTTCTAAGCCTCTCTAAGCCTCCTCTTATCCTCACCCTCCATTTCATCCAATTGCTTACAAGCTGACACATGCAACATTAAAATAAAAGAAAGAAAAAAAAGAAATGCATTTGATCTTTCTCTCTTCTTCCCCATTCTCTATCCCAAATAAAATGTGGCTCCCTCTTGCTCTCTCTCTGCCGCCGCATCCTCTTCCTCCGCTGACACATCATCATCCTCCGTTGCATCCTTCCACAGATGTACCACCACCAACCATGACGGCAAGGACCACGACGACGAGATTAATGGTGGCCGGTGGTGGCTGATCCTAACCCTCCGCAAGCCACCAACCCCTCCGCACGCCTCACCGTGGCTGACGTCATCTTCCTCCGCCGCCTTGAGTCCAGAGGTTGACGTCGTACAACCCGTTGCCTACTCCTCCGCCGCTGACCGCCCAGCTTCCGACGTCCACCGACCTCCAGTAGCATTCCTCGGCGAATCTACGCCGCCGCCGCCGAGGTTGGCGCCGGAGGCGTCAATGAGGGATGAGAGGGGGTAGATGGAGATATTGGAGGGGGTGGAGGAGGGTGGCGTTAGAGGGGGATGGGGGTTGGAGGAGGGTGCACGTGATCTCAATGAAGAAGAAGAATGGGAAGAAGCAAAGATCACATGCATTTCTTTTTTTTTTTTTCTTTCTTTCTTTTAATGTTGCATGTGTTGCCTTGTGAGCCATTAGATGAAATGTAGGGTGAGGATAAGGGGAGGTTTAGAGAGGCTTAGAAAATGGGGGCTTAGAAAATCCAGATCGTTTGCTTGGATCTGGATTTTCTAAACCCCCATTTTTTAAGCCTCTCTAAGCCTCCTCTTATCCTCACCCTCCATTTCATCCAATTACTTACAAGCTGACACATGCAACATTAAAATAAAAGAAAGAAAAAAAGAAATGCATTTGCTCATTTTCATTTGTGCTTATACTCTTTGAAAAGTTACTTCCAGAGTCGATCTATTTTTTCATGCTTATTATCATGGAGACTAGTTTGTGGAATAGTTGCATGTGGACCTACCCACAACTTACTTAATCTTTGCAATTATTCTTTTTCTTATAGTCTTCATTTAATTATCTCGCGCAGTGATTTTTCTTACCACCCTCCAACCGTACAATATTTTATGATTTTCATTTTCAAATTAAATATATAGTAGTTGCATTTTTCCTCATAATTATATACTTTCTGTTCATAACTATAAGACCAATTTAACTCTTTTTAATCTAAATGAAGGATTTACCAGGCCCACGAGCTTTCACGGATTCCGGAGCTTTCAACCCGCACCCGAACCCAAACTCAGACAGAGTTCCTGCAAGAACAAGAAAAAACAAAAGCCCTGATAACAACTTTAAACTCGGAGCCAAGAATCCCGAAGGATTCAGCTCACGCAGAACCGGGTTACTAGAACCCGGGTTTGATTCGCACAACAAATCACCCTCTCAGGAAAAACCGTGAGAAGGAAAGCCCGAAGGTTGAGGTTAAAAGCGAGGATGCACAAGAGAGGGGGTGAATTGTGCTATACCAAAAATTCTAAACAGCTAAAAATAATGCACACTTAGTTTATACTGGTTTGGCCTAACTCTTGCCTACGTCCAGTTCACCAACACCTCGCTGGGTTCCACTAAGTTCAGGTTTTACAATAAGTTCACCTGAGAACCTTTACAAGTGAAAGACTCTCTCTAACACTCCCCCTTACTACTTGTAAGATCACAACCCTGTTCTAAAGCCCCAAGCTTCAGAACAACCTCAAAACAGAAGAGGATTTAATTTATCTTACTAAGTTCACAGATGAACAGATGGTGTTAAACACTTAAGCTTGTTAACTCAATAGTTTAAATGCTCTTAAGGATTTTGACAAAGAGTAGGTGCTTTTTCAGAATATTCGGTTAAAAGCAATAAATTACATTTGGCTATTTATAGTAGTCTTCAAAGGGTGATATATCCGTTTGACTTAGCAGGATGAAGACTTGTATCCGTTAAGCTTTATTAATGCCTTGTACTTCTTGTTCTTCTCATGTAGCTTGAAGAGGATGATAAACATTAATTACTGCTTCAGGCTTTATTTGCAAATGTGCCCATTGTAGGAGAGAAGTTGCCTTAAGTACCGGTGTAGCAGAGGACTGAGTCTAACGTCTTCTGAAAAGGAACTCTGAGTATGACAGAGTACTTTTGTACTTGCTCTGCTTTTACTCGACGCTTCAATCAGCACTAAGAGCATTTGCTTCGATCAGCTTTTACTCATTCGATTAGCTACTGCACTCTTAGATCACAAGTTAGTAGTATAGTAACTTCAATTACTCGACACTTCGATCATCACATGGATAATGGTTCCGATCAGCTTCTGATTGATGTTCCAATTTTCAATTCAACTTAGACATTTTTGTTCCCCTTATTCCATGATCGCTTTGGTCTAATATTTTGAATGATCGCAATTGTATAGAGATTGCTATGACATCTGATTGGTATACCTTGATCTGAGTGTTATGTCCAAATACTGATCGTAATGTCTAATGCTGATTGCAATGTCTCTTTATAACTATGTTTTATCCTGATTGCAATTATCTCATGATCGCTATGCCTAGTCTGACTGCAATGTGTTATTTTAATTAAGTTATACCCTGATCTCAATGTCTATGATCGCTATGTCTATCCTGATTGATGTATCTTTATTATAACTGTTATACCCTGATCGCAATGTCTATGATCGCTATGTCTATCCTGATTGATGTATTTTCTGATCTTAATTAGTTATCATCAAAACCTAAGATTCTAACAGAGGTTTCTAAGCACACTCTGTTCATTGACAAATGAATGGGATACCTCTATTTATAATGACAGAAGTGTCACTAAGAAAGGTAGAAATATCACCGTCATTATGACACCAATCAACAATAATAACTGATTTGATTCTCTAATCAAATCAATCACATATTAATGTTAATTTGTTAATTGATTTTATCTTAATCAAATCAATCAGCATCAATCACATATTAATGCTGATTTGTTAACTTTCTGCTTTTCTAAAGACCGTCAGATTTAGCAATTGGACGATCCGGTCCATCGAGGGCGGATCCAATTAAATATTTCCAACACTAAAGAAGCTAAATGAATCACTTGATCATAATGTATTTTATGTACTTTAAATTATATGTTATGGCATATAAACCAAATAAACTAAATTAGAGAAACTATTCAAAAAGATCAACTTACATGTAACTCATTTAGCTATCTTGAGATTCCCTAATATTGTCAACTAGGTGAATGGCTGATCTAAACCCTCACCATTCGAACCGTATCCCTCCAAGTTCTTTGATTTCAATTTCTTCTCCTTCACAAGACCCAATCTCGTCATTCTCACTGTACACTTACATCACTCATCTCAATCTCTTCATCCCCTCTTACGACTTGCTTCATATTAGGTGAATTCTGCCTCTGGGTTCAATCTTTACCTTCATTCTTTTTTAGAATTAGGAATACAGATATATAAGTTTGGTCTGAAAATTTATGATTTGTTCTGAGAAGGCCTTGAGCGGTGCATGATAATGAGAGTGAGAATTAATTTGATTAGGCAATTGGTGGGCTTGCTATGAATTTTCAGAGAGCGGTTCAACAATGAACATATGTTAATTCTGGTTTTCCAGTTAAATTGAAAGTTGAAGATGAAGGTGGGAGAGGGAGAGGTAGAGTGTGATGGATAGATGATGATGACATGGCGATGAGATGGCGATGTGACAGGTGACGTGGTCTAATAAGGTGACGTGGAAGTTGATATGACCTAATTAGGTCAAAATTAACGGTCAAACCTATCAAAATTGATGGAATTGCTACACTTGAACCATTATGTAATAGATTAAATTGGTTTTACATTTGGGACCCGAATTTCTTTTTTATGTTGAGTAAACTTTTGCCAATAGTTGAGTGCTAGATTTGACCTTAACCCTCAAATTTATGTAAAAAGTTTTGTTGTCTCTTGAACAATTCTCATCAATATGGAAACTGATTCTTTCAGGTTAGCTGTGTTTTTAATGTTCAGGCTTTCAGCTGAATAATTGTTTTAACCATCTCTAATGTTCTTTGTGTAAGGAAAAAAAGTGCTTTGTGTAGATATACAAGCAATTTGGTTGGGCATGATCTGTTACGACGTTATTATCTTTATGTTAGTAGGCCCATTAAGCCCAATCAGAAGACAAGTCTGGCGAGGCCCAGCGCATCAAGGGAAGTCAAGACCATAATTTTACCGGTCAAAGAGATTTAGAATATCTTGTAACGGCAAATCAACCTTTTGTAACCTCCACATTTATGGGGATCAAAACGGAAAAAGTTGTAAATAAGGAGATTAATTACTCCACGGGAAAGGAAATTTGTAATCTATATATAGAAGCTCCAGCTATGTAGAAGGGGCATCCAATATCTTCTGAATCTTGTACTTTATATTTCTCTCTTTCGCTAGTCGACCAAAGTCTAGGCGACTAATCTCTTGTACTATCATTGTGACTTGTCCACTCATACTTATGAATAAAGATACTATTCTTTTCTTTGATATCATATAATTTGTGTATCAATATTTGGCGCCGACCGTGGGGACGATAGTCTTTTCTTTGAAGCTACCGTCTTTTCATTGGCAATTCACTCTTATTCACTATGGAGCAAACAAATCAAGGTGATAAGCTCTCACAAATCCTGGCAAAATTGACTGAGCAATCCGAAAGGATGAATCGGCAGGAGCAATTTGTCATGCAGCAAAATGAAGCCAGTGTTGTTGAAATTGAAACTCTAGAGTGATTACAGAAAGAAAATCAAGAGTTGCACCAAAAAATAAACCCCATGGCTGGAAAACATCCTGATAATGAAGCTGAGCATGAGGAAGATATTCTCCGTGATATTGAAAGTGGAGGTAAGAAAAAACTTGATAAAGATACGGAACATAATAATTCTACTCATGATGCAGGTTCTGAAGAAGAAGAGTCCACCAAAGCATCAACCTATACAGGTGACACTCATGTGACTGAAACAGAGTACTTAAAGAAAAAAGTACAAACTTTGAAAAGAACGGTGCTGCAAATCTCAGGAATCCGACAACCGTTCGAATCTGCGAGATTGGGAAATTACTCTGGTAGTCCTTTTGTTGACCAAATTGCTTTGGTAGATTTACCTGATCGTTTTGTGTTTCCTGTTTTGCCAAAATATAGTGGAAAAACAGACTCAGATGAACATATGGCTCAATATAGACAGATCATGATGGCTGCGGTCATCCCTGCCGAAAAACGTCAAGATGCGATGTGCCGTGGGTTTGGGATCAGTTTAATTGGTCCCGCATTATCTTGGTGGACAAATTTAATGCCAGGTAGTATAAATTCATTTAGTCAACTAACAGAGATGTTTGTACAGCAATTCGCTAGTAGTCGTAACTTGGTCAAGACATCTGATGACTTGTATCGTATTTTGCAAAGACCAAATGAGACTACTAGAGAAATATTAACCAGGTTTACTCAAGAAATGGTAAGTATTCCCAATTGTGATGAATTCATTGCTGTACAAGTTTTTCGAAGATGTTTGCTTCCAGGTTCTCAACTATATAAGGAGCTCACTATGCATCAAGTTAAGACTTGGGTAGAAGTACAAGCTTATGCTTGGGCACAGATAAGGTGGGAGGAAGATGATGCGAAGTTTAGATTGGAATTAGCTGAGCGACAGAAAAATGCACAACAAGGCGGTTATGTCGATAGGCGATCCCAACAATCTCGAGGTAAAAATTGGAGATATGAACCTTATTCCACAGGAAATCGAGGAGGATCGCATGGAGACGATTCCAAGAAGCCGTCTGTGCCCAAATTAAGTGAGCATAATTTTTCAGTAAGCCCGGCAGAACTGGTTAACACATTGCAGAAACTAGGTGATTCTGTTAGGAGGCCCAATAAACTTAAGCGAGAACCAGAGAAGCGTAATCCAGATAAGTGGTGTCATTTTCATGACGATCATGGACACAGGACAGAAGATTGCATTCAACTACGAAAAGAAGTGGTGGAATTGATCAAGAACGGTATGTTAAAGGATATAATTAAAAGTAATAAGAATACATCTCATGCAGGGGATGCACAACAAAAGCAATTCAATTCGTCAACTGCTCCACAAAATGCTCGTACTATTCACATGATAATAGGTGGGTCAGAGGTAAGTGGAAGTACATATTCTGCAGCTAAAGACATGCTCGATCTTTGTTTAATCATGACACGTCGGCTAGACCTTTAGGTGACGTTTTGTCGACTTACAATAATGTTAATGAATAAATAACTTTTAAGAGTAGTGAAATTCAGATGTTTTCGTATCACGACAATGTTTTAGTAATAACTTTAATGATAGCTAATTGTAATGTCAAACGAGTTTTAATAGATGCAGGTAGTTCGGTTAATATAATTTATTTACAAACGGTAAGAGAACTAAATTTAGAATCTCAAATTGTGCAAGCACCTACGATATTGGTATTTGGAAATGGAGCATCAGATAGAACAGTAGGTGAAATTTCTTTGGTCACCCAAGCTGTGGGTGTCAATCAACTAATCAAATTTCAGGTGATGGATTGCCCTTCAGCATATAATGTGTTGTTAGGACGACCATGAATTCATCAAATGAGGTATGTACCATCTACTTTGCATCAATCTATTAAATTTCATACTCCTTGGGGGTAAGAGAAATTAAAGGTGAACAAAGAATTGCAAGAGAATGTTACCAAACCGCTTTAAAAGGGATTTCAAGACATCTTGAATCTGTATAGCAATTACAGAATATGTCTCCAAGGGATAAGGGGGACTTAGGTGATGAGTTAGAGAAAATTTCTTTAATTCCTGAAAAACCTGAGAGAACTTTATCCATTGGAACAGATTTGACTAGAGAAATTAGGGAAGAGTTAATTGCATTTTTATCTAACAATTTGAATTGTTTTGCTTGGTCTCATGAAGATATGACAGGAATTAACTCAGAAGTGATAGTTCATCAATTGAATGTAGATCCATCTTTCAAACCAATAAGGCAAAAAAGGAGGAAATTTGCACCTGAAAGAAATAAGATTATAAATGATGAAGTTGACAAGTTATTGAAAATTGGGTCAGTAAGGAGGTACAGTATCCTGACTGGTTAGCTAATGTGGTAGTGGTACCTAAGAAAAATGGTAAGCATAGAGTATGTATTGATTTTACAGATTTAAATAAAGCATGCCCAAAAGATTCTTTCCCATTGCCTCATACAGATACATTGGTAGATGCAACTTCAGGTCATGAATTATTAAGTTTTATGGATGTTTTTTCTAGATATAATCAGATTTTAATGCATAATGACGACCAGGAAAAAACATCTTTTATAACAGAAAGGGGAACTTATTGTTATAAAGTTATGCCTTTTGGTTTAAAAAATGCAGGAGCGACTTATCAACGGTTAGTAAATAAAATGTTTTACCAACACTTAGAAAAGACTATGGAGGTTTATATAGACGACATGCTAGTTCAATCTTTGAAAGCAATAGATCATGTTAGTCATTTGAAGAAAGCTTTTGATTTGTTAAGGGAATATAATATGAAATTGAATCCTGAAAAATGTTCTTTTGGAGTAAAGTCTGGAAAATTTTTAGGATATCTTGTTTCAAAAAGAGGAATTGAAGCAAATCCAGCTCAGATTAAAGCAGTAATAGAAATTCCTTCACCAAAAAGTATTAAAGATGTGCAGAAACTAACAGGGCGACTAGCCGCTTTAACTCGTTTTATTTCTAGGTCATCTGAAAAATGTCAACCATTTTTTGAGGCTTTAAGAAAGTGCAAAGATTTTCAGTGGGATGATAAAGCAGAAGGAGCTTTGCAGGATCTAAAAAGTTATTTAAGCAACCCACCTTTGTTGATGAAACCTGAAACAGGTGAAGTATTGTATTTGTACTTATCTGTGGCGGAGAGTGCAGTAAGTGCAGTTTTGGTAAAGGAGACTGGAAAGAAACAAAGCCCGGTGTACTATGTAAGTAAGGCGTTGCTTGACACGGAGACTAGGTATTTTTCAATGGAAAAATTAGCTTTAGCTTTAGTGTCTGCTTCAAAGAAGTTGAGACCATATTTTCAATGTCATCCTATAATAGTGGTAACTAATTATCCTTTAAGGAATGTTCTACATAAACCGGATTTGTCTGGTCGATTAGTAAAATGGGCAATAGAACTTAGCGAATTTGATATTTCTTATTTGCCTAGGACAACAATTAAATCTCAAGCATTAGCTGATTTTGTGGCTGAGTTTAGCCCGAATTTGCAGTAAGAAATAAATAAAAGCACCTTAGAAGATAGTCGACAAATAACAGTTCAGGCCCCATGGGAGTTGCATGTCGATGGCTCCACCCATTCGAAAGGAACGGGGATAGGAATTGTCTTGCAAAATATACATGGGGACAAAATAGAGCAAGCTATAAAATGCGGATTTAAAGCAACCAATAATGAGGTAGAGTATGAGGCTTTGATTGCTGGTTTAAAACTAGCTTTAACTTTAGGAATAGCATCCTTGATAGTTTGTAGTGATTCACAGTTAGTTTCAAAACAGGTTGGAAAAAGTTATCAGACGAAGGATGATAGAATGAAAAAGTATTTAGGTGTTGTGGAAAAGTTAGTAGACAAATTCGAAAGTTTCGAAATAAGACAGATTAGTAGAGAAGATAACCAACAAGCTGATGCTTTAGCAAATTTAGGATCAACTATAGAAACTAACAGAGATAAGCATATTCCCTTGTATTTTTTGACAACTTCAGTATTAGAAAGTTCAGATAAAATAATAAATAGTAATAATTTAACCTAGGACTGGAGAACCCCCTTAGTCACATATTTAAAGGATGGGCAATTACCAAGCGATAGGAATGAAGCGCATAGAATAATTATCAGGGCAGCTAGATTTACTTTATTAGGGGATGAGTTATATAAGAGATCATATGCAGGAGGTCCTCTATTAAAATGTGTATCCCCCTCAGAGTCAAATTATGTCCTTAGGGAAGTTCATGAAGGAGATTGTGGGGATAATAGTGGTAGCAGAAGCCTTATAAGAAAAGTGCGTCTAACTGGGTATTTTTGGCCAACATTGCAAAATGATGCAATAGCACTAGTAAAGAAATGTGATAGTTGTCAGAAGTATTCCAATGTGAACAGGTTACCGCCCGAAAAATTGCATACTATTGCACCAATATGGTCATTCATGAGATGGGGGATGAATATAGTTGGTAAGTTACCAGCAGCTCTTGGGAATGTCGTGTTTTTGCTAGTAGTTACAGATTATTTTATTAAATGGATAGAAGCAGCTGCATTTGCTCAGATTAGAGAAGTAGAGGTAATTAATTATGTTTGGAAACATATAATTTGTAGGTTTGATTTACCAAAAGACATAATATGTGATAATGTGTCACAATTTATTGGAAAACGTTTTAGGAAGTTTTGTCAAGAATGGCATATTCATTTGAAATTTTCAACGCCTAAAAATCCCCAGTCTAATGGGCAAGCTGAGTCAAGTAATAAAACTATAATTAATTCATTAAAGAAAAGACTAGATAAGGCTAAGGGCCGATGGGCCGAAGAATCACCAGCCGTTTTATGGGCTTATAGAACAACGTCAAGGACGTCGACTAGTGAAACACCATTTTCATTGGTGTATGGGACGGAGGCAATGATCCCAGTTGAGGTAGGGATACCTTCATTATGATATAAATGGTCAAGAGAAGAAACTAATAATGAGGGGTTGCAGTTAAACTTAGATTTGTTAGAGGAAAGAAGAGAAGAAGCATTAATTAGGATATCCGCTTATCAAAATAGAGCAACTAAGTTTTGGAATAAACATATTCGAGAAAGACAGTTTAAGGTAGGTGACTGAGTACTTAGGAAAGCATTTCAGAACACTGAAGAAAGTAGAGATGGTAAGTTAAGTAAAAAATTTGAAGGTCCTTATAGAGTAGTTGAAGTTACAGGACCTGGAGCGTACAAGTTAGTTGACCAAAACGGGAAAGAACTTTTAAGAAGTTGGAATGCCATACATTTGAAGAAATATTATTTTTGACCATTAATTTGATGTTGAATGCAGATTATTTGGACATTTGAAAGTGATGAAAAAGAGTGCTAGCTGGATCATGGTATCATGACGGTAATTGGCAGTACTCAAAGTTCTGATCCATTGTCAAAACGAAAATAGTTTGCTTGTGTTTGTTGCAAGTCGTAAGGAGGTTACTCCAGATGACGAATGTATAAAAGATCAAGCTAAATGACTAATTGTCAGAAATAGCTTAAGTCGACACAATTCAAGAAATATAGTCGACCATGCTTACTCAAAAAAGGATAGTCGACCAAGCATCTGAACTAGTCGATTGATTCAAAAGAGAGTAATGTTTTTCTCCCAAAAGAGAGTTGATAACCAAGCATCTAAGTATGCTAGTCGTCTAACTCAAAAGCGGGTAAAATAACTTGTTATGCTAAGATTCATGACAGTTATAAATTTGCAATGCAAATTGAAATTAACATAAACAAATTTGTTTGTGATAGCATCCAGGAAGATAAAACAAAAGCAGCAAGAGTTTAAAGTAGACTACAACTAAGTTACAGGAAAATAGGATCAAGCAGATGGAGCATCAACATTGTTCTCTTTTTCCTGAGCTGGGGGACTGCGAGGCTCATTCTCTGGAGAAGAAGCTGGAGGGTCTAGGAATGTGGCATAATATTCATCAACTTATACATAAGAAGTAACTCCACCATGTTTTTAAATTTCAAAACACACTTTTCTCCCAATAGACTCATAGTACTGTAGATAAGCAAAATGGGCGGCAGATTACCGTTTCACTGCCACACTCAATTGATTAATTTAATTCTTTTTAGTGATTTTATTAGCTGTTGAAATGCAGAGCATGCGTTCTGAGCAAAAAAAAAAGATGCAGAGCATTAAATGCTCTCACATATCATATTATTTCATGGACTAATTGCATACCCGCTGGATCAGTCATGATTACGCTTACAACCTCGACTGAAATTATGCCATGTCTAAGGGATTTAGGCGGGAGATTACTATTTCCTTCTTTCCTCACAATTGAATATATATATACACACATACACTGATACACACACAAAAAGAATATATATTTTGTTTTTATTGTTTTGTGTGCTGCTCTTTGCTGCCATTTTTTTTTGAAGTTTTTACGCTTCTCATTTTGAAAGCGTGGGAGCAAGAAGGATGAAACTTTCAACCTCCAATAACATTAAGCCACGTTTGTTTGTTTTCCTCTCTCATTGCATATAAATTGAAGGCACACTCAGCATGCTGTCCCTTGCACCGAAACCAATAAACATAATATTTCTCCTCCTCCAGAAGCCATTTATCACCATGTGCACTCAACCTTATCAGACCTCTCCCCCGGCTACTTTGTAAACTTTCAAACCATTTCAATGGATCTTATTTTTGTTTGAGATACCATTAACCAAGTTGGTGACCCCTCTCACGATGTAAAGGAATTTAACTTCGTGGACATGATATGTTGGGACAAAGAGGTTGGTTGCTCAGTTTTATTTTGCTTTGCTTATGGACAAATCTATTTCCTGATATGTATTATCGGTTATATGCGTTCTGTTTTTTCATTTTTTTTCAGGGAACCGGGATTATTTGCTATTTGGTCATCTGTGAGGTTGTTGAAGTCCATCGCCAGATCATTTTACCTCGTAAAATTACATGGTGCCACGTTACTCCATAGCCGGACCAATCTACATCACCAGTTTCATATCCGCTTCGACGAACTCACTATCATAGACCTTGTCAATGAAAATTTTATCACTAGCATTGACCTTGTCAATGAACCTTTTATCAACCGTGTTTACAATCTAAGCCCCGAGCTTCCAACCCTTGAGCTTTGTTGGCTCCATTTATGGTTAACATGGTTCCTCACTTTTATTTTTTCGCTATTTCTTTGAATATTCATGTACACTAAAAGCTTATGTGTTTTTACAGCATGCATCTGAGGTTGGAACTTAACCTCACGAAGGAGGATATGTTGAGAAAGAATTTATTAGGACGCTTGTGTCCCGACTTAAGGGAGTTGCATGGTTGTATTCATATCCGTTTTAAATGTTCAAGCATGCTTATCATATGTTTTTTGTCAATATATAATGATTTCATTTTTCTTTGACCAGCGAGGTGAATGCCACTGCCATTGTGCACCAACGGTGATCTTGGATGGAGGTAGAGTGTACGAAGATCAGAAAAATGATCCAAAACAACAATACTATCTCTTTCACAATCACATGCATTTCCAGTTTGGCAAACCCGCCCTTTTAGGTATCTATCTTGAAAAGGGTAATTAAGAGTGATTTGCCTAAAACTAATTATTATCCAAGTGCAATATATTTTTTCTTTCAGGTTGTCCTGTGTTACACTCAGTCTGTGATGCCACTAAAATTGTGTACAACATTGATATCTTGGAAGTATTGGAGAAAAGGGCTGAACTTAGGCTGACCATGGTCATTTTTTTCTCTTTTGTTTTCGTCTTGTGTATGGAATATTTCAATTTGTTGTCACTTTATTTCCACTTTAGCATTTTGGTGGTGTAGTGTTCTTGCTATTTAATGTTGTATCTTTTATATGGCCCGTTAATATTTTGAGAGTGTTTAACTCTAAGTTTGTAATTTCAGACCTGGCGATGAAGGAACATGTGTTTTTGCAATTGTGCGTTATGACCCAGTTCCAATATGTCCACCTTCTTATTGCTCCACGGTTTACATGTTATGTGTTGATTAATGCCTTCAGAGTGAACAATATATTACAGTAAGATGTAAATATTATCAGTTTATTTAGAAATTTTACCGAGAATTTTCTACTAGAACTCGGTAAAAAAAAAAGCAGACATCTCATATAATGCATAAAAGTCAACTAATGAATATCAAGATACACGTAATCTTAGACATGGCATCAACCATATCTGAAATTTGAATGTAATGTTTCTGCTTTGTCAATCTCAATAGGCATATTAGTCTACTTTGCCTCAGAAAATTTTAACGGAAATACTAATTATTTACGCGATTTAAATGTTAAAAACCTCTCAATGCTACTTATACTATCTTCCATGTGTGTGTGTGTTTCATCAAAGGTTTTTGTGATTGATGGATGCTTGTATGTTCAATAAAGCATTTGGTTTAATATTATTCTGACATACTAAATATTAGAGCGGAGATGACTCAGGAGACACTTTAACTTTTCTTATTCTTCACACAATGTTTTTCGTATGTTTAAAATGTAGTTAAATCATGAGATACAATTGATGACCATTGTAGCTATCATGTCATAACAACTTCTGTTGTCTCTTACTTCAACACTCTTTCTTCTCAATGTAAAGCCAATTGTAACTTTTGTAAAGGTTCTTTCATGACGATGTGATAGGTGCATCTCCCAATATTTTTTCTTAATTGAACCACCCCATTTTACATACTCAGGATCCAACTATAGGTTGGTTAGTAGTGTTCGTTGTTTTGTAAAGGTTCTCTTACTTGCACTAACCTTGGTCCCTGCATAATCAGGATAGTTATTTTTACATGGTGTTCTAATTGTAATACTTGTTGACTCAATGGACATTGCAAGCAGACAACAGAAGTATAATTCATGCTAACTGAGATCTTTTAGTAGACTTATGTCAAAATATAGCTTGACAGGTTAAAAAGAAACCACCCCAACCAGATTTTCGTCCTTTGTCTTTGCAGACACCATCATCAACCTTAGCTTGCTGGTGTGCCTTTCATTGTTGTTGTTCATTTATAAAGTATGCAATTCCTTTTGCACAAATAAAGTTATTACAAAAGGACGTCTTAACTTCATAATTATGGCGGCAAAAGCAACCTTTGGGGAACAGAATGACTCTCTTACTTATGTTCACAAGTTTTCTCTTCCTGCCGTTGTCAATACTGTGATTTCTGCAGTTTCATTTTCGTTGGTTGTACTATCTATTCCTCCACCATGATCATATCGATGCTCGTATGTTTATTTGTGCAGCTTGAAAACAATTTGCCTAACTTAAGCCATTCACCATCTACACTTATATAATGTTTTAAGACCTCTTTTTAGTTGAGGTCCACATGTAACGGGTGATGAACCAAACTGATATATTTCCTGTCTTTTTTAATTCGCCTTTCTTCTGCTATGATATTATATTCATCATGATTTCACTACCACAATTGTGGTGACTTACAACTCTTATATATTATTGCTTTTCTTTTTTTATTCTCCTTCCAACCATAATCGAAATTTTAAGTTTTTAAGGTGGTTCACTAAGTTTCATTAATTAAGAACCCAGGATTTAAGAGAACAAAGAATCTTAAAGTAGGAGTTTTATGGACATAGATATTTGCTAATGATATATTTTCGTTTGGACATTTTTAGTGTATGATAGCAGTGTGGAGAATTAACTTATTATTTTCCATAGTTTCCTCACAACTCATAGTCTAGCCTACACAATGAAGACGTGCACAGAGTAGTATTCTCATAGTTTCCCATACTTTTTCATTTTTTAGTTTAGTCCGTATTGTCATAATTTCAATTTAGTCGCTGACACACTTACTTATGTTACTGCTTGAAAAGTGGTTTTGTTGCTGAATGAGTTCCATTTTTTTAGTACCCATTTGAGTTTTGGTAGCTTCCCACCTTAGGAAACTGTTACACATCAATTTTGAGTACCCAATTCCAATTTGACATTAAGCACATATAGAGAAAATAGACTCCATTACATTGTTCTTAGTTTACCATTGAATGAGAAGCACACATGAACTGCGATATTGATGTGCAATTGCCGCGCTTAGCTCGGCGGGAGAGGTAACTAGTTAATGACAGCATCAGGATCCCAGTTAACATGCTTACCCTCTTTGTACTCCAGCATTAGCTCCATTTGGATTCTCATTTCAACCTCTACAATAGCAGTCTCCAGGTTTTTTTTTCCCTATCTTTAAGAGCTTTATTATCCACTAGTAGCTGTGTGATTTCTTGCGCTTTGCTGGAAATCTCGCCACCTAGGTTGGTATTAATCTCTCTAAGCTCTGTAACTTTTTGCCTCCACTCTTCAACGCCTCTGCGAAGGTTGTTAAATAATTCAGTTTTTTGAAGTGAGGCCGATTTTTCTTTGGCCAAGGATTGTTTCTCCTTGTCAATGAGAGCTTGTAGAGCTTCCAGTTGGGAAAGGCGATCTTGGGTGACTAAGGTCTTAACTTGCTCCCTATGCAGGGACATGAATTCAAGAGCCTAAAAAGGAAATTAAAAGTATATAAATAATAATTTGATATTTGCAAAATAAAGTAATATGCGTTTATAGTGATTACCAGGAACAGGTTTCTCATTGTGTTATCAATGTTTTCTGTCACCTCTAAAGATTGAAATGTCGCCCCATCAATAGGAGTGGGAAGCCTTTGCAGGATGTCCAAAGTGATAGCTCATGGTTTTCTGTGAAACGCAGAAGCTTCAGCAGGAAGGGAAAGATCAATACCCTTCAATTCTTCAGAAGAAATCAAATCTTGAGAAGTGCTCCTCGAGCTCCAATCTTTGTCAGAAGTAGCCTTGAATTTCTTGGGCGATGGAGGAGGTGAGTTGGTCGACGGTTCTTTGATGGAGATTCCAGGAAGAATTGATCCCCTAGTCCTTTTGCTTCTGGTTGCAGGGGGATCAACAATGACAACAGCCGTCTCCTTGCCTTTTCCTTTGACTGGAGCAGGATTTTCAGTTTGACGGGGGGAGGAATGGTGGCAGCAGGAATAGTAACAACAGTATTCATGGAATGCCTCTTCTTGCTCCTAATCTCAGAAGCAGTAGCACTTTTGGCTTCAGCTTTAAACTGAGCCCTTTCAGCAGCAGATAGCTTTGGAGGCATCTTTCCTATATGGAGTACGGTAAAAATCGTCATTATTTATACAGATATGTAGGGTTTAAAGGGGATTAAAGTTTACCGGATATGATGGTTGAAAAGCGTCTAGATTCTTTAGGAAGGGCAAGAATTTTCTTAATCTTATCAGTAGAAGTTTTTTCAATAAGATGGGTATAAGTTAGTTGTTTGTCACCTGTAAAAGAAAATGAAGTAAGAATGAGTATTGAAAGAATGTCTACAATTAGAAAATAGAGTTAGTCGTCTTACTTAGACGACGCCACTCCCTTCTAAGTTTGACTCCAGGAGGCTCTAAGATAGCAATCGGTATAATCAAAAATCTCTCATCCCATTGCCGGTCATTAAGGCCCTTGTCAGAGGTCCAAGTTTCAAGTCCTTTACGGTTGCGGATAAGGGTATAAACACCTACTCTAACTTCACCTGAACTTGCTTTAACTTCACTAATAGAGTAAGAGGTTAAAACATCTAAAAGGTCAAGGGGAAACCCTAAATGTCGCCCTAAAATTTCGGCTATTATGGCTACCCTCCGGACATGAGGCATTAACTGGGAAGAGGATAGGTCAAAATGCTTGCAAAGTTGCTCAATAATGAGAGGAACATGGAAACAACTAGCATAGCGGAATGCTTCTACACTAAGAGCAATGGTGTTTTTAGAAAATGAGTCAAGTCTCTCATCTTTGTTAGGGATCCTAAAAGGTACCAGTGGGTTAAAGAAATATAAATTTTTCTCTTCTAATTTCCTAGATTCAATTGTTTTTAACTTGACAGGTTTCAAGTCCGTCCTCAAAGAAGATCTTATAGTCTCTGTACTAACTATTTCTTCAGGAATCACTCTCACTAGGGATCTCAACGGAGGCGACCTAAAACTAGTGCCTTCCGTAGGCACATTTTGATTACTAATGTTTTGTGAAGTTTCATTTGACCCAGAGTCAGATAAATTAGAAGAAGCATTACTAGGATAATCAACATGCGAAGGGTTAGATTCAGATCCAGACATTGTAAATGGCAGAGTAGGAAGATACCTGGGAAAATGACAAGGAAAGCGCTTGAAAGGAGAATGACTTAAGGCGATGAGACTTGAAGTATGAAGATGAAAGAAGAAGCTTCAGTTATAAAAGGAAAAGAGCGTCAATCAGTTCAGGGAAAACACATCCAAGCCATCAAACGTGGGCAAATGAAACGACGATTAAATCTCAGCCGTCAGATGATAAACCGCTACTTCCCAATGACTTCAGCAACGTCATCGAGAAGTGGGGGACTTAGTGTTACGACGTTATTCATCTTTATGTTAGTAGGCCCATTAAGCCCAATCAGAAGACAAGTCTGGCGAGGCCCAACGCATCAAGGGAAGTCAAGACCATAATTTTACCAGTCAACGAGATTTAGAATATCTTGTAACCGCAAATCAACCTTTTGTAACCTCCACATTTATGGGGATCAAAACGGAAAAAGTTGTAAATAAGGAGATTAATTACTCCAACGGGAAAGGAAATTTGTAATCTATATATAGAAGCTCCAGCTATGTAGAAGGGGCATCCAATATCTTCTGAATCTTGTACTTTATATTTCTCTCTTTCGCTAGTCGACCAAAGTCTAGGCGACTAATCTCTTGTACTATCATTGTAGTTTGTCCAGTCATTCTTATGAATAAAGATACTATTCTTTTCTTTGATATCATATAATTTGTGTATCAACATGATCATGTCTCTTTGTTATGCTTATATTTTTTCTCTCTTTTTGGGTCAAATCATCTGCACAAATCTCTATCCATGGCTGCCACTTCATGGCAATAGACAATGTTAAATGAAATTATTTATCTCAATAATCCTCATTTAAATAAGCCAAAACATCGAATAAAGATTTATTACTGTTATCTTTACTCATTATTATTACATATGAAAAGATTTATTTGAAACTAAATCATCTAGTATTATTCTTTAGCAAATTTTAAATGTTTTTCAAATTTACAAATTTGAAAATTAAAAACCAATATGCTAAAATTCAATATAACACTTAAATCAATATAACACATGCCATTGGGTAACCTATAATGTCAACATGCATGCAAGACAAAAAATCATAAATATCACAAATCAAATAGACAAACCGTTATTTTTTGATTGAAAAAGAGGGCGAGAATAAATTTATCTTACCTCCTTGACTAAGTCAACCCTATTATTTAGACTACAATAATTGATATTATTAAATGACATACGACTTCTTTGTATTAAACATTGTAATGAAGGAGGAGTTAAATTTCATGAATCGTTTGGCAAAGAGGAGAAAAACTGCTATGATGATGGGGAAAAATGAGACTAACAAGAACGTTTATGTCAATTAATGATGTCAACTACGGATAATATGGTTGTGTTGGGTGAGGATTCCCCAAAGCAGACAATTTCGATAGCTAGGTGCTGAGATGTTACAAATGGTATTAGAGTCAGGCTCAGGTCTATGTGCCAGCGAGGGCGCTGAGCCCCAAGGGGTGGATTGTAAAGTCTCATATTAGCTGGCGATGAGAACGAAAGACGCCTTATAAGGACATGGATACTTCCCCTTTTGACGCGTTTTAAATCCGTAAGGGGTGAAGATTTCCCAAAGCGGACAATTTCGAGAACGAGACGCTGAAATGTTATAGATGAACAACACAACCATATTATCCATAACCCAATAGTTGACATCATTAATTGACATAAACGTTCTTCTTAGTCTCATTTTTCCCCATTCAATTGTCATCATAGCACTTTTTCTCCTCTTTGCCAAACGATTCATGAAATTGAACTCCACCTAACAATGATTGCTTGTGTATTTAGTTTATCAGTTTACCTTCTTGTATTTTACAGTTAAAAGAGTTATATATTTAGGGCTTGACAAGATAGCATTTGATAATGTCATATTTAACCTTGAAGCTATTGTTTGGATCTTATGCGACAAGACTTATTATTAGAGTCTGCCTTTGGGGGGTTATGAATTAGCTAGATATTTGTAATTTACTAATTCCTCAAGAAATATACTTGTCTTGTTATTATAAATAGATAAATGCATGTCATGTTTATATTTTGTCCGGTGTCTATTTTATATGTAAAAACAGACATCTCTCAAACTTGGTGGTGAGTTGGCGAGAGTGATAAGTACCCACTCAACCACATGCATGTATAATATGAACATTAAAGAGGTCAATCAATAATCTTTGTACTCCGTAAGGCCTCTATTTAAAATGGAAAATTTTTTGTTCAAATTATAAAATAGAATACATGCAGTAGATGATTTATTATTGCATGTGAACATGCAAGAAATAGTGAATACTTATATACATATTAATACATCTTTTTTTGTTTCCCAAAGGTATGCCCACCCGCGTGTTAAGTGAGACTAATCCCTCGCTGTTTGGAAGTCCCATATAGGGGGTAGACAGTTGGCCTGTGAATTTGCTTTCATTCGCAAGAGCTGGGGATCGAACCTCCAACCACTTGTTTAAGGGACGAGGTACTAACTACTCAGGCCAACCCGTCAGGTTGGCGTGAAAATAAGATTAATTAAAACTAAGGGAATCGAAAATAAGATTAATCGAAGCTAATACATCATTATATATATGTGTGTGTGTGTGTGTGTGTGTGTGTGTGTGTGTGTGTGTGTGTGTGTGTGTATAAGGGAGTGAAAATAAGATTTTAAATTATTACAAAAAATACTGCTTAATCGAAACTTATTTAAGGTACATATATTAGCTTTGACACCCTTTAATCAAGCAGTATATTACCTTTCACTACTCTGTGCCTTCAACACTTGAACTACCATGAGAACGTAAAGAGGTGCTAGTGGATGTTTCATGGCTAGAGGAGTATTCATGATCCAACAAAACTTCTTAATTAGGATATAAAGAAGGTTTCGGGGGCATTTCAAGACTTTCAACATCATTTGCTTCTAGCATTTCTATTACTTTGCTCATTGAAGGACGGTCTGTAGGCTTTAGTTGTATACACCATAGTGCCACTATGAACATTTTCTTTGCTAAGTCCTTTTCTTGTTCAGTCAAATCTTCCATTTCTATATCTTTTTCTTCATCAAATCGGTCATAAACCCACAAAGGAAAGTAAAGTTGACTTGAATGATCAGCATATGGATTCAAGTTCTTTCTTCGACTAGCCATTTCCATCAAAAGCATTCCAAAGCTATAAACATCGGCCTTATAGGAGACTCCTCCAATATTCTTATAGAACAATTCAGGGGCCATGTATCCTATTGTCCCTCTTGCTGCTGTCAAAGTGACAATGCTATCATCAACATCATACAATCTTGCTAGTCCAAAATCCGAAATCTTTGGGGTGAAGTTTTCGTCAAGAAGAATGTTGTGGGGTTTAATATCAAAATGCAATATTTGCATATCACATCCATGGTGAAGGTAAGCAATCCCACGAGCTACTCCAAGAGAAATCTCAAATATCTTATGATAACTCAAGGAGATGCTTTTTTTATCAGAAAATATATATTTGTCTAATGATCCATTAGCCATGAATTCATAGACAAGAGCTCTCTTTGTTCCTTCCACACAGAATCCTACTAGGTGTACCACATTAAAATGGTGTATCCTGCCAATAGTTGCCACTTCATTGATGAAATCTTGACCATTGGCCTTGGATTTACCCAACATTTTGATGGCCACATCATATCCACTTCGTAACTTCCCTTTGTGTACCGTGCCAAATCCACCTTCACCTAACTTATTACTGAAACCTTTTGTCATTGTCTTCAAATCCTTGTAGGAGTACCTTAATGGAATAAGGTTGTGAAGTCTTATAAAATCCTCGATGTTGTCAAACATTGACATGTGTCTTCTACGGTATGTATAAATTAACAACATAGATAGACATACAATACCAATTGAAAATTTGACTAGGATGTAAGGCACAACACCTTTTGCAGTAATCAAACCGAATTTGATTAGAGGAGTTGTTAGAATGAAGTCTGTGTCATGGTGGTGAGGGCTTATATCAATCCTTGCTAATTGGAATAGTCCTGTTTTTGGAAATAAACATCATATAATTTATTAGTGTCTAGAATATGATTACACACACACACAGACAGCAGGATTTTACATGGATAAAAATGAACCAAAAGTGTTAATAAGTTGTATGTTAGTAGTCTTTACTTAATTAATTTTTTAGTTGTGGACATTAGTATGTATATACTCCTTTTTTCTGATCCATTTCTAAATATATGACTTATTTAGAGATATATATGAGCTTAATACTAAACATAAAACCTTCTAAATTACTTAAACTTTTATCATAACTATCCAACAATAAATAAGTAAATAAGAAAGAGAGGAAGGGTGGTCACAAATGTAAATAGTTTAGAGTATTTTGTTAATATCATCATATAATTTTAACAAACTTAGTAATGAACTAACAATTTCAATTTAATCAAATTAATTAAAATAGGTCTTGTATATAAAACTAGAGAAGTATTTAGCCTGAACTCGAACATTCTATAGCTATTTATGTCGTCCATATTTCTCTTTTCTTTCGATTTTATTACCTATTCAACATTCTTTCATAGGGTCGGCAAGGCATATGAGCACTTATATGATAAGACAAATGAGTGTCATTTTCTTTGGCATTACTATATTTTATGAACAAGTCACTGTATTTTAATTTCAATAATTTGGTTTTAAGATATTCTATGGAATTGACAAGTTAATGTTTTTTTGGGATTTGAATTTTAGACGCTCAACATCTTGGATCCATCTCGTGTAAGGTTTCATAATTATTTATCTTTTAGATAATTTAATTTGTCTTGCATTGGTTGAATTTTGTTTTAAATTATTGTTTGATTCAATAACATCTTATTATATGGCACGTGTTTGATATACTCAATAAGACAAATCTCTACTTTATTTTTTTAAAAAAATAATAAAGGAACAGTCTTTCAAATTATTAATGATAATCGTCATTTAAATCATATTATAATTTGATGTCTTGATGATTAGACTGAACAACGCTCATGTATGTCCACAACATTGATTCTCATACATATAAGCCCCATAACCTTAGCCACCCTTATATATACTTGCAAGTTGGGACCAAATATTTGATGGTTATAAATTGTCAAATATTTTTCTTTGAAAATATATGATGTGTTATTATTTCATATATATCGTTAAAAATTTCTGTTAAACATAAATGATTATGTCGTAGTAATTAAAGAAAACGTAACTAGTTAGAGGTAAATAAATAAAATAAATATTAAATGATTAAACATTTCTAGTTTACATGGAGAACAAGCTCGTTATGAAATAATTAAATTTAGTAACAAAAAACTTTGTTAAGAAATAAAGAACTGAAAGAATGCTTTTTATGTTAATTAGTTGTTACAATTGAAACAAAAATCTGCTGCATACAATCCTTATTAATATAGATAGATAGCTGATGATATAGGTAAATTCATTAAATTAGTTTGATTTTATGTAAAAATGTTTGCCGGTGATTTAGAATATAAATATAATCTAGAATACATTTTACATTGCAAAAGCAATGACATATATAGCTCTTTTTATACCGGTATTTTTTGGAATGAACTTTTTATATCGGTTTCAAAATGAGTGCAGATAATTATTTTTGAATTAGTCTTAAAAAATATTTTCTGCCAATGAATATGAATGAAAAAGCTATTTAAACAAACAAAATTAAATTACTTACGAAAATGAAATAAATGTTAAAACCATTCAAATAAATAAAATACGCAAGACTGGATAAACCATTACCTTTTTGCAGTCCATAAAGATAATCTGCAACGAAAATTTATGAAAGTCAACAAAAGTAATTATAGATTACAAAAATATTGTTAATCAGGTATAATAAGAACGATGAAAGCAAAATAAAAAAAAAGAACGATGAAATATGGATTCAAAAAAAGTTTTTGTGTGTGTGTGTGTGTGTGTGTGTTTATATATTTCTAGTAGTATATTATTTTCTCTTAAAACTTATAAACAGGTTTAAAAAAAACTCATACGACTTAAACATGATAACAAATATCTAAGTTAACCAATTTTAATCATTGTGATTTGTGAGTTATATAATTAGACCTTATATTATGATTATAAGGAGTAAAATATAACTAAAGAGGAGAAAATGTACGAATAACATGTAAGGAAAATAATATAAGAAAAATTAAACAAAAAGCAAGATTTAACTTGTATGTTTAACTAATGCTAACAACTTTCATTCAAAAAGATTTAATGAAGCATATCATTTTTTGGGGTGCAAATTTAGCATTCTAAATAGTCACTTGGTTTAGGAAGTAGATAGAATTGACTACTTTCTCAAAAACTTCTTCCTCCATTTCCAGATGTTAGAAGTAAAAAAACTATAATGTAAAAAATTCCTTAATATCTTAATAACAAAAAAATTATAGGTTTGAAAGAGACTACATAAATCAAGGTATATATGGCATTTAAAATTGAAGGAAGCGACAAAATTTATCTCTGTTGACTCCGAATTTGAAATTTTAGAGAAGTGACCAAGTCGCATATACTTTTTATTTGTCATAAAAGTCTCGTATACTTATCTCTGAATTAAAACAATAATCTAATCTATAGTGTATAAGTATTCTTTAACGTTACAAAATATATTAAGAGATTTAAATTTGTAATTAGAAGTTATAAAATAAATTAAAACATAATTCTCATTGTAGAAAAAAAATCATAATTTGCATTATTGAAAATGTTTAAAAAATTAAGAAACAACACCCATCATATATACCAACTGAGTCTCAAATTATACTCCAAGTTCATGCTTAAGGCAAGGCTTAAGTCAAAGCAAGGTTTATAGCC